>JAILWY010000014.1:2808333-4212500 GCA_022113835.1 Atopsyche davidsoni
GAAGATATCAATTATAATTCTACCTTTTTATAAGGCCATTCAAAGCTTTTTTTTTTTCATTTCGCTCATACAAGAACGTGAGATTTTTATTTTATTGTGTAACTATAGCATATGTCTTTTATATAAGACGAATAAAAGTATGTCTATGGCAGGTTTTGACCTCGGAAAATCTTTTATCTTTTTGTATGAATTATAGAAGTACTCGTGCCTTATACAGAGTCATTTGATAAAACACGTCTTTGTAAACTAGGTCTTAATATGGCCTTATATATATATATATATATATATATATATATATATATATATATATATATATATATATATATATATATATTATTATTATTACGCACTTGGTTTTACGTAAAAGAATTGCAATAATTTGTTGCTGTTTGATTAAATAGGAGTTTTTCGCCGTAATCCTGAACAATCTTTGCCTATTTATCAAAATATATAGATAAAATATATATCATTTCTCAAGATGGATTTTGTGTACACAGCTTGTATCACATTAACTTTTTGGCTGTTTCAATATCTTTTATTGATTCACACACTGCCTTACAAGCACATGTACGCGTATTTATACGGAACAATATTTTTGTTGAATCGGCGACTATACTCCCTGCCTGTCCGAAATCTTGATAATTTTTGCAGCACGATGTTTTTTTTTAGAAAATTTTCAACCATGATTCGCCATTGCGTGTTTATATTTTCTTTAAAAAGCTCTGGTAGCCGGAAAACTATTTTCTACCTATTCTCTCGACTGGTCCAAGGTCATATTTCAAGGTCACATCGATTGTGTTTTTTTTCGTAAATTTTTGTACGAGATCAACCAATGGTTGAAAATGACTTGAAAACTGGCATGCACAGTAAATGTATGAGTACACCATGAAATTGCATTAATCGAAGTTTCTCGTATGGTACACTCATATATTATAATTAGGATGATGAATTTATTGAGTTCATCTTTTTTAAAGAAGGTTGGTGACCCTTTCACTGATCATATGCTTGCACCAGGCCAGTCTTACTAATTTGGCTGTATTCAAATTTCGCATACACGTTAGCTTTATTTTTCCAATGCCTTTATCAGTTGCAGTAGGCTATAGGAGAATGCTTAAATACTTGGGTTGACCACGACACAAATGAGAAAGTCTTGCACAGAATGCCCAAAGAAAGATAACACCTGATGATGGTAAAAAAGCTTAAGGTATTTTGGTTATTTTTTTAAATACTGCAGCTGATTGTTTAGAATCAAATGAAAAAGAGGAAATCTAACTCGAATGCGGATGTTGAGTCGGGAGTATAATTGGCTCAGGAAAAACTTATGTTTAGTAAAATGGTCAACAACCTCCTCTGAGGAGTGGCACTTGGAGAAGACGAAATATTTTTTTTCTATATGCGTTACGTAATTTTTATACACAAAGATGACTTTCAGAAAATTTAACAGAAAATTATCAACAGGAAGAGCGCAGTAAAATAAATGCACGTCTTGTTTATAATATTTATGTCGACTCAACGCACTAACACTAAGTATGTGCTTATTATGGACTGTTTATTTATAAACTGCTCTGTTTATGGAATAAAATTCATGAAAGACATTCGCTGTGCTGTTATTTGCATGTGACCTGCAACGGCCGCGGCGGAGAGATGCATTTTAAGGCGGCAGTTTGAATAAATAGGACTTGAACGTGTCCGTCAGATTTGCGTAAATTTCCGTTGAATATTATAAACAGAGGCACAAACTGCGCATACTTGCAATGTACCGGAGGAAAGTTTAAAACACCTCTGTTCATTTCTGCTTCGTCAAAAAGCAGGTTCTTTACAAAGCACACAAAAGTAGTAACTCAAATATGTTCGTACCCACGATTAAAATATTTCTATTTGCATCATTCTTTCCGGCAATTTTGAGTCTTCTGATAAAAATCACATTTACATAATACTAAAATTTCGCAACGAATAAATGTGCAGTTGCGAAAAAAAAAAAAAACGTAAATCGCGATAAGTTATCTACTTTTAACGCTATCTACTCTTTTTTTATAAATGCGCTGGCAGAAATAAAAAGCGGCCGTTTCAAAACTAAAAGTCCAAAAAATTCACATTTTATCCCCCCGCGGCGCGCTTAAAGCCTACATAAATAAAATTAAACACGGAATAGCGCGATATTCCTCATTGAGCGCAAGAACGCGGGGCGGCCGAAAAAAAAACTGCGATAAAAAGTCCACTGAGAATAAAAACAAAGAGCCGCGGTGGTGCCTACCTGCGACCAGCCCCGGCCCAAAGTGCTCCATTAAATTTCCATATAGCCATTCATAAATGATAAAAGAAGGAAGAAGGAAAAGAAAAAAAACCCGAGCCGCCGGGACAAGGGCGTATCAATCCACACAACTCGTAATTGAATGTTGCTATCGGTAATTTATGGAAATTGCCTAGTTTTTGTTGTATTTTTTTTCTTCTAGAATGACTTCCTTTTGTGTTTTTTTTTTTGTTCAGAGAATCGTATGGAAATTTAGTTGATTAAAGTTTATTCTAAGAAGCTACATTTGTTAAAATATATACAACTGATCGTTTATCTTCGCTGTATACTTTACTTGTGTTTGTATTACGTGATAAGATAAATGTATATTTATTTTTAAAATATCGATTAATATATGGTGTAAATTCACACATAATAAATAAGGCGTATGTGTGTATGGATGACTGCATTTTAAGAAGCTAATAAATAACATCACTTGTGATTGTGCACAGTACAAAATCAAAATAAGCAAATATTATTTATTTTAAATATGAAAAAAAAATTAAACGCCGTCTATCTCCATCGAAAATCGTGAACGCAAACAAGCAATCGAGTTTTCGAAACCACATTTTTAGTAGTGCGTGGCGTCCACCCTCGCCAGACCGAGTGGAGACTGTGCACTTGCCGCGCACGTGGCGCGTGCACGTGCCGGCACGTGCGCGCACCTGGCGGCCCATTCATGCGGGGGGAATGCGCAGCACGCGGTCCGGTGCGGGGCATGCCGGCGTGTCACACGCGGCGCGTGCCGGCACGCGATCCACCGCCGACTGCCATCGGACATGAATATGTGATACGGGCAACATCTCGTATAACAGCAACATTGTTTATGTAGTACTATTTTTTATATAAAAATAAGGGCATCAAATAGAATTTTTAATATAAAGCCACACACGCAATCAGTCCTTTTTTTGTTAAAGTAGGCTAGCTGCAAGTCGGTTGTAAGTTGTGTCGCGACTTGTATTAAAGCAGGGGTCCCCAAACTTTTTGCACCCAAGAGCACATTCTAGAATGCCGGTCAGTCAATCAATTTCTTCTAAAAATTATTATTTTGAAAATTATAACGATATAATTATTTTCGCTTATGTTTCTCTGTTTAATTACTAAATATTATTTATTTTTTTATCGTGGTCGCACAGCGGCGGGCACTCGTAAAACGGTCGGCGGGCGCCATGGTGCCCGCGGGCATAAGGTTGGGGACCACTGTATTAAGGTCTTAAAAGCTGAATAAAAAATATCAATATCAATATTTGTATGGAAATACTTCTGTATGTTGTTTTCATTGTAACAATTTAAAATACACTTTGGAAGTCAACAACCCCATTTCAATTTAAAAAAATACACACTCTACAAATATGCGTCGAACAACTATAAAGTACGCATTTAATGATACTCATGTTGAGATATAGTTGCGTATATCCGTATGATGTTCAATTATGAATATTCTTCAGCTCAGAATTCAACAACCCTACCTTACTACAAAAAAACTCTGAATACGAGATTTGAACCCGACACCTGTTGCGCCACAGCGCGTTAGCATAGGCGCGTAAAATCAATAGTAAGCCTCGGAGCGCCCCTCTCAAAATAGTTCACAGGAGTTTAAAATATCCTTTTCGTAATTCTTACAACAAAAAAAATCCAAAAAAGTGTTGGATCCTCGCACGCGCCCACTGTGCGGCGCCAGAGCCCGTTCTTATGGGATGTTTTGATTTTTTGTTTTTGTTTATTTTGGAGCCCCTTTGTATTTTGTCGGCCTTCAGTCTTGATGGTCCCATTCAAGGAGCCGATTTTAAATTATGGGTATGACGTCACACATATCTTCATAACTAGGGAGTGAATATATATTTTTAATTGACGTATAAAAAGCTGACAGTTATATAAACTATAGGAACAAATAGAACTCATTGAATGAGTAGGATATTACGCGTTTATAAAAATAATACAAAAAAAACTTTATCCTGAAATAATTAACGTATCAAGAGATTAATTTTTTTGAGGAAAAATTAATATTTTATAAGTATTTTGTAAGGCAATGTAACGAAATTATTTCAACGCAATCTGGATGTATGAATTTAGAAATAAATTTTTACATTCATCATAACTTAATAACGCGATGGTTTGCTTTTTACTTAATTTTTTCAATGTTATAAATATAAAAAAGCTGTGCTAATAATTGTATGAGACGATAAAAAATTGTTATAAACACTCAGTGTCTTATATAATGATAAAATAACCGGTTTTTACACTCGCATTTGATTTTTAATTATTTCACAAATTAAAATCATTAATATTTGTTATACACAATGCATTTAAACAAACCTGATATATTTGTAAATCTAAATTAGTTGTGAAGATTTATCTCTCAGAAAAAACTCAACTCATTGAATCATTGTGTCCATGTAAATTTCAAATTTAAATACTTTCAAGTGGCAATCGATATCCTAAAGTAAAATGCGGATCTATTGAATTTACAAGTTTACTAATCGCTCTTCAAAAAATAGTTTATTTTTCTGTTAGTATTATTTTCAAATAGACATTTTTCTGTTGTTCAGATTGATTTGAAAACTGTGTTTTTTTTCGCTTTATTTTCATATCATTGTAGCAAAAATTGGATTTCAGCAACAACAGAAAAAAAAATGACAAGAATGGCGCACCGCGCGCCTCAAGGGGCGCCCTTCCACGGCTCGCCTTTCAGGAATTCTTTAAGGGCGAACTGAGGTACCCAATTCTAAGGGGATATTTTTAATTTCATTTCCGTCCCGCTGAATGGCCCCTCGTTGGCACGGGAGGTCGCCATTTTGCGGCGAATCTGGGTCACCCGCCCAAAGACCCGCTCTGCTGCCATCAACTTTAAATATGACCCATTCAATTACTCAAACAATGGCGTGCTCATTATGCGTGCACGGCTCTCCTCGAGATAAAATAAACACTGCACTCGCGACCCACTCTGCTTCATAAATCTTTTGAATCAAATCCGCGCCAGGTTACTAAATGTTATACAGGATGGCCAAAACGCTACCAACACGATACTTAATTAACTGTCAGAAATACAAATTTACTTTTACATGCTTTTACTGCCCTTGCAACACACTCTGTCTTTTTTACTGTATATTCAAACCATCCGGACATTTGTAGTTACTTATCGTTTTGGTATGTGGTAATTCAATTTAAAAGCTCTTCTTCACAGTTCTCGTTGAAATAAAATAAACATCGCCCGTATGACCTGTTGGGCTCCATACACGTAATAAAACATCAATATATTAATACAAACAAAAAAATGCAGACTCAATGCACAGATTAACAACAAAAAAAAGTGCGGCTGTAACAAAAAATGTCAATGCCATCAGGTATGTATGATGTTCATGTTCACAAGGTAATTTTATACAAAAACAAGCCTCACTGTGCAATCTACATAATATACACGAAACATCCTCTCTCTGCGTAGCTATTCTTAGCAAAATCTGTTACCGTGCCCTGACCGTGACCGGAGGCGTGTGGGGTTAGGTGTGACGTCACGCCCGAAACGTAGCCCAGGCGGCTCTCGCGTAATGGCGGAGCGTCACGCAGCCTGAAAAAAAAAGCCTCCGGAAGAGGGCTCCATGGCCCCAGTGCGAACCCAAGGAGTCTGCGGGTAAACGAACGCACTCGAAAATACGCAAAAAAAGGATCACGATTAAAAGTTAATTTGATTTTTTTTTTACCACAACCATAATAGGTTTAATGATAAATAGTGGATTGTACTTTAAAGTTGTTTGAAAAAATCGTTTTTTTAAGCGATAATATTTTCAAAATTATATACATTACAATATTAGCTGTGCCTGATTGAGTAAACCTATTTTGAATATCATTCGTCCAAGTTCTGCAAGATTAATTCAATTGACCAGTGATTACCGATATGTTATGTTAGTCACACCAAAATGTACGTCAAACAAGCACGCAGTAATTTATAACATGGTGTTTTCCCATGCAATCATTGTGAATGCCTTTTTGTAATTAATGAAATGTAATAAATTATTCGAGATTGGCTTTTAGTGAATATAATCTAATTTGTGGAAATTTTTTAGTAAAATCATGCTTTTGGGAGATGTGCCGCGTCATGGTGTTTCGACTCTAAAACCCAAGTCATTTTCAAGAAAACTTCGTTTAAATTTTATCTCGTATTCGTTCACATTTGTTAAATTTAAATTAACGCACACGGCTGCTTGTGATATAAACCGAGTGCCTTAGCACCCAGTTTACCAGGTCGAACGTCCAAGGCTTCTCCCGGGCTGGAGTGGGTATCCTAGCGGGGTCCTGAGGGTCCGTGACCCCGGGCTGCGACCTACATACGGAGTTCAAGGCCCCCCGCCCCCTGCTGCTCCAGCTACCCTCACCACCCTCACCACCTTCGCCACCCTCACCACCCTCACCACCTTCACCACCCTAACCACTCGCGCTCTTATTATATCCTGATTCACAACGCCGGAAAAATCAATACACATTTTGAAACCCCCACAGTTCATGGTCGCTCTGTGAACGTACGAGTATTTACATCCTTGTTCAATGTTTATTTAGATTCACCATATATTTGCACTTTAGAGTTTAAATATTTTTTTATGTTTCTAGCGATATTTAAAAAATAATAAATACTAGTTAAAGGTTCATTCGGATGCTCATCGACTGAAGGGTCCCGGGCTCAAATTCGGTCGAAAAAAGGATTTTCAAAATTTTATAAAGAAATCAAGTAGCACCATGAAAATTTAAACTTCAAATGCTAAAAGCCAATTGGCTAGAAGTTAACGAACATTTCTGTTTGCGAGTACTTTTGCCTTTTAATGACGTTTTAAGACCAGCTGAAGAAGCCTCTGTTCAATCAATTTTCTATTCATATTTGTTGTTGTTATTTGTGTAAGTGAAAAATCTTAAGAAAATATTTATTTAATTTATTAGCAATAAAGCAAATCCCAGATAGTGGCGGTTGCCTCTAATCGCTTCTACGGTTGCTCACGCTTGCGGCCCTCTATTTTTAAAGATTAGTCTTGTTTATAGATTTATAGTTCAGTTTTATATAAATATTTTTATAAAACCTTTACTTTTTGTTAATAAGCAGAACATTACATATAGATAATATTAATAAAGTATAAAGATTTGACTCCTGCATGTAAAAACATGTTTTTATAATGAGAAATATTAAAAATGGGTCAAATGTATATACAATTATTATTTATAATAACACCTGTTTTCTAAAATTACGAACATACATCGTAATTTTTAAGCATCCATAGGTCTTTTGTAAGACAGCTTTTACTAGCGTGAAATCTTAATATCCCATACAAACTTTTGAAGAAATATAATTTACACATCAAGATAAAAATAAACCCGAAGATCAAAGTAAAGAATTTACGATTGGCATATAAACAGATTGTGGGCCTTTAAAATATAATATTTTATGTGTTTTCATAGGATCGGCTTTTCAGATCAAATAAATAGAAATCATATGTACTGAAAACAATTTTTGCTGTTGTTATTTTTATATTGTTTAAAATATACGTTTTACTCCCTGAAATGATGCATATGAGGTCAAACGGAATTAATATAATAGATTCTTCCCAATACAAATCTAAAGTAAAACAGCCTGCGTCTACTAACTTGCGTATACAAGAAGGTCGAGCAAACCTGATGCTCAGAGACCCGGTGGCATTTCAATGGAAAGCAGTCTACGTGTAGCTCGGAAATACAAAAATTTTGATTGATCATGGTGTTCAGAGGCTCTTGTAGAGACTAAAGACGTTACCATTCAAAATAAAGCAGTGTAGCCCTCGTATATATAAAGGTTGAGCAATCCTGACGTTCAGGTTGCTAAGTCATGTCGACGTGCGTAGTATTGACACACACTACGTTTTTCTACTTCATTGTGTCAGATTTAATCTAGCTTATATAGGACCGTCCGTAATCGGGTTTTTTTTTTTACGAGCATTGCGAAATTTAGCAATAAGTTATTTTATGATTAACTCCACTATAATTGTGCGAATTTAATGAGAGGCCGTTCAACCGGCGGTCTATGCGCCCGGCCAGGCTGAAAAAACGGTTTTTTGCCAACGCTGAAATCGCTCCAACAATGGGTAGTAATGTAAAACGAATCACTGTGCTCTGAATATATGCGAACCTCCGTCATTAGCGCAGCTCATAAATCAAATGGCTTGAAAGAATACTCTATGATTCTCTCCATTGCCGGAAATTAGGGATGGGCGCAATCCTCTCGTTTTGCTGTTCGATTTATTCATGAAAAAAATCGATCGATCGTATTTAATATGAATTCAATATTTTTTTAAGAAGTTTTGATACACGCATTCTCGACAGTCTATATTTAGCCTGCGTAAGTAAAAACTTTAAAAAATTTCATCGTTGCGCCTCCAATTAATTTTTGCAAAAAAAAAGCATGAATAAGTAAATAAATAAGTAATTTCATTTCATATACGAGTGGTGAAAATCGTCACTGCCCTAGTCGACTTGGCTTTTCACATTTGTTGATATTCAATTAAAATTTTCCTCTTTTATTTTAATAAACAAAATAATGCTAGTACATGTCTGAGAATAGACGATGACCTTCGATTGTTTTATTCAAGGTCACGTAGTCATGAACATAAAATTGCCACATTCTTGTGAATTTTTTATTTTATTTAAAATGCGTTTTCTTTTCACCGTGTCTCTTATCTACAGAATGATATATTTTTTCAATGCCTTGTTTTTTTAATATGTTCAAGCAGCTATATTGTTTTTTTTAAAACGTCTTAAATTTCACAATTAATACAGTGTTAAGCTAGACATTTAAGCGAAACAAATTACCTCACATTAGTCGGCGTTCGCCCCACGATTTGTACCATCCAAGAGTTTACACGGGGCTCTGAGGCTTCTGTAGACGGGGCAGTTTGAAGCAAGCACCCCCGGGGGATGAAGACAGGGGTAGTGGCAGGGGAGGAGCCCCCTTCATAGAAGTCAGTGGGGCGACGGCACGACAACTACCCACAGAAAGCTACTGTGATGTCCTATTGATTGCCTGTTATTATCCTGACCCGAATCGCTATATTTTAAGCATTCTTATTTATAACTCATCAACTTCTGATGGCTGATGGGTAAATTTATAAATTATTCGATTGTTTCGAGGCTTGTGCGTGTTAGAATATTTTCATAAATATTTAACGCACGTTACATATACACTTTTACGGTTTTGTGGTAGGCGAAGGTAGTAAAGACCACCGCGTTAGGTTAGGTTATGTTTGTTCTGCGATATAAATTCAATGTATAAAACTAGGTAATATAAGGATGGTTTTTATATTTAACGACAAATTTCCAAGAATATCAACATTTGAAATTAAGCACAATAAAAATAATTAGATATTATTTTTGTCGTTTTTAATGGAATCAAAAACGTCTGCGAACATATAAAATATTTATCTAGTAAAGAAACATCGGTTGCACACTTACATTAAATGATTTAAGTTCTCACTAATTACTAGGGGTACGGTGGTCGTAACTAAATAAACGCTATGCTGCATAGTCATTAGGTGTGTAGTTTATTCCAACTCGTGTCTTGAATAAATTTTTAATAATTTTTGTTGTGTTTTTCCAAATCCATATTGTGAACACAATAGGCTGTATAGATAAAATGCGGATTTATTAAATATTAAATAACTATTGATTGTTTTTTTCGTAATAAATACGATGATTATACTATTTTAAAACTAAAGTAATATCTTGCTGTGTTATTCTTGTATTACTAATAATCTCATATTAATAATAATTGGAACTCATCCAAGTGATGTGAAAACATTATGAGGGGGACTCGTATTGTATGTTGAAGTACATCTCTACATGATAAAAATATTATTATTAAAAGGGGAAAAAAATGTTCCAAGTATCTTTATACATACGCATCTGAAATTTAGAAAGGGAGGATGGATTGTTTTGATTGAAATATCTGTAACATGTATTAATAATTATTTCAATAGAATTATAAAAATATATAAACATAGTAAACTTTTTATGATTCACACATGCAATGCGCACATTTAATTTAATGTGTGCATTGCATGTGTGTTGTTATCATTGAAATGTAATACAGTAAAGATAGGTATTTAACAAAATATAAAATTTTACCTTTCATTATTTTGTGTAAACATGAACTACAGAAGAAATTTGCTTTAGAGAGTGTTTATCTTATTTTTAAAGATGTGTATCGGTATCGCGTATTTCAATTAACGATATTAAAAAATATAATTGTTTTTAATCAAAATAAATTGAATAGGAGAATGGTGTAAAAAATTAATAACTGAAATATTTTTACTACCTTAAAATATTAATTTTTTTTATGCAAGTTCAGTTTCTTCTGAGATGAGTTCCGACTTCATTTCAACTAACTCAACAACAGTAACAACGGCCGCTATAAAATGTAATTTTTTCGATATTTACAAAGCTACTTTGTTTTTTTAGTTATCTTACTTCGCCCCACGTGTAATACTGAGATTTATTTCATTTTTGCATATAAAAAAAATTTCATCCCCCGTGCAAATCCAATTTTAAAAAATTACCCACTCCACCCTATATTACAAATGAAAACCGTCTGTCACAATCAATACAACTCTAAACCGGGGATGCCAGAGGCAGTGCTCCGAGGGTGGCGTGACGTCACGGGGTGGCCTGCCCTTGAAAACCACGAGGGGTTGTGCGGCTCTCCTGAATCGAACCAACTTTCTCCTCTCTCGTTAATTATTATGCCATATAAAATCGTTCGCCTGTTTTGGGGTTGAAAAAGTTTGCTCGGGATTGAGGTTTTTTGATTGACTTAAAAGTTGTTCGGCAACGTTGTTTTAATAAAAATACACGCCCAGTATACAACGCATACAGGTTATTCAATATTTGTAAAATAATAATAATGTTCAAAAGTTTTATTTTAATAAAAATTGCTGTATACCAGAATTTAAAAGGAGTTAATTATTTTAATCGCAATTTCTACGAGTTCAAGCCAACTTATTGTCTTGGGAAAAAATAATTACTTCGTCGCGAAACGTTATTACAGTTTCAAATAAAACAAATTTAATTTTTTTACTACCCAGCGGCTCTTTGAAGTTTAAATTTGTTTCTCTCTTTCCTCAGAAAATTTATATTGCTTTCTAAAGAAATTGTTTTTTTTTTTTTTATATTTCACCGATACTTTTATAAATTTATAAATATTTGTAGCTCTCATGAGTAACCTCTATTGTAGTCTTAAAGTTTTAAAGCAATTTTCATTGAGAGATCAACGTAAACTGTGGTTTAGTGACGCCAAAATTTATTCGCTCGTGAAACGACGAGAAATATTTTTTCTCGACACCTGTGAGATTCGAACCCACACTGGACGTATTGCATTGAACAGGATCGGTATTATTGTTTATTGTATAATAGAGGAAATAAAAATGTATGTTTCTTAGGTTTTATTCTATTTAAATAAAGTTTGGTATACGAAGAGTTCAGTAAATGATTTTAATATGGTATTCTAGCATAATTAGAAATCATTCAATGCGATAATCGCAAATTGATTATTTTCGATTGATTGACATTTTTTCAAATATTGATAATTGATTAATGAAACAATCAGAAAAATACCATCGTGAAAATGTTTAATTGGCATAATAAGTACGTTGTTTCACTTATAGGATATGATTGTTAAGAATTCTTGCTTAGTACCAGTGATTCGTTGGTATAATTGGTAATGCACCGGCCATGTAAGCTTGGGGGTGTGGGTTCAGATCTCACACAAAAAACGGCCGATTAGCATTAACCATGCTTCACTATCTTTTTAGCTCAGTGACGTCAGAGGTTGGTTTTTGATTTAAAAACTGCAACGTTGAGAAAAAAATATTATACATATTATTGATTTTTGTGAAGACCGTCTCACAGGAAGTACGATTTTGCCTATACAGGTTTAATTGATTGATAATGATTAAGTAATATTTAATTAGCATAATACGTTGTTTCATTTATAGGATATGAGTGTTAAAAATTCTTGCTTAGTACAAGTGATTCGTTGGTATAATTGGTAATGCACCGGCCATGTAAAATCGTACTTCCCGTGACACTGTCTTCACAAAAATTAAATAATATGATTATTTTCATGTATAATTCGAGTTTAATTGGTGATCAAAACAAATCGATTGCATCCATCGCCAACGCCCGCGCTTGCTCTGCAGATGGACGGACGTTGCGGTGGATGTGTCAGCTCTGACACCTCATTACTCGCCCCCCTCGCCCCTACGGCTGCAGCCCCCTCCCCTCGCCTCCCCGCACGCCCTGATGATGACACCGCCACGGTCCATTGATCCATTTTAATTGGACGCGTCGCCAAGGCGGAATGTGGCCAGGGGCGGCTCCGAAGCGTAGACATTAAAAATAAATACATTGCAATTATTAATTTTTAATATTTTTGAATAAAATACTTGAGTGATTTTCTACATGTTCGTTTTTTTTTTTTTTTTACTCTGTTTGATAATGCCAACGTGATAGGTTGGCGAAACCGGTCACAAGTATTTTATTCTAAAATATTAAAAAGGAATTTCACCACGTACTCTCTGTCAAAACTATTGATTGATTTTTATTTGAAAACAAAAAATCATAGAATATCAATTTTTAAAATTATTTTGTTAAAATATACAACAAATGCTTTGAGTATTCAAAATTTTTAAAGTAAAAAAAATTTTTGTAAATTGTTAAACTATTTTTAGAGTCTTGCGTTTGACTATTTCTGTTATAAATAGAACGCAAAAAAGGGATTCAATGTTTTAATGTACCTCCGTGCTGTTCGGCTCAGATTAATCTCGAACCGCAGAGTACCTGTCTTGTTCAGTTCGAAAAAAATAAATTAGAATCAGAGCACCTTAAGTAATAAATTAAGTTTAAGCCTCAAAAGGATTAATATTTGTTTTGGCCCAAATTCCGAATCCCAGATTGGCTTTAATTATAAGCCAGTAATTATTTTTTAATTTTCCCGGTGAGACCTCCCCAGCCCGCCCCTGTGCTGTCAGCCATCAGAGCCGGATTGGTCGGGTCTAATTTATTTTCTCTCATTAAATTTCAGATTCCTAATTGAATTCTGATAATATAAATTTCATCATAATTGGAAATACCTACATAGTTAATTAAAAATAGCTGACGTCTAATAAAAGTAGATTAATATTGAACCCTATTCATAATATTGGTCGTAAAATCATTGCTGGTATTTAATTAACAAATTGGGCATTATACGCATGAAATCTGCTTATAATATTTAATATAATTTTACGACTAGATTCACTAATGAAATGATGAGAAAAATCTTTAAAAAACTTATTGTGCCCAGTGTTTTACTGAAAGTTGTGAAGCTATTATCTAAAAACACATAGTTTACACAATATACTATTTATAGGCGAAAGAATGATAATATATTTAATATTTAATAATAACCATATAGTCTTATTTATAGTTCACTCAATTAATAGGATGGACTAGTTATTGGCGTCATGCTGTGCCGATGGCATCCCCCATATAATGTGAACTCAGCTGGCATACATCACTTGCCCGCGTGTGTTTTATGGCACGCCTAGTTGAGATCCACCCTATACAAAGCAAACACGGTATATTCTATGTAATAATAAGCTTCATAATACTATGTTAAAATATTAAAAATTATCAATATTTCACTAAAAATGTTACCTATTATTGGTTGTTAGTTAATTTCTGTTCATTGTTAGATGTCATAATAAAACAATGAATTTCGACACATTTATTTTAGTAGAAAATATTATTTATGTAAAAACGGCATGTTTTAAAAGTATTAAATAAAGTTAAAAAAAAATTTAAAAAATTACATAATTAAATCTTTGGGTACGAATTGAAATTATCAATATTCATATCGGAAAATAATGTGATGGTAGAGCAATCTGTTTTCTTATTTTTATGTTTAAGTTAAATTATTTAAAACGCTCTTAAAAATCTCAAAGGTTTTTTAATTGAATAAAATCAATCCATATAGCCCGGGTGGAGCGAAGGTCCGCGGGGAATTCCTCAGTGGAACAAATTAAAAAAAGAGGTCAAAGGCTGCTTTTTTGCGTATTTCCCGTGCATGCTGGTATTAAAGAGCCCGTGCGCCGTGGACCTGAAACCATTACGCCCTCTTTCAGGTGCCTCCCGGAACCTTCCGGTACGTCCTGGAGGCTTTACAATCTGCACGGAGGTGGTGCTTACTCAGCAGCTCTGACAAAGCCTCGCCCTCCCTCCCCCGCCCTCCAGCTCCTCCCTTCCCCCACAACACCTCCTCTCCTTGTTTTCTTTGGTAACTTATGTACGTGTGCGGGGTGTTCAATATAGCAGTTGGAAATCTCAGCTGCGATCTTTATTGCTCCGTCCATAAAGGCATATGGCTGAGAAACTTTGGGGGAAGGGATTTTAATTAACAATGCCATTGTTATGCTTCCCGTTTTCTGTAATATACAGTAAATAAATCAACCGCGTAACTTCTAACAAGATCAATCCGACACTTTTTTAATAAAATGTCTTTGAGTAAATTACTCACTAAATACAAAACCTCATGTAACTTGAGACATATACAAAAACCAAATATAGATGTGGTAATATTTTCGGCACTAGGGATTAACAGCTAACTGAAAATATTTTCTAGAACAAATTTAACGCGTGTGGTCGGAATAATTTGTAAACTAACTTTTTTCTTGGAATCCAGTAATTCATTCTACGAATTGGCGTATTTATCAAAATTATCGGGGAACGCGAGGGAAGCAAGTACATTTTAAGTCGAGATATGATGTGTCGCTCAACTGAGAACCGAATAGCAATAACCCAATTGGTGTATAAGCAACGAACGCTAACAAAGGACGTCAGTCAGTTGTGTCGCAGCGTGTGTAGGGAGCTGTGACAACAGATTTTGCTGGCAAAACAATATATATAAATTGAAAAATAAAAAAAAATCCGATAAAAACTAATTGGACCTGTTTTCTCAGTAGACTTATTTTCGTAAGTCGTAAATAATGAAGCCGAGTACGTCACATTTATAAAGAGGTTTTTTAGTTTACAAGATCTTTTAAAGGCTCGAAGACCTAATAAATCATAGTGAATATATATATATATATATATATATATATATATATATATATATATATATATATATATATATATATATATATATATATCACAGGACGATCATAATGTTGCAATGAACTCCCTCGGTCGATTCGGCGCAGCGCCTTCGCGGCTCGAGGCGTGTTCCTTGGATAAAGGCCTTGCTTGCACAGGTGAGCAAACTCCGAGGCGCCCGTATTGGCTTTACATAATATTTGTTCGAAGAAATGTCTTTCAGGTATTTGCTTTGTAAATAAATAACATCTTGGCCTCAAAATGCACACTTCGCTAATATCCCAATAGAAATCGGTCAATATGTTAATTGACCGCTCGACGCGCGGTTTCTGAATAGACGCTTAATGAAAACAATAGTTAACCAAGCGTAGGATTACTTCCATATTGCATTTTCATTTGCTATTTGTTTTTAAAGTTTATTTTTTTTTTTTTAATTTTTTAAGCGTTATTTTTCAATTTGTTTCAAAATTACCTTTGATTTAATAAATAATTTTTTTTAAATACATTTTCATCATTCAAATTTTTGGTTTGAATTTATAAAAGTCTCAATGAAACTGAAACTAAATTAAAACAAATTATAAAATATGAAAAGTTTGTCATTGAAACGACGGTGTGTAAATAAATATAAAATGGGGTTTTTTTTTGTTTATTAATTATTTTAAACTTTTTGTTGTATACCACCAAAAACTGCATAAAAGTCAAATCAACTTTTTTAATTAAATGCCACGATTATAATTGCGTTACTTCGAAAATTTTCAATTCGTTAACATCGTGTTTAACAGCATTCAATTTTTAATCATTTTATTTTTCAGAGGACAAGTTAATATTAAATAGCTTTTAAATGCAAATCTGACCTCAATTTTTTACCTTAAATTTAATGTTCAATCAATTAATGCAACGAAAATTCAATAAACCGTTTATAAAGCAATTACGTTCGATTGCGGCATTTACAATTTATTTTATGATAAACAAATTATTTACATAAAATCGAGTATACTTTACAGTTTGCTTTATATACACATGGCATTAATAAACTTACACGCACAAATCATTTTTTTGAAAACAATACCATTGAAAAAAAATTATGCAATAAGATGGTCTAAATGGAAAGAATCATTTCCCTAAAAAAATATTCTCCATGGCGGATAAATTTTTATTTTATTTTATTTTAATCCACTTACGCTCTTTACTGAAATCGAAATACCACCTTGTATATTTAAAAAAAAACTTCGCATGTGTTTATGTAGTTGACCCTGAGCTTCATAGACGAAAGTTTTCAAGTTAGACAAAGTATTTTTTTTAATGATTTGTCAACACGTCTTGGTATACACCGTGTATTAAAAGTCATGGGAAAAGGGAACTCATAATAAGGTAATGCTTTTGGGTCATGAAAAATTCATTTCAAAATAGTTTTTATGGTCTAAATTCTAGATTTAAATATATCTAGACATGGTTTATAATTATGTAATATAAGTTTTAGCATATTTTTATTTATGTCGAAACATATATAAATTGAATACGTAAGCCATTGGAGTCCCCAGCCAGCCCATTGGTTTATTAAAATTAAATTATTCACGTTAAGTGCTTTTAAATCGTTCTCTTCTATGGACGACGATGGAAAACGACGATTTACTTGATAAATTATTCAGGCAGACATTAAAACGACTTGCGTCTACACATAAGAAATTCACAATGGAACCGGGACCTCATATTTTATTCACAATTTTAATAGTAGATACTCGAGTCGTAATTGTAACACACGAGGTTGTACTGACACAGCGGGCGAACATCCCTTAGAGTTAAGAAGTTTTTTTATGGTCTTTCTGAAAATAATGAAGTTACGTGAAATAATTACTTTTACTACCAGCAACAATGGCGTTTTTACCTGTACTCAAGGCAGATTAAAAATCATGCGTTTGTTTGCGTTATGAATCGCATATAATGTATTAAAGTTATATTGTTGATTCATGCTTTAAAAACCACTATGTAGATCGATTTTTAATTATATTATCAAATAAAGTCCTATGATAAATTCTGTTCAAAAGTTTATTAATGCTAAATGTAGGCCCCTCTAAACTTTCATGTTCAAAAGCACTTATTCTATCCATACTTTAAATTATTCAGCTGTATTTCAGAATAAGTAGTCTATTCAATAATTGTTCTCTGTTAATAAAAAATTACTCCAATTGTGCTAAATATAGTTCGTCCCTCAATGCCTCTCTACCCACGGCAAATCAAGCTCATTACCGGATTAAATATTCATACCGCAAGTGTCTTCCGTTCGGTTACAAGGAGCTTCGTGTCAATCGACCTGTCTCCCCTTCACATCGATCGGCTGTGTCTGCACGTCACTACCAAGCTCACGCTTATAAATTTAAACTGGAAACTGTCCTTCTTCAACCTGCAAAATAAATATTTGATGGAATAATAACAACATACTAATTGTGTGATACAAAAAATATATTTTTAAATAAAAAATATTAATATTATGACAATGAATCTAGAAGCAAAAGCTGAGCATTTCTCGACTAACAACGCTCGCTAACTGCGGACTTTAACGGTATAGCTGCACTTAGAAGTATCTGGGCTGCAGAACTCCAGAGGAAATCTTAGAAAGCTTTGTTCGTATCAGAATGCAGTAACCTCCATGCACAGCCGGCCCTTTGTTGTCGATGCGGCCCTGTCTGCGGCAATAAATATAATGGCTATATTATGCATCTTATAATAAGGCGTGCACTTTAGAGAATGCACTTGCATTTCACTAGTAACTATATATTCTTTTTGTTCACGTTCTAAATACTTTTTTCGATTAAACTAGAAATATACTGATAATAATAAATTTTCACTGATATTTAATCTACGGTGAAATAATATTTAATCATTGCAGAAATAACCTTTATTTATTTAGTTCTAAATATCGATTTGATAGCTCTATTTCCAACTCATCGTATCTATTATATAACGTGGCATATGTTTGATAATAGACTTGTTTATTAGTTTTTTTTCACACGGTCGAAACTTGTTGTAAATTAAAAATATAAGCACATGTGCAGTATACAAAATGAAAGTGGTTTTTTTTTTATCTAGTAGCGAAAAGTAGTAGATTCAATCAAGCATTGCATATTTAATTTAATTAACACATATGTAAAAAAAAATATTCTGTGGAGCGTGTTTTGTCTTCCGACGTTTCGACTCCGTCACTAGGACCGTCATCAAGTCCCCGAGAATCTAAATTTCAAATCATTGGATAACATAAACTACTATCAGCATAACACCCAAGAAATTCCGAGATCTTCTTGCAAGTATTTTAATTTAATTAACTGTTTTTAAAATGCTAAAATGCGACCTACATTTTGGTAAAATTAATTATTTTTATAGAAATGTCTTCCTTTAAGTGCTTTTGGCTTATGAATCAATTGAATATTATAATCAGCGTTTTCTTTTAATATTTATTTCTTAGCTAAGTTTGATAGTTTTATATGAAACATTATTTACTTGAAAAAATATGCCAAGGATGTGAAATATTTGGGTCGTGATACACTTAACATAAAATCACACGAAAATGAAACCTTTCAATCCACCGAAAGGTCGTCAAAACCACTTACGTAATTCTTGTCTTCGTCAAAAGATAATAATAACAAAGGTTTTTTTAAACCCTCTGGATAAAGTTTCAATTAACCTACATAATAGCATTAGCAGACTTTAGGGTTTTTTCACAGATATTTTGGGCTGAAGTCTACTTTTAAACTTTTAATGATAAAATACGAATGAACTTTTTAATGATTGATATTATTTACGGTTGTGAATAAAATAAAATAATATTCAACGCTACTATCTTAATACGCTGTGGATATATTTAATTTTATTTAATGCTGGGTTTCTTACGCCATAACGGTGTTTTCATTTAGTATGTTAAAAGGCACACTATTAATTAAGTCTATTATAATAAGTGTTTATGCATACATCTATTATTAGTAAAATAGACAAACTTCATTTATTCAGCTTAATGTAAAGAAAGTTTTTTTTTTGCAGCATCTCTTTGTGCTTTAGTTTACAGGTTCTTTATTAAGAGGTGAAAACAAATTAAAAATAATTTTTAAATATTTGTTTAGATATACATGCTTGAAAAGAAACATCCAGGATAAGTCAATCGTTAATAGGTCGTTTAAATATTTGGATAATTTTTTTAAGAATCGTTATGAACCATTTAATCTTAAAATTGCAAACTTCACGTACGGTGTAGATTTATAGAGTAATACAAAGTTTTTTTTTTATGAGAGCAACATGGTCGCATTATCCACAAGTATTTACGTTCCCTGACTGATTTATGTAATGAAATGTTCGCATGAAGCCGTATACATTGTTGTATATTCTTGATGTTTGGGTTTATACTGTCTTATGCAAAATTTACTGATAATTCCTCTGTATTACACAGGCCTGGACTAGAAGGTAAGATATCAAAACTGCCTATTATTTCCATCAGATCCCCCCAACTGTGGTTCGCCATAATCATCATCCCCATAATAATTGTATCTCAACGGTAAACCCATTCATTTGTTGTCAATATCATAATTGGATTGTAGAATTTTCAATATGAAAAATGATGGCATGATTAAGTGTTTGTATTAACTACTGTGATTTTAAAAGTAGATCAATATTTATGATGGTTAACTAGCAAAAGCTTCTGAAATACTAACCATAATATTTAATTTAGGTATTTATTTGTATCTTAAACATCATACCAATACTGTTGTGTAGATTATAAATTATCTATTGATATTTCATGTTCTCTTCAATTATATATGTGTGTATATGTGCATAGGTGTTTCCATCCATCCTTCGTAATAATTTGATGGTATTAATATTTTTTATTCCTTTTTCAGTAGTAATGATAACGAAAATAGTGATTAACAAATTTTATAGTTTTTGAAATAGGATCTTAACTCCAAAAACCATAAAAAAAGTTTAAAGGCTTAGACTGAAATTTGTGCATAATTAAATGCCAAATTCGTACTTAAAGGGTCGCGAAACTAAATTTGATATTTTATATTCGTTTAACGACAGTAATTAGCGTGATATACGACATTCCCTACATTTTTTATAGGACAGCGATAAAGTGTAGAGTCTCACCCTGTATATAACGTTTCTTACGAGTTTCCGGTTTTTTTATAATCGCTGTAAACTTTTTATATAAAATCTGCTTTAACAGTCAAAAATGTACTAAAAAAATAATAATTATGTACCATTTTAAAAAGAGTTAATACTTAATGTTATCTAAATTCTTAATTTACTTTTTTTAGAAAAATAATCACGCACACTTATTATTCATTTTAAGAGTTGATTTTTTATGATTTAAATTTTTAAAAAAATTGTATCAAATTGATAATTGATTCGTGTGTATTATTATTTATCTGTCAATGATAAGTTGTTTAAAAACTTCTATATAACAATTTCGTATATAATTATAAATGATGTAGTTTTTCTCGTAGTATTTCCTAAGCCTTTTTGTGTACATACAATATAATAAATATTTCAAGCTCGTGACAATTTTAAATAAAATAATTTTTGTTTTGTAATAAACGTTTTTAAATTTACCCCTCTCTTTTTTGTGCAAGCATTATGCAGTAAATTCAGTCCGTTCTAATAGCGTTGCATTACTGCACCGGTGCGACTAACCAGCCACTAAGTAATTGCCCGCTCACGTCCTGCGCTAGTCCAACCCTCGACAAGTCCACCTGATGATGTTCACTTATTCATCAGAGCGCCAGGAGACACGTCCTGCAGGCAGACGGCAATTAAAAGCCGATCAGCCCGGCGGGGGTCAGGAAGACCAGCTCGGAGAGAGCCTCGCTGACCGCACGCCATACCCTCGTTACGACCACCCCTGTGCCTGGGGCCACGTAACCTTTCGTCAGGGTCATGGAACAAGACACTTTATCGGCCTATTGTTTATTTTGAAACAATAAACATGTTATATAAATAACAATTATGCATAGCCAAATGACTAGGAGATTACATTTTTTTTTTGTAAGCGCATTCACCCTAAAACGGACTTTTTTATACGGGTGTCCAAAGAGAGTATCGGGTATTTGTTAGTGCAGTAAAACAAAAACTACTAGTAATCAAGTATTTTTTTTTATTGTTGATTATAAGAATACAAAATGGAAAATTATTTAGAAAAGATTATGTTATCCTAATGGTGTGACCGTAACGCTGCTGGCACTCTTCTAATCTGGAACGAAGATTGCTGATAACACGCTGACACATAGCCCTCAATATTGCTGCCATTTCTGACCTGATGTTTTGTTTCAATTCCGTTAGGTTTGTCGGATTATTCTCATAAACCCTACTTTTAAGGTATCTCCATACGAAATAGTCAAGAGGGCTAAGGTCGGGGCTTCTGGGAGGCCAGTTGATGTTACCTCTACGTGAAATGACCTTATTAGGGAATAATTCGTTAACATCTTCAATTGATTGATTGGATGTATGGGAAGTGGCCCCAAGTGTCTTGTTGGAACCACGTTCTTGAGTTGAAACCTTAAAACCTTGAATAGTGACCGTTATTGCATATCGCAATAACGGTCACTATTCACATTCACCCGATACCCTGTTTGGACACCCTGCATTATGTTCTTCGGTGTAAAAAAATCCTTTAATAAATCTGGTTATCGTATATTAATTACTTGCAAATATATTCGCAAGTTTTGGTAGCCATTGTAAGATAACTTGTTTTCCTGGGCACTTATTTTCCTTGAGGGCATACGAATAAAAATATATAAAAATTACTTTGCCCCTGCTCTTCAAGCTTCACGAAAGAAGGGGTCGTATTCTGCGATCCTCACCCTTAAGTATTTTTTTACGTGACGAGAGCTATTCGACACCGCGCTCGCCACACGACCCACCGTTTATGGGACCGTTATACCCCACCGATTTTCCTGAAAATATTCTGCCTTGTGCAAACTTGCAAAATAATAAAATAAAGCCTTTTCTCGTGATCCTCTGACCCTCAAATATTTTCAGATAAAAGTCGTCTCTTGAACTTCAGGAAAACCCTATTTTAATTTATTCGCACTCATGGTTACGAAACTGTGTCCTGTTAAGCTTTCAAAGTACAGTGAAAATATGATAGAAAATTTATAAAACTGCAACGATACTGAATCTTTTATCAAAGAGCGTTGTTTATTTTTGAAGATTCTAGTACAAAAATTAAAATGGGAATTCAGTGGCAACATTATAGGGTGCTGGAAATGAAAAAAAACAATAACAACTACAATAAAAGCACTGCTGTTAATAACGATTGTCTCTGTTAAAGGAAAAAATAGCTCTTTAATTTCATCGTCGTTGTCCCCTTAAAAACGTCCAAGGTCATGCGCATCGTAAACGAAGCAGCAACGGAACAAAGCACTATAATAAAATTATTATTTTATGCTATTTTTTTCTTATTGTACTGGAGGTTTTAAAGAGAAAAAAAATATTGATGATAACAGTATCAAGGTTGAAATGTCGCAAAAATATTAACGATTCGCAATTATACCTAATGGTTTGGAATGCAGTTCCGGTAGAGAGCATTTGACGATTATATATTTATTTAAAAACATCAAATTTATTTATTCAACTCAAGACAATGTCGTTAGGTAAAGCGTTCAAATGAAAAGCCATTCTGCCGACAAACGAGAACTTTGAGACAAGATGCGACTTGAAGCAGAGAGCAAAGCATCTGACGTCTCCCAAGTCCACCACTCGAAGAACACATACAAATTGATATCGTGCATACCATTCAAACGAACGGCCATTCTTCCGACACACGAGAACTTCAAGAAGTAGAACAAGGAAGCATGCGACGTCTCTGAATCCCACCACTCGGAGAGCTACGCGAAGCATTCAAGACACCAGAGGCGGGGAAGCACCTGATGTTTCCGAAGGCGCACACGAGAATATCGAGAGTCAGGATTGATATTATAACATTGATGGAGGGTCTGACAGTGTGACGTCACGTCCCTCTGAAGCGGTGCATCGCTTGCGCTGCTCTGAGCCGGCGGATGCGCCATTGATGTCACGACCGGGCCCGTCGCACCGGCGCGGCCCCTCGCTGCAGCCGTTGCACAACTCGTGTGATTGCCACCACAGCCGGATGTCCTAAATGTATATTTATAGCAGCTTAGGCCAGCGACGGCCAACCTGTAAAGCGTTTCGCTCGTTACGCTGAAAAAAATGCAACACACTATTAACATAGTGTGACGCTCCGGCCTAAGGACTAAGACGTAGCCACTAGCACTCTAGAAGTCATAGGTGTAAGGCCGGAGCGGGTGCCGTGACCAGGAGAGTTCTTGTCATCCCATAGTGATTTCGCTAGGAATTAGACAAAGGACTAAGACGCGGCCACTAGCACTCTTATGTGTTAGGGACGGAGCGTCACAATAGTTAAATGTTCAACCCTCCCCGCGCGCTACGACACAACTGACAACCAAACCGACAAGCGTCCTCTATTACCCTGTTTAAATAGGCTATGACATTTAAATACCCAAAATTATGGGACTAGTGTTAGTGTATCCAACTATAGATGACTAGCCTAGACAATATATTAGTGAACAGTTTATATCCGACGTTTATATTAAATGCGCATTCTTTATAATACATATATATTTCTTAATATCGTCAATGTCTTTTTTACTAAAGCTGCAAATATCACTTTTATCTGCCACGACACTCGCGAGTTAAGCTAAATCGAGCTCTTAAGGTTCACCACTACTGGCCTAGGTGCACCTTCTACAGTGTAGTGAGTACTTTGTACTTTAATATAAAACTTCCTGCACGCGCTGCGATACAGCCGACAGCCTAACGGTAACTAGCCAATATCGTTCTATTTTGCGTTATATTACTTAAAATCGCATAAATATGAGGATACTTTCGGTTGTCAGTTATGTCGCTTCGTATGCAAAAATCCTGCTTGTGATATATTAAAAAAACCACAATAAGGGCCACGATCAAACCTTATATTATAGTTTGCGTATCTTTGTGGCAATAGTTTATTTCTGTTGCTATTGTTAACATCGTTTTGTTGCTCTTGTGTTCACGGGTTTAATTTCGATCGTTTGTTATATCGCTATGATAAATATTGTACCCTGCTTTTGATACCTTTGAACGTTCATTCGGCGACGAGAAATTCAGAACTGGGTAAGGTTCGCTAATTAACCAAGAACCAGACAATGAGTCGACACATAAGTGAAGGCATTACCGACCCACACAACCAAAAAGCTGTTAAATGCAATTAAAAATATTGTATTAGCTATGTGTTGAGCTGGAAATATATAATACATTTGTATTGGTCGTGTTTTCTGTTTGTATTGATCGGACATCACGCCGCGTCACGGCACGCGTATTCACTATGCAGCAGAACAAAACGCTCTTCTCCCTGCTTCACCACTTCCGCTTCCGCCGCATTGGAAGCAAGTGCGCTTAATGTACCGTGATACAGCATGATAGCGAGTCCGCGCTATTGTCACGTCACGTGTTTTCGCTTTTGGGGTGCAAAAGTGTATGCGTTTATATGTGAAGATGATGAAGCGTGACGTTATCAGTGAAACGTAACGCAATACTAAACCGCCTTCGGGATTTATAGCGTAATGTATGTCTAGAATCGCTTTATTGCTTACGTTATGTTGCTGTTCGTGAATTTATAACGTGGCGTGGAAATTTTATTCAGGGTGTAAATTTTGAACATTTATCCATTTAAATAAGATTGTAAAGTTACTCGAAAATTGAGTTTCTTTGATGAATCAATGTGCTCTGTATTTCAATCTTATAAATTTATACATGTGAATAATCAAGTATTAAATATACATATTCGTATGAATCGTCACATAAAGAATTTTCCAGAACATTGAATCTTTTTTGCTGTTAACACAAACAATTACCACTTATCATAATAATAAATCAATATTTTTGAAGCTTTATTACGGCTTGTTACTCTCATACACACCAGAGTTTTTTTTTTCGAATCAATCCAAAATATATTCGCTCCGGCCGGATTAAAACCTGTAACTCAATAATACATATAACTATTGGGAAAAGCTGAATTTACGGTGTATTAAATATATTTATTGCGCTTAATTAAAAATCGCAGTTCAAATAATTTCATCCAAAGACTAATGAGACCCGAGCGTCGTTTTTCATATTATATGGTCATACGATATAATCGCACCGTTGTTTTCTAATGGCTGTGAGCGACTCTGCAGCCTGTGTTCTCTGCAATTTTTAATTTTATGGATACTAAAATGATTGTTATTAAGCCGATTTCATCTCTGTTTATGCAGCATAATTTCGCATTTAGTGAATGATGATTTTATCTCTGCACCGCTGTCCCGACTTTGATGGTCGGTAATTTTATTTGTTATTTTCCGCATTATTTTATAGAAAAAATAAATACTACGCAAATAATGCTTCTGCGATCAAAATGTGCATATATAATTTATGGAATTAATCTAACATAACTCTGCAACATATTTAAGGTAGAATTGGAAATAATAATTTTACGCTCAACTGTAGCGTTTTAGAGTTCTCATTTGGCTGGATGGCAATAATTTTCTAATCCGCTTATCGGTGTATCCGGCAGAACTAAATCAACATCCAACTCTGAGGACCAAGTGTGGTTGGGTACAAACGGTTTCAACGCTACTTTAATTCAATTGTGCCAAGTCCGTCCTATGCACATGGGTAGCGAGAAGTTATTTCATCATCAGTGCAGTCAATAGCCGTGCAACAAAGCAATAACGGTCTACTCACCGGTTCTCGAGCACTCACTGATAGCTTCTCGTCTTTAACATTGCCAGCACTTCGATATCAGATTTATATCATAATTACGATGCTGCTTTTCATATCTGTAACATAAAATGTAATAATTATTGTATTGAACTCTTCAACATGTTCTTTGGCTCAGTGGTTGGACCGTGGAGTCTCAATCAAGAAGTCCTAAATATAAATCACTTTCTCCTGGCATTGTATGTATTTATACAAGTTGTTTAAATAGTTACATACAAGCGTGCTGCAGTACTCGGAGCTTTGAAAATAACAGCATATATTTCTGAAGTTATAAAACTAAATACGTGTACAGCAATGTTAGCGTGTATGTTAAACGTAGTTTGGATAGAATGGATCTGTCTACAAAAAAAAAAGGCTTTGTTGGTTATCGTACAGGCTTTATATAAAATGTGTTTTCTTTTTTTTTTTGCAACACTCAAGTTTTATTCTTTATTTCGTAGACAAATGTTATTATTGCGTCCAATCCAGGCAGCTGAATCTACAGATTATGGTAGACGAAGCAGACATTCGAGTGCCCGTGAACTCTTCCGTAAGATTGTAGGCATTTAGCGATCAGATAAATTCGCTTAGTATTTGAGAAAAACAGAGCAATAACCGTTATCTTGCCAACGTAAGCGTTTATGGGTTTAGGGAAATCTTTTCAATAATGTAAACGTAGGATTGTTTGTTATGAAGATTGATTGGGTAAATAGGATGAAAACAAGAACATAAATCTGAAACTACGTGATCGGGGTGGCTTTCAGGCAGGGTGAATATTTTTTTGTGCAGTTTTGGCCCATCTGTCTGAGAACTTTATAAGGTCAAACTCTCAAGAAGAATATCTATTTAGTAAAACATCGCGTTGCTGGGAAGTCACTTTATTGAGACAGAGTGCTTTGGACCCCATTTATCCCAATTAGGATATCGGTCTGAAAAAAACCTAATAACTTTTACGCACAAACTCAGCTTTGTAATATGTAATATTCGTAAGATCTTAATTTATTTTTTTGTACTAAAAATTCAATCCATTGAATTATATATTTGAAAAATCAACAATTGTTATTATACAGAATAATTTTTTCACGGTTTATTTTCGTATACAGTGTGTTTTTAGATAATCGATTCATAATTATTATTACATTTCATGCTAATTATAAATATATGGAAAATTATCTTTGAGCATTTTGTACTCGCGGGATCTTTCGCTCCGCCGGGATACTCTTTTTTATCCTCCAAAACAGCCTGTTAGAAAGGCTCTCGCAAAGGTCGAAGCACCTTTCAAAAACATCCACCCCGCAATGTAAACAAAAAACAAACTTAGCGTAAGTCTCGAAATTAATACATATGCGTCCTTGAAAATTATTTTGAACGCTCTTGTGGAACTCCTTCCTGAAATATTCAGCGGAAACAAATTGAAAGTTCGCGGAGTTTCAGGCCACCCCTCCAGGCAGTCGCTCCTTGCGTAATCCGTGTTTCGTTTGGTGGTATTTCTGTATTTGCATTTATATAACTTCAAACTTTTTTGCTATTGCCGGGAAATTCAGGAACTTCCAACCTTGTTTGGCTTTTTTTTTTTGTTTCGATGTGTTTTCATAACGACGATGCCTTGTCGTACCTAATTTGTAATAGCTCTTTTTTGTATTATTTTTTTATCAATTCAATTTCTTTCAATGTATTTTACATGTTAACTTGTTTTCCGCTTTTCCAATATATGTACGTATTTTAATGGCCATACTTCAGCGTAGCAACATTGTATCAGTTTCACTGAACGATCCAAACTCAATTGACCTGAATGGAAATGCTATCTAACCTATCTTTATATTTAAATGTTTAATAGCGCAAGCGGTGTTCAACGTAAGATTTTTATTAAAAATAAATATTTTAAAAAAAAATTATTCAAAATCAAAGCATGAAGCAAGGGTGCTATGCTATACATTTTTCACTAGAATGTCCATTAGTTTATTGAATTTTGTGAAGTACAAATTTTATGTTTTACTATGTCAATAAAAGTAAAATAGATCCTTAAAAATTTTCAAACCTTTTTAGATAATTTTGAAACAAAATTTTTAACAGAAAAAAATATTTTACGATACCTTTGAGATAAATTTTTTTCTAGGTTTTTTTTTATCCTTTTTTATATGAATCGATAATCTTCATATTGTGTACGTAACAACGCAGTATGTGTGTGTGTGTGAAAAATGCAGATTTGTTAAAAATATTTGATAACAATCAATCACCCTGTAGATACGACAAAGTGATATCAGTGTAACCGGAGCTGACCATCCACCGGGTATCGATTTCCGATACTGCGACCTTTTCGCGATGAATTGCAATTATTATTAATAGGACAGTAGAAGGTAGTCGCTTGCAGGCGCTTGCATAGGTCAAAGGGTCAAATCAGCTCCCACATAACCCTGTCGCCTTTTATGTAACGCCTGAAAATTAGCTCACTGAAATAATGATGCCTGAACAAATACCGCAACTTAATAAACATCAAGTATGAATAGCTAGAAGATAAACATTTTTTTTATGTTTGTCAGTTACGCAAAGACGTTCAACAGTTAGTCAAATAAATTACCTTATATTTAAAAATTATATTATAAATATATATTCCACTCACAAACTATTAGTGGGTATAGGTATTCATATCTGTTGTTTGAATATGGTGTATTCGTAAATAAACCAGTCTATCGTTAATAAAATAAATAACAAGGCGTATACGTTATCGATTTATTTATTAATTTTATTATATGTTGGAAGCTTTCAGTTGCTTCTGGGATACATATTTTACTGTATTTACTCACTTTTAATTTTTAAACCATGCTTGAAAATGTTCTGAAAGTAAATCTCAATTTTTGTATCGTTGGAAACTATATGCTATTTATTTTCATTTCATTTCATTCATTTTAATGTGCTGTGTTGTCTTATTTTTGTTTACATTCTACAACCTGTAATTTCTGATACGAAACACTCTATTGCATCGGATGAAGAAGTCCAAGAAGCGTCATGAGCTCAGCAGCGCTTCTGTGAGTGGCCGGATAGTCGCCAGCCCGGGGCGATACGTTCGTAGATAATGTTTATATTCGCGGCGGTCTTTGCTTTAAAAGCCTTCTTTTATCTTGTAGTTTAACATAACAAAGCTTTTAGGGAGCCCCGATTAGTGAACTGACGTGATAGGCGTAGGTTATGCCACGAGAGGTACAATTCACATATTGCTACTGGGTATCAAGTAGATTTCCTAATTTTATTTATTTTTGAAATTATATATATATAAAATAATAATAATAATAAAAGTGGAACAATATAATTTAAACTGAGTGATCATTTTTAAAATTTACGATTGCTGCTTATTGTAAATGTTGATAGGATGAAACATTAAAAAGAAGTATTTTGATAACTTTTATTACTTTTTTTGTTTATAAATTCAGCACGCCACTGATAATTGATGACTGATGACCATTGACGTAATATCTATACAAACAAAATACAATAAATTTTCTGGAAATTATTTTTTGTCTGTAATATATTTTTCGAATTCAAGACATTCTGCGAATGTCGTTTTACACTTTTGTAAATTGTATTAAACTAATAATAAAGTAACACGCTCCACTTACGGAACAATGGCCCAATTTCGTACAAAACAAGATTATTCTTCGTCAAGAGCATTTCGAGACTCCATAAACTAATATCATTTTGTTTTACTTAACACAATTTGCGGAACGATGCATCATCGCATGTATTTCTTCGTTAATATAACTTAATAAAAAAAGGCCCATTTGAGGCGTAGAATTAACTCAATTAATTAGCAGATAACTCAATGAGCCGGCGGCAAGGTTTTGGAAGCACCTGCGACCAGCCGCGGGGGAGCCGAGCACTGGAATGTCGCGCAAATTAAGGTCAATCAGCGCGTCAAGTCGCATGCGTCATGTCGCATGCGTCACGCGTCGGGCCAAATCACCCCTCAAGCCTCCCGAGTGTCGGAGGCTTCCAGGGAAGGCTTCTCTTATATTATACTACTAGAAATGTAGCCCGTCACAGAATGACGCGCATTCGATGAACGATGCAATAGTGTTTGAACATAATAAGATGAATAATGCTTTAATTTTGTACCATCAGTTGGATGAAGGTGCGAAGTTCTGTGATATACTTGGCCTTGAACTTTGAAGCAGAGTGGCCCACTGTTAATTTAGCTCCCATTGATGCAAAAGATATACTGTTATTGTATGATCTTATTTTTCTCTTGAAAATTCAATTATAAATATCCTTTAAATATACTGGGGAAATAGGCCTTGCTGGTAGTTTCACTTTACCTTTGTGATAGTAATCGTTGAACTTTCCATCTGATGGGTTTTCTGCTTGATAATGTAAAGCATTGCAGAATCGACAGGTCACATTAATTAATCCGAAGACAAACGCAGCGTTCGCTGTGCATCAGTTTCTTTTTGTCTTGAGGTCGATGCGCTTACTCGAATTTTAAGAAGACGCTGCTCACGTTTTCCTTCCAACTCATTGCTTGATATTTATGTCACATTTCGTGTCACAAACAACACATCACTTTTCACTGCACTGTTCTTTATTTGATGCAGTCTTAATCACGTTCAATAGTGCAATTCTTTTTTAATTACGTTTTCTGTGCGTAGAAGGTGTTATTTTGAGTTATTAATGATGTGATTAATAATTTCTAATGCAATTTCGATAAAAAAAAATAGAGATGGCATTTGTGTCAAACTGACATAAACTGGAAATTTCTTAGAAGCATCCAAATTTGTTTTTTTGTAAAAGTTCTAAATTTTAAATTCTCGCTGTGAAGAACAGAATCATATAATTCGTACATATTGAAACTCGCTAAAGCATATTTTATAGTTTATGAATGAAAATATTATCCTATCGTCTTGAAATTCGGCACATAGCTGCGGAAAAATTTACTAAACTTACGTGCAAAAAATCAGCGTTGCATCTTTTAAGATATTCTACAGAGAGCTAAAAAAATGCAACATACACACCCACACACAATGGCTATTATTATAGTAGATTCGAAAAACTGTCAACCCGTGAACAGCCCCTAGCAAAATTACAATACTTAGTGATTGAGCTGCTAATAGAAAAGAAATACAGTATTTCATATTATTCGGAGTTACTTGTTATAACTGTCAATATGTGAACAGTCGTTACGTTAAGACGTTAAGTGATCGAGCTAAAAACGTCTAAAAAAAATATATTTTAAGATTATTTTGGTTATTTACAATAGTGATTAAGGCTGTGCTTACAGTACGGTGTATGAATATCCCTTGACCCTGCCCGTAGGTTGTGGGGCTTACAAGGTGTGGCTTAGGTGATAGCATACATGTATTTCTCTATTTTCGTTGTGTGAAATAAACCCTTATGCAAATTGTTCTTGAAAATTTATATTATATCCGAGGTGCAGTCAATCTGCACTAGTGAGTGCTTTTAAAGTAATGAAGTTATGATAAATTTATGTAGTCACACAGTCAAACAGTCTATACTATCGTATTAACATTGTTTATTAGAATAAGTATATAGTATTCAAGCTATGATTATTTCGTACTCTTTGGAGATAATTAAGTATATTTCAGACTTACGATTATCAACATGCGTGTAGCCTGAGCCATTTGAAAAAAATTGTGCAAATACATCAAATAGTTAAACATTATTTGTATTAACCCTTAACTCTGAACTTTGCTGCATCTAATCACGTTACAACCACCGTATTAAAATATATATTTTTTCTTTTTCTACACACAATCTCTTCCTATAATTATATCCGAAATTTCTAAGCATATTTTCACTGCTTATCTGCGCACAGATCATCCATGCAAGGCGGCCTGTGTTATTGGCATAATAAAAATATTCGCCCAAACTGGATGTGCGAGTGCTCGCTGTTATCCGAAAGGAAACGCATTAACTTTATTGTCTCTGCAAATAAAACCTGCCGTCGTCGTAAAGAAATAATTGCGCAAATAACGGAAAATTCCGTAGACGAGTTAATGTAAGACACTCGTACCGGACTCGGCGACGAGCGTGACACGAGGAAACATAAAAAAATACAACATCAAAGCGCAAAAAGTAATTCTGGGCATGAATATTCTAGAAAAGAAAATACACCCCCTCTCTGACATGCCCGCACTCTTGCTTGTAATAAAATATATATAACATCGCACAGGAATACACGTATGGCATTGTCTGGTACTTTATTGTTCGATAAAGCTTATATTTTTCTGCGTCCTAAGTGTCAGTTGGTATGGGTTTTTATTTTATTTTTTGTTTAAATATATTTTGTTGAGGGACAAGGCATTTGATTCGTGAAGATCCATTATTATAATGATAAAAGTACCTTTGCATTTTGTCTTCACTTTGAGCTTATTAAAATTATTTGCATTACTAGTTTCGACCCAATACACTGGGTCATCATCAGATACATAACTTAACATTTACTTAAGTTAAACGTTTAGTTATGCATCTGATGATAACCCAGTGTATTGGGTCGAAACTAGTAATACAAATAATTTTAATAAACTTAAAGTGAAGACAAAATACAAAGGTACTTTTTGCATTATATATATATATGTTTAAATATAAATGCCAATCGATGCTCCAGTACGGTATTATTTTCATTTATTATTAACACCCCCACCTTAGAAATAATCAATGGCGTGCTGTGGATTTGAGAGCAGGACAAGCACGTGTAATTATTTTGATGATTATCACTGGCGTTCTGTGTTTTTAGAAGCCGGGAGAATATTAGTATTAAATTCATTGTTTTTATTTTAGTGCAAGTTTCACGAAAATTGGACATACTGTACAATCTGAGATCATAATAATATTTTGAAAATTTGCATTGGCGACTGAAATACGATATTAATAATAAACTTACTTTACATCTTTTGGGGTTCAAGTTTAAAATTATTTTTTATAATTTTTTTATAAAAGAATGTTGATTAACTTGATAATCCGACTTAAAATCCTAAAGCTTTACATGGACATTGCACGAATCTAAAATAATTTGTTATATATGTTTTTTTTTTTTAACAGAAAATGAATTAAATAAAAATATTATATATACGGTATTTGTGCTCCGGTAAATAATTACACAGGGAAAGCCAATATTTAACCCGGTTTTAACATCGGCTCTTTTAATTTCAACCCGAACAGTATTTCTGGAGATGGAGGCTGGGGTTGTGTTATACGTTACATTTGGTATGTGTCAGGCTGTGTTATACTGGGGACCGATCTAATCCATCACGTGCCAGCCGGTCGGTCGTACTCGCTCACGGGTAATCCCCGCGTCTTGTGTGGAATGTCACGTCAAGCCGGGGAGGAGCACGGACTGGGGAACGTACTCACTAGTGATGGGCGCGGTCGATTTATATTCGAAAATAATCGACTCGTGATCGATCGATCGAACGTTTTTCATTCAACTTTAAGAAAATGTAAACGAAAAAACTATACACACACCAACAATAACGTTTTTACATGCAAACGCTTTTATGACTTTTTTCAATTGAAACAAATATTTTATGAACATATTTCCGCTGGAAGTATCAGTGCTTTGGCTTTTTGGGCACAGATGCAAAATAAATACTCCTGCTATCACCGATGAGTATTACCAAATATTGAATACATATGAATGTTTGACTCATAGTGGTTTTTTTTTTGATATGCACTATTTCAGTAATCGAAAGGGATTGCGACAGTTATACATATTTCAAGATTTGTCGTTTTATATCTGAATACAATGTATAATATAAAAATACCACTCGAATATAAGTAAACCTAACTTTCAAAACGTTCTATTTAAATTATACCTTTCAATTGATTTATTTATTATTTCGATCATTTTATCAAATCGATCAATCGATTGCGCCCGTTATTAGTGAGTCCGGCCCACACGGCCTGCGGCGCGAGGCCCGGGACCATCTGTGTCGCTCCATACCATTGTGCACCTTCGCATACCTGCCTATGTACCCACTAATACGGCAATGTCTTACGCAAAACCTACGAACAATGTAACCACATCAATCTATCTACTCCTAGCAGTTAACTCTGCAGCGACCCGGTTGGCTGGAATAGGCTCCAAGATTGTACACGTGCCTCTGCGGTCACGACACGTGTACAGATCGACACATTTCTCCAACTGTAAGGTGTCTTTGAATCAAGGAAAGTACGTTCAACGCCTCGCTAAGGTTTTATACATTATCCGAAAGGAATTTTAAGCCAAAACGCATCCCTGTCTTAATACACTACATTCTCAAATACAGTAGATTCTCTATATAGATTTAGATATAGTCTTATATATGATTGCGTAGAGCATTGGCAAGGTGGGTGAAACTTCTTGATTCTACTTGTCTCCACACACCGGTCTCTTAGTCTTACGATGAGCTTAACATGAATCAGATATTTACAGGTATTTTTCTACTACACCTTAACTGAAATTGAAATATAATGCACGAGTAACTTTAACAGCAGAAAGTAATCGTGTATTGATGTTACCTAGATAGAATTTGGGTGCGGTTGTTGGCTCAGTGGTTAGATGGTTGACTCGTGATATAGAAGTCCAATTGTTTGATCCCTGTTCTGACAGGTGAATAACGTTCACGCCTTTTTAACGTTACATGTGTCAAAATATATACTAAGTAATATATTTATTCGACCAATTAAGATGAAACCAATTGTCAAGACCATAGAAATGACTTATGCCAGCCGTTCGGGGATCAAACCCGTGATCAAGAACCAACAGTCTACTATCAGTCAGCTACCCAAACCTAAAGTAAAACGCAAGTGGTGCTACCTTTCCCATGTTTCGTAACACCTGAATATCAGATCGGCCTTTTTTTGTTCGCTTTCAAATCTCGTCTACGATTGAATAGATTGATTGCCACAAATAAAATATTAATGGCGATCTATCAAGTATTTACAGCTCTTCGTGTTTTCTCTAATGAGACGGCACGAACAGTAAAACAAAAGAAGTAATCGTATCTTGTACATTAATTCTGCGCTTTTACTGATTGGAAACAAAACAACTTAGCGTCGTGATAAATTTTAAATTAATTAATCCTCGTTTTGTTTTCACGGCCGGGGTCAAAAAACAATTGGGAACCCCCGCGGATCTATTATCACGGCAGGTTAATACAATTAACGGTGCTCTATACCTCTATAGCATCACGTTAAAATAGAGATCGAATAATCTAATCGTATTGTTTCGCATATTTTTATATAGCATAGCAATATATTCAAAAAATAATCCATAACAGGTGTCAACACAATTACATCAAATTAAAACCACCCGTCAGGACTGATCAATAAAATCATTCAGCTATTCAAAAATACACCAATACTTCTTTGATATCAATAATTAAATAAAGTGATTAAATCCCGTAAAACCCTATTTTAGGATTATACAATGATTCATTTGAAAGCGTGTGTTATTGAAATCAAATTATAATTTTTTCCTCTTAGGATTTGATCGAATTTTTGAAATCGACCATTTTGGTTCTATCAAGTTTTTCTTTTTGCACAATTAATAAAAAAGGATTTTGGAGCAGCTGTCGTATAAAATACATTTTTTAATATTAAATTTCATATTCATATAAAGCAATGAATTAAGATTGATGACTGCATTACTGACGAATGTGCGATTTATCATAGACGCCATTTTGTTGTTTTCACATATAATTGCAATAATCGGCATAGTAAATCAATAGCAAAATACCTTTACAATATTTAGTAAATGAAGGTTATACAAATATAAATAGGATTCATTGGTTTTAAATACTGTATAACTAAATAAATAAAATTTTCTCACGTTTCGGTTGTGGTTTTGGAGCCACCTTCAAAGATTTAAAATTTAGTTAATTCAATATTTAATTTAGAAAATATAATCAGTAAAAATCTTTTATGCGATAAAAACTCTAAAAATTTTGAACTAAAATTAATTAATAATACCTACAAGAGAATAGCAGAAGATCTGCGTTAGCGAGATTTTATTCTTAAATGAGTTTCTTTTTCATAGAAAAAAAATTACAAAGCATATAAATTCGTATAAATTAGAAAATCAAATCATTGTTAATATTCAATTTGGTTTTAATGTGTACAGTGGTATATTGTTCAATCAAAACTGATTTAGATGATAATCATTCATAAAAAGTCATTATACAATATCGTAAATATTCCAATTCTTAACTAAAACTAATCTTAAAAAGTTGAAAATCTTCAGTCAGTAAGCAAGCGTGCTAGCCGATGAGGCACGAAGCGACTTGCAGTATAAAACCGAAGCGTTGTGAGTACTCCTTTGTTGAACAAATTGTATTTAATAGTTTTTAATTGTAACTAAGTGGGTCAACTTAATTAAACGCAATTAGAAAACGCCTGCTAACTTTAGCATCTCCGCGATTATTATACTTATCGGATTTACGACACTTTAATCTTTGTGAAATTACATTAAAATATAATTAATGCATTTTTTTTATTTTAGAAATATAAATCAAGAGGTCACATAGATTCTACAATTAGTTTATTTAGGCAGTTCATAAACACTGGTTAAATTGAGAAGAGGTTAAATACGGCGCACAGAAAAAAAATCAATGTTTAATCAAATATTTTTTTATCAAATAGATTTTTTAAGGTTATATATGCTATAATCACGCTGTAAATTAATTAAAAAACAAATATAAAGTGTTGTTCTCACTAATGACATAGAAGTACTTGAGACTCGAACAAGTATTCATAAACCATTATGAAAGCATATTTTGATCAAGTATGTAAACACTTCACACTATTGGATTTTTTTATGTGCCATTACTTATTTTTAAAGGTATTTTAATAATGATATGAAAACATTTTCATTTTAATCCAACATATTTTTTTGCTATTCATAAATAAAATTAAGTATTTTTTATAGAATGTCTACTAAAAAGTATTTAAATTATGCAAATTGCAGCTATATCACATTTTCTACGAGCTGGTTTTATCCAAATTCACATAATCCCAAGACGTGGAGACTATAACTATTTTGTCATATTAATATGCCCCAAATGGAAAGCATATTTATAATCATCTAATATAAAGCATTTAGAAGCAATTGCGGCAGTGTTTGGTTAAATACAACTTCAGAATTAGCCTTTACCAGAGTGGGATTTTTTCCAAACATTTTAATAGAAACATTCAACGCGGTGGCACAAAATAAACATTAAATGAAAAGCTTTTATAAAAATTATTTTCTTATTGATACATTATTAACAAAAACAGAGTTGAAAAAACTAATATGCTATTAATATTTGTCGTGGATAAAGCAAAAAAAAAATGTTTACTTTACAATCCTATTTGCTGTATACTTAAAGTAATAAGTTCCTACGGTCTAGACAGAAATATGTCGATTTAAGCAGCCTACACACGTCGCAACACAACTGACAACCGTACTGTAAACATCCTATAGCGTCATCTTATTTAGGGTGTTTTTTAAAAATATTTTTTACTATACAAACCATGCAAAAGACGACGCTAATGGCTGTGTATTGTTCGGCTGTCGGTTTTGTCGCAACGAATGTTGGCAGCTTTAGAGCTACGACTGTTTGTGAAGCAGACAGTTCAAACAGTCCGGGTCTATGTTTATAGTAATTATCATAAAAATGGACAATTTGCATATTTTTTCCACCTGTTATGTCTCACAAATGCAGTTATTACGTCTAGTCCGTATTATACCATCAGCGGCGCAAAAGCAACCAAAACATTTTAAAACGACATTCGTTACAAAGAGCAACAAATAAAATGAAAACTGCATTTGTACCTCCATTATTATTATTGTTAGTGATTTTATTTATTTATATGCAAAGTTTTTGCCGTGCAAACACAGGCATGATGCAGCAAAAATAAATTATTGCAGACATCATTATCTGATATAGAAATAAAACATGTCCGGTATTAGATAATTTTATGTCTGTATATTTGTAGAATCGTAATAGATTATATAATTTATGATTGCTCATTTATAAACCCACTTTATCCCAATGTATTTGCATTTATTTTCTATATATAATAGGATATTGTTTTTTTAAATATTTTTATAAACGTTACATTGATAATATATTACAATCTTCCAACCAAAAAATTCACAACTTATACAAAGGCAAAAACGTAGGTTTTTTAATAGGTAATGTAGGTTTTTTTCAATGACTTTTATACTATTTACTACATATAAACCAAAAACCTACACACAATAAAAAATCAGTGAATTGCTTATTAAAGTTATCAAAATTTAAGCACTGCCTGTATTTGAAAATAATTAATTTACATTTTTATAAGGCATTTATTGTTTTTATGCCCACCACTGTCACACAAGATATTAAAAAAATATATACAGTTTAAATATATATATATATATATATATATATATACATTGAACAAAATTACGTTAACCTTTTTTTAATAATCTAAGGATTGAAATATTTTTGCATTTGGGATTTTCAGAAAACATTTTAGTTAAACTTTATAGTGAATAAAACCATTGGCTATAAAAAAAGTTACTTTGTTTAGCAGTGTGAATTAGCATAAAAGGAATACTGTAAATATTTACAACGAATTTTTAAAATGACAGGCAAATAGTTCGGATGGTTATTAAAGCAACTCTTCGTTTTGCAGTGCAATAAAATAATATTTATAAATTAATACAAAGTATTATATTCAAGCAACATTTCAATAATTAAAACAGCGTTTCCCAAACTGTGCTCTGCGCGTAGGTAACCGCGAATTTATAAAAATATATTTTTAATTTGAAAATACTTTGTTTATATTTTGATTTAATGCAAGGATAGTTAAAAAATATAGCGGGCCATTACATGTGTTTCTTTTTATTGTACGATTTTCAGTGCGAGGTAAAAAAAATAATTACAAGATTCTGTATTTTCATATATTGAATTAATAATAGTTGTTAAGGCTTTGTTTACAATATGTGGCTTACGGTATGTGGCTTTCCCCTGGTCCTACGCGCAGGTTGTGGGGCTTATGTGGTAGCGTTAATGGATTTCTTTATTTATGTTATTGAGTTTGTCTTCGGTTAAAAAGCTCCTTTTTTTCATGGGTTAAAAAAAAATCATTTTATTGTTATATTTTGAGCTGTTGGCGATCCTAGCGCTAGTACGTTAAAAAATATTGCTCTACAGAAGTTATTTGGAATCTCTGGTTCAAGCGTTGAATATGCAGCCAAGAGGTTGAAAAAATATACAGCTATGAGAGAAAATAAACAAATATCAAGTTTAATCCCGTAAATCAAATTTATATATAAACAAAATCTCTAAATATAGGCGCAAGCATAAATCCCGCTATAATCCAGGCAAACAGATCAATATTCATACAAAGACAGTTTCCCTGGAGGCAGTTTGCTCGCGCTAAACGTACTTTACAGCGACGCCCTCGGATATAAAGCAAATTTTCCAGGAAAGCTCTTTAGCCGTGCCGTATTTCCAGGCGGGACTCCCCGACCTATCAGAAGTTACACCTCGCGAACAAGTCGCCGGGGGTGTCCCCTTTGCTACAAGGCTTTTAAATTTGAATGTGTGTAAATTCAAACGGATCCCTGCACTTAGTCCGACGCTCTCTAATGTTTAGTCTAACTTATGTGACGGCGTGGGAATCAGACACTTGGGCCGGAGCCAAAAAGAAACATCTGATAGGAAACACACTGGAGCTCGTTCGCTAACAGTTTGCTACATATCTTATGCTACGCCATGCTGGCCTCGTTAATCTCCCCTGAAAATTTGTTTGACTAAGGTGGCGTGGAAATTAGAAGCTTTAACCGAAGTCACACTGAATCACCTGAAAGAAAATACACTGAAAATCGTTTACTAACAGATTGCAACATATCTGATCTCATTTATCCCCTCTACAAATTTGTTTGACTTGCATAGTGGCAGCGTGGAAATTAGACACTTAGAGCCAAAAATAAACGTCTGAAAGAAAACACACCGGATTTTGTTTACTAACAAATCGCTAGCACAGATATTTTCACGCTGATTTCGTTTTTTATTCCTTACTGATTTCATTGATCTCCCCTGCAAATACCTTGCCAATCTCTTCAATTCAATACGCTTTTTATTAGCACAAAATAACGATAATTTATATATGATCCAGTAGGGATATAATAGAACCTTCGCAGCCAGGATAGTCGAAAGGCTTCCTAAGAAAAATTTGTCACACTTCAAAAACAGTACATTGATCTTTCATGCAAATACATCGCATTTACAATCAGACAGTCGCTCTTGACCCGATTCTATTTTCGTCTCTAATTAAATAAATATCTCATTTTATCTTCATGCAAATCTTGGTCACGACTGAGTGCTTCTTCCTCACATGCACAGTTATAAAATAATTTTAAAAAAACTCCTCTTGACTGTATTTATATTCAAAATATCCTATGTAATCTACATTTTTTTTTAAATATGTTACACGTGTTAATTATACATTATACATGTATGATGATTATTATTTATTCACTAGAAATGTAGCCCGTCATAAAATGACGTATTCGATGAACGATGCAATAGTGTTTGAACATATGTTTGGCTGACAATTGGATGAATATTTGATTTCATTTTGTACACATATATTTTGAATAACCGGATATTAATATCTAAAGCAAAGCCATTCTAGGAAATATCACATTTCGTGTCACAAACAACGAACCACTTTCACTGCACTGTTCTTTATTAGATGCAGTATTTATCACGTTCAATTGTGCTATTCTTTTTTAATTACGTTTGCTGTGCTTAGACGGTGTTATTTTTTGAGGAGGCATTTTAAGTTATTAATGATTTGATTAATAATTTCTAACGCAATTTCGATAAAAAAATAAAATTGGTACTTGTGTCAAGCTGACATAAACTGGAAATTTCTTAGAAGCATCATATTTTGTTTTTTTGTAAAAATTCTAAATTTGAAATTCTCGCTGTGAACAACAGAATCATATAATTCGTACATAAAGCATATTTGATAGTTTTATTCAATTAGTTTACGAATGAAAATATTATCCTATCGTCTTGAAATTCGGCACATAACTGCGGAAAAACATACTGAACTTACGTGCAAAAAATCAGCGTTGTATCTTTTAAGGTATTCTATAGAGAACCAAAAAATGAAACATACACACACACGCAATGGCTATTATTATAGTAGATTAGATTGTATCGATTTGTCGATAGAGCCCATCTCGAATATTTACGCATGGGTTAAATGGGACTCTTCGATCGGTTGATTGATGTATTACGAGGGCTTCATATTAACTAAATTTAATTAGAGCCGCACTGTACACACCCGGGCCGCTATACAGCGTGGGCAGAGCACTCCGCTCCGACTTGCAATTCGTCAATGTATAATGGAATTACTGTAATCACTTGACCCACATTGTATACCACAGCGGGGCGGAGCTACCGCCGTGCGAACTCTACGACTATTCACGATGGCAATACCTAAAGAATATTCCATAAGTTTTGACACACATATACAGGGTATATTTATAAATTTGTGTTTGTTTGAGGCTGTATGAGTGAATGTGTTTTAAACTGTTTATAAAGATTTTTCCGAAGAAGACGCAACCCGAACCTTTCAAATCTTTTTACACTAGCTCCTCAAATTATATATAGATTCACGGAGAGGAAGCACACACCTTCTACATCTTTTAATTGTACTTATTACGTCATAATACTTTGAGTTTGAAATAAACAGATAGGATATTTTTGTCGTTACTTCAAATCTGACTCTTTTTTTTTCCTTTTCAGTGATGGTACATAATAGTATTTTCAATGAATGCGTTATCCGCATTGAAAGCTCGTTTTTCATTTCTACCCCATTTCATTCTACAGGAAGCTCAGTTGCTATTGAAATTTCGTGAATCAGATGAAACTTTAATGAATGCAAACTAGATCAAACTTTAAATAAAAGCCTGCACAGAGGCGGCGCATCGCAAAAAAATATCTTCTTTTTTTTTTTACACAAAAAAACATATTTTTTATTGTACTTGTTTTTTGTTTTAACTTTTGACTCGCTCTGTGATTTTATTTTTATTTCACAGCTCAAAGGTTCAACCATTCGAATAAAATTGTATAAAAATATATAATATACAATTAAAAATTAATTCCATTTTAATTGTTTTAATAACTTCATTAATGGCAGAGAAATCGTTGTAAATCTACTTCCATTTAAAATCATCAGTAAACTGTAATTAATTGATGTAAAAATTTAATACTAATACTTTAATTATGTATATATGTAATTTGAGTTTATTCTTAAACAATATAAAACTGCTTCGTCGTACAAAAAAATATCTTTCCTATTCGCATTAATTATTTTAATTCTTGACTTGACTATTTGGTATATTCTTAGACATTGAAAGGCATTGTTAATAGATGATTTCTTGGGTGTTGTCCATTTGGATGCAGCTCAACACCCAAGAGACCAAATAATCTAATTTGACTGTTCAGTTACCAAACCATTGAACTTGTTTAAGAGATTCAAGAAAACATCATGAAGTAGTGCATAAAAAGAAGCTGATTGCTTGGCTGCTCTTTCACCTCCATGATCCAGTGCTTAGTCGGTTTCTTATTGTCCATTGCGATCCGAGTTTTGAATAAGATCCCTAATGTTTGTGGATGTATATTAAATACGTGTTGGTTTAGTGATCAGACCATTTACTATATAATAGACTGAGAGGTTTACGGTTCAACCACTGTCCTGAAAGATGTTTTCTTACCCCACATCTTCAGGTTTGATGAAGACATATCAATTTAATTGCTTATGCCAAAGCAATTTATAAAAGAATATAGTCACATGGTAACAATTATTATCGTAAACATCGCTTTGATGTATTCGGTTTCTGTCAGCCTGCAGGTGTGAAGTGTTTATTTTTCACTGTTTGCTACATCTGTAATATTAAAGTACACAAAAGTTATATAATGAATGTGAATATGCATGTATTATGTATATTTATAAAATTTTCTTTTAAATTGTACTTAATTGCACAACACTTGCTTGGCAATAAAAGCACTATCAAAGTACCTATTTATACTAAAAAATACATAATCGTATTTGAAAAAGAAATATTTATACTAATACAAACTATTGAAATTTAATTCGTCAATTATAAATATGTACTGCAATTCAATTCGTCGATGTATTCTTATTATATTTATGTCGACATCCATTTTTAGTGCTCAGCATTTTATGCATATATATATAAAATATAAATTATTTTTATTTTTCCCATTTATTTGCATTGCAAGTATGAATATTAAATTTATAAAAAAATCATTTTTACGCGAATACCATATGCAACAACGGACGAATACAATAAAATGTAGGTAATCAAATTAAATTTATAAAAAGAGTATATTTTTTATATAATATATATATTTTAATGTGATAATATATGGAAATAGTAAGGACTACATTTCGGCAGCATATTTTTTTTGTCTGCGTCTATTATATATTAATAAACATTTTATATTTTAAATCCTTGATTATTTTTAAAATATTCAAAAATAAATTACGTCAATTTATATTTGATGTCAAGAATTACGCATAATTTAGTTTCTTGATTATCTGGTTTCCATAAAAATAATATATTTTTATAAATATATATGTTTTCTTCGTGTAATGAAATCTAAAAAACAAACTATTCACATCAGTCAACTTGACCTATTATTTCCTGGCTATAAAAATATTTTTCCTCTATAATTATTTGACATGTATGTAATAACTAGTATAAAAATCAGATAAATAAAATAATCATGATTAAACAGCTATATGTGTGGGATAATTGACTGAAAAAACTGCAAATGAATATTATTCAAAATAAATTATTTGCGTGTATTTTTTATACAACTTCTATTAAAACGACATATTCACGTAAATTAATCAGTTCTTTTATATTTATCCCTATGTATAGTTAATTTTAGATAGCTACTGTAAGGTTAACTGTATTTTTAACTTAAGCTAATATACTCGCTAATTTATTTTAAAAAATGATATTCCCACAACACTGATATGAGCAAACATAAAAAAGCACTAAATCTAAGCTAAATATGATTCACTGTATAATATATAAGAGTTAATTTAATAAAATCTCGGTAATTGAAGGATTGTTTTTAGTGAAAGGCTTTGATTTTTTTTCAAAGAGTTAACATATCAGATGTGATTTTATTATACTTTAACATAAGTAATTCAAAGTAACTTGAAGTAATTTAATATATTTGGCGGTTATGTCATTTCTTTTTCTTATATATTTGTGTACAAATAAATCTACCCAGATAGTCATTCAATTTTCTAAATCGGGGGATTGCAAGATGTTGGCAGAAAACCGATGAATCACAAGAGTGGTGTGAGTGTATGGCATGAGTCACTTTTCTTCCCTTAATATTTGATATGTGCCTACCCCTCATGGACACTTCTAAAATAGCTTCGTAATCACCAAAAATATCAAATCTCAAATACTTTAAGAAGATATTTATTTCACCATAGTGTATATGTGTATATAAATATACATATATCTTTCAGAAGATGAAAATCGACTATGTCAAGAATGTCTAAAATAACATTTACATTATCATTTAAGTAAAAAAAATACAGCGCATTTTGTCTTTTAGTGCATTTTAATATTTTACAAAGTTTATTTAAATAATCGAAACACTGTTGGTGTAAATGTTTTTAATATAACATAACACCAAAAACACGTTTTTATTTCTTAATACAGATCAAAACACGTGTTTTGATTTCCTTAATTTAAAGTAGTAATATTAATATTTTTTAATGAACTAATGTAATAATTTTGTATGATAATTCAAGCAAAACTAAATACATTATCCCAATTTGAACGATGAGCTCTCTCGAGAGTCAACCGCTCTGTCCGCTGACCAAATGAATAATTATTAACTACCACAATAGAATTTATACCTGTCTGTTTTAGAAGCAGATAGACCATTCTGGGTCACTTACTACTTTGAAGCAACGCTAGTATATAATAACAATTACATCAATTTTCACAATGATCGACTATTAGTACAGCAACGCTCATAAGCGCGATCAAAATATATAATAAATTTTATTCCAAGAGTTAGCCGTTTTCTCCGCCGAGCCAACAGATAACTGTCAAGCAACCAGAATAGAATTTAATAATTGTCTATTTTGAAGCAGATAGACCATTCTAGGTCACTTGTTTCTTTGAAGCGACGCTTATAAGCGCGATTAAAATTAAATCCGTGTGATTTATTTCGGCTCCACCGGACAAGTGCATTTGTTCTGTTCGCCAGCCCAGTTTCTCGGGGGGCTTCTATAAATACGGCTCGCTGCACTTGTTGAAGCAGGTCACAGTTAGCTGCAGCCGATGCATTTTGGATGGGGGAGCAGACGATGCCCCCCTTGCCCTGCCTATCTTCTATTTCCGGACCCCACTGGACTCTGGAATCTGTATTTTCGGAGAGCAAAACAAGGACCGATTTGATACGAGCTTTTAGGAGAATTCGCTGCATAACAACAGTGATCGATATTTTTGACAGAGAGTACTTAATGGAATCGTATTTTGATATTTTAATTAAATTATTGAGTGATTCAAGTTTGAAACCGACACCAATAAAAATTTACATGTGGGAAAATCACTCGAGTGTTCTATTTAAAATATTATTAATATGAGACGCAATAAAAACATAGCAGTTTTTTATTAAAATCTTTTATAATTGTTCAGGTCAAATAATTATTAAAATCTGTAAACAGTAAGCTTTGAGTATATATTGATTAAATATAAAGTAATATGAAAATAAAACAGCCGAGTGATAACATTTTGAAATCTCATAACAACACACAAAAATAGTGTTAGCAGATTTTGGTATTCATTGCTAGTAAAATTGTGTTTTAGCTTCTGCCATTACCATCTCTAGTAGCAATGAAAGCATGACGCGGCATAACACTCAAAAAAATGTTTTGTCTATATTCAAAACTCGATTTTTAACCATACATGGTGTATATATCAGATTTTTTTTAAATTTCGTTTTGTTATATACAGCTTTGCGACAAACAGCGCAATACATTACTCGCATTAAACATCTCCTCGTTTATTTTAGTCCAAGTCATTTTAATCCAGATAGCGTTGAGATATTTACATACTTTAATAAATGTTAGACCGTAGCGTTGATTCTTAAATATCAACGCGACGCGACGGCGCACACTTATCACGTGAAATTAGTAATTTCTCACGCCACTAAAGTATTAAGACATTCCTCGGGACTGACGTGTTTAGATAACACTTATCTTGTTTTAAAAGGGAAGTTAAGATAATCCTAATTAAGAATTCCTGGCTTTTTTAAAACTTCTAAAATCCTCGTCTCGGGGCTTACAAATACTGCCGGAAGAAAGAAAAGAACATTGGAGCTTCTCGTGGGAAAAACGTTGTGATTTTCGAGTTATAAAGATAATATATGTGTATTTAAACTAAATCTGGTAAATTTGTATTATTAACATTTTTAACAGATAAAAAAATGTTATTTTTTATGTATTTGTATAAAATCACCGTATAGTATATATTTCCTCATTTCTAGTGTTGATATATACTTGCAAATATTTTGAACCAATTTGATACTCAGCTTCCCGAAAATACGACAGTGGATGTTATATTTTAAACATTCAAATCAAATCATTCATTTTAGAATTATATCATATATATATATATATATTTTTTTCGTCTTTAAAAAAAACTTTAAAGCACTCGTAAGTTTTAACGGCGAGAACGCAGGACATAATGAAAATAAAAGAGTCGAACGAATTGCAGCGAAATAAAATAAAAAACGAAGCTTTATTTTAACTACCCTAAATTTAAGACACAAAGAAAATTAAATATGTAAAAGTTAAAAGATTATGTGGTATATTCATTGAATGTATCGAAACAACGGTCACCCTATCGATTGCTTGTGTTACTTTGTGTATCCGCCTTCTGATTGGTTGCTCAGAAATAAAATTTATTCTTAAATGTCACCTTCAGCATCCCGCTCTTGCCTTGTCTGTTATCTCAGTCTTCTATGCAGCGAAAACAAATCAATAGCCTCGAAAATTCACACAGTTCAAAATATAGGTCAGAGCCAACATGTCAACACACAGCTGTAGGGTAACCAACATATAATTGGCACAATATTATTTAAAATATAGATTATAATATTTTATTATTTCCGTGAAACCTAACATGGGTTTTTTAATAAAATAAGTGATGTCTGCTAAAGTAGGTTTTTTTTTAAATACATGCATTATTTGTACGGGTGTTAGATTTCATGCTTCAATTAAATTTTCAATTATTCCTTATTTAGCACTTAGCAGTTATTTTAATATCAATCCGCGACCTCGTTGTAAATGGCAAAAGTTTTTTTTATGTATCTCTTATCAAACTGATGCTCTGTGACGTCATACGAATGCTATTAGCGGTGCCATGAAGAATCGGAGATTCATTATTGATGCCCTCGCCGGGACAGCTGACGATGCCTCGGCTATTCTCGGCTGGCCCACTGGAGCGACGGAAATACCCGACAGGTGACAGGCAGCCCAAGAGCCAGCTTTATCTGATGATAATGAGCCTGCAGGGCATGTAAATATATTATGTATTCTGGACTAGTGATGGGCAGAATCGAGCTATTTTGATAATCGTCTGAAGCTTCAATTGTTCGAGAAAATATTTTATTCAATTTATTTTTTCAATGATTTGATTACAAGACTTATTTTTTATTTCTATCATCCGTTCAAATGAATATATGATATCTTTAATCAAATATTTAATTATGCCCTATTGGGCACTTTACAGGTAGGTTATTAGCTACCTGTAAAATAATACAATGATTAAAAACATCATCATTAGTTTTTGATTTTTAAAAAAATATCTATCTGAGTATTAAATTGGTTTAAAAAAATACAATGTTATGTACATGTGTTATACATAACGACAATTTTATATGTTTTCTTATATTATAGATTTTGAAGTCGTTGATTTTAATATACTTAAAATTCATTTGATAAAACTCCATGCTTTCATTTCGACGAAACTAAAATTAGCTGCTTTTGAAGATAATAAAAGTTGCTTTTAGCCTCTAAAATTAGTACTCGTCCGGATTCATTATGCAAAAACTGGTAATTCCCCACCGCGCGGAGAAATCAACGCTAATAAACCGCTTTTAAACCCGGACGGGGTTCGTTAGTAAGAACTTCGGCTTAGCGTCTGCACCTGCTGGAGTCCGTACTAAACGACAATGTCTTAAAATCGTTTTAACGAGTCCGCAGCACACCCTACTAAAAAAAAAATCACCTCCGATCGTTATGCTCCTTCAAAGTAGCAGCTACTTTTAACTGCTCAAATAGCAATTCTTTCACTTTCGACGGAATTGTTTTTAACGCCATAATTTCTCATTAATAGAAATTCATTTATTTAAATTGGTTTATTGGTAGAACTACACTCTTTTCCCCTTAGAAAACCATGAACACTGGTTCAGTGAAATGGTCGCCAACCTCCTGTAAGGAGAGGCACTTGATGAAGTAGATTGGTATTATTTATTTGGAAGATTTATTGTTAGTATATAAACTACACTATTCAATACTTTAAGTATCAGAGGTAGATAACGGAATGAAAATAATATTTGAGAATTCTGTGATGAATGTTTTCCGTTTTTATTATATTATTTTCCACCGGAGTTGGAAGGAAACCCTTCAGGTAGTCTTCCAGCTCCGGCAGCGTCTCCTTTATTCCATTTTATTTATACAGCCATAAAAATAAAATTTAAAAACACGCGTCTCTGCGGAGAGAATACATACATATGCTGCATATCACAATTAAATAAGATAAAAAGAATATGTATTATGTCGTCGTGTTTGACAATAAGCGTAAGACATGAAGACGTAGTCACGCTGGAAGGGAGGAGCTCGCTTGCTGAGTCTTCCATATTTTTTCGAGGGTGCTCTGCTTGCCAACATTGACGGGATCAGATCCTGCGTCGTTGATTTCGTTTTTTTTTTCTTCTGGTTCATCCTAACTAGTAGTTCTCAAACTCTTTTGGCCCACGGACTCCTTTTCATAGTCAAAACTTGCCCACAGACCCCCTTCATAGTCAAAACTTGCTCACACACCCCCTTCATAATCAAAACTTGCCCACGGACCCCCTTTCATGGTCAAAACTTGCCCACGGACCCCCTTTCATGGTCAAAACTTGCCCACGGACCCCCTTTCATAGTCAAAACTTGCCTACGGCCCCTGGGTGAAAAACTACATAAATGCATATTATAGACTAGTTGGTGCAAGTATCGACTCTGTATTAACCTACCTGACTCACCGCGATGCCTGTTATTACTTGTGCTTTATGCACCTGTCTATATTTATATTTTACTTAGGACGTAAAAATCGCTAATAATTTATTCATTCTTATTTATTTTAACTTCCATATTAATAAAAATGTGTCACAATTTTTTTATTTTATATCAAACCTTGCGCGGACCCCCTGACGTTGTTCAGGGACCCCCGAATCGATTTTAATTTTCTAAGGACCCCCTGAATGATCCCAGGGGTCCGTAGGGAGCACTTTGAGAAGCACTGATCCTAACCATCTGTATTCTCTTGTCCGCAGTCAGAAGAACCACAACAGTCCCTGGCATTGGACGACTGTTACTGTGAACGGCGACTGACCCGGAGAGCCGCCCGCGCGCCGCTGCTAGGGGCGCGGGCGGGGGCGAGGACGAGGGCGCCGGGCCTCGGGGGCGAGGGCGCAGACCCCGGGGGCGAGGGCGCAGGACCCGGGACGAGGGCGTGGGCCCCGAGGGCGCAGGGCGCAGGGCGCAGGGCCGGCGAGCGCGCCACTCCCCCGCCACTACAGACTGAGTGAGTGCGCCCGCCGCGGACCCTCAGTGTACATTGTGTAAAAATAAACTGAATTTTGTAAAAATACATCACCTGTGTAAAATGTACTCACGACTTGTTTTCTATTTTTTTTTTTTTTGTTGTTATTCGGGATATGAAATTAATCATCATTGTTAAAATGCGTACGCGTTGAGGGTGTGATATCCGAGGCTTTCTAAAATACTTTTTAAAAAGTTAGGTACCTTTGGCTCTATGTATGTTTTATTCAAACTTATGTAGATTTTAAGAATCAACGTTATATGGTGATAATGGTCGCGTTACAAGCACAGTGTCTTTATATTGAGCGCACCACTCTACTCTACCTACTCTTGCAATGATATCGCCATAGGTTCAATTCTTAAAATCTGCTGAATGAAAAAATCACGCAAACATCAAATATATTTGTTTCAAAAAGATGTTGGTGCGTCGTATTGTTCCTAATATACAGGATGATTCGTGTTAAGTTATTATCTTTTAAAATTAAAATGTTGTTTTTAAATATAAGTTGTTTTCAGTGTTGTACAATATCGGACACAAAATAATAAGTATTTCCCTATTTTTAACATTTTTTATGAATATAAAGTTAATTATTTTGAGAAGAAAATATATTTATTGTATTGTGTCTCATTTTATGCTACAGTGGAGCATATGCTTTTTTTCAAATTAAACAAAAAATATTTAATTAATCGTTTATTTTTCCTATGGATGTCACCTATTTATATTTTGTGATTCCCTGTACATTTATTATGTTTTAAAATATTTTAATATAAAATTGAGATTTGTAATTATTTTATACAAAACAATGGTATGGCTCATTTAAAAACTAGACTCGGGAGGTGCAAATCTATGTAAAAACTACCGTTTCTGCTATAATCGTATCAAACAATTTTTAGTAAAAAAAAATCTCGTTTGTAGGGTTTTTACTTTCAAAGTAAAATAAATAAGGACTATTTTTCACAATAAAATAAAACCTAAATGGTTTTGGAGACTACGTTAATTTCACTATTAGTGAGAGCTCTTTCGCCGAACACGGCATCTTCAAGACTTGTCTTCGTGTCTTGAAGATGCCGTGTTCGGGGAAAGAGCTCTCACTAATAGTGAAATTAACGTAGTCTCCAAAACCATTTGGTTTTATTTTATTGTAATAAAATGGAGTATTACAAAATAAATACCAGTTCCATTAATTGACTATTTTTCATTTTAGTTTATCTGTGTACATCAAGCGTGCGTGCCCTTATTGGCGCTATTTACCCCAAAAAACTTTATTTAAAATATTAAAAATTACATTATTAAGTTTCTTTTGAACCACCCTATATTGTTAGCTAGCTATTTTTCATTTCCGTACGCCACGCGTGCGGGCGTTGTCAGCCCGTTCACGCCAAGCGAAGCGATTGCCGTTGCAAGACACACAGAATCCCAGCTATTCCAATAAAACTCCGCGGCCGCGCCACCGGCCGAGCCTCGCCACCCCTGCCACCCTCACCACCTTCACCACCCCCACCACCCCCACCACCCCCACCACCCCCACCACCCCCACATCCTCCTCAACCCGGCTCGGATTTCTCGGCGAGGAATCCCGGGAATCCCCGTCTCCGCACGCGAGCTCGGAGAGTTTTACCCCGAGGCCAATACATTACATCTTCGGACCTGAAACATGGCACGTTTCTGCGCCAGGGCTGTCCACCCTGCACAACAAGTTCGACCTTCTAAATATTAACATATCTACGTTTCTACCCTCTAACAACATGATATATGATTTCCAACCTAAATTTTGTTATATATATACATATATATATAACAAAACTGTAGAGCTTCCACAAATTTCTTTGAATACTGATATAATAGTCTTTATACATATCATTGAATTTCGTGAAAAACTTTATGCAAAAAAACAGCAGGTTTTTTTTTTTTTTAATGCTTTATAAAATTTAAGCTTTTACACGTTCATGAATTCGTCTTCAATGGTGTAGTCAGGAAATGCATTCGGGGCGCGCGCCCCGCGACTGCCGCCAGCCATTGTGCCCCCTTGGAGCCTCTCCCGCGGCTGTCTGCTGCAGGTTCCCTCGGCCTTTGTGCTCATGGAGCTGCTGCTGAAGGCTCTGCTTGTTGTGAGCGTCACGTGGAATCTCAGCGAAATGAAAAGCTGTAAAAATACCGTATCGCCAGCTGCAAGTCCGCCCCCTTCCATTTTCACCCCGCGATCGCAGCCACGTGTTTTTCAGGACTGTTTCCGACTGCATCGCTCTCCTTTCAGATTGATTTTTTTATTTACAGTATTCTGAAAATACTGAACAATTAGACGTGTATTTTTTTTTTTTGTTCGAATTCTTTATTTTCAGGAATAATGTCACGATACGATTAACGCAATATCTTACAGTATACAAGATTGCAAGTGAGGAAAAATTTGTCAAAATCAATACCTCACAAATGTAGATTGTTTTTTTTTAATATTACTCGAGTCTTAAAAAAAAATTGTATACCGAATTTCATATGTATATTATTCAGCTATTGTCGTGGTATTTATATTGTTTTCAAAGTAATAGTCGGAAATCCGTAATAAATACCTAATTAATATAACAGAAATTCCCACTGCTCTTCTAACACAAATAACGTATCAGATAACGAGAAACCCAATCTAAATACGTTTCGCAGAATAATTTTACAATAATTAGAATATAATAGAGATCCACGTCTCAAAGGTTATGTTGTGAGCTTGTCTTATCCCTTTCTTCAGGCGAACTAACTAATTAATCAATTCACAAATATTTCAGAGTAAACTTCCAGTGATGTCGTATCAAACTGGCAGATTTCACATGCCATCCTTTTGTCGTTTAATGATGTTAATCACTATTGAAATTTTGTAAATAACTTGTTGTTCACTAAATTCTCATCACTTTGAAATATCAGATATCACCTGTCGTGTTTTTTTAATGTCTGGTGTTATTTTTGTGTGTCTATTTGTGGAGATTTGTTTTATTTTAAACACATCTTCAGCATCGTATAATATCGTGTTTAATAAATACCATACCCATCTCACGGAACGGCCTCCCAGGGGCGCCATATTGAACTGTCAGGTTTGATAAAATTCGCCATTTTGAATGTTTGATATTTCATCCATTCCGTTATTTCCATAGGTCGTTACAGCGTCCCTCGCCGGTCTCCCTGGCTACGGTCCAGGATATTTCTGGGAAAGCCTCACAATCCCCAATCAATAATTCTACTCCAGAAATTATTGTAATTTTCCGCGTGAATTTAACTGGCAAATTGGACCGACGAACCCGCCGGCTTTTCACTCTTTTTCCGACATTTTGTTTTATATTAAAACGTCGAGTGCGAAAAAAGGCAGCTTCCGTGCGCCGGAAAAAATCCAAATTGCTTAGTAATGAGATAAAAAAAACAATTTTATTTTTTAAATGTTAAATATATTCTCTACGGCGGGTATTCCGTTAGGGTGACAACTCACGTCTATTCGAGAGAAATCAAACATCATTTATTTTTTAAACCGATATAAATTTAATAAAAACTTACAAATTATAAGTATAACTTCGACCGTGTGTAAAATTTACATTCACCCGGTGAATATTTTGAATTTATTTATTGCATTTCAACGCGTAGACATCCGCGAGGACCGTTCATCCGTCTGTGAAACGATGTTATTGGGGAATATTTCACATTTATATTACCACGCAAATTCCTGCCTATGCGTGAGGGGAAAATTGAAAATTGTTTATTTGAACGGTTTTGATACGCCAGCGTAAAATCTAACTAGAGAATGCGGCTGCACAGAGGTGCGCAGAAACGTTTTATACAAATTGCCTTATCTCTCTTAACACCTTTTAAAACCAATAAGATGCCTTTCCTCATAGGAGGTTGGTGACCATTTCATCGAACATATTTCTATCCTGGGCCAGTCTCACCAATTCGGCCGCACTTCCGATCTCCAATGCCCATTTTTCCTTGGACAATCAGCTGAATAATGCTATATTTATTGTTACGAAAAATGTGGCTAGAATAAGAGACCTTCCGCTTCTTTACCAACGTCAAGAGTTCCCTGTCTTTTCACATTCCATGCAAGACTCCCAGTTAGTATATTTATTTTATGTCAAATATTTTTCACACAATAATTTTCTTTTATATATTTCACCCCCGAAGTAAGCAATGTATGCTTCTGGGGTTTTTTTTTATAAATAAATAAAAAATACGGTGTCCGAGTTCGGTTATATTCTTTTGGTTGCTCGGGCTTTTTTAGGCAAAGCCTCAAATGTTAAACCGTTAAGTTAAATATTCAGCGTTTTAGTTTGTGTGATTCTCGAGATAAATTGTCGCAGTTCCGTCCGCGACGTCAGACGTTGTACTCTCGTCAGCGTTTTTCTGTCTTGTAAACGTGACAGGGTGTCGCGCGGGATGATGGATGCGAATCGTAATGGAAGGATCGTGTATTTCCAGAAAAAACGTAAGAATTACCGCTCGCACTTAAGAGTGCCGTAATTGTTACGGATATCAAAACTGACAGTTTAATTCCTGGGTCGCTTTCGTGAATATAATCCTGATTACGAAAACTCTGGATAGATCCTCGCGTACTAAAAGACGCTTCGCGCAACTGTGCTAATTAATTAGATTACGCTGTATAGCGTAAATAAATATATATAACTGTCTGCTTATCCCGCAGGCTTGTCATACTTTGACAGTTTTATATAAACTTGAACTCTCTACAAGCGTCAAGCCAACTGGCAAGTTGAAGATTGTCGTTTTGATATTCCACCGTTTAACTTGCATCAAATATTGCGGAGTAGTGTTTTAACGAATACAACAAAATACAAGCTCCGCCTGCAAAAGGATGTGGAAATTCTAACTCGCAAGCCGGCAACACTTTCCAACTGAAAGCATTTCCGTTACATTTTAAAAGCGGTCGCTGGAGCCCCAGGTGGCCGCCGGAGAAAAACTTTGCACAAAAAAAAAAAAAAACGTACGGTGGAGACTCAACCGGGAGCGGATCTGCGCCGGGGGCACGCCTCCGGGACGTGGCGCGCGGGTACATCCATCTCGGCTCCGGCTAATTCCTGCGGGGCGGGGGCGGAAGTGCCCCCGCTCCAGGCCCGGTCGGGAAATCAATATCTCCTGATGCGCGGGGCGCGGCGGTGTGGGCCGTGTAGGCGGTGTGGGCGGCGTTGGGCGGTGTGGGCGGTGTGGGCGCCCCGGCACATGCACGACACACGCCGCGCTCGGGCGCCCTCGGCCGCCGTCGGGCCTCCCGAGCTGCCCTCCGATCCCCCGCGGCTATGGATTGAAGCCTTCTCCTCCATCTGCGTGATTCTGTGGACGCGGCTCCATCCGGCCGACAGGCGACAAACCGTTAGCGGAAATGCTGGAATAAATTGCGCGTAAACTCACTCACACACAACTCGCAGTTTTTTCAGCTGTTGTACTAATCGAGAATACGTCTATCCGCGTAGCAACATCCATAAGAAGTGACTTTTGTTGTGAGATATGGATCAATGTCTATTTTTTGATTGAACGTCAATCAGATGCGTATTTATTACCCATTTATTATATGATTAGGCAACCAAAAAATAAAATTGGTACTTGTGTCAAGCTGACATAAACTAGAAATTTCTTAGAAGCATCATATTTTGTTTTTTTTGTAAAAGTTCTAAATTTGAAATTCTCGCTGTGAACAACAGAATCATATAATTCGTACATAAAGCATATTTGATAGTTTTATTTAATTAGTTTATGAATGAAAATATTATCCTATCGTCTTGAAATTCGGCAAATAACTGCGGAAAAATTTACTAAACCTCCGTGCAAAAAATCAGCGTTGTATCTTTTAAGATATTCTATAGAGAACCAAAAAATGAAACATACACACACACAATGGATATTATTATAGTAGATGATTAGGCATATTAGTTCATACATAGAAGATGATTTAAAGAAACTCTCAGAAAAATATCATCGTGATTTGTGTGGGATTTGAACTCACATTCCCTGGCTTACATGGCCGGTGTTCTAACGAATCACTTTTAACAATGTTACTTTGTTCAAAAAAGTCCAGTGCTTGCAAATCACTAAATATTGGTTGGCCTGGGCACATTGGTTCATATGTATGTTCACACAAATCACGATGATATTTTTCTGAGAGTTTCTTTAAGTCATCTTCTATGTATGAACTAATGTGCCCAATCATATAAGTAATAATATGGATCAATAATAGCACGTAGTGAAATAGAGAGCGTTACATCCGCCAAACAAAAGTTTTCACTAGGTTTTCCCAAAAATCGCCAGGAAACAGTCGATACATCGGTGGATTGTATTCTTTAGTTATAGTACAATTTAAAAGCAAATCTGGTAGACTCGGCGTACTCGTGAAGTCTGCCACGCATTAGTTTTAAGCGCACACACCGATGGTACAGCAAGTGGAATATTTTAAGCTTTGTATATTCTATCTCACAGCTCTTTCGATCCGTTGGCTACTGAAAACTAAATAAAATTTATGCGATCCGTTAATTCTAGTTCACTTGTAGGTTTATTGGGTACTTTTTTTACTTTCGTTTGCTTCTAGATATACAGCAGCGTATAAACCCTAGTTTTTGTACAATTACCCGGCCACATCCGCACTTAGAGGGATGTGCGTTCGAGGCTATTATTCAGGAACCTCCCCCGTCGGAGCCGCCCCCACTCGGGGCTCGCTCGTTGTTAAATGAGCCATTAGACCTCTGAAAGCCGAGGATACACACTTCCCTCACGAAACAAACTTTTATACTCCATCTAGGTTGTTCGTTTGGTTGGGTACACGCTCCGGCGCCTCCACGTACCTACCTTCCCAAAAAAAACTTTTTTGAGCAGCCTACACTCGTAGCGACACAACTGACACCCGATTTGCAATTAGCCAATAGCGTCTTCTTATTTTGCGTGTTTTTTTATAATTTTGCCTAAGTAAACAGCGCAAAAAAGGACGCCATTGGCGAGTTACCGTTTGGTTGTCGGTCGTGTCGCAACGTTTTTGGGCAGCTGTAATACATATGTATACCTACTTCTAAAAATTGTTCATTGTTACTTCGTTTTTTTACATTTTTATATTTGTGTTTTTCTTACTGTCGAAAGGCTTCATGTGAACGAGGACTAACGCCTTAATATAACCATAATGCAGAACAATACACCAAATATAAAACCTGATCTAAAACTATTGACATTTATTTGAGCAAATGCATTTAAAGATTCAGTGATTGTTAAAATCTATTATTGCAGCTGATTTTGCATTACACGCCCTCTTGTTGCGTGAACTCTACGAATTCGCGTTATACGAGATTAATATATTATTTGATCATTTATTTTTTAAATTAAATATATCAAGGTGTAGCAGTGTTGTTATATCGTAATTTAATAAAATAATTTTTGTATTTTAAAAAAAAAGCGTTGCTTTACTTTACATATGTTGTTTTTGAAGAGTCAAATCAGGATTCCTTGTTTTCATAATATTGGCGTAAATGAAATAGAATTTCAGCTATTTTCATGACGTAATTGTTGCTGTGGTTAATTAAGGCCGTAGTCCTCGTATCGATTACCCTGTTCACCCTGATTCTGCCTTGTCGCGTATCAAGGAAGAGGGATGTTGTTCTCGGAGTGCTGAGGAGGGATGTTGGTTGTAACCCGCGCGTACAATAGTACACCGGGCGTGGAAAGCAAGATTGGAAGTGTGACATAATCGCAGGTAGCAGTCGAAGTCGGGATCGGGGCGCGTGCGGGGACGCGAGAGGCGCGAGGATCCTCAACCCATCGCAAGTATTGCACATCTGATTCAAAAACCGCACACAACCGTTACAAGCCAATATAAAATACACACCCAGTGATCTCTTACGATGTTTAAACAAGAATTTTGAATTGTCTGCTATTCCTATGGAGTATTTATGAAACACTTGTGGCTTCGGTGCAGACGTTGTTGGCGATATGTGACGTTGAATCCGATGTGCACGCCAGTCCATACACATGAAAATTAATATTCATCAGCAATAATGACACGTTTATACGATTTTTTACAAGTTTTTTTTTTGGCAAGGCTGTCCAAGCTTTGCGGAGAGGTCAGCTTTGCTGGCCTGGATGACTGGCGGCCCCGGAGTCCCCGCGGCGGCCCGGTCCCGAGCCCTGGGGCAGTACCGTTATAGCGTATTTATGTCGTAGGTAGTTAGTGTTGTAATTCATTGTTGATTATGTTGTTCAAATTAGATGAGAGATTTTTATGCCCCCTTATTTTTATCGACTTGTTTTTTTTTTTATGCACGTACCTTCTTTTGACGACTCGGGAATACACGAGCGGGTGCCGGCCACGCAAGACGAAGACAATATCCAATGAAAACGCTTGAAAAGATACGACCGTCGAGGAATTGATCGCGAGGCGCACTATTGACTAGTTTATTGTTATATTTTGACATTCCGCCGGAGCCGGAGCGGGCGAGAGGGCGACTGTCTCAATCGGCCATGTTACTATGTGATATTTAGTTAGACCGGGTGTTGTGTCGTGTTGCGTGGCGGCCGAGGCGTGCCGCTTGCGGAGTGCTAGAGTTTAAGGACGTACTATTTGTTAAATCACTAGTCTTTGTAAATAATATAGAAACTTGCAAATAATGTAATTATAAAAAAAACTGCGACTCGATTGTAACATATTCCCTGAAGCCGACTCCCGTATGATTTGCCCCGCGCTCCGGGGTGCTCCGGGGCGCTCCAGCCGCAGTCCTGCTCTGTATCATATATCATAGTTCTGTAACATGATCTAGGTTAAATTTTAGTCAAAATATGTACTGAATGTTATTTCTATCATTGAAAATACTAAGAACGCATGCCGTAGGTTCCAGAACGTTCCCCCCTAGGCGAGCGTCTCCTGAGTGCTGGCGGTACATGGTGTCTCTGTGGTCCTCCTCGGTCGAGTAGTTAGAGAATAACCGGGACGGGGTGGACACCCCCAGATTGGACTCTGAAAACCGTGGCAGGCTTTGATCATCTGTCAGCTTGTTTTTATTTGAACGGCCGTTTATAATCAATTTCACAATTTAAAGACATTGCAGTGATCGCATGCGTATATCATGATTGTCGTTATGAGTGTTTTAAATGATATATTACTAAATGTGAAAAAAAATGTATTTTTCTGGAGAATTGTCACTTTGTTCATTTAATTATACGCAAACCACCGTTCAGTTTTATAAATTGTGATTCTTATGAACGCGTTGACGTAATAAATTACATTACAATTGATATCAAAGGTTGATTCATATAGAAACACGGTAATGCAGTCGTTTTTAATATTTCATTTTTTCACTCGATTTCGATTATCATCGAGCATGAATAATGTAAATGTTCCTTGAAAATCGAAATCGTTATCGAAACCAAATCACTGTACCAATTTTAAGAATCAATCGATAGTGGAACTGTCCCGTCCCTAATATGTTGTTATTTAAATATGTCATTAATGTCATTAACATTGAAAATACAAACTAGATGAAGTGTAACTTTATTTAAAACACACGATCTACACAACCTAAGACTATAAAAAAATGTACAGGACGTCTCTATATGTAATGCAAATGTTATTTTTAAATTCGTTTTAATAACAGAGTTTGTTGAAACAATTACAAAATAATTAATCATACTTTTTAATTAGACATTTCACAGGTATAAAAACGATAATTACATAAATAATTAATTCGTTAAACAGACAAATAGTTGCCTAGAATGTCGATCTCTTTTTTTGATGTGATTAATTTATTTTGTTAAAAATAAATATATTTCACTACGTCAAGGCAGCACTGAAAAACTATGCATAATCATTAAAGCATCACATACAATCATTTTAGAATAGATCATCACTTTTCTTTCGCTTGGTTATAACTTAAAGTTTTATGGGCATTTTAAAAAAAAAAAAATTATACATATGCTGTATACACTTTTGATAAATTAAAATTAAAATTGGATTTATTTTTTCTCACAGGCTGAACATGTCAATTAAACAATGATTCTGTATATGTTCAAAGTGTTGCATTGACGTATTGTCATTATTACTATCGGCGTAGGGCGTGCAAGTTTTTCCAATAGATTATTTTTAATATGCCTAGAGGCTATTCCAGGAATTGTAAATTTGCAGAAAACTATGTACCTAGAGCAACTGGCGAATGTTTTGGTTGTGATTTTATATTTTCCGCTTGGCGAAAACCACCAAGGCATGAACAGTTTATTGGCCGGTCCGCGCTCACTCGCCACACACTGTAAACAGAGAGATTATGTGCCAAACAGACCGCAGCCCACGGAATAACGATAACCAGCAAAAGCAGAATGCAACAATAGTACAGCACTTCACAGTCTTCGGAGATTGGGTATTGTGTCCGTCTTTGCTGGGGATTCTTCTCGAATGAAGCAAATACAACCACGCCCGTCGCGAACACGCGAATCACCAATCGAGTATCGTCACAAGTAACAAGATATTTTTCTAAACAGCAGTCCGAATAAACGTGTATTATTTCCATCTGTATTTATGTTGATCTCGATAATCAACAAATAAAATTCGCCTCGTTTGTTATTCTCGTTCAGCCAATCGCAGAACGAATCCAAGTAGTTAATGTACATACATCAAAGTTAATGTAACTGTTAAAATCTACAACGAACTTGCCATTAAATATAACATTGCCAATTGCATATTTATTACCTTCCTCATTGAGAATCAAGCATTTCAAAAACTGCTGAGGTAACTATACGATTAACGGTACAATATAATAAAATTATAATAGATGGTAATTATTCTAAAGAACGTGCACATTTTACTTGTGTTTTAATTACCTGAAGTAGTTAAAATATTTAAAAAACATATTTTTGAAATTTTGCGCATGCATGTTTTGAATCAAGGCCACGTAAGAAAGAGTGGTTTATCATTAGGCTTATGGTTTGTATTTGATTCATTCTGGAATTGACGTGGTCCTGGAGACGCTCCGCGCACCACAACTCCTGACTGGCCCTCCTCAGCCGCAGAGGAGCCCGGGCTTACCGTCCAGCATGAGCGACCTTGGCTCCAAAAACCTGAACCAGAAATGCACTTTCACGCTCTCCAATGCTAGACCATCTCATTTTCAGTTTCGCCAGGTCCCTCAGTTCACCCACGGCGTTTAAATATATACATATATATTTAATATATATATATATATATATATATATATAGTGTGTCCTTGGAGTCAAGGTTTTGGTCAGGGTCGCATCGGGAGATCCCAGAGTCGCCGTAGGTAGACAATTGCCCATATAAATATATATTATTATATATATCATATTATGGTAAACTGACGAACGTCATCGCATACTTTACTATTAGTTAACTTTGAGTAATTTTAACTAAGATACAAGAGGAATCCCATATTTATATACTTTTTTCATTGTAAGGCGGCATAGCGCTGCCACTGCAGAGGGAAATGATCGATGTACTTCCTATAGAGTTGTCATAATCATCTGAACGGTACTCGTATGTGATATCAATAAAATAATCTAAGTTCAAACAGAAGCTTCTCTTTTACTGCTCCTCCTCTCCTGTCCTCAACCAGGCTCTCGAGTCACTCGAATCACTTTGCACCAAAAACGCACTCACAACATGCATCCACTACCATAATAAATCGAATCCAGTTATGTATAAAATTCCATATTAATTATAACAATTAGTTAATGAGGTATCTAAGCTAAAGTTTAATGACCCTTCAAGTCCGTAAAGAGGGTTGTCTTGTTCATAACTTCCAAGATCAAAGAATCAGTTAAATTACGTGTTCCTGGCCCCGGCTTTCGTTGCCGACTGGCAACCAGACAGGAGTTTATTTTTAGCATCAGTGGCTCGCCATTTCACTCAGATACCTTCAATTTTGCATATAATAAAATTAATAAATTCAATCCTTCAAATTAATCGATTATATCGAAAACACTAATGAACTTAAATCGTATTTAATTGACTAGAGAATATCATACAAAGAATGGTTAATAAAAAAAGTATTTCGTGGAAAAATCATTAATTTGATGTTTTAGAAATGATTTATTTTCTTAAATTTTAAAGTGAGGTTACATCAAAGGATCCTGAAAGGTAGACGATTTATGTGTTCGTTAGATCCAGCAAAGAATCCCACAGACAAGTCGCTCGAGGAGCGTCGTATAACCTCTGCAACAATGTCCATGTGAGAGCTCAGCACAAACATAAAGTTTTTATCTAATAGGTCAAAAATTTCCATGCTTAAATTAATCGAAATCTCTTAGAGCTTTTAACGTGATTTCGCCGGTATATATTATTTTTTAGTAGTACATACAGTTATTGAACAGTACAAAGAAGAATTATGAATTAAAATATCACGCCCTCATGGACTTGTGAGTGAAGATTTTCAGAAAATACTACCCCTTTGGTTATATGGTAAGCAATTTTAAGTTTTATATTTGGGTAAAGATTCTTTTGGACGCGTTTTGAAAGTGTATAATTAAATTCTACTGTTAGATTTTTGTCCGAGAGTCGCGTTTAGCAAAGGTGGAATTTGTAAAATAAAAAGCATATTTGCATCATTTGTTGTTGTGATATATTAAGGGTCTAGATCTCATAATCGAGTTTTTTTTATAATTTTTTAGTCCGTTTTGCGAAAAATCTAAATCTGCACCAATCAAAAAAATTTAAATGCTAAAAGTTTGATACATCCCTTCTTTCAAACACAATATATTTTTATTTCTTATAAATTTACTATTAATATGATAAATATGTGTTTTTACGATTAAAGTGTAGGAATTTGGAGATTCGTCCGGTACATTTTCCAAGAATCCTAAACATTTAAAAGTCTTTAGATTAAATATAAACCATGTGCGTCTTATAAATTTAAAAATTAAAAAAAAAAAAATCTTTAACAAACTTTGGTTTTGAAAAGTCGTCATTTTATCCAATTTTTCAACATCTTCAAGATTTTATTTTTACCCTAAAAATGGACGTAAATTAAATGATAAAAAATTGGTAAATATAATTTATAATTTTCTCAATACTGTGTAAAAAAATCAACTTTAGACATAGAAAAATAAAGTGACAATTAAATTAATTAAATGACACGATTTCGCCAGGTGTCCGGTTGGACACCAGAGGCAATTAAAAGGCTAGAAGCAACTGCCTCAACAATCAAGGCTCGTAATGGGCGTCTATGATCCTAACCGCACCACTGCCAGCAATGTGGCTCTCAGACGAGATTTCAGCGTAGTAGCATTGCATAATATATTTTCAAAACATGATGCTTTGTTTGGAAACCACACAGTTTCGATGTATTTTGCCATAAACTATGCTTTTGATTTTCAGCAGCGCATAAATTTGCAAAACGTCATCCAAGGTAAGTGCAGGTGCAGGTGCAGGTGCAGGTGCAAGTGCAGCTACACCCCTGCACCCCTGCAGCCTGCAGCCGGGCCGGCCCCGGGGGGCGCTATTGTCTCGCTTAATGAGCGACCTGCGAACATTGGACGCGGCGCGGTGGCGGTGGCGGTGGCGGTGGCGGTGGCGGTGGCGGTGGCGGTGGCGGGGCGGCAGGAGAGGTGAAGGTCGGGCCGCGAGCCCGAGGGGGGGACGCAGGGGTGTCACGTGACCCCGGCCCGGATGCTATTGCGTCACGGCGAAATTATTTCAGCCAAATGCATTCGTTGAATTCGACCCCGTTCCCCCCTCGGGGAAGCCTGAAAAGCATCGCCGCGCAATGTACACAAATGTTTCGCATTTACCTCGAAAGATATTTTGGGGGATGACAGTTCCTACGGAGCCTTAAGTGATATCTGAGCGATTGTTGAATATTCAGTTGACCCACATTTTTACACCCCCCCCCCCCTCTACCCACGAAACCGCGAGAAAAACTCTTGACATATTTTTAAGGTGGGATTCGACCTCACGCCTCTAATTTTAATACGTGCATATAACGAATGGAATTTTTGGTTTTGTATCCAATAAACTTGCTATTTTTAATTATTATTAGACATAATACTTAATTGTATTCAACATACCTGTGCTCCGAAATTCATGTCTGTATCCAAAGACGCGTAGATTGAATAATTCAGGCGCACAATCTCAAAACATGAAAGCGAAAACCACGGTTTCTTACACTCTCAAAAATACAAAGTGTTGTAATTTATATAATTTTAGTCTTGCGTATAAGAGATAACGTGGAATTGGAACAACTGGGAAATTGCCAAAAACGTATAGCGAAGGCTTGTCCGAAATATACGAGACAGACGCATTTGGTTTGACTGACTTGACTACGTCTTATAACAAATAATAATACGTCATTCCGAATTACATAACACCCTTTTTTTATTTCAGTCGTGATTTTCGGTTTGAGTCGCGGCTGCGCTGAAGGGTTGTTCTTTCAGTGGTTTGTTTATTTTTTTGCTTTGTGATCGAAGATGGTGGCCATCGTCCACCACCTCGACCGATTAAAACGTCGCATTTGAAAATAACTTGTCCGAATCGTGCAACCCAGATAATTTTAAAATAGATCCAACTGGATATTTCAGTAATATTTTATTCATTGCAATTACGTGCTCATATTTTAAAGTTATTTGGACTATTTAATTTATAAAACAAAATATTATTTATTTATCTATATGTTTATTTAAAGTCAAAGTCGAGTAGAGGTGTTTTAACAATGCAGTTAATTTCTTAAATAAATACCTCATAACTGTAAAAAATATTGACTGAGTAATGTCATATTTTAAAAAATATTTTACACATACGTGTAATAATTAGATACACGAGGTTAGAGAAATAATATTTATTTTACTTGTGAAGTCTATGGAGGTCTAATCAACTGTTAAGAAATCGTGTTTCAAGTATATTTTATTACTTACTTTAATACTTTTGTAATTTCTTAAAACTGGAATGTTTTAATAAACAATTATACTAAAAGTCACAAAAGGTGTTCATCTAATTACATTAAAATTGTAGAATCAAAAAAAATATTAGTCCATAGGTTCCCAAGCTTTATGCGACTGTCGCCCACTTTTCAAGACAATTTTGTATAACGCTTCCTCAATTATAAAAATTATCTCCGTTTAACCCGCTTGATGTGTTGAATTCATTCAACCCCATTTTTAGCAACCCTTATCCATTACCCCAGTTTCATCTAACTGCAGCGATGTAATATATTTTAAATGTGAGTATCGAGAGTTCATCGTAAGCGATTATATAATGATGCTAAGGGTCTTATTTTAATAATTAAAACACCCCCGATTGTCTCTTGACCCGCTTCCACCCCCCTGAAAGTCTTCAGTGCCGTCCACTCTGGGAGCTTCTTGTCTACTTAACCTATTTGAGCAATAAAATTTATTTTAAATGTAAGTTATAGTTTAGATTTAACAACTGGTTTTTGTGTTTTGTTTCGTGAATTTTACATTAAAATAATTAATATATTAACTGTATAAATGGACACCATGCTTGTGCATGTGACTGTGTGTTGAAGAGCCACTAAAGGCAAGCAGACTCATGAAGACGTTGGCTTCTGTCGGGTCCTTCGAGTCACTCCAGGCAATAGACAGTCTTGTTTTCCGTCATCCTCTTGGCGGGTCGCCCACTAATATAATTAATCTATCTTAAGTATTCGGGCTCCGTCTGGCGATGCGACTGAAGTATTTAAGAATTCCCTGCAGACAGATTGCAGACAGTTTTCGATATTCAATCATGCTTTGCTCGTCTGAGTAAGATCGCCTTCAATTGAAACGCATGGTCTTAAATTGATCAATTGTGCTACAATTACGACGAAACGAATTAGTTAAAATTAAACGAGGCATTCAACTCTTACGTAAAACATTTAAAACGTTACGAAGACTTCAGTAATTTAATTAATATAGTAATTTTGCGCTCGCATGATTCTGGCCGATGAGCTCAAAACAAGCCAAGCGTCGTTTTAGCGACGTTTTGATTATTTTATTTTAGTAATTCATACTAAACGTAAATATAATATAAAGTACACCCATCCGATTGTAGAAAACGTGAAAATCTTTGATCAAAGTGAACACTTTTCAAGGAAATTCAGAAAATACTTCAACTGAAGTCGTTGACCAAAAAAATCTCACAAGCTTGTCGCAATATTGAAATGTATTTACATTTGACTAAATATGATATATCCTACTTTATATTTAATACATCCTTCAAACCTGAATTTTTTCTCTGATGGTTCGCGGGTACAGTCGTACAGCGAGCGCAGATTTGGCAACCACGCGTTCATCAAGCTTAGACCGCAAATTATAAATCATATCGTATTGATTTTTTCAATAAAAATATTTATTCAACTTTATTGAATACAAATTCAATAAAAAAAAGGACTCCGAAATGCTTAGGGTTCTTGGAACTTGAATTTTTATGATCTCCAAAATGCCTTAACTTCACTCGGGAAAACACATATTTCGCATATTAAAAGTCAATTTACAAGAAATAAAGTTATATTTTGTGTAGAAGAAGGAATTTATTTAACTTTTTGCATTAAATTTTTTTTGATTGGTGCAGTATATTTTTCGTAAAATATTTTCAAAAAACATGGATTATGGAGAGAGGGGCCGTTAAAAATTTAAACTGTGTGTGTTAACTCTATCGTCTTATAAAAAAATAAGGCTTTTTGTATTCCTCAGGTACCTTCGTGCTGCGAATTTATCAGCGAGTTTTCTAAAACATCCCAAATGGTTTTTGAAACTTGTGCGATTAGTTGGGTTTGAAAAGTTCTCCTCTCAGATATATAAAAGAGGAGGAGTTCGCGAGACTCGAATGGTCCGTGATCGCTGATTCGTCTCGGGTCGTTCTGCCTAATGATGGATCTTCAAATAGATCGGCCCACTGAGCCTGACGTGCTGATTGCCTGCCAGAAGAAGTATTTATAGAGCATTAACAGCTCCATATAGGCAACCCCGCTGGGGCGCGGGCCGCAATCGATCCAGGCATCACTGACGCAGCGGCTGCAGCGGAAATCTGCAATCCACAGGGCGATTCCAAGTTAATTACAGATCACATCTATTGATAAATAAAACATTAAAAAATATATATTTCCGCTTCCCAAAAAACAATAAACGTGTGGTAACTCTATTAAAATAAATGCATGCCCGTTACGTCAACTATATGGACTGTAGGTACTTTTCAGCAATTGCAGCTGGGATTGTTGAAACTATACACGAGAAGCTTATTTTTTATGCTCAAGGGTAGCCACGAATTCAATGATTTAAAAAATATATATACTCCACAATGTAATAAGAATATCAGGTTAAAGGTTTACACATTTAGAAACACCCTGTATATACATTTTCAGTTGCCGTTCTGATTGCCTTATTTCTGAAAACGTGATAATGTTACTCTAAATATATTATATGTTTATATATTTTCCCCCAAATATAACCAAGGTCATGCGCATTGTACACGAAACAGAGGAGAGAGAAAAACATATTTAGTTTAGTTAACCGTATTTCGGAAAGTTTTTGCAAAGTTCCGCATAATCGAACGCTCGATCCGGATAACTCGAAGTTCATTGGATCTGGTCCACTTGCAGTGAAACACGATAAATTGACAATTTGTAAATTCAATAAGTAATATACGCTTCGTCCCGGTTTCGGTGGAGCAATTGATGGCGAGCCTCCAGCGCGAGGAAACACTTGGCGAAAAAGTCCGGACGCTCCGGACTTATTAAGGGGGGGGTAAAAAAATGTACATAAAAGTGCTGAGTCGGGTCGGCCGGTCGTTGTAAGTAATTAAGAGCGGTGGAGGGCGCGGGGAGTCCGGCGGGCCTTCCCCGGGAATGCCTCGCCCAGGGGGACACCGGTGGAGGACCGGGCCCTTAAGAATCTCAAAAATTATATTTCATTTTCGTTAAATTATTCGTAGACCTAGGACGCTTTTGGTTCCCTTCGCTAAGGACGCGAATCAGTTGTTCAAACCTTGAGGGTTTGCTGACTGATATTTGAGAGAGTGGAAGACATTTATATGAATATTACTAATAACGCTCAGAGCGTGACGTTGATTAATTAGATCTAAAATCTTTTGAGAATTTTTTAAACAATGTTTGTAAAGATGGTATTGAATATTTGATTGGTTATTTTTCTTATGTTGTAACAAATATTTGTCTTGAAACACCCTCACAGAATATTATTTATACTTTTGGCATGTAGCATTTCAGCGCCCCCTGCACACCCTCGCACCCTGAGGCGGCGGTCAGGGGCGGCGGGGGGCGGCAGGAGGCTGCAGGGGGCGGCAGGGGGCGGCAGAAGGCAGCAGAAGGCAGCAGAAGGCAGCAGAAGGCAGCACAGCACGACGCGGCAGGTCGATATACCGGGCGAGGTCAGTGCAAGTCCGAGCTGCGTGAGCTGACACTTTTTAAAAATAAATGACCATAGCATTGAGCACGCTAAAAAACATTATTCAATCCTCAATATTACGTATAACACAAAAAGCAAAATACAGTTTTTTAAAACATATTCACTGCTACTCAAAAATGTCAAAACGACGTATTTTTTTTACATCTTTGTAGGAAGATATAAAAAAAATGTCAGCTTGCTCTAGACTCGTACATCAGATTCATTTAAAAAACCATAACGCTAAATTAATAGAAGATTTTTTGTTGGAGTTGAAATGTTTATTTTTCACGAGGGCAAGTGAAGTATGGCGCACGGCACGCCCGTGCATTGTTCCGGAGCGTCTTACTGCCGTGTGTATATATATATATATATTATATATATATGTAATTGTACGTTCCCAATTCTAGCGTGTGGTACATCCGGCACTGTCTTACGTTCTCCCAAGAAAATCAATAAAACATCATTTTTAGTATTGCGTTCGCCGGAGGCATGTCGGAGGTCGGACGCTGTCGGTCTTCGTCGGCTGGTGTCGCCTGTGTTGCCATAGCTGCCATGCAATCACATTCCTATTTACTTTGTATCACTATCATTTGATAAACAAGATCATCATTTTTAGTATTCGAAAACAAACCATATACACAGTCACAAACCGTATATACCGCAATGTAAGCATAGCCCTAACAACTACTGTAAATTAAGACAAAAAAAAAATCATAAATTTTTTTTAGATTGAATACATTCGTAATGTTTTAAAATTTCTGCTTTTTGTGGTATTAATTTTAATTTTATTCCGAAATTTCGCGAGTAAAAATCTCAGCAATCAGATCAGAGCATGTTGAGATTTTCAATCTTGTTGAGGGAAAATACACTAGATTGGTGAAGATTTGTATTTTGTCTTCACTTTGAGTTTATTAAATTTTTTGCATTACTAGCTTCGACCAAATAGACTAAGTCATCATCATGTTTAGTTATGCATCTGATGATATAAACAAAGGTACTTTTATCATTATAATATATGAGATTTTCAATGATACATTTTGTGCATGTTTTTTTTTTTTTATTAATCAAATTGTTTGTTTTTTTTATATCCACCTGCGACTGGCAACACCGGCTCCAGCGTCAGCCGTCAGCTGCGGTGGCGCGGGGCATGTGCGGCGCTCCCGGGGCGGGCGCACTGGGTCGAGCAGGTCACGCGGGGTCATGCACATTTCAGTCTATTCCCACGACGCTCTCTTGCATAACCCCGCTCCGTGCTTTCGGCAGCTCGCCGGCTTCAGCTTCAGTTTCAGACACAATGCCGCCGCCCGCCAGCCCCGATGACGTCATCGACTTTAAATTATGTTAATAAACAGCTGGGCCCCGCGGAGGCGCAACCTCTTATTTGTAAACATCGTGCTGGCACCCCGTAGCACTCATGCACTTCATTTCTTGTTATGGTCTACCGCAGGGGTGGCAATCAAGTCGATCGCTTGGTTTTAACTTAGAAACCGATCAGACTACCTGATAAACACAGCACTAATTAATAATAATATATATTATATATGTTTGAACACATATTTTGCTTATCCACTCGTAGCTTGCACGAGTGCACCTCGTACTGAATCAGTGTATAGACATAGTTCGCATTCACAGCTTCGGTACTTGTCTTTTATCCGACCACCAAAAAACATTGTCCTATTGTTTTGCTTTTTTTTATTGGCAACAGTGTCTATTTTTTGCTTCTTTTGTTGGCAACAGCGAGTCTCGTCATAGAAATGAAAGTTTTTTTTCAATTTTGTATCATATATTTTACAAACAATGAAAAAACGGTTATCTTTGACGGTTAGGTTAGGTTAGGTTAGGTTAATACTTTAAATTTAATAAATAAACAATACGTGTTTTCTCGCCAATAGACACTGTTGCCAACAAAAGAAGCAAAAAATAGACACTGTTGCCAACAAAAAAAGCAAAACAATAGGACAATGTTTTTTGGTGGTCGGATAAAAGACAAGTACCACAGCTTCCTCTCCCCGTTTGGACTACGCCTGCGATAACAAGTCGATCGCAACACATACGTAAATCTTACGTAGACAAAAAATACCCACCCCTGTTCTAGTATAATGTAATTCAGATACAAAGAGAGAGAACAAACTCTATTTGTATAAAAGAACAGGCGTTCTTTAATTATTTTTTTACATAAAACACAATACACAATACACAGCGACCCAAACAACTCTTCGCTAGCTTATCTGTTTTTGTTTAATTTGTAATATTCCGAAATATCACAATCAAGGTTTATTTGGCTGATGCACGTTTAAAAGATCGATGGGTTCTCTTCGAAACGCACTGTTGGGGATGATCTTTGCATTCGTGAGATGTTTAGAAATTTTAGGTAACGCTGCAGACTATGAGAACTGTAAGAACCCACCACAAGAATACATTTGCTACACAAATGGGGAAGGTTGTTTATCTTGAAGAAGTTTTAGAGATACAGAAAAAAAATACTGCTCCCTGGAAAATTCTATGAATTGTATTATTATTGTCTCTCAAAGATAAACGGTGCCAACAACTGTGCCGGGCAGAATTAATCATTTGCATATATTGCGTATGAATAATAAAATTTTTATTTCAAATTTTCTTTTTTCATTTCTGACATTTTTATTTGCGCGATAAAGCAATGAATAAATTATGATGTTTTCAAAATTGTTTTACTTTATGACATAGTACAAGCGGAGCTCATAAAACACATGCGTAGGTATGCTAGGCTTGTTTTATTGGTTTTCTGAACATATGAAGGGAAAATAATTTAGTTTGTGTTGATCTGCTATAAATCATTATTTTACTGCATAGTAAAAATATTTATGGCAAGGACAATACTCTACATGACACGTTGACTTACAGAATATTACAAAAAAAGATCAGATACTCCCCTGTGGACTGAACATTGAATTAATGTTATTATTCAATTGTACAAGACAATTTTTCTTTTTATTATAAAACTTCCAGATGGATTAAAAATTAAAACAATCTTCAAGAGTAGTATATCAATTTATTAATAATAAATTATAGAACATATAACAGAAGTATTGGAACAATCCCTCGGACACAATAAATATATCATTTGAATAATTAATATTTGATTTGCAAACATTGAAGCATCATCAGCCGACTGCAGACGCCGGTGACACCGCAGGCTGCGGTAACGGTCGGGCTGGGTTTGTATTCAATTCAGGCTTGATGCAAATATATAAGAGATCATAACACATCTTATTTATAAACTGTACTCACTTCATTTTTAGGAGTTAATGGAAGTGTTATTCAATAAAATTATATAAGTGTTAAATATACTAGTCAATAGAAAACTTTAATATTTCAAATAAAAATAATGTGGATATAATGATTTATATAAATCTAAGGAACCTTTTGCATGTTTAAGCATTTAAAAATATTGTAAAGTTTTATTACCTATTATTTATCTTATAAAAGTTATTTTTACTGTGTATATAAAATAAAAACAGATAAAAAATCTCCCTAGGATATATGGAACAAAATACAAATAAATTCCCTTGAAATATCGTAGTAAAAAACATACAAAAGGTACAGCTAAGTATTTTAAGTATCCATCTATCTTTCATATTTAAGATAAAATTTAATAAGTTCTGTTTAAAAAAAAATGTTAAAATGAAAGCAAATGCACAATAGCACAATGGTTCGCATAAATTTTGGAAAATAGTTTGGTTTATCATAGTGCAATTGCTATGGTAATGGGGACTGTCGTGCCAACAAGCAAAGTGGAATTTTTTGTAATCTTTTAAACATATTTGAGTCGACATGTTGTAAAACCCGCTCTAACTGTTGAAGGAATTCAACTTTGACCGATTTTTATAACACAGGCACCAAAAAGACAAATGCCATACATGTCAAGTTTAAGGTCGCTGTAAAATTATGCCAACGAAAAAAAATATGTTCAGAGCGGTTTTTGTTACTTACAGACTCAATTTATTTTGTTAGCCATTTTTTTTTTATTATTCATCATTGTCAAGGTTAACCGAAAATTTCATTACGTAAAATGTAATAATTAGTACAAAAACTGAATGTGTGTGGCAGGTAGCTCAGATGATGCAATACAAAATTCTATATTATCAACTCGCGAGTCGCCCACCTCGAACCATTAATTTTAGTTGTAGAAAAACAATTTGGAGATGCACCGAGTGTCTTGTGCATGACAACCCCGTGAGTCAAAAACCTGCCGACTTCTAATTAAGATCACAAGGCCATTTTCACTGTCTGTCCACACGACAAGCCTTCAGTACAATGTGTCATAGGATGACATTTTATATTTATGTACAAAGTTCACATTTTATATTGATTTAATGGACCCTGCCAATACCGTACCATCTATTTTATCAAAAAACCTTCCACAAATATGCACACATAGAATCACGTACACTTCCTACTTAAAATTAACGGCTACGAATGAGATCAGACTAGTACATTCGAATAGGGTAGTGATTTCTAGACTGTAGAGTTTTTATTTGCCGCATAAGATAAAGACAGCAAATTTGTGAAAAAGTATAATGATTTCATCGCAGTTAATCCTTTATGGAATTAAATTCTTTTGGAAGTTTATGCAGCGAGTGAAACAAGAACAGACCCAATTGAAATTGATAGAAAAGATGGTAGATTTACTATGTCAACATTGGCGGTAGAGGTGCCATGCAAGATTAGGGATCTAATAATATTTGCAGTAATAGTTTAGTTAAGAGCAGTAAGTTAGGTTAGGTTATAATCGTGCTGAAAAGATATGCATCAAAATCCCAAATTGATTGATAATTTGTTTTTTGAGAAGCGTATTTTTAATGTTTTTATAAAGGCTATTTTTGCAATGGCAAACCATCCAAATAAATTTGGTCTGTAATGTTTTATTACAGACCATTACAGGTGGTTGGATAATTTTATAAAAGATTTTGTCAAGTAAGTTTTGGATAATTTTTTATCCAATGTACATTTATTTTAGTATAGATGGTACTGTATACAAAGATGGTCCATTGGTAATAAAAATTTGTTGCCTAGTTCATTTAAAAACCTCTATAATTTGATATGTCAGCATGACTGTCGTTCTGAGCCTTAAATATTCGGCACTTCATGTCGCCAACCATATCGGCATTCGTATATGTTTTTTCTTGGAATAATACAAAATAAACAATGTAAATAAACAAGTTCAAGTTGTAAAGTAAAAAAAGGGCACATTTAATGAAAAATAATTGCCTGGTGCAACAGCAATGGAAAAATCAAATGCTAAAATTAAAAAAGCTTTTAATTTATCTTCATTTCTAATAAATAGTGGCATGTGGAGAGTATTTTGAGGTATCAAACAAAATATAAGCAAGGATATCCAGAATTTTAATACCAATACTCCGAAGGAATGTACATGACAGAGAATAAACAGCTTTCAAAGCATATAAGTTTTAAATTACACAATAATATAAATAATATAGGTTGGATACAATGTATGCCCTCAATTACTTTACTCGTCAAACATGCATCTGTAGATCTGTCAGTGGTGAGGACTACTTGTCAGTGATGGACAGCTGCAAGATGGCAGCGAGTTCTTGGTCTTCACGCATGCGACGGGCCTCATCGGCAGAGCGTTCCCTCTCGCTGAGTAGCAAGGCTGCCTGCAGCTGCGAGTCCGGAGAGGAAAGGCTGGGCGGACTAGGCGGCGGCGAGGGACTGGTCCCTCCGCTGCCCGCGCCCCAGCACGCCAGGCTGGCCTGGATGGCCCTGAGGAGTACTAGCTTACAAGCTGGTTCGCACACATAACCCTTGCCGATGTGACCTCTTCAAATGATATTCTTTAATTTAGCTTGACCCAACGTTTTGTATGATACAATAAAAAATAGTTAAATTTTATCAAATATAAGAGAGAACATATACTCAACAGTCTTTCCACTAATAATCTTCTTTATTACGGACTCCACACCAGGGTTAATGGATTTTTAAGTGTTATAATATAAATATAAAATATTGTAGATTGTTAACTAAAAAATAACTAAACCTAATGTAAAGTACATTAGCAGCTGCCGTATTCCATAGGCATTTTATTTATCTCGATAACACTGCTTTCAATCCCTGTATATGCTTAGTGTCCGGTAAAGGATCTATAATGAAGATTGAGAAAGTTCTCAGTGTAATTTAATTTAATTAATGGTTTGGTCAGACGCCTTGGATTAAAATAAAAGAGTTTTTATCAAAACAGAAAGGTCACATCTTCAATGGGTAAATAAGTTAATATAGCGATACAATAAAAGCTAGGAAAAACATCATAGTACATATGTTAACACTATATAGAATCAAATATACAAATTCACAATCAAAGCCAATATTGATCAAATTACTAGACAAAGGATGTGCTTGATGTAGGATTGTGCATATAATGCAATAAACAAATAAAAGGAAAACTATGAAGTAATATCCCCTGCATGTGAAATTTTCACTCATCAATTACAAAATAGGCTGGTGCAGCAAGAGGTGGTAGTGCTCTTTTGACTTAAAAACCTTAAAAATAACATAGAACACAGACTTGACTAGACATGAATCACCGCATGCTTAGAAAAGCTGCCCAATGCAATTTAAGTTAATCAAATAAACGCAATTCAAATAACTACAAGTATGTCTCGTGTTTGTTTCAGGAGTTTGAGTGTGTTGTTAACCGTGTGATAGTCTAGGTCACTTGAGAGGGGGGCGCTTGCGTGAGGGGGTGAGGTACTGTTTGACAGCGGTGTATGGGGAGGGGCTGTGTCGTTGGGGCAGGGGGGAGGCACAAGGGGAGGCGCGGTGAGATGACAGCATCGGAGTGGAAGAGCGACGCTGCGCCAGTCTGCACCGTAACATTCCGTCAAAGTAAAATATCAGACAAGAAGATTTGAATACCAAACTTAACACTTTTCAATTCAATCGTTTAAAACAAATAAATAGTGCAAAAGAAAATTATTATTAATATACCTATAAAACGATCACAGCATGATTTTGTTGTTTTATATTGATAAAATTATATTTTTCTTAATAATATGAATTATATATGGTTTCGTTGAAATGAATAAGTACCTCTGCAGTTGTCTGTCTTCTTCGGTGATCAAACTCGGTGTTGTAGGACGGGATGGGCGCTGCGCCTTCAGAGCTTCCCAAATATCCACCTGAAATGTCAAGCCAAGTATATTTTAGCACAGATCCAGATTCTATTATCAAAAAACTACATTAAAATAATGGATATTTCTGAAATTTAGCCAGAGGATCTCACAATTTTTACATCACTGAAACTCTTTTTAGTTCAATAATCAACAAGATATCACCAATTCACAAAATAACGTCAACAATCCATACAAATATGATTGTTCTTTTACCTTTCTATATTGTTATAAAAGTGAAAGTATTCAAATATAAGTTACCTCATCTTTTTCACTGCCGGCATCGATAAGACTTTGTTGTATAGCATACTGCAGGAGGTCATCTTCATCTTCAAAGCTGTACTGCCGCCTATTTTCAGCACCTGTGAACAATATAATACTCATGTAGTATTACTTCATATTAAATGATCCACATTCGTTTTAGTGATCCATGTAAAAACATGACAATTTAACTGCTTTCAACATCATTCTATCCTGAAAATCTATTCCAAATATGTTAAGTTCAGATCGAATCCCTCCAAACATATATTAGGGAGTAGAATTTCAATTTTTCAAAGTTTAAGCCATAAATTATTTTAAGGACAAAATTACCTCAAAAATAAAAAAAACCAGAAATTCTTTGATCCTGACAAAACACTAAAAAGTAATGGATCCACTAAAAATTACTTAAGATATGTCTTGATGGATAAGTAATTATGCTTGTGCTTAGTTGACTAACCTTGTTGTTCGTATTCAATAGGCACCTGGAACACCTCCTCGCCCAGTACGCAGCTCTGGCGGTCGGCTTCCTCCACACACGTTACATAAGGCACGGGCTGCTCCGACCCATAGATGTTGCCAAACGTGATGCGAGCATTCAACACGTGGAACAGAGGGATTTCTGAAAACGAAACAACAGAAATTGTCCCACAGGTGACACACAAACCAGAAATTGAGAGTCCAACATTTTTATTCTAAAGGAATAAAAAAATTGAAGATAAAGTATTCTTGATATATTATAATTTAATTAATGAGGCTTTTTTATTTAATTTTTTATGAAAATTGTTTTAAATTATAATTCCTTACTCCGCATCTTTTCAGTTAGTTCCTTTTCATTTTATTCTGACAGTCAATTTATGACGAAATCAAGTCAGTTGGAAAGGATGAAAAATAATGATTAAATGTTTTTAAGGCACCTTTTGTTTGAGACAATTCATAAAAATTTCAGTGTCTGAATAAATATAAAATAGATCAATTCTAAGGAGAGCTTAAGATAATTTAAAATTTTAAACTGTGAATCTATAATAATATTCAACAATTCCTATAGAATTTGCTAGTATTTTGACTGTCGGCATGTCATTCTCATAACCTTGATTGCGACTAACCTATCTTAACCGGGAAGCCAGAAGGCAGTTGCATCTGAATGAAGTCTTTTAATTTCGCAAAGTGCGGAGACGACATCGAAGCCATGAGGTCCAGGATCGGCATTATTTGTTCTTGTAACTGAAATCAACAAATAACATATTACATTTTTCAAAAGGCGGTTTTTTAACTCCTGAAATTGTTAGCACTTTGCGCTTGAAAACTTTTGTAGGTGGTCTACCTGCTCATCGTGGTAATTTATTGTGTCAAAATAAACAAATTGAAACGATTCCAATATGATTAAAAATATCTTATTTATGATTTAAATAAATAACTTAAAACTAGATTGACTCATCAAGATAATGTATAGTTTTTTACAGTATAAAGATTTTTATTACAAGCAAGCGAGACATCTAAGCTAAAATAATCGGAATGAGAAGTCTTTCAACCACACCATGTAAGAGTAAGAGTAAGAGTAGACGGTAACGAGCTGAAGTGACAAAAATAAATCAGAGGCAAAATACAGAACATTCATAAAAATTGTATATAAGTATGCATACTTGGAGGGGGTAGGTTTCACAGAGCCACAAGGTAGCTCTGAATTTCTGTATTTTGGTATTTATTTCTTTGGGTCGTCCTATATCTCGGCCTTCTAAGTCAGTATCGCTAAAGTATTCCTCTGGACTGATGTTGCAAGGATTTCCAATGGCATTCCATTCTTCCTGTAAAGTTATTACAAGCACAAGCGTGTCATAAACAAACCGGAACAAAATTATGAAAATAATAAATGGCACAAAATAAACAAAGTATATGGAAGTAAACGTACCCGATTTTTCTAGAATGTGCGTTGATGAACAAAAGAAATGAAACAAAAAGAAACAATAAATTAAAAAAAACGTAAAATAAATTATAAATTTAGTATTGTTGTAACTATCAAAATAAATTTCTAATTTTATTAAAAAATATAGAGACACTAATAAGCAGGGTTATGATACTGAATTAACTTATTTCTATATAAATAAAAGCATACTTTTAAATATAGCAACAATTATAAACGTGCTAAGTCATTTCAAAAATATGCCAAACATTCCCATGCAATTTACATATGTGATAATTTCAGTTCTCTGATAAAACTGGTATATAACAAAAGTTATTTAGAATACATATAGAAAAAAAAAAACTTTAAATTATATTGTAAACAATAAAAAAAATACAAAATATATAAAATGATTTTAAAAAATATAATTATTTTTGTTAGTAGTTATGAATTCTTTGATATATTCAAGAAGTGCATTTGACATACATCATCCTCAGTAGCGGCTCGGTCTTCGGTGTCAGCTATGCCCAGAAAAGAGTGCAGGGGAGTTCGGGGGCCACGAGCCCGCGCCTTATCTCCTTCAGACAGGTGCTCGGTGCGCGTGCGCGTCACAAATTCCACATTGGATGCCCCAAACACTTTGCACTCGCGCCCTCCTACCACTTCAGCTTTATCGGAGCGCCACCCCCAGATACCGCTCTTGTTTCTAAAAGGAAATGGAATATGTATTGAGAGGCAGATTGACGGAGAGATTAAAAGATATATTTACTATCACAAACCTCTCAAAACTGATCTTCTCAGTATCTATGTAGTTGGTGCAGATGGGAGCAGTGAGGCGATGAGACACCTGCTCGGGAGAGGGTGCAGGAGGAGAGGGTCCACCCGCTGCCTCCAGGTGCTCGGCCCACACAGAACGGGCTTCGTGGTCCAATTCCAGCATTGTGGCCATCGTCCCTGAAGCAATCACCATTATCAATAGTTATAAAAGTAAATATACGTAATAAATATACACTGTCACTTTTATATTTACACAAATAGAATTTTTTAATAATTTGTACCTTGTCCTTTGAAGATGTAAGTCCTGTTTCCTCGTTGCCATCTTCCGTTGTCGAAGCCCAGGAGAGTCGTGTCGATGCGGACACTGGCACCTCTCTTGTAGACGCGGTATGTGTCAGATGGACACATGCGAGACACCAAGGGCACTGGAAACATGAAAAGTGATTATGATGAGTGGGAGTATACTCTTATATAAATCATTGTTGATACCATGAATTGAAAGTATAAACTTATGTTTGATGCGTACATTTGTTGCTATTATTAACAGATAATTTAGCGTAGGAAAAAAAGACACTTTCACATTGTTATTCACAATAGGGCTTGAATTACTAAATAATTTGTAATATAAATTAGATGCAAACAAAATTTAAGTTACCGAAATAAAAGGTCGCTAATAGATTAATTAGATTCACTCACTCCAGCTGGTGAATTCCCACTTCATCTCCACGTAGAAGTCCGGCGCCGTATGGAGGCGAGCCAGCAAGAGGGGCACCCCCTCTGCACGTGCCTGCTGTCGGCTGCGGTCACGCCTTGACACCACCAGTTCCACCAGGCCTGGGTCTCCCGATGACACTGCCTCTTGGACCACTAGAAAAATTATACAAAGCCATATAATATAAGGGAAACTGCATCATTTTAGCATCCAGAAATCAAAGCATTACTAATTTGAGATAAAATTCAAAAGGCGAAAATGTTCATCGGCAAAATTGGTTTTGTAATTTCCTAACCATTTGTCTTATCATATTCATTTAAATGACACAATATTTGAATTGAATGTTTATAAGTTCCCCTGGTGAAATTATGGGAATGTTTTAGCAAATATTTTACCTGACCACCCCTCCTTATTTTCACAGTTGACATCGGCGCCGCCATCAAGGAGCACCCTCACGGTCTCCAAGTGACCTAATGTCACGGCCAGCAGCAACGGAGTGCGACCCCGGGAGTCCTGCTTCTCCACATCATGCTGGACATAAAAAACATACATTATAAAATTTATAAATCTAATATGATTTTTTTCCCATGGAACATAAGAAGTTTCCTTTAAGCAAGTAACAGGAATTGTTATAAGACCAAAATGTCTTGTAAACTATAAAAGGAGTTTTATTAAAATATAAAAGATCTTCGCCTCTCTAAACAGTGGATATTCCGAAAATCAATGATTACTTAATATTTAATGAATTCATATTTTGTATTTAAGTAAATGATTTACAAGTGGAACTTTTTTTCAGAAGTGGTCAACAATCGTGGTCTTGAAACTAAGTGAGAATTTTTTATCTTTTTATGACTATCCCACCTGGAAAAAAATCAGATTTTTTCTTTCTTAACAATCAGGTGTAAAATAATACAAAGGTCATAAGTTGAGCAACTGTGGTTGAAGTAGTGTCTGCGACAATTAAAAACTATTCTGAATTCTATAAGAATTTCAGCTTAGATCATCAGATAATTCAATTCATGGTGCATTCATTCTGTACTAGTACAAATACTATCTGGCAGCTTGCCATATCTATTCAGACTTAACTATGAATCACACTGTGACTCATAAAATAATCTGTTTTAGGAAAATACGACATTGTCTTTGTTACGAATTCCTTATAAAGATAAAAAATTGTTTATCTAAAAACTGCACCTAGCAGGTTAACTATCAGTATTTCCAAATGGCTAAAAGATCACTAAATATTTTGGAGTGAGAAATTTCGCATTTCAAGAGCATCATCAGACTATGACAAGTCTAACAAAACCCTTGAATACAAAAAGCACTTACTCCAAAAATATAAGTGATCTCTTACCCATTAATTAAGTGTTTTTGTTATAAATATGGAATATTCTGCCAAGAATAAATATTAGGCTGTATAATTTTCATCAAAAATCATATTCATAAATGTGAAAGTCCCCCGGGCCGAATAAGAATAAATTTCAATCCAATTAGACGGAATGAACATATTTTAAAATAAAGCACATTATATTTTCTGTCAATCGGTGACGTAATCGACTTCTCCTGAAGCCCCTCGGAACGACTCGAGCTGTAAGATTAAAACTGTGCCGATACTACGGCATATAGGTCAGGCCGAACCCACAGATCCCCTTAAATACTGCGTGGGCCATTCAAAATGAAGCCCCACAACTCCCTTACAATGTAAAGCATTTTGTCTTGCGCATCAGGGTGGATTATTTTTTAGATGCTTTATTAAAGAATGACCCAGTTTTGCAAATAAGATAGTTTTCGTTACGCATCAGATGGATAGCGAACAAAATATTTTCAAATACCGTAAACAATATTGAAATTTTAAATGGTCGAGGTGGTTATTTTTCAATATAACGTCTGCCACTTTAGCATGCAAATATTTTTAAGATGGTGTTGGTGCAAGCGATAGGTTTAACGTCTTTTGGGTAAAAAAAAAACCATTCACCTCTGAAAGTAGTGTAACAATCACATGACGTAATGTATTTGCTATTCTATTTATTCTTCAAATATGTTTTTCAAAAGTCCAGCTTAAGCCCAGAAATCAATACCCCGGCCAAAAGCTATTAAATTCTAATTACTATTAAAGTAAAGAGGTTTATATAAATTTGAAATGTTTGAATAGGCTGTAGTATTATTAATTTAAGCTCATACAAATAATAAACTCTTACAGTTAATTATTACTTATTTATGGATATTTAATAAGAATGTTTCTAAATTTACAAACATTTGAATTCTTCGCAAGAGCAAAAGAGAAAATCAATACCATTTTCCTAAAATCTCGTGCAGCACTATGTCAGGATTGTATTGTCTATTCATTTCTATTCACCTTTTAAATATTTCGGTATTGTAAAATTAATCGATCCATGGAAATCAAATATCCCAACTAACAATCAAATAAAATATGTCGGTCTTTCAAATGTCATCACAAGAAATGACTACATGCATTTAGGCTCATGAATTTTCAGGAAGTAATCGATTCACATATGAAACAATGAGGAAAATCCACTAAAAAATAATTCACAACATCGTTGGGTATGTGAAAAAAAATTTCCAGGATTTTTTATGTGTAACAGATTACTTTAAATACTATTTACACAAGAAATCTGTGTGTAAGTTTGTGAAGTATCATTTTAGGGATCTCTTCAGTTTATCGGGGAAGCTGGTAGCCCAATTCTTTGAAATTATAAAAAAGGCCGTACCACACCAAACTTTTTAATCAAATAAATTTAAAGGAAATATGATTTTATCAAGTATTTTTTATCATATATATATAAATTTAAGAAAAACACTATGTGTAATAAAACGAAAATAAAAATGTTTGTTTCCAATTAGTGGCGGCTCTATTTTTCAATAAGAGCCTCATACACAAAATGAAAATAATGGGATAAGTACACAGCAATAAAGATAATCAAGAATCAACCCGTTGCGTACATACATATTTACAACCATGTGCCTGGCAACGCCAACCAGAGCAGAACATTGCACGTCTTTTTGCAGATTGCCTAGCCTGAGGTAAATGGTAACTAATTATACCTTGAAAAAATATTTTATTGCGTACCAATTATCGTGACTCACTCAGAGAAAGTCACTAACACTTGAAATCTGAGAAATCGAGAAACAAAAGCTATAGTTTGTTTTTTGTATTTACTTTGTAATACTCCATAATCAGGTCAAAGTATTACAACTGTTTTTTTTATAATTTAGAGTTAAGTTAGAGCTTTAGATTCACAGTGAGATGCACTAAGCGTAACTCAAAATAAATATTGAAAACATAGATTAGTCACCATTTCACCTGATCACTTTTAATTTAAATACTTTAAACAAATTAAATAGAATACAGATTAAGTAACAAGTCAGTTTTGTTAATATACTTTTAAATCACAAATAGCAAATCGGAGAAATAGCGTTTTACTGATTTTTGTTGAACATATTTAAGAATTTCAACAGACTAACTTTTCAGAAAATGGATGTTAAAGTCTCAGTATTTATTTTTTAATTTCAGTTGACTGAAAGGACTTTGTAAAAGACAAGGAACATTGCCAGAATTTTCACAAATAAAAAGGTTGTTAAAAGTTTATTTTAAGAATTAAAATGACGTTATATTTTCAGGGATGTGTTTTCAGAATGATGACATCGCTTCCCATTACAAATTAACATCTAGAAAAATATGTGGACAAGTTTGTATTATATGGTATCATAAGCTGAATAACATTGTAAATAAAATACATTTATATATTGTCATTGTGAATAATTTCATTTTGAAAAATGTTTGAATTTAAGCTTGGGGATATGCTGTTGTATTATATATGATATGTATGCCACAAGCTAGCAAAGTCTCTAATGACAAAACCTATTGCCACAGAATATAAACAACCCAAGATTTGGTATCAGGTATCCTATATCCTTGAACACCTATAAACTAGGCATAAAGAGAATTTTATGATTGATTCAATTGAGGTCGCACTGAATAAACAGTGCGAGTTTTGTGAATATTTAACCAATAAATTAAATTAGCTATTAAAACGGTAGATACTTATGTAAATAGAGCGTTATTATTAACAGTCATTTGGCGCAATTAAATCATAGAATACGCCTTTGCTGTAGTTATTTTTATGGGAATTAATTGTATAAATAAAACGTATTTTTCATACCTCATTCCTGAGTATTTCGTGATGAAGTTCTTCGTAGGAGTTGTTCCAGACCAGCCAATGTAGTGGAAACTCTTGCTTTATACGCTCTATACTAGCCATCACGACATAGTTTAGTAGAAGATTTTAAAAACGAAAGCTAGTTGTCGAAGAGGTGATTATTATCTGGTCATTAAACCATGTGAGTGAATTATGACAATTAACACCCCCATCCGAACAGAAAATTTAGACGGTTGACAAGTTTGACAGCCGTCCATCCACGAATGACTGGAGCACAGTGCTGCCAACGTTCTTGGCTTTAGTTTGGCCAACACTACAGCACTACAACAATATTAATATCCATAAATAATTTAAAAAATACACCCAGTATTTTTAGTAATTTACGAAAATGCTAATACATATATATATTAGCATAACGCTAAATATTTATTATTTTTAATTATTCTACACGATTAGTGGGAGAAATACATTTCACAAAAATTATTTCACATGTAAAATAAATTTAAAAAATACAAAATAGCCTGCATGTGATAAATAAATAAAAAAATTATTTCTTGAAAGATTGTAAAGTATATAATTTAAATAAACTAATATACATAGTTTATTGAAATAGGTTTATAAACACGTCATAGACAAGAAAAATAAGAATATATTCAATACGTTGGTACACCTGTTTGAGTAGCGCTGTTGGCAGCGAAGGTCACTGATCGGCGTGAAGTTGATTTCACATTTTCCCTGCACTGCTTCGAAGATGTTGGAATGCCATCTTTGATAGATTTTAATTACCCGTTATAGTGTGCTTCTCCAAAAATCGCGTGCCGCGTTGACCGGGTCGGTTCTGCGCTTCTAGCGCGCTCAAAATGTGGAAATCCCACATAAAGTGTTCGAAAATCGAGTGCCTTACGTAAATGCTCCCGTGTGCTAGTGTCAAAAAATGATGGTGTCAAAGTTTGAGTGATCAAAGTTTTCAGTTCGAGTTGTCTCTCGGCTCGCAGGCCGCGACTCTGCCCCGTCGCTCGGCCTCTCGGTGGCCTCCGCCATGCCGACCACCACGGCGCAGGTGCTGATGCGGAAGGGCAAGCGCGGTGCCGCGGCGTACATCCACGCGGACTGCGCGGGCGGCTCGCCGCAGCACCTCAGCGGCTTGCTGGACGTGCTGCTGCACCCCAACAAGGCCATCGACGAATGGGAGACTATCGACTGGTGCCGCTGGCTCATCGCCGGCGGCAGGACTCCCGACGAATTCGCCGCTATCGGTGGGTGCTTCTCTATTCACACGCCGCATCGACACGTTCTTTCGTCTCAAATCTAAAGAAACTTCCTTTGATTCATCTCAAATGTGAGCGTTGATGATCCTGAAAACCGCAGGCAGATCTTCGAAGTATCACTCCTACACGGGAGACAGAATGTTCTGGCAGCATGACAACAGTCGTACCGCGAGGGCACTGACACTTCACGCCAGTTCAGGTGTTGTGATGACTTGTGGGATGACATTTCATCAATTTTAAGTTATCTCTCTGCGATTAATCTACCTATGGACCGTACACAAATATTATACATTTATTTTTAGTAAGAAATAAATTTTCACGCTCGAATGACAGTCTGCCAAGTTCACATCCAAATTCAAAGGTCATCAGTACTTACTTGTTTATCCGTTCGTATGAGGTGGTTATTTAATTACATTATAAAATTTTTCATGACTATCATCAACGTGTAGTGTTAGTTTACCTGTGTTGTTGAAACAGGTCTACCCGTCACCTGATTCATAATTTGATTTTGGTAAATAATTGACAGAGGCCGACACGTTTACTTCTCCTCGCGCAGTCCAGTACTCGGTGCACTCTTCCGCGGCATTGTCAAATCATCTATGAATTTATTATCCCGACGGTGACAGTGCGTTGACCTCGGAATCTTATTAAAAATAATAGATTTTCTCTAAGGTGATTCAGCAAGTTTTAACTCGACATGAATTATTCCATTTGGCACCTGGCTCAGGTATGTGGGCCATGAATCTATTATGAAGAAAAAATATATATTTCTTCGCATATATTAATCGGTAATGTTTCCAACAGCCTCTGCGCCAGTGCCCGGCGATTACGTGCGGGCGGTCCGGCGATAAGGTTATTTTAGCACATCCACGATGTTTGATATTCGATATAGGCGATCGATTTACGGTCCAAATGCGAAAAAAAAACACGACGAAGCTACATTTTTTGCAAGTTCTATTCAAACTCAGCCGTTTTGTTAATAAATATTTTAAATTAGCGTGATTTTTTTATGAATTGCATTAATATTTATGAAGCCTACGCTCTTTAAAAAAATGTATGGGATCATCATCTCATTAGTGTCTTTTGTGTGGTTATGGATTATGAAAAAAATATATTTAAAGTATTATGGTGCAAATGATGTTTTTTGAAAATTTTTTTTTTTTTTCACCACTGGTGGGTGTTAAAAAATTTTTGTTTACAATCCAAAGTAAATTTATTATTTGCGTGTTTACAATATTATGGAATACTACTATATATTACTCTGGGGACAGAGCCAATGTCACGTCGGAATAATATTATTTTAATGCTCAAAAAGCAAAGCTAACATCGCAAACTCGTATTTGCAATACACGCTTTAAAATAATCGTCCCGCCGCGGTCTGTTTTAGAATCTTCGCGAGCCATCCTCCCAGTTCTTGGCATCGTCCGTGTTTTGCTTTTGCCAATAAAAAAAAATCGTTTCCCGACTCGAAACGATCTCGACAGCCGCGATGCTGTCGGTCGCCGGAAACGTCGACCCTTAGACAATGGGAAGGCGAGTCTCCGTCCGCTCGCTGTATTCACAGTGGCCGGGACTCCTGGCCGAGTCGCTGGCCGAGACTCCTGGCCAAGTCTGCTGGTCGAGTGTGCTTGTTGAGTATGCTGGTCGAGTCTGCTGGTCGAGTGTGCTTGTTGAGTATGCTGGTCGAGTCTGCTGGTCTAGTCTGCTGGTCTAGTCTTCTGGTCAAGTCTACTGGTCGAGTGTGCTGGCCGCTTCCCCGTCGCTGACATTTTAAACGATGCGTTCGTTATCGAAGTTATTATCTAGCGCTTAATTATTCTCTCACGGTTGATTGACATCCACGGGAATCTCCGCACTAGATCTGAGCACCGGGATGAGGTTTTATTTTGAAAATGATGGTGCAACTCCGCGTGTTTCAAATCCGACACGAATTAATAAGTAATAATCTAATAGTTTATGAAATGAGATCATGCCTATCTTGAGATGTGATGGATTCGTGACACATTCGTATTTACGTGTGTAAATCTGTTTTCAACTGGAATATGCTGGATTCGTCGAACACGTTAATAACAAAATGCTGCTGTTATTATGTCAATCGTTTATTTGCTCAATTTAAGTACAGAAATAAATTTATTTATAGGTTTTTATAGTTATTATCGTACAAGAATATACTGAATTTTATTATCATAATTATTTTTTCCATTATTTAAATAAAAGTACAAGATTGCTTGCGACTGTTTTTTTAAATTAATTAATATCATTGGTACTTTGCCCTGGTGAAGCGTTACACCGATCTGCATTGGTGTCTTTACCGTGTGTATTTTCGTAAATGTGTTTGATGCAATGCACAATACGGTCTTATATGGACTAGGGACGACATCTTGCCTTGATCGTGTCGTCAGGAGCATCAGGACTCGGGGACGACGCCCACACCGATGTCCCGAAAACCTCACGCATCACATACTCTACTCTAAAAGATCTTCTTCAAAGAGAAGCTCCAAGGTAGATGCGAAAACATGATGCCTCCGCGGGCTGCGAGGTGTGACCGCCGCTTGTGGATGATGAAATAGAAGCCTAATGCACAAGATGACTTGCCAATGTGCGTCTTTATCAAAAGCTGCATGGAAATGTGCCTCACTATAAACACATCGTTCGCTCAGGTTTAATAAATATTTCTGATCTTAAAATAACAATTTTTTGTTGTTGATAGTTAGATCCTGGCGATGTTTGATGATTCGATGAGTTATTACCTTGCCACTTGCAATTAAAAAATATACCGATATATAAACTGATATAGATTTTACCATTGATATATTTTTTAATATGCAACGTTTTTGTGTTTGTAGACTGCACGCCACTTAAGAAAATTGTTATTTTAATTCCCAAAGTATAGTTTTTTACAATATGAAATAAAAAACCATATTGTTTCATAATATATAAGACTAAGTAAATGTGTTTTATATATTTATTTAAAGCTGTTATGAAGCATGAAATAAAAAAAAGGTTAGGACGCCTTTAAACCATAACATCATTGCGCTTATAAAAGAAACACTTTTAACTTAGTTTTGAAATAAAGTAATACATGTTGCCGGTTGACATCCGAAGGCGATAATGAAATACGAAGTCATTTGGCCAAAATTCCTTGCGCATAGGTCTCAGGTATACACACCCATTGGCCTCGTGCATGTTTCACTTTCAATAAGCCCAGGTAAATGGGTCAGACGCATTCACAGATTTGCGAGGGCCGTTTGCACAGGACACCGGCGGGTCTACCTGGCGGCCGACCCTTCCAGGCCTACCTGCCGGCCTGGAAGGTCCCGCCAATTAGCGGTGCACCCCCACAACCCCCACACCCCCGGCTCCGTAGTGGAATCGTCCGGTGAGACTAAGCCTGAAGCGAAACCGTCGATCGGGAGTTCGCTGGTTCGATCCCCGCGCAACAGGTGATACTCGAACCGGTGCGATTGTCCATCTGGTCGAAAAATACATCTATACCATATCTCAAGATTTTTGTATGCATGCAAGTATAAATATTAAACAGCATTAAATAAATATATAAACTTTTTATAAATAGAAAACGGACTATGAGCTGAATAATTCATTTTTTTTAGATACACTTTATTTGGCGTAAACAAATTATCGTATCAAACTTATCATTTATTTAATTTTGATACGTGCATCGTAGTATAAATAAATAATTTAATACTGTTTATCTTTAATTTATTTATATTTGATCAGATAAATCAAAAGTGCACCGCCTTGATGCGTCGATGTATATAAGTGAATTTAACAATAAAAATCTTGTTGAGGGACAAGGCATTTGATTGGTGAAGATCCATTATTATAATGATAAAAGTAACTTTGTATTTTGTCTTCACTTTGAGTTTATCATATATTTTTTTTTGCATGACTAGTTTCGACCAAATAGACTAGGTCATCATCAGATGCATAACTAAACATCGTTATGTAGTTATGCATCTGATGATGACCTAGTCTATATGGTCGAAACTAGTCACGCAAAAAAATATATATTATAACAATAAAAAAATGACTATTTTATACCGCGGATACGCGTGAATATCTACAGGGGGTTTCTAAATTATAAAAATGATTGGGTCGTGGCTAAACTGAACTGCACGCCGCTGCACTCTGGCCACGGTGCTGCTCCCCCTCAGGGTCCCCTCAGGTTCCCCTCAGGGTCCCCTCAGGGTCCCCTCAGGGTCCCCGCAGTGCCCTCGCAGGGCCCGCGCCGGAGACGCCGCCCCGCCCGGATGACCAGCCGATGGTGATTAGATCATACGCCGCAATTAATTACCTGAGTTCATGTCTGTAAAATTAAGTTTTATTAATGGATCTCATGTTACACGCCAGCTGAGGTTGGATATTTTTATTTAGCAATAAGTCGGTGTATAATATGATGTTTAGTATTCACGCAGTGCCGGCTTGTACTTCCTTATTTGTAATCATTTCTTCATCACCATCTCAAAACATTGCTCCGGTTTCGAAATATTTGTTCAACATTTACAGTTTAGTTTTGTTTCGATCCTCGTTTTTGCCTTTTCTGTAAACATCGATTTTTTTTAAACGTTATGCTATTGCAAATGAAATATACGCTATTGAAAGTAAATTGGTCGCCAAGTATATTTATCAAGAATATGTTGTCCACAGTGAAACATCGAAGTATTGCCGTCTTGTAATCTTGCAAAAGGCAAAAAAAAGTATTCACGCGAAAATATCAGTTTTATTTTTTATTCTACATTCTGAAGTTTTATTTATTTCATTTAATAACCGAATAACAATATAAATAAAGTGTTTATATGTAGTTTTAATTTCGTTTATTGGCTTGACTTGTCTCGATGATTTAGGACAGAAACCAGTCATTCTATATATTATACGCTAGCTAATAAATAATAATAATGAACTAAATGAATGTGCTGTTAATATCTATTACTTTTTTCCCTATAGAATTTTGAATCATTACCTGAAGTGAGAGGTCGTATTTTATTGTATAAATTCACAGCTTCTTCCAGAATATGTCGTACTTCGTTTTGAGAATTTACATTAAACTCACACATTTACCTAAATTGTTTTACTAAAAATTATTTACAAAAAAGTCACCATTAGTCTAGGTGTAAACCTAGTCTATAAATTGGTATATCCTTTTAATCACATTTTCGCTATAGACTTAGCCTTATAAAGGTCAGAAGAAAAGTGAAAAAAATATTTCAAGCAACTGCTGGAAGTCACGTTCAACGATTTTCTAAACGTCTGTCAAAAAGGTCGCTATAAATCTGCCAGCCTCAAACCTAGCCTATCAATTAACGAACGCAGAAGATCGCCCAACTCACATATCGTGCTCTGGCATCTTCAAAGCCGGCATCGTGAAATCACTACCAGGTAATTAACAATTACCGAGGTTTTAATTGCCCGCGGAGCATTCGAGAAGTGTTGGCCGCGACCGCGGAAACGCGATCCGGCCAGTGAGTCAACATCGCCCGACCGGCAATTATCGCCGAAAGTGCCCATCGATCAGCTGGCCGATCAAACTGATCGGTGATCACCGGACTGTTGAATGCGTCGGGTCCATTTCTCAGATTTAAATAAAGTTGTAATGCGATTTTGATCCTACATCAAGTGCCTCTCCTCGGAGGAGGTTTGCGACCATTTCACTGGGCGTACACTCATGCTGAGCCAGTGTTCATGGTGGGTCCCCGCGTCTTTCTACACCGCAGTTTTATATGTATTACACTAGCATTATTATATAATCCTTTCGTTACAAAGCTCTGGCGTTTAGATCTGATACTCCTACAGCAAGCTATAGAAACAATAGTAGGAGCCCCCCCCCCCCTCCCCACCTCGACAAGATACTTCCAGAGCACATCCCTTCACAATCATTCCAAGTCCACTACTCTATTACCGATCCTTTACACCCGCTCAGGGTACAGCGTGGCAGCCATGCACAAGCAACATTATGGAGAGAGCTGGGAAGCTGTGATTAGACGTCTCTAAAATATAGTAGCAATATTTATTATGAAATAATTTTAATGAATTCATAAATAAAAAAAATAAAAGGAATACTCTCGTTGTTTAATATATATGCGATTTAAATATAAATATATTTTGGGTTATACAAAGGTGGGTACGTTTTTGAATTGAACGTGAACACTTATTTATTGTCACAATTGAGTGACAATATTACTCATTCGGATAATTTTTATTGTAATAATAACTCTTTTTATTTCTTTGTTATTCTATTTATTACGAAATATTATAGATTAAAAAATTTGTTATTGAAATCTTGATTATAAATAATCCATGGAAAATGTTGATTATTGAAATAACCATATATTAATTTGAATGGTTACAGATTATAGAGTAAATTATTTTTGATAGAAACGTGCTCACGGAGTAAATAAGTCTAACAATTAATCCTTTTGGTAATTTTTTGTATGTCAAAAGCAATATATTTTTAAAATAAAAAAAAATTATTTATAGTTTTAATAAAATTTAAAAAAAAAACTATATTTTATCAATTTTAAAATTTACAAATTAAATGATTTTTTTAAATTTATTTATATCACAGTAAAAGTATTAATGTAAAGAGAAACCTTACATTTAAAATAACCCCAATGATTATTTTCGGAGATTTCCTTTTATGGTATATGACAGTTTTAATGTAACACAAACAGCCTCAACCGCTATTGACCGCTTGTTCGTCTAACATTCCCAATTGTACTCTGAGATTGGGATTCTCCCTCTTATAACGCCAAAGAGATAGAAAAAAATATTCTAGATCATACCATTTTTTTTTTTAACAGATAATTGTAGATCTAGATTTGGCATTTTTACGATTGTCGAGAATCGTCAGTATGAAATTTAAATTTATATTATAGCGACAGAGCTACCGACATTAAAAATTAACTTTTATGACGTTTATTCATGTCGAGGTTTTACTACATTTTTATTGCAAAATTTGCATATTTTTTTAAAAAACCAACAGTTTTGTATTCTTAGAAAATTTCTTATCCTGGGCTTTAAAATGTTTATTATGAAGATCCATTATACACACGAAGGATGTATACTTTTTATCATTGACTGCGAGGAAAACCTAATTTTAATAATATTATTTTTTTGTTGTGATATTTGTATTTTTCATTTACAATATCATGCCAATTGTTATTGCATTATCTAAAATTTAAAGAATAACAACACTAGAGATAATAATTTTATATGATATCGATATTTTAGTATGCCATGATGAAACTTGATTGTAGAAAAATAATATTTATACTGATGAATCTGTTTTGTTTTTTTGGAAGCCCAAATCCCATAAAATTTGGTACTAGTGATGTGCAAACACGGATTTTTTCAACAATCGACCTAATTATAAAAAAAATGTATTATATAAAACAATCAAACGATTCTATCATTGACAATCAAACATTAGTACTACAAAAGATACAAGCAGTTGATTTTACTTTTTCAAGTAGATCTTAGCTTCTTAGATCTTGTGCATTAGAGGGGTTGGGTGTAATTTGCTCAAAATATTCGCAAAAGAAATCCCTTTTTTTTTTTTTTTACTTAACATTATTACACAGTGTAAAATAATTTAATTTTAGATACAAATCAAGTATTGTGCAGCATATGTACCCGGTCCCGGGTCACCGCCTATTCTGATGCCGTCATTCCATTTTTTTTTTATTGTCCATCCAATGCCGAGTTCGAGAATCAATTTAATTTCGATGATTACGTCAGTGCAATGAAAACCTGTCGTCATTCGATGGGTACACATCTTCAGCCCGTGCCGTCTCGTAAGTGAAGATGTTGATGATAAATGTTTTGTCTTGTGTGTAGGGTCACGCGGGGCCACCGGAGGTCCATTTGAAGGGTTTCCGTTCAATATTTAAAATCTATTTATATTTTAATGAATAACTAATTTTATAAAATACGATTGTAAAATAATTGATGGTAGTATTTGAATAATTGTGCAAAAACCGTAGTTTCGGAATTATCAGATTAATAAAGGTTTTAGCGTAATATAAATTTAAAAAATTGCCCATATATATTTTAAGTCACGCAGAGATTTTTTTGTGTATATACAACGCACGCCACTGATGTCCTTAAATATAATTCAAACAATTTATAGTGATTATTTTAATGACTTAATTTAATTTCGCGAAGAAATTCACCGCAAGACGGAACACGAGATTCCATTTCAGGTGATGAGCGCCAGCGCATATGTCAAGTTTTGTTAACACCTTTATTTTTTTAAAATCAATTTACATACTGCACGACCACGGTTATTATGCCGCGACCTTGAACTTTATATTACAATCATCGTGACCCTGATTTGTCAACCAGGACTACGAGTATGCGTGCGTTATACGCGACGAGCAGCCAAAATATCTGATTCCTCTTGAAAAAATATATATTGTCATTCACATATTTAAAAAAAAAATTGGAAGAAAATAAAAACCTGTTATCCACTGACGTCAATTTACGCCAGTGATATTGTGCTAATTTTCTATTAGAGGCAAAAATAAAACTTGTCTGTTCAACTCAACGTAATTTTACGTTATGCTTTTCGGTCTTCGTATGCGAGTCTGGTGCTGTCCCCCTTAACGATTTAGTTAAATGATCATTGAGCACGCTCAATCAGCTCACTCCTCGGCTACAATGTTCGGAGGGTGCCTCTGCCGACATCGGGTCGAAGCCATCCCTCTGCCTCCCCCACTACCCTTACCCTATAACAACCGTCACCTGGCCGGCGGAAGCCGTTAAAGGGGAGTTTCCTGTTCCGCAAAAAGCCACGAAAGGAAGAGAGAGATAATGAGACTCCTGTGGCCACTAATTTAGAGCTGATCAAGTCGGCAGACGACCTCGTCCGCCGGAACGCGTTGCAGTCCAGCCAACCTGGCGAGACAGGAGAGGACGTCCGCCGCTAATTATAAATATTAAAAACACAATGCGGCGCTCCAGAGAATGCAGGGCCGCATCGGCATTGTGGGCAAACCACACCAACAACCATAAAAACCAAAAAAATATACTGCATTAGTATTAACAATAGAATTGTTTTGTTCTTGGGCGTTATGCTGCTTTTTTAATTGAAGGTCCCCGGTATCGATTTATATTTTAACTTTTCATACTTGTCTCCACTGCGATCAGAAAAAAATCATTTAATACATCTCGTCGGATGTTTTAATGTTTTTTTTTTCTTTCTAGCTAGCCTGTATACTATCGAAGTCGTTAACTTGAAATGTCATTAATTTAGTTCGTGGCAGTAATACACAAACTTTTAAACACCTTGTGACAAAATACTATACTACTTACGTTACTAGCTAATGTATTTACTCGCCGAAGAAGTTTCGAGGCTCACGATATAACTCGATAATTGCCTTTTAAACTGTGAAGTTCGTTAGTACCGTGGCTGTTGAAACAAAATACGAAGTGTATCAAATTGCGTGCGTAGCATGGGGTAACTAGTTTCGATACATAAATAATTTCTATTGGGTTTTTTCTTCATAGAAAATATTTTTAAAAAAACTTATCATAAAACACATAGCATAATCGACTGCATGCGTGTGGTTATTTATTTCGCGACACTGGTTTCGTATTATTATATATTATGACGCAAGAATGCTAAAAAAAAAAAAAAAAACGGTAAATCGAACATTTTAAGAAAAAATATATTATACTGATAATAAACATGCAATGAAAGTTAAAATGTTAGCTATTCGCAAAATTATCAGTGTTGTCGGGAAAGCTATTTCAAAAATACATTTGCTCTCCCTATAACAGAAAACATTAGGAAGCTTATTTATATGCTTCTTACGTGCTACGTGTAAAAAGTTGTTCTAGTTAATTTAAAGCTAATATTCTAGTGTTTATTTTTATGACTCGTCTTATTTGAGTTCCGACGCTTCGGCCCCGGCACGCCATTTTTTCGAGAAAATATAAAACGATTTTCTCTGCGGTTGGCTCCATTGCCGAATCCGAAGCACTAACGGAAGCGTCTTAATACCCAAGAAACCACCAGTCGCCGCCTCCGCCCCTGGAGGGGCACCGCTCGCGTGCGGTGCATTCCCATTTGAGTCCCGTGCTCGATCAGCATGTCGGCTCATTTTTCTTGATAGCCACTTACTTACACTCAGCTGTAATGAACGTGGCCAGGTAGGCGTAGGTGCACTCACCATCATGAAGCTCATACCCTCGTAATTGCTGGATTGTACCTTTTCGTTCAGTTTTCTTTACCACGCACTGACTGTGCAGTCAATAAATCACACAGCGAATATCGACATTACGGCATTATATACTTTATATATTCTAACAACCCTCGGAACAGATTGGCCAATTACATTTTAGGAGACTTTATTTTGTACCCCAGAAGATGATACAATTTATACTGAAGCAGTCTAAAGCTAAGTATGGGCCCATAGTTGAGAATATATTTCTCATCGTTGTAGGTTTGTTACAGTAAGGATGAAAAAAATGTCATTGATTATCATGATACATTTGCACTTTTTCGGTACGCTACGCTGACGTCACTCAAAGCACTCATACCACGGCTTTCCTTTAGCGATAGTTTGCCGGTGTCATTGTTTACTTATTAATTGTCTTATCACGTAAATATATAGATTTGATCTCGTTAGATTTATGTAACAGCTTACCCTTTATGCATTCGTATTCGACACGTTCCGTTCACCTCTTTCTTGGCAGTGCTGTCTGGCCGGCGGGCCCGCCCACCGCATGCCTCCTCCGCCCGACTCTTCGCATCATCACACCTGTGATGGGCCGATCTCGGAGACCAATCCAGCCCACGGTTTCACGTGGCCAGGTCTGACCTGCTCGTCCATAGCTTCGTCCGCAGCGGCTCCACGTGCGCGGTGAATAGCTTTATATTAATTGTTCAGCGGCGTGCAGTCTACACGAGCAATAAAGTAATATAATTTAGAAAATTATTAAATGTATTTTATTGTATTTTTTTTTACATTATTTTATGCAAATTAGCCCGCAAAAGTGTGTAATAAGCGTGATGATAATTTTCACAAACTTTCTTATCGTTGATCATTTATTAATCATACATTGCATTCTCAGATTTTATAATCCGCTTATAAAGTTTATATACTTTCATCAAATAGAAATTTTAATCAATCGTGATAAAACAGTCATAACAAATCAAATGCCTCTCACATTCACTGCTTTGAGATATAAATATGTTAGTGCAACAAGAACCCAGCAATAAGTATCCTCTGCATAAGTATTTCCCTTCACTTGTCTTACCCGACTTTCTCGAATAGGTTATTTTTTAATGTGTCCTCATTCAGTTGATTAGAGTTAGAATGTCGTTATTAAACGACCCGTACTTAAATAATAATTTTAAAAAAATTATACACAAACATACTAAACAATTTATATGATTTGAACCTTATTCTGGGATTATCGCACACTTAGGTCTCTCCGCGGATAATTAAGTCTGCTAAATCCGCCATATTTTCAGGTGTAAATTGATTGGTAAAAACAGGTGATAATGCTGTGAACGAGGAGGTCTGCGTATTTTATTAAAATTTAATTTTTATGCATTGTGCTCACAAGTTTTTTTCTTGTCTGGATATTTAGTGCGAGGGTTTCTTTCGACTCGCAGAACTCTCATCGCGTACCATATACAAAATGTCGCCCGTGACATCTGATCCTGTACTTTGTCGTGTACATTCGTGATGTCGGGATACACGCGACGGGTTCAGCGTGTTTTTAAAAATTAAACCAACGAAATTGCTTTAGTTTTTCGCAATTTTGCCGCAGTGCTTGTCGGCGTGTTTCTGTCTCCAGTTCCGCGTGGCCGCGCGGGGACTGTGCTGAACCATTTCAAACGCTTTCAATCAATTATATATGTAGTCAATTTGTAAACAGCTGGTAAATGAGTCCGGAAAATTTTAAGGTGATCGTAATGTTAATAAACACGCATTAAAATAGATGGTCGATCTAAAGAGTACACCCCCGCTTGCCGTTTTGGTCCTCCACGCCATATCTGCGGTATTGATACAGAATCAAAATATTTGTGTATCATTAAAAAGTAAATCAAATAATTATATTGAACTGCCAACACATTCCTGAATGTAGTCATGCATTTTATCTGATGTATAGATTTATCGGATCTTCGGTGTTGCACACCAGTCATTGATATAATAAAAAATATTTTTCTGACTTAGTAACCTATACAACGAATATTGTATTGAATATACACAAGGAAAAATATTGTTTTAGTTACGTTAAAAAATATATAAAAGCACATGTCAATTGTATGATATAGTGAGTATATTACTATATACAAAGTATATTAGGTTTGAATGTTGGTGAAATTAGTCGCTGAAATATAAAAAAGTGGTTCTTTTAATAAAAATATTATAACGGAATTTCACTTATAAAAAAAAAATAATCAACACAAAACATTGTGACGAAAAAGAACCTGACCGAGAAGTGCATTAGAGTTATGTACTCAAAGAATGTTTCGATCGTTTCGATTTATTTTCAGTACTTGAAGACGCTCGGCGATCGTGCCACCGGATGTGGTTGTAAACGTTTATTAATTATTAATGCATTGTTTTTTTAAGCAAAAAAGCGCCACAAAAAGGCTTTTATGAAATCACGCAGTCGTTTTCTTCCGATCGATATCTCGCGGCGACTAACGCCGCCCGCTGCGATGGATCATTGTAATACACAACCGAACACGAGTGGACGTGAAGATCGAGCCGGTTCGTGCTTCGAAACGCTTTTGCGGAATCATATTGTTTCACAGCAGACCTACTTACTTGAATCCGTCGTCTGTCACGCTCTACAACGCCGTGCTTGGCATCTTCAAGGTGCAATCAGCGAAGTGGTTCGTATAGGAGAGTGCATTCGATGGCAGGGGAAGCTAATGCGTTTCGGTTGTACGTACAGAATATTAAATAAGTATAAAATAATAGAAAAATATGTTATAATCTTAGATTGCAACTGTGCATATTTTTTAGAAATGATTTTTTACTATTCAATACTCACTGTGCTGCTGAAAATAGTATCTATCACCCTTGTACCTTAAACCTTAATTGCTAGTAATAGTATTTCTCAAAAAAGTTTATAAAACGTTTCGTTTGGTATTTCTTTCTAAATAAATGCATTTTATCTAATTCACCCATCTTTGTTTCCCGAGAAATAACATGAGCTTTAAAATACTCGTTCTATGTGTGTCAGTGGCTTGTGGTGAAGTCACGCAATGCACCAAATTCAGTACACTTATAGAGATTAGTTTTGAGCCGAATACCCTGTACTAAGTCTTAAACAACAAAAAAAAGCAGTGTCATGTCCTTTACTTTTAGACATTGACCACATTCCCATTCAGCCTTGCATATATTGCATGCCCTCACCGCACCCCACTCACTCAGTGGTAAGATCGTTGATTCTCAATAGAGAGGTCCCAGACTATAATTAGACTCAATAGAAGACGATCTGTATCGACACTGCACGTGCCGATACACATGAAATAAAACGATCCGCCATCCGAGCCTCAGGGGCGACTCGGGTGCAGCGGGGCCCCGGCGCCCCCTAAGTGGCCCCCCAGTGGCCCCCAGTGGCCCCCGGCGGCCCTGAAATAAAACGATCCGCCATCCGAGCTTCAGGGGCGACTCGGATGCAGCGGGGCCCCGGCGCCCCCCCAGTGGCCCCCAGTGGTCCCCGGCGGCCCTGAAATAAAACGATCCGCCATCCGAGCCTCAGGAGCGACTCGGGTGCAGCGGGCCCCCGGCGGCCCCCGACGGCCCCCGACGGCCCCTGACAGCCCCCCCAGTGGCCTCCAGTGGCCCCCGGCGGCCCTGAAGTAAAACGATCCGCCATCCGAGTCTCAGGGGCGACTCGGGTGCAGCGGGCCCCCGGCGGCCCCCCAGTGCCCCCCCAGTGGCCCCCAGTGGCCCCCGGCGGCCCGCGGCCCGCGCCCGGCCCGACGGGGGCCGCGAAAAAACCCCGGCGCGGCCGGAGCGCGCGGCGTTTTTGCTCTCCGACGAATCAATTGATTTTTTTCGCCGCTCGGAGTCCGCCGCGCTCTCCGGCCCCGGAATGCTCTATTCATCCTCCGCCGGCCGCGGCGCGCTCGCTCGCTCGCTCCACGCCGGACAGGTTTGATTTGTAATACTCCATATTCTAACAACCAACCGAAAAAATGACCGGAATACTAGCCATTTGGATTTACACAAATTTTGCACGCTTCTACCTTCTCACTGTCCGTCCGCTATTACCGTTCTCACTTCGTTGAAAATCAATTTAAAAAATAACGCAGTGTTCTCTTTCCAGGTTATACGGTTTTTAAATAAAGCAGATCTGCATAGCAAATTATTCCAATATGCACAAGTACATGTTTTTTTAATAGTCCACGAATTTAATAATCAACTCAGCTCCTGGTGATGCTCTTTTCTTCGTCTTCATTCATCTCCAGTCCCGCGGTCTTCCTCGATGATTTATTTTTATCGGCAATTGACAGCTACTGTCCCACAATCAAACCACAAAGTTTGGGCTCCGTCGATATTGTTCGTCTTGCGAAATATTCTCACACAGGGGTTTGACTGTATATGTACATCGGGGTATTAAAAGAAAGTAACGCGCAGTAAGAGCGTCCAACGGCCCGGCGGTGACGGTGACGACACGCCGGACGTGTTCCGTTGCATTCCTGCCGCCTCCGCGCAGCCGTCAGCTGAACAAACTGGCGGCCGCCCCGCGGGGAGACGTCCTCCGTGGCGGCCGGCGGAGGTGTATTCATGGCCGTGCCAGATTGAACAGCTGGGCCACCTCGTCTAGACGACTCGTGGACGCGCCATCTCCACCCGCCGTGGTGTGGTGGCTTTGTGCTGCGCGCAATGCTTGTTTTTACTGAGGATGTGTCTGCATTAGCTGTAGGAGTTGCTAATTTCTTGATGATTATACTCTTTAGGTTTTACTTTTCTGGTGTTAAATTAGGACCATTTTTCAAACAGTAGCTTCACAGCTGTATCGTTGGCAACGTGTGAAATAACTACTCAAATGTTTTATTTAAAATATTACTTATAATATACGAATGTTCCACGAGTGTTCCAAGAAGCGTGTCTCCACCATACAAATATACTTTGTTATTCATAATATAAACGATTTTCAAACGGTTTCCACCATTACCCAAGTAGATGTTTTTAAATAGTCCACAAATATAATCCAATCATTGTTTTCTCCTTAAAATCGTTCTTATATATAATAACATTTGGGTCATTTGATAATTGCGAAATTAAAGCACAATTTCGTGCAGAGGGTTCCTTCATTCGTGCTCGTGTAAATACTCGAAACACACGGGTGCTATGGCCGCTACTATGTTGCCGACTTGCGCTAAAGTGGCAGGTTATATTGGTGTTAACAGCCTTACAATTCAAGGCACTTGTATAAAGACAATTTTAGACATAATAGATACAATGCAGTGTCGTCATATATGTACTTATGTTTGGAGTTATTTTTAATTTGAAGTTATGCGCGTATAACCACGGGGAGTCCTGAGTAGGTCGATGTCGCACCTGATCGTTAATTCGCTCTCGTGGAAGATATCCCTAGACCAGAAAATTGCCGAGTTCCATGCTGGGCGCGCTTATCGTGCATCGGTGCACCTGCTGCACCGCCAGCGCGTGTGACGCGCCTGGCGTGCTCGCGGGGCGTCTCCTCCGAGCACTTCCCACGGAAATGCACGACCACAAGATCGTATCGAGGCTCTCGATTATATTCCACATGCACTCTCCTTGCATCTCCGCAAGAATTGTCTTTACCTTCTAGCAAGAGGAACCCTTTAAATCGGCACAGAAATTACAAGTGAGACGAATCTATGATTGAGATTTGAAATGAGATTCGTTAACACGCAATAAAAAAAATCAATTTAATTTTTGTATTACTGTGTGCTTATTATTGAAGAGGCAATGTTTTTGACCAATCAAAAACCTTTTGCTTTGAAAATGTCGAATGACCACAAAAAAATATTAACTAGTAATACCAATAACTCTAAATATCTATTGTACGCATATTCTAGTTTGTAGCCTGTGAATTTAAAACCATTCGAGCTATTAATGCGTGCTTCGAGCGCACGTCTCCGAGCGCGTCTGCCTTAAATCACCGTGCAGCTTCCTCATCTACCGTTCTGTCATTTACAGCGAGACGTGGAACATAATTCATCGCCGTAACCGGCCGTTTGAGTTCTTAAGTACACACCGCACATGTGATTCGGTCGCGTTAATTATCGATCGGACGCCCGGGCGGCGCGGGACCTGCCGAAAGCCGCAGCGAGAACAGGTTATGGACAATGCCGGTGCAAACAAGCGGGCTATAATAAAACACGCGTGCAGAATCAATGCACAGCCTGCCCGCGTGCACGGCCGGGGGACCTCTTCGCCGTGAGGCGAGGGCGAATATCCTATAGGAGCGCATTTGTGCAGACTTCTCGAATGAAATGTTATTAGGATACCGAAATGTATATGTTACTTTTTTTAGTTGCAATTAAGTTTTAAAATTGTACTATGAGTGTATGATGTGATACTTGATTCAATTTTGTATAGAAATATTTTTTTTTATGAGGTGTGGAATATTTCAACTTATCCTCGGTTAAGTCAAATAAATGCGTTGTTCTTTCGAACTCAGTGATAAGAAGTGACTACGTTTTTTTTATATCTTTCTATTACAATTATTAGTGGAAACAGGTTATGTCCTGCTTATATATTCTAGTAATGAACAGAGTCGCCATCAGCCATTATATCATGAAGCTTACCTTACTTATTCAAAAAGTTTCTAATAATCTTCAAAGTCTTCAAGTATCCCCGCCGTGACTTAACAGTAAAACAAGCCCATTTGTTTTTACAACCATATCTCATGGTTGAAGAATCCACATGTCTTATGCTTTGGATCACATTGGTATTATGTCTAATGACCACTTTCTTTAATTTGTCTGGAATTTATTTCTCGATTACGATACATTTTATTAAAAATAATTCCACATCACTTGGCAAATAACTAAAGAGTGAAATTCTAGGAATGCAAGCCGGGCTTCTGGGCTTGAATGATAGTGTCTGGCATTTGAACTATTTTGTTTATAATCCGTTTTTATTTACTAACCCATTTATTGCAAATACTCTATATGCTTGCTTCTTAGTATCATGATATTTTATATTGCCAATCCAGGATAATTTTTATAGTATGACTGAATAAAAAGATTTCATATTTTGTTTTGTTACAAAATATGTTAATTGCAATTGAAAAACCCACATCTTTAAAACTATTCAATTGATACTGAAATAACTTTAAGACTAAATAATATTTTCTTGTTTAAAACAAAAATATCTGAAACACCGTGCATGTGTTTTTATCAGCAATTAATATTAATAATAAAAGGTATTAACTATGTACATATTTAGTTTTTTTTTGTATGTCGCAAGTCCACTGTCTGCAGTAATAAAAAAAAAACAAATTATAAATTATGCTTCTATTGCTTCCAAAAATATAGACAACATTCTGCTTTATTGATTAGATTTGTTTTTAATTAATTAACAAATTAATTAATCTGTACGGAAGGAGCTGTTTTTTTTATTATTAGAGTCTGTCTTCACGCGTACTTAGCCATTTTTTTTTTCAACTACAGCATTAAATGTAATTTTTATACAAATAAATTATTTTAGATTTTCTACTTGATTGAATTGCTATAAAACTTATTACAAATCGGGTGTTTTTTTTTTTTTTTTCAATCTGCTATTATTTTGAGTGATTATTAAATTATTTAACTGGATTTTTATTAAAGGCCATGGTCTCTTAATCTCTTTCTCTCTTAGTTTAATTTGACAGACTGGTATTATTTTTTTAGACCACTGTTCTGGCAGTCCTGATTTTGGAACGTAGCCTTAAAGAACACCTTCCAGTATTATCGATGAAGCATATACTTAAGGCTTTTCGGTATTTGTTTCGTCGATAATCGCATTACCGCTTCGGACTTCCAATCCAAGAATTTCGACTCACACGATTTCCGATTCCAGCAAAACCGCCTCGTCATTTATGAGGCTTTAGGCTGCGGTTGCATTGGACACGGATCCTACTCTTCCAGACCGGAATATATGAAAATATATACAATTAAACACCCCCGGCCCTTCCACGCCACGTAGGTACTTATACCAAACTTACGACGTAACAAAGAGAAATCAGTAATGTATTCTCATTTATAATAATGATTCTTTGTTTTAACTCCTTTAAGCCAACTCGCACCTCATCTATTATTAATCATAATATATTAAATTGTCTATACTTAATAATTGTACTTAACTTTGCTTACATAAATGCTGGTGTATAGTTAAATATTACTACATCATTTATTGTTACTTTTTATAATTTGTATTTTGATTAACACAATAAATCATCCGAATGAGTTATTACTGCTCATTTAAAAAATTATCTAGGAAAAATAGTTGAATTTTTAAACTAGCGCTAGTGATATTCTTAACATGCTAATATATTCACCTGTGACGTCAATTTTAGATTTCAACGTCTGCACAAATAAGTCAATTTATATATATTTTTTTAATAATAATACAAATACACACTGAGCTACTGTCCCGCTGTCTCCAACTGATATACTTCAAGATCTACCACTTTACACCGCCATAGGTACATCTATTTTGTTCCACTCATATAAAATTAAAAACATATTTTATGATACAATAAATAATGCAGTAATTTTGCTTAATTACTGTGGAATAATGTATTTCACTTACCGATTAATTTTAGAGTTATATATTTCGGAAACATTTGTATTTATACGAAAAATGCGGCACGCGGGCCCCATTCATTCGCAATAATTATGAAGAGAGATATAATCATTTTAATTACTATGTTTATGTTGATAAGAATTTGCATTTCAAATGTTCGTAACTACACACGAATGATATATTTATATCCTTTTTTTATACATCTATGGCTGTGATGTTGGCTATAATTATCTCATTGACCGCTACGTTGAACAGGAACTCTTGGTAAAAATTATATTGCACTCGTTTTCACCGTGCCATGTTTTCGTACAACCTCTCCTGATATCACAAGATTGGAGTCTCTCACTCGGGTGCCTCATGATTATTGATATTATTATAATAATTACTTATGAACATATGAGCATGTAGGGCTGTACAACCCTCCTTATTAAATATTCAATAACTCTGCATTTATCAGCCATATAGGTAACGTTTTTTTTAGGTCATCGATTGAAACGACAAACACTGTGGCCACACACGATTATTCCATTTCAACAAATTTATGGAGAATTTCCATTATTTTAAGCGCCCAGGCGACAGTCACATAACCTGTTTTAAAACACACCACTAGAAATATTGAAACACTGCCAATCCAAAGCTTAGGCGGTTTGGTTTCTTCGGTGCCGAGCCGATTGAATTATCTGTTCTCGACGTTTCGGTTGCCGTGCACATACATATCATTTATGGCTGTTAGAAAATTGTATTTTTTTATTATATATTTAAATACATATTAATTTTGTCAAGGCGGAGGACCCGAGCCGTTTCCGCGCAGCCGTTCCCCTCGGAGTGCAAACAATCGCGGGCCGGGCGGCATGAGAACCCGCGGCTGGTCGGCGTAAAAACCCTCGTTCATTTGTTACGCATGGTGTACAATTGATTCGCGACATGTAATTACCCGAGAGACCATTAGCCTGCAATCCATCAGAATTAGGAAGCCCCCCGGGCAGGGGTGACGGTCCTACCGCCTGCGCAGGTCTACGGGTCGCTCTAGAGTGGATCGGCGATCTCTCTTGTGAGGTGTAATAATGTCTTCTGTGTAAAGTGCAGATCTTCTGCGACGCATTCATATCTTTCCTTGAATTGGAAATGGAAAATGCATATATTATTTTCAAAAGAAACTGCATACCTGTTATGTAAGTTACTCTCTATTATGCCGAGATTCAACTGATTTGAAATTTTTGTAACGTGTACACGACACAACAGTTTAGTTATTTTGTATAATTAATGCAAATGATTTCTACTGAGTTGGAATTCTTGAAACTTTTCGTATGCGACACATATATAATACAGTAATACACCGCTTTACGCGACCTCGTTATGCGCGGTTTCACTATAACGCGAATTTCAAATTTCGCGTTAAAATGCCTCGCATTACGCGAATTTCTTATTTTAAGAATGTGTATGAACATAATGTAGTCATTGACTTTTCTTAACAATTAAAAACAGCGTTGGGTGTTATGAACGTATTTTACAATACAATATATGTATTTTTCAGTAAAAATAGTATGTAATACTGCATAAATTGATTGATTCAAATGATTCGTATTTTTTTTGTATTAAGTTTTGACTATGCATGTATGTTTAATCGTAAACCCCGATATATCCCTCGCGTAAAGCGGGGTATTACTGTACTTTCAGGATTCTGTTTTTACATGTGAGTGACAGATCCTTGTCTTTAGAAAATAAAATAAATAATTCCCTCACGCACGTCACTGTTATATGTTGTGAATACTACTGTTGATCTCACATTAGCTATGTATGTTTAATCGTAAACCTCGATTCCCCGAAACCACGTATCCCTCGCGTAAAGCGGGGTATTACTGTACCTTATTTTTTTTTGGTTCATTTTTATGAATGCATGTATTTCATGATACGTTCATCGAACGGACATTTTGGAGATGTAGTGTATCCTTTAAATAGTTTTTAGTTTAAAAGTTTAGAACTGCATGAGTGACTTGCAAAAGATATTTTTTTAGCAATCCGACGTTTCGGAAACGTGTCGTATGCGACGCCGTCGAACGCGAGCGGAGCGTGAAGACCGATTCGACACGAGGAAGCGATAACGGTGGCGTGGTATACCCTTCTGCAAATTGCCGTTCGGACCATGTCGCCCGCCGCGGCTGCCAGGCGCCGACGCCCGCTCTGGTCGCGGATGAAGTCGTCGACAATTGTCGAATTCGACCGAAACGAAACGACGCTAGACTGGAAGTATCTATCCACCAATGAGCTCTGCGGATTTAAGCTGCCTACACACGCTGCGACACAACTGACAACCAAAGGTGATTAACCTTTTTGGCGTTGTTTAGTTATGTAGCTATTGGCTAATCACCTTCGGTGCAGGCAGATTAGATCTGCGATATCTGCGTTTTAGTGGGTAGATATATATAAATATAATTCTAATGTTTTTTCACGCTAGAACGTAATTCCAAAGCGATTTCTTAAAAGTAGTATTTTTTTGTGTTGATTCCGCTAGTGCCCGGGTAATCTTAGCTAAGAGTTTGTTAACCAAGTAATGCAGTTATTTGCTGGAAACAATGGTTTATTGAAGTCATTGTCTCGTAAACACGACAAACTTCTTTAAGGTGATTCTGCTCGGGGTATATATTCCTCCGATGGTTCGGGATTCTTCTGGGATTTTATTATAATTCACAATAACGACTGCCAAAACTGACGTACAGATTGCTTTTATTTGAATAATAAAAACCAGACTATGACGTTGGTAAATTATAGCTTAGCAAACGAATGCATGATGCGATACGAGTCGGGGTACGCCGACGAGCCTGAAGTTATTAATTATGTGTCTGGGATTCGGCTTGTAAATATAAAAATTCGCTACACATCAAAGATCTGTCTCTATTCGATAATATATTTTGAGTGTAAATGCCATTCTCGAGATCAATCGTTCAACAACCGTACGTCAAAATTTTAACATGGTTCAGACGCTGCGCTCGCACGATGTACAACGTCAATGGGTTATGTAGTCGGCTATCTACGTGTCTTTTTAATATTTGGTCTACGAGCGAGAAACATTCAAGCTTTGGCGATCTTAGAGACAATTAATATTTGCGCAGAATTAAAAAAAAAAATTTAAAAAAAAATGTAACCGGTGGTTGGCATGCGAGCGTGCTGGCCACTGGACCACGAGACGGCTGTAGCGAGGGACGGGCGCAGCAGCTGCGGCGGCACGCGCGGCGCTTCCTGACGTGACCGGAAGTGCAGGGCCGGCCAGGCTCGCCTGCTGCCGTGTAATTGCTCCGCGAGCCCCGCAGCTCAGCAGCCGGTATTAATTGGCTAAATTGAATTTAAGGTGCCGAAAGCGCATATGCTTATATACTAATTAAAATGAGCCTTTAAAGATTTAAAAATTACACCCCAATTTATTGCAGATATTCACTTTTTTTTTTTTTTTTGAGATCGACAATAGTATTCACAACATATAACAGTGGCGTGCGTGAGGGGATGATTTATTTTATTATCTAAAAACAAGGATCTGTCACTCACATGTAAAAACAAAATCCTGTTTTGAGTACAATGACACGGTTAAACGTACATTTTACGCGAGGGATACGTTCCGTAAAAAATCGCGTTTAGTGAAATTCGCGTATATCGGTGTTTACGATTAAACATACATACATAGTCAAAACTTAATCCAAAAGATACTTAAATCCTAAGAACACTTTATGCAGTATTACATGTTATTTTTACTGAAAAATATATCTATTGTCTTGTAAAATACGTTCATAGCTACGTTAAGAGAAGTCAATGACTACATTATGTTCATACACATTCTTTAAATAAGAAATTCGCGTAATGCGAGGCATTACGCGAATGAGTAGAATATTACTGTATACCGTATGATTTAGATATGGTAATATATTTTGGGTCCTTTTCAATTCGAGTAATTATCATCTTGATTTTTCTCTCAACACCTCTACAGACGTCGCAATATTATCTATCACCTACACCACCTACTTTAATAAGAAAAAAAAAATAACTTCTTAAAGACAATCGTCAACCCACCGACAGGCAATTTGTATCGCGTTGAGTGTTGTCGCCATTTTCTTTTTTTTTTTTTTATACGGATTCCGGCCCAATTCGCTAAAAAGTCGTACAACAGCGTTAGACGGGAATTCAATATGTCAGCCAGTAGCGGATATCCTGGGACGGCTGCACAGGCCTGCAAAAATCGCCGGCAAAATTGGAAATAGTTGTACACGCGATTGTACATTGTAGTGTAAATTTCGGTGATAAAACACAAAATGTGTATTTTCAAATCGTTTAAAAGATATATTAGGGTAGGCAATAAACACATTTTCGTTATTTGTAACATACACACAAACTATAAGTTTTTAGTAGGTTGAGCTATATTATTTTTGTTCTTAAATATCCAACAAAATATTAAACTATTAATAAATGTTCAAAAGTTAAAACAAGAAAGTAGCGACAAATCGGTCGGTTTATTAAACAAAAGAGATTTATTTGCCGAGGAGAACAATTAATTATTTTTTTTTTAATTAAGGCGGTAGATCGAATATGTTTGGAAGCCTGGGTTTCAGCTCCACCATGACAGATATCAATCAATGCATTGTAAACTGTCAGCAAATTTTTATCAGACTATTTAAAATCACATGCCCAGAGGTGCTACGTATCGCTGCTATCGAAACGGTGGTTTTGAAACAAGCCTCTGAAAAATTACCTAGGTGGTGACTAGTGATGCGTACAATCGACTTCATTCGAGTAATTCGTTCAAATAAATATGCATTTATGTGTAATTTGTTTATGACTGCTATAAATATATCACCGTGAATAGCGGATACCGTGTTGATTTTTTAAAAATATTTTTGTATTATTTGATTGCATGATTTTATGCGGTTTATTATTTTGTATATTCGAATGGTTATTTTATTATCGATCGTTGCGAACAATCGATCCATGCCCGTCACTAGGCAGGGCGGCCCATCCACCTCGCCCGGGCACGTTCTCTGCGCCGCGCCCGATCACTGTTATTAAGATAATCGTTAATATTTACAACTCCGCCGTACCGGTTTCTGCGATTATTTGGTTATCTAGATTGCTTTTCACTCGCCCATTAGCGACCGACTCGAATTATTTTTATTTTTTTTTTAATTAACCGAACGCATAAAAACTTGTCCTCAAGATTCATTTTTGGTCAATTTTGCGCCGCCGATTGTATCTTTATTGTTGTTTGATTGCGCGCTTTGATTGGTGGTTTTAATTTGTACGTCTAAATTAAGTATTCGGTGCCAAATCACCCGGGCGTCTTTTTTTTTTGGCGACATATAACACTCGAGTCACGTACGAGTTGGTCCGGCGTTGAATCCATCCGCACGATACTATATTAATTATGAAATCATTGCTATGCTTATAGCAAAATTAAATGTGACTCCGGCTCTGGGGTCCCGAAATCATTTTTTAGGCTTACCTTTCCGAGTTCTATTGTGATAAATAACAGAACGAGCATTAAACCCAGTAACCATGCGATTTGTTTAATCGTAGATTTTCTTTTTGGGGGTGTATTTTGAGCACGGTTGAAAAGATGTAAAAATTACATGTAAAGCAAGAAACAAGCCTTAACACCTCTAATGATTGACAATGCGTCAGGTCGTCCCTCGCTGGAACTCGTTTCATGCCGCTGAATACGTCAACTATCCAAACAATGGAAAAAATGATTATTTTTAATCCTAGGCATTACGATATTAAAAGGTTTCAGTGCTTTTTTATAAAAGCTAGGGAAAAATAAATAAATTTTAGGAAAGATGTTCCTAAAGACTTTCATTATTTATAAATTTAATATGTTTGTTCTTTTTTTTTTACTATTCTTCATTATAATATTACTAGAAATGTAGCCCGTCATGAAATGACGTATTCGATGAACGATGCAATAGTGTTTGAACTGAATGTTTGGCTGACAATTAGATGAATATTTGATTTCATTTTGTACACATATATTTTGAATAGCCGGATATTAATTTCGAAAGCAAAGCCATTCTAGGAAATATCACATTTCGTGTCACAAACAACGAATCACTTTCACTGCACTGTTCTTTATTAGATGCAGTCTTTATCACGTTCAATTGTGCTATTCTTTTTTAATTACATTTGCTGTGCTTAGACAGTGTTATTTTTTTAGGAGGCATTTTAAGTTATTAATGATGTGATTAATAATTTCTAAGGCAACTAAAAAATAAATTGTGCCAAGCTGACATAAACTGGAAATTTCTTAGAAGCATCATATTTTGTTTTTTTGTAAAAATTCTAAATTTGAAATTCTCGCTGTGAACAACAGAATCATATAATTCGTACATAAAGCATATTTGATAGTTTTATTTAATCAGTTTATGAATGAAAATATTATCCTATCGTCTTGAAATTCGGCACATAGTTGCGGAAAAACTTACTGAACTTACGTGCAAAAAATCAGCGTTGTATCTTTTAAGATATTCTATAGAGAACCAAAAAATGAAACATACACACACACCCACCCACACACAATGGATATTATTATAGTAGATTCAGTTCCATTGATAATTTAGTCAGTTGGCAGCAAATCATGTCTTACTCATTATTAAACACCGGTTCAACTCAATCGCATCTGTACGTAACACACCATGGTGTCAACACTGAATAACTTTTTTCAGTAAATTAACAGCTAATATCTTACGACATTCCATGTCTTTGCGGTTTTACACAAGGGAGTGTACTTGAACCGCGATGCTCACGGATAAGTCTCGGCAGCCCAGCCTCACAATGAGCCTGATGACGACATCGGCGCTGGGCCCGGCTGAGGCTGCGAGGTCCCCACCCGGATTCCTCAGCGGGCCCACGCCCCGGCCCCTCCCGAGGGCCTCTCGGAAGGGCAGCCCGCCGCATTGTTCCTCCCGGCTGGTGCCTCAGACGCCTCACTCCCACGTCCCGAATGCACGAGCCAGTGTGCATAACATGGCGGCTCTTATGGTTTGATAATAGCTAAGCCAGATTACAATCCTGGTTCCTGCTGTGAAATCATCATTTCGTTGGTGATTGTGCTACAATTGATTTACCACACGAAATCGCTCGCACTTCTATAAAATACATCAAACCTAAGGCAATGCTGTAATTTTTTTCTTCTAGAATAATTTTATGTAACGTGGATGTTCAAAAAAATGTTTTTGCGTTTTATACAAATCTGCTAGCACATATTGTAATTGGATGATAAACCTGTCAGGTGAATACGTAATACAATATGGCGAGTGTTTAAATTACTAATCACTTGTAATTTACACAGTTACATAATTAAATACTGTAAAATCACATATTTTCAGGACTTAATTTAATATGTCGGAGTAAGGACATAAAGATGAGTTATGCGATGGTCTTCAACATGATATTTTTATGTCTTAATTTGTTATTTATTACTGAATACATATACAGGTAATAAAATTATTGCAAAGTTAAGAAAATTCCTCCATCTGTAATAATAAAGGCTGCATAAATTTTAATTTATATCTTTTTGACTTCAACGTCATGTTTTTAAGTGGAATTGGTAATAAAGGATGAATTTATGGCGGATTCTCGTTCAGTCGTAGTTAAATTCAGCAGCTCTGGAATAATAATTTACAAGTCCGAGCTTTATCGATTTTCTTTACGCATATTGTCTTTTTTTATATCGGAATTCGGATATTTTATTTGTTGCCAATCGGCGCTTTGTTAAAATATTGGCAACGTAGAGTGTGGTCGGGTAGCTTGCAACGGAAGTTGAAAACATCAATTACAGTCCATAAATTCCGCAAATATATTTTGGTCATCGTGTACTTACTAAACCTTGTATTTGTAATATCTTCAGTGTAAAGTCAAAGCCTCTACACACGTAGCTTGTTATAAAAAATATATATATACATGTATTAATTTCAGACTATTGTAGGGTGACTTATTATTTGCAGAGAAATTTGTCAATTATGGAACGTACTCTACTTGTTTTTACATAAAAAAAGCTCCAAAGCTTGCTTATAAAGCCCACGTTACGTCGCGACATAATTGACAACCCACCGACAAGTTATCGATTGTCAGTTGTATCGCGACGCGTATAGAGCGCTTTACGGATGAAGGGTTGTCTACTTTCGTCGTCTGTTGCTCTGCGCATTCGGGGCTGATGCGGTATTTAAAATGAATGCAGGTGTTTTCGATCGGAGAAATAATTACACCGAGAGAAGTTCACGCGGCTCGGCCTTATCAACATCTATCACACCTCACAATGGGATGGATGCGGGGGGCGGCGCGAGCATTGTGATTAAATGCTGTTGCTACCCGCCGCCCTCGCGGCCGGCACGATCATTGCAGACGATTCGACGGCTATACGGGACGCCAGACATATTTTTTTAAAGTTACAACCGTAATTGCATCAGCATATCAATGCATTTTCATCATATTTTAGTTGTGTTAAAAATATAATTTTTTTTTTTTTTTTGATGGGATCGTTTTATAGATATTACTGAAATTGTATTGGAACGAATGTGGGATATTGTCGAATTGTCACTCTGATTGGATTTCGTTATGGTCCCTTGTGTGGAGTGCAGTGTAGTGCAGTGCAGTGCGGTGACGGATGCGCCGTGGCGTGTGGCGCGGAGCCCGCATTCCTGGCGCCAGGGCTTCGGCTGTTCTAGTCCGCGGAGCAGCGCCCCCCCCCCCCCCCCCCTGCGCCCCAGTGGCGTGCGGGGCGGACGAAATATATATATATATGTTTTTTTTTTATGTATGGATGGAGTCGGCGGAATGTTCGGCTATTTGCTTTAAGCAAGGGAACCATGTAAACCTTGTCGGAGCAATCGGACCTCACCCTTGTCGAAAGCCTTCCGATATGCTCATCTTCATTCGGCATTTCTAATTTTATCTTGTCGTACTACCAGCCATTCACATTCCCTGATTGATTGCTTTGGTCGTTTTTTATAACGTGCGTCATAAATCGTTCAACGGTTTTATCAATTGTGGATGTTGCGGATGACATATTAACTCCACCAATGCCGGCAATTCTTCGAAAAGGTAAATGGAGTATCATTAATATGAATATGAAATTATATTATTAGTTAACTGCTACAGTTGCACGCCGCTGTTCTGCAGATGGCCACGTGCTTCGTCGGATTTGGCGCCGCACTTGTGACGCTTTATTGGATTTAGAAATTACATTTGAAGCAGTAATTAGCATATTAGACAATTTTTTTTGTAATCGACTTTAATTAATTAGGTCACGAAAATAATCAAATACTTCATTACTGTTTGTAACAAATTTTTATTCAATTTCGACTAATTTTTAGTACTCTCTTCCGACGGTTTTTTTTTTTTTTTTTTCACCGCGTTACAACACGGCGCTGAACCAACATCCAAGAAGATTTTCACAAAATCGTACTGCAATCGTGATTCCTGCGAAACACACCATGAAGATGGGTAGTCTTCATGGAGAATTACTCCAACTTTACAAAAAGGTTGTAGACCCACTCGCTCCGCGGGTTCGACTCCCTGCAAGGCAGCGCGCCGTGACGCGGGCCCGTCTATTGTCGCACGAGGCGGCATTGTGTGCACCACTCACCTGTGACTCGATGAATAGACGCAACGTGTATTACTTATCAAATGATAAAAGCTTAGTGAAATGCAACAGACGAAAGTAAAATTATAAAGATAATAGGCTAATCGTTCAATGGAATACCAAATTTGATTGTTTATTTAACATTACCAAACAATATAAGTAAAAGCATATATGGTACAAGCTATCTGTGATTTTTTCGATTTACAAATCAATTGTCTCTGATTGCTTCAAAGTACTGCTTACCTCCCTATTCCTTTGTATTGTGATAATTTGACTGAAAAACGTGATAGCTCGTATTTCTGTACATCAGAGTTTGGGGAACTCCAATCGTGGAGTAAATGTTTCTGTAAATTCTCGCTGTAAAAAAAATTGGCATTGATTTTTGTATTTCGTAAAATAACAACAAACTTTTATGAAGCAGATACTTAATATAGCGACATGCCAAATATGTTTGAGAACCAGTCGCGTAGATCTTTTTTCGTAGCTATACAAAGTTAGGGCCAAGCCTAAAGAAGCCTGTGCCGTACTGTTGGAAAAAATCATGCCCTCCGGAATCATTACTAGATCACAACAAAGACATTCAAATGAATTACGCCGGCAATTAAATTATCTAAATAATCTGGCATCACCCACGCCACAGTCAGGGCAGGTAAGCCATTGTAAATCATAATTGGCGTGAAGCTAATGACGGAGCGGCGCGGCCAGCCTCGGCGGGCGAGTGCGGCTGTGTTCACGGCAGACTCGAACACACGTCGCGACACAACTGACAACCGACAACTGACAACCGACCACCGACCACCGACCAACAACATATTGTCACTAGAACTTTTTTTTCATCGACAAAACAAATTTCGCCGAACAAAATAGCACAAAAACTGATTGTTGCGATTTGCTGTCGCAATGTGTTCGTGTGACTTAATTTTTTTTTTTTTTATAATACGCAATATTCATAGTTTGCTTACTGGTCTATACGTATTAAAAAATATATATATTTATGTTTTAAAGTTTTGCCTTCTTTGTGTATGTGGAGATTAATTAACTTTTTACATGCAAACGTGAATATTTGTTGTTATATGTTTTAGAATTATGCTTTCATATCGTCGCCTACTTTGCAATAAAGGCGTGTCTTAGTTTTTTTTTTATAATTTAGTTTCATTTCTAGATTGTTTGACGAGATCATGTTAATATTTAATGGAGTAATAAATGAGAATTTATCGATTATTGCATAGGCTGGTTATAGATTTTGTTCTCACGGTTTATTTTTTAAGAATTACACTTGTTTGTAATTTAGTATAAATATAAACAACGATATATAACAACATTATTTATTAACACCGCTGTTCTTCAATTTTAACAACTGTTGATGTTTTAAGTGTTTCAAGTAATTTTCGAGCCCTTTTCAACTCTTTGTTAAAGTTTAACCGGTGAATGTGTGTAGAGCAGTGCTTCTCAAAAGACAAAATAATACAGATGGTTACGATCAGTGCTTCTCAAAGTGCTCCCTACGGACCCCAGGGGGTCCTTGGGATCATTCAGGGGGTCCTTAGAAAATTAAAATCGATTTGGGGGTCCCTGAACAACGTCAGGGGGTCCGCGCAAGGTTTAATATAAAATAAAAAAATTGTGACACATTTTTATTAATATGGAAGTTAAAATAAATAGCGATTAATACATTATTAGCGATTTTTACGTCCTAAGTAAAATATAAATATAGACAGGTGCATAAAATACAAGTAATAACAGGCATCGCGGTGGGTCAGGTAGTTTAATACAGGAACGCAATAGAGTCGATACTTGCACCAACTAGTCTATAATATGAATTTATGTAGGTTTTCACCCAGGGGGCGTAGGCAAGTTTTGACTATGAAAGGGGGTCCGTGGGCAAGTTTTGACTATGAAAAGGGGTCCGTGGGCCAAAAGAGTTTGAGAGCTACTGGTGTAGAGCATAGCGAACTCGAACCCTCGTGAGAGTCATTACCACTCGCCCGCAGTTAACGTGAAAGTAAATGCGATAACGCTGTACCGCTGGACTTGCCATCAACGCATCGAGTGTAACTTTGTGCTTAAGGGGATAACAGTGGCAATTGGGATTAGAACCTACGCCTACTTGCTTGAGTTGCGTGTCTCTTATTATTCTCCAGCCCAGTTGTGATGGCAGTCGCGCTCGATGTCGAGGAACCAAGGTTCGGCGTCCGGTGCAGACCGCCCGAGGCGTTACAATTTTTATCCTAGTGTAATTTGCATTTACATGCAAGAGCATAAATCGTATCGGACCGAAATGAAATTGGCTTGGACCCTATAATATCGAGAATTGGATTAACTCTTCGGCCGCCAAATTGGAACGCCGTTATGTTGATATTCTATATTAGTTCGCGCTATCGATATATCGATCCACGCAACTCATCTCTATTTTTCATGAGAGCTCACGATGTGTATGGATTTGATCCGTTCTTAAAACTTCTACATTTAAAGCTTTTCTTTAAACATCTCATTGGCCAAAATTATACTAAGTTTCTAAACCTCGCACAAGATCGGCGCAAACAATGAATATTAAAATGCATCATCTTCAAGTATATATATATATATATATATATATAATTATAAACGCAGTATTTTATTATTATCTCATTTTCATTCAAATTTCACCAATAAAAGACAAACAACTGCTATTGCTATAATTCGTTGACTCAGAAACTAATATAACTTATAATGGAAAAATTATGCGCACAAAAAACAAAACTTTTCATAACTAAAAGCTAAACTGAAGTAATATAAATCGAAGTTATATAAAATAATATTTAAAAATATATATTCATATATTGTTTTAGTGGCCTAGCTCACTGTTTGCCAAGCTTTTACAGGAGTAAAAGCAAAACTTTTTTTTGAACTTTTTATGGGTGCTTTAGGCTTTTTATAGAAAATTATATATAAGTTGCCACAATAACAAAAATTGTAAATGGATTTTTTTTTTATAATTATCAGTGTCAGGGGGAATGTGCACTTATCTTCAGTGTCGGATGAGTAATTTACTAGCCAAAAATTCAGTTTATAATTGAAATGTATATTTAAAAATACTTTTGGTAATGGTTTTCAATGCGATTTGCGTTTTTGACAAACTTTATAATAGAATTGAAATGTTTATAAAATAAAAGCCATTGGTGACTCAATATATATATTTAATATTTTTTTTTATTGTAGGACAATTATTTTCTATATTTTACTCGTAGAAGATCAAATATCAATTCCACGCAAAACATTTTTGTAACTATTTTTGATAATAATCAAGCATTTCAGTTTCGCTGTTAAAAATTACGTTTAGAATCGAGATAAACATCTCGGTGTCTTTACTCCTCTCGGTACACATACAATATTTTTTTCTTGTTAATATCACGTTGAATATGATTATTAACGACCTGCGGGTAATTAGGATTCTGATTGTCTGGTACCTGAACGTTTTCCGAGATTCGCAGTGTCGTTAATTAGACGGGCGGAGCAGCGGGGCTGCTTAATCACACGGTTTCCGAATGTGTATTTAGTCAAGCAGATCTCGCGTGCAGTCCCGTCCAAGGACGCGCTCACTCCGTAATTAATCGTTTTATTATATTATTTCAAAAAATAAACACCCGCCTCTCGTACGTGCGGACGCGGCCCCCAAACTCACTTAATTATCAATTCACGAAAATTCACTCCGGCCGGTGAAAAAAATCGATGTTAATATTTGGGCTCACGAAGAGCACTAATGGATGAAGGTTTTTTTTTTTTTTTTTTTTTTTCCTCCGGTGGGCTGGGATCAGAGATCGGGACGGGCCGGCTCGCAACTGTTCCCCGCGTTAGCGCCCATGAATAGGAGACCTCCGCACTCCCACTGTGGTCATTAGCATTCTTAATCCGCGCTTAGTTATGCTGCCAACTCTCGCGGCGGTGGGATTATCGTCGATTTTCGGACAATCGATCATTTTGAAGCGACTAACGATTGCCGCGCTGCGATCCAATTGAAAATATGAGTTTTGGACCAAAAAAATATAGCAATTATCGAATTAATGTAAAATAACTTAAAAAATTAGGATTATCGTCGATTTTAGGATAGTCGATCATTTTGAAGCGACTAACGATTGCCGCGCTGCGATCCAATTGAAAATATGAGTTTTGGGCAAAAAAAATATTGTAACCACCAAATTAATGTAAAAATATGTAAGAATTATGGCTAATAAGCTTTCTAACATTTTTATCCTAGAGATAGTATGTATCCTGCTGCGTGATGATGCCATGAGTTTGATATAAGGATATAGCTTAATAGTCTTTAATCATCAACTATTCATTGCAAATTGCAGTGTTTACAAACATACCATAGCCAGGCATTTTGCAAATACATAAATTCTACACGTACTAAAGTTTAATTATCGTGCTGTATTATAAAATAAATTTAAAATATTTAACACTTACTGAATCAGATACAGATAGGAACAACCTTCATTATGCACACCCTATTTAAATATAAATAATACTCATATTTATGTATAATTAGATTTTTCGTTTGCCATGGCTCATAAAATAGCATAGCGTGATTTTCTCGCGGTATGAATGCGGCTCGCCGTGTGTCTGCGAATATTCCACCGGCACCTACCTCGCGGTGCCGGATTCGCTCAAGAATATTATACAACAATAATGACCATCTCGGCTATCAAATAATTATCAGCACATCGAGCGAGTCGGGGCGGCCTCGGCGGCCATGACAGGGTGCGTCCCGACCGAACCGAGCGACTCGGCACGACCATCGCATATTCCGTCAGAGTATCTTTGCTCGTCATTTTTAGCCTGAACGCACCTTTGCAAAGGTACACTAACGATATGGCGGAATGTACTGCTAAATATTTTTCAATAAAAATAAAGTAATTTGAGAAGTGTGTAATTTTGTTTTTACTGTGAGAAAATGATACGAATGCATCGAAAAAATATGTGGGTGCGGTGGAGTGGGCTATTAATGTTAGCATTCAGTTAAATATTTATTATATGTCAAATCAACCTAATAAATTATGTCAATTTTTTTTTTATAAACATAAGAATAATAACTATGTTAAATATCAAACGAATGCATTATGCTCTATAAACATTTGCTAAAAATTTTCGATAGAAAAATTGTATTAAAATATATAAGATTGACTGCTTGCCAAATGAAAATATCTTACACTATATAATAAATATATATTTTTTTTAATTGTTACGTTTTTATTTGCCCCTTACGGTTCGTTATTGCTTAAGGTGTGTTCCTTCATTAAAAAGAAAATTGACAATACATTCGGTACATCCTCGATTTGGATTCCGGATTCCTAAAACTCGCAGTACACTTTATACGAAATTCATCCAGTTTTTCAGACTGCAACGTGCTCTATCAGAAATAAATGCAGTTATGTTATTATCAATTTTGATTTTAAAATCAGCATCGTTACAATATGAAAAACTCCCATCTCCAAGGACGTCTTCATCACCCGACCTCGGTGGTCCAGAAGGCTGCGGACTCGCCATGCAAACATTTCCCGAATATATCACACGGATGTGGCGATAATCATTGTATAAATTATCACACCGCAGTATCACTACGCCACGCTTGGCTCGCTGGCTCAGTGGAAAGAGCGTTGACTCACGGCCGAGAGATCTCCGGTTCAATCCCCGCCGGGAGAATTCTAGCCTAATATAATTTTAATACGGAAACATCTGACTTAAACATATTTTATTGAATTCTTTACATCGATAATTGTTTATTTCCATGCCAAATAAATAACTTTAGCTAAATCGTATATCACGTAATCTTATATACACTGTACACTTCAACACAATACATACATCCAAGTGACACGTTATCTATTGAAAAGAAACTATTAAGGTAGTTCTCTTCAAGCTCTCGGTTACTTTTTTTATCTGCGTATTTTTGCATAGAATTACGAATATGCAACTGAATTTATTTTTAAAATGGTATTATGCGAGTTGTATACAAACACGTTTGTGCATCCCGAATAAGTACCAAGTTTGTAAATTCCTTTATTATATTGTTGACAGTTTATGTTGCATAAGGCAAATTGATATTGATTGTTGATTTTTAGTTGTATCTATAAATTATTATATTTTATTTCTTCATTGTGGTTTTATATAAGAGCGTTTATTTGATTTTTAATTCTTCACGAATTTCAGGGTTTTTATAATATTGCCGGTCGCCTTCAAACAAATTCTTGATATATTAAATTGTCATTTTATATCTATCGCTCATAGATTTATTTTATATTTTTGGTGAATATTTCTAAAATTTATAAATCTCTTGTAGTTTTAACTATAGATACCATTTTAAGAGGATGTTTATGTATATTATACCCATATCTTAAATGTGGCCTATGGCTATATAAAATATAAACATTATGATTTATTTATACCCACCAAGGATTTCAACTGGAATTGTTCAAACCTTACAATAAACCTTTAATATAAAATGCTAAATACTTTCTATCGCCTCCAGCGCGGGTTCTGTTCCGAAGAGCTTCCGTCACTTTCTCGGGATACAGATACACGCTCCAATACACCATCGACTAGCTAAAACAAAGTTTTTTTTTAGTTTTTTAATGTATAACTGTTTGTAACAGATCTGTGTGCATATATTTTTCTACAATCACGTTTCACCCCCTTGCGATCCCAACTCTTCTTTCTAGCATGGGCATGGATGAGAGTAAAACGTACAGCTACTCTAAAACTTCTGCCAATGTTGAAACATGCCATTACGATAATGTACCAATTTGAAAATGTAATAAATAAAACATCATGGGTACTCAAGGCACCCGCGGTGTGGACCGGCTCGCTAAACACCGGGCGATGGCTCTTTGTGCGGGCGGCAAGGTCACGCGGAGGCTCCGGCGCCACGTGGACCCGGGCTGGACCACGTGGAGGAGCTGCAGATGCTGCGGCGCACGTTTCTGCAGGTGTATCGCTCGCCAGGAAGGGATTGCCGTGTAACGAGATTGTCTACTCCTTGCGCAGTGGCTTTCAACCGATTAAAAAATAATAATAATAATAATTTTAGTATGACTGACTCTTTTGAACAACAACAGAAATTTATCGAACGATATGATGACCTTAAACAGTTTTAAAATTATAGTAAATATAATAAGTAGAAATTAAAATTAAAGCACGTTTGAAAGATCTCACTGCTGTTTCGTGTGGAATAAAGTGGACACTGGGTCTCGAATGAGGTGTGGCATCGCGCACCGCCGTTGAGGCACCGGTTGTGCAGTGCGCCAAGGTGAGCCGAATGTGGCCGCGGGGTCGACGGCCGCGAACAGCTGAGAGCTTGCGCCTCCGCCCCCGCCCCAGCCCCCGCCCCCGCCCCCGCCCCAGCCCCGCCAGCATGCACTGTGCCAGTGGCGTGCGCCACAAGCGACATCCAACCCCGCTTTCCTTAAAATATGAACTTAGATTTACTAAGACTAGTACTCAGACATTCTCTACCTACTGTACTACAGGTAATTCTAAAGCGTGAAGTAACTTTTCTATATGCTTTATTAATACAGTAATACCCCGCTTTACGCGAGAGATACGTTACAGAAAAAATCGCGATAAATGAATTTCGCGTATATCGGGGTTAACGATTAAACATACATATTCAAAACTTAATACAAAAAAATACGAATCATTTGAATCAATCACTTTAATTCTAAGAACACTTTATGCAGTATTACATGTTATTTTTACTGAAAAATACATCTATTGTCTTTTGGGTAGCGTTTCTTTTACGTTCTTGTAAAATAAGTTCAACGCTGTTTTCAATTGTTAAGGTCAATGACTACATTATGTTCGTACACATTCTTAAATAAGAAATTCGCGTAATGCGAGGCATTTTAACGCGAAATTTGAAACCGCGCATAACGGGGTCGCGTAAAGCGGGGTATTGCTGTATTGTATTTAATACGATATCGTTATATTATTCGCAAGCGTATAGTCACCGCCACCTCGGATTGATAAAAGTCAATGACCTGAAATGCCATTTATGTAATGATTCCATGAAACATAATTTATTATTGGAAGTTTTTAATCACTCTTATTTGTCAAGAAATCGAAATATATAATAAGCATCATCGTGCAGACACAACTAAATTTTTAGTGTGTCTGCACATAGTTGTGCTAATTGAGTGATTTGACTATTTAATACAAAGCTAAACTCACTTAGTATACCTGTTGTGTCGTCACGGTTACGTTTAACATGGCATAGCGTCATTTACATAAATATGGTAAAAATGTGCTGTCATTCTTACGTTGCATGTTATTTCGAATTCCACATAAAGAGGAGAGATTCATTTTACAACGCTAACAAAAAAAAAACGTCCATATCGATAATTTGTCCAATCATGTCGATCATTATTTATTAAATCAAACTATCGATGACACTTGAAAAGCATTCGTACTAAATTGATATCTCGGAATTCTTTTGCTTTTTATATGTGTACTAGAAATGTAGCCCGTCATAAAATGACGTATTCGATGAACGATGCAATAGTGTTTGAACATATGTTAGGCTGACAATTAGATGAATATTTGATTTCTTTTTGTTCACATATATTTTGAATAACCGGATATTAATTTCGAAAGCAAAGCCATTCTAGGAAATGTCACAAACAACGAATCATTTTCACTGCACTGTTCTTTATTAGATGCAGTCTTTATCACGTTCAATTGTGCTATTCTTTTTTAATTACGTTTGCTGTGCTTAGACGGTATTATTTTTTTTAGGAGGAATTTTAAGTTATTAATGATGTGATTAATAATTTCTAAGGCAACTAAAAAATAAATTGTGTCAAGCTGACATAAACTGGAAATTTTTTAGAAGCATCATATTTTGTTTTTTTGTAAAAATTCTAAATTTGAAATTCTCGCTGTGAACAACAGAATCATATAATTCGTACATAAAGCATATTTGATAGTTTTATTTAATCAGTTTATGAATGAAAATATTATCCTATCGTCTTGAAATTCGGCACATAACTGCGAAAAAACTTACTAAACTTACGTGCAAAAAATCAGCGTTGTATCTTTAAAGATATTCTATAGAGAACCAAAAAATGAAACATACACACACACACACACACACACAATGGCTATTATTATAGTAGATATATATTTTATATTCAAAATCGTTGCTCGAGATGCTCAACGCCGGATTGATACGTATTCTCATATTGGCAGTCATGTTGATATCAATTATTATGATCGCGCCTCGCCTCGCGGCCGTCGATACAGCATGGCGGGTTCCTTGACCGCGACGGCCGCCGGACGGGTACGCCCGCGGATCCCCCGATCATTGTTCGCTAATTCGTGTCGCAGAGCCGCCCGTGACTCACCTGTGATGAGTTCACCTGAATATTTACGGGCCTGTCACCGCACGCCGGTGCGTTTTCCTGTCTGAACGCATTATTGGAAAAGTCCGCGGGCGCCTGGACAGCAGGCAACACGCACTGAATCGTTTTCGAATTGAATTCGAGTCTGAATTGGCTTCGCGTCCAGTTTCTGAAACACGGTTCACGTAGCGACTGATCGCGCCACCAACTTGCAGCTAGCCAATGGCGTCCCTTTATTTTTGGTGTTTTGCTTAAAATGAAGGACGCTGGCCGGACGTAGGCATGGCCAATAAACTGCGAAGTGTGATATTTCTAATAACTCAATCTATAATTTTTGGAGGGATTAGGATAAGTGTTTTTTTTATGGGATAAATGAAAATCGAATGCCTTTTTGTAACTGGATGTAAGTTATAGGGTTTTTAAAAAAAACTGGTCAGCAAAAGATATTGTGTACAATTGTCAAATACGCCACGCGATATTTTAGCTGTAGCTGGCTAAATAATCTCCATTGATATTGGAGGGCACTTGTAGCATTGATTAGTGATTATTACGATTAATTATCTGTTATTGTCTAAAACTGATATTATTGTTAACTTAAATCAATTAATCATAGATTATCAATTCTAATTGTTTTTTTTTTTTTAGAATTATTTAAGTATATATTCTATGTAATCAATTTTTTTATCTATTTATTCCGTTACTTACATCTGTTTATTAAGTAGTGGTTAAATATGTTTTGCTCTACTTGTGCAATACATATTTCTTATTCTAATCTAACAAAATTAATAGCAAATTTTTTGAGTCACACTGGCATAAGTTATAGACAGTCTATCATTCCTCGGGTCATCGGCCTCGTAGAATTTAAGGTAATGTTAATATTATTTCCAAAATATGAACTTTGTACGAAACTTTGTATGAAAACAGGTGTATAAACTCAATTTTTTTAAAACCATAATGTACTCTACTCACTTGAAATATTATATTTAGATTTACCTATTCACCCATAATCATGTACATGATAAATTACAAGATAATTCGCCCAGTATAATTTCCAAAATTTGTATGTAGATAAGTACACAATGTACTAATAAATTATTTTTAAATTATTTTATGCGGAATCAGAAACTCGGTCGCTAATGAGATAGCATGTTTTTATAGATTCGTTGACACAAATAAGTCCTTATTTTTTAAAAGATTAAATAATCGCACGAAAAATTGTTTAAAAAAAGCGTTTATTGAATATCGCATAGTATACAATGATATTTCACTGCCGATAAAGGTTTCTGCACACGCTGTGGCAATTGCGTCCTCTTATGCTTTGTTCGCTGAAAAAACCATTAAAAATACCCAAAGTAAACTAACGCCATTGGCTAATGGCGTTTGCGAGTGGTGTCGGTGAGTGTGTAGCCGGCTACACACGCTGCGACACAACTGACACACAGAGCCCTCGTTTGCTTTGTTCACTGGAGTGCTTTTAGTTACATCGGCAGGTGAGGTTAGGTCCCGGGGTGGCGCACACGTGACCGGCTCACGTGGCTAGTGCTGCAAGAGCCGGCCATTTATTATTTAGCGAATACGTTACCCTAGTTTCTGAAACGTGATTGGAGTGGAGCTCGCGCAGAGCCAATAGCGAGTCCTTGGGTTGCTCAGTGGATAATGCTTCGTGGGTGATTTTTAACGTCAATTAAATTAAAAAAAAATTTCATCAAAGTAAATCCGTTTAAAAATGAAACGTTATGCATAGGTTTATTTTTTAAATATTTTATACGCATTTCGATCTGCCTTAGACAACCTACAGTCGATTGGTACATAGTAAGTAAATTGTACACTAAAAGGTCTGAAACATGGAGTGAATTTGTATAATCTCAAATAATTATATATTTAAGGGATAATGTTTCGTAGGTTATTTGCAGTGTATATTCAAGGAAAATCCGCTTAAAATTAAAATGTTCAATTTTGACATTGCCTCTTCTTGACCTTGATTAAATTTTTTTTTAAAAAAACCTTGACTCGATCTTAGCAGGTGAATTTCAAACTGATGTAATTTGGCTCGCGCCTGTTTTAGTTTTTTTCAATGACTTTTTTATGTTGGCTTTGTGTGTAGGCACGTAAACATTTTGTTATATTTAGTGCTGCTGTGATAACTTACTAGAGTTTCATTTAAATTAGAACTGCGTAAGCATATTTAATGTTATACTTTAACGTGAAAATCTTGCATGATTTACAATTAGTAACTGTAATCAACGAAGTAAACAAAATTGTTATCATCTGTTGATGACGTTATTAAACAGAGGGAACGAAAACATGTTGAATTTGTTTTCACTTTTGATCTTTATCTTTTACGGAACGTAGGTGTGTTCGTTAAGTTTTATTAAAATCATTACAATTTCAATCTGTTTATATTATTTAAATAACACATTAATTTTTGGTTATTTGGCTAAATATAATTTAAGTTTTATAAATATTTTTTTCAACAATATTTTCATCAATCGTTCTTTCAGAAACCGCGATAACCGTTTGTTTAATTAATGAAATATTTTAGATCTGTTATTTGACAAAATATTTGTACTTTTGTCTTCTGCCCGAAAGCACCCAAATCGAAGGTTTTAATTTGATTAGCTTGTTCGCTAGTTCGTGCACAATCTGTCCGACATCGTTAGTGCCACCCCAGCACGTGTGCTACCCCGCTGGGTGACACGTGTCTGTCACTCCTCCACTCATCTCCACCCCAATGTGCCATTACTGCCGGCATGACTTTCAGAATATACAGCCATTGCTTACTTAGGAAACGAAAAACAATCTAATTCATTTTATCTACTGAAATATAACCACAATATCATAAACTAAGTTGGATAAAGCCCTTCGATATTTTGCTAATTATAATTTCATACACGAGTTTTGTAATTACCTGTTTTCGGTGGTTACTCTAATCTTTGATGCATGCTATCAAACTATTGAATAATGCTGACCTCGCGGGTTTTTTTTTTAAATAGAAGGCGTATTGGAATGCTGACCCTCTTTGATCGCTTCATCGTGGATTCTGTACGGACAAACTTTAGTTAGCAGACTCCCCGCCTTGTAATTACTCGCTCCATATTCACAGGCATAACCAAATTTTATCTGATTATAAAAAAAATACTTTCTCGAGGTGCGCTCCATATTAATATTGTACTGCTATAACAAATATTAATAGCCAAAATCATAATATAATCGTGGATAAGATAGCAGTTCCAACTATTCTAAAGTAAGTCAGTTGATTAGGGTGTGAAATTCTTCGCTTATGATTTGCAAATAACAATATATAATATTAAATTATTTAAAATATTGCTTTAGCTGTTCAGCAGTATTTTCATAACGATAATGTAATCAACACTGAAGAATAAATAACAAATGTCCAACCAATATTTAAAAAACGTTTTCAAACAAACCATAATCCTCGATTGGAAAGCAAGGTTCATTGGTTTTTCGCAATACAATTCAATATTAACGATATAATAAATCCGTCGACGTATAATTAAAATAATGCATTCTGTATCTAAAAATTCTGTTTCGTCTTAATTTTTTTGTTAAAAATTTGTAATTGTAAAAAAAATATTTGCTCACAATATATATATATTCTCTCTCCCACGTTTGGGAATGCAAAGATTTTGTAAGATGATGGCGTCCATCAATCAGGTGTGTCGCCTCACTCCGCTCATACAGGTAATTGCAGGTGCACTATTTTTCATACGTATTGACCGCGCTCGCTCATGCATAAAAATGATTTTTTTATGATGTTAACCACAGGTTTTTAAATTACGTTCTCAATTGAATCTTTGAAAATATATTTGCATTATATTTCAATGTATTTTTTTAATATTATTAATAAAGAAGTATAGGGTGGATACCAATCGACTTGTTGAATATATTTATTTATTTTTGTATTTACTATTATTTAATGTAAGTATAATATTACATTCGTTATAAATGTGGCACGCTACAATCAGCGTTTCAATAATTCAGTTTCATAAATGTATTCAAAGAAAAATTTATCTTGTCTTAATGGCCAAGGTCGTCCGCATTGCGAATGACAGCTCACAACCCTTAATGTCTTCGGTTCTAATCGAACCGAAGTCAGCCGGCGGCGGGTGTCGGCTGATGACGCAGCTGACATGGCTTCACGTCTCCAGGCGGTGATCTCCGGAGAGGCTGCGGCTGCAGCGGCCGGCGGAGAGGTCAGCCGAAGGTCACGCGGCCGGCCGAGTATCATCACGCGCGCATCGTCCAAATTTTAATCAGTTTTTTTTTATAGCCCAGCTTTTGTTCAACCTTTGGCGTTATCATTCATCATAATCACGTTATATTTTAATTTATTTGTAGGCATATGTTATAATTGGCAATTTTGAAACTGTATGTGTATAAATTTTAATATTAGCCTATGAACAATGTGGTATTGATTTTTGCTTATCATAAATCAAAAAGCACGCTTTCAAATACTAAAATATTCTATATTTTAATTCTAGGCATATTTATATTTTTATGAATCCATGAAACACCCACACAGGTTTTTATTAAAATAAATATACACGGTAATTTATTTAAACGACGAATAAAAAATGACTTCAAATGTTTTTTGGCATAATTTTTATTTTAAAAACATTTTATAAAATTAATGATTTTTAAAGTAAAGTGTTAATTAATTTATGTTATGTCGCGAAAAATTATCATATTCAGTTTGTTGTAATGATTAATTAGTATTTGAAAATTAAACCGGATGTAGTCGAGTGCTGTGCCACGACGGGTTGTACAGCACGCCACTGCATTTTAAATATGCATTGAATTTTTAATATAGTAATTTATTTACGCCGGGTATGCTGGAGGATCAATAACACCAACACTTTGTACTAAAACAGTTTTGTTTTTGCTATCTATACTGTACGAACCGGGTTGGGGACCACCGCTTTACGGTGACCACACTATTCTGCAAGAGTAGAATACATACGTAATCAACCAAAATGAACCAATCAGAGGCGATTATGGCTGTGTCCGACTACCCGGATTCAAATCTGGGGCACCACACTCACCGACCGTGTTAAAAAAAAGCACACATTGAAAGGTCACTCTACGCAGATTAATCATTTTAATCTTTTTTTGTGTGTGACGCACCCAGTGGCGGCTCGCCCCGACGGGTGCGAAAGTGACGTCCGAGACCCGTCGCGGTGACAAGCCACCGTCACTTTCGCCGGTGATTGTCTCTGGTTAATTCGTCTGTGCCCGGTCGGGGACGGGGCCGACCACGCCCCTGAAATTACCAGCAGATGGAAAACGGCGGTGGCCGCTCGGTCACGACGTCACGTTTTCCTTTTAAGCCACCGCCGGCCGCGATCCACGTCTGTCGTCGAATTGCATTAAAATGTTATACCCGACAACTCGATTTTCCGCCTCCGTATGATCTTGCCCCCCTTCTCCCTCCCCCTCTCTGATCAAAACAAAAAATTACTTTTGCACGTACTTGTTGCTGTAATAATTAAAATATTTGTAAACCTTCTAGATAACGAGAAAAAAAAAACTCAACAAATTACAGTTTTTTGAAATTGATAGACGCATTCTCTCACTGTCCAAAATTCCATGGTTAATCGAAGGCTAATCAAACGAACTGATACCCGAGACGTGCAAGCTCGACTCGCCTCCACAAATACCATCTCCCGTAATTTAAAACAAATAACTCTCAACGATATTATTTATTACGCAAGCAAGCTGTGCCCGGTTAGGGAACCGACGGTCAGAATTTATCATTCACCGACGTGGCAATAACTCATATACCAACATACTTAATTTTGATACTCTTCATCTGTTCGGTGTGCCTCTCCATAAGAGATAGATAAGCACAAGTCGTGAAAAAATATAACTGAACGATAAACACGCCATTGTTAAGATATACCTTGTTTTATTGTATTTTTTTGTAATATTTATTAAATTCGTAATTATGTATCTTGTTGAAAGTACAGTGGATTTTTATTGGAAAAAAAATGCATTTTCTCCATTGCTTTAGATCTGGAAAACTGATTTTATTGAACAAGCAAAATACGTCGCTTGGATTTAACAAAACGCTTTTTCGTCAATATTCGATTTAAAATTCATACCAAACGTTTTTGTCAATTAACCACATACAATCAATAAAATAAATAACTTTTTATGTATTCTATGAAATGTATTTACTAGCATGCCAATCGCTGTTTAATTGAATCGGTCTCTCAGAACTTAAATATTGCTAAAAAATTACATTGATATTTTCATTGCAATCTTATTGGATAGTCGATCGAATCAAGGCTGTCTGTCTCGCAGCAAAGAGCACCGTGGGTAGATAATCACTAATCACTCCACCTGCGATCACGTCGCGTGTGACCGGGCACGTGTTCCATCAGTGGAGACGATTCGCAGGTGGGTCCCCGCGAGCTCGCGCCGAGAGCCATACCCGCTGAGCGCGACCACGCGGTGCTCGAGCCACACTGTTGGGTGAAAATCAATCAGAGAACGATCGCCGATTATGGTGGTGCTTGTGGAAATCCGACAGTCAGAGCATGCAATGTTCGCAAAACTGAATAGGTTATGATACTTTTTTTGTTCCTACTTATATCAAATTATTTTTTGCAAATCTTGTTTTAATTGGTCGAGGTCAAATTTGGCCGGTCTTAACAGCCTCTATTCGCGCCGAGTTCGTTAATTCGAACTAGAGGCAGGCATGAGGCCGTGCATGCGGTTTTCTATGCACGTACATGCGTAATTACCTCGCAGCCGGCGGCGCTCGCAGGTGACCCCGACAGGTGTGTTGCCCCCCCCTCCCCCCGATATAGACCACGTTTATCAATGAGACCCGCTCATTGCTGACATATGCCATATTGGGCTTTGTCATAGGTTCCCAAAGTTTTCGGGCCTTTGCCCATTTTAATTATCAATTTTTTAAATATGTATTTTTAATTTCTTAAAAAAAAAACATTCTTAGACCTGAACGCCCTCAAATACTTCTAAACCCACTATTGCGTCCCAAGAAGGCTTTTGCGCCCGCTCGGGTACCGCGCCACCCACTTTTGGAACTTATAATGTTGCAGGTATTTAAATTTACTTTGAAATATCAGTAAAACATCATGTTTATTTTGTTTCTTATATAAATGTGCTTTTGGCGATTCTACGAATAATATATATTTTTTATAACACAAATTTTATGCACTGAATGTTCGCATTCTCTAATTTCAACTCAATGAGGTAACTCGATCGATTCTCGATCTGTTTCTCTGAGATCGAATTCTGTTCTATCCGGTTACCCGGAGAAATGATAATCAAATCGAATATCGGCTGTCGTCTTGTATTTCAGTCGTATCGATGGACGCATCGAGAGATTCTCGATTTCCGTCGCACACGATACCCCTGCCTCTTCAACCACGAGGTCGAAGATATCATACCTAAAACCTGTGATTTCTGTCCAGAAAGGTTTACAAACTTACAGTTTTCGCTAATCATAAAATACTTAAAGTATATAGGACAGATGCACGAAGTTCACTCATAGACGTATACAACAGTTGCGTCTCGTTATAATCGAGTTTCAGCTTTAAATGCTGCCAAGTAGGTCGCACTTTACTAAGGCCTCTGCTAAAAATGTTGTTCTTTTTAATGTGGTAAATTAAATTGCAAGTATTTCAATTTGTTTTAAAATGGTGTGTTTCTACGTATCAAATTTATAACTACCCATAGTCATGCGTATGCTTTTTTATTAGTCTCGCTTTTACTCTTCTAGTTTATTCAACATGTTTTGTCGTTTCGGACGACGCTTGACTTGTCCATTAACTTTAAGATTTCTATGGTCCAAGAAACTATATACAAAAAAACCATTGTGGACGGTATATTAATTATATGTGGTGTTATGAATTGTGCGGACGGATAGAGCGACGTTTAAATTTTCCCGAGGCCGCCCCTATGAAACGAAGTAAATACCGTATGGACTTGAAGGATCCGTACAGAAGTTTAGAAACATTTTTGAGGGTGAAGTACTTAAATATAAATAAACGGCCTCTGGCATTTCGTGGGCGATCGAGGCCTTAGACTGCGCTCCCGGGCTTGGGGTTATATCTCATCATCTTCTGGCTAATGGTTATTTATTTGTGACGTCACGAGCGTGATTCAATTTTATAGTCGTTTTAGGTAAACGCAGCCTTTTCGTGCGCAGTACCGTTGTGCTGTTGCTTATTTTTGATGTTGATTTTTATTCTTCTTTACTGTTACATAGTTTCTTCATCGATATCGGTTTTATTGAAGCTCGCACCATTGCCAGCTATTGAATGTGAATCCAAGTCGGTTTCCGAATTTTTCTTAAATTATATTTAGATACTATAAAATTTGAAATTCTATTGATACAATAAATAAATTCACAAAGGAAACAACGAGAAAAGTCCATGGGATTAAATCCACCCTCCATGGCAATTGGTGTTTTTTATGTTACTTAAGCAACTGTACCACTGAGACTATGAAAATTTTAATATTTATATGTAAATACAAAGCTGGTGTATCTAGTTTTTGCTAGATAAATATATATAAATAAATCTATATATATATATATATATATATTTTTTTAAATATATTTTTGAACGTGTTAAAAAAAAAATGTTGCAATGACATTGTAATCTTTATAAAATAATTTGAATTTATCGTTAGTAATATCATACGTCAATATAATGTATATTTGAGCATATGTTAATTTTTTCATCAATTTTAAAACGAGGTTTTTAATTACTCTCAAATGCCAGATTAATGACACAGCGGTTCTTTCCTCTGCCTCCCGGGTGTAATTCCAACGTCTCTGATTTTAATGAAACATCTCAGTCTATTTATGCATCTACTGGGTCCAGGCGGGTAATCGATACGTTTGATGGTTTTTACTGGAATTTCCATTAATTAAATGTTGAAATCGGAACAATCTGCGGATCTTGGACGAATTCGAAGCCTCCATCAATATTATCGGGGCGCTATCTGCGTCGCATATTTTAATGTCTTTACTTTAATGAATCCCATTTGGATCGCAGGTCATTAATTCTGAGTCCTAATGAGACCACCTGACCACTGACCGTCTGGTCAAATAAGATTATATGATCATGTAAATATGGTTAATGCTCCGTATTCGTACGCAAGCCCGGCTTGCCTTAACAGTAAAACGTTTCTTGCCCTAGAATATATTTTAGTACACAGTGTGTTTTTGGGCTATCGATCACACATATAGAATTAGAATCCATTCGCTTCCTCGCTACTATTTTTATTGAAAAAAATGATTTTTTTATCGATTATTCCCATCAATGTATTGTATATAAGGAAATGTGAATCGATGACGTGAATACCTTGAGCGGCTGCCTGCACACGTTGCGCTGCCGGCGGCCGAGCGGCGCGGGACTCCCGCTCCGGTGTCGATACCCTCCGTTTTCCGGAGGCTAGGCACAGTATTAAATGAATTTTTAATGTAAGATTAGAAGCGGCAACTGGTTTGGGATCCCTGCACGCTCCAGCGCTTGTCAAACGTGTTCCGCGGGGTCCGCCCGCCACGCGCCAGCGCCTCCCAACCCGCAGCCCGCGGAAATAACCCCACCCGGGTTCACCGGTCTTGCTGTACTCGCCGGTCATGAATATCGCTCCGGCCGCGCCTGACTGTAGAATATGCATATTTGATAAAGACTGCACAAGTACAACCGTATACATATTATCCCATAAACATCACCAGTGTTACTAAAAAAAAAAAAAAACATTTTTTTCGATGGATATTTTATAGGTTCGTCGCGTAAATATCAGACAATATCTATAATAAATAAAATAGCACTTACATTTATCAGCATAAGATTCATAGAAAATTTTAATATTTAATTAATCTACCTGGTAACAATCATTTTATTATTATTATTTCTGAATTTTTTTTTGTTGTAGTTTTTATCACACCATTTTTAACTAATAACTGATCTTAAACTGTGTGACATAATTGAAGCCGGTTTTTTTTTTGTTTCGTTGATCACATTCGTTCAGGAACCGAACGCTCAGTCTGTCGCTTGAACCCGAGGCATGATTTGATTCATTTAGGCGGCCTAATCATAAGCTATTGCGAAATTAATTCCCGGCAAATGGCCATCTTAGTGATTGTTAGTGATTTGAATCGAGCGCCATCTTGTAACTATCATCATTAAGGCAGGTAGTCATGACTCGGTGATTCGTGCCTTTCCGATAGAAATAAGCAGGTATTAAACTCTTAAAATCATAGACTCTGGCTACATATATTTATCGCAGATACAAAATCAACGTATCAAGAATATTTTTGTCTTGTAGTTTTTTTTAAAAATTATTTCAGCATCATTTTGCGCAAATGCTTTCCGGCTCCGTGAAATCTGTTATATCTGTATATATCAGACTAAAATGTACACACATTTCAATAAAATCAATTATTACTACGATTCAATTAAGAATTTTATTTTTAAAAATTATTATGCAGTCGCTTTTCTGTACTTTGTGTTAGATCTAGATAGATCCTTCGGGGAGCTGAATCAAGTGCTTTTTAATCAGGCAGTGGTAAATATATTACGATAGCATTAAAATTATCAAATTATATAAACGGTTTTCTTGTAAGTATCGGAACTTTGCAATTTTTCGTCGGCCACCAGCAAGTATCGAGGTGCACGTCCGTTTTCTCGCAGATCCGGCGGACAAAAAGGTCGTGTCGACGGACCCCGCCGGGACTCGACCACCCAACCCGCGGTCTCGGCCCGATCGGGGCTTCGATTCCGCTACCGCCATTAACACTGCTTCGATTGGATCTTTTTTATGCCCGCCTAATTGTTCCCGGGACAAGAGACGACGGCCGCGGAAAAAAATGGCCCGACTCGCTTCCGAGAACGACCTCATTCGACGTCTTCATTATCGTCGTATTTCAATTGTAATTAAAATTATCAGCTTATCAATTAATGTGTGATTCGCGGGGATTTCCACGTTTGGGCCGTTAGCGTAATAACCACTTCGGTGATTTGGTTTCGTATGTGCCGGGCAGTGACCTACATACTAAGATTTATCTTTTGGTAAACTTTCCGTGTACATGGCCGCAAAATGCTTCTTGCGTCTGTACATTTCACTTTTGGAGATTCCCAGACTAAACCTAACCTTCGCTATCCTCTGCTACTTTCGCCGATGAGGTGACGTCAACTACTGTCGTGGTAGATAATACTTCGCCGGTTTTGTCCTGCGACGTTTCGGCCCCGGTACCGAAACGTCCCAAGTAATCCCAAGATCATTTAACAACAACGGCTACCATAACATAAGAATAATTAATTGAATAAAATAATATAACTATTCTTTATTAATATGTTGGCATCTCAACTAGACGGATCGTCATCACGAAAATGATATTAGAGAGCCAATTAGAGTAATTGCATCATTTTCAACTGAAACTTTTCACGGATATACGAAAGCATAATTAGATTATCATAATGCTTAATTGTTAATAAGGCCAATGGAACTGTCAAATTTCGGTAATTAACTTTTAAAGAGACATACTCTGATGCTATTTTTCTCTTAACGTATTAATTACAATTAAATTATTTATGTATACACATGATATGTTAGCTCGATCACCAGGCTTGCACATATTATAACTTGTGTTGTGTTTGTTGCAGTTCGCGGATACGACAACCACGCCAAGTGCGGGCTAGTGTGGATCCCGCACGTGGTGGCGTATCGCTGCCGCACGTGCGGCATCTCCCCCTGCATGAGCATCTGCCGCGACTGCTTCCGGCGCGGCGACCACTCCACGCACGACTTCAACATGTTCCTCAGCCAGGCCGGCGGCGCCTGCGACTGCGGGGACACCTCCGTCATGAAGGAGGACGGGTGAGGACTCCCTCTGACATTCCAATTTCCTCGCGCAATAATGAATTCAGTACAGAAAATGTTCGTTATAATTAGACAGTTTTTTATATAATCAATTTCTAAAATGTTGATCCCCTCCGGTTCCAGGTTCTGCAGTAACCACGGCATCAACAACTGCGCCAACAAGAGTCCCGCGCCCGCTGACCTGATGTGCGTGGCGGAGGCCATGATGCCGCGCGTCATCCTGAGACTGCTGCAGCACTTCCGGGAGAACAGGTATGCGTCCCATACCTAGCGTCAGCATTATTATGTCAGTGCTATCTACACCACCCCGACACACATATGACCAGAATACTTATGAACTGTCGAACTCAATTCTTCTCATGAAACACTTCTCATATTTCTAAAATAGCTCATCCAGGATTGCCGCTTCTGTTGATGAATCAATTAGGTATGAATTTATATTTTTATATTTACATATAGATGGTCATTCATTGAAAAGTTAATGTTTCTCAATTTCTTAAAAGCACTTTTTATCATAATAAAAATTTGTGAAAACTAAAAACTAAATTAATTAAACAGACACTTGTCTTCAAAAACTGTCAAAATGAGTTAAGGGCCCTGTGGTATTTTTAAAAAAATACTTCCACAAGTCGTGAAAAATCACTCTGCTTTCGCATAGTAACAATTTTGTATAACCTCATGTAGTACACTTCAGTGGTAAGGTGACTATTGCATTAATCGACAGATAAAAATTCATTTTGTGACGCTGTGTTAATACTAATATAATTTAATTAATTACTCATAAAAGCCTCTTTATATTACAAGAAAAAAATGTCCTGTGTTGAAATAGTACCTCAAAAAACACAATATGGATATTTTAAAATTCCATTTGGTCTAAAAATTATTCAATTGCCACAGTGTGTATTTAAAATATGTGATTAAATTGTATCCATGTTTGCCTTCCTAGACTAAATTGATGAACTTTCAGTTGGGGTGAGCAATCCAATTCCGACACATACCGGAAGGCTGTCCAGGATTGCGAGGGCTACGTGGCCATGCTGATGGAGTTTAACAATATGGGAGAACTCATGCGGAAGGCCATGACCAAGGCCCTCATCAACCCGCAGGTGATTTAACCTGTTCTTCGATACTTCGAAAATAACTATTGATTTATGTGTTATATAAGATGGATCAAGTACTAGGATTGAAACATTAGAACTAAAATACACCAACATGGCTTAGCACCCAAAATACAGGCGCCAAATCCTAAGAACACATCTAACTTCTAAAATAGTCAAAGGAAATGTTGAACCTATCTATGTTATAATGTTAAATTAAAATTTTTTTTTATACTTGATAAATATTTTAATCGGTCTCAAAACTTTATCAATCTCATTTGTTTTAAGAAAATCAGTATTATGTAGATTTAATGTTGTTACAAGTGATTTTTTCTCATTTCAAATTATTTATATAAGTAGTAGTAACTGGATGATTAGGTCGTAATTAATAATACATTTACCTATTTCAGATGTACCGGAATATTGTGGAGCCACCGGAAAACCCTGAAACAGAGTATGCGCTGTACATGGGCGAGTCCCGGCTCATGTACGAGGTTGCTGTCAAGGCCTTCCCAGCACCTGAACCTCCCAATGAGTAAGCTTACATTATAGTCTATCAGATCTATAGAAAGGAATTCTCCGTTGTGAGACCATTTCATGCAATAAAATCCCATCATAAAGGTGTTATCTTTTTACTCCGCTCAAGATATGTTGAGGATAACTCCAATGCCATGCCCTTAGTGCAAATGTATTTTTGTTTAATATAAATAAAACGGAGTGGTTTATTTATTTTTCTATTACTGAAAGCTCTTTAAATACTCTGTAGTGGTATCTTCAACGCTCTAAAGGTTATTTCATCCTGTCTAAAATTTATATTTTAGTATTTAAGTTGTTTTAATTTTCCTACTGGCTGACAACTTTCTGGCATTATCTGGAATCAATCATATTTATATAAGCCAGTTGCCACAAGTGTCTGACCCATACTTATTTCAAACTACCCACTTCTACATGTGTGTCCACGTAATATGTTATTTTTTCATACAACAATAAATCATAAATAAAACTTAAAAATTTATAATGCATTAAATAAGGATTGTTTCGTTATTTTATTGTTTGAATTATTATTTCAGATACAAGCACTTCCCCGCGCTAGGAAAGAAGATGCACCACACCACGCTACTTGAGGAGTTCATCTTCTGGACCTTCAAGTACGAGTTTCCCCAGAATGTAGTCTGTTTACTGCTCAATATGTTACCCGACCAGGACTACAAGGTACTGTTCTTGGATGCTGTATGAATTTTGATTAATTGAAATATTTGAATTGTTGATATTTTAAACCAATGATATCAAATAACAAATTTATATTTTAAATGACAGATGACTGCGTTGATCATAAAAGGTGTTGAAAAAATATAATTATAGACCAGTGGGTCTTAACTTTTTTGTCTCTTAATCTGTAATAGCTACTCTCTTTATTATTAATATTTTTGTATAAAGTTGAGTTAAAACAAATATATATATATATATATCATTCATTTCAAGAAGAGTTGCTAATGGAAATTGTCAGAACAACATGGCTCACAAAATTTACAAATCTTGTTCATATTTATTTATTTTTTCAGGAACACCTGACGCGTACGTTTGTAATGCACTACGCTCGCATCCCACTGGTGCTGGAGCTGTCGGCTGACCCTGACATGCTCAGCAACAGGGTGGTACATATGTCCGTGCAGCTGTTTTCCAATGAGGCTCTTGCACTGCGCATGGTGGACCAGCTCAACCTCCTGCATGTCATGGTCATCTCCCTCAAGCTCATGATGACCAAAATTCTCGTGAGGAACACACTGCATGGTGAGTTTGATTATCAACCATCCTATTTTATGCTATGTCATCCATCAATGAAAATCGATTTTAAATTCTTGAAACGGTTGATCTGTGACTAATATTTTTGTGAGCTCCTAACCTAAGTTTTTACTTTTTTTGTATAAAATTTTATGGATAAATGATTATTTTTAAAAATTCCTTGTGATCGAATGATTAAACAGTTGCTATTAAATCTCAGCAGAGCCAATGGTATTATTGAATGGAGTAGAAACCTCTTTTATGCATGTTTTCTGTAATTACCTTATATACTTTAAGACAAGTTCTTGAGCAACAAAAGAAATTTCCCTAATAATCTTGTCGCTGCTGCAATTTATTTTAATTGCTTTAAACCACCTGTCTTACTTTGACTGAATAGTCTGGTTTTAAGACTTCTTATTCAGATAACTTTATCTTCAAGTCTTACACTTGGGATGATAAAATTACTCAACTTGAAAATATCTCTTGAATAGTCTCTTGTTTTTTTTTCTATTTTCAATTGTTCATATTCATTGAGTGTTTTGAATTTTCAGATCAATACAAGAACTGCCACAACGTGATTGACTGCGCCCGGAGAGTAATGAAGGAACACTGCTATTGGCCTCTTGTGTCAGACTTTAACAATGTTCTCTCCCATAAGAGCGTGGCTCTCGTGTTCCTCCGAGAAGACACACTCATTGACATGTGGTTTGAGTTTCTGTCCATGCTTCAGGGTGAGTTTCTATAAATTACCATAAATAATTTGAATCACATAGAAAATAATAAATTAATCTTTTGACAGAGGTGGTCTCTTTTTGTTCTTTTGCATATACTGTATGCAGATAATACATATTACATATTAATATTTTATTTTATAATACATATTTTATATACATACATCTAAGACATCGTAAATTTATACTACCTTCGTTGTCTCACCTCGTGTTTATGTCTCTTCCATTAATTTGCTTTAAAGTTTGAAAAATACACACCTACTATTAAATAAGATTTTTCAATGTCAAATTAATTTCCAGGAATGAATGTGAATGTGCGTGAGCTTAGCAGCCACGTGGAGTTTGAGCCATCCTCATACTACGCGGCCTTCTCCTGTGAGCTAGAAGCCTCGGCTTACCCAATGTGGTCCATCATCTCCCACCTCACGGACAGCACGCATGCAGACCTCGCTCGCAAGCTGCTGCGTTACTGCCTGGCCTATCTGCGTAGCTGGCTCGATGCTATCAGCTTCACACGTCCACATATAGAAAGAGTAAGCTTCCCTATTATATACATTCAATATCGCTAATGTTTATTCTCTAGAAACTTCAACCATCAACATTCGTAAGAGTTTTGATTTAAACATTTTGATGTTTAAGATCAAGTGAGGTTTTCTTATGAATGTTTGCGGGTATTTCAATTCACTTTGTCTTAATTTGAGCTATTTCAGAATTCAGAATAGGTACTTGTGTGTTATTTGAATGCTGAAAATGATTAAGTACAGAGTAACTGAACTTTGTTAATATTCTGAATAAATAAAGTCAGTCAAGAAAACAAAAATTTTGGAATGTATGTCAATTTGCTCATATACTCAAAAAATTCTGAAAATTGATGTTAATAATACTGTAACAAACAAGTCTGAGGTGTCTTCAAATTTATGTGTAAATTTCCTTGGATATTTGAATCTGTGTACTAATTTTTACAGTGAAAGAGATATATATTTGGTTTTTAAATATCTGCTTTTAAAAGTCCTCCACCTTTGTGGACACAGGTGTCAAAAATATCAATTTGTTACTATTGACACGAGACATGTATTCTCGTCGATAAATAAGTTAAAAAATACTTTTTAAACTGACATTATTTTCTTCATATATTTTTTAATTTTAGTTACTCATTTAATATTTCACTGGAAGCGTTTGTTTAGTTTAAATTAATAGTGAATATGGCTATAAATAATAGTAAAAAATTACTTTACATTTTCAGGGCATCCTTATTGCATTTTTTCTACAACAATAATTTTTTTTGGTTTCCAATGATTTTTATTAAATCTACATTTATAATCCATAAAAATTATAACCCTTACAAGTATATTTGATGGTTTTATCACAATTGATCAAAAACACCTTAATATTTCTATAATTTATCTTTCTTTTATCCTGTGTTTTCACTTTTCTTGACATCAAGAAAAATAAAGATTTGTTCAGGGTATGTGGTTCCTTTGTTAATTCGAAATTGATTGTATTTTAATTGAAATAAAAATTAAATACTAAGACAGTGATGTGATATTTTAGTCGGAAGTGATGCGAGCATCGTTCCACTTCCCGCTGCACCGTTACCTGGCAGCCTTCATATGCCAGGCAGTGCGCCACATGGATGTCCCCCTTGCCCAGCTGCTGCCTGACACCGACACACTGCTGCTCCTCATGATGCATCCGCTGCGAGTGCAGGTAGGAACCATATTTTTTTGTAAACACAACATATTCACCCAACATTCAAATTTACCGAAAATATTTTCTCTGAAAACCTTGGAAATATATATTAAAAATAGGAATTCATAAGACGGCGGATGTATGATATTAATTTGAAACTAGTATGAGCTTCAATTAAATCAATGATATCTCATTCAGGTCACTGGATATTTATTCATTTGTGAACTCGTAATAATTTATAACTAAACTTATCATAACTTATAAGAGATATTTTTCATAACTTTACCATGGAAATCGTTAATTTTAAGACTTACTTCCTCCATTGCCGTGCCTCCATTCTGCTGATTCAATTGCTGCAGACGATTTTTACATTTTTAAATAACTAGAAACAACGAATGCTAAATAAGCTCGCAGAAATTTACAGGCAACAAAGCGCTCATTTTTTATTCAATATCTTTGGTATATTTTGTTGTTAAATTCATAAATAAATAAAAGTATTATTTTCGTTGTATTTGAAAATCTAAAAAGATACATTGCTCTAACAGAATATACAATGCATTTGTAGTTCTAGTTAAAAATCAAAAGAATGCAATTATTTTTTATACACTTTATTTTGAAAAAGAACAGTATATTCGTTGTACACTTTATTGCAAAGGATTATTTTGTTAATTAATCTAGGCATACTTAATTATTTTGTTGATTAAATTATGTTTTCTAAACGGTACAATGACAAATCTAAAAAAATATATAATTTAGTTTTCAATTTGAAAAGTTTTTGACACTAAAAACGAGAACTTTTATTTGTATTACATAAACCTATAGAATGTCATATGTATCACAGCAACGTGATTCAAAACATAATGTCAGTTCACCACTAGCATCAGTAATTCAGAGTCTTAAAAACTATAAACTATGTATTGATTAATGAAGTGGAACTATATCTAACATTGGCTCTCCGGGCGTCTCGAAGCTCATATGTCTGGTATAGTCGTAAGTGAAAACCTTCGGAGCGATGAACCCTCCAAATAGATATCGACCTTTGTGGTACAGGCCCACTCCTGTTAGAGGCACCTTAACTAGCGGCTGCACCTCCTGTGCATCCAGGTATGGCACTGTGGTTTGTGCCGCGTCCGAGTCTAAGTCGCTATGAGTAAACTCAATGAACTGGTCATGCTCGGAGTCAGGTCTGGATGCTGGACTACGTGTCGGAACGTTTGGCTTGTATAAATTTAGCCTCTTCCTGCAAGCAAAACAATTTAGTATTAAAGATACTTGGATTTTTTAAAAAAATTATAATTAGTTTCTGTTTCTTGTTTCTTTGTAAAATATATTGAAACTTGATTATTTTAAAGTATGTAATGATTTTCAAAATATACCAAAAGTGTAGAAGTGCTCAGCAATACTGAAATGTTTTAAATTTATTATCGCAGTAATATAAAATAAAAAAAATTATTAAGGTGTGTATAGAATATTCTATAACCTACCTTGGCTTGCTACTGGCATCGGTGTTATCATTACTATGCCAGAAACTCTTCAATTTAGGTTCCGTCAGCTTGCCGGTGGTGAAATTGAATGGAGTAGTCATCATTTCAAGGTTTATATGTCCACCGACCATTCGGAATCTCACTCCGGTGAGCAACTGTCCTGTAAGGTCATCCAAGTCGTCCAAATCTACAGCACGCGCTTCGTAGGTCACCTCGTGGTAATCTATTCCCTTTGTGGCTCGGTACACATCCAGGTTCTTGACGTCCTTCCATCGCACGCTAGCCTGGTCAATCTTACCCAGGGGCAGCAGCGTGCCCTCGGCTATCTGCATGTGTATTACTCTGTTCTGCTTCGTGAAGCGAACACCAGTTATAACCCTGTGTTAATAAATTTATATTTTTAATATATATTCTTTTCACTGCTGTAAGAATATGAAATTTTATCACACCACAATATTAATTCAAAATGATGGCATGCTATGAATGAATGAATATCATTGTGTTTAATACTGTAAAATAAATAATGCCAACACCTTTTCACTGAAGCATTTTATCTAGTAAAATCCAAAGCTAGCATAACTAATAAACATTGTTTGATTTTTCTTAATACATCATAATTATCAATCATTTCTGAAATATTTGATTTTATCGTGAATATCAACATCTTTTGAAAGCATATGTATATATTTTCACATGCAAATAATTTCTTGTTAATGTAAATAATAAATCATTTAGGTTTTTTTTATAATGGAATACATTAATCATGCTTGAAGATGAATATTCATTGTCATCTTATTTTTGGCAACAGTAGAGCTGATTTTCACCTGTCGATTTGGCCAACCTTAGTGTGCCGATGAAAAAGTGTCGATCATGCAAAAGGTGATAACAATTACTACAAACATGCAAAGCTGTCGTATCTACAATCTGAATGCCATCACCACATTTTTTTCTCAATTATTCCTATATTAGTTTAAGGAATTCCAATCACCGGTTCTCAAACACTTCAATCACTTGTTATAGAATCCAATGTTATGGTTAGACTTGTTAACATTCTGTTCATATTAGTATTGAACACCAAAATACAATTTGTCATTTTAATGTTCAACTAATAGCTTGAATAAATCGTTAACATTTCTATACCTAACATTTTTGATGTTATTTACAAATTTATCTATTAATACTAACATATTTTATTGAGTTTTTCCCATTGCATGTTTTATTAAAGCCAAGTGTTATATATTTAATTCAAATATCAATGCAAAATTATTTCTTGAATATTTTGTTACAATACGTTCTATTTAAGCGAAATGCAATACCAGTGCTATATATTTTGAAAAAACTCAAGAAACAATTTATGAACATTAAATTTTATATTTGATATGATGATTTTAACTCGGAAGAAGAAACACATCTGTTTGGCTTGGCGTTCAGAGCAGATACTGACTTGTTAGCGGAGGTGTTGGCGAGCACCGGCCACAAGCTGAAGTATCGATCGCTGTCATCGCCGGATTCGTCGCAGATGCACATGCAGTACGAGCAATGCAGCAGTCCACGCCACCACGAGTCCACCTGTTTTCCACACGGAACAAACACACGGACTTGCAAGCGGCCACACGCACAATAAAAAACCAGGATCCTGGCAAACCAAGCATACTCCCAGGAAAATCTTATATTCTATCAAAATATAAAAACATCTGCACATAATTAACATTTTTCGTTCAAAATGAACAGTTAAGATTATTTCACTGGGAGGGTGCTGTCAAGTCCAGTAAAAGAGGGCACAGATCGGCAGACGGCCAATCAGACTGACTTGTTTTCGTGAATGGTGGAGACCACCTCGGCCAAACTGATGTAGCGATCGGAGTTGGGGCCAGCCTCGTCGCAAAGGCACATGCAGTATGAACAGTGCCAAAACAGCCAGCGCCACCACGAGTCCACCTGTCGACACACATGATACAACCTGGCCTAGCAGGCATCCCAAGATGGATCGGTTGATTCCAGACTACGCCGAGAGTGGTTCAGCTTTATACAAAAAGGAAATAAAGTTTTCATGGTTTTGGACACAGCATCCAAAAAGCAATCATAATGATTTCTGTATATGATTGATTGGATATTGAGAAGAAATAAACTTATCTTGATTTAAGACGCAGAACTCATACATATTATAGTTGCTATAATTTGGAACTCCCCGTGGAGTGCCGGCTTCTTCCGCTTACCTTGGTGGTGCCCCTGTTGCAGAGCCCCTTCTGCCCCAGAACCCTGCTGTTCTCGTATTCAATCCACTCGTAGCGCCTGTCACTGTTTCTGTCCTGAAATAGTAAAATATACTTGTGAGCATAAATAAGTAACACAGAAAATGAATGCATATATTCAAATAATTTTTGACATCTAGCTTATAGAATTCAAAGTGTGAATGTCATAATTTTTTCAAAAATTTAAAATGAATACTTATATTTTTTAATATATAGTACAGTGGCTCTATAAGGGAATCCTTTTAATACATCAAAAATGAGACAGTCTTGCACAGAATGCCCAAAGAATGAGAACTCCTGACGATAGTAAAAAAGCGTAAAAGGGGGCACTGAAAGGAGGAAAGCAAAGTGACTGGAAGTCGGGAATGGCTCTGGATAAATACCGACTTTTTCTGAGGAGAGGTACTTGGGGAAGAGAATACAACAATCGCTTATTATTAACCGTTTCTGTCCGAATAAAATAAAACAGTATTTTCGGTGTAGAGTTGTGCGAATGTTCGGGACGCGCATAGGTGGCGCGTTGGGAGGGCATAGGGTCGTCTGTACCGGTCTCGACACCTCATGCAGCCAGAGTGGACTCCAATTGAGGCAATTCGTGCATCTGCCGGGGCCGCTCGTCCTGTGACCCTTGTCCTCGGCGCGCCGCATCCGTTGCGTCAGGTCGTCCACCGATAGGCACTATCGAGCAGCGGCCAGCCCGGAGTAGCGGCTTTCTAGAGTTCGTCTGCGCTATTTTCACCGCTCGACAGTGTGACGATTAGCGTTTGAGTTGAATGGCTAATATTCGGTAGGGTCATCGGTGCCAGTTTAGACACCTCGTGCAGCCGGAGTGGGCTCCAATTGAGGCAATTCGTGCATCTGGAGAGGGGCCGGCCGTCCTGTGACCCTTGTCCTTGTTGAGTCAGGTCGCACACTGATAGCATTATCGTGCGTCTGCTGCGGACCGGCCCGGGTCGGAACTTTCTAGAATTCGTCATACAGCTCTGCGTGTTTTTTCACCTCTCGACAATATTATGATTAGCGTTGAAGTCGAGTGGCTAACATTTGTTTGGCTCTATTCCCATTTTGACACATCAGACAACATTTATGAGTTACTACCGTACTGCATAATTGTTGTTTTTTTTTATTATTTTTATTATGTTTACGCTCTACACCAGTAAAACGTCCCAGTCTGAATTAGTGAGCTAATACCTAAGGCAGTGGCGTAAATATTTAATTACCAACACTATCAGAAAATAAACAGCAGCAAATTACTCTGCACGATTTTAGACGCGTTTGTTTATACCAAGTAGATGTTGTTGTTTTTTTTTCCTTTTGTCAATTATTTCAATTGGTATAAACCCGGCCTTGTAGTGGTTCCACGCCATAGTAGTAAAATAATCAATATCAATTATCTCCATGCGAGAGAGTCGCAAGGGTCATTGTCGCGTCGCGTCCACTCGACAAGTATGCAAGTCTTCCTCATTTTTCAAAACAATCGCGATATTGCGATATTAAATGCTCCATTCCAAGAAAAACGAGAATGGACTCGGCTTGTATAATTATTAGAATGACGAGTTTCCAATTACAACACTCGCTTCGCCATTTTTATTTTGCTTTACTGTTAGTTCATCAGAATGCGACAGCCGACGCCATTCGTTTTTGCTTTGTCTCTACGCGCGCTGGAAACGTATCAGACAGTTATGATGAACACTCGAATAGTCGATTGTTTGCGATGATCGATTCAGCTTTAATTGCAGTCAATGAAACAACGAATTTCAATATAAATAAAATAGAGGCTTTGCAAATCGTTTGTGCAACACAATAATTTTTTTTGAAGATTATGTTGAGAATGTGATATCTGACAGAATATTTATAAGTAGCGAGGAACGGTCAAGAATGTCGACATTGTGTTTGTATTGAGAGAGACGCATTTTAATTGAAGCTACCCGTATAAATGTCACACCGGGTAATAACACAATGAACTGATGACCCGACGGCGGTCACAACCATCGCGTCATTCGTCATTCAACATGAGTTGTAAAGCACCCTATACACTAGCAAAGCTAGTATAGTTAGACGTGATAGTTCTTTGTTAATGTATATGTTTTTTTTATTTATTACTATTTATCCTAAGCTTTGCGTCTTTTACAACAAAATAGTACTCATAAGCCTACTCACTCCCGACCTGAATGACTAGTTAAGGCAGGTGCGAGTTTTACTAGATGTGACGTCATCAGACTTAACCCGCGACTCGAAGAGTTACCACTTCGTTTGCGGTCGGCTAGGCAGTCTGTAAGATTGACACCGTTTTCAAATCTCAACCCGGATTGACATGGCATGCCTAAAATACCACTACGCTGATTCACTGGGCATGGACCGATTTTATTTCCAACAATCTGAAACGACTTATCCGATACTTGGTCGACCGAAGTACATTCAACAAAAAAATAAGTAGTAAATTAACGTTCGATAGACGATTTGGTTTCGTGGAGCTACTTGAAGTTTTCTGTCCTCGGGTGCTGGAACCATCTTCAGGGATTTGATAATTTATATAAAACACCAAGAAACAAAATCATCCAAAGCAGCGGCTGCCAAAACGTACAAGCATACCTATTTATGTCTTTGTTTTGTGAAACAAAAAATCTAACCTTAGCTATATTGAATTCTTGCATATTTTGCAAAAGCATTACACTGAATCTCTTGGACTATTCGCGTGTCTTAAAGTAGAACTTTATTCGCATCGTCCTGACTCATTCGAGTTTTCGACGAAAAAGAGAAAATCTAATTTACTTCTCATACCTAACTTACTCAGCATAAATCGGGGAATATTTTTTTTTTAGTAATTGTAATCTGTCTTGCATAAAATGACGTCGCGTTGTCGATCAACTATACTATGTAAACATCTCTAAATAATTCATCAAATATTAATGTCAGTTAGTTGTGGACTATTGTGACTGCGAATTCTTGCTAATCAGCTTTTCAACAAGTGTTTAATATTGTATTATACTACATAAAAAATTTGCACTTTGCATCTGTGACTCGGCTATTTCGAAACCCGCAAATAAAGTTACGAATAAATTTTTTAAAAATACCACAACTCGACACTCGACATATCATTTGTGCTGTATTGAAGTGTGCATTTTCGATTCCGACATTCTGCAGTCCAGATGCGACAATTCATCCGTTGATTCGACTCCGCGGGTCACTCGGTGATCGCGCCGCCAGCTGCACGGAATGCCGCGGTCAAGCAAGGCCATATTCATCTGACAATTATTTCTCGGCTTCGTGACTAATGACTCTAGTTTGTGATATTATTTGTGGCAGCTGTGTTTTTCAATAACAATAAGATAACTGCACTCATCGTCGCTTTTTTGTGCGATGACGAAATTCACGGAGAAAGCAACTGTTAACCGACGCTGTTTGTAAATAAATTGCTCATGCATCTGATGAACCAATTGTGTCCTTATCTACTTCATAAGCTTAGTCAGTAGTTGCAGCTGTTGTTATTATTCACCGTAATAATGCACCTGTACTGTCAAATCACATTAAAATATATAAAAACAATAATTATTCGCATATTAAATGTCTCACCTTTAGTACCGGTTTGATACTTAAAAGGCAAATATTTAGTGACACAACGCGCCATCGTTGCTGTGTTATTTTAATATTTTTATACAAAAAATGTATATTTATTATTTAAGTCTAAAAAATAACTCTGGCAACGTGCACTGTTGAAATTGTGTGTTTTTTCAGCGCCGAAACTTTTATAATCCGACAGTAAGACTACCACGACATCTTTGAATTAATCTCCGTTGCGTGATTTGACTCTCTCTCGCGTGAGAAACTTCCTACTTCCGTTGCAATTCACCGAACAATACAATACTGTTGTCAAGCATATGTGGCATACTTGTAAACAAACACTTGCGCTTACCGGACATCTATCTCATGTTTATTCCAACAGAATATCCGCATTGATTTTTTCAATGATTTGAAAAATCATGCATCAAGGGATTAATTTTAAATGGGTATCGAGGAAGTGGTCACACATGGAATAAGGGTGCTTCGGGCTTACCGCTGGACAGATGGACATGTCGGAGTCCACGTATTTGCAGTTGAGGATTTTGCCCTTGCACTGCTTCTGCCTGGCGCAGTGCATGTCCTTGAAGCAGCCGTAGTTCTTGGCGTAGCTGTAGTAGCCGCAGTTCTCCCGGCAGGTCTGCTCCGGGTTCATGTCCACCTCGTTCTCGATGTACCCCTGCAGCAACCGGGTCAGCGCCACGAACGTCTTTCCTGCAACCGACACCATGTAGTAATCCATCGGCCACCTTTACCCCCATAGGCGGAAAGCCCACTGAGGCCCGAAACAATTTTAGTGGCTATTTGTATCGACTGTATATTTTTTATCGAGGTACTTGCTACTAGCGCCGCTGGTCATCGCGACCACCCATGTGGCTCGGAATTTAATGTTCGGTAGTGTTTCATACCACAAATTCAACAACACTTTTATCATATTGTCGTCACTCCGTGCATTATAAATTTATAATTTATTTTCACAAGCATTAGAATATTATTTAAATTAACTTTTAATATTGTCGATATTGAATTGATCGTATTTTTTTTTTCTTTTGTGTACGTCAGTGGTTTCTCTGAAAACAGGTGTTTTTTTTTTCCATTTCCTATCACGTCAGACGTCTTTTATGAGCAAATATTCCAGGTAAGAGTTAGCATTCCTATAACCGTAACGGTATTCTCACTGGCTGCCAATTGTTTTAATTTGAATCTCACTTGTGCAACCGACATCGATTGTAAAATATTTTACTATAATACTTATTGTATTTAAATAAAATACTTGCGATTATAAAGCCGTGCTGAAGTACCTATGGGGTCTGTATTATTAATATAACTGAATAATGTAGCAACGCCATAGTAACCTTTCATGTTATTGATTTTTTGTATTTCGTTTCCTTCGTGGTAAATTATTTAAGTTTCAATTTTAACCTAGAAAACTTTCGGGACGTTATTTATTACTGCACTTTATAAAAGCAATAGACCAATGCATGCAAAGTATGCCATTTGTATGGGACGACGATAATATTGTATAACTGTGTTAAAAATTGCACAATGTCTATGATAAAAATCCAGTCGGAAACGGAGAGACGGCCAGGAACGCGTATTTTGAGTTAATCCTCACAAATTGCTCAATTAAAAATTATTTCGATCGTAATATCGTAAGAAGTTCTCCGCTGCATGATCGAGACCTCCTTCTCGACCGGCGTAATATTTCGTTTAAAGTTGCCTACACACGCTGCGTCACAACCGACTACCGAACAGTGGTTAGCCATGACTAGTCAACAGTCAGTTATCGACTGTATCTCAGAGTTTGTAGGCAGCTTAACAGTGGTTGTTTGCGGCGGTGCAGCGTGTACCTTCTTCGTGGTGTTGCGGATCACACCTCCAGATCTCTCGGCTGGCCTCGGACATGGCGATCTTCACGGCCACCAGCAGCTCCTGGGACCGCTGCTCGAATCTCTCCCTCTGGTATTCTCCCTCGGACGAGAAGTTTCCTAGAGAACAAACAATGGTTATTCTATCAATATAGTCTCACATTATTACCCGCACAATCGTAACAGTTTTTCAGTGAATTTTTAACTAAAATTTATATCGATAGAGACCGTATTTCGCATTAGTATATTTTTAGCCTTGTTTTTTTTTTGTAATGCAATGTAAAAAATCGCGTTGCTTCTTTTCTTTGCTTCGAAAGTCAATTTATTATGTTGAAAGGTGTCATTGGGTTTACTTTGTTATTTTCGCCATCGCACAACGACCAATGCAGAAAACCGACTGCAGAGAAGCCCTTCGTATGCGTCACTATAATGCCAACAGAAAGTGCTTTATTTGTGACAAAGCAAATATATGATGTTGGTAATATTTTATAATTTAAGATAGATCGCATGTGCGAGCACACCTGGACCATCACGTTTGCGCACACTTGGTGTCGCGTCGGGCATATTTCGTCAAGATTCACGATGTCAAAGGTTATCTTCGGTCATTTACGACAGCACTCGTGTTGACTGCTTAAGAATACCGAGTATCTGATAAACACTAAATATTCCGTAAAGCAAACGCAATGCCTCTCGGTATTGAGTCCATAAACAATGGCGTGGTTTCGCCTTAGAGATGGCCAAAAACGTTTGCCCTCTGAACGGTCTCATGAAAGTTCAGTATCATTCTTAAGTCTACAAACAAGTCGTGGTTTTGTTTTTAACAACAGAAACTAACGTAACCGCATCATATAGAAGATTTTTTTTTTTTGTAAAATTACGTAAATGGGTTTGCTTAGTTTTGTACACTTTTCAGAATTGATTTCGAAAAGTTAATCCATTATCTCGTAATATCCAATTAAAAATAATGTTACATAAATAACATGTGTAAAAATTTGAATATTGAGTATATTTTACGTAAAAATTCACCGCACTAGAGCTATATATTTTTTTATTAACGGAATACTGCTCTAGCCATATGTCACATTTTTTATGTAATTTTGCGCTCTGGTGATTACCAATTTTTTTTTTTTTAAATTGGATCATTTCTAGTTTCAGCCTATGAATGAGTGGATAAATTCAAAACCTGGCGTCTATTATGAAAAAAATACATTTAAATTCCATTTGTATTTGACGAAAAAATAGAACGTTTGTGTAACTATAATATTTAAATATTTATACTTAAATATTTGTTTCAGGTTTGATTGTTTTGTAAACTGCTATAATGTTAGGTTAGGATAGGCTTTTTCGCATGTTTACTATAAAAACAAAAACGCGAATTTTTAGTTAGTATATTTTTTGGTTTCGCCCCTCGCCGCAGAATAGCTCACCTTTCCCGTAGACCTTGAGCAGCATGTAGGAGTACTGGATCATGATGTACCCCTTCAGCTCCGTGAGCGCGATGGTGTTGTACATGGTGTACAGTAGCTGCTGCGGCGACTGCTGCAGGCTGCACAGCCGCTCGTCGGCATCCTGCCGGAGGACAGAACAGACGCACATCAATCACTGTCGAATACATCAATTGCCAAAAGGCTAGGAGTAGCTAGACTACAAACACTTGTCTACGAGCGCTTTGTCAGACTGAAGTGACGTACCCGTCCCTGCCCATTAAACATGGCTAGAGGATTGCGAACATTTTTGTTAGGGGAGGCATTCTTATAGAATTAATAAAACTTGTTACCCGTATCAATAGTTACAAAAGCAAATAATGAAGTTCGTAGGAAATGCCACGGTGTTGTCCCGTTTTACTTCCGAATGAGTCAGTCTTTGCAGCACATGCCTACAGTCTGGTGAAGCTCGACAACCTTCCGAATAATAATTTTTCTTCGGAGACAAATAGCGCTACAATTTTCAGACTCGTTTTGTGTTCTAGTTTTTTTGAAAACTGGGAATTTTTCAAAACTTAAGGACATTGAGCTGAAATGAACGCTAATACACTGAATACCTCACAGCTCCCAATAAACCCTTGGGTATTCTTCCTTGCCATTGTCACGAGTGTCGCCGACGCGGGATGAGAGTATAGTATGCCCTCGCGGCGATCGCGTCGATGTCGCCCGTTACCTTGTTGGTATTGCGGAACAGGTCTCCGTGCACGACCAGCCTGTCGACCCTCTGCATCGCGGCCGGCACGGAGATCAGCGAGTCGTTGAGCACCGTCTCCGCCAGGTTCACCCAGTCGGCGTGCGGCGCCGGGACGCGGCTGCGCGTCTGCTGCAGCACGAAGCGCCTGAACGTCTCGTACAGCTCGTCCACCTTCAGCAGCTCCGAACTGGTGCTGGCCCACAGCCACGACTCGTGCTGCGGCTCCTCCACCCGGTGTCGGGGGAAGCTCCGCTCCAGCTCCTCGCAGTACGGACTGAAGGTCTTGGCTATCTCCACGTCGGGGCCGTCCTCGCTGGCGTTCGTCACCTCCTTCCAGCGCGGGTCCTGGACCTGCGACCACAGCGTCTGCTCCATCAGCAGGAACGCCAGGCGAGACCGGTCCAGGGCCGTCATGCCGACGTCGCTCGCCAGCGCGCACCCCGCGGCCGCGAGCAGGCAGAGCTGAATGGCTCGCCTCATTCTTGCGGATCACAACGACACTCGCTTGCTAGAGAGAGAACTCGCACGATAATGTCACAAACTAATCGAAAGTCCGCGCATTCCCGGTGTCGAACTTTCGCGAGGACTGGCGGGCAGGTGTCCAGGCGTGCGTCGCAGCGGCAGGCGAGCGGAGGAGAAGCTAGAGGCGACACAACCGCGCGGCACGACCGGCGGTCTCGGACTGAGTGCGCGGCGGGGCGCGGCGGGGCGAGGCGGGGCGAGGCGGGGCGCGGCGTGAAGCGGCAGGGCTGGCCGGGCCGGTGGTGCAGTGGTGGCCGAGGAGCTCGCCGGCTCTGCTCGCCGTTCGAAAGTGCTCTCAAACGGGCGCTCCGGCCTTCGTCGCCGCCCGAGTGTGTCAAATGTCCGCCTTTCGGGGGAATCGATATCAATGGCTTATCTTCGCTGGAATTTTGTTATAGATTGCTGCACCCGCACGAAAGAAACCTTTTTTTTGCATTTGTCCGACAATTCTCAACATTTCCTTGCAAGCGTTAATTTGCTTGCTGTTTCGAGTTCAATGAATAACACCGACATGTATCATATTGAAATTATTGCTTTAGCAAAATATATTCTTGAATTTAGTGAAAAGCTTGTAGTAATGTGGAGGTAGCGATGGGTTTAATCGAGTGTATTGGAATTATTCAAGCAAATAATCGATTGCTCTACATAAATATACTAAATTTTGATTTTTTTAACATTTGACAGCTTGCTTGAATCGAGCGCAGCCAATAATCACAAGATCGTAATCGAAAAATAATTTTAATAAATAAATAAAAAAAAAAACACCATCACGGCGTGCCTATTGAATACTACGTGGGCGTATCTATTTTTAACGCACACGACGTTGAATGAAATAAAGTATCAACTAGATATTTAAATAAATAGTATTTAAAAGAAGACTCGTGTTTGTGACCCTGATTTCCTTATGAATGCCAAGCACAGCGATTGCCTTGTAAATTTGTTTATGCAAAATGTTTAAACAAAAAATATATATACCCACGGTTTTTGAGCGACTCTCGCTCCGCCGCCGCGACACTCGTTTACTCACGGCTCGCATTTCATCCGGCAAACGCATTATTTGCACAATGATCATCTCGTTTTCAATCAAATTAAATGTTTTTTTTTTATGGATCAGGTGTCGGACGCTCGTCGGAATAGCCATATCGCGAAAGGCGACTCCGTGAGTTTGTTATAAATGCGACTTGACACGCATGTGGAATAACGCCCACAAATGCAGGGCGAAGCCGGCCCCACCCGCTGCAACACAATCGACAACGAATGGTTATTAACCAATAGCATTCCTTATCAGCCAACTACCATTCGGTTATCGCTTGTGTCGCAGCGCGTGTAGCCGGCTTAAAGGTTTACATCTGCAATGACTAGAAGTCGATCTCGGCACTTACCGAAACATTTGAGAATTGTGCTGGCGATGTGTTTTCAAACGATTTTTCTTTGAAAATCTCACATGTAACCGAGTATTCTAAATGTCACGTATATCGACGACGAATATATCAGGTCAAAAAATAAATTAAAATGTTATTCAAGGCTCTCCGCATCTGCGGTCGCAGAGGCGGCTCTGCTTTGTTTACGGGCGCGGATGCCTTATTGGAGTGATTCCATGCTGGGTGCCTACCCTCGCCGCGGGCTGGCCGCACAGCTGCCGCCTCTTTGTCGCTTTGTTCGGCATCAGCTGACGGTCTTGAACTCTCGCCGGTGACTCAGCCGACGCCACTCACGGCCTGACGATTCTCCCGTTTTCGGTATATGGAGTGATAACTGCCACGCAATCGGTATACCCGTGAACCTGTATGTGTGATATCTCCACCATTTCAGGATGAATCTAAGATAAAATTCTCACGCTTTTATTATACTGGGTGAATGTGAGTTGAGGACTCCCACGTTATCACTATACTTTTAATTTACTCATGTTTCGCAGCTCTACTTATATAAATATATAATCGGATAGTGTTACTTATTTATACGCTATCAAATTAGCAGTTGTTACTTAATTTGTGGCGGTTTCCGAGAAATCTGTAGTCGACTGATTTTCTTGTTTACTCCTGTCCGGTGTCACGGTTCAGCGGCTTATCACGCCGGAGATGAGCTCCTCTCCGGTGATTCATGGCGACGATGTACCCCTGTGACAAAGCTGCAGTCGCATGTCGATTCTAGCCCACTTTGCAGAGCTCAATGGGAATAGATACGTATTGACTCGATCGTTGACCTCGAGAATGGACGGAACAGGTGAAGCAGGTATAGAGACCCAGACTTTTAAATGATTTACACCAGGTGCGAGATCACGCTAGCTATCCATCAAGAAACCCGAGGGGAGCCTAACCCAATACGGCTTGAAATTGGTGGTTAAAAAATGTACGCTGCGGGTGTAACCTGCTTGGGTTGGGTTCAATTCTCAAAAGACCCCGTACTCCAAATGCTTTAATCTAAATTTGACGAGGTGTACAGGGATCTCTCCACCATTACAGATTGTGTCGGTGAGTAATTCCTTCGTGCCAGATAAGAACACAAGAGAGAAGTAGAACACGAATGAAAACATACGCGTATGACTGTCGCATCAGAATAGCTGAACGGATTGGTATGATCGGATTTAGACTAACATTTTGAAGAATCACATGACATTGATTTATCCTTCCCGCCGCGTAATTAAAGGTCAGCCATGTCTAATGTGAATATAAGCTAGGTTGACGGATTATATAGTCTAGGTTTGTACAGCGGGAGTGGCCTGCGCATTCTATGGGCTGTTGAAATGCAGTCGACATACTGTGATGCGTCGACTGCACGTTAACAGCTAATGCTCAACAAAGACTTTTATCTATTGAAAATGATATGGCCCACCTACTCTAGTGTTCTCGGTTGAGATATCGCAAGCCTGAACTGATTGATTATTATTGAATATTAAATAGATCCGCATTTTAACAAGTTTATAGTATCACTGCGAGTGTTTTGTATAGCATTATAGCTTATGAATGCATTATTACATGTATGTACCGCACGCCACTGATATTCATGTTCGATTCTCGCTCGAAAACGATTACGGTGAATTCGAATTACACCTGTCGTGTTTCGTATGTTGATCGATCCCTCGAATCTGTGAAATTTGGTCTATTCGGATCAACGTCGGGGATAGCGGTCGGGATGCGAATGAAAAGCCGCGGGGGCTACCTTGAAGGAGTTGACGAGCAGGCTGAGCAGGCCGCGGTCCAGCAGGCCGAGGCTGGCGCGGTCGGGCGCCGTCAGGGTGTGGATGCGGTCCAGCAGGCCGGGCACCGCGTTGGGGTCGTGCGACACGCACCACGTGGCGAAGTTCTCCAGCGTGTGGCGCTCCAGCGTGGAGTCCTCGGCGTACTGCTCCGCGCCGTGAGCCGCCTGCGCCACGCGCGTCGTCAGGTCGCTCAGCTCGTGCAGCCGCAGCTCCAGCCTGGAACGACGAAAACCCCAATCACTCCACTGACCTGATCATCAGCCTTTCGCTTTACCCAACTAACCACCGCGAAAAAATTTCAAACAAGTCTCAAGCTCAAAACAAAATTAACCCACCAACCAATAAATAGAAAAAAAATCCGTTCACTGATCCCTCAATATTACATAACTGACATTTGATAACTAATCATTTTAAAAAAATGTACTATTTTTTATAAAATTTCAAACTCAAGCTGGAAAAAAATCCATGCAATGCATAAAAATTATATTATTTATTAATAAATGTTTTGCAAGCAAAGCTGCAGTTATGCTGATGAGTGGGAACTGTCGAATAAATAATAACTACTGGGACGTGAGTCAGATTTGCTTTCACACAGATCGTCATACAGAACTGCAAGCCCAGCACGAATGCATTGGACTTCAACGCCGAGTGCATTGCAATCGATACTTGCACGTTGCCAAGTCGCTTGTGGTTGCATTTTAAATGCAGTAATAGTGCATTTCGTTACAAAATTTATTTGAAAGTATATCACATTAAAATAATCAATATTTTACGTTATGCACGGTGCAATGAATTCAAGGTGATTTTAATGCCATCATTCAACGTTACTACTGTTTGATTTATTAACTTGAACCGTGGTTCACGTACACCTGGTTTAAACAATATTTGAAATTCTAGATATATCAAAGATTCTTATTTGTTTCATTGTTTACAATAGCGAATGTCCGAATGTCTTCCCCGTCTGCTTCCAATACTGATTATCCAAGCTTGGGTGTCTTCAGGTCGTGGATAAAGTATATATTTTAGCGTTTCGGAGCCCGGCAGATGTCTTGCTCGCCGGCAGTCGCGCAGAACGAATACGTAGTCATAACAACGCCATGTGCATTCAGTTTTTTCACTTTGTTTTTTTTAATTGGGGAGCCAGACCCCCGTTACAGATTGAAACAAACAACGCCGTCGGCTCTCTGGGAATTTTTTTTTTGTTCATCGCGACCTATTAAATTATTGGTCTGTGTAAATTATCTTGATAGTAGCTGGCTTTTATTGATATTTTTATTTTATTTTCATGTAATAGGTACGTAGGTTATTTATAATTATAATAGCTTATCTGTGTCACTATGTGTTTAATGACATAGTTTAATATATATTTGGTTTTTGTTTGTGATTTTCTCAGTTTTAAAATTCATGTTTGCTGTGCAAATAATTTTATTTTTGTCGTGCAACTGAGTGAGTAATACTTAAAAGCATTAAAAAATAACATTGTGGTTTGTTTTTTCCGTTGCTTGTTTCCTGTGTTTAGAAACAAAATGCTTTTTAATATAATATATTTTCTTATATATTACATTTCTCTTGAGCTAAAAATAAATAGACCTTCATAGAATATACACACACCACTGTATACATACTTATACATACATGCAGCCAGAGGTTTGCCCTATAATGTTTATCTTTTATTATCTAATTAAATAGGGGACCCGTATTGTTGATAGATCAGTACTGTATATGTATATACCTCTAAAAAAATGTTAGCGATAGTTTTATATGAACCAATACTCGCAGACCGTACATGCGATACACGCCAGTCGCGTGCCGGGGTTTTTGCGGCAAGACTGCCCATTTTCGTTTCTAGAAAACCCACTGACACATATCATTAAAAATAGTTGCACATTTGAAAATATTTTTAATTTTCATATCAAACTCGGTGCTTAAGTATCCAATATTTGTTTGCAGTTCCGTAACCTTTATTCATATAAAAAAAAATTGATGCAATTTAAGAAAAACAATAAAACATAAGCAGGATAATCGAGTCGTCAGGCTGCAAAACCTGTTTTGAATGTTTTTAAAATAAAAATTAATCTTTTAATTCCACATTGGGTTTTAAGGTGAAATCTTTCGAATTGTTTTTTTTTTTTTTTCACGGGTTCATGCCTTCACAGCTGCAAACTTCCTTGTTCAATATCACAAACAGTTTTCGCTTGTGTATTTGTGCTCCTGTCGAATCACTGCGGGAGATGGACAATTGTGGGTCATCATGAATCACGCATCATGACAACTAGAGTCGATTTACGACCTGCTCTCCTCACTTCAGCATATTTATTGAATATATGTAATCTCAAAAAGCCGGCCTCGACCAGCACTCCGGAGTGTCGGAATATAGACCGGGTCGCGATGAGTGCGGAGGGACCGGAGCGGAGACTGCAGATGCCATGACGAGGGTGTCGCAGTCCAGCACTCCACGGGGAGATGACTAATCCTGGGCTGCCCGTCCACCCACGGAGCTCCAGACCGCAGCGTTCAGATAAGACGTCGCGGAAATACGTACGCGCTCCCACATCAAACAAGCCTTGTGCAACATTAGATGGATGCAGTCCCGTTTTTATCGCCCAGCATGACTCGGGAAATCGCTCCGAACTTTATCAGCGGAAGGTCTGCTTGATAGACGTAGTGCGTTTAATAAAATGATTATCTTATCTGCTGTGATTGCTCTGCCGTCCGCGGGCATCACATCGGTGTGACAGCCGGGGTCTTCTGCTTCTTGAAAACTTTTCGAGGGGACAGCAAGGCAGTCACAGATTTCATTGTGCACAATTAACTACCTTGCGGTTTAAAGTTTAATCCAGGCTATCGCCGTTGTTTGCCGGAAACCCACAATTTGATTTACGCGTTTCCTAGTATTTAAACACTCGAATATTGTTGAATAATTGTAACTTTCTGTCTGATTTTTGAGAGTGCTATCAATCATTATAGTTATTATAAAATGCAATTTTTGCAAAGAAAATTTTTTTCGGGCTCCAGGGCCAACATATTAAAAAAAGCTTTGTAGCAAAAATATATCGCCTGAAAAACGAGGAAAAGGCGCCCGATTCCAGCGTGTTATCCTTAGCAAATTATATTATGGAAAATCGAAGACGCGAGGTCACTGCGGTGTACCGACCTGATGGTCTGCGGCATCCTGGCCAGCATGGCAGTCAGGGACGACGCAGTGTTGGCCTGGCCGATGTCTTCGAGTCGCGCCAGGCGCCGGTTCAGGCCGGCCAGCTTCTCCATGAGGCGCCGGTCCTTGGGCATCTGGAAGCCCTCGCCGGTTTCGTCATTCTGCAGGAACTCCCAGCTGGAGAACACGGCGGAGCCGACCTCCTTGACGATCTGCAGGACCTCGATGACGTCGTCGATGAGCGCCAGCGCGGGCGGCGCCGAGGCGGCCAGCAGGAGCAGCACCAGCACGCGCGTGAACTTCATGGCGGCTGAACTGCGACTGTGGACGACTTTCATTGTTGCTGTTACTCGTTTAGCTTTTTCTCCGTGGCTTAGTGATGTGCGTCCAGCCAACCTCACCTAGTCACGATCACGACGTTTTCTTGGTCAAATAACATGTCACGGTTGCAGTTGTATTGATTGTATTTATATTATGCAAATAAACCGACGATTTATGTCTTATAATACTAAACATCTTTTTGTCTGTTGTGGACAAAATACCATTCGCTCATTAAACATTCTTAAATATAATTATTTTGCTGTCTCGCTTCCCGCGTTGGTTTGTTAACTAAAATAAGATTTATTTACTATAAATAATAATCTTTGCAACAATGATTGCGTTCAAGCCAAAGAAGTAATGAACACTGACTTTTTTTTACTAAACAAAGCTATCTCACATACCAGTTTATTCATATCACTAATAACATGTCATATTTTATACCACGCCTTATATTTGATATTACTCTGTTATCCTGTTTTAAAGCAACAAGAGATAGTTAGAATATATACATTTTTCTTAAAATTTATATAATTCAGTCAATGATATCTCTTACACCAGGGTACTTAATTTGGATGTATGATTTTCCTTGTTCTTGTCAGAACGGTTCAGTAATTTTTTTTGATAATATTATTTTAGTAATTTACTTATCAGTTCCAGTTATTCAAGGTTTTCGTGAAAATAAAGGTTTCATAGAGTCAAAACATCAAAGCATCATTATATTCAACAGCGATTTTAACAATCTTTATTTTTCAAAACGTAATTATTTTCTTACGGTTAAGGAAGTATAAATTAAGTTTACATTGTGCTGTAATTTTATGTATTTACTGTAATAAGTGAAACAAACAGTTAAGATATTTTCGCGCGCAAATTTTTGATTTATCAGACCACGCCAATGTAAGCGTTAACGCAAAATTACCACGCTGACAATAACTAATCTGTTCGTTACGTTTAGTAAGATGGAATGATTGAGATACTCGCTTTGATAAATAGACGATTAATTTATATTATTTTGGTCGTGAGCGTGAGTTTTTCATACTCACGGCACGGCCCTACGGCGAGGCGAACCGTTAACAGATTATTGGGTATTTATTTCGTTGGCGGTCACAGCGCGACGGGTATATGCTGCTTTCCTGTCGCACTCGCGACCCGACACGCGACCGTCTCCCTCGGGCAAGCTCTCGTCCCTCTCGCACACAATAATGCTTAACTAAACTAATCGTGTTGGAATAATAATAATCTGGAAACACTATGAAAATAATAAATAATTGTTTAAAATTAAAATTTATAATTATTGTAATCCTACATATAGTTTGAGGATATGAAGGTTCCAACCGTCTTAAGGTATCTGAATCTCACGATAGGCCTGACTATTTCTCTAAGCTTTAATTAATACAAAATATTAAGATTGAATTTTTTTTCTTTGCAGAGCTTGTTCTACGAGATTCTGAGCGGCATCTGGGTGAGGAACGGGCTGCAGATCAAGGGTCAGGCCATGACGTACATCCAGGCCAACTTCTGCAATTCCATGGTGGATATGGACATCTACTTCCTGCAGGTCTGCGCCTCGCACCTGCCCAGGGCGCACTTCTTCGATATTGCCATCAATACGTGAGTATATCAAATAACTAATCAATAATATATCACTGTAAGTATATCTATGCACTTTCAATGCATTTGCTATTTTTTTTATTGTTTCGGTTGAAACTTTCACCATTTTAGAGCCAGGCTTTGGATGTGTTGAAAATCTGGTATCTGGTAATCTAGCACCATCTAAGAAAAGTCAATACAAATACAGATAATAAAGTGGTGTAGCTGTGATATTCAAAAATATTGATGAAAGATAATCATTTTCACGCATGAATTCAATTTCCAGAATTTGTGATTGTTTGACTACCTTATAAATTTGCAGAGTTATTGAAATTTTTGAGTAGTGATAATTTTCATTATATTGATCCTTCACGTGTCATGATTTCAGATTCGGAGTTGGTGAGTGGCTCAGCATGACTCCTCTGAATTCGGCGCAGGAGCAAGAACAGGACGCCATGCTGGAGGGACTTCTCACCTTCCTGGCCATGGTGGTCTCTTCGAGAACCAATATGGGTAAATTTGCAATTAAACATAAACTTAGTTTTATATAAATATATACCTTTTGTTAATCTAATAATGTGTGTGAATTTCTCTAGCAATGTTACCAACAAACATGAATATCCAAATGGCAAGGAGTTTACAAATGAAATGTGAGCGCTTTCGCTTTTCGTCACTCTTGAGAAGCCTTTATGAGGCGAAAGCACTCACTATCATAAATGCTGTAATCTCCAAGCCATTTGGCTAATCATATTTGTTGTTTAAATATGGAATATTACAAATTATACCAGTAAGACAAACGTCACTTCTACCTCTCGTACATCTTTTATTGATTCATGATGTTTTTTCATTGCAGGCAATGATGAATTGACGCAGTCTCGCTTGGAGATCAGCACTCTCCTGGCCACCGGGGACAAAACTCACAGCCAGTTGCTGGAGCTCATGCCCGAACGATCCGGGAATGCTCACACTAGAAACTTCGAAACCGTTTTGAAAGAGGTACTCATCGTAGACCAATCTATTCTAAATAATGGTTCTTCGACAATTTCTAATGTATTTTAGATTTAATTTTATCTTTTACTGTCAATGTATAATAATAAAATACTAAATCTCGGTACTTGTTTTTTATCCGACCACCAAAGAACTTTATCTATTGTTTTGCTTCTATTGTTGGCAACAGCGAGTCAACACGTATTGTTTATTTATTTAATTTAAAGTATAACCGTCAAAGAAATGAATTTTTTTTTTCAATTTTGTATCATATATTTATATAGTTTTAAGTATTCAATAAAGTCACATTTTATAAACAATGAAATATGAGACATGCATTATCCTGGTTGCCAGAATGTTACAATGCCATCCATGATGGTGTCGAAAGGATCTATGTGTCACATTTTCACACGAAATACCACGCTGTTGTAGAAAAAGTACGCTACTAGCCTTGTCGTGTACGATTGTTGATAACTGAAGTAAGTTCATTTTTTGTTTGACGGTTATACTTTGAAACCAATATATTTATTTAATTCAAATACGTATTTCACAATACGTGTTTACTCGCTGTTGCCAACAAAAGAAGCAAAACAATAGACAAGTTTCTTTGGTGGTCGGATAAAAAACAAGTACCTAAATCTCTATTATTTCATATTCTAATATATTTTTGTCACTCTTCCAGCTGTCATACTATCGGGCACCCCCTCGAGGGTCTGAAACTCTGGAGCAAGGCCAGTTTGCTCCAAAGGCTGCTGTGTGGGCTTCGCATTACGATCCTCTGCACGTCCTGCAGCGAGCAGTCCACAGAAGAGACTTTCAGAGTTCCATGGATCGATTTACGACATAGTAAGTCGTGATTGTTATTTGTGAATATTTATCTCTGAAATCTGAATCAATATTTTTCTTCAAGAAAGTCTAGATTGAACATTTGATTAATTGTGTTTGATTATTTGCAGTGTACAATCGTCAGGGCTGGCTCCAAAAGGTCGTGCGGCTGGGGCACTGTGGCCTCCGCTACGTGCAGCCCGAGCTCCCCCACCAGGCGCCGGCTGTGATCCACGTCAGGTGGCTCGATGTGGCCGTTTACATGCTGCGTTACTGGCTGTGCTCCATCGTGCTGCTCATCGCCGCCGTCCCCCACCTGAGCACGTTCTGGCACTCGCCGTGTTCCTGCTGGAGGTGGCTGCCGACACTGAGGCTGAGGATGAACAGCCCACTTCCCAGGTACGCATTGTTTGACATGATTTCATTTGCTGTCAAATGATATTCAGTATAATGAATTGCTTTGAATCAAGAATTGTTTGAGACAGATTAAAAAATATATATATTTGAGGATATTGTAGGTAGGATTTGTAGATAATAAAGTAATATAAAAAACACCAATTTCCATATACTCCAATTGCTTAAAATATACTTTAGAACAAGCTATATGCTGTTGTTAATGTGTTATTACATCCAACAGAAAGTTATATAGAAATACTATGTGTTAACTTTGATTGATCTAATGCATTTCTCTCAGCAGGCCCCTCTCTGCCAGTGGAGCGCAGGGCGCAGCGGTCGAGGTTTACTGGACAGCTTTTCTGCAGATCGTCTTGCAGACAACGCCTGCATCACTCTCACCAGCGTAGCCCCGCCACCTCCACCCCCGCCCCAGCAGGAGAACTTCCCCACTGCCTACAATTCTGACAGTAAGATATTATTTTAAAGCAAATCTCTTACATTTAATGTTACAAATTTTCAAACTTTTTTAAGCATTCAGGCTTAGACTATACACCATTTGGCATATTGCATACAAGAAATCAATCTTTAACAACCACAGAAATCTGAATATTCTATAATTCTGTAACAAAAATAAATTATATTTATTTAAAAATATAGCAATAGTAATTAATGCTAATTGTATCGCAATCATCAGGCGACACAGACTGGGATGCGTCAGAGGCAGAAGGCAGTGGGTCTACTCGTGGAGCTTTGCTCCCGGCACGGCGTCCCCCTGCCCCTGACATCGGCAGCACTGCTCTAGTGCACGACCTGGTCATGCGTGACGACGACGAGGTCAGCTTGCAGGAAGAATCCTACCATCTCGCCCTGCCGTCGACAGTAACTGAGGCCGATGACAACTCACAGATGACTGTTGCGGTACCAGGAGACATGTCCATGGTGCCCACCACGCACGAAGGTATTTTGACATAAGTTTAAGTGACATATTGGTACTAATTATATCTTATAAAAGCTCACTTTTAAGTATAATAAGTATTGTACCTGATCCCGGTGATGAGCCATCTTTCACCTGCAGGCTCACTTATGTGTTAGCACTGTCTAAAACATAAGTGTCTAACATCAATAATTATCAGGGCAATAATAAATAGTAGTAGGATTTTCATGAAAAAATCATACTTTCAATGCTTGATAGCTGAGCTAAGAAAAACTAATATTAACTGTGGGATTCTATCTGAATTTTTAGTCAAGTTTTGGGCCTAAATTTTTCCAATTCAGCTAAGTAAAATATGTGTTACAATGATTCCAGTGTCGGAGGTGTTCCCAAGTGAGGAGGCGGGATCCAGCACCCCCGCGGCCTCTGCAGCGGCGCTGTGCTTGCCCTACGCACGCGTGCAGCCTGCCCCTCCGCCACCTCCGCCCGCTCTGCCTGCCCCACCACCCTTGCCTGACCTCCCCAATCTGCCTGCTTTGCCACCTCCCGCGGCCTCTACTGTGGCTCGACGACCACCTGCTAAGGCTGCCAGGACATTCCAAGTGAGAAATCTACCAACTTTTATTGTCATGTATTGCACAAACATTTTTTAAACCAAGTCTTCCTACATGAAAGTATTGATTGATATCATAGATTTTTTATGGTTTTAGCACTAAGGTTGAATACATAAAAAAAATACCGACTTTTATTTCATTAATGAGATTTTTAACACTTAGGATTACCAATTTTTGCATTTATTTAATTTGCAAGTGTATCATTTGAAATTTATAAAAATTATGAATAATAATAATTTTAAGAAGTTATTCCAAGCCCAAGCTTATAATTTTTCACAAATCATTTTACCATATGATAATAATATTTTTCAGTCACCACAAGACTCAGAATCTCACATGGTGCCGATCAACGAGTCCATCATCTCCTTGCTGCTCAAGCTGCATTCCCAGTTGTCAGGCTGTCTGGATAGCTTCAGCCTAGAAGACGAGGGCCAGGACGCTGAGGAGATGCCCGCATCCACCTCACCCACCACGCCTCCCCATGAGCCTCCCCCAGAGAGCATGGATGCGGACTCTCAGTCCACACCTAGCGAAAGCAGGATAGGTCCGTGAACATATTAACTATATATGAATATTGCATTCTGATGTGAAAATCACCTGTCGTTCCAAGAATTTATAGAGTATTGTTGTAATTACTTTTCTTATCTGCAGATTTTTTTTCTTTTCACATCATCTTGATCACAGAACCTGGAAATAATTTTTAACTTATTCAGATATCAAGATCGACAAGCACTGAAACTTTAATCGGTCAAAAATTGCATCGTCATTGACATATTTTAATATACAATGCTTTATTTATAGGTGATGGACCACATTTCATCGGGAATCTCCTTCGTAAACTGTGCCGCCTTGAGCCTCGGTGTGCAGCCGAAGTGGCTGCGGTGCGTGCGGCCCTGTGGCCACGTCAGCGCGAGCGGCAGGCTGAGCAGCGCGCGCGGGAGGCTCGGGAACGAGAGGAGCGCACGCGCCGTGCTCGTGAGCGACAGCACACGCTCATGAAGGACTTTGCCATGCGGCAAGATGCATTTATGCGCCGCGCCATGGAGACTGGTCAGTTTTTTTTTTTAATGCACAATTTTTATTATAACTAACCACTTACCCCTCCTCAATGGCCTATTTATCCTATATTGTTGATAATATATAAGCTACCTAATATTATTTCACAAGATATCTCTGACTTAACACTTGTGTGTTTTCAGAAGAGTGTGCTGGTATGGAGTGGCAAGACGAAGAAGAGGAAGTGCTGGAAAAGGAGTACGATTGCATCATCTGCAACACCACTTCGCCCAGTACCGAATCCAATCCTATCGGCCTTGTGGTGCTTCTGCAGGTATACGCTCAATCATGTCACTTTCGATACCATCTTCTATCAATACTATAGTTTATTGTAATTACAGGTGCTGATATTGCTCTCAGTATTAAATATTGCACTCTGAAAAATATTTGTAAAATTAAAATTAAAATATTCTGCATTTCTATACTGTAATGTACAGTAATTAAACTCAAATGTTGATGTCTGTAATAACATTTGGGTTGATTTTAGTCTACATCCGTGGTGGGTCACCGAAGACGGGACCGCGAGCGACCTTCCCTGGCACTGAGTGATGCGGAGCGAGCCAAGCAGCTGCCGGCCCGGTATAACACTCTCGCCTCAGATCACTTCAGAAGACACCACGATATGGATCAGAACTTTGACAGCGTAAGCTTAATATTTTAATACACACTCCAAACACTTTCATGGCATATTGTAAATCTCTTTTTGTTCATTCAAAATAAATGCTGTAATTATCTTTGAAAGTTAAGATTATCAATTATTATTCCAGGAATCGTGGCTCGTTTCGGTGAACATGGGATGGGAAGGAGGTGTGCATGTGCAGTCCTGCGGTCACCACGTGCACTTGGCGTGCCTTCAGGCCTACCTCAGGTCACTCATCAATCCACAAAGGCCGCACAACCTGCATATTGACAGGTAGGAACTCATATACCACAAAAGTTCTACTTCACCATAATCACTGATGATGGGGTGGAAATGGAAATGACAGGAATGTGTTGTATAATATGCCAGTACAAATTTTAAATACACTTATGGTAAATATATAAAGATTCATTGATGTTTGCAGAGGAGAGTTCCTGTGCCCGGTATGCCGGCAGCTAGCCAACTCCGTGCTACCGCTGTCTCCGCAGCTGGGTCGGGCCAGTCTGGCTCGCTGCACGCCACCTGCCACTGAGCAGCTACTACATGAGATACACTCCTTCCTTAAGGACGATCACCGACCACCTGTAAGTCCTCGATCATTTTGTTTTTATTTCAGAGATTTTAAGAATTATCCACTTTCAATATCTCTGATTTTAATTCATATATTGTGTTCTTAATATGTACACTAATAATACTAAATCATTTCAGACTTCATCAAATCTGTCGGAGGCAATGGGCAAGGCCATGGAGGACATGACCAACTCCACACAGCTGCGCTTCAAGCAGCGCGGTGCCTCCCCCAGTCTTCAGATGCTGTTTCTGTTTGTGTCATCCGTGGCACGCACTAACCTAGAAGCCGAGCTCGTGCAGCGTGGCGGAACTCTCGCAGCCAGCAACCCTCGCTATCGGCCCCGCCGAGACTGCCTCGGTACCCACACCTTTCATTAGTCTAATAACTGTTTGTTGTTATCTGTAAAAAAAAAATCATGCCCATCCACTTGGCAAACAAAGTAGCAACGAAGTAAGGCTCAGCTTATAGATCTTAAGTTGTTAACAAGAATCAACAATAGATTGAAAATTATAGTTTCTAAAAATGGCAATATATATTTTGAAGTTATTCTAATCAACATGTTTTGATATTTCAGTTCCTTTACTGCATGTGCTGGCAGTGCATGCGCGCGTGCTAGCGCAGTGGTCGGCCAGTACATGGTGGCAGCAGCTGACTTGTGCCGCCCAGGCGCCAGGCCTAGGCGCACAGGGCGAGCTCGTGCCTGCAGGCCCTACCCAACCCGGCCCCCGCACGCTTCCCCTACTGTTACGGGATCCCACGGCTCTTCTCATACACTTCCTGCTGCTGGCGCCTCTGCATCTAGAACTGCGTAAGTTAACTATTGCTCAACATTGTGATAGTTGGAAAATACTTATAGATGTGATGTTTCATGACAAAATGATGGTTATGACAAATAACAAATGATATGATTAAATTTCCAGCATACTTAACGTGCATGGTGCGAGTGCTGTACAACTTAACGTACTACCAAGCCGTGGCACAACTTCTGTCAGGAATGTCGGCACGGCGGCGCGACTGGCTGCGAGCGCAAAGCTCTGGCAACGCCTCGGGACTGGAGCGGGCCGTAAGCCTTCTACTCGGCGGCCTGCAAGGCTGCGCACTGCTGGAAGCTGATGAGGAGCCTTGCACTTCCACAGCCTCCGAAGAAGTGGAACTTCCTGCACTCGAACAACAGGTCAGTACATATACAGACCTGAAAAAATACCAGACTACTATTAAAAATCTTTTTCAGGTGACATTACTATTTTCCCGTATTTTGTTGAGCATTAACTATCATTTGATTGATTTTGGTATTCAAATGGTGAATGATAAACTGTTGTCATCAATGTGTTGCTAGTTTAAACATTTATAAATATCTTCAAATAAATTAGGCTAGTGTGAAGATATGTGAAATTGATATGCAAGTCATTTTCGATCTAATGCTCTGCAGGACCTGGAAGCAGATTTGTAATATTTTATTTGATTGATCGTTTTTCAGGTTCAAGAGCTGTGTCTTCCTTTCCTTCGCATTGCCGCTCTCTTGAGGCACCATTTGTATGGAGAGGACTTGCCTGACATCCCCACAGAGGACACTGAGTTCCTGCGACTCGTTTACTACCTTGAACTCGTCACTGATGGTAGGCTTAACATGAATTCATATTTTTGGCTATCTCTATCATAGGATGACCATTCACTATGACGATTAACAAGCTTTCATATCATAAAGTTAATTCAGTAACAGAGCGAGATGTTCTTAAATTTTCTATTGTTATATTGGATCTTCGGTGTTACTACTCTGGAAATTGTATTCATCACTGAAAAATTATGAATAATCAAGTTTCTATTGTCACATTGATTCTGATTCAAAGAATTCTGATTATTTTGACTGTTGGGAGCATGAGTAAGTAACTAACTATGTTGTGTCTATCTAATGCAACAAATATTCTAAGTGTGTTTTAATGACTGAAACTGTATGTTTGTGTTCAGGCATGCAGTGGGAGGAGTTCTCAGCTGCACGCGCCCTGCAGTGGGGAGCGGCGGGCAGCGAGGATGCGATGGTGGGCGCATGGGCTGGGGCACTGGCAGCCAGCGGCGCCCGCTGTCCTGCTCCAGCGCGCCGTCTCCTGCCGCAGCACCACCCCTGGGCCCAGCCTGCACTGTTACGCCTGCCCAGAGAATATGATCGACTCTTCACTGTAAGATATTCATTCTTTTTTAACTATGTATATGTATACTCTGCACGTGTATCTGAATGAATGTTGCATTTAATTTAGATCCTGTAGAATAAGAAAGTACTTCTACCTACCATATCATAAATTCTAAAACATTTGAAGAAAAAAATATTCTGTTCTCTATGATTTACCAGGTATTTTTTTTTACAGTACTATCACGAGCGCATCTGCTCTCAATGCGGTGCTGTGCCGAAAGAGGCGTCTGTCTGCCTGCTGTGCGGCACCGTAGTGTGCCTTAAGCAGCAGTGCTGTCGGCAGCAAGAAGTCTGCGAAGCTGTCCAGGTCAGTACTACTAAAGTATAATATTGTCAGATGTGATCACAGCCATTTAATGAGACCAGTACCCTCGATAATACAACTTGTATATTATTACAGCACTCCATTGACTGCGGAGGAGGCACAGGCATCTTCCTGGTGGTGACTTCCACTTACATCATTATTGTCAGAGGGCGCCGCGCCTGCCTGTGGGGCTCCCTGTACCTCGATGATTATGATGAAGAAGATAGAGACCTCAAGTGAGCTACCAAAAATATAAAATATTAAAAAAGACGTCATTGATCTCTTTGTAAATATCTCATTTATGATCCTTTCTTTTCAAATAACAGAATGCCTTATTACTTAGTCCAGGCAATAGCATTTTCCTACTTTGAATGCTCATGTAGCCTGGGAAAAAATTATTAATTCTTTCACACTTTATATTTCAGACGAGGCAAGCCGCTTTATCTTTCTGAAGACCGGTTCGAGTTGTTAGAGCAGCAGTGGCTTGCGCATCGTTTTGACCACACGAAGAGGACGTGGGTGTGGCACCGGGACTCCCTCTAGTACTGCATGGCGTCGCACGATCGCTCCCTGCTTCTGCATCTTCCGGCAGTCTCCACTAGACTGGACTCGACGCATCGTTAAATAATCTAGTCTGATCCTTATCTAATTTGAATCTTGGCCCGTAGCAGCCTTTTTATGATGCATCGACCTTTTGGGTGATGCTTAAATATCTATTTCGTTGGACAACTCTCTTTCTCTTGGCACCTTGTTGCTCAACCGACTCGGATGATGATCATAGTATAAAGGAAAAATTTAAAAATCGTGTTTAATGTGCCGACTCGGCACGTCTTTGTTAAATTTCAGAGGATGCTCACAACTCATCACCGTGAGTGGCAGCAAATTATGTTTGGACTTATTATGTTAGTGTTAGATAGATAAACAATAAATTGATAGAGATCTGTGGATGGAAACGGTCGCCTCTTGGACTGAGCGCGATCACGAAATGTGATTTTGATGCTTACGTTATGTAATCCAAGCTTCCTTAACGAATAGTTATTATATTTGATAGCTGTAAATGATTTGTATTATGTAAATGTAAATGATACATTCTTGCAAAGAATGCTTCCTCAATTTATGAAATGTTTGATGTATATAATTGTTGACCAGCAGGGTTTATTTATTTATATTTGCCAATTATTTACTCAATTCTACATTATGTTTTAATCTCTCAATATTTTAATGATTGTATGCCTGATCTTGATTTATACACAGAAGCCTTCACTTAACTTTAAGAGTCTACAGCAATTAAATTATTTATATGTAATGTAGTACTTTTGTTGTTTATCTCTGGAAGTAGGCGGGTTGTGTTTATTTTCTTTTGGTAATTATTTATTTATATTCTTTCAATTAAAGTAAAATAGCCATTTCGATATTTCATTTGTAATCATGTTAATCAATTAAAAGTTATAAATCATATATTTGAGAAAAAAATATTTTATCCGGTTTACTATCAACATTATGAATGGGTACATTAGGGGGAAAATAAAAAGCTTTCTATTTTGAACATCTCATGTTTTACAAGGTTTTGGATTTTCTGTTATTTTATCCGCTTTACAAAAAAAAAAAAAAAAAATCAGCTTAATTACTGAAAATAATTTTGACTTGCTAAAAGTTTAGCGTTGTTGCAAAGGTTGACGATTTTCACATTTCCTCTCTCCATTTATTCCCGTTTAGTTGTCGCTAAAATAAATGACTTAAGTTTACGGATTCAGGGGTAAGAGCTTGGGGATATGGCAACACAGAGTGTTACCGATGGGTGACTTTGCCTGATGCTGTGATAGGCTGTCTCCTCGCGAGATGTTGCACGAGCTGTGTGCACGACGTGACGTGCCTAAATGCCAAATGTATCTATAAGTAATATGCTGCTAGTGTCCTCGTCGCCTAGCTGTAGTCTATGTTATGCTGACATTCGACCCGCATCATATTAACAATGGCTGCAATTTACATTATACATAACTAGATGTAAGTTTATATATATATATATTGTTTTATTTATAAAAATTGATTTCATAACTATCGGAAACTGATCATATAACTTGTATAAAATATTAGTCGTCAATTATACAAAAGCTGGATATGCGCCCGGGTGTTTAGATATAATGTATGAAGTTGTTATGCACCATTAAAATATCTAAGCGAAATGTTTTCTTCATATTGTTGAGTCTTGTAAGATTTTATCCGCCGCCCTGCCGGGGCAAAAGCTTTTTATAAATTATTGCTTAAAATGGCCAAGTAAATCCTCACTCGCATATTGTTTATGACTCATTTGTTTAATGGTTTGAGTTTGTAAAATAAAATGTGAAATAAAGCATTATTATAAATTAATTTCTTGTGTATTTCAGTCACACCTTATTTCTAATGTAAGAAACCCTCAACCCTGAGATTCGTTTCTCAGATGACGCAAGGAGATCCCCGTAACTTAAACATTCCTTTTAAGGAATGTTTAAGTTTTAAGTTAATGTTTTAAGGTTTTAACCTTGATCGAGTCAACATTTGTTAAATATTTAAATTGATACATTTTTACGGGTTTCATACAAAGCCCTTTAACCTTAACTTTATAATAATATCAGCATGCCTAGTATATCAAAATCTTTCAATGAATATTATTCTAAACATGTAACAATCAGAATTTTCAACAATGCAGATATGACTTTTCACAATCATTCAGTTCTTAACTGAAATGCGATAACTTCTGATATCTTTGATGACTCGGTCAATTGACACAATCGTCGCATTTGGGGTTCAGAAAATCCACGAGTGATTGTTGAGTAAAATGCATCTACAACGTTTCACTGTTTGGTGCGAGTTTTGGGCTGGAGGCATCGTCGGACCATTTTTCTTGCAGCTGGTCAGCATATGCAACATGATAATCCAGTTTTGGTGCCTAAATGGCAAGATGTGGACGTGGACGACATGCGACTTCAGCAAAATGCTGCCACATGCCATACAGCCTGAGAAACAATTCAATTACTTTCTATTAAAATTTACAGTATAGAATTGCGTGTGAAATAGCATATCGGGTAAATTGCCTCCAAGGCTTTTCTGGCACATACAATACTGATTTTTCAAACAAAATCATCTTCAGCAATGAGGCTCGTTTTCATCTTGATGCTCGGTCAAACAACACATTCGTCACATTTGGGGTTCAGAAAATCCACAAGTGGTTGTTGATTAAAATGCATCTACAAAGTTTCACTGCTTTGTGCGAGTTTTGGGCTCGATGCATCGTCGGACCATTCTTCGAAAATGCGGCTGGTCCAGCATATGCGACATAATAATCCAGTTTTGTGCTTAAATATCAAGATGTGGATGTAGACGACATGCGGCTTCAGCAAGACGCTGCCACATGTCACACAGCCTGAGAAACAATTTAATTACTTTCCATCAAAATTACTTCTTGCGTTAATTTTGGGACAGCTATATATCGAGCTGTCATTGTCTATACTCTATAACATCGCAACCCTTTCTTCGCACTCTCCATTTAAAACACAATCAATACATTTTTATAATCCCGGCATCGGTGTTTCACGCAAAAATAGCAGATAATATTTATTATTTTAAATGTCTCAGGAAATGTGGGTTTATTATTGGATTCAAGCAAACATTTCATCGTTTACGTGAGCTTCATCTGTGTACAAACCGACCAGCTTAAACTTCAATACCGCGGTTCGTGTTGACAATTCAACAGGTTTTCCGAGATTATTAAATACTCATATTTATTTTATTATAAATAAATGTTTTATGCATTTATATTATTTTGTAAATCATTGAAAATAATTATGAATCGCTCGTGTATTTTGTGGCTGCACTTGACTTAGGGGTGTTGATTTTGACGTTTGTTGACGTCAGTAGTAAATAAACAATGAAATTTGCCGAGCATTTGTCAGCTCACATCACGCCAGAATGGAGGAAACAATACATTAATTACGAGGTAAATATTATTTTTTCTTTTTATTAAAATAAGGGGTTTTTTACACATATTTTTCCCTACGCAAACTCAATAACAAAACACCTTGTAAGCCCCACAGCTTGTGCCAGGAGCAGGGGATGGCCACACATTGTATTGTAAGCTTTTAGCCCTAACAACTATTGTAAATCAACATAAAATGAAATTAACAATCTTGGATTTTTATTGGACAAAACGTTTACCAGGCTTTTACAAGCGATGTTTGATTGATTTTGTTATAATTTATAGTTTAGTATCAATTAAAATCGATGTGCCGGTCATGACAATGATCGATTATTAATGACTTAATATTAATATTTTTTTTATCATTATTAATTGAAAATGATGCATTTTTATTTCAAATGTCATTAAAAAATATATTTATTAAATCAGCTTCATTTAGTTAATAAATTGATCCTTCATATATTGAATAAGATTTGTCAATCACAATAAAATGTATTCCTAGTATTTTCATATTCATAAAAAGTTCTCTAATGGTCCTAAGCCATGTATGATCGTAGGTTTTGGCAGCCGTTGTTATGAAATGATACAATTCTCGAGTGTTTTGCTGCTTGGGGTGTATATTTCGTTTGCCTGTCTTTTTCACCACTCTGAGATTCACTGAGCTCTCCTATCAAATACATGTGAATAGCAGGAAAGGATACATAAAGAAAATCCCTGAAAATAATCTCAGCACAGGGACTGAAACAAAGTAATATACACCCCAAGAAGCTAAATATCCAAGAAACCGGATCAAGGTCCTAAACTAATTATAACAGTAAGTTAAGCTCTGAAAGTAGCTCTCAGACAGGAAGAATTTACTAAAGCGTGTGTGGTGTGCCATTAGGAGATGAAAACTATGCTGTACTCGGCAGTTGAGCTTTCGCCAACTCCACAAGCAGAACCCGGGACCCTGGAGAGATATTTTGCCAACTTTGATGAGACATTTTTTCATTACTGCGAAAATGAGCTCATTAAGATCAACACCTTCTATTCAGGTAAAATATAATCACTATGAATGCTATTCGTAACTTAGCAATGCTCATCAAGCAAAAATGACATAAAAACTCTTCAAATATAAAAATTTAATATGTGAATTAAATTATGACACAAAAATAAAACTAAAGTTGCTGTCACCAAATAACATCACAAACTTAAATCTTATTCTGCTTCTTCATTTATTGTTTAAATAAATGGTAATATTTTGTTGACTGTATCTAGAGATAGCTATTAAAAAATGCATGGCAATTAATAGTCCATTGTTTGTCTTGCAGAGAAACTGGCAGAGGCAACACGCAAGTTCGCTGCACTGCGCTCTGAGCTGTCCTCCACTCTGGAAGCAGCGCCGGCTGAGAGGCAGCGCCGGCGTTTGGCCCCGCGCCGAGCCCTTGGCCCCACGCGTACTCTCCGCGCCCTGCAACTAGCCTTCAGCGAGTACTACCTCAGCCTCGTGCTTCTACAGAACTACCAGAACCTCAACTTTACCGGCTTCAGGAAGATACTTAAGAAGCATGATAAGGTATATTTACTTAATGTAGATATACCGTAAAGCAGTGGTCCCCAACCCTATGCCCACGGGCACAATAAAGTGTAATGAAAAAAATTTATATTTAGTAATTAAACAAATAAATATAAGCAAAAATAATTTTTTGGTTATAATTTTCAAAATAATAATTCTTTCCAGAAATACATATATAAGCCTGTTGAAATAACATCTAATGGGTGTAGTTAGGTTTGTCTTCGTCTCTGTAATAACGCCCTCTAATAATGCGTTCAGTTATTTTTGGAAAAGTTGCTGAATAAATACAAATCAATATTTTTGCAGTAGTACCAGTGAGGTATAAGCTATATAAAAGGCTATCTGATATTTTTAATTTGCAAGTGTCTCTGATGTTATTGCGTTGCTTAAGTGAGGTGAAAGCTATGTGAAAGTCTATCTGATATTTTTGCGGTAGTACAAGTGAAGTGAAAACTATGTGAAAATGTCTCTGATATTTTTGAGATAGGACTGGTGAGGTGAGAGCTATGTGAAAGTCTACCTGATATTTTTGCGACAGGTTTATAAAATAATGCTATTGGACAGCAGCAATACGCAGACTTTTTCTTCCAATGTGAAACTGTAATGCAGAAACACCCGGGGACCCACTATACTGTTTTCCCCTTAGAAATCCATGAAAATGGGCTTAGCATGAGTATATGCTCAGTGAAATGGTCGCCAACCCCTTGAGGAAAGGCATTTGATTAAGAAGAAGATATACCGTAGTGGTTTAATACTTTAAATAAATTTCTTACACTACGAAAATAATGAGATTTTTTGAGATTGTTATAATATTTTACGCTATGAGGTCCTCTTTTTTATTTTGTATTTGTAACACTCAACAATTTATTTGCAATTCATACATCGGTATTAAATTATTACATATAAAATAATTCAATACCTAAAGACTATTAATTTTTAAATTATTTTTCGTATTTCCAGCTCTTCAATGACGATGCAGGTAGCATATGGCGCGAAGACAAGGTGGAAGCGGCTCCCTTTTTCAGCAACAAGGATATCGATCGGTTGATATCTGAGACTGAGACAGCCGTGACGCAGGAACTAGAGCACGGAGACCGCACGCGCGCCATGCAGAGACTACGCGTACCTCCCCTAGGCCACCAGAGCGGGCCCGGGACTACCTTCCGGGTCGGGCTGTTCAGTGGATTCTTCATCACACTTACAGCTGCTGCTATTGTTTGCGGTAATGTAACAAACACCCAGCAACCCAAAGCAAGTTTAAATTACAATGTCAGTGGCGTGCTGTCCATATAAGAAAAAATGCTTGCAATTTAAAACGACACATTGAAGTGTTTAATTTTTTTTTATTATCAAAATTAATGATAAAAATATAATATGTATAATAATATGCACTTGTGATGAAATTTAGCATTTATTTTTGTAATCGTTAAGTAGTAACATGATTTATTAAGTTTATTTAATGAGCTAAAAATCTTAAATTTATAATATTAAATGTCTATTTTAGGTATAGCCAAAGGTTGGCCAGAAAGCGCTGCTGCATTGCGGTTGTTTCGCGGCCCGTTCCTCCTCGTTTTGTTCTTGTTCCTGTGGGCTGTGAACGTGTACTGTTGGCGTGCGGCCGGTGTAAATCACGTGCTCATCTTTGAACTAGAAGCACGCGCACACCTGGGAGAAGCACAGGCTGCAGCTCTAGCGGCCACTTTAGGAACGGCCGTGGCAGCAGCAGCGCTGGCTTTCATCATGCGACCACCGTTCCTATCTCCTGTTGTCACGATTATCACGCTGTATGTAGCCGTTGCAGCCTTTCTGATTAACCCGATCCGCATCTGCCATTATCAAAGTCGAATGTGGTTACTACGAGTCCTGGTGAGTTAATTTTTAAGGAAATATTGAACTTTTATAGCTTATTATGCTCAGAGTGTACATTCTGAAACCTGTATCCGAATTAGTTTTTTCTTCTCTCGAATTTACAAATTTCATCCTGGATTTTAACCCAGGACACTATGAAAGTGTGCTAATGATTGGAACATGAAACGGTTGATAATCTGAAGGAGAGATCTGTAAGCCAACTACTGTGCATGAATATGTGGCTGCATATAAAGGACCAGGCTCCCACTCCAAGATGTTCCAATGATTAGAAAAAATCAGAAGTTATTAATTTCATAAACCAAATGTTATTTCAATAATTAAATACTATACGTGTCAATAATATTTAGTATGTGGTGTTAAATTATTTTCAGGGTCGCATTGTTCTCGCTCCGTTTTTCTACGTGGGTTTTGCAGACTTCTGGGTTGCCGATCAGCTCAACTCCCTGGTGCCTGTCTTCTTGGACACTCAGTATGCTGTCTGCTATGTTCTATCATCCGGTACCGAGTGCCACGGATCACAAGGTTCGAATTTGTGTCAATTATTTTTTTGCTAACTATCCACCGTACATTGGAACATTAGATTTCCAATATTTTATAAATTCTTAAATAATCACGGTAATTCTAGATATACAATTTAATAATTGCAAAGCTAGTATTTTTTTACGAATATGGATTTTATGTCATAATCAATTGTGTATTGCGCAGGATGGGTGGGAGTGTGCGTGGCGCTGCTTCCATCTTGGTGGCGGGTGCTGCAGTGTCTGCGCCGCTATCGTGACACAAAAGAGCCCTCGCCCCACCTCTCCAACGCTGCCAAATACGCTTCCTGCTTTCTGCTGCTTCTCTTTGCTGAACTCAGCGCCAGTTGCAGAGGTCAGTCATTTATTAACAATCAATGTTCCACAGCTACTGAGCTTGGTCACGCCCAAGCAGAGTTGTCTCACGTCATATTCTCCTGTCTTTGAGCCCGATTGTGTTCTAAACCTTATATATATATATATTCCAAGTTAACTCTGCTTGGTTGCTGCTTGCATCGATAATCAATGAGTGCTATGCAATGGATGCTGACTTTATAAATGGTATACTAATGTAATTTTGTAAGCACTGATGTCTAGGCTTTCTATGGCAGGGTCGTACGGAAGTTGGCGCGAGTGCCCGTGGGCGTGGCTGTGGGGAGTGAGCGGCGTGGTGTCGGCGGGTGCGGGATACGCGTGGGACGTGCGGCGCGACTGGGGCCTGCTAGAAGCTGGGGAGCCAGCCCTGCTGCGACAGGAGATGGTCTACACGTCTGCGGTGGCAACTCATGCACTCTTTGTGTCGTGTCATAGCGCCCCATCCTAGCTTTTGTCTTAGATGTATTGAGTATTTTTTTATTTTGCTTTTTTAACTTACGCTAATAAACAAATATTTTTTAAATGTAGATTTTCTGCTTGAGTCAATGCTTTTTAATTTAAGTATTATAAAAACAAGCATCTATTGTGAAAGCGTTGATATGTTAGTAATCTGGAACATACATAGGATATATTGTAGCTTAATTTATGATGATGAACGAATTTTATAAACATATAACATTAATTACCTCATAAATCAGACATGTTAGCATCCTATCAATTTACTATTCTAGATGTTCTACTATCTGGCACTGGTAGAAGATCTGATATTGCGACTGGCGTGGGCCGTGTCTGTGTCCCTCACCTCCATGAACGTCCCTCACGCTGATCTCATTGTCACCGCACTTGCACCGCTCGAGGTCTTCAGGTGAACAACACTATTCATCAAATACATTGCATAATTCACTCAACCACACACGTGCAATCTTTTATTGACGATTTACAGACGATTCATCTGGAACTTCTTCCGATTGGAAAATGAGCACTTGAACAATTGCGGAAAGTTTCGAGCCGTGCGTGACATATCAGTGGCGCCTCTTGCAGCGGGAGACCAGGCAGCCATATTACGCTTGATGGACCAACCTGACGATGCATAACTATTAGAACCACAGTCTTCAAAGCTTTCAACCAACTCGTAACAATAACATACTCTGATTATATTGGTGTGCCAATGTTAAAATTTTATATGAACTTTTTCAATCATCTTTTAAATAACATATCACTTGACTCTTATGATGATTAATTTATGAACTGAAATTATTAGTACTGTGTCTCAAATTAACCTGATTTTGGCCAGCGAGGACGGTGACTTGCTCAAAAAAAAATATATGTGAATAGTGGTTTACTGTCACCGCCAGCATTTTTACTGTATACAAAAGCTGTAAAATCATAAAATATAAAGCAGTAAATGACCGCACAAAATATAAAGAATCGTACTATTTATTTTACATGTATTTATTCGACTCGAATTAAACTCTGGTTTAAGTTTAAAACCGAGGTTCGACATTGTGAATATTTAACACACGTGTATGTGTTGCTAAGTTAAATTAATTGTAGCATTCTGAATGAATTAAAATTTATGTTATCGTCAGTTTTGTCATTGTGATTTAACTTCATTCCCTAGAATATAAATAAAATTTTTGCCAAAGAATCCATCATTGTCCAACAAAATATTTTTAGATCGTAAAATTTATTTTACACTTTTATATTGTTTTCTAATAGTACAAAATAAACAAATATTACATAGTAAAAAATGCAAGTTGGTTTTATTAAATTGTATATTTTAAATACACCATACAATAAAATATATAGTTACAATTTAAGGAGGTAGGATATCGCTGTGATTGAAAGTGTACATTAAAACATATATTTCTAGAACCTTCTAGATCTCGACCGCAGAACATAATCTGTTGCGGAAACTTCGTAGCCGGTTTTGGAAGTCGAGATCGATCTAGCTATGGCAAACAAATTATCACAAAATACATCAGTGGCTTCATGAAGATATTTCACAGAAGTGAGGGCCGTGCAGCTGCTAAACTGCGAATCGGCGGTTTCTATGAAAGGTGAAGGAGTTTGCTGGTATCCAATCTTATTGGTCATTTGGAATGTAGTAATTTATCTGATCAATAAATTGATATTTACTTTATAATAAAGAAATCTAAAATAATAAATTTGATAAGTGTATAATAAAAATAATGTTTTTACATAGATTTATGTCAACCCAAATAAATTGATAGTAAATTTTTATTAGATCAATAATATTGATGTGCGCAACTTCTTATAAATCATTTGTATATGAATGTCAACAAGACAATATTTTTATAAGTATTACGTCCTTTTCTAGATTAAACTACCTACCTACTAGAGTAAATAAACTTTTCATTTAATTTCCTAAAAGATATTTTTATACATATATTATATTACGTAAGAATCAAGCTTCATCGCATGATCGCTTTTTCTTATAAAGATGCGTAATTATATTAGAGGTGAAAGGAATTCAAAATATCAAACGTCCGAACAACAGTCGAGTGTTTGAAAAATCTCTTTACAACAAAACAGAAGTTTCAAAAGGAATTAAAATTCTCAATTAATTGACACACTCGTAATGCTAACTATAAGGTTCCTGTAATATCAATTTGCTTATTTTCAATATAGACAATCAAACAGGCTCGGTGTTTGTTCAAACGTCTACCAATTAACTATGAATTTCACATTTACTGGAGATCAGCAATAACAACTGAGAAATTTCACCGCATTTTCCCGAGACAACGAGAGCAAGTTTCTTAAATAATCTATTCTCGGATAGAACATACGCAGCATACATGTAAAATAATCATAGTTTTTTTTTTAAATATTACAACATATGAATAACAAAGATGCGCCATACGTCATTCCAACTAGCATTTGGTTATATTTAATTCAGTGAACCTTTACACACGACGATCGCAGCTTTTCACACATGCGTTACAATTCTGTACAAGGTAACAATGTGAACATCCAATATCCTCGTTCCAAATGTTACAATTTTCTAATTTTTTACCGTAACGGTAGAGATCCACCCAACTAATGTTTATTAAATTTTTCTTACTGAAAACATCATAAGAGGAACATTATGTGCTCGGGTCTCCCAAGGACCTTGTGTATGCTAAGCAGTTACAGTAACCGATAGACAGCATCGCCGCTGCCCGCCATCAGAGAGTGCCGCGAGGACTTATGACAACGCTGACTTAAACTTCTATACAAAGTATAACATGATATGTTATTGATTTTGTTATTAAGGTTCTGGTTTTGACAAAATTTTTGAAAGTGGTAGCGGTTCATTTGAAAAACAAAAACTCATATCAAAACATATCTCGCAATATACTCATGGCCGAGAGTGCAACGTTTCACAATAATTATCGAAAAAATACTTAAATACTGATTACACATATTCATTCTGAGTGAACTTCCTGTTATTAAATGTGTAATGATAAATCAAACCTCAAAAAATAGACAAACCTCAAAGGTCTTAGAGACAATTTGATTTACTGACAAAATGTTGGCACAATTACACCATAAGCCATTGATATATTGAAATGAGTCTTCACTAAAGAAGCTAAAATGACTTGAGATGTAACCTCTAGAGCCACACTTGTTACCGATAGCAAGTTTGTTCCGCTCTGAGGGTTTGTGTTGTATTGCATGGCGTCGTTTATGACACGTGTACTTCTGATGACCAGGACGGCTCCTTACTAACACGAAGCTCTTAAATCTATTTGAGTTGGCATAAGTGTGTCCGTCGCGTTAAGACCAGGCTCCAACTTTATGCAACCACCAGTAAAGCCAACTTCTCTAGCATCCGACATTTCGTGTGCTTTTTGTCATGTTAACACATTCCTGCAGTCGCTGATTTATCATTTATATTCTCCTATAATGACACAAAAGTGAAAATTTTATTTTAGATATGTTTCATCATTAGAATTGAAAATGTAGTATATTTCTCAGGACGTGAGATCGCTTTAAGCACAATCATTGGAATAATCTCAAAAGTTAGCGTTTTCTTACTGCACTCCCCTCGCAACGTCGGCATTCATTTATTCAACATTTTTTCACAATTTAAATCTGATCAGATACTGCCGACAGAGCACAGTAACGAATCTTTAAGTTTAAATATTTATCAAGATTTTACAATTTAAAAATAATGCTCTATCTATCTAATGTTAATTAAAGGTTATTTTACGGTGTTTATCAAATATCAGGCAAAAAGTAGAAAGATAATTGCAAAATAGATTAGTAAAATCTTAAAAACACGTCTCCGTTTTTTATCTCATTTTGTCAGGACAAACTGAAGATATCTTAAGTGTATTCAGACTCAAATGTATCCTGCAAGGTCACGTGAAGTTTATGAAATGCACGAGAGAAACACACGCGAAGAGTGACAACTGAAACAGATTTCCCCAAATTATACCTTTAACAATCGCATTATCAAACATCGATAACGACAGACATTGTATTATATATTTCACTTCTACAGCACATAACCCGTCTTTACCGCGATTCTGACAGAGTAAATAAAAATCTTTTCGCAATTGATAAAAAATACCTGAACTCAAAAAAAAAAAATGCTCAACCTTAAAACTAAATCTAAAATGTAACTACAAATGTCAATGAGGATTCCAGCAGCGAACTGAAAATACGTACCGTGTCATCAATACATAATAATATGTAATGTAATATTTAAGAATACAAATATTATATATTCATTCAGTCATAATTATTTAAAGTATGAATAATGGCTAAATAAAATATCATAAAACAATACAAGACCACGATGACAATCATCAAACACGAAACCTTAAATAAGTTAATTTATATAATTTTAAATACTTCAGGTTGTATTTTTTGGAAAATAAGATTGAAAAAAAAATTGTGGAATTTATTACAAATGACGAAAATCTATTTTGATGACTGTCTGCGAAGCAATTCTTGAATGAACATGGCAAATGTTATGATTTTTCATTATAACATAGATGTTTGGTGAAGCGCATAATTTAATATGAACAGAATATTTAGAGATTAATATTTTTAAATGTCCATCGATAAGGAGGAGCAAGGGATGATTCGCAGATGCCAGATTTCTGCTGACTTGATGACATGCATCTGGAAGTGGAAACTAAGGCGTTCACAAGCGAGTCAATAACGGTCAGTGAATGCATCCAACAATGATATTTCAAGTAGAGTATTAAAATCAATAAATGGTACAAATTTGCTAAGAAATCATTTTGCAACGTTAAAATGACAAAATATTGACGGATAGGTATTTTTTTAAATATAATATTAAATTATGATTGATTACAAACTTATCATAAATATAATGAAGTATTAAATAGATAAATGCCACATTATCAAGATTGTACTTTCATCGTTTTTGATAAAAAGTCATTTCATGAGCATTCAAACAAATGGCACCGTCCTGAATAACGGAGAAGTTTACGTTCTTTAAAATAATAGAATTTTGATTTATTCAAAAGTAATTATGGCACCAAAAGAATGCCATGAAAAATAAAAATTTGTATGTTTATTAAAAATCAACGACTCCTGCATACAATATAACATCGGCAATGGCGTGCTGTGAGAGCGCGCAGCACTTGCCTCCCACGAGAATAAGTGTGCAGCTTCTTAATAACAGAAGCAAAGCATATTCTTCACTTGCCTTGAGCACACTGCATACTACAGAATTTTAATAATATTAAATAGCTTTGTATAAAATAGTTCCAAAATGTTGTCTAAATTAATAAAAAGTATACGAGGGAGTCGTCAATAGTTTAAAATATATAATTCTAGCTAGGTATTTTGTAAAATATTACACAAAGCCTCTTAAGAAAAGAAATATTATAATGGCTGCTTTAAAGCTATGAAAATGTAAAAACCAACAATCAGTCTTCTCCGAGAGTTCCCGGGGCTCGGGTGGCCAACCTGTAAATAAAAGGATTCTACAACTATACTTGCAAATTAATACTTAAATAAATCACTCAAATAACTTAAACTAAGCAATAGATTATGTCAACCTACATAATGAACAATATAGTAATTAAAATAAAACTGATGTAATATTTCCGAGTAAATATCACATGTTATTGTAAGCGAAGTGTCGGCTGTGACATACCGACATGCAATATGGCATCTCCCGCATTCACCAATGGTAGAGGTAATATTATCAATCATTAACTAACCTAAACAAATGTCAAATAAAATATCATTAGTTATCACATTAAATACGCTCAACACAATCTCAAAATTACTCCAAAACGAGACAGATTTCTTCCATCGTTATTTCAACTGGCAACAATCAAATTATCGCTTCGTAAAAATTAAATGAACTATAATAAACTAAAGTTTTGAAAAGTTAGGAAAAGAGCACTAATACTGGAAAATAATAATTTTATCACAATGGATTCCATCGGTTAATTTGCTTTTGGAAACTGTTGAAATAACACAAGAGTTCATCGTTTACTGTTGAATGAAATACCACATATAGCTATACAGTAGAATCACATCTCAGCATCCCACATCTGAACTATCCACAAATTCAATAATCTCCATCGATACAATAAATTCTTAAAATAATATTACGTATATTGTTAAGTTCTGTTAGAATATAATCTGATGTCAAGTAAATGTAATTTATTTATTTCTCCTAAAAACTGATGTATCCCTGCTCGGGACGTGAAAGCCTTCAATGGCATCTGTTGAAAAACGTGAAACGTGTAAATTTTATTTAGTAGCGTACAATTTCATAGCCGTCAATATCCAAGAAAAAATTATTTTAACATTCATACGGGACAATATTGGACATACGATGACCCATCTTGGGAAAGATATTTTTGCAATTTAGAATACGCAGTCACAAGTACAATAAAGAAGAGATAATACTTTACAATGTCGCCCCATTGGTCAGTTTTTATGATGATTTACGAAATCTAACAATCGACACTAGAGCTATCGTAAGTTGTAAAAAAAATCTACAATGTACAAATACAACTATCTCGACAGTACGGCAACTTGAACACTTGGAGTGGCGGCGGGACACCCGCGCAGTTAACAATAGTCACGTTTCATAATTGGCTGAGTTTAAATATTACATCTCCATTTGACAATAAGTCACCCTGTTAGCAGACCTCCGTCTGTTATAAATACTCATCCCAGACCACGGCCTCGTCGATGTCCACGGGGGATCGCTTCACCGCCGAAGTTCCGGGACCTTCCGGCGTCATGTAGTAGTCCATCTGGTAGGGCGCCTGCCTGGTGTAGGATTCCACGTCATACCTGACATCACCGTCGGGAAACACATCATAGTTGGATTCGCCAGACTCTTTGCAGTGGTGGTTAAAGTCAAAAATTTTCATGTCGGTGTAGAGTGGACTGCAGAGGTCAGAGGAGGAAGAAAAGCTGCCATAGCCGATACTATCATTGTAATGGTGCTGAGGGGCTGGCAGGGCGGCGGGGGGTAGACATGTGTGGTCACACTCCTCGCTATACTGGTCCACGTAGTTGCCATATTCATCAGTGTAGCAGCGATGCCTTGGACCTGCGCACGCTGTGGGAACCTGCCATCGCTCCTCGCTGCCCACGTCTTCATCGTATACTGTAACCATAACAAATATTATAATCAAGATAATAATTACACAAAGAAAACTGAACAAGTTGCTTATCGTAATAATATTGTTGCAATTCAATGTACTTACACTCTGTAGGCAGTCGGTCCGCAGGAGGGGGAGCAGTTGGATGAGGAGGCGTGGGAGCTTCGCGAGTGCCCCGGCCCGCACGCTGACCGCCACTGTAGTCGCTGCTGTTACTGCTGCACTCTGGGCTATATGGTGAGCTCTGGAATACAATTTTTTAAATTATAAGCAATTGCATGCAATACAATCATACAAAAACTGTTCTTTATTTTCTTTAACAAGTACCCGAATATTATACCCTATTGATAGAAAGAAACGTTTACACCCATCTGGGTTTACATTGTAAGTAAAGGAAGTCACCCTCACCCGGAACATATGTCCTTTCTTCTTCTTGATGAATGCCTCATCCTGCGAGTAGTTGTAGTCGATGGCCCAGTAAGAGCCTTTACCAGGATCGTCCTTGCTGCGAGCTACTTTCGTGAAGCACTTGTTCAGGGACAGATTGTGGCGAATAGAGTTCTGAAACCAATGCAGTACTATTGAGAAACCTTTTATAAGCATTGTAAGCTTAGTTATTAGCCATGTTTGAAGTTAAGTTCTGAGTAATCTGCTATGCGTAGGAGTTGTCACTCACCTTCCACCCGGTCCCGGCTTCTCTATAGTAAGGGAAAGTCTGAATGATGAACTGGTAGATCTCCGATAGCGTCATCTTACCCTTGGGACAGTTACTGATGGCCAGTCTTATTAGGCTCGCATAGCTGCAACAGACAAACAGTATTCACAAATTACTGCTTTGTAAATGTTATGCACGGAGTAGATTTTTTTATTACTTTATAATACAAAAATACAATAAATAATAAACATAATTTTGGGTTTTCCTAAAAAAAAGAAAAGAAATTCATGTATGTTTATCAGCATATACATAGTGTATTTTTTTACTATCATTCTTAGTATGTTTATTGTTCTCTCTTTGATCATCGAGGGTAAGCGATGAGCCCACGATAGGAATTAAAGAACTGTTTAATTTTAATTTCGGTCAACTATTGAATACAAAGAAGCAGAAAGCTTACGATGTACCTTCGAGTGACCTTCGAAAATATTATAATACCTCAAAATTTTATTATTTTAGTCAAAAATGTTTATTGTTAATCCAACTTGTTTTTATTTGATGCTAACAATTTCACATGCTTGGAATAATATTAAATATTAAATATACCTCAGCGTTAAGCACCAAGTAAGAAATCCATGATTTCAGGTCAAATTAGTCAGTGTTTGATTCATCATTTCGGACATGGACAAATGATAACAACAAAAGCAGAGTATTTGTGTCATATTGAGGAAATTCGTCTGGTAATGTCACCAATGAGGTTATGGTTATGAATTATTATGTAATTTTCAAAAATAATTTTGAAACAAGTGAAATGACAACGTTTCGACATCAATACATACTGTCCGTGATCTGAATAACTTTTTTTAAAAGTCATGATGAATATTCAATAAGAATTTTCCTTTACTTTAGAATGGCGAAATTTTGCAATAACACAATAGTAATTTTTAATTTTCTACTGTAATAACAGATTTTATTGTTTTTATGCATACAAATTTATCTAAAGAACTTTTGCATACCAAGATCAAAAATTCTGTAAAATAATAAAAGTCTACAAATTATAGTTATTAGTAGATCAGAAATATTTGAGGTGGGAAGATCTCAGCTATAAGCAAAAATAAATTCGCAGATAGCACACAGTACTCGTAGAATATAGGCATGTAGGCTGTTCATAATATTTCATCTATACTAACTATAATGTAATAAAAACTATGTTTATTATCAGCACATACCATTTGTAGTATTTACAAATAAATTGTTTTCACATAGATGGAAAATATCACTATAAAAGAAAATCTTCACTAACTAAATAAAATACAATCATTGAAGTAGTACTGTAAGCATTGTTGTTTTTTTTTTTAATATTGCATAAAAAACATATATCTCTTTTTTTTAAACCTCATAAATTCAATATAACAAAAATATTTAATATTAACAATTTAATTTGTAAGTTTTAGACATATTTAAGGAAGATATTGTAATTTGCGTACCTATAAGGAGGTTTCCCATCCTTATTCCTGGCACTAGGAGAAGAGGCCTCTCCTTCCTTGAGTGGCTCGGCAGCAGCGGGAGCAGGACAGGCCTCGCCGTAAGCGTATCGCGGCAGGGGCCCCAGTGGGTTGTGCGGGAGAGCACCGTGGCTGAAGGTCGGCAGCCAATCCACACCCGACATGTCTGCCATATTGTTTCTATGGACGGTGCCCCGCCATGCCTACAGGTCGCGCTCCATTTTAGAGTAAAATTATGTCTGAAAAACAAATTACAATATACATATTGTTTCTAAAAACTTAACAATACATAATTAATAAAAAGTAATGTATAAGTCAAAGATCGCAACCAACAAAAATATATTATTGGTATGCGAAAATTAAATTTTAAAATGTTAATTTTAGCATCTCCATAATTTTATTTGTAATTAAGCAACAATAAAGTAAATAAATACATTACATGATTTCATTCTATACGGTTGGAGATATCAATGTGGAAAAAAAATTCCACAAATGCACTTATCAATTAAACGACTTTATTGTACAATCAAACCTGGAAGTGAGTTTTAAAAAATGATATTTAATTAAATGACATTGTGATGACCACAACTTTCATGAAATCTATTTTATTATTTCCACTCCATGTTAAATATCACAAAGTGTTTTAAAACTTTTATTTTAAGCTAAACTAAATTTAGTAGGTAATTTCATAAATCAGTTCGTACTGAATATCCTAAGATATTAATAAATCTAATTTTTATTTACCAAATTGAATTTTGTCAAGATCAATGATAAACTGATATCAGAACATAAAATTGATAATGATACATGGAGTAAATAAAATACAAGAGATTAATATTTTTTTGTAATGAATATGCTACATTCATTTGTGCTAGTGTCAGGACTCGATTGCATTCATGTTTTGACTCAAATATAGGCCAGTGGCCCATATCCCACAGAGGCTGACACTTCCTTTGAATCAACATTTTTAAGAATATACAACGATTTTCTAAGCAATAATCGCAATAACGGTTCCCTTTTGCGTATTTTGAGAGATGATAGCCTCTCGCGCTAACGCATCCTTGAAAACATGTGAAAAATAAACGCCAAAAGGTACTTCATTTTAAACGCTCGTAGATGGTTACGTCGGGTCATACTGTGATTATATAAACACTCAACATAAAAAATTATGAACTCGATTTACTCACATTTTAATTTATATACTATAACTTGTGTACAAACATAAATACCACTAGAAATAAACAATAATCCTCGCGACCTAACTAAACGGGTGACATCTTTGCAATGTTGCCAGTGGCCACAAGTCAGTGCTATATAAACGATTTTTCATATTATTTATTGCCAGTATCGGTGTTTTTTTTTTTTTTTTTTAAATGTTTTGATTATCATTTAAAGATAAAAATATAATCTTTTTTGATAATTATAGAAATATTTAAAATAAAATAAAAAAAAAAAATGCAACAGTACAATTGTTGTTTATTTATTTTGTATTGTCTGGTATCTCAATTATACATCGATAGTAATTATAAAATACTGTAGCTTACAGGTCAAAAGATTGCGCTTACAAAAAAACTAACAGTTATTCAAGTATAATATAAGCTATATATATATAAAGCTTTTAGCTACTTACCTATGACGGAGTGATTTTGGATTTGTACAAAAAAATAAGCGTTTAATTCTATGATCTCAATAAATTCGTTTTTTTACAGATTCAAGTCCAACTTTTTACTACGTGAAGATGTTATTAGAGGTCAAAGAATCACATTAAATAATTTATTTATTTATTTAAAAATATATATTAAGTAAACAATTATGATTGACATATCCTTTATTTGTGATCATTCATGATCCACAATTTTATCTTTCTTAGATAAAATCTGTTTTACTTTATCAAAAGAAGCACTGGCATCGAATTGGATTTTTCAATGGCATCGCAAACTACGTTAGCAGACATTTTTATCAACAGGGCGATTTGTATATGTCATTCTAGGTTAAATTATTGTATTTGTATGAAATCAAGCATTTATTTTACTTCAACTTTCCATAGTTATATTTTATGATCGGAAAAAAACACATTATATTTGCATATAAATATTACTACATGTACTTTTATCGATGTCTTCCGGGAATTCTTAAAAGGGTTTAAGAAATAATGAAGAAATTTTGGTATAAAAATTGTATTTTATGTAAATGTGTTAGCATTGGTAAGGTTTAGTCAATGTCCAAAAGGACACGCATACAATAGTAACATCTTTAGTATTTTAGTATAAATTAAGTGAATATAATATTTGATAAATAATAATAAAAGAAAACAGACACAAGCACTCAAAGTGCTAAATGAGAGGAGCTGTAGCAGAAACTGCAAATAACTTACAATAATTTAATAATCTAAATTTCCAAAGCAAGTAACAACACCCTAAAACCACTGCCAATAAATTAAATTTAGATGCACAGAATATTCAAATAACCTAAGAAATAAAATAAAAATACTGCTACAGAAAGATCAGATATTAAAATTAAACAATAAATAAATTGAATTATTTAGACACTAAGATCACAGTTTATAAGGAGAATCAAATGCACTTCTATAGTCTATAAAAATAATCATATATATTTATAACACAAGGAGGGTACTCGCATTGTTTGGCATGGCGAAAATAAAGTGAACTGGTATCTGGAAACATACCAACACGTGTGATGCATTGCCCAAGATACACGTAACAGAAAAAGTATCCCATTAATTACTATTAAAGTGTTCAAATCAACACCACAGAAAAGGTATAAGATTTAGAATTATAAATTTGTTTGTAGTTCGATAAACACATTTATGCCTGGGATCATAAATCTCATTGTCAGAAATCAAATGTGCAAATACCCTAAAAAAAACAATAAGTAATAATCATTACGCTTGACAATTTTCATTTCTATATTTAAAAAATACATGTGGAATGTTAGTTTTAAATTTAATAGTATTAAATTAATCAATAAATCAGTATTCACTAACCAACATGCGATTAAAAGTAATATAAAACAACCATTTTTAGCACTGTGTGGATATTATATAACAAAAGGTGTTAATAAAACAATTTTGCATTTCTCCACTAAAAATTTTGATTGTGTGTAGAATAAGTAAAATAAGGATATATGTAATTAATTAATTTCATTAAATCACTGGGTTAAATTATTAAATAAACGAATATTCGTAAAGTATCTAGCTGTCTTTAAAACGGCATTTGACAATGAGACGGTACATTTTGTCCCACCTTTAAAATAAATAATAACTGGTAAGATATGTGTAGCAGCCTTAACAAAATATAATAAATAAACACAGGTGTACCACGGGTCGTCACCACAATTCACACAAGTGGTTTTATTGTGAAGGATTTCTTTGTGAGATGAGTTATACCTCATATAAGATTGTATTTGAATAATTGAAAATCCTTAAAATATAATATTCTCATGTAGATACATCGAGATTCTCCTTTCATCCTTTGTGTTAACATTATTGTGGTCTTCCTCCCTTTTTTGGAAATGAGTATTCTTTGCCAATTTTGTATATTTAATTGCTACAGTCAAATAAACATGGGAATGTTGGGAGAAAGTATGCGAAAAAAATGTAGCTAACTAAACCTTATCCTCTATTTTTAGTTACTGTTAAGCGACATATTAATTTCATACAATAATCATTTTGGTACCGGTCAAACCGTAGTTTTATATTATAAAAAAAATTTAACTAAAATATTATTATATACCCACATACGAGATTTTACAAATTTATTTAATTAAACAATAATTTTTAAATATTACTTCTAGCTGCACTATGTTCTTCTTATTGTGACCAAAAATATTTAAAAACAAATTTTTGTTCATTTATATTTTTTATAAATAAAAATCATGCAGGTATTTTTTTAGAAAATATCATTTTTTCTATTCATCTTTTGCTGATAGCTTATTAAAGGAATGTGATTTTTGAGTTATGTATTCAAATTTTATAAAATTGTTATAATAAAACGGATAGAGTTAAAATTATCAGACAGATAACTTAACCACGATTAACAGGTTAAAATGGTCAAACTTTGGTTATTCTTTTGCCTTTTGAGATGTCTGATTTCGGAGATGAGAACACAAGCCTTCTTCAGACTGTTATAACCACCCAAAAAAAGAGTTTAAAAACAACATTGTGTCATTAAGTCACCCACTACACATTTTGATTGGAAAACCAGGCAGCAGTGGCTTATGCTGACTCTTGACGGGTGAATCTTAAACTGATGTTATTGCCACATGCTTATTTTAATTTGGTCAAAGACGATATGTACTGACATTGCAAGTAAGTACAAATCGTTCATAAAAAGACCATATAAATGTGTAAATAAGTAAATTTACCTTCGTTTGTATATATTTGGTCAAATGATATAAAAGGCTCAAATGTAACATACACATTTCGAGGTTAAGTGTAAGAACATAATGTCTTTATATAGGGTGTTTTAAACACAATGCAGTTTTGACACGGGGTACACCTGTTGTCTTCTTACATTAAAAAATTAACCTATCTTAAAACCAGAATAATTTTTCTTATAATTTCTCTCTAACATTACATAATCGATCGTAAAGCTTTATTTTCGCTATTTTCACAAATGGTAAAAAATATAAACAATCGAGATTCATTGGCATTGAATTTTACCTAAGCAGAATCACGCCCAGCATGGGCAGCGACATAGCAATTTGGGAGTAAAAGTTGATACATATAATATTCAGCGGTCACCGAGAACCGTACAATAGTTGGACTATTGGAGATTAATTTCACAGCGTCACTTTGAAAGTGAAAATTTTTTGTTAAGTATGTGTATCAAAAGCGTCGTTCTATAAAAGCATTGTTGACATTTAAGGAGACGGAGGCACTTGCTGTATAATCTGAAAAATAAATTAACTCTCAATAATATTTATAAATAATATCTCAAAAAAATAACTCAGTAACATTAATATGTAAATAATTACAATAAATTGGAATAAAAAATATTTATATGCAGTCATATGCTAAGCCTGTACATTACAGTTTTGAATTATTTTATTGAAGTTCTTAAAAAAAACTGACGATGATAACTCAGCATCGAGGAATCAGATTATCGGTCAAAATGTAAAAAGCTATTAATACCTTGCTGAAAGAATCAACCCTTCTTTGAGAAGTTGGAGCACCGGCAGCAGTCAGCTTGAAGTCAGTGCCAAGGATTTCTCCAATACTGAAATATACAAAAGATCTTAAAACGTTTAGATGCAGGAAAAAAAACCAATTGACGGAAATAATGTATAATGATTACCTGGAATTCCTTTTCATGCGATTTCCGTTTGAACTAGGATACCTATCAAAGTAATCTTTGTAAATTGTGTATCGGTTGGGCTGCCATATTGTGTGGACTAAGTTGTAATGCTTCCGTAAGAACATGATTAGCTTCTCCGAAGGTCGGTCAAAGGCCATGGCTCCAGGGGACACCTTCTCTGACTGATAAACAAAATAAACATATTGATCACAATTATCAAACTGTGTTACTTTGAGAACACTTGCACGCAGTATCATTAAGAGGAGAAATAGTGATGATTTCACTGTATGATGAAACATTATGCAAAATAAATGTAAATTACGAGTGGAGGCATGAGAAGTATTAATTGTTTGATTATACCAGTGTAGTTTAAAAAAAGAGATGAGCTAGCTGAATTTGGGAAAATAACATCCTATGAGATCATGCGGGTATCTTATGAGACATAGAAGAGCAGGAAGACACAAGTCACCATAGTTAGATGGAGTTTAGGGTCAGAGTAAAATCCACAAGCAGAAGGTTCAAAGTAAACATTGGTGAGATGGTTCAATCATTCCAAAAAAGGATTGTGTAATGTTACTTAGAAGTCCCGATACAGTCATGTGGTTTGTGTAAACCACAGATACAAGTACTATAAACAAAAGCATGCTGAAATATAAAATATTTATGATATTTTTCAAGCACTTTATTATGCAAAAAAAATACCTAGGGAAACAAAGAAAACAATATAAGTGAGTATAAATATTGCAACTGTGTACCAACCTCCAGCATAAAGTCAAATATCTGCCGGCCCCATCCTTTGCGCTGCTCCTTGGTGAATACATAGAAGTCCAGCACGCACGGGATGTCCACGGCCATCTGCTCCCTGTGTCCGTCAGTTAGGAAGAGTTTCTTTTCTCCTACCTTTACATAGCCTGTAGCAGCACCTTGGCCACTATAAAATGCAATAAAAAAATTACAAGTTGGAAAAACAATGAGTGGATGTCAAGAAAATTTAGAGCTAGTTATATTCTGAATTAAAACAAGAAAGCAAATTTAAAAGGAAAAAATAAATTTCTAAGCACATTGAAACTCCAAAAATGTATTTAATTTTCTTACTCAAAAGCACTGTGATCAATAGCAAGATACACTCTTTGGTTTGTGTTTACGAGGTTTTTAAATGTTGTTATGGACTTTTTAAGGTGTTGTTCTTTTGCTGAAAGTTCTCCAAGTGAATCCAAAACTCTTTCCAGCTCTAAATAGTACCGCCTGAAAGAAATATAATTCAGTTATACAAAATTTGTTTATTTTATCAACACTGACAAAATATATTGAATTAATAAAAATTATCCAATGTCAAAAGTTTATTAATAATTTAATTATAAGAGGGTATAAATAAAGTTCAGTTCTTAGTATAATTGTCAGGGTCTTTTGATATTGCTTATTTTGCAATGATCATTACGAGTGTAGGTACGTGTCGCCTTTTATGGTAAATGGAAATATATATATACAACAGTTTTGGTTCAGTGACCATGAAGAGTCATGGGCAATGGGATCGGCAAGACAAGAAATATAACTTAAAATGGCTACGTTAATTTCATATTACGCACTCAAGTTAATGCTAGACTTAAATAACTAATGGATTATGTCATATCGTTGAAAAATAAACAAGCTTAAATATTTAACGTCATATTACCTGCGGTCGTCGCTACTGATCTTATGATGGGCGATCACGTTTTCGCTACTAATTATAATAATATCACTTGATATGAATTCATTTATATTGTGATGAAACTCCATAATTTATCAAGATTATCAAATATTAAATTTTGTTTTTAAATTTATTTTTATCTGACAACTAAAAATTTGACATAAGCAACGTCGACGAAAGCACTTCTTCTTCTTTGCAATTCAGTGTCATGGGTGATTGCCACATTGTGCTGCCATATAAAAAATATTTTTTCCAATAATATTTAATAAATTAACATATTTTCCTGGTTGGGTAAAATTAAATATATATCTTGAATAAAAAAAACCTAATAGAAAAGTGTATATATATATATATATATATATATATATATAAATATTTGCTTTATTGCAATTATTGATAAGTAAATTAAATTTAAAAAATCTCAAAATAGCTATATAGGGATTTAAATAAAAATACAGAATATGAATAATTTATTTATTTGTTTTGCTCAAAGCTTGTTTTTTAATTTATCAATCACAAAAAAAACAATATTTTTTTAGAAAACATATTTTTATTTACAAAATATATTACTATACCATATGTACGAACGTCGGCGAGGCAGTTTTTGTGACTAACTTCATGTGCATGTATATAAAAACCATAATGCAAAAGGCCAATTATAAATTTTTGTCTTTGTTATTTAGTTCGTAGATATTTATTACACATAAACACACGCGAATGAAGGGTTTTTCCCTGCTTAACATATACGCTACCACCAAAGTCACACATTGAGAGCCCCGAAACCTGCGCGCAGGACGGGGATAGCCAAACACTCCGCCCAAACATTAGTTATAAGATCTATTGTAATAAACTTGATGAACAAACTTGATTAATTTTTTTTTAAAAGGCCATAAACGTCAGAGTCGAACATGAGTCGTTTGAATACACACCTCCTGCACCGCTACGTATCTTGTTGGCTACAAGCTTGAACGATACAAGCACGAATCCTTGAGTAAAATCCTATTAAATAATTACAGTCTTTGTGCGAGATAAGTCCGTATAAAGTGGTCCTTCGCGAGCCGGATTAAAATCAGTTTTGGATTTGTAAAAGTGAAGATTCGGTGTTTTAAAGTGTGCTGTGTTTAAAACCTTTAAAATAAATTGAACCGCGGAAATTACGGCCTTACAACCCGTGATTTAAAAACATTCGTTGAGCGTAAAATTTGTAAACATGCCGGGATCCACTCGGTCGGGCGCGAAACCGGCTGCAGAGGACAGAGCCGGGTTACAGGAAAGTGTTCAGAATGCCGCGAACACCGCGAACACCGCTAGGACAGCCGAACAGAATGACCGGCACAGTCAAACCGCGGCATGGGTTTCCCAGCATGCCTCAAACAACTCTATTGCTCGGATCATGGCCGCCCTCACTGGCAATCCAACATCAAAAAGCCCGGCAGCAACAGCCACAGAACCGACAAGTGCCCGGGTTTTTCAAACAAAACCGTAAAGGAGTGCGCGGGGACGGAGCGTCCTATGTCCTGAAGGGGCATACGGTCGAGTCACTCATGCTGATGAGCGAAGCGATTATTTGGAAATTGCTTTAGTTTATAACAAAGTAATTGTAAATGGAGATCACTTTTAATATATATGCTTTTTAAATTGAATTTGTGCATGCAAATTTGACTGCATTATTAAGGTTATTAAAGAAAATAAAACAAATATCATATTTAACACTTTATTTAGATAATATGACAGTTCCTTAACGATAAGAGGCACATATGAATAAGGTACGTCCACTTATAATGGCACAATAACCATCACGATTTCTGCTGAAAAACAATAAATTAAACTCAATGAAAAATATACCAAACTTTTTAAAAGTATCAAAAGATATAGAGCCAGGCTAACAAAAGCAAATAAACTAAAATAATAGGTAAAGTACGTAAAATATAGAATAATAATGATTTTTCATGTTTATTATCTATCAATGGACTTCATTATGAGGTATTACATTTTAATCACTGAAGTCAGGTGCTCTCATGTAGTAAAAACTAAATAAGTCCAGATTTTAAAAATTTAACTTAAACCTATTTTTAGTAGCACCATCCAGTAAAACAATAAATTTATTTTATGTTAGTATAACACATTTTCACTTCAATACTGTTAACAGAAGAAAACATTAAATTTGATTCATGTTCTTATCTTACTGATGTACAAATATATTTTCTACTTTCATGTAAAATAAAGTTCATAGAACTACTTAAATAAATATGGCCATAAAAAAAGAAATAACCTATCTCTATACATAATACTGGCTACAAAAAAATAAAATAATGCCAAGAGACTGCTCTTGGGCGATATATAAAATAACGGCAAAATAATAAATAAAAATATGAATATTACAGATTTTAAAATCAATGTGCTCTGGACTAGGCTAGTATATGGAAATTAAAAAAAAATAATTAAAGATTCTTGAATATTAGTAAAATACCATTTTAAAATAATTTTTTTAAATAATTGAACGATTATGAAGCCTTTTAACACATAAAAAGAATAATTTGACACAAGAAAAAAATATACACCAGACACATGTGTGTTACTTTCCAAGGGAATCAATATTTATATAAAAAATACTTATTGCTATTTTTTTATATTATGTATCCTAGGTAAGTTTTTTTATCACCAGCTTAACTATTCATACGTATTGCAAAATATTCAAATAAATCTTTCGCACGGGAGACACTTGTCGTGTTAAGCATTATGTACATATTATCACACCTTTAAGGCACAGGTCTGTCAATTTTCGCACATAAAATTTTGTAGTAACTTAAAAACTAAAATACTCCATTTTAACATTAGTTTCTGGGTCTGAATGTAAAAAACACTTTTGGGATTGTATAACCGGTGCCATCTTAGCCAAAATTCAATTTCAAAACCACATTTGATGACAAAAATAAACAAATATCTTGTGGGTCAAGGCACTTGTTACAATTGGAAAGACTATGAATTTCAGTGACATTAGTATGTCAAAATGTGATGAATTTTCAATCATAAAATAATCATTCAATTTATGTTGTAGACTTGTAAATTTGGTCTCATATGCGGTGTGTTTTAGGTGCATTACAGCTACCCTTATTTAAAATTACAGATAGATAGTCAGGAAATCCACTTCAGGTATAACATATAATGATTTAGCAGCAGTCTACCAGTGAATTGCCTACAAAGGATATAATCATAGAACCTTCTAGAACTACTGAAATACTGAAACAGTAAACAATAAATTTCATCGCTTCAATATCTTCAAATGATTGATAAAAATCGATACAAAGGCAAATGATCCAACTTCTTAAAATCTACAACATGACTTCTTTGACATAAAGAATTTTTTTTTTTATACAGGCCAGATTATTTGAATGAGGTGTATTGTAGTTATGCTGAGTAGTCAGTATAAAAATAATCGTCAGACTAATTCTATAAATATATTCTATCACTCCAGCCAACTGTTCAGAATAGTTCATTTGAAGTTAAGTACGTTGGATGTGAGTATTGGGCAGTTTTACAATCCCAAAACAAGCAAGAACATATTTCTGGGCAATAGTCTGAAGTGTCTTTAAAACAATACACATATACAATGCACAAATCACCAATCAATGGTCAACAATTTAATTGCTTGTATCGTATCTAAAATTATTTCATTACAAAATCTATTGAATTAAATAAAACTGTATTTTTTATACGAAAAAAACGAACAAGAATACATAAATTGGTATTAACACGAATTTGTAAGACTATCGAGTCTCTCACGCGCAGGCAGCATTTGGGTGGTACGTGATGGTGTTGTGAGCGTGTGAGAAGGGGGCCTGAGCGCCGGCGCCCGGGGTCAGCTGAAGTGGCCGAGCTTTGCCTCCAAGTACACAGCGAGTTGTTTCTCCCACCTCCACTTCCACCGGTAAGTCTACACCTCTTAACCTAAAAAAAAACACAACAATAATAATTGGTAGTGCCATATTACCATTGATCGAATGCATTTAGAGCTGTACCAAGAGAAGCTCAATCAGTTTGGACACAAGTAATGCAGTCGGGACTCACTTGTGGTATCTGTTGGACATGACTCCCAGCAGCTCACCCACGAGGTCCTGCCCGGGGCCAGGGGGCATGAGAGCCACTACCAGGTCATTTTTGGCAGCTGGCACTCCCAGTACGACCAGCTGCACGGCACTGCTCATCACTCGCACTACTCCCAACTGGAAACACACCACAACAAATTTACAGACCGATACGAAAAAGAAAACACTTGCAGACGATAATATCAATAATAAAATGGATAATATTGGAATTTAAAAAAATACCTCTGATATAGACACAGGCTTCTTCATAGACTTGAACGTCTTATTGTCCAGCTTGTAAAGGCAGGTGTCGGTGAGAATTAAGCAGCGCTCGGCAACCTTGTTGAAGCGGTTGACTTTGTACATTCGGCAGGAGAACAGGGGTGGGGCGGGCAGGTGCAGGGCTATAAGGGCGCGGGAATACACTGCGCACAGTGGGTTGTATGCTGGCTGGGCGAGGTAGTCGCCGCTCCAAACACGCGAAGCACCCCACTCTGGGCGGCGTCGGCGCAGGCAGCCTGCTGCTGCTATCTTCATCCTGAGAAAAATACAAAGGCGGGTCTAAACATTGAACATCAAATAACAGAAGAATATTAAATTTTTCAATTTTGTAAATGATATCAGATGTACAATCATGCGAATACCATGAAATGATTATCAATAGCAATGTAACAATAAAAATTAATCATAGTATACTTTGCGTAAGAAAACAAATGCCACAGTGGAAAATTTACTAAAGGTTATGCCAGAAAAATTATTCCAAGTAAAGTTCACAAAAAATTACATCATTGTATTACTCATGATAAATAACAAATTAATGATTTTTGGAAGAAACATGAAATATATCAAAGCCTGGTTTATTTAATGAAAGTGTATACATGACAATGTAAAGAGAACGAGAAAGAACATTACAGCCTTTTGTTAGCACATCTTAAAATATTAAGGTAAATATTGAAGTAGTTACATGAGTTGCGGCCTCTGGTCTGCAGGAATGGGCTTGAGCAGGAGATGGGCTCTCCAGCGGCGGTGCGCGGCCTGCAGTGTGTGTACGGGTACCCCTCGCGGCGCCGGCGGCCAGCCTCCCGGCAGCTGCGCTGGGCCTCGACCAGTACCCACGCGGCGCCTCAGCTCACTGATGTACTTCCTGCCTTTGTAACTCCTGGAAATGGATAGAGGATTTAGGTCAAAGATACTTTGGACTATTCTGTAATAGTAAGACATGGCAAAAATATTTTACCTTAAACTATTACCAATTGTGAACTTTGTTGTTTAAATATTAGGTATTTATTTAGTAAAATTGATTTGAATCTTTACCTCCATGCTCTCAAGATGGTCATGGCAGCGCACATGCGATGGTATCGCATCCGAGCAATGGTTCCTCGCCAGAGTTTCTGAAGAAGAATAACAATGCTGGGCAGTAACTCTGCTCTTGCAGCTTCCAGTGCGTGCAAAGTGCGGGCACTCCTAAAAAAAAAAAAAAACATTAAGTGAATTGCTCCTATTTTGCAGATATTTTTCGTTAAAAGCCACAGAGGCTTAAATAAAAAAACAAAATTGAGATCCAATAGTTATGGAATGCATTTGATTCAATGTTTCCCTTTTATTATATTTTTGAGAAAAATTTTATTTGACAAAGATTGCATCATTTCACCTCTTGTCTAAATTACATGTCATCTTCATAATAATCTTAAAAATTAGATTGACTGAACAATAAATAAAATATGTACTAAATTAAATAACCGAAACTTAAATTAAATAAAAAACTGAATAAAAATTTACAAACGAAACGGGCCATGTCAAAAATAATGGTATTAACAAATGAATTTATCTGAAATGAAATTTAATTTTTAAAAAAGAACAAACCAATACGCATAGTTGTCTATACATGACGCGGACATATAAAATGTAATTTAACACTAGAACGGGAAACGTTTGACACCCCATTGGACTGCCGCGGGACAAATTGAACCCAGTTCAATTATTGTGCTGAAAAACCAAAATTACATACTAACTTTCTGTAGTATTTGACAAGCAAACTATGCATAAATAACATTCTTTAGAAATACATTTATTGCAGATATTTTTTTGCTCATGTGACTCGACAACGCGTGCGCTTATCTTGTTTTTCTGGAATCGCGACATAATGCTAATCTTTCTGCTTGCAATATACTTCTCGCCCGATTCTTCTTCCAATTGTAATAGAAAATCTCTGCACTCCACTCGCTGTTGTTGCTAATTTTGTATAATACCCACAACCATACAACACAACATGCAACAATACTACCTACCTACTCGTATGGCTTTAAATATATACATTTTATTACATTACAAAAGTGCGATTGTTTCAATTTATAAAATACACAAGTAAATTAAAAGTCAAAAAGTTTCCAAATTTAGAAAGTAAGAGTTAATCGAAATTGACGGCAGAACAAAATTGGGACGGTGGGCAACTTTATAAATTGCTATTAAAAGGTCAAATTATTTATTTATTTCATCTAAAAGAGAAAGTTTTGCAATTCACTTATAGCCTGTTATAGAATTAAAAGTTGAAATTGATTATATCAAATTTATGAATCAATATCTGTACCTGATGAAAAGCTTGGTTTGTCCGTACTGCACGTCCGTAACTCCTCGGTCACGGAGCAGTACCATGACGCCCTCGCGGTCACTGCCCTGCCTGAAATTGGGCCAGGTGAACTGTGACAGCATCTTGTATCTTTTGAGGAAGCGATCGTAGCGCTGGCGATTGGCAAAGCCGGCGCGTCGAACGCGGACATTCTCCACCAGCCCAAGGTAGTTCACTTGATGACGCACCTGTAATTTTACACGATTGCTTAAAAAACTTATGGTGAACATAATGCAAACTAGATCCAATGATTTCTTCAAACAGATTGATTCTAGGATATATATATATATATTGTTGATTTTGATGTTTTATTCAACAGATTTCAACTAGTTATAAATATAAAAGAAGTTGTGATTATGATGATCTCACCAGGTTCTCATCCCACATGCTGGGACTCTGCAAGGGGTTTGGTTTGACGCAGCGCACGTAGAAAGGTTCCTTGGTGTGGAGACCTTGCACGAGGGCCGACATGGAGGCTCGGAATAGAGAAGCCGCTGATGGAGGGCGTTTAGAAGTCTGCAAAGCAACATGTGTGATTAAAGCACTGCATAGGTTAGATAATTTGGAATATTTTGGACAGATTTGACTTGTTTAAAAAATATTACAAAATATATATGATATTTCAATAATATTTGGAAAACCTTGAAACTTTTCAATCGTTATGTAACGACTGTGTTATCTTTTAAACAATTCCCTACAAGGTTGCTTTAAATGTTGCTTCCTGTCAACAATGTTATAAAGCATGATAATCTTATGATTCAAATCTATAAAAGGTATTAAGATTTCACAATTAGACATTTCTGGGATAATTCAATGGCAAGAGTTTGAATTTTTACACAAAACATGAGCTGTCTGTAGTACGAGCACATCCAAGAGATTTTTTGTTTTCGGTACCTGCTGGATGTGTGTGCCGCCTTCGGGCCACATGTCTTTGAGACTGGGGTTGGTGGAAGAGTGGAGAAGTCGCTTGAGGTCCTGCCACAGAGCGTCCTTGTTCTTGTCCATGAAGCCTGCGATGCTGTATGTAACATCTCCGGCATAGTGACTGGAAATTAAAAATAATAACAATAAATTAAACTGAGCTTCACGTTATCCCATGTTATCATAACTATTTTTGTTTATATAAAAAAAGGAATTATAAAAATTAATATTATGCATTTGTTAGGCAATTTAAAAAACTGACGTGATTCGGAAGTCTTCCCGATGTCTCAAAGCCTTATCTGTGGGGAGTAGCTGTCGAGACGTGTAGTGAGCGTGCTGACCTAGCCGAGAATCCAGAGCTTCCAGGAGTACTACGTCTGTCACCTGAATCGAGTTAACACGTTATAATATATTTGAAACTGGCAAAAATTTAGCTTATGATTATAAGAATTCCGTGTAACCAGCTAATGAGGAATGAATTCTAAACCTGCTTATTTCAGAATCTCTTCTCTCTTCTTAAAAAAATACATTTAAATTATCCAATATAGAAGATTATATTAGTATTAAATTAACTATAGGAATAAGTTGATAAGTATTTCAATCTCATTAAAAATTATGTAAGTCAATTTCAGTCAGTCAAGTCTGATAGTTCCTGATAGCCTGTTATGTTGAAGTTTTTAATCGAAAGATAATTACCTGCTTAGGATTGAGGCAAGCTTCATCCATGATGGAGATGATGCCCTTGTGTGGGGCATCCACCAGCTCGCAGATGACTCGGTTATTGAAGTATTGGATGGGAGTCCACTGGATGCCTTCACGCTGGTATTCTTCTTGCTCCTGACGCAACACCAATTCTGTAAAAGATAAATGAATATAGTAAATATGTGGTTTTATAGAATTATATATTTAGAAGCTTCATATATAAATATATGAGTTTATATATTTACCTATAAACAATTGCTGAAGTTTTTCATTACAGTAATTGATACAAAATTGTTCAAAGCTGTTTTTATCAAATATTTCAAATCCGTAGATATCTAAAACGCCAATAACTGCATTCTTGTATGTCAAATTTGGAGTTTCAATTGCATCGTTAATCTTGGTCACAATATATGAGAATAGTCTGTCATAGACGGCCTTGGCTAGGGCGTCTCTTGTGTATTCTGCCTCTTGGAGGGTGTGCTCCTTGCTGACCAGGTCTCCGCCGGCTGACAGCACTCTTCCAACCATGGCGGAACGCAGTGAGGACTCTGAGACTCCGAGGGCTCGACAGCAAGCACCGGCCGGGCCGCCCACTTTGATGTCATTGCCATCCCCACTCGCAAACGTAAGTTCTCCCTACAAAATGTATTTATCTTAATCATTGAAATTATTGAACACTCGCTGAAAATATCACATGACAAAAGCGGTTACTTAAATTAAAATTTAATATATTCAATCGTTAAATCATTCTGCTTAACAGAACTACAAAGTTAATCTATTATAAATATGTATCTTTTGATAAGTATTATTAGTAATGCGAATTTGTTGTATTATTATCAAACTTATGATAAAGAAAACATGATTTTGTTTGTAGATAAACATCATTATTATACAGCTTGTTCTAATTAAATTATCACTTAAGTATTTACTGTCAACCCACTTACGATTATGTATTTTCAATCACATATGAAATAATAAACAATAGACATAGCGTATTATTCATTATTAAATGTATTGTATGTCATGTTATTTTATTTACAATAATACTGTAAATTAAAAAAGGCTATTTAGTACGGGTAAATATTTCGTGAATGTTTTGTTAATGGTTATTTCATTGCAATGTCAATGAAAAATTAAATTAGAATTAATAACACAAGAAAATTAAAATTTAAAAATTAAATGTCTTGAAAAATTTATCATATAGTCAAAAAGTCAAGAAAAATAATTAGAAGACTTAGATTAGACCAATAAGACTTTGAACGTGAGATTGGAAGGATAAAAAAGAGGCAATAAGCAATATATGATAAAATATTATCATTTTTTACATACCAGTAAAACTACTCCGGCAACAATAGTCCATATCTCTTGAGTCTGCGCCGTCTGGAAGCCTAGAGCATGGAAAGAGCTGTTTGTCATGGAGAACGACTTGGTGTCTTGCGGTGAAGGGCGGTTGGGACCCGTGAACTTGTATTGGCTGCTTTTGTTCATTCCCCAGCCCTTGCACTGACTGTCCGAAGCTCCGCCAAGCATCTAAAAATGAAATTATTAGAATATTAAAAAAACACTCTCTAAAGGAATGAGGATATCAACCATCCAATAATCAATTTCAGCTGCATAAAAATTGACCACGAAGCTATTCCTCGTTATGGCGTTTAAAAGGTCGCCGGTTTCATAGATTTTATGATCAATTGTTATATTTTATGGATGGTTAATTCTACATCACAGACCTTCAAAATAAGTCTAATTATTCAAAACTGTGATAATTATATTACATATATGACATAAATTTTTGATGGCAAAGTATAAAAACATTAAAAAAATATTTTTAATTGGTTTTTAGATATTTTAGAACATGTATTATATGTACGGATGGCACATTACTGTATTGTTATATTTTATTCAATTTTTACAATAAGTCTAAATATTAGCATTAAAATTTTCCCAGCAATTAGAGCTAAGCGGTACGATTTAAGAATTCAATTAAAATTTATGAGTTTTTTATCTTATTGTTTGGATTCAAACCAGCCAAGTGTGGCCGCTATCGTGTAGCTACTTTCCTAGGGTATTGAATAATGTAAACACCAACCACGGGGGGCATATTAAATGCTGGTAAATTCACTAAATTGTATTGTATTAAATATAATATGCTCATCATTACAATGCACATTTAATCTCACAGCTACGTAGTTTAGAGTACAATCTTTTAATTAATAATGTATGATAAAAGCCGTATGAAGTCTTGTCTAATTAGGCTGACAATTACATAGAAGCAAAATAGGAGACAACAAGGAGAGAAAATTTTATGTCAACATGTTATAAAGCCAAATTTGCAACATTTATATATAATATTATATATATATTTTTTCAAAACAACGAAAAAACCTAAAAGGATAAGCAAACAAAGCGTTAATTAAAAAAATGGATGAATTTAATGTCAAAAGGTACTTTAGTTTTAATCATAAACTCAAATGTCTCTATAATAATTTTTTTATATTAGTGAGTTTTTAAATAAATTTTACCAAATCAGCAAGACCAGAAAAAAGCGGTCCCGTTGAAAACGAGACCTAATTATAACATATAAACATATTTATTTAGAATCATTTACAGTTTTTAAAAAAGTAAGTCAAACATGCTTTCATACACCAAATTAAATTAAATTTTCTTTCTCTATCAAAATTATTGGGTTGGATTAAACGTGCCACTGAAATTGTATATTTAATGTCAAAATAATAATTTGACATTTGCACAATTCTACTGCAGAGAGATATGGCGATTAATCGCCAACGGATTATGTTTTTTCAACTGAAATGCTGCATACAAATCTGGTTAGTATATCTCTGACCAAAGTCAGGCTTAACCTGAAAACCAAAGACTGGTGCCTAGAGATTAGTGGAATCCAAGGGCTTGATATGGGTAAATATATAGTTGGTTGGGTTATGCCTTACCTGATAGAAAGAATGGAAGTTCCTCTCTCCGGACTGTTGGCTGGTGACCCTGGATTTTTCAAGAAGGTAGTTACTGATGTGTCCTCCGACTGGATCTCCTTTGTAGTCAAAGTTGATATCCATGTATTTGCCGAACCGCGAGGAGTTATCATTTCTATTTGTTTTAGCGTTTCCAAACGTTTCTAATATGGCGTTTGATTGGATGAGTACATTTTTAACTCTGGAAAAGATTACAAATTATTAGTCATGGTTACAATAAAATAAAACCATTTGGTTTTATTTTATTGTAATAAAATGGAGTATTACAAAATAAATACCAGTTCCATTAATTAGTCATGGTAATTCAAAACTTTAAAACAATTGTTTATTATTGCAAAATCATGGGATATTAGACCGGGTAGAAATATGAAACACCAATAATATTTATTTTACGGATTATGATGATTACCTGTCAATGTACTCTCTGTGTACTTGTGTTGTGTTGGCAGCGATGTATTTCATGATGTGTTTGGATGCTTCCGTTTTTCCTGCACCGGATTCACCGCTGATAAGGACGCAAGTATCCTTGCCCTAAATCAAAGGAACATTCGTATTTATTTGTCTACCAAGACTATCTAGGACAATCAGTGTCAATAATAGAAGAGAGATTGGAGCTCCATGGACTGACCAAGCTATTAATAATTAACTATAGTTTTACCTGCTGCCTGAGAACTCTCTGGCAGGCATCAGCCACTGAGAAAACGTGGGGAGGAACTTCGAACATCTCCCTGCCTCGATACTGGGACATGGTGCTGGGTCCATATATGTCTAGGGTCTTGTAAGGGTTCACGGAGACCAGCACCTCTCCTATGTACGTGTAGATCCGGTTTTGGGAGAATCTGAAACAAGAATACCAAAATTAATTAATTATATATGAAACCAGCATGATTTTTTGTAAACCTCAACCTTTTTGATGTAATAGTTCTTCACTAGATTGTACAGTTATTATAAAAGTGAGACTCGGATTTTGGAAGACATATTTTGGAAAATAATATTTGACAAATCAAATCACGCTGGATTCATAAATGGCTTTTTTGATAATAAACTATAAATGATTTAGATCGAAATTTTTTAAGAGAACAAATTTACAGTAGTAGGTAAAATTTAATAATCTTTTTAAAATTAAATTTACACCCAAATAACAAATAATGTTTTCGTACGTTTTTTACATTCAATGAATTCTATTGCATGCCATACGTTAAACCATGAACTATGAACAGTCATACGCTAAACCAGGTCTACGCAAACTACGGTTTATTGACCCGATTAACTTGCCATACTGCACTTTTTACCTATAATTTAATTTTTACCCTATTTAACAGTAGATTTCCATAGCTCTCTTAAAATCACTATGCTAGAGCGTTGCTATAACGTCTCCTAAACGGGCGAGTCTATTTTTATCATAGATATGTCCCGAGTCCTTAATTATGCATATCCTCAAACTGAAGGATGCAATTCTCTACACGGAAGATATCCATCTTCATCTGTATATAAATACACTTGGTGCTGTGAGATCAGGATACGGCGGGAATGCGAACATCCTTCTGTTTAAGTAAATAAATCGTCATTCATTGAAAAAAAAAAATTACGGGTTCATAGCTTTTGGTAGACGTTGTTATTAGATTATTTTGGGTGCTATGCTGCGTAGTGTTTGTGTCTTCGACGTTTCAGCACTTTGCCTCGTCCATCGAAAAGAAGTGATATCGCACAAAGAGATGACCATGTAAAATGACCTCACGTGCTGTGTGCATTTACCATGGTGAAACCCACATCGATTTCCGTACAGTCATTCCACATTATCAAAAGAATATACGCGAAGCATTCTCATCGACTTCCTAGACTACTCAAATCACATCCTGCGGGAAATAATATCCGGAGAATAACCTCACGACGTTGCAGGTATTTTTTTTTAATTAAAGATCCGGTATGGACTTTAAAAAACTAGAATTTAACCGATATTGATTTTTATCATACATAATCATAATACTCTGTAACATTAATGGAATCTGAAATTTGTAGATATTGAAAATATTTCCACATGCCCATAGCATCTCTCCCTTCCGTGACACTAGCATATAAATACACTATTCGTTATAAATACATCTCCGAGCTCTCGGCTACGGTCACGGACTCGCATCACAACCACACGGCACGGTATACAACCATAAACATGGACATGGCCACAATGGCCGGTGGGGAGACAAAAGCAGGAGCTCTGGCTCAGTGAATGGATTGGATCGGTTTTAATTGAAAAAGGCGACATAAATACGACGAAACAGACGTTAATTCTATTGAACGATTGTTTAGTTTTTTTTTTGTAAGTTCCTATTGCAAAAATACTTTTTTACTCTCGATTTTAGTCTTTTTTGGGCAAAACGCGATGCATGATTCCTCGGCGCGGACAGATAACAATGGCTTGCGAAAAAGCACGTTTGGTGAATTCGGAATATGTCGAATCGTTTGTGTTGCTGTTTGGCCCGAAAAAAGCCGAGGGAATGCCTTGGAACGCGTTCCGAAACTAATGACAATAGATTATTGAAAAAAAGTTTGTACAAGCGGGAGGAAAAACACTTTGCAATGGCTCATGACGCAACAGCGTGTATTTTGTAGAAAGAAAAAAAAACACACGTGCATTCATTCTGACATTTACGTAGATTGTTACTGACGAAATTTGGTTATTTCTATGTTCCCAGGGTAAAACAATCACAGAGAAAGCAAAACGAATAAAACATATATTTAATAAAGTTCATGGAATTTATATAAAGATTATAATTAAAATGATTCCGGATATGTTATATAAAATTAACTTGTTAATATCAAGAAAAAAATATTCCATTCGCTTTCAATTTCCACTTCCTGCGGCGGAATATAAATAAATAAGCACGACAAATGACACTTCTATCATTTTCAAAAATAGAACCAAGATCATTCTCATTTTGAAAACGTGAAACAAAGGATGACGCGTTCCATTTTCGAAAGACTCATCTTGGCCGCGCCTGCAGAAGCAAACCGAAACGAGACAGCTCATAGTAAAACTACAACTCACATTGTTTCACTCCTACGCATGTATTATAATACCACAACACACTGTATGTTTTGATAATAGCAGAACCTAACCTAACCTAACCTAGACACGCAAGCATAACACAATTAAATATAGTATATTTATTTTTTTGTGTATTTGTGTAATCGCATGGACTTCCTTTAGCCGTCTAAATACTGTATAATCTTTAAAAACAGAGAACCACTGCCATCACTACAAGGCATATAACAAAGGTAGATTTACCTACTGAGTAATAGACTTCTCGCCCCGTTTATCTGAGATCGTATATTTACAACGAATAAAGATAAAAAAATACATAAATGCAAAACAGCGCACTGTCACAAGTTTTATTTCCGTTATTCAATTTCATTTTCATGGTTTAATCTTTATAGCCCGAATATGCATGCACATGGTGATGACGTCACGCGTTATATTAATTTATCTATCTCCGTCGTCTTGCAGGCAGGGTATTCGTTTTTTTTTTTCTTCTTTCATTTCTTCAGAGAAGCGTACATCCGCCGACTTGTAATGCAGTTGAATCCAACAAGCAGCCGTCATTTCAGATTGTCATTAATCAACACCCAACCGAAGAAGATTTAATTTTTTGGATTCGTAAATATAAAAATATATATGAATTCAGAATATCTTATGCGCATTGTGGGACCGTTAATTTCAGCATCAAACCACATTAAATGATATTCCGATCGTAGTGAACGTAACCTCATGTAAAATCGGCAAGGTTCAAAGCGGAATTGCATCGCGTAGAACGGGTTACTCGCCGGTGGCTGTGTTTTTGTGGTGCTCATTGGAGAGCACCAATGGCACCAAGGCGGGCCAGCTCCAAAGAGCGGCGACCTTCGCTTCAATGGGCGAAGCCACCTCCACGCGGAGCCTCTGGAGTCTGCTGGCACCACCTCGACCTGGTGTCCGTCTGAACTGACTATTCATTATGACTCATTGAAACAATTTGAGTTTTTAGAAGATATTCGATTCCCGTTGCCGATCGGCAAGAATTTCGTTTAATTCTCACCCAACATTGTTTTTGTGCAGATCCAGGACAGCAGAAATAAATCAGTACTTTTGTGCCACTCTGGGAAGCGAAGAACAATAATTACCCCATAAAAAAATAAACACAAAATAATCAAGATCATCAGCACAACTCGCTGCATATTTTTTTTTATATGTGTTTCAGTGTTTCACCAAAACACGTTTAAAATGCACGCAAGTTATTTGAGATAATCAATGTTTTATTGCTCGCGTGACCGCCGTAACTGCAATAGAAATTCAGTTTATTTGCGTTTTACCAAACTATGCCAGACTGCGGTAAATACAAAGCTGTAATCGCCAGAATGCAGGAGACCAACAACAATGACACCGATGCGAAGACGTTAGAAGATTCGGTTATGTTAGGTATACATATAAATATCTTGATATATTATTAACGTGATGATATGCATACTTCGCGCGGGGTGCGGTCTCACCTGACCACAGGCGGAGACGTTATCAGTTTTCCTGATGATTATCACCCATGAGTGTGCACTGACAGGCAGATAGCACTAAAAATTACTCCAAGTGCACAAAATAATATATATATTTTCCTGTGATTTTATTAACTACGATCTACGAAAAGAAAGTTGCCGAACACTGATCAAGTTTCAAAAACCGTTATCAAAAAATCTCCGGTCAACTATTTGGTTGATTCGATTTTGGTTAATTTCTGAAATCGATGCATAAATCATTTTCTTGTTTAATATTTTTATTACCGGAGCCGCTAGGCATAATTGAGGAAATTTACATGCGAGAATAAAACATTGATTGAATAAAACGAGTAAAATTGCATTTTTTTTGTAACTGAATTATAAAACCGCTGTACAAAATTAGGACAGTGAATCGATAGAAAGTATTTTTTTATTATTATTTAATAATACGAATAAAAAGCGAGTCTATAAAATACCTTGCGTATAGACGCAATCATGCCCCAGTTGTGTTTTACCTTTGATCGTGGAGACAATACATAATTAAATATATAAATAAAAACTCATTGTTTCACACAGGTTTGAACCGAAGAAATCACGATCGACACAGGCGACATGAGACTTAATTAACTTGCTATACGTGTAATTTGCAAATATTTACAAGTGTCTATAAATTGGGTATGGCTTTATGAGGACTATTACAGTAATAAAACCACGCATGCCTGGCCGTGGAAAAGTGGGGCGTCTATAGAAGTGGTCTCACGTAGTCTGACACCTGATATTATTCAGTAAAAAAGACCTCCAGACGGGATATTGTGTCGTTTATACAAGTACATACGAAAACGCTGGACGCGGTCTCCATAACAAGGAGTAGCGACATAAAAAAAAATTATTTGTAAAAAAAACACTCTGAGGTATTGAATCGTCGATTTATGAATACTTTTACTAGCATCACGAAGTCTATTCCCTCTGGGTCTGCTTGACATCCCAGCATGTGTTCATTCGAATGGTATTACGCTAGTAAAGCAGTTATCGTAGTGGAGGCACGCAGATGGGTGGAGGTAGATTATCGGGACAGATGTGGAGAGTAAATATATCTGGAGTCAGAGGTCTCTCAGATTATCCTCGGCGGTCGCGGGCTATTATTATAGAGCCAAATGTAGCCGGCGATTCGTTTTTTTTTGTGGACCGACTGGTTGGCGGACTACTAAATATAGAGTCAATGATTCACGAGACGAGCCTATAAGCATTGGAAATGTGGACCATGGTATATACTTGAAGTATAGCTATAAGTAAATATTAAATAAAATATATTAATTAAGCGTTTTTACATCGGTGTTGTGACATAACTTTTCAAGGATTTTTCGTGTGAATAGATTACCTTTTGTATAAGCGTTGTGTAGAAAGTAATATCGTAGAATAAATTAAACAAAGAGTAATTCGTTTGCAAGATTTATTTAACAGTACGAATATTTATTTAATAAATATGTGTGAAAAATGTTTTACAATGACAGGTGTCAATGATTTCCGTAAGTAAATAAATATTATTGTTAAGTGCCTCTCCTCAGAGGAGGTTGGCGAACATTTCAGTGAACACATACTCATTGCTGAGGCAGTGTTCATGGTTTTCCAAGGGAAAAATAGTGTAGTGAGTCCCCGGGACCTTCTACACCGCAGTTTTATATTATATTGCTGCTGCCCAATAGCATTATTATATAATCCTTTATACAAAGCTCTGTCGTATAGATCTGATACTCCATCTGCAGTAGGCTGCAGAGACAATAGCAGGAGTCCCCACCTGACAATTCCAAGTCTACAGCTGCATTTACACACGCTCAAGGTACAGAATGGGGAGAGCGGAATTTTTGTAATACAACGAATATTTCAAACGATATCAATGCATTATTAATTACTTGCACGCCACATATATATAATGTGTAAGTAATCACCCTGTACATGTGTAAAATATGTTTTAAAATGACAGGTGTTAAAGATTTCTATAAGTGAATGCAAATGAAGGCAATAACACGGTTTCTAGTCTGGCGGAGCGCGACACCCATTTTAATTGTTATTGTTTATATCTCAGCAGTGATTCATGTGGTGAGTCAGGGAGACGGTGAAGAAGTGGCGGTGCCGTCAGCGACCGACCGCCGCGGAGAGCCCCAGGGTCGCGGGGTGGGCCGGGGGGCCAGGGGGGCCAGGGGGGCCAGGGGGGCCAGGGGGGCCAGGGGGGCCAGGGGGGCCAGGGAGGCCAGGGGGGGCCAGGGGGGTCAGGGGCGTGCTGGGGGGCCAGGGGCGTGCTGGGGGGCCAGGGGGTGGCTGCGTCACCGGCGACACGCACCCAGCGCTCCTACGGATTCTATAAACGTCTTGAATTATCGAACTGCCGGAATGACGGCGGACTTTCTTCATATCTCGCGGGTGTACATGTGCCCAGACGATATATTTTTAGGCACACGCTGTATAGCAATTGCAATTACTCTGCCCTCTGCAAATTTGCAGAAGGAATAGCGAAGCCATTTGTCCTTGACTCTTGTTGCAGATGAGTCATCTTTATGTTTCGGGTTTCTCGACTCGATCTAACGAAGACACGATAGAACTGTGGCGGGCTTAATAGGCTTTTCACACGGAATAGAACTGATTTTCTAGGCTATCGTGTGCTGGTAGTTTTATCGTTAAAACTACTGTAAAATGAGCAAGCCTGTCAGGGTGTTATTGTAAATATATTTAATGGTAAGAAAGCGTACTTGTTGATCACAATTGTATTGCGTATGAATCAATCACCTCGTATCTCAAATACACCTCGATGGCTGAAGAGTGCAGAATTATTAATAGTCATTGATACAAATTTGCTGGCGTCATTAAGTATATAGACTTGAAGCATTCCGTATGTTCTATCAAGACTACGTTCTGAGTTTTTCCAGTTTACTTTAAACCATACTATGTACACAATAGACTTGTTTGGTAGGAAAATTCAGAATTATTAAATATTTATCATTGGTTATGATGTGACATTTATTTGTTATATTTTATTGAACTAGATTCTTGGGTCGAGGCGGCACATTAGTAATAAATCAATACCCAACAACCAACAGTCAAAACGCAGAACTTGACAGTTGACCGGTCAATTTCTTTGTAAGTATAAAAATTGACGAAGTTAACAATTGTCACCGACGTTAATTGACGAGTGTCCACGGCCGATGATGATGATGATGATGATGATGGATCGCCCCGGTGCCGGGAGCGCGCTGCGGTTTGATTAATTTAATTAAATCCCGGGAGCAGTTGATTACATTAATTTGAACAATAAAAAAAAAATGTAAATTGATTATGGAAACGAGGCTGTGATGGCTTCCAGCCGTCGCAGGCTCGGTCCGTTTTATTATCTTCCGAACGAGTGACGCGGATAAATGGCGGATTTTAAGAAATAAATTTTAAAAAAAAAGTTAATTAAGCGATGATAACGTGTGATAGCTGCTGCAGGCAAATATACTTGACCCATTACATTATCAGAGGCGATGACGTGAAGCCACAACAATCGTTATTCTCCGCTCCAATGAGTCAGATTGAATTTAATATATGCCGATATATAAATATATATTCAAATGGTACGATCGATTATACTATTAGTCTAAACGTTTTTTTTTATTTTATGTATCAAGTTAATAGTTATTTTATTTTAAAAATATATGGAAATGAGGCGACGATGGCTTGTAGCCGCTGCAGGCGGATGGACTTGACCCATTTCATTATCAGAGGCGATGGCGTAAAGCCACAACAATCGATTAATTCCTCGCGAATGAGTCAGATTGGACAAATGACGCGACTTTACGGGGTCTTTGAAAAATTCTAAACGGCTGTTAAACACGGATGCTTTTATGCTTTTCGTAGAAAGTCAAAATAGCACATTATAGTGTGCTATTAAAATTTTGAACAATAAAAAAAAAGTGATTTTTCATTGCAGCTGCAAAAACCACTTGGTGAGGAGGCGATTGTATTATATATACTAACACATAGAGGTGAAGATACCTGTGTAATAATTTATTATTAATTAAAATTGAAAGTTTACAATAATATCTATCCTTTACATGATGAAACCGCATGTTGATAATTATTTGAGTATACATTTATAATAGAACATGCCGTGTGGCAGCAGTAGAACTGGAATTATCAGTTTTGACAGGATGTCACGGTGTGATAAAATTTATTATTTTTATTAAAGAATATTATAAAATTGCACGTTTTTTTTTAATTCAAATGAGCACGCAAGTAAGGTGAAAAATCACTTTTTTCATTTAATGTATTTTTTTGCACCTGTCAAAAAAAATTCTGTCTCCAATTCTTCAGATGTTCAATTTTAATATCTCAATGAAACCGTCCTACTAAAAATAGTAAAAAAAACTATTGAATAATATTTTTAATTTAACATTAATCTGATATTCGATTAATGAGATTAGAGCAAGTTGATATCTCTTTTAATTTGATTTTTAATAGCAGTAAATAAATTATAACGATTGAACTGGGTTAGTATTTTTGTGGTCTGCTGCAAATAACCTTGTAAATATTGCAACAAGGTAATTCAATTTTTAATATTTTCCCTAATAACGCGGTTTCATAAAAAAAAAAAAAAACACCTTAGGTTAGTTTAGCTAATGAATCATCAATATTAATGATAATGTAGCGGAGTGATTCACTGTTACTTCGGTTAGCTAATACGTGGCGTGCGTCGTCCGGGAGCTGTTCTCGCGCTCTGCTTTGTTACGAATGCAGAGCCGTACCATTCCCACATTAATTATTTTGAAAGTGAAACTGCCGACACGTACCGGTTGCAGCACATTCAATTGCCCGCATAACGCACTGTGACGTCACGGGCGGGCACGTGCCCGGCTGCCACTAGGGATGGGAACGGAGAAGAAACTATCGAAGCCAATGAATAATATTGACGACTCACGATAATGGGACAACACACCGCTTAACAAATTACGGTAGCAGATTTTTTTTTGTGATTTTCACTATAGTGAAACTACTTGGTTGCCATCCTGTACGTGAGGATGGTTGTACTTTGTTGAGGTGGTGGGGGCTCCTGGTTTGTATCAGATGCTAAACGCCAGAGCTTTGTAAGGAAAGGATTATTAAAGGACCCGGAGACTCACTATACTATTTCCCCCTTAGAAAACCACAAACACTGGCCCAGCATGAGTATATATAAGCTCAGTGAAATGTTCGCCAACCTCACTTGATTAAGAACATAAAACCAAGTACAACAATAAAAAAAAAAAAAAACTACATCCAAACTCGACACAGGCGTGGCGTAAATTACATTAGTTTGCTATTCACCTGCCGAGGCAAGAATCGCACAAAGAAAAGGTTTATTTTTTTCACCACTTCAAACCGATAAATAATTTAGCGTCACTACAATAATTGATCACGAAAAACGATTTCAGCACATTCGCAATATTCTCGCGGACGTGTGTGGGTCTTGTGAAAATTGTAGAAAAATATCTAAAATACTTTATCAACTACAAAAAAATACAATTTATTGATTGGTTGTGTTTTGCCGTGAATATTATATATGGCCTTATAATAAATTGATCTGCGTGTATCGTTCTAAGCACGTGATGGTGGTGGGTCGCTTTTACACCTGTTGTGGTGGTCGTATTTGCAACCGGATTTCAGCTGGAGGTTTTCCGGTATATTTTCAGGATTACAAGCAATAGGCACTGTTACAACTGAAATAATGTTTACGCAGGATCACGACTGTGATTACAGACACCTTACAACGCCTAGGAGGAGGGGAATCCGAATCATTTCTGTTACTGACAGGGTAATCGATTCTAACCCAATTTTACGCTTCATTCGTAACGTGGAATTCGAAAACGTGTAGAGGGAGGTATAAAATTGCGATTTATTTGTACTATTACACAAAATTATAGTGACGTTAATATAGTGTTTCGGGTTGTAGCCTTTCCTACTTACTGTGTATGGAGCCTTAAACACAAGGCATGCAATTGAATTGGTGCGTTTCTATGCGGGCAGTGAAGTCCTAAATGGAAATAAATGGCATACATAAGCCGTTATACCGTTTTGCTGCTTATTTAGATTAAAACGCATTAAAAAAATTACATTAAAATATTTATAGCTAATTAGGAAAATGATGTCATTTATAGAAATCCGTTAAAGTCATTACAAATAATTTGCGGTATTTATTCAAATGCCAAACCACACCAGGGATTTCCATTATAAAATTACAAACATTTGATGATTTCTAACCTTACCCTAACAAGCTAATAAGCAATTATTGCAAACTTAAAATAAAAATTATCAATTCAATAACATCTGCGCAATAATGCCTTAACTTAAAAGCTGCCTATACACTGCGACACAACCGGCAACGACACATATACTGAAACAATTTTAAGGAATTCTGAATGGTTTTGTTATTTATCGATATAATCTTAATAGTAGATAATTTTCCTATTCGTGACATCAGAAAATTGTTTTGCAATATAATGACTCATATATCTTATGACTTTTTACTTACTCACTGGGTTTTTATGTTTGAAATAAAACAATTATATATCCCTAAAAAAATAGTTCTCAAAACAAATAAAAAAGTATTATCTGTAAATTTGGGCAATTCATATTAATGGTGATATTAATATCAATTAACAAATGGTGAATATTCGTCGCAATTTAGGAATACGAATGTATCACATGTAAACGTAATAATTAAATTAAAAATAATAAAAAAAAAACTGTCATTAAGCATATATTTTTAAGACAATTGAATCTAAATGACGCTCACAAAATTATAATTTACTCTTTTTGATATTAATTATGGAAGTAATTTATCGTTTTTTTGTGTCGATGAAAACTACAGGGTAGAATTTGAACCACCCATTTTAACCTGTATTAACGAAACATCAGATATGTTCACAATAAGAAATACCGAAAATGTTGACACAACAGTTGTTAGCTAAGTATTCGAGGTAAATAAAACGCACGCAATGAATGCATTGCAGAAGCTAGAAAAAATAAAACATCGGTGTTGCAATACACTGCACCTAAACAAACTTGCATATTAAAAACAATAAAAAAAATATATAAGCACAGAAAATACAACAAATATAAAAAAAAAAAAACAAACACAATACACAATTAAAGATCTGTCAAATGAAATTTAAAATATTTATTTTTGAATATTCAATAAATTTACACATACAGGTATATTGTGCATCCAAAGTTTTCGATTCACACGCGTTTGATAATTGTTTGATTACTTCCTCTTAAGCCGTGATCTATGTGAATGACTAAACGCATGAATAATAATCTAAATTTATTCAACTCATTCTCAAAGCGCAGATGTACTGTTCATTGATAAGCTAAAAATAGGCCAATGAGATATGCGATCTTCAGTGCACATGCACTCGGGCAAATCGCATATCTCTGCATCTTCCGCACCAGTACTACAAATTACTTTAATTATCAAAGATAAAATAGTATGGTCACCCTGTTGCAACTTCGTTTGGCCGGTGCGCCCCAAAGAGACACGGAATCACTACATTTTTGGCGATGAATTAAAAGTAAAATGTTGACATCAAATATGTGCTTTAACTGATACCACGATTTTTTTTTATTTCTTGCAAGTTATTTCTGATGTCTTACACATTTTTACACGAGGTTATTTTAAGGGAAATGGATACAGCTTGTGGACGTCATTACTCTGCATCATCAGAGCCGAGATTCGTGAGTCGGCTTCCTGTCACTTAACACGCGTTTGATTGATGTCGGTGCTCATAGTCGTTTGTGCAACTCAAATCATGTAAAGGATGCGATCGAGACGTGACAGATTCGTGCTATGCGTATTGCTTACTAAACTACACGAAAGTAGTCGAAAGAACATCAAAAGGAGTTTTTAAAACTTGTGTAAACACGCCTTTTTGACAGGAAGTGTATTATTGAGTTTAAAAATATTAAAGATCCAACGAGTACGTCCCTGAATTATTATACACGGTGGTATACATTTTTACTTGCTTACGATTAGTTCGCCAACTTTTTAGGTTGGCATTTTCAAAAAATATTTAAGATCCTTCAGAGAAAACTTGTGCCTATTTCAACTCTTAATAAATGCCTTGTATCGAAAACTTAATTAAACAAATTATCTCCCATGATAACTTCTCTGGTCACGTCTCCAAATTAACGGGTCGTAACTCAGTCGACGAACAGCCCAATAAACTATTCATTTATTTTTTAACTGATTTAAATCAACTGTCATTCAGCATTCACATTAAACCAACAAAGGATAAACTGTGGCATTGTTCCTTGCATTGTGCTTCTGGCATTGGGTCGACGATGGAGCGCTTATCTCACACAATGCTTATTTTGACACGTACCAATTTCACATACTACCTTCATAATTTGCCACCGTCAACAAACACTTGGTAATGGGAAAGTGACGATCGATATTATAGAAAGTTGGTGACCATTTCATTAAATACATATTTATCCATTTTTCTTACTTGTTCGGCTGTACTTCCTAATTCCATTGACTGACGTAAATTCTGCATCCAAACAAATTTAAATGATATATCAAAGTACGTGTTTTCTTGCGCATTTTGATGATAACCCAGAATTTATTTTACTGATAAATTTTCGAGTATTTCGTGTTTTCCCTGTCTACTTTAGAAATTTAACTCGAGGGTCACAGTGTAAGTTACGTCACGGTGGTCAGCAACTGCGGCAGCCAGTGGCGCTAGCAGACGCAAGAAAAATTCAAAATACACACGGGGAAGATTATTAAGGTTAGGGCATTATTTCTCTAATAAATATCGGGGGACAGTGTCAGGGAACAAGTAACGTGTGGTGACCCCAGGGTTCTCGCCACATTCCGCCTTGGGCCGAGAAGGGGACAATGGACGCGTCTCTCGAGGTTCCTGTCAAAACATCGCGAGTCGCGTGCCCGTTTTGTTTTATTTCGATATTCACGGCGGAATGCATTTTGCTTTGCTTGTATTTTAAAAAACATGTTTGGATGTTTTTACTTTTCTGATAGTGTATGAGATTCCGGCGAAGATAAAACACGTAACTAAAAAATTGGCCATATATGTTTTTTATGTTATTTTATAAACGCACGAAACTGTAGTAATCATTTCACACTTTACTAATGCACTTATATATCTTTTAATATTTACAGAAGTTTTTTAAATGGGTATAATACTTTATAGGCTAATAAATAATCGAATTATGACAATAAAAAAAAATCATAAAGCTGTTTATACATAGTGAGATGCCATCTTCATAGATTTGTTCACCGAAACGTCGGAGGACTGACAACTTTATGCAGATCAGCACCCAAAAAACAAATCATCTAATAACAATGGCGGCCAAAACTTACAAAAATACCTAAAATCGTTTTTGATATTTATTTTCTAAAAAAAAAAAAACATTTTTAGAAAATAAATGTAAAGTCATTATTGAGATGTTTTATTTCATTTGTGTGTGTGTGTCTAATTTTTATATTTACGTGTAATAAATATTTATTTAAAAATATTTAAGAAATTCAATATTTTTGACAGAGAGTACTTGGTGGAATTCCATTTTAATATTTTTGAGTAAAATACATGAGTGATTTTCCACATGTTCGTTTTTATTTGTGACCGGTTTCGTCAACCTTTCACGTTGGCGAAATCTGTTTGATAATGCTGTACTGTATCTGTTTGATAAATGTTTGATATAAAATTCTTTGACACCTTGGAGACATGAGTGCATCGCGGAGTGCACAAGCTCCAGGTGGAACATGGCCACAAGGCCAGCTCGAAGAGTCCACCTTGGTGTCCAAGGAAGCTGACGCAATCGATACTTATGAATTAGAATTCCCTGAAAGCCTCACGTGACGCCTGAAATCTTTCAGAAAATCAATCTCGACTTGAATATTATGTTATTTGATTTTCCATCGCATTGCATTCGATTCCGATTACATAATCAACTCATTCAACTGAATCAATTTTACGGTTATGCTAATGATTAGTCGCCGACATGTGATTAATAGTTACGCAGTTACTTGATCGTCCGATTGACATGATTGTATGATTTTTCATTGGCTTGTTAAAATACATATATATAAAAAAAACCGAACTTGATTTTCAACGAATTGATTTGTGTATACAATTTATTACAACAATATCCGACTATGAAGAAATTCGATTGCAATTACCACAGAAGCGAATTGCGATTATTGATAGTATTATTAAGTTTGATTTCGCCCAATCATGACTACACTCTCGCAGGAGCATTGACCTCTATATTCAGCAGATACGAATAACAATGGACCCAATGATGAACCTTCTTATTGCACGTTTAGAGGATGCACCAGGTCAAGACCGCCCACGCGTGGCTGTCTCTGAAGGAAACGATCGTAACAATAAGAGAGCACGTTATTAAAAAAAATCATAAGGCCTACTTCTTTTTTATATATAAGGTTGATTATTATAAATTAAACCAGTCTGTCGTGGAAGGAATAACGATGTCCGAGGGGTTACCCCATGGGTAAATTATACCAGTCGCCCCCGACTCCATCGCGGTACAGCTGACGGATGCTCATGCGGGCCAAGATGACGACCGTGCCCGAGGAATGCCAGACCAGCGCCCGGGGTGACCACAATTAACTCAGCCGTAACGGGACAGCGGCACCGAAAATTTAAATTAAATACTTCGTGAGTAATTGCACGTTCATTTCTCGAACGCCGCTGCAGCCCACTGAGGTTGACAGGTTATTATAGATGCGACTACACGAGCGAGTTATTACTTAACTACTCAGCGAGGTTTTGAGTTAGTGTATACAAAGAAATCACAGTTTAAATACAGCCAAAAAACCTTACGGTTAAACTATAGATACACGGCTTCTGACCGTGTGAGTACGAGCACGTTTATACCTGCCAGAGCTAGGTCAACTTCTACTTTCTCGTGGTGGTTGGTGGGTATCTGGGTCAAGTAATGGAGCAACCCCAACTCATCACAATCCCTTGAAAAATAACCGCAAAGACTCGCCCTTCCCAGGTTGTTGGATAAACGGATATAGCTTCGTCCGACAAGACGAGCTGCCCTTCTTGAATAGGAAAGTGAGGTTTTTATTATCAGAATTACGCGTCACATTAGTAATAGAACCTGTGAGTCAATTTATACTTTAACATAATTCAAAATAAATACTACACTTACATTGATAACGGTTGGCAAGCAAGCACACTAACCATCAAACCACGAGGCGGTACATGTTCGTAAAGTATTTTATGAAAATGCAGTAGAAGTTATTATCCTGAATATTATATATATATATCGAATGGTGTTCAAGCAAGTGTGCGTACTATTCAACCAAAGGTGTTAAGCTTGCGATATAAGTGACAACCGAGTGTTAATTAGCCAATAGCGTTCTGCTTTGTATTGTTTAGTTAGGCTAAAGCATAAAAAAAACACCTACAATAAAGAGATGCTATTGAATAATTACAAATCGATCGCAAGTTGTGTCGCTGCGTGTGTAGCCGACTTGGTATCACCGATTTTGGAGGAGCACGGTATAAGCAAAGAAATAACTCTGATGTGGAGTAGTGACGATGTTGAAGGTCCAGGAAGGCTCTGTCGCCAAGAAGTCTAGCTTGAAGATCCAGTCAACCCATCATGATGCATCGATTACTTCAATCTGCGTCATGCGATGAGCGCAAACATTAATAGGTTACGTCATATTTAATTTCAAATTAAAAGCAATTTATATGCAACGTTACACATCGCATAAGCAACGTCGATTCCATAAAAAATAATACATCCCATTGAGTAAATAATGGAAAAGTATATACAATCATCTCGTAATGGAATTTAAAGTGTTTAAGCTGCTATTTATTGTTATCATTTTATATTCAATGGATAAAACTGCATGCTTAGATTTTTAACTCATGTGCTGCTTATAATCATTACTACTCTAAATATATATATATATATATATTTAAAATAAAACCAAATATTTGTAAACCAGAGTGTAGCAGATAGCAAGCTTTTGCACAAGAAAATTTCAAATGTCAAAACATTTTGTGACATTTCCGGTGGCTTTATTTTAGAAACTAGTTCACTGCACTAGCTTTTATTTTTTTTGAAAACATTTTTTTAAAGAAAAGTCTAATTTGTGATAAAATTGAGTATTAAATTACAAGGTACCTCCGGAAAATTCACCTCGGAATTTTGGTCACCTCACGAGAAATTGTTCATACGAAAATATTACTGTAAAAACAAAGTATATTTTATAATGCTCGTGTACTACAGTATGTATCATACATACCAGGTGTGACCAACCAGTGACTCGCGATTTACCACTATTACATGTAACTTTCTTTTATTGTTGTTTTTTTTGTATTGTAGTATGTAAAAAAAATATGTGTATGCACTTACATTAACATGCATGGCAATTCTTCTATTATTATGTTAAACACAAACCATACTAATTTATGTTTATATATATATATTTCGAGTCTAAAAAGATAGGACAACCCTGACGTGCACGAACATAATTGTTGCGGCCACGTAATGTAGTTTTTATGTCGAAATGTCTGGATACGGTGGAAGACTGATTGCTTAATAATTCCGTACAAGACTCATTAGCAACAATATTTACATTAGTAAGAAAGCGTTGACAGAACTTTCATAAAGTCATTGCTTTCTTATGCAATTGTTTAAGTCTAACATGTACTTGTCAACATAGCCGGGAAAGGTAATAACACTTTCAAATGCAATTCATCAAAGCGTTTATTTTTTTTTTAGTCCGGGTAGCTGTATGTACGAAAAACAAATCGACCCACATCGTATATTTTATATCAGATCAAACGATAATATTTCAACTGTTATAAATGATTTTAAATGAAAAGTTGACGATGTGATTTATTGGAAAAAATACAAAGGCTAAGGTAGTATCGTTTATTTTGTTTTTATCGAGTGTTTGAAGAGAGCCAGACGGCGTCACGTTTTCCTCAGTAATGTAGGCATATTAGAAGACATTCTGATAGTAATCGACTTTACCGTTCCGAAAAGCATTCAGGGGGTCACGAGTGAGATAAGTTGAAAATATATAAGTGCTGCAACCCAAACTGAACGTAGAATATATAATATAAAATGGTAATGTATATATTTAGCTTAACGACATCCATGCCGGATAACACACCAACTCTAAATAGCCGCGTACAAAATTACACCAGAAAATAACTTACAGCGTTTTTACAGCTGTTACTAAACACTTCTCAGTATTTTTATATTTTGACTATGATATGAATTAGTAGTTATTTTGACAACATAAAAATTAAACTATTTTTTATTATATTATAATATAAGCAACACCAATATCAATAAAGATGTTTTGCTCCATATAAGCACCGTCACAAAAGAACATTCAATATCAATAAAATAATTATAGATAACATTCTATAATAACCATTTGGTTGTAAGGCTTCGTTTGATCTTATAATATAGAAGTTTTATCATAATATATGTATTAAGCGTCCTAAATATATAAAAAAAATCCATAAGAAGTATTCACCAGACGACAGACATATTGCATAGTGTAAAGCGTTGCTGCGACTTCGCAGAAAAATTGGTGTAAAGCGCTACACACTTTAAAATTACTTTTGCTTAAAAATGTATATTATTGTAATATTAAATATTTTTATGGTTTTTATATTTTGGCACATTGTTTTCGTTTTGTTTGTTTGGTTATACAAAAAACAACAGTACGTTCAAAAATATTTTAATGCATTTGAGTGATTCCGGGCGTGATTCGTGAACGCGTTTTAGAGGTTAAGCCGGGTATTATCTCGGCTCCGGGCTCGTGTCGCGGTTTTGCAAACCTCTGTTAGTATTGCGCACCTGACGAGCACCGTGATGGTACATATCCTGTCAATTGGAACCGGAAATCCGACACCGTGGTCAAAAGACCGAGGGAGATCCTCTCGTGAGGAGTGGCAGACGCTAAAGCGCACTAAACGCGTAGCAACATAACTGACAACCTACCAATAAATTGCACCGTGTGTAGCTCATGAATTGGAGTTGTAGCTTGGACAACCAAGACGCTACTATGCGAAGAAGTGTGGCTATATAGGATAATCATTAAAATGCGAGTACTCCTGACGTTGGTAAAGAAGCGGAAGGTCTTCTATTTTGGCCACATTTTTCGTCCAAGGAAAAATGGGCATTGGGAGAAGGAAGTTTAGGCGGCCAAAGGATAGAAATATGTTCGATGAAATGGTCAACAAAGGCATCAGAAGAAGACGCCATAACAATGCATGCATACCACAGTTGATATTATGATGGGGGCACGCGTTGGTCTATCAAGTGGTCTTCGTGGCTAAGCTATATTTAGCAATATTAAAACGCGAATGCGGCCCTGCACCGGGTAATCAATGAGCACACAACTCCGTGTACACACTGGGAACAGAATGACCGAAAATATCGAGTGAGATTCTCTGGTCAGATTGCTCTTCGTGGCAACTTCGGTCTACAGTTATCTCTCGGAATGGTGCATACAGGTTTACGCCGCGGACTCGGCTGGCCCGCACGGACTGGAGACAAAAAAACTATATTTATATCGCGGCAGTGAAAAAATACTAGTCAGGTTCATTTGAGAATGAATACTATATCACAATTTGTGTTGCAAACATTTTTACACCGATCAAAGGGAAAATAGAGAAATCCACGTAAGCGCCACACCTTGTAAGCCTCACTACCTGCGCGCAGGGTCAATGGGATAGCACATACCGTATTGTAGGCATAAACCTAAGAACTAATGTAAATAAACCAAAATAAAATAAATCATCTTGAAATCATCAAATAGTGACGATAGTGCGATTTTTATAAAAAAATATTTTAAACATAGAGAAAAGAGTAATTAAATAAATTTTGAGACTATAAATTTTAATCAATATTTTTGACAAGAGAGTACTTGGTGGAATTCCATTTTAATATTTTAAATAACATGAGTGATTTTTCCACGTGTCAATTTTTATTGGTGACCGGTTTCGCCAACCTTATCAAACTGAATTTGAGAAACTATTATGAAATTATCTAATATTTTTTTAGGTGAAGTTGCACTGATTTTTTTAATTGAAGTTTTTAATGCACAAAAAAAATGTATCAGTGTATATATGTCCTATGTAATTATAATTATATTAGAATTTTAAGACTTTACGTTGCCTTTAAGTAACAGTAAATTTTAAAATATGTCTATGCACTATTTTAGCCTTGATCAGACGCCTTTCATTTTTTATAATAATAAAAAATAGTAGGTAGACAAAACAAGGTTTTTAATGAATTTATACAATGTAAAAAAATGAATCATCCAATCTCGAGGACCATTTACACTGGATGCTTAAAATATGCCAAGCATGGGGCATAGCATGGTGTAAATGCACCGTTACGAGCACTTAAAGAATAGACTCTTTCTATGTGGATACTTTCGATGTGAGTCGGACGGCTGGGCAGGGATCGTGACGGTATTTGTGTCGGGACGGTAGCTGCATTGCTGATGATGAGCATGGAGCATAAATCAAGGTAAATCCTGACGATGGTCAAAAAGCGTAGGGTACCCTTTTATGGCCATATTCTACATACTACAGCAGATTGTCCGAGGAAAATCGAAGAGAAAGGGGGAATCGGAAGGAGGAGACATACGTGGATGCGGAATTTACGCCAGTGGCTGAGAGTCGGGAGTGCGGCCGGATTCGATGAAATGGTCACCAACTTATTATGAGGAAAGGCGCTTGAGGATGTATTCAGTAAATACATGGGAATTTTTTATTAAATAGAAAAAAATATTAACCCAAGAAGTACTCATTAAATATGTAAAAAAAATACATCTTCACATTTTAGCATACAGATTTAAAAAAAAAATAGTATTGTTTACTAAAATAAACACGCAACAGAAAATTAATTAAGTATTAAGTATATTGCATTTTGTGGAATAATCAAAATAATGTCGAGTTTCTGTTTGCGAATATTATATAAATTAAAATGGCAGGTAATGTAAGTAAATGTAATGTATTTTCGTTATCTGATATATACTATTAATCAATTTGAGGGATTTTCCTGAATGATAAGGTATAGACTTAAGTTATTATTTTGATAAGACTCGGTCGATATTACTTATCGCAGGATTTAATAAGACAGGGCACGCCTTATGCGATTTATCAAAAAATTATCGCAAATAGATTTATATTTATAAATTTCAAAGTGACGAAAAAAAAAAATTTTACCCACATTATTTGCGAAATTGATTTCACTAAAAATGTTTAAAAACATATGTACAAACAACAACAAATAATAATGCCATTCTTGTTGTAAAATACATCGACAATTATTGTACAAATATCGAAGCTTTGAGATTATTCAAAATGTCAACAAAAAAAATCTGGCGAACTTTACAAAAAGCTCAACTTTGCCGCAAATGGTGAACTTTCATAAGGCGTCAGTAAGAGCGTCAAAAGTTTGCATTTCAAGCGGACTCAACTTTCGGTCCATCGCGATTATTTATATTTTCACCGTGTTGTTGTCCTCGACACGCCCCGGCTTCTCGCGCAAGGACTTCACGTGTCCTACCTGTTGACATCATTGCAAACAAAACAGTGACTTCATTTACCTCTGGTGCAAATTCTCGATGAACAATTCCGGGGTGAGATCGTCCAGAAGGACGAAGTCGGACACCCCGACCTCGGGCTGGGTGGCCATCGTGTCGTATTATTATCGGAGCACAATCACTGAGCACACACTCGGGGCAAGTATCCACACGCGTTTGACATGTCAGAAATCACCGAAGCCGCGGCTGAAGCACCCGACTGCGAGCGACGCGATAACCGCCGCGTGAGTCAACGGCTCGCCGGCTAGAATACCAGTGTGTCATTTCATGGGCGGTGTTGCCAGTGCGCAAAATACGAGCGGCGTCGGGAATTTTGTTCGCAAAAATATATAGTGGTATTACTACACTAAAATATTTTTAAGCATTATTATTTTTGATATTTAACTTTTTTTTTTTTAAATTTTGCGATTAAAAATAAAATAATATTTTTATTATAAAATATATATTATTTAAAAAATATATTATTATACAATAAAACTTAACGTTAGAATGCAATTTGAAATTATTATGCATGCAAAATTCTCATGCCATATATATATATTTTAAAAACATAAAATACCCAGTAGTGCTAATGTTTATAAAAAAAGAAAAAAATAACAAAACAATAGCACAAGAGTGACCAACGAGTCGATCGCTTGCAATATCTTAAACATAATAAATATAGCACTAATTTAGAATATATTTATACTTGTTTCGGATGTATCGAAATTCTCCTAGACTGTTGATTAATTTTGCTTGAACATATATTTTTCTTATCCACCCATAGCTCGCGAGAGTGCACATCGTACTGCAGCACTGTATTGACATAGTATGCATTTCACACCTCCCTTTCCACCCCTATGACAACAAGTCAATCGGGACACATTTAAAGATGGAATTGGCCACCCCTGCTATAGCACAATATTAAGTATTTTAGATTATTGAATTTACAATGAATATAATTTCTTCATATCTTCATATCTCGGCGGTAGTCGGGAACAGGTGGTCCAAGTACTTGGGGTTGTCATACGACTGCAGACTCTTGGGGCGGGTGCGGCGGCCGCTGGAGCGGGCCGAGCTCCTGGTGGAGCGCCGCACCTTCGCGTGGGAGGGGCCCGGAGGTGGTGGCGGCTGCCCCAGCGGCCTGGACACGGTGACCCTCGTGGGCGGAGCGCCCGCGCGGGATATGCGCAGGTCGTATTGCACGTGCGGGTCCAGCACCGAGTACACGTGGTCTTTCTCCGTCTCCACTGTGTCCTGCAAAGGTGACACCTTCGGTGTTACGTTTGCAGTGATTTTGTACTTGTAAGTGGTTATGTTAATATAGGGTTCGGCAGGGATGTATAGATGATTTGAAATAACACAGCAGATACCCCCACTCTTTATCCACAAAGGTTATCCCCACTTCGCGTGGCGCCCCGTTCAAATCATCCATACCTTCCTGTCTAACCCTGTACTTATTTGTTAGAATTAAAAAGACGCTAAACAACACTATACCTAGAATTCTTATTGATTATTTAATGAATTTGAATTATTTAATACTTTATAATAATCATAAGTTTATACACTTACCTTGTTTAAAGTCAAGTATTTTACCATCACCCATATTTTTTCTTAGTCTACATGCATTGTTAATATTTCTAGAAGAAACCATAACCATTTACAAATGCATCATTGCCAAATTGTAAAAAAAAAAAAGAATAAAAAAATAATTTAAAAATATTTATTTATTTATAATTTATACCTGCTGTACATGAAAATGGACAGAATATAAATTTTTCGATGGAAAAAAATAATCACAATGTGAAACCGAATTAAATAAACTTTTTTTTTCAGGTAAGCTAAAAAGTCTGGTGGTTTGGTTAGGCAAGGTGAGGTTAGGTTACGGGTGCTGGAAGAGTGGCACACACGTCACACGTCACACTGCACACGTGTCACACGGTGGTGGGCGGCTGCAGCACCAGGGCGGCGCGGCGCACCTTCAGGGCGTCCGGGGAGTACACGCGGGCCGCCGAGTACACGGCGTCCGCGGGCAGGCCCTCTTCCTTGTCGCTGGAACCAGAACAAGGCAGTCGCATCACCTCCAAAGCAGCCTGCACACGTTGCAACACCACTGACAGATATCGCATATGATTCGTCAACAGCTCGTACCGAATAAGCTTTCACGGGACTGTGTCCCCACAACTTATGCGAAAAGATCACAGATTCAATGGACAATACAAACTAGACAGGTAGACCTTCCATACGGACACCTGCGATTTTTATTTTATTTTTAACGCAGTTAAAAATTAGCTAAGGGATTATTTTACTTACGTACACTGATAATAGTCGGCAAGCAAACATGCTAACCATTGAACCAAGAGGCGGTACTGAATGATGTTTTCTCAAGTGACGAACCACTTGACCTATAACTAGATAACTAGCTAATAGCATCTTTTTTGTCTTGTGTATATATATATATATGTATATAATATTTAGAGTTTTTTGGCGCACTACACATGTAGCAACACATCCGACAAACCGACCAACATATTGTATGGGCCATCTTTTGCGATATTTCGTAAAAATAGCCGATAGCACGTCACATTATCCAATTTGTCGTTTGGTTGTTAGTTGTATTGCTCATTGCCAGTTACTGGTCGATTATCGTAGAAATCGTCAGTAGAATTATCAAAAAGGCAGTAAAAATAAATTGAGCTTCTTACCTGTTCAATTCATTAGCACTGTAGTCGTTTTTGACTGAAAAAAATAATAAGACAATAAGTAAATACAATTCCGATAATAAGACAAATTTGTTTTTGGATAATCAATAAAATAAATTGAGTTTCACATACTATTTGAACTTCTGCAGCGCCTCACTATGCAGAATATGATCAGTAGCATGACAATTACTACAACAGCAGCACCTGCCAGAGGTCCCAAAGCAGCATTTTCTGTAAAAAAAAAAACATATTTATATATCCAATAAACCCAATAATACATACACTTTTTTTTTTTTTTGAAAATGCCTAAGCCTTTAGGTATGATTTTATAATAATTGAAAATTTAAAAAAAGATTTCTGAATTGGACAGCACAAAGGTCTTTATATAAAAATATTTTTGAAGATTTATTTTCAATTTTTGTTTTATTCAATAAATAATGTGGAGACCAAAAAGTCATCGGTTCAATTATAAATGACAAACTTATCGTATGGAAAAACGGTAACTCTTTCCGAGATGCATTGCGAAAAGAGAGAGGGATGCATGTAAGTTTTTTAAAAACTGCCACACGGAAGAGATGTGTTGATTTCATTCCACGTGTTCCTGGTGCCACGTGTTCCTGGTGCCACGTGTTCCTGGTGCCACGTGTTCCTGGTGCCACGTGTTCCTGGTGCCACGTGTTCCTGGTGCCACGTGTTCCTGGTGCCACGTGTTCCTGGTGCCACGTGGGCGTCGCCCCGTGCACTCACCGTGAAGCACGAGGTGCGCCGCGTGGGCGGTGGCTCCTCTCTCGTTCTCCACCCTCAGCAAGTAGGTGCGCGCGTCCTGGCGCGTCGTGGCCTTCACGTGCAGCGTGTACAGGTAGCACGCGCCCTGTCGCACGGCCTCCGCTGAGCGGTAACGCCCTGAAAATGAAAAAAGAGGTCAAGCCTGCTTGCTAGCATGCAGTATCAAAAATAACACCGAAAACCACAGTCGATCTCATCAATGGATTTCTTCGAAAAAAAAAAAAAAAATGAGTGAATAGACAGTCTGATGCTGATCTGATCTGATTACACAATACATGAAACAACCTAACCTAACCTTTTTTTTTTTTCTTTTTTTTTTTCTTACTTAACCTAACCTAATTTCAAAACACTCTATTCACTCTATGTTCTCGTTCGTCAATATCCGAAAACCTTTTCTTTTTTTTCGGGTAAATATTCACCCCAGAATATTTTAATATGCACGATTTTTTTATGCTTGCTCTTCTTTCTTTAAATTGGCACTTAAAAAAAATTGTCCAGGTTTAAACGAATGAATATCATATTACCTCGAGGGGTCAAATTGACCTTGGAATAGGTATACATGTGATGTCGGTTTGAAAATTTGTTGAGGGGCGTAATATTTGTTTTATGATGGGTGAAGTTTTGAGGTAGACGAGCTTGCTGACCTATCTGGGCAGGGATGCTGAGCGTCAGACTGCCCCAGTGCCAGGCAGCGCGCCGCGGGGGAGGCTCTGCGCACACGAGGGCTGCCACTCGGGCGTCCGCCCCCAGCCGGGCCTCGGCGGCATTTCCAGCTATGCCAGGCTCCCCGACTGGAGGACCAACCTGGAAGAAGTAATCCGGCCAATAGAGTCCTCTGATGCGTTATCTACTCAGGCACAACCAAATAAAATAAAGGGACGCTATTCATTCATAACGGATACATCCCACCAGAGAGGCACAAGCCTCTCCAGGTCATCCAAAACAAGATACTACGCTGGGCACTCAATGCCCCGTGGTTCGTCCAAAATGCGCAACTCCACAGAGATACAAAAACGAAGAAGATCCACGTGCTCATCATTGACCTCGCCCACTCCTTCCAAATATTTACATCTTTAGTCCCAAACCCATCGATCAGTTCCCTCCTCGAGTATAACCTCGAGGACTGCCTCTTCAAAAAAAGGCCAAAAGCCATTCCCCCACCCTTCTCCTTCCCACCCAAACCAAATAACCCCACTGTGACGCACGCCACCGAGCAAGTCTGAAGGCGTTAAAGGAGAACTACACACTTCTCCTGTTAGGACGCTATTTTATAAAGTTATGAGACGTAGTTGCGGAGGCCGGTTCAAGAGACAGGACCCTGGATATTGAAGAGTAAGAGTAAAGACCCACCACAGCCAGTGTGACCGGATCAGTAGCATGCCATCGCTCGCGACCAGCGATGGTGTTGGTGGCTGTGCAGCGGTATGCGCCCTGCTGGCGATATGTCACGTTGGGGAGAACCAGGGCAGCGTCGCGTCCAACGGGCATTCCTCCTTCAGCGTCTGTTGCTTCCAGCGGCCTTGAAACAATAATGATTATTTTCTCTAAAGATGTATGTAAATAGTAAAATGTGCTAGTAAATAATTATGTACATACGAGTGTGTCCACAGGTACCGCGGGGGAGGATTTCCTTCAGCTCGACACTCCAGCTGCACCCTCGCCCCCAGGGCGGCCTGCACTGCCGGCTCCGGCCCAACCCATAATACACGGGCTGGGTCTGAAAAGAAATATACATTAAAGTGTATAATAGTCATTAATATCAATTTTTATATATATACACCCCAGGCGAGCTAGACAATGCCATACCATTATTGCCTATATCAGATAGAGATTTTTTAAGGGTGTTCATTGCCCTTGAATCTGATATATATTATTTTATCCGTATTTGATCCGAAAATGATACTTATTACCTTAGCGAAAACCAACTTGGACTGATACATATAAGGTTCTATCATAAAATAAGCTACTCACATTTTACATCGATTTCAATGCTGACAGGATCTGATTCTCCCATTGAGTTTTTAGCCTGGCAGATGTAGTTACCTGCAACCAAACAAATCAATAAATATTTAAATAAAAAAATGATTTCTCCATGTTGAAATTATAGCAATTATATGGTCAGATAAGTAAAGGATGAAGGGTCGAAAAATACGTAAAATATCTAAGATACTGTACCGGAGTGGTTCCTCATGACCGGTGCCAGCAGCAGCGTGTCCGGCGGAGAAGTGGGTGGCAGGGTCTTGGGGGCGGCGCGCTCCCACCAGGACGTTGGGGGAGGGTTCCCCTCGCCTCTGCACCTCAAGGCCAGCGCCGCGCCGCCCTCCTCCAGGGACGTGATGTCCTCCGCGCCGGATATGGTGGCCACAGGGGGGACTGAAAAGGGGGGACACCAGTGAGCAAGATTCTTTGAGGCGTTTTCGTTCTTTGGTGATTTATTGTCAAGTCTCTCACAAGTGACGTCCAGCAGGGCGGACGTGTCCCGGTAGCCAGGGTCCGGGTAGGCTGCGTGGGAGGCGCGGCAGGAGAGCCTGCGGCCGTGGGCGGCGCGGGCCCCCACCAGCTCCACGGCGGAGCGGGCCGCCCACACCCGCGGCCGCTCCACCTCCGAGGAGTTCGTCTGACTCCAGGCGCTCAGCTGCTCGTCATCTGAAAACAGACCACATGTGCAGGAAAGCACACACAAACGAAAGCTCTGAAGATGTTCCCAGCACGGAGAGCGAAACGTCGAACTACTGAAAGCTACACGCAGCGCTTGTAATTTCTAACTTGTTAAACTGACCCCCGTTTTGTTCCAGCAGTAATGAAGTCGGAAATATTTTATTACTAGAAATGTTGCCCGTCACAGAATGACGTATTCGATGAACGATGCAACAGTGTTTGAACATATGTTTGGCTGACAATTAGATGAATATTTGGTTTCATTTTGTACACATATATTATTAATAACTGGATATTAATTTTGATAGGATATTACATTTCGTGTCATAAACAACGCATCACTTTCTTTATTTGATGCGGTCTTTATCGGTGTATGTTTCATTTTTTGGTTCTTTATAGAATATCTTAAAAGATACAACGCTGATTTTTTGCATGTAAGTTCAGTAAGACGATAGGATAATATTTTCATTCATAAACTAATTAAATAAAACTATCAAATATGCTTTATGTACGAATTATATGATTCTGTTGTTCACAGCGAGAATTTCAAATTTAGAATTTTTACAAAAAAACACAATATGATGCTACTTAGAAATTTCCAGTTTATGTCAGCTTGGCACAAGTACCAATTTTATTTTTTAGTTGCGTTACAAATTATTAATCACATCTAAGTCTAAGCACAGCAAACGTAATTAAAAAAGAATAGCACAATTGAACGTGATAAAGACTGCATCTAATAAAGAACAGTGCAGTGAAAGTGATTCGTTGTTTGTGACACAAAATGTGATATTTCCTAGAATGGCTTTGCTTTCGAAATTAATATCCGGTTATTCAAAATATATATGTACAAAAAGAAATCAAATATTCATCTAATTGTCAGCAAGACATATGTTCAAACACTATTGCATCGTTCATTGAATACGTCATTCTGTGACGGGCTACCTTTCTAGTTATTATATAAAATCTCACTCTGTTTGATAATGCCAACGTGAAAGGTTGGCGAAACCGGTCACTAATAAAAACGAAAATGTGGAAAATCCCTCAGGTAAATATTATTCTAATGCTTGGCGTGACGGGGAATTGTATTATATACTTTTAGAGCACCTATATACGGTTTATTTTAAATTATATCATAAAATATTTTGAAAATAAGTATTTATGTCGTCTACCTTTAGAGCGGTTGGATATATTACGGTCTAGCAGTAAGTTTGAAAAACGAACACCAAAAACAAAAGATTCTGGAATGATCGAGCGACCATCGATTAGGAGCGCCAATACGCGGTCTTGGAGAAGCGAGGAGTGCGCCTCGCGCGAGCTCCCGAATCTTGGACATGCAAGGGGAAGCCATCTTGGATTTAGTGTCAGAGAGGGCTTCGGTCTGACTGCACTCAAAACAATGTTAATATAAATATATAATGTGAAAATAAATACTCTGTATACATAAATAATAAATATAACTTGTGTTGACATAAATACGCTTTTAAATGTGAACCCCGATACGTTAAAGATAGATATTTTTTGTATTTGATTGTGTCGGTCCGGCCGGTCTCACCTAGGAACCAGGAGATGGAGGCGGGGGGGTTGCCGTAGCGGGACTCGCAGAGCACGGAGGTGCGCGCCCCCTGCGCCGCGGTGAGGGCGCGCCCCGGGGACAGGGGCACGCCCCCCTGCAGCAGGCGGGGCGCCTGGGGGGCCACGCGCACCGACAGCGGCACCGCCGGGCTCGACAGCGCGTCCTGCAACAATCCGCCCACTGCTACATCCAAAACACCCCACTTCGTGCATCGCTCAACGCTCGGCTGTCGCTGCTTTCACCTGGACGTCGTAGGAGCTGGCCGTGACCTGGCACTGCCACAGACCGTCATCCAGCTGGAGAGAGGCGGCCCGCACCCAGAGGGAGCAGTCCCCGCCCGCGGAGCCTCCGCTCTCCCCCCCGGACCACTCGTATTTGCCCACGTGAGGGCCGACTGGCTGGAAAAACATATAAAGTATTACCGACGTGATTTTCAGCGTAAAAGCGATTCCTTTGGTTGTTCTTAAAAAAATCACCCCCCCCCCACAATCCCCCCTCCCCCCACCCGCCCACCATTTCACTGAGCATATACTCATGATAAACCAGTGATCATGGATTTCTAAGAGAAAAATAGTGTAGTGAGTCTCCGGGTCGTTCAAAATGCCCAGCTCACAGATACACCAACACCAAAACGATCCAAGAAGTCATCATCGACTTCGCACACTCTTTCCAAATCTCCACCCACTTAGTTCCAAACCTCTCGATCAACACCTTCTTCGAGTTCTACCTCGAGGACTGCCTCCACAAAAAAGGACAAATGCCACCCCCCCCCCCCCAATCCTCCTCCCCCCACCCACCCAACCCCAAACACAACCCCACGGTGACACAAGTCACCCAGTTATTTTGAAGGCGCTGAAGGAAAATCTTCCTGTTTCGCCGATAAAGCCAAATACACTAGACTAGAGTAGTTCTTAAAAAAGCTGAAAAGTGCCTCTCCTCAGAGGAGGTTGGCGACCATTTCACTGAGCATATACTCATGCTGTCCTTCTACACAGCAGTTTTACATTAGAAAGAAAAGTCTGTGTATTGCTGCTGCCCGAGAGCAAAAATATAAATTAGATTGTTTCATCGTTGATTCGTTTCATGGGCGATCATTATTGGCTTGTACGTAAAATACACATTTCACTTTTCAGTGAGATTTAAATATATTTTTATGTATACTCAATTGGTTTCTATTGTGTTTTCGAATAACCACAAATATCAAATGATTTTTATTAGTATAAAAGTAATTTACGCATTGCATCTAAATTACCATCTCGACTCGACCTAAAATGCTTTAATTGGGCATTTTATTCCGGATCTCAAAAGAGTCTTTAATTTATTCTAAATTATTCAGATCGTGTTGTAACCCAGATTTCTCAGCAACGGTAGTGTCTCCCGGGAAGCCTCGAGCAGCGCTCCCTCAGGCTTTCCGGTTCAGCGCCACTTCCGGCGGCGACCGAGCCGACCAGGATGCGATGGGAGACTCCACAAAGGCGCGGCGAATCTCCAAGAGTTACACCTTTAGCGTTTACTTCCTATTGTTAACAGATTCACAGTACCCTGCCAAATCAAACGACACACGTGGTACACACGTGCTGTGGAAAATACACTAGATTTTTATACACGAATAGGAACGAACCTAAACCTCCTCTATCTAAAATAAAAATATTATTGCTATTATTTTTTGATATTTTATTTATTTTAATCGTACTGTGTATTATTTTATTTAAGTATTGACATATATTTTGTATTCATTAGTATTTTTTTATATTTATTTCCGCTTGTCTCTAAACACCGCACTCAACTATTTTTTGTTTAACTTATATTTTTACTGATATCATTATGTACATTAGTTCATACATAGAAGATGATTTAAAGGAACTCTCAGAAAAATATCATCGTGATTTGTGTGGGATTTGAACCCACATCCCCTGGCTTACATGGCCGGTGTACTAACCCTTGTACTAACGAATCACTTCCGTTTATCGAGAATTTTTAATAATCATACTCTACATATTAACCAATGTGCCCAGGCCAACCAATATTTAGTGATTTGCGGAAGTGATTCGTTAGTACAAGGGTTAGTACACCGGCCATGTAAGTCAGGGGATGTGGATTGAAATCCCACACAAATCACGATGATTTCTGACAGTTTCTTTAAATCATCTTCTATGTATGAACTAATGTGCCTAATCATATTAGTAATAATATAATAAACCCGTAATGGGTAATAAATACGCATCTGATTGACGTTCAATCCAAAAAATAAGACATTCGTAACTTATATTTGTTATTTAAAACTGCTCAATCCTCTCCATTAACAAGCATTATTCTATTTTAATTATTTATTGATATTTTAGACATAACATAAAAATGTTTTTAAATTAAAAAAAATATCCACGTCAAAAAGGAAGTTGTACAAAGTGACATTGGCTGTTCTCACCTGTGAAAAAAGCATAAAAATCACACTTGATATTTTGAGTGTTGCTTCTATTAATATGGCGTGGTATTGTATTGAGCAGTGTGTCATTTTGTGCAGATGATTTTTGTCATAAAATTAAAACCAGGCAATAACGGTCTGACTAAACCAGCGATGCTCACGAAAACAGAACGGAAGATGTTACTCGTCGGGCGGTTTTACTTTTCAAGCCATCGGGATTAACATTTTTTAATAACGGATAATTCCTTGGCAGAACGACCGAGAGACTCTAATTAGTAGAGAAATGTGCCGATATGTGTCAGCAAGCACGAATTAGTTATAGAAAATATAAAGCGACAGGTGAAATGATGACCTTAATGAGTCTCTTTGTGCGTAGAAAGCTTTCTTCTATAAAAATACCACAAAGAATATATATATTTTTTTGTTTTTTTTTTTTTATATATAAGGGGGTGTTAAGGGTTTTTGGCATACCTTGTTGTCCTTTTGCCACGAGCACGACCCTTTGCGCTGCTGCACCTTGCATGAGAGCAGGACGTCTTTTCCGGGGCTGACTTCCACCGGCGATGGCGTCTCTATGAACTTCTGGAGTCCATCTAGAAAAAATGCAGAGTTTAAATTTAAATAATCAAACAATATATGCCATTGCTAACAATAAACTTCGCGCTTGTATTAGACGTTATTCTTTCTTGGTTAGTCCATCTTCAGAGAGCTAATTATTAACTAGTATTTAAAAAAATATATAAATATGAATGCCCTCACCAATTGGTTTTTTTTAATTAATGCTAACAAGCTTGCTAAACTTCTTGAAGACGTAATAAATTCAGTGTATTTACGCCATATAATATAGGGTATTAAAGTACTTACTGTATTTTATCTAATACATCTTATAATTTTCCCAGCTATAACAACATTGATAGTTCAGGAGAGGGGGTAGGTTAGGTTAGGTTAGGGGTGAAGGATTTAATAAGACTATGAGCATTCTAGATGAATCAATCAGTTATAACTAAGAGTGGGTATATTTTGATGGGCTGTGCCAAAAATTGAACGTCGTCATATAATTTGTAGACTACTTGTAATTTTTTAGTTCATTTAGTCAAGCTTGATTTTATTGGTTTTCAGTGAAATATACTTTGTATATTTATATATATATTTTTTATTTTAAATATTGTGTACGAGAAAGAAGGGGCGTTGTACTTTTTATGCCTCTTTCTTTAGAGGCGCAAAGTTCGTGTCATACTGTAACTCGTTGGTCTCGTGACCGAAAACACAAGTCCCCTTTACGTGTTTGAAATAAATTATCCATTGTTAAAATGATTTGTTGCTCATTTACCCAACTTATTAAAATATCATTTTGATTGTTCATAATTACGCAACTCTGTTTAAAATTCAAACGAATCGACTGTATCGTAATTAAGTAAGTACTTGCAGTAGCGGTTCGTTTTTATAAAAATTGAAAAATGGCACAAATAAAATTAAGTATTGTTTGAAAATATTCAATATAGCAATTGAAATTCTGCCGAGGGGTCTCGGGTTTGAATACGGATGAGGCAATAAGTGTTTCTTATTATATATGAAAATATAACATAGGATACCCACGCGTCCCACAGATTGTCAGTGCCTGGTTTATGGGCATATAGTAAATTGACGCTTCTTAGTTTCCCATGTTTTAAGCTATTGTCTATAAACATTCCGAGTAAATTAGTTTTTTTTCACTTGAATGATCACCCTTGTATTATGTATAATTTAATGGTGTTTATTATACGTTATTTCTGTTTGTAGCAACTATAAACTTGAAGCCGTGGAATCTATACATGCAGTTAAATAAACTGCTTCGACAATTGAAGTATTTGATTTTTCTGGATCAGAAAGTTGAAGTTATATATAAATATTACACACTTTTTTATAAAATAATTTATAATTAAAACCAAACCATCAACGGAACCTCTACACAAGATCAAAGCGGTCGAAATTGAAATAGTTTATCAATAAATATCTGTTTTTGAAGCTAAGAGGAAAAACATCTTTTATTTGTTGATATAGTTACCTGAACATAGGGATAGAGTTTGAATAGCCAAATTGAATAGAAAACAATAAGTTCTTATAGTATGAATAAAAATAAAAGATTATATTAAAATAATAGACCATTCGGATGAATAAAATATAAATTGATTATAAGCTAAGTATAAAATATATTGTTATAAATGTCTATAAATAAATGTTGATAGCACCGTGAAAAATCTTACATCAAAGAAAGTGAGAAAAAAAGTCATTATTAAATAGAATTAAATAATTTTTTTTCTTAAAATAAATATGATTTATACTACAGTGCATGCATATAATGCATACTACAAAGAACTCCTATAATATCCCATTAAGCAACATGTGGCCAACCTTCGGTCCGCGGGCCGTATCCTGTCCTCTACTTCTTTGTAACAACCCTAATATATTTTATTATTTATACGAATTCAGCCAATCACACTTGAAGCACACAGTTTTGACGATTTCAGCAAGAACACATTAAAAAAACAATGAAAACATTAAGCTAAAAATAAAATAAAAAAATATATTAACCAAATTAATTTAATCCCTAAAAAAATATTTTGTAGTTAGCAAAATATAAATTAGGTAAGCATTTATAATAAATTTAATCTTGAATTATTTTATTTGATACTTCTCTGTTTATTGATTTTTTTTATTTGGATTCTGAACTGGAAATGGTTGTCCACACCTGCCATACGATTTCTTTTGCATTTACCCACCGTGACGTCCTACGTCCCCAGTTATTATTTTCAGTGCATTTCCCTTCAAATTGCCGATGACACACGTCATGGTCTGCGAGCACTTATTAGGGACGTTGAATCTAACTTCAGTTGACTATCTATTATCTCCTTACATACAATTGACTCTAATACATTAGTTTTGGGAAGACCAGATACATATTTTAAACGCATTCATTAACCCTTATAATTATACTCCACAGTATAAATGCAATATTTAAATTCTATTATTTTTTATGTGAAATGAAATTTGTGAGATTGGTATAGATATTATTTATTTTACCCACTACATTAGACAAACATGAACACTGGCTCAGCATGAGTATATGCTCAGTGAAATGGTCACCAAACTCCTCTGAGGAGAAGCATTTGATAAAGAAGTATAGTGTAGTCTACTGCTAGCAATAATATTGTTCAGATGATAATACTAGATATAATCGACCTGTTGTGTCACGTTGCTAAAAACATTGTGTGTTGATATCATTAAATAAATTTCTTTCAAACTGATATTTATTATCTGGAAACTAAGGTTGGCAAGCAAGTGCGCTAACCGCTGAACCAAGAGACGGTTTTTTAAATAATTTTGCTTTGAATACATCTTAACTCTGTTTTGTACCGCCACGTCTAATTTGCTCTATTGTCTTCATTTTTTGATGTACGGTCTTAAAACTTCCGACGTATCTTGATACATCTTGTCTTAATTACGTCGTTTTATTATTTTGACCTATAATGGGGTATTTAATGACTTATTCCGCACGTTTGAGTGATTTACTATCCCAGTTTATACATGAGGTAGTAGTACAATGAATTATCCAAAACTAAGTTACTTTTGATTGCTATAAAAAACTGACTATATTCATATCAAAATATTATAAATGATAACATGAAATTTGTGTATCCATTGATAGTATTGGATAGATTTACATGTAAAAAAAAGATTTGTATTGTATTTTATTTATTCGAGTGTAGTAGCTTCTTTGGCTGCTTCTGTTTTGATGGCCCACTACTAGTTAACAAAGAAATATTTTTAATTGTTAAACATATTAGTATGCTTTGAATGTATTGTATATCCATTTACAACAGCTCTCTTGGTATGATATGATATGAAGAAGAGGCCATTGAGAGTTCCACGTGTTTCTCACCTTTTTATATTTTACCAATAACTACTATAAATAGCAAACGTTATACTAAGTTAAATATAAGCAGTTGAGCTAGAAGCGGTAACATACATATGCGGTTCTATTTGACTTGCTATGTCTCCTGCATATATTGAGGAAATGGATTCAACTATTTTATTACAATAAATATAAAATGTAGAAATTTTTTAAGTACTGTGATTACGCTTATTATGTCATCCTAGTATTATTTTTACATTGTTCATTGTTATGGCTTATAAAAGAAAAAATGTTATACTACATAATTTCTTTAGAATTACCGGGAAATTGGCATAATTATGGATCCAATACGCTTTATAGTAAGCTAGGAATGATTTCGCGATAATAATGTAAAGTCAAGAGTGCTGCTTTGCACTTACCGGCAAGGTGGAGGAGAACCGCTAGAGCGCACAGGTAAATCCCGCTAGGACAGCGGGCCCGAAGAACCGGCATCTTCCGACTTCCGGAGGCTTTCTTCTCATGTCCGGAAGCAGCCTGCACCCTCCTCGACCCCTCACCCCTCACTCCTCGAGCCGCTCCGTTCTCCCGGTCCGGCTTCGCATCCGACGGCCACTCTGCGTGACGATTTGGCAAGAAACGATTTCGCAACGATGACGATGATGCGCTGCGGGTCTTTCGAAACGCAACTGGACTGAATTTTGAAAACGTATTTTTTTATTCAACCAAACCGGGTGCGATTGGTTAATACTGCGCACTCGCGCAATCGCTTTAGAATTTCACAACACAAACATCAAACACGGCTCTGTTCAAATGCTACTTGTTACGTGTAGTCTTAATAAGTTGAATTTTATTTGTAAACAGCATGTTATTATTGTAGCACCATGGTTTAGCTCCGATGCACTGTTCGCGGTTGTGAGGTTTGTGGATGTTGACGACGTCGTCTGCTGCTTCCGCCGGCGGGACTGGCGCTCTGGCGGGCGGGGGGGCCCGAGGGGGGCTCGAGGGGGGCCCGAGGGGGGCTCGAGGGGGGCTCGAGGGGGGCTCGAGGGGGGCTGGCTGGTCGCCGCGGAGGCTACAGTCTGCCAGGCCTGGGCTGGAGCCCCCACCGGAACTGCACTCGGCGGCGCGCGACCGCCCGGCCATTGTTAGGGCAAGCGTGGCTCGCGGGGCGCAGGATGTGCCATATGGATATTTCACTTATGACTAATTGCGTGATACGATATTCCATACATAAATTCTTAAAATTCTTGTTGTTATTTTGCAAAATTCTTTAGCAATACTATCAATAACTCGTGCATATATATTTTGATACCCTGATAGTATTTAAGCGACGCCAGCGTAACTTAAGAATTCGATATATATGTATATCTATTTTTTGGATTGAACGTCAATCAAGTGCGTATTTATTATATTATCTGAGAATATTATTATTATTATAGATATTTTTCTGAGAATTTCTTTAATCATCTTCTATGTGTGCCTAATCATATTAGTAATAATTCGATTTATAGTAAGAAATGTTTATGTTGTTTTTGAGTGGCGCAGCCGATAACACCTGATCGAAGGTTTTAGCAATACTATCAATTACCCATGGATATATATTTTGGTACCCTGATAACATAATTATGACACCAATAGACTGCCGCTTAAGCGACGAATTCGATTTACTGTAATAACGTATATATATTTTACATAACATTTCTTGAATTGTTAGAAAAATATGTTACTTTGGGCTGACGAAGTTTTTTAGGCATAAAAGTGATGTATTCAACAATATATTTTTTTAATTGTATAGAGTAAAAATAAAATCGTGAATTTATAAAACTCTGGAAAGTAAAATGTAATGACACGTTAAAACATCAATACGTGATGATATAATATAATAATTCAACAATGTTTGGTATGTTTGGAGTTTTTATTTAATATTAATTTGCACATCTGATGTCCCCCCTGACCCACAATGATTATTGTATTGTTACAGGTGTTCGACATACTTTTACCCCTCGTCGAGGTTCACTGCTCTCTGCTAATTTGAATTCAACAAATAAGGGGGAAATATAACCGTTTCAGAGCAACAGGAGGGTGGACTATTATATACTAGCCTATAAACCAATCTAAGCCTCATTTGATCAAAACGACTAAGCAGTGATATTGTAAAAACTTTGCCTTAGTATGACTTGTAAAGTTTTGAAAATATAACTGTTTTTGTCAAAAACCAATAAATGGTTTTCAAATTATGTGTGGTCACAACATAAAGTTGTGAACACATATCACTTAACATTGTTCACGAAAAAAAAATATCACGGAAATTTGATACCAGAAAAAAAAAATTAATTATTTGTCTTTGATTTACACAAAAATCGACGTGATAATAAAATCAAAGATAGGAATGAAATAATTAATTGTGTATACATACTATCGCAAGTTTTTATCTATAGAAATGAGATAAGTGAAAATATTACACAGGTTTTATTTTTATTTATAAAAAAAATGTACGAACGCTTTTTCTTTATACCTACATAATATGATATTTTATGTTAAAAAGTGTACTATGTAGTTTTATAATTGCACAATATGAGGAAGCGAATTGTACACACTCGCATATGGTACATAGTGCAAAAAGATTGAGGGTATTGTAACAATGCGATGTTTTTACATTAGGATCCTATACGTGATAGTGAATCATGATGTTAGTACACAGATGTGTGTACATATACGCAATAAGTGTGTGTGTAAATGTCAAATACATTCATATAATATCCATACAAATCTGATGAGCACCGTGAGCATATTAGGCATTCTATTCAGAACCAAAACCCCATTGTACAAAAATATTTAATGGTTAACCTTACGCTACATAACATATTGTCAAATTTGTGTCATTGAACTATTATTTGGCGTCAATAAGGTCATAAAATACGCTGTTGATAGTGATTTGAAATGTGAAAAAAACATTGGCATATTTCATATAAAATAAAACATGAAATATCATGATATTTTCAAATATATTTACTACTCAAATATTAATAAATTCAGTATAGTACATAAACGTTTTTATGCTTGTTATTGTCAAATTAGAAAAAAAAGTACAAAACATGTAATAGTGTTGTAAAATACGTATCATAATTTTAATGTGTAATTAATCATTTATTTTCAGAAATATAATAACTAGTATATTTTATTTGTTTTAAAACAATAGTATTTTTTTAAAAGTGAAGATTTTAGGGAAATTTGTAAAATATTTTTTTTATAATGGCAGCACAGCGATTAGTTATTTCGCAATGTTTATTCCAAGTTGTGAAATGTCAAACGTCACATTTTTACTTGTAAAATTTTTGTAACGGCCAGGGACAGATTTTTCGGTCTGTTCAAAATATTAGAGGGTTGCGGATAGTCCTCTTATACTATTTTAATAAAAAGAGCTTGATTAGATTCTAAGGATAAATATAGTTATAAGTGATTTTATAAGTTTTTCTGGTAGGAATTTCAATCCCATTGCAATGGATTCTCAGGTGCGAATTTGTAAAATATACGAATTAGATAAGTTTGAAAAGCTAATAGATGGCATTCAAGTTGCAGCATGCATGATTTCAGATGCACCACCAGTGGGTAAGCTAGTTTTTGAAATTATATATATTATCCGAGAATTAAAATCGTTTAAAAGTTAGGTTATGTTTCAGGACATGCATGTGTAATTGTGTAAACGATGTATAAATGTATTATGGTTTTGGATGAGAGAAAAATATGTTGTTAATATTTTAACAATTGTTTTGGTTTTTTGTAGTCGATGAAGCAAGTGTGGTACGTCGAGCCGATGCCCTGACTGCCTCCCAAGGTAATAGCTGCTCAAGTTGCGGGGCAGGTCCCTTCGATACCCGTGCACTACAGACGGCTCACTACAAACACCACTGGCATGCGCACAACCTTCGTCGTCGCTTACTAGGCAGGCCTCCATTAACGCTGCTACAATTCAACAGCAAAGAAGGTATAGAATACATCTCATCTACAAATAACTAACTACTGTATCAAAAACAGTAGTTAATTATTTGGTTACACATATTTTTTTATTTATATAATATAAACAAGGTAAAATACAGAGATGCTGCAAATTGAACAGGCTGACTGGCTCCATATTGTATTTTATATTTATGTTTACATTTTTGACGGATAAAAGATTTAATCTGAAAATTTATTGGCAATTTTTACATGTTTGCATGTAATCAAAATGTACCAGGCCAGTATGTTTAATTAAACTGATTGACTCTCAATTTACAGATATTAATTTAGAATGAACTACTTTTTCTTTGGGTCATATGTGAAAATTGGATATAATTTCTATCATTATTATAAACTTAGTCCTATGGTGTATGGGTCTGTGATGTACCCAAAATATTAATAAGTCATATTCTATCATCTTATGATACGGAATAAATCTATTGTTTATTTGTTCAAATTAAGATGAAGGATCAGGCATATCAGATAGTGACTCCGACTCTGATGAGATCGTGCGAGGAGAAGGAGAGGTCTCTGAACTCTTTCTCGCTGCTACACGGCACTGCAGAGCATACTTTACCAATAAGAATGGACAAGTTCTTTCTGTTTATCGATGCCTCCTCCACCACAAAAAGGTTAAATCAAAATTATATTCACTTGCATAATCTTTATACATAATTTTAATGTTGAATTCGTATTGAGATTGAATTGTTCGCTTTCAAGAGTTGATAAAACCGAAATATGTTTATTTTAGGAGTGGATTGGTGGGGATGGTCGTGGAGAGCGTTGGGTTGAAGCTTGCCGTGGTTTGCGCGCTACTGGAGGCTGGGCTCTCTTCATGTCTGCTGGTGGACGTTTTGCAGGCGCCATATTTAGGGGAGATGGTGGAGTAGCCATTAAGTAAGTATTCTAATAAATAAATCCCTTGAAAAATATTGTGAACAATCTTTTCAAATCGTTTCTAGGAAAAATACTATATATTTTTTTACTTTAAATTGAATCTGTTTTTATTTTAGGCATAAATCTTTCCACTCGTACGTGACTCGCCGGGGACAGGGGAAGGCCCAGGGTACCCGAGACTCCCGTGGTAATGCTCCTCGTTCGGCAGGAGCTTCGCTCAGGAGATACAACCAAGAACAGTTTGCTTTGGTAGGCTTACAAATTATTGAATAACCCATAATTATTTCATATTTTCATAGGTTGTTTATTTGTTCATAAAGAAAATAGTGATTGAATATAATAACAATTAACAATTTTTTAAAATTATGTCGTGACATTGCTATTGAAAAATTGTTTAGAATGCTTTTTTGTATTATTAATTATTTGCCGGTTATCTCAATTTTCATTTCCAGTGTTGATATATATATATACACACTTCCTAGGTTATGAAATTAACTTTTGAATAATTTTCCAGCATGTCCAAGAAGTGCTGACTTCATGGAAGGAGGACTTGGATGGCTGCAATTTATTGTTGTATCGTGCTGTTGGTCCTCTCAATAAATCTGCAGTGTTTGGAAGTGGTTCTCCTTTATCTCGTCACGATACACGACTGCGTTCTTTCCCCTTTCCTACACGAAGACCATCTTTTAAAGAAGTCCAGAGAGCGCATGCTATTCTTGCTACTATGGAAATATATGGTAAGTTTCATAAAATTCACAAATTAAGTCTTATGGTCCACCACTACATTGAAAAATAAATTGCTGCAGTATTTATTTACACAAGGACATACTTTTTTACAATATCAATGAAAGCTTTATGATAATGCTGTCACAGAACAAGATTATGTTAAATTTAATAATAAACAATACGGGTAAAATTTTTAGATACAACGGAGATTTTCCAGAAAACCCTTGTTGCCATAAATAATTCTGCACCAGAGAGACCTACTGGCCGAAAAAAGACAAGTCCCATTAAACTAGATAGAGCCAAGTCCAGGGAAACAACTCCAAGACCCATGCCTTCTGAGGATCCCATGTCCAGTGAAGATGAGACTCCTTGCTACATACAATCTATGGGGCCGCCCGGCTGGACTAAAACTCTTTCAGAATATGATTCCAAAAAAAAGAAATCTAAGAGTAAAGTAAAGGGTAGCGATGAGGAGAATATAGAAAATGAAGTATCAAGTGATACGGTCGTAGTTCAAATGCAAAACATCAATTTGAAAGAAACACTCCAGGAGTTTGATGATTCGGTGAAGAGGAAACCGAAAAAACACAAAAAATCAAATAACCAAGGGAAGCAGGACCAAGATAAAAGTAAGATAAAAGATAACCAAGATAAAAGCAAAAAAGACAAAGCGAAACCAGCTGAGGAAGAAAAAGTGAAACCGAAGGCGGGTCCTGTAAAGATTCCTGATATTATAAAAAAAGTAAGTTATAATTAATAATATAATACTCGAATCATTGTATTTTATACAAAACTTCTGATAAATAAGAAAATTTGCCTTTGAGCCTGGAAAATTCTCGTTTGAATATGAAATATTGTGTTGTTATTTCAGATGTGGGATAGTATATTGGTAGACGGAGACGTGTTGTTAAATATGTTAGACCGCTGGGAAGGTCCTCCTTCTCTGGAAGATGCTCTTAACCTCGCTGATCCCGTGGACGGTAACACGGCATTGCACAAAGCTGCTATTGAGGAGAAAACAAATCTCATATCGTAAGTACTTTCAATTTTTATTGATTTATAAAAAATTTTAGCAAAATCTGTTGGGGTCTGTAATTTATTTTATTTCTGTTTATGAATAATATTTGATATTTTTAGACATTTGCTTGGGTTTGGTGCTGATCCTTGTTTGAGAAATCTTCAACTGCATACTCCGTATTCTGCAACAACTCACCACGAAACCCGCATCGCCTTTAGGCTTTTCCAAGGTCTGCATCCTGACAAATATCAATATTCAAAGGTAAGGAAAGAAATTTTATATCATATTTTAATGTTGTAATTATAAATAAATTTTAGATACCTAAAGATCTCTTAGATACACGATTTATGTGAATATACTTTTCTAGGCTAACATCCCAGGTCCGCTTACTCAAGATATTATGGATCAAGAGAAGGAAAAGAAGTCTGCACAGCGCAAAGCCAAACGCTTGAAGGACAAGGAGAAGCTGCAGGAAAAAATAAAGACCACTAAGTTCATGCAACTTAATGACATACAAAAGGTATTCTTAAATTTCCAGAATGCTGTTAATATCTTTTTTGTGGGTGTAAATTTATTTAAGGGACATTATATCTCCAGACTAATTAGTTCAGCCGAAAATTTATTTCATAGTACTCCTCAATTTACAATGAAGCGTTAGGTTCCTACTTGCGTGAATACTTAAAAGTTTTGTCTTTTTTATAGTAATAAATTTTTTTGCTTAGATTGCAGCGACTTCAGAAAAACGCTGCTTTTCCTGCGGTGGACCTTTGGACTCCAAACCATTTAATTATGAAGACTATAAATTTTGTACCATCAAGTGTCTTCAAAACCACCGCAACGCTCGTCCACTCAACCTATCCAAGCAGTGAACCTTTTAATCGTGTATGTAAAATTTCACACTAAAAATGGTTATTATAATTCTCTTGTTTTATAAACTGACTGACTTTGTCATAAGTGATACATTTCTTAAGAGGTATATATATATTTTTTACTAGCTTTGAATTAAGTTTATTTGAATATATGTGCAGTTATGCATAAATTATTTATATGTTCAGTTAATGAATCTGTTATGTTGCTGTCTTGAGTTTTGTCCGTTAAAGATGACTTGATGACATTTTGAATTTGATATTATGATTGTAAGATTTAATATGGTTTAAATTATTTTATACCTCCCTAAATAATGTCAGTGAATATAATCATAATAATAAAATTTAACAGATTTGCAACATAAATTATTCATTTTATTTATATTGAAAACGAATAGCTTTCCTTATATTAATTAAAATTATAAAAGAATCAAAATTTTTTCGTAATTAAAAATGGTTTCAAAATTATTTTTTTCCATGTACTGAAAGTATCTGTAGGGGTTTTGCTTTTAATTATAGTAATTGTTGGATTAACAAGAGATTATTCATAACATTGATTCCACACTCAAGACTTAACATTGATCAATATTAAAATACTGGACCTTATAATGATGAATGTTCTCTTGTTCTTATGAAATTTATTTATGTTGATTTTTATATTTATTAAATATATAAATATTTATCCACCCGTGTGTATTTACTTTGTCTAAAAAATTTGCTTCCCAAATACCCAAAGTCACAGATCGTTTTTTGTAATGTTTTATTAAACTCAAAAAGTATTGCAGAAAATACTATTATATCAGCTATATAAAATAGTGAAAATTTTAATTATTATTACTTTTTATAATAAAGATTAGCCGCAAGCATCAAAAAACTACACAAATATGAACTACATTTGATGAATTGACTGACTGTATCGTATCGTAAGAAGTTATGATTAGTTTTGGCATGTCAGAGAATGTTCAGGAACTCTGGCTCCTGAAGCAGGTCTGGAATATCTTCTATATTAGCAAGTTTTCCAGTTTTTCCCGTCAGAAAATAGGTGTCCATCTCTCCTTTACCCTGCGGTTGAAAAAAATTGAATGTTTGAGGCTTTGTATTGCAAAATAAATTATTCAAAACCACTTAGTAATATATGTCTAAATATTCTATCAATTGCCTTATCTCAAAATTATTTAATTATTGATTAATTTATAATGATATTTTGTATATCTATATGCTGTACAAGGTCTACGTACAGTAATTTTGATGATTAATAAACGTTATCCATATACTTGATGTTATATAAATATACTTATAGTATGATTCATATGCAATTGCACTTTACTTTAATGATAAGCTTTCCTCTGGCTTCTGTAATGTAGCCTTCATCTATCTTGTCCAGTGCTTCCTTCGTTGTTGATGATATGTGTATACGCATTTCTGAAAAAAAATCATAAAATTATAAACACTCACAGCTTTAAAAAAATAATTGTTAAAATATCGCTAAGCTGACACAAGTATGAATTATTCCCAATATCACTTGATTTAAAGAGTGCTTGAATGTGATCAGGAATATGTTGGATGTGTTACCTTCCCCGCTAGACTCCATGCGGCTGGCAGTATTAATGGTGTCTCCGAAAAGGCAGTACCTAGGCATGGCAGTGCCCACCACCCCTGCAACGCAGGGTCCTGTGTGAACTCCGGCTCGCACTCGTAACGGCTCCAGCTGTCTATGAGGGATGCGATACCCTGCAATGCCAGCCATCAACTCCAAGGCCATGTCTGCTATCTCCCCAGCATGGCGATCCCCTGAATCCAAAATGAAATATTTATATATTTTAGATTTGTTTTAAAAAACCTTGTGAAAACATTATTCTAACTCCTTCATTTTCTGGAAATACTTAAATACATCATTTTTTCTGATACATTATCTACATAATAAAAAAAGATTTACTACAGGACATAAAACAATAATATTATCATTAGGTAATCCAACCGTTTCTTTGAGGCAGTCCAGAAGCAACCATATATGCATCGCCTATAGTTTCCACTTTGTAAACATCGTGCTTGAGGATGCGGGAGTCAAACAGGCGATATAAGGAGTTAAGCATGATGACAACCTCCATAGCCGAGGAGGAGGCAGCTAACTCCGTGAAGCCTACAATATCACTGAAGTACACAGTCACACAAGAGAAGGACTCTGCTGGGACAGCGCGAGATAGCCGAAGCTGGCGGATCACAGCAGCCGGTAGCATCTGACACAATAGGTGGTCGCTCTTCTGCTTCTCAGACCGCAGCTCCAAGGTGCGTGCCTCCAAGCTGGCTGCAAATGTCTGATAAAAGAAACGCTTATTTACTGACAACTCCAGTGGGAACTACATTAAATTATTGTCTCCAGTTTGACTTTATTATACCCATTTAAAACCCGAGCATGCAGTTTTATTATTAAAAATAATAAGTTTTAATATTTACTTGTATGGTGTCTGTAGCATGGCGTACGAGAATGATGATCACCGGAGACACGATAACCACCAGCACGAGGAGAGCGACTCCCACCAACTGTGACTGGCGAGCTTCCCACATCTGGTCTTCCAGCATGGATCTGGATTATTAAGGTAAAATTCAATTCACATTACGATGAATCCCTAATGGCGTAAAGATGCAAGCGCTTGATAAAAATGGCTGATTCGAATCTTCTCAGATATTTCATCTATAAAATTTGCACTCAAACATATTTTTTGACCTTTTATAATTCACACTATCAAAATAATAATCGTTAATAATTAAAATAAAATTAAATAGTTTTTATTTTAGTTTATTTACTCCTCCGTTGGTTTCGAGTGCTAATATACTTTATAATTCAAACAATCAAATCACTTAAACTATTTTTAATTTTTTTGGAAATAATATTATTATTTTAGTTTTAGAGTATTATATTAGTTTTTAAATGAAAATGATTGTAAGAGGACCAGAATCGCAAATTGACTTGGAAACTTACTCTATGACCGAGCAAAGGTACTGTTGATAATGCTTGATTTGATTTACATAATTGGTTATGGCCTCCACGTATTCTGATGCTGCAGTCGCATTTCCAGGTTGTGGTTTATTCTGGTACACCAGATCTCGGCTGTAAGAAAACAGAACATATTTTAAGATACTAAAAAGACGAAGAACTTTAGGTGCATAATGAGATATAGAAATCAGTGCTTTGAAACGAGCAGAGTCCAAATGGTCGCAATCCTCAGGAAGTAGATGAAGAGTATCGAAGGTGCCAACTTAACATGTTGGCAAAACTAGTCACGAAACCAGTATAAAGTATTATAATGGAATTCCATCGAGTACTTTTTGTTAAAAATTATATATATATATTTTGAAATATCACACTCCGAGTCAATAATCCAACGTTTTATAATATCGCAGTTTAGAAATATTACTTTTAAATCTTTCAACAATTTAAAGTTTCGTTATAACACGTAAGATTTATATCTCAAATTAATCTGAATAAATGCGTTGTAGCAATTAAATATTTCAGGTGCCTTAATCTGAAGATGTGGAGCGACCTCCGCTGAGCACAGTTCCTATCAAATTTCAGTAACAGAACACCAAGTACCAGACAAAACGCGTAACGCGGTAAGGGTCCTCCCTAGAAGTGGGGGTTGGGGGTGTAGAGTCTACAGAGGGGGTGTGCTAAATAATACGAGCGGATATCTAAAATTTAGGTTGTTGTGGCCTAAAGTAACGCCATAAAGCTGAAAATCGAAGCGCTGAAATTGCATTTTGCGGCGCGTCGATAAAGGCTGTTTTTTGCAGCTGTTGGCGTTTCGTTGGAACTTTCTTTCTTTGGACTTGTTTCCGAGTTTGTGCGCGAACGCAAGCCAGGGGTGGCCATTTTTTAAGGTTCGAATATAATTTTTTTGCTGTATTTATCATTATACTGTTGTGCATCTCTTAGAATAATTGTGCTATACATCGATTGTGCAAGTCTATCATAATACTAAATGCCTTTTAATGACTTTGCTAGACTAAATTTATAAAAATAGTTTTATTACTGGGGTTTTATTTTCTTCAGGGTTTATCGTTAGTATCAGCCGTAATAAGGGGTTGGGTACACCCTTCCGAGATCCATCTGTTGAGTACCTGGGAGTGAGAGGTTTTCAGTCGTCTCTGTTGATATTTTCAGGGAGTTTGAACATTTCAATGGCGTTTTTGACATGTTTTTCTTTCCTGATCGTTACGAGCGTGATTTTTTTCGGTCTTCGGTTTTCTCGATAGCTCGATATCGCGTGCAGCCCTCGGTCGGCTTAAAGCTTGCATTTTCTCGCATATAATGCAAGAAATCTCACCATTAAATTAGGAAAGTTTTTCTCGAATCCCCAGGAGCTCGGCAGCCATTATGTTAAGCAGCGGAAAACTTGGATTTAACCGGAAAAATATGGAAATAACAAAGTGTAAATTGTTTTCGCCGCCGTTATGAAGTCTGTCGTCTGTCTCGAGTTTTGTTTATGAAATGCGAAATAAATTACGTAAGCTCTTAAATTTATGTCAAGTGGTTTGGAGGAGATTTTTCGTTATGTATATATTAATGGAAATTGCTTATTCTTTGTGTATTTGTGTTATGGAAATGTATTCTTCAAAATACTCTAAAGGTTTATCATTTCTGTTATTTCCACTTCAAACATATATTAGTCCTCGATTCATGTAATATTCGATATGAGTGCGTAGATGATATTATGAAATAAAAAAATATTCATATATCGTAACATATCTGTGAATACAAATTATATAACTGAGATTTGGAAGACCTTAAAAATAAAGCGCATAAAATTGTTTTTACTCAAACCATGAGAAGTTGAAGTTTATTTTTAAATAAGAGATCAAAAACTCGCAAAGATAGCTTCAAACTACTTTTATAACTATTAAAACAAAATTTATATTTCTTCTCAAAGCAAGAGTTTTTTTGTGGATATAAAACTTCGCGAAACGTTTGAAGTATTCATATTTTGCAAAAAAGAGCTTGTAATGCTGATTATGTACAGTAAAAAAATATTGATAAACGTATAAAATGAAATATAATTTATTATGAATGACGAAGTTTTTAGATTTCTTAAAGTTACATAAACTCCACAATCCACTCGCTGCTTCCGGTTAGGTAATGTGGTAATCTTGAACTCTCCGGCCTTCTTCCAAGAACTCCCAAAAGTAGGCGTCGGGGATTCAGGGTGGCTGCAGAACTTTGGGATTCCTCAAATAGCAGGCATAGCCTACATGGACATTATAGATTGAAGGTATTCGCCAGGGTTCATTATACGATATGCCCGCTTAAGGGATGATCCGGCCCCGCTTGTTAACGAGCATATTGGAGAATTATACCGAACCCTTCTAATCTCGGACCCCCCCCGGAGCTGAAAACCTCTGATCTGTTTTATTTTTACAGAATTTTGGCACCGGTGTGTTGAAAGGGCCCCAAGAATAAAAAAAAAAAATTTGCATGCTTAGTATTACAATTCATGCAAAAAAAGGTATTTTTTACGCATATTTTTCCCTAAACAAACTCAATAATGAAAATAGAGAAATCCATGTAAGCCACCACCTAAGCCATACCTCGTAAGCCTTACAACCTGCGCGCAGGATCAGGGAACAGCCACACACCGTATCTAACAAAAGTAATTTAAAGAATCTTGTTTTTTTTTTAGTATTATGCATATTGAGAAATTCAATAGACTCGATTTAGATTTCAACGTTATTTTGTTTACAGAAATTTACGCAATATTTTGTTACACCCTTGAAAATATTAACGTGATTTATAAGACCTCTTTTGTATTAAATTGACAAAACAGCTTGAGAAAAACAAATAATTGAATAAAGCCATTTTTATAGTAGAGGATATGAAGCTTGAGGCCTCTACACAAATTTCGACTTATTTGTAATCAGCCAATAGAGTCCCTTTATTTTTTAGTGTTTTTAAAATGGTTTTGTTTAATCAAATAAAAGGTTGCAGGTAGTGTCGCGACAGGTGTAGGGGGCTTTAACGTACGCCATAATGAAAAAGGGTAATATATTCAATATTCTTGACAGAGAGTACTCGGTGGAATTTCATTTTAATATTTTAAATACAATATTTTTGTGATCTTTTCATGACCGGTTTCGCCAACCTTCAGTTTGATAAAATTAAACACGTGGAAAAATCACAAAAGTATTTTGTTTAAATATTAAAATTAATTCCACCTAGTACTCTCTGTCATAAATATTGAATACTTGATTGTCCCCTTGCTTACGTGTTATTTAAACGAATTTGATGATGTAACGGGAAAAGTCGGCGAAACCGGTCACCAATAAAATGAAATTAATTAATTAAGATATGGATAATGGATTCAAACTGTCCAAAAATATTGAATACTTGATTTAGAAATTCAATATTTTTGACAGAGAGTACTTGGTTGGAATTCCATTTTAATATTTTAAATAATAAGTAAAACACTCAAGTATTTAGAATACAGTAATACCCCGCTTTACCCGAGGGATACGTTTAGGAAAAAATCGCGTTAAGTGAAATTCGCGTATATCGGGGTTTACGATTAAACAAACATACGTAGTCAAAACTTAATACAAAAAAATACGAATCATTTGAATCAAACACTTTATGCAGTATTACATGTTAATTTTACTGAATAATACATGTATTGTATTTTGGGTAGCGTTTCTTTTACGTTCTTGTAAAATACGTTCATAGCACCCAACGATGTTTTTAATTGTTAAGAGAAGTCAATGACTACATTATGTTCATACACATTCTTAAAATAAGAAATTCGCGCAATGCGAGGCATTTTAACACGAAATTTGAAATTCGCGTTATAGTGAAACCGCGCATAACGGGGTCGCGTAAAGCGGGGTATTACTGTATTATATATATATATATGTCGCATACGAAGAGTTTCAAGAATTCCAACTCAGTAGCATTTCGGGTTCAAAAGAAATCATTTGCATTAATTATACAAAATAACTAAGCTGTTGTATCGTGTACACGTTTTAAAATTTTCAAATCAGTTGAATCTCGGCATAATAGAGAGTAACTTACATAAAAGGTATGCAGTTTCTTCTGAAAAAATTCAAGGATTCAAGGAAAAATATGAAAAGAGTATGAATGCGTCGCAGAAGAATATCTGCGCTTTACACAGAAGACATTATTACACCTTACTCTAGAGCAGTGGCTCTCAAACTCTTTTGGCCCGCGGACCCCCTCTCATAGTCAAAACTTGCCTACAGCCCCTGGGTGAAAAACTACATAAATTCATATTATAGACTAGTTGGTGCAAGTATCGACTCTATTAACCTACCTGACTCACCGCGATGCCTGTTATTACTTGTGCTTTATGCACCTGTCTATATTTATATTTTACTTAGGCCGTAAAAAACACTAATAATGTATTCATTGCTATTTATTTTAACTTCCATGTAAATAAAAATGTGTCACAATTTTTTTATTTTATATTAAACCTTGCGCGGACCCCCTGACGTTGTTCAGGGACCCCCAAATTCGAGGCGGTCAAAGCGAGGTTTTAGAACCTGTAATGCATATTGTATCGTATGAGGAATATTGGGGTGGTTACTTGCGGGTGCAGCACTGGCAGCGGGTGGCGGCCTGGAGGCGCGGGGTGGGCGGCACGGCGGCCAGACGGTCGGCGTGCAGCGCCAGGTGGTGCACCAGGAGGGCCAGCCCCGGCGCGCCCAGAGCACGCGCGCCCCTCAGCAGCCTCATCGCGCCCAGCGCGCCCGCCGCGCTCGCGTGCTCCCCCGCAGCCGCCAGGTCGCGGCTGGCGCTCACCTCCCTGCAAAACCACCCCAATCGCACACACCCCCTAACGATTACGATCATTTTAACCCTTCTTCCTCTGGTGACCATTTCATCGAACATATCCCTATTCTGGCTTAGCACAGTAAGATTGTTTCTCCCCGCTCTCTCCATTATGTTGCTTGTGCATGGCTGCCATTCTGTACCCTGAGCGTGTGCAATGGATCGATAATTGTGGAGGTATGTGCTTTGGAAAAACCTTGACAAGTCGTGTGTATCAGATCCAAACGCCAGAGCTTTGCAAGGAAAGCATTATTAGGGCATTAAAACTGCGGTGCGGGCTTTTCTCCCCTGAGAAAAGCCCGCTTGACGAAGAAGAAGTATTATAAGATTGTGTTGCAGAACAAATTTAACAATTCCGAGTGAGAATTGACACAGCGTGCAGCACATTCAGCAACTTGAGAAACTTATTATGTTCAAGAGCCATAACCCTGAAAACTCGCTAGAGTTTTTCTTTGTGTAGTTGAATGATGTGGGTTTAAAATACCATGGGTTGACCGCGTCACAAATGATAGCCTTGCCCGGAATGCGCAAAGAAGGAGAACTCCTGACGATGGTAAAAATGCGTAAGGCCTCGAAACAATAAATATAGCATATGGCTAGAAGTCGGAAGTATGGCCGAATTAGTCTACCGAGACTAGCCCAGGATAGAAATATTTTCGATGAAACGGTCACTAACCTCCCATAAGAAGAGGTACCAGAAAAAGAAGATTAACATTCTTTAGGATTTTTTGTGCCCAAAATACTTGTGACTCGTCGAATTTTTTTTGGATAAAATATATTTTATATATTTTTTATAAATGACATGAAGTACATCATAACTGTCGCAGAACAAATTTAACAAGACAGTGTCATTTGCGACACCTGCCTATTTTTTTTTCTCCTTACGGCTTTCAACCCGTGTATTTACTTCCTATAAGATTCCTTAGGCTAGGGTGTTTTGTGTCCAAAAAAATGTTGACTCGTTGAAAATTCTTTATAAATGACATTACGTGTCAATCATTACGCGAGGCAACTACTATGACCCTTCTCAAGGAACAAGTAAATTTTCACAAAACCTCACTGGATAAATTATTCACAACTACTACAGTGTCAAGTGGACGAATGGATTGAGGAATACTCCAAGCGGAGTGGCACCTCTCCACTGTCTTATGCGTACAAAATAAAATAAAACGTGTCGCAAATGACAGTGACATGTCGTCCAAGGGTTAAGTTCTTTTGAACAACACCAGATACAATTTTTTTCTCTCAGCAACTCTCGCATAACTTGTCGAGCTGGAGTTTCAGCCGTGGAGAATGTTTCCTACGATGATTGATATTTATATTGAATGTAGCACGAGGTACCAGATGTTGTAGCGCAAAAAAATTATCTCGCAAAAAAATAACGCGAAAGTTTGGCTCTATGCGAATTCTAGAAGGAACCGAGAATATTTCTCTTGTGTAACAATAACATCGATTGAAAGCCATTGAATATTGTTTTACATCTCCACGAGAATTTACCATATTGTTAAAAGGCGATCCTTGATTCTTAATATTATTCCCAAATTCTTTATGTGTGATTTATAAAATAACGCTTCGATCAAATCAGTCATATATATAAATATAATAAAATATTAAACTAAAGTTTTTTTCAGTAATCGGTAGTTATTTTTCAGCATATGATGGCCTCGTGTCGCAGTTTGAAAGCGTGTATGATTATGGTCGTTAGATATTAAGGGGCTGGAACGCGATCTTTCATTCCTAAGCTATGCAATTTCGGAACTTGAGCACTTAATATTCCCATCCGGCGACGGCGGGTAAATTGAAAAGATCTAGGTCGGCGGTCTCCGGCTCGAGCCAGTCACTGCGTCCCCGACATTCCCCCATGCGAGTTATCGCCAAGATTTTTCTTTTATCTCTTGTAGTTCTTGTCACTTCAGAAAATTTCACGCGAGATCGACTGACTCGTTCTATTGTTAGTGCGGGGCCTGAGTGCAGGGGGCCACTTGCGTTCTTTCAGGCGACGCGTTCGGCACATAAATCGGCATATTAAAGATTATCCTCTTGTAGATTATTCAATACTTCTAAAAAAAAAAAAGAAAACCCCAATTTTTCAAATTTAAAAGGGTTTTCCTATTTTTTTTGAAGTGTGGAAAAAAAATTGTTTAACCCAATGTGAACTCAAAATATTCTAGACAGTAATCATGCGCGCTAACTATTTTACTGCGAGGTGTATTATTTCTTAAAAATCATCATCATCATCATCGCTCCATTCAGTTGAAGAGCAAATAGTCTCTTCAGCTGTTTTGCTTTACTCAAAGTTTCGCTGCACTGAGACCGCACCCGCTGTGCGTTTAATTTATACCTTTTCGCAGCTCATTCATCCCCGGGGATGCTCCTCTTTCCTCCCCCTCCAATATCCTCGGGCGCCCTTGGGGTTTTTGTGCCAGGTAATAAAATTGGTTGAGATGAATGGAATCGGCCGGCGTAGGGTTTTTCAAGGATTACTTAACGGGCGGTTGATCAAATGGTTGATTGGGGATTTACGCCTTGTTAAAACATCACGTTAAAAACAAGACGTTAAAATCAAACGTTAAAAGTTTATTTCCTTATTGGAAATAAACTCGTGCGTTAGTCGTTTCACACGTTTTATCACTTTTTAAATTGCATCATATAAATGTTGATACAATTAAAATAGCGTTTAATTAAACCATCATTTCTGCAGAAGGTCAGAGCTATAAAAAATAAGCATCGAACATACTAAAATAACGTTTTTTTGGAAACAGAGGCAATTAACTTCTTCGTTTAGGTTTTATGTAAATTTTTCAGACTTAAGGGCGACAGACCCCAAATATTTTTTTACTGATTGTAAAATATTGAATAAATTCGCACTTTTACTCATACATACTTATTTGTGTTTACGAAATGTTAAAATATGAATATTATAAATATTCGGTAAATCCGCATTTTACATTCTTAAAAGTTTATTGTGTATTTAAGTTTTATGTTAACCTGTTTACTTAAGAAAATTCTAATCAAATGTGTTTTAGTTCATATTGAGGTACATGTATATAATTAAAACTAAGAAGATCGGTTCTACACTTCTATATAATTTTTTATTCAAGCACTAATGATTAATTAGCAAGACTATAGGAAAACGATACGCATGGAGATGTCAGCTTAAATCCAACATGTACAGTAAAAAAAAAATGATTTCTCTCGTCGTTTCAAGAATGTAAACGTAAACGATGAGAATGCGAAATACAATAAATAAGCTCTCATTTTTTGTTTTTTTTTATTATTTTTTTATTATTTTTAACGAAATATTACACTCGACAAAGCCACTCGCATCACAATCAAAGCTATAGCAAAGCGAAGCTGAAATTGTGTTAATTAAATGTGCCTAATGACCGAAACACGAGCGAGGTGAAATAGGCCGAAATAAAATAGCGTAGTAATTAATTATACAGTTAACACAAGGATGTGGTATATAGCAATATTGCGATTTCATTTATTTTAAATGCGGATATTCCAGTGAGTGATTATGTACCTGACGAGTAATAACTGTGGGAGAAACCTGAAAACGTGACGAAGTGCATTCGGCATTTTGGTTGCTGCACTCTGCACTCTGCACATGCGACGTAGTTTCAGTAATGTCGTTATTGAACTCATTTGTCAGCTCTTCGCTGACATACGTTTCATGCGATTCACACGGCAGAATATTGCGTTAAGGGGACTGTTTCCACAGTGGTTCCGAACCAAAAAAACCTTTTGAGTACCGCGAAACATTAAAATTATCACAAATATAGCCAAGTTCTAAATCAGATCAAACTGAACAATGATAAGAAATTATAATATTTCAATTTTGCGGCACACTTATAAAAGTTTATACATTTCTTAAAAAATAATGCTTTGGGGTAATATATGGGATAATTAGATCATAGGGTACCCAGATGTACCTCCAGAGGTTTCCGGAGGCTGCAGAGGTCATCCCGCTGGTTGCTCGCTCCAGCAGCTTTTCGTTGAGGGTCGCGTACTGGTCCAGCGTGACCACCAGCTCCGTCAACGAATCTTCAGTCTTGCCATCTTCTTCCTGTGAACTAGAACATAGCGGAAATTACAAAATAAATTCATTGGCTTGCTAGTCACAGTGTTAAATTTCAGGTCGCGTCAATAATTCAAACGAATAATCCTCCCTAAAACCTTGAACGAAACTTTGTTGTATGCTGTAAAAACACGCTAACTAGAAACGCGCTTTGAATTCGCGATGTGAAGTACCCCCGAGAGCCACATAATCGACAGCGGCAGCCGGCGTTTGCGCTAGTAGCTAGTGTCTGCATGAATTTATCCGCCACGAAAAATGTAATTTTGATAAATACAATGAATATTGTTTTGATTTTGCATTGGATATTTGTACTTTGGCGAAATTCCAAATGTCGTATATCGTAATATATTTTCAAAGCATGCGACCTAGAAACGTGCTTTGAATTTGTGATACGAAACACAACCTCCGATATGTCACACGAGAGCCACATGATCGACAGCGGCGGGCGGCGTCCGCGCTAGTAGCCAGTTCCCGTAGCTGTCCCACTATTAAAAATATTTTAATGTTATATAAAATATGCTATAGTTGCAGGTGTGCCGATCCAACTATGTGGCACCAAGGCGAGGCTTTGAGAGTTGTGTTTTGTACTACGAATTCAAAGGACGTCCAATCGCGTGCTGTCACAGACACACGCGTAGAGACTGTATGGTTCTGTTATATTTGAAGGCTTTGAAATTCGTTTTTGAATGCACATCGAATAGAAAATAAACGAGAAGATTCGACATGCATAAAATTGCATTCCAAAAATCTCTCATGCGAGATGGTGCATTTACACAGCGAAAAATAAAAATACAGCGTTTCACATTTTCCATGCAATTATTACAAAATGCAGGCAATCCGTAACGCCGTTATGTTGACGGTGAAAAGTGGGCTGCTATTTATAAAAATAAACTGAACTCCAGGAAAGCAGTGTTTACGCTGCTGAAAAGTTTTTATACGGATTTATCTGTTTACACTGCAACTCGAACGTAGGGGTAGTTAGTTTATCAAAAGGAAAACAAATAACATAATAATAAGGTTTCTACCTCTTAAAGAATTCTTTTGATAGAAAAAAATTATATAATATACACTTATAGATGGCGTGTGGTTTACATAGGTAGGCAAGCAGAAAATGCCTTATCAAAGAATAATAAAATAAAGCAATTGAAACTTGCAACATCTTTATTTTCACAACTGAAAACTTATAATTAAAGCATACTACAATATAATCAACTCTTTATAACTTGTTTAACTGTAGTCACGTAGAAAAGAGAAAATGAAATGTAAAAAAGCCTCGAGAGACATTCAGTTTTAAATTCAGCAAAAAATATTTAATTCATTTTACAAATGCAAAGACTTTTGCCACGTGTTTTTATATAATTTGATATAATAAGAGATGACTCTTCTTCAGCGCAGCGTTATGCCGCACAGCTCACGTTTCTCGGAATAAGTCGTTACGGACCTAATTATGTCTCCGATGAAAGAAAAGTATTTTTCTCGCTGCATTTTATTACAAAAAAAGCAGCAGCGTTATGAAAACATTATTATGGCGAAAGCAGCAAGCCTTAAATTAGAAAGGGACGTTACTTACATAGTCCTGAGGGTGTCGTTCCTTACAGTCCTGCAGCGTGGAAACGGATGGGAATATTCTGAAAACTGTTTATTCATAGCTTGTAATGACCCATCATATAATTTTTAATGGATCTATACATTCGGATGAGACTCGCCTACTGGCAGGCTGTGCATACTTGCACACATCGATAATATTCTAATTGTAGAGAATGGATAAAAAATATTATGAAAACTGCATATTCATCATAGCTTGGGGGTAATATATGGGGATGGCATCGATAGTATTTGTCTAGTGAATAGGTTCCCAAACTATTTTGTCCCGTCGACCCCTTGTCGAGTTTTCCTGTTTTTCGTAGACCTGGGATTGAATTTTATTAAATTCATCAACTTCAAACATATTTTTGACATCTGATATACAGGGTGCGCCATATTTTATGTCGGTATGTAAACATTGAATATCTTTAACATTTATAAACCGATTGACTTAAATAAACATGTTTTGAAACATTTATTCAGTACAATTTTAACCATGCTTCACACCGAAATAGTGACGCTGTACATTGAAAATAGTCGTTCAGTTGTGTTAACTCAACGTGCATATCGTCGAAAATATCGTGGCCAACATGGCCAATGGGATCCACTCTTGTAGACCCCCATTTACAGTTCGTGGACCCCCAATTTAATTTTCGCTGTCATCGACCCCTTGCGGGGCAGAATCGACCCCCCGGGGGTCGATATTGACCACTTTGGGAACCTAAGGTCTAGTGTAACATCTAGATTTAAAAAAAACAGCCTTCAAAGTAGGCAGTGAAATCTCTGCCTACCCACTACAGTGATCATTTTCACATTTATTTATTTTTCTGGATAATAGTTGTATAAATATATTCTACCTTTACACCCTGTTACGTGGATTTCACTTTTCGATGCTCACTTCGTTATCTTCCTAATCAGATATTTACGAAGGGAACGAAAGTTGAGAAGCAAACGTACGTTAAATTAAAAAAAACGAGAAACGAAAGGCTTTACTAAGGTTGCTGTTCGTCTAAATCGTGCAAATTAATAAATAAATAAGTTATACAATCGGAACCAGATCATTCCGTGCCATCATTAATTTTGGACGTGTTATGCTGTTCAAACAAATAACAAATAAAATAAAACACCTATGATACATAAATATATATTTAAAAAAAAAAAAAATTAGTTAAAAGATCGAAAGATAAGATAATTTATGAATCCAGCTAATATTCTTTAGAATTATCGTCGATAAGCCCATATAAAAGCTACAGTCATAAACTCACAGAAGTGTTATAGTTAGCTGAAATGTGTATTGTTGTACAATAAATTAAAAGTACTACAAGTATTCATACTATACAAGTTTAAAACATTTGTATTTTAATTTATTAAAATAAAGGAAACTTTCCCGCGAAAGGCAATCCGAGCCTGAATTTTACAATGGGAAAATGTGGAAACTGGTATTGAATATTATATGAAGACCCGCTTTGCTAATGGACGTTTAAATAACGTTGAAAAATTCAAAACTGGATTTTAAAGTTTGAAACTCATGCATATAGTAAAGTTGTCAAAAAATTTATGTATACAGGGTGGTTCTAAGCGTGTTTTCAACAAAGAAAACAAAAAAACTTTTTTTTAAATTTAGTTTCCAGAATCCTGTTAGCTCGTGGTTAAGCAGTTAAGATTACTTTGTATTAACACCAAGTTATTCAATTTCAGACCACCTCTAGTTGCCGAAAAGTAATTTCTAAAATCGCGACATCACAGTGTTGACATATCGTAGCTTGTTGGCCTATAATACAGACGCCACGTTTTTATCACTAGAATGATCACATATTATATGGAGCTTGGAAAATGACGTATATTATTTTTTTTTTATTAAAAACAGCTTTTGAGGTTTTTGAAAACTATTTTTTTATAAAAAAAAAATAAAATATTAAAACGCCTTCAACAACGCCTTAGTCTATTATAGACCATTTTATAGTTAAAGTTGTTTTTGCGTAATAGAAATAGTATTCTACATTATATAAACAAATCTTTTGTTAGCCAGAGCTTCTGGTTTCGACAGGTCTCTTAAATAATATTGAAGTAACTCTTTACTGACCTACTGCGCCCGATGTTTTCCTCCCTTAATCATGAATGTTCTGAATGAATGACAGGCGACGTAAGAAAGGGATCGAAAAGAGGTTTATCGGCAGCGAAATGTGGGCCTTATGTTATTAAGGGAGAACCTTTAACCGATAATATATATATAATATAATTGACGGTGGGGGTGTATCTCAAAATGGGGCTGTATACAAAATGCAATGAATAATATTTACGAAAGTAAAGTATGACGTAAGAAAGGCTTGTCAGAAGCGACAAGATTGTTTTATCGTTTCTTCCTCAAACACAGATGAGATGCTATACAAACGATAGTGAAAGTATAACTCTCAAGACTGTAATATTTAACACGTTTATTTTATTAAATGTAATATTATAGAGTATATTGAAGAGGAACCTTGACGACAGCGAAAAGTGTGACTAGTATTAACTGGTATTGTTTTTATCTGTCATGGATGTGTGGTATATTAATTTAACAGATTGATTGAGCAGTGGTCCTGTATGTATGTTTAGTGCGGACTTATTATACTATTCAATATTTGCCAGACGTCCAATATTTACATTGGAACCCATATTCCCGAACATATACAGTAGCACTTAAAATAAACCCAACTATTGGAATGAAATGTCTGCTTGGATTTGGAAACACGAATAAATTATAATACAGTTTTTATAGAAATCTTTAGGAACGAGTCTTAATATTGGGAAAAAAAATATGTCTCTTCTTCGGTTCTCTGTTGGTTGTTGTCTGCAAATATTGATATTTTTCATGTTTCATTTTTATGTCGTGTTGTAAACCACTTTTAAGATAGGGGAGGTTTTATTAATTTTACTCTAATAACTCTAATAACCCTCCTCCGCAAGACGAATTATTATATAAAAAAAAGTTTGCAACCAATTAAGCTTTGCAGGTTTAAAAAAGGCACTATTCAGGCAAAGTATTTTTTATTTTAAAATTTCGCATTCTTCCTAAAAATAAAGTTCGCTAAACTTTAGATAAGAGATATAAAACTTGTCTGCCTCTGTATTAATTTTCAAAGTACAGTCAAATTAACGTCTCAAGTAACACCTTTAAGTTACGACATCCGCTGTATTTAATTCTGTTGTTGTTAGGAGTAAATTGGCAATCAGCCCTTAATTGTGTACAGGCCTCGGTACTTACGTCACATCCCCTATGACTTCCACCCCCGCCGTACGCAGAGCTACCAGGAGGGCGTCCGTCCGGTCAAACGACTCTTCCAAGTCGACCCTGAAATCGGTAATCAATCAATCAACCCCAAAGCAACCAGTCGACGATCAACCGGCAATTGGCATTCAAATTAAATTTTTATACAAAAAATAAGTCTAGTACGAAGCATGAAAAGCAGAAGCAGAAAATAGGGAAATTCTTAGTTTTTTTACTTCGCAGATTGTATTATCTGAAATCTTATATTATTACTAATATGATTAGGCACATTAGTTCACACACAGAAGATGATTAAATAAATTCTCAGAAAAATATCATCGTGATTTGAATCACATCTACGTTGTGAACTAATGTGCCTAATCATATTAGTAATAATATAATAAACCCGTAATGGGTAATAAATACGCATCTGACTGACGTTCAATCCAAAAAATAGACGTATGAAATCTTATAATTATAAACTGATTGATGTAAATAATCTGAAGCCTTGGCGTTCCGTATTTTCAGTGTTCTTAATTTTCCCAAAAGCTGATAATTATCTTACTTACGATGGCGAAAGCCTCTCTGCATTGTTGAAAACGGGGAAACTATCTATCATAACTTGTCTCTTGTGTTCAAGATTATAGACTACAGCGTATAATAAGGGTTGACGGATCCTCTTTATTCGGTAAGCCTTTTTGGGGTGTTTGTATTTTGGAGTCAATAAATCACAGTCAACTTTAGATTGTGCGGAAACCATTTATAGTCTATTAATATCTGCCACACTTCTATCACATTCTCATTTTGTAGTTTAAGCGACCAAGCTTTGAGTCTGTAGGCGTGGAATTAAACAGAGGATTCTTTTTATTAGATAAATGTCTTATGCAAATATCTAAAGAGAGGAAGAAAATAAATTTGCTCAGGTAGAATATTTGCAAGGCAGATTAATGAGATCAGCGTGGCTTAGTGCCTGCGGTCAACGGAAGGTCGTATTGCCTACGTGCTTGGGGTAGTTTAAAATAGCTTGATATGATCACAGAATAATTCTAAATATTGTTGGTCACCATACCTGTTTTTTTTCTTCAAAATGTATAGCGTAATTGCTTCTCTCTCCTGCTGGAGGACAGAGACGGCGTCGTCTACGACCCCAGCAGTTTTTATCTGCCAAAGTAAATTAAAAAGCTTAGCGTCAATGTTGCTTCTTAGAAATGAACCGACCCTGTCATTACTAATTAGGGTTGAAGTTTCGCGTTCTCACAGGAGAGTTCGCGCTAAAGTAAGCCAGGGGAGGGTTTTAGGTTTTAGAGCTTTGACACTAATAATATTGCGCGGATTTATTTAGTAGTCTAAAATTATCAGATTGGTTCTACACTTTCAGTATATGAGAATTAAATGTTTAATCAAATATTTTCACGTCTATTGCGGACTGACTTAATTTATTTTATTTTAAATTAAAACAAATACGTTAAGGGAATTACTTGACACTATTTAAGAAGTGACTTTATTCATTATATTTTGTGTTTTTTTTTTAATGGAATGGTTCTGTATTATTTTGCTATGTTTATCATAAAAAAAGCTGATCTGTGTTATGTGTTATATGTGGTTGTATAGAAAGGATAATTGCTTTCTATAATGTAGTACTTTTTTTATGGTTCGTGGTAAAAAATAACTCCCGCTTTTTGGTCACCAGTCGTCAACAAAGAGTCAGCTGTGCAAGTATGTTTTGAGTAATTTATCCGAATCTTCGTAGCCGGAAGCTAAGAGCAAGGCAACCCTTTGCACGAACTTGAACAGTATCTGTTCTAGAAGCCTTAAATAGAGTGGAAGTAGCTTGCCAGGCTTCTCCCACAGTTGTGTTTCGCGGCACGCCACTTGATGTGGGTCAGACGAGAGTGGCTGCGGTTGGTTACCTCGGCCTGTGCGGCTCGAGCCGTGTCGTACTCCCGGGAGACCCTCAGCATGGAGGAGCAGTTCTGGGTGATGAGGGCCACAACAGGCAGCAGCGCCAGGGCCACCACCTGGGCCAGGTATCGCCTGCGCCCGTCTCTGTCGGAACAGAGACCGAGTATAAAAATCAAATCCTATAGAGCATCGAGAAACACCCCGCAGTACTATCACACACTCGATTCTGATTTATCTGCACTTGATGCTTTTTAATAATGCATATTGGGTTATATTCCAAATAGATTGAAATAAATATCAACTATGCATGTTTTATTCATATGGAACCAATAAAACGTTTTTCCTCATTAAATATTCATCCTCACACGCGAGAGGCAGCTTTATAGACGTCTGTGGCGATAACAAAACTGTAAAGTGATTCCCGTCCATGTAATAAAATATCGATTGTATCCGTTAATACGTACAACTGATATTCATCTTCATGAGATTCAGTTTATAAGCTTAGCGAATATTATGCAACCGAATCGAATGCTTTTGCACACGTTTTCAGATATCTTTATTCATATTAATTATTGTGAAATTCAATATTTTTGACACAGAGTACTTTGTGGAATTCCCTTGAGGAAAATCACTCGAGTATTTTATTCAAAAGTATTAAGTATTGTGTAATAAAATCGTGAGTTATATCACCAAAACACAATAACAACAGAAGTAACTGATTTATTATATACTATAAAAAATATTTTTTCTCAAAAAACACGTTGATAAATTCTGTTAGTCAAAAAAGTTTTGACTGACAATAAACTTGCTTCTTTATATAATTTAAATAATTGTAAACTTTAGATTGAATAATTAATTTTATTGAAAATAATGTAATGGTTTATTGGAGTTTATTGTGTGATAGTATTAAGGGGGTGGGGGGTTAGGTGAGGGTAGGTTGCGACCTTGAGCTGGGGCTGGTGACGCAGCAGCCGGGGGGGGGCAGGGCGGGGGCCCCGCGGGCGGCGCGGCTGGGGCTGTGCCCCTCGTCCGGCATATACGGCCCCCCTTACAGCCGAGCTACCTGCAACACAAGCACCAAACCAATCACCAACAAAATACAAAACCACGCATCCTCATAACGCGTCTCGCTTTAACATTACAGTAATACCCCGCTTTTTTAATTTTTTTTTATTTATTAAAGACTAGCGGTTACCCGGCGTGTGCTACTAGTAGTTGAGGAGTTTCAGCAGCTCTTGCTGTAGTAGCTCTGATTCGAACATGTTCTAGACGTGCTTCATGTTTTTCTGGTGTTTCTACAGCTCTTGACTGTCGCTCTTTCAAACTTTTTGACTCCAAATGACTTCATGTTGTCCGGCAGTTTCGGCTCTTTTTCGTTTCGCACCTACTGTATTTCTTCCAATTACGAATTCAACATACGAATTCTTCCAATTAATTATGTTGAAAATTTTTGTATGGAAAATGTCGAAAATTGACATAATTAATGGACCGAATGTATTTAATGCATTGTCTTAATAGTCAATATTTTGTTTTTGATAACCTCAAATGATAAAACTGTCTGTTTTATGACAGATCAGTGATTTTGTTTAGAAAGTCCGGATTATGCGCGATCTTCACAATGTTCTTTATTCAAATTTTTTGCAAGGAACGATGTCGACTTTACAGATGTTGAAAATTTTTGTATGGAAAATGTCGAAAATTGACTTAATTAATGGACCGAATGTATTTAATGCATTGTCTTAATAGTCAATATATATAATTTTTTTTTGATAACCTCAAATGATAAAACTCTCTGTTGTGAATGACAGATCAGTAATTTTGTTTTGAAAGTCCGTTCTATGCGCGATCTTCACAATGTTCTTTTTTCAAATTCTTTGCGAGAAATGATCTCGACTTTACAGATGTTGAAAATTTTTGTATGGAAAATGTCGAAAATTGACATAATTAATGGACCGAATGTATTTAGTGCATTGTCTCAATAGTCAATATATATAAAAAAAATTTGATAACCTCAAATGATAAAACTTTCTGTTGTGAATGACAGATCAGTGATTTTGTTTAGAAAGTCCTAATTATGCGCGATCTTCACAATGTTCTTTATTCAAATTTTTTGCAAGGAACTCGACTTGTCGACTTTACAGATGTTGAAAATTTTTGTATGGAAAATGTCGAAAATTGACTTAATTAATAGATCGAATGTATTTAATGCATTGATTTAAATAATTGAATAATCTTAAAGATTTTCCGTGTTATTGCCTTTCAAATGAAACCAGTTTGGGGCACATCGGTTGGATGGTTTCAAAGCCCATGACGGACATAGAAATATTTTTTGTGTTTATATATATAGATTTGGTATCTTGCTTGTTATGTACAAGGTTTGCCATCACAATTTGGGGAAATTTTCCAAACTAGTCAATCGAAATTGTGTTATAAAGGTGTCCCAAAATTAACGCAAGATTTGAATTTGTCGCCATTTTTGCAGTAAAGTTTTGGGAACACTTCGATGTTCAATAATCCATTCAACGAACTCTTTTCGCTGTGCACGGTCACGAGACTTCAGTTCTTGTGTTAATTGAATTTTGTAAGCATGGAGGCAGATCTTTAGTTAGTATACACTGTAGAGAGCTTCTTGAAATTTGCAATTCTTGTCCACGGCGCCGAATTGAGGTTCCTGGATTGTCACCGACACTCTTACGCACTGCTTCGATATTGATATTTAAACGGCTTGATTTTGGACGACCAGTGTGTTTAACGTCTCCAACGAATTCAGTCTCCCTGAATTTTTCAATTAATCTCTTCAAACACTATTCCGACCATAATACTCCGCTTTACACGGGGGATACGTTCCGGAAAAAATCGCGTTAAGCGAAATTCGCGTATATCAGGGTTTACGATTAAACATACATGCATAGTCAAAACTTAATACAAAAAAATACTCATCATTTGTATCAATCACTTTAATTCTAATAACACTTTATGCAGTATTACATGTTATTTTTACTGAAGAATACATCTATTGTCTTTTTGGTAACGTATTTTCACGTTCTTGTAAAATACGTTCATAACACGCAACGCTGTTTTTAATTGTTAAGAGTAGTCAATGACTACATTATGTTCATACACATTCTTAAATAAGAAATTCGCGTAATGTCAGGCATTTTAACGCGAAATTTGAAATTCGCGTTATAGTGAAACCGCGCATAACGGGGTCGCGTAAAGCGGGGTATTACTGAATATCGAAATCACTCGTATTGATATTTTAAATTATATTTTTACAAAAATAAAGCACATGGTTAGTAGCAAAACTAGCGATCACTCAAACATTAACATGTAATTTAATTTTTTTTCAGCAACATTGTTTATTCATACCAAGACTTCAAATTTTGAGTTGTTATGCTTTGAAGCATTTTTAAAAAAATAAAATCACAGAAATGAATATAAATTAATTTTTGCAAGAATTCCTTTGCTCCTTGAATTACAACTGAAATTCAAATCCTGAAATGTTTACCTCAAAAATGACGAGTTCTTAGTAACAACGGTATCGTACTTAACGAGCGACATGAAATAAACCTTAAGCTCAGTAAATAATTTTTTTTTTTCCCTGAAAACATATATAATATTTATCAAAGTTTTTCATTTTTTAGATCTTTACATTCTTAAAATATTTTTAAAAGTCATTAACTTAGTTGCCATAAAATATATTTTGATATAAGTTTGATAGAAAATAATAATCACACTGTTATATTTATCTTTAGCTGAAATTATATATTTTATTTATTAGCTGATACAATTCGAATACAACACGGCTTTAATGAGCGCGAAAAGTAACTATTTTCAAGAAATAATCTTGCTTTTAAGTCTTAATATTTTCTAAATGTTAGATAATTTATATTAAAACTAAGGTATTTTCTTTACATGTTAAATTTTCAGTTTTCAGCATATATTTATATTAAACCATCTTTCCTAACTGAAAGATTTGAGTGTGTGTGCGTGTGGTGTGTTCCTCAAATATACTCATCAATCAGTGAGTGTGTGTGTGAAGCGCTCATTGTGGATCTATTAAATATTCAGCATCGGTGAGACGTCCAATATTTGCATTAGAATACGTGCTCGTGAATATATTCAAAGTAGCACTGAGGCGCATTCAACTATTGTTCTGAAAAAAAAAACGTCTGTTTGCATTTTGGCCAGCTGGTATTTGTTTCCCCACGAGTTACGAATGAAATAAGTTTTTTAGAAATACGTGAGAATAATAAAATATTTTAGGGGGTAGGCGTGTATGTGCCTACCCCTGCTTTCTACTTGCCCACAAGTCTGTAATCATCCCTGTAGGCGGGGGGAGGAGGATTCTATTTCTGGCCGAATAAGTACGAACTCTGTTTGCGTCAAAAACGAAATGCTGTTCTTTTAAACAGCTTGCTTTTTCGCGGAGAGCTTTTATTAATGTATCAGTGTGACGAAAATTACATTTAATTATTAATTTATTAGGATTTATTTGTATCGCCTGATATAAATAAGTAAGTAAGAACTGGCATGGGAAGGAAACATTCTACTCTTATACGAATAAGAACAAACATACTGTTGACAAAAACGATAAAACGTGCTGTGTCTACAATCCAACAGAATTGAATATTTACGTAAACTTCTTTTATTCAATGAGAAAAGCAACCCTTCGAGATAAAATCTATTTTAAACAGATGTTACAACGAATCAAAGTTAGCAATATATAAACCAAATTAACTAAAAATAAATAAAATATCTAAAGCCTAACGAAGCCCTTAAAAGGTTGACAAAAAACATGATCGTGTCCTACAACCAATTTGGATATTTTTATTTGTTATCTACATACCATTTTTCTCTCTGAGTGGTTTAATTGATTGATTCGTAGCGTCATAATTTATTATTCCTTTCGTGCTAACAACTATTACTGTCTGAAGTCTGAAGAAGCCCTTGAAAGACGAAAGGCTCACAGACAAATATAGTCGTAATCTCCGGGCCACTTGGAGATTTATATTCGTTATCTTCCGGGTATGTTTATTTAATAAATTTTCTCTCTGAGCGGTCTAATTGACTTACCGCCGACGTGAATGTTTTAAGCGTTAAAATTTATATTTCTTCCTTTCCCCTTGAATAATTCTTCATCTTTAAGCGACTAAAAGCGAGAGGAAGAATTTTCTTAGAACTCGCTGGCTTTGTTTCGTTTTGTTAGAGGTTTAGCCCCGGGATGAGGTTGTTTGTCGTAATGATATTTGATACACACAATTACTTTCAGGAAATAAATTGTGCTAAGGTCTTAAGTTTCATCCTCCAAGACTCAATCAATTCGATTCTACAAGCTCTGCATCGATACGTCTAGAATTACCGGCAAATACACATTCTTCTACAGATTACTTGTAAGTTTGGTTTTGATACATGCAAGTATTAAATATAAGCTATATTAATAAAAAAAACAGTTATATATAGAATCAAGAACATTGAATAAATTCTTGTTGAATGAATTAAATCACCAAACAGTGAAAGGCAGAAATTTTAGGCTTGAATCCCACTTGTCTTCAAAATAAAAAAAAACGACATATTAACTCGTCGTTTAGTATGTGAATTGTTTTATTTAAAATATACTTTGTACACAATTAGACACTACGGTAAATAAATGCGAATCTGTTAAATATTAAACGGTGAAAGTGATTATTTTCGGAGAGTAGAATTTTGTGCAGCGAGCGAAAACCGGACACAATAGTCCCACAGACAAGATTTATGGTATTAAATTCTATTGTTATGGGGTCGTAAACCACTATACCAACAGGTATACTACCACGAGAGATATAAAATTAATTTTGTATAAGTTATAAAATATTATTGAGTGTTCTAATTTTCTCAAGTAATAAAATTTTAACCTGTAAAAATTTTCATTGTGAAGTAATTAAATTAAAATCTGGTAATATTTTTATAATTTATCTAAGCTTATACTTCTATCGTCTACGGAGGCCGTAGTGGTAATGATTCTTTTACGTTTTTCTCATTACTTTAATATTTATTGATGTATTTAATTTTTATAAACGACGAGTAATTATCAAACGATTCTTTCTGTCTAAAACACGGTTTTAAGTTTCTTTTAGAAGAAAATTAAAAGCACCAATAAAAATAATTCAGAGGTATAAAATGTATTGATTATTATATATTTACCATATTAAGGTTTATGAAAAACACTTACATTTGAAACTTATATTAAATATTTATTTAAAAATTATATTATTTGTAACCACTTTAAAAGAAACGGCTATAGCTTCCTTAATTTGGTGACATCTAGAAAAATAATGAAAAAATAAATATTCTTTACTTTTGAGAGATGATATCACACAGTATAGAAAAATAGTTTGGGGAGTGGAAAAAATACAGTTATATATATAAATATATTTATTTATTTACATAGATTAGTTTTTTACGATATTTTCACGATTTTTCATGGCCTACGTAGATTATGCCAATTAGTGACTTTACCTCACTCAAAGCAGTGAGTAAATTATTTAGATGTTTTCCTTTGCCTTGTATTTTGTTAATTAAAGATAAAGGTTCTGAATCATTTGTGGTTATGCAAATAAAAGGATTTACAAAGGCTTCAAATAAAAAAGTTTTAATTTTGTACTACAATGTAATTTTCCCAGTATAAATATGAATGTGAGTAAAAATAGGGAAGGGTTCTACAATTGGAACTAATATTATTTTTAGCGTAAAAACAATATTTTTTTTATTATTCGTAGAAACTGACTCACTATCTAAATATACTCAAAGTTAAATTTAAACATAAAACAATGATTTGGATTTATTTATACAAATAAAATTCACCAAGAAATAAACACGTGCACTTCATATTTATAATAACTTAAAAGTAATATTTTTTATTGTTATTTTTTTTAATTGTTTCTTAAGTATATTTTTCCAAGTGTATACTGTAAAAAAAAAATTGAAATATGTTACCAATTTAGTTTATTGACGTCTCTGCGACAAATGTAAAAATTCAACAAAAATACAAATTATTTGAGTCACCATGTTTTTTATTGATTCGATCAGTTTTTATAACATTTTTTTATGTGTACAAATCGTTATATACGATTTTTATTTATTTAAAATTTTAAATATATTTATTTATAGAATATTTAGTGCTGATCCCACTTTTTACCCTTAAACTAGTCGCATTCATAGCCAAATATTTTCTGTTAATTAATAAACAAAAATTGAAATCAAGCTCTACTGAAAAAAAAAAAAAAAAAAAACGAAGGTGTATTTTTGTACCGTTTTCGCTTTCAGAATTTACACTCTACTGAAAGCTGTAAATAGCCTTTATGTATTTCAATACGTTCCCGCCGAAAACGCCTATTGAGACCCCTGTGAGTAAAAGAGACTTCTTGAAACGTATATTTCACGATAAAACGATATTGAAACGAAGACACTGAATTCGTGAAACTTCTCGCTCACCTGAATGTGTTTCGCGTCCGTTTTCAGGTGATAAACACACGGGGAGGCTTGCGAGTCACTGCGGATGTTTTCAGTCGTGTTCGAGCATACTCGCGTCTCCGGGGAAGGCCCGGCCGGTACTGGCGAGGGTGGCTGGCAAAGGGACGCACTGCTCTCCCAGTCTCACCCCTAACAGGTGGTGTTTGCGCAGGGGGTGGTGCGCCGCGTCGTGACGTCACTGTCACATTTCTAAGGGAACCGAAAATTCTAATTTTACCGAAGCATTACGAGTATTGACTGCGTCGCGTGACTATGCATTTCATTTGACCGCTTTTTAACAACCGATTAAAAAATATATTAAGTACTTATATATATATAAGAAATTCAATATTTTTGACAGAGAGTACTTGGTGGAATTCCATTTTAATATTTTTGATAACTCTGTTTGATAATGCCAAAGTGAAAGGTTGGCAAAACCGGTCACAAATAAAAACGAACATCTGGAAAATCACTCAAGTATTTTACTCAAAAATACTTATATATAATTTTATCCGATATTGTGTTGAATTGATCGATTGGTGGCCCACGTGTATTGAACGGTTGAAATTTTCGGTTTGTTCAAGGCTGGGATCGAAGATCGTGATGCATGTATTTTTTTGTCTCTTATCTATATCTATATGTATCGTACATTAGACATATAATTTGTTCAAATCAAAAGCCTGTTCATATGTTCAATGTGAACCTATTGAATATTTCGGTTTGTTTAAGGTTATTGAGAATAAAAGGGTTGGGATTGAAGATCGTGATGCTTGACTGAAGTATTATTGACTATGCATTTTACTTGACCGCTTTTTAACAGGCGATTAAAAAAGTATACCAAGTACTAATATATAATTTCCTTTTTTTCGATATTGTGTTGAATTATTTAAGATCGATTTGTTGCCCACGTGTATTGAACGGTTGAAATTTTCGGTTTGTTTAAGGCGCAGGCTCCCAAACTATTTTCTCCTGTCGACCCCTTGTCGAGTTTTCCTGTTTTTCGTAGACCCCTGCCTTGCTAATATTGAATTTTTGCAAATTCATCATCTTCAAACATATTTTTGACATCTGATATACAGAGTGCGCCATATTTTATGTCGGTATGTAAACATTGAATAACTATTTCTTTTTTGTAAGAAGGTTGACAACTGCACTGAAACCCTTCTCCATGTAGTATGAAGACGGAAAAACTATCAAAAACCTTCTTGCGATAATCCTTAATGCAGGATTAACAGCATTATTATGTAAGTACATAGGTTCAATCTGTGTTCAATTATGACATTTACGGAATGCCTAAATTTTGGTGATGACCTGCTTAAATGGAATCCACTCTCGTAGACCCCCATTTACAGTTCGTGGACCCCCAATTTAATTTTCGCTATCATCGACCCCTTGCAGGGCAAAATCGATCCCCGGTGGTCGATGTTGACCACTTTGGGAACCAGTGGTTTAAGGCTATTGAGAATAAATGGGGTTGGGATTGAAGATCGTGATGCTTGACTGAAGTATTATTGACTGCGTCGCGTGACTATGCATTTTACTTTACTGATTTTTAACAGGCTATTAAAAAATATACTAAGTACTTATATATAATTTTATCCGATATTGTGTTAAATTATTCAAGATCTATTTTTAGCCCACATGCATGAAATTGAAATTTTCGGTTTGTTCAAGGCTGGGATTGAAAATCGTGGTTCATGTATTTTTTTGTCTCTTGTCTATCTACTATAATCTACTATAATAATAGCCATTGTGTGTTTATTTGTATGTTTGTATGTATGTTTCATTTTTCCGTTCTGTATAGAATATCTTAAAAGATACAACGCTGATTTTTTGCACATAAGTTAAGTAAATTTTTCCGCAGCTATGTGCCGAATTTCAAGACGATAGGATAATATTTTCATTCATAAACTTTAAAATATGCTTTAGCTAAACTTTAATTATATAATTCACTTCTTCGCCGCGAGATGTCGTTCGCCGCGAGAATTTAGACGCATCGTTCATCAAATTCGTCATTTTGTGACGGGCTACATTACTAGTATCGTATATTAGACATATAATTTGTTAAAATCAAAAGCCTGTTCAGATGTTTTATGTGAACCTATTGAATATTAATTATTCGGTGAGTTATTATTCGTTTACGATTTTTGTATTTTCTGTATCACTATGTTTATTTATCTTGATTTAATCAACATAAAATAATATAAGAATACAAGAAGTAAAAGTAAGCTCTTGTGTATTTAAACTTAGTATTAAGACTATGAAAAGAAACGAAATGTGTTTATAATAATAAAATATATTTACATTCAAATATTTAAAAATAAATTTATGTATAATATCACAAACAGCGTAAATTTTTTAATAACATTATATTATTATTAATGGTATTAATATGCCTTTATTCGGTTTCCTTTGATATTATAAAAACCAACTAACCATTACAATATTATACAATAACAATTATTATATCACCATAATATACATTGTATTAAATATAAGTCATTTTTCCAGCTTTAAAACACCATATTTATTGCTGCTGAGAATTACTAGTGATTTCTTGAAGTTCAACATTATTTGCTGTTCTATTATTGCTTCTAGTTCGCCGATGTTCTGCAGATAGAACGGTAGACATCCCATAGCGCCAAGTTTGATACCTTAAATAAGAAAAAGCATATTTATTTACAATACTGAAAAACCTGAACACACTGAAAAATCATATTTTAAGCAAACCAAGAAAAACTAAAAAAGTTTACCTGTAAATTTAATCTATGATATATTGTGAGATGTTTCAAATTACTTATATATAATATATTATTCATGCGTTTATTAATAAGTTAATTAGTTCATGTGATCCGAGTGGAATGCTGAATAATTAACACAAACTGACTGACTACCTCAATCTCAATTCGTTATAATAATATTACATGGAATTGACTGTCCAAAACGGAATCGACAAGTTACTCTCGGATGGAATTACTAATTAATTTGATCATTCTATATCCAAGAGAGTTATTAATTTATATTAATTAAATATGAACTCAGTAACTAAAAGTTTGATTTGTTAGCTTATGATGCCTATATTTGGTTGATTAGTTCCTTGGGTTGGCTATCACCTTCAAGGATAAATATTTATTTTCGTACTATCTTATTCTTTTATGTATGTTTTAGATCTTGAGTTACAAAATAACTCCTGAAAAGCATTTATGATATATATTTTCAGCTTAGTACATGTATACAAAAAAGTTCCGCATATTACTTAAGAGTATGAATTGATTCAGCTTCTTGGGTGTTACGCAGTTTAAGCTTTTTATTTCTCAGATGTTTCGGTCCCCGTGTTAATTTTTTTAGAGATGGTCTCAGTACGGGAATACAAACCTTGAGCAGAGCAACACCCAAGAAACTGAAACCTACGAACAGTTCATATTATATTGACCTTTTGATGAGAAGCCTCTTAACTCTCTGCTGAAAGACAAACACGAAGAAGATGAACACGCCGTGGAGGGTATTGCAGATGTCCGTGAGGATCCACCAGAGCGGAGACCCGCCCACCAGGAAGCTGAGCCACTCCATCACCCAGCCGACCCCCATCACCACGAACAGCTTCACGTACAGAAGCAGTCTGGACAGAAACTGAAACTTCAAATGCACTGTACGTATTATATTTAATACGTATCATTACTTGCGAGTCCATCAAATGAGATCCATTTCATAAGAGCTAGAGAAGATTGTGAGATGATTATTGTTGCTTGATGAATATGAGATTTTTTGGGTGTTATGCTATGTGGAAGTTTTGTCTTTTGACATTTCGGTCCCGGTACTGGTAGATGGTCCAATCAAGAAAACCACTACAAAGCATAGCACCCAAGAAATCTTAACATCTGGAATACATATTTATAAATACTGTGTTTTACCTTTCTTTGTCTTTTTGAAATTGAGAGTGGCGAGTGCTTTGTGATGTAGCTATGGACGTTTCCTTCTTCACCTTGAAGATGTTGTAAGCAGTTAGTCCGAAAAGCGTGATATTGCACATCACCAGGATAATCATTGGAGAGTAGAAGTATGCGAGCTCAGCGCGTTTATCTAGAATAGAATCATGAATCAAGGATAATCAACTAAATCGTTAAAAGGTCACAGAAAAATATACCGTTAGGTGTCTACAAATAAATATTAAGGGTAATCGATTTATTTATGAAAAGTCCTCGAAAATTCACCGGCGTTTAGTTTAATGGAATCGACGTTCCTAACTTCTGCTAGATAAATAAATATGATTCAAATAATACAAAAAAAAACACATTGTATGCTAAAAATTCCTGAATCGACGAAGAATGCAAATTGATTAAATTGATAATAATAATGATTGGTATTGGTCTCCAAGGTGTTTATTATGTAGTATTTCAAAATTAAAAAAATCTTAGCTCCTTTGTATTTATGAACTTTTTGAAATTTGTATTTATTATTAAAATATTATGTAATATAAATTAATTAATTTAATTATATCAATAAATAACTAAAACAATGTTCTCCTTCGGGGGTAGCGACGCGACAGCAGGTAGATTTATTATGTCTTTTATTATTAATTACGCAGTATTGGCACCGGCTGCTATTATACTGATAATAGTAAGGTAGAAATACGATAAATATCAGAGAATAATATATTTTTTTATTGAAATGCATATAAGAAATGTTTCATTGAAAAAAAACTGTATTAATTTATTAACGTAATTTAGAAAATGCATTTTATACAGAGTTCAGATTGACATAGAAGTAGGTGGAAGAAATAGCATGTCGAGCTACACTTGGCAAAGGAGATGTATGGGTTAATAATTTATAGGCTATGACTTCAGATTAGATTGCTTCAGTGATCTTGAAGACAGGAAAGGTGTGGTCTGAGTGACGTCACTCTGAGTGACTGGACGATATGACGCGATGTCTAAGCTTAGACTTTTGCGGTTTCCTGTTTGCAACAATCTATTTTTGTATTTAAAAAATATCAACGAGGTAAAAATATTACTTATGTTTATTCATTAATTAATTGTTGGTAAGCATTCTAGTCTATCGGGAAAATAGACACAACGGAAAAATATTTAATATTGACATACAATTTTTATTTACATCTTATTCATATAATTGATAATACCGCAAGTTACATGGAACATATTGTATATTCACGTTAAGCATACACATAAAATATTCAAGGTACATCGGGTTTACATTTCTATATTACGGTTTGAATTCTCAATACAATTTAAATCTCACTTAAACAGGGGAAAAGGCTTTTTCTCTCTGTATCATGCGTAAATTGACTGTTTCATTTATTACAAATTTAAAGTAATGCATTCGCCGAGCCCAATAAAGAAATGAGTGAAATTAGAAACCGCCTGAAATGATTTATTAAAAAATGATTGAAATCAGGCAGGGAATTTACTTGCCTGAGAACCAGCATTTTATTCCACCGATTTCCGGCATGATGATGTTTCTGGGAAGGTTAGTCTGGAAGTTGATGATGACCACCACGGCGGTGAGGACCACGGGGGTGCCAAAGGCATATATGCAGTACAACAGGAAACGTCGGCTTTTTGTGACCCACCGGTTGTTCAGCGATCGTAAATCCCTATAAAGTGAAAAATAAACTTGTTACTCTCATTGTAATATTTTTACTAAAACCTTTCAGTATATAGACCTTCAGTTAGACGGGCTTGATTGGGATCCGTAGGCAAGCGAGAATTTTTATCACTTATGTGCATGTGTAACACCTGATTATACGGACGCCGCTGTATACAGGAATACCTGCGGAATTAGCTTTGAATCAACCCAGCTCTTAACGGGTCATGGAGCGATGAGAAGTTATCTCCGCAGGTTCCACTTGACGAGCGACGACACATGGCCTTGTGATGATTTTACTCCACAAACAGTGATCCACCTTGTGGGTTCATGCCCCATATTTGGTCTTCAGAGACACCAACTGGAGAGCCAATGCCGACAGGAAGGTCTGTGCCTGGATGACCTGAAGTCAGTGGCGAGACACCCACAGTTGATGAAGTCACTGGATGGCTTCTTGAAGCATGTTATCGGAACCATAAAAAAGATAAACCAGGGGGTGTAGCATCAGTCACTCCCATTTATAGATCAATTTGATCGACTAGTTTGGAAAGTTTCCCCAAATTGTGACGAAATACCTTGTATATAACAAGCAAGGTACCAAACATATATATAAAAAAAAAAAAAAAAAAAAACACCTGATTATTTATCAAGCCACTCACCTAAAAGTCAACCAAATGTCTATGCACATGACGTTGAGCCAAAAAAATGTCATCATCAGCGAAAAGTAGATGATCAAAGCTGTAAAATTAAAATTAAAATGTTAAAACGCGAGTTAATTTCTTTAGGTTTATTCTTCAATATCTCTAAAGCTTTTTAAGACAATTTTTAATATAGAATAAAAAAAACTGGAATCCTACATCTACTAGGGGGGGGATGTGATTTTGTTTGATTACCATATGTGGTGCAGGGGGTGGGTGGGATGTAGTTGCTCTTGCTTCCCTGCAGCTGGACGTGGGCAAGAAAGCTGTAAGCGATGATCAGGGCAAAGACGTACATCATCAGTGCTTTTCCATGGAAATTTTGCAATTCAGGAATCAAAGCATAAACGAGGAACGTCACGATCAAGAATGGAAGAGAGATGATCATTCCTGTAAAAAAAAATAATTCTTGTACAACATATGATTTAAAATTTACAACGAACTGTCAGCTCTTATTTATTTTTTTATAAATAATGAGTTACGAGAAAAGAAATACAAATCCATTTCCGGAAATTGCTTTATATAAGGGAAATCACTTTATGAAGGCTTTCTTTCCTTTGTATCTATAAATTAAGACCCTTTTCATTTTTAAATTTTAGCAGCGGCTTATATGTTTGAACCCGACTACTTTTTAATACCAAAACAGTCAGCAAGCAAAAGTGCTTGCTACCTACTGAACAATGAGACAATTGCTTTACATTAGAATATATTAGAACTATTTCAACGGACCCACTGGGAAAACAATCATCAAGTTGGTCTTTTGGGTTGGGAGGCAGGCGACCATGAGGACAGCTGGTCTCCAGGCCGAGGCGTTCTTCGGGGGAGCTTCAGGATCCGCCTCCGGGTCGTCGTCCCACACCTCCAGGCAGTAGCGATCTGGTACGAAGTACTCTTCTTTCGTCGGAGTCTGCCACACAAGGATCGATCCATCCTGCAACCATACCACATTTGAACAGAAACGTGAGTTTAATCTCTTCTAAATTATTTTTAATGTGTTGATTTGGGTGCTGCATTGCTTGAGATTTTCCCTCCTCCGCCGTCCATCTCCAGGAGTTTGGATGAATTTTTTTCAGCATGGGGATCGAAGCGTCAAAGCTGTGAACACCAAATCAACTCATAACAATGGTTATTTCATTTTTTTTTAAATATCGCATGAAACTCACAGTTTGCAAGTAAAACATCTGTTGTTCGTCTAATGCAGGATTTATTAAATATATTTTCTCGCATGGAGGGAGTTCTGATACGAAGTGGAATATTTCCGATGATTTCACAGAGTCGAGCTTCTTCTCCTTATCATACACGCCAGGGTTGAATGGCTGCAGCAGGCTGGTTGTGCTCTCATGGCATCGGTAGTCCATCATGGCCTGGCCCTGGTGACAGCACTTCCTGATGCACGGCTTCTCCAAGCAGGGGCATCCTCGCGTCTCCTCGCTGCCATTCACGTGGCTCTTGAAGATGCCTTTTGCATCGTACAGAATACGATTGTGGAGTACAGACCCGTCAGGGTTTTTCGCACCATCGGTGATGATAACACTCTTTGAAACATCGCAGGGGGTTGCTTGTACACTTGCCAAGAAAATCACAATGATTGCACATGAAATTATCGCCATTTTGCCTTAGAATGTTTATTAACTGAAATATCGACACTTGTATTTAACTTTAAAAATTTATAATAGTTAAAACAGTTAGCTTAAAAAATATGTTAATAGTCATATGTTGATAGTGCATACATACATATTTTTTTTACTTTCAGTGTAAGAATTACCTTAACAAATTTAAATATTTAGATTTATTTCACAATAATTTTATTCATAGACTGATGGTGTCATCATATGGTTAAATATTAAATAATTAAAAAATATATAAATAAACCGATTTAAGAAATACTGCTTCTCTCTTAGGTATCATATAACTAGTAAAAATATTGGAAACAGGTCTTTTATTAACAATTACACAAATATAAGTGACATAAAGTACCATTTAAATGCACTCCAAAACACTTGCTATTGTATTTTTTATGACTATTCACACTAGAAAGGAAGTTGTAAATTCTCTAAATTATAACGATGTTATTTTTTTATTCATTTTAATTTGATGAGACATATTATAATTGCTTACAATGCCAGGATAATTTTTATAAATAAATTCTTACTGATTAATCACACACTCGATTATCACTAGGTCTTATTATTTAATAATATAATCTTTGATTTATTATGCGATTATTTTCTTCTGAAAGAATCCACTTTATCTTCGGTTCTTTTAAGTTCTATTTATCTAACTTCACTACCACTGCAAAAAAAATATTTTTTTGTTAAACTAATCACATATTATTTTACTTCAGATCATTTTTTGTAAATTTGCACGTGCAGACAATTTATTCTCTACAAATATCCGGCTGTATCCACGCATACGCCTTTTCCACACTGATAACTATAACGAACTTTTTTATCATATTTTAATATTTAAAAAAAACTTATTTGCTTTAGAGCAGTGATTGTCAACATTTTAAAGGTAATAAATTTACATTAGTAAGGTAATAAATACATTTTAAAGGTATACCACTCAAAGTAATTCTACTAAGTATGAAAATCAACTATGCTGTATTTTCCAATATTTTTATCAATCTTTAAAAGCCTGTCATTAGAGATATCGCTTATTTGTAAATGTAATACAAATATTGTCAATTTGATGGTAATAAATTATACAGTTGATATCTGAAAATACAACACTTTATGCATTATCTGCTCTAATAGCTTTTGAGACTTGTTAATTAAATGAAACAATTTAATCCGTCATTTCTAAACCATTTTACGAAACACCATAAAAACGTTGTTAATCTTGAACTTACAAAGCATGTAAAAAAATGCGTATATATATAATGCAGATGGAAAAAATACAAAATTCTTGTCATTTGTTACAAGTTAACGTAACAATAAGTAACGACCACTCTCTTCAGTGGGTAGTTATAAAAATAACGCGGAGCATTTTCATTCTATCTATATCAGTTCAGTTTGTGTGACGTGCAATAATCATTACTTAAAGTAATCGCATTATTAATATTCACATGACCTGAAAAAAATATTCTTCAGATATGTAAAGTTACAAATAACGCCATAATATTCGATTTTAAGTAAAACTTAAAAGATGATCCATTTACGCAATAATAATAAAAGGTTGAAATTAAAAATGTGATTTTTTATCAATACTATCGGCTTATCAACGTTATCCAAGATAACGCATTGTTAAAGGTTTACCTTCATCTTATTTATTTTCAAATATACGATGAGTCTTTGAAGGCGAAACTTCATAAAATACCATGCATTAATTTATTTTTAAAAAATGATATACAATCATATAAATTTAAATAATGTAGAGTCCCACGTCTTTCTACAAATATCCATTTTAAAAAATATATATTTTTGAATATTTGCATTTTTTTGTTGTTGTTGAAAGGTTGTCGTGTGACTTACAGAAAACTGTTCATATAACAGCACAGATGTCACTAATATTTAAAATATGTCTCTGAAAAGCTAATTAAATTGTTTTCACGATGAAAAATCATATTCTTGTTTGAATAAAATCACTGCGCTTCTAAAATATATATTTTTAAATTGCGTTTATGTTGTTTTTCAGGCAATGGCGTATTTCACGCACGACACTTTTATATATTATTATGGCCGACGAGAAAAAAGCCTGTTAATTATGCGAAAATATATATATTTTTTAAAATAATTCATTAAATCTTTTGAAATGAATAAACGTGTGATTTTACACCTAAGCATTTTAGAATTGATTTAAACGTATTACAAATTTAATTTTAGGATATATTTTGGTTTCAGAAAATTTCTTGTACACTTCTTGAAAAAAAATTTAAAAAGCTTTTTATTTCTGACTTTATCAGAATTTACGTTGGTGAGTTCATTTATATTGATGAAAATATATTCTACAGTGGAATGTATCTATTTTTATTAAATTTATAGCTCTCTCTATAGCTTCGTATTTATTGCTCATACAGGCTTATCCTGTTTACGATATATTTTAATGTTAATCACAATGAAACTATGAGAATTATATTATTGAGACACATACGGGGATTCAAACCTTTACATCTTGGTTATTGGTGTTTTAATTTTATTTGCATAGTTTCTAAGTCAATATAAACATTTGTTTTCTATATGATTAAATTCATATTATGGGCTTTAAAAACTTGTGCCAAAAATTCGCTTCAACCGTCACTATATATAATTAATGTCTCATTTTCTGTGTTTCTGAAAATCTTATTTTTTATTTACAAATATAATAAAATAATAATAAACATAATTTTTTTAATTTTTTTAAAATTAATATGAAGCTTTTTCGTTTCACATTTTTCTTCTTCGATGCTTACGATGGAAATTAAATACAGATATTCAATATCAGTGACGCGCAATGTCTTAAAAAAAATCACGTAAAAAACATTTAATATATTAAGAAGCACGTTAAAAGCATAGATTTAGACTAAAATAATATAAAAGCGGTTTGATATTTATGTTTAAATTGTTTACAAAATATCTTTTGAAAATTGCAATGGCTTTTGATCCATTTTTATTTTAATTTGATTTATGCCTAAAATACACTTGGAGAAGCAATATCTTTTTTTATTTCTTTTCGAATATGTACTGCTTTAAGTGATTGTAAATGAAATTGTGTTTGGATTTTTAAGCGATCCCGCATTTGGAAAATTTTAGTGAAATAAATCATATTGATTTTAATGAGTGTTTGGGCACTCAAATATATCTGATTCTGTTTTTGATCACGTTCATTCACTTTCACAGTGAAGATATATAAATATATAGAAAACTATACACAATTTAGTATGTAGTGGAGATATTTTCTAAATAGATCGGATGAGTAGACTCACACTTGCGAATCGCGGATCATAGGTTCTCGTGTGTTTGCCAAGTCATCCAGAATAAAGAGGGTCGGATTCCCTGATGTTTTATTTTGTATCCTCTAGCTCAGGGGTAGAGAACCTGCCGGCTTTAGGCGGATTAAGGTCTTCTAGCTGGGTATATTTATTATTAAAAAATATATATTACGGAGTAAAAAATCCAAGGAAAACGAATTTCTCCAGTGGGTGAAAGTCTGAGAGAACAGCAGAATTAGTAAGACTGGCTCAAGACATATGTTCAGAAAGTTGCTCTGGAAGAGGCACTTGGAGATGGAGAACAATATTTATTGGATGTATGGATCAAATATTTATAATAAAATGTATTGATTGCACCATAAATTAAAAAAAAAAACACTTAAATATGAATAACCACTCTACGTAGTTAAAGCCATCGTCTCTAAAAATATATATTTACGAAGAAAATACACGTAATTAATATGTATGGGCTATTGCTGTAAATATTATAATTCGTTATTTAGTATTCAATGAATACAACAAGAATGTACAGCCTTTGTCCTTGGGATGTGTGACTGTTTATCGTTTAATTTGTACAATTCTAACATGGAGCTGCGTCCGAGTTTTATTTATTAATTAACCATAAATCAATTGATAACGAAAAAAAACCACAAAAACAATCAAGGTTTGGTTTAGATATACTAATGTTCTTGATATATTTTTGTTTTCCGACGTATTTGCTGGGACCATCTTCAGATATTTTATAACAAGAATAAGAATATTAATTTTTTTCTACAATAAGTAATTTGCGTAATTTCATAATTACAATTCGCATGCAACGTAAAATCTAAACAAAACAACGGTTTTTTTTAATACAAGTTAAAAAGCGTATAAGTTCATATTTCAGCTATAACTTTTATCAGTGTGAGGCTTTCTAGATAAAGCTGCTTGATCAGATTTTGAACTCACTGCATGTCATTGGCAATATTTATACTTAAATTTCTCTCAATTTTAAATGGAGCCAGTGTTATTTAAAAATGATAAAATTATATTTCATTTAATTCTAAAATCGCTACACTATATCAAAGCATATTTCACTCGCTTAATGATTGTAATTGTAATGTAATGTCCTTTTATAGAATTCTTTTTGATTATCTATTTTCGTGGTTACACGTATGCATGGATATCAAAACCACACCATAAGACGTAAATTGAAAAAATCCTTACGCACTAAAATTAAGCTACGCACCTCATAGCCTTTCATTTTTTCATTATATTATTCTATTTTAAACTGTTACTCAAATTTTATTTCTGTTATATATTTATTTTGTAATAATAAGTACACTCATGAAAGCAAAGGGTTTTTCATTTTTTAATCAGGGGATAGATAACGTATAACGTATTGTAATATACTAAATTAATTAAAGCTTGTTGTTAGCTCTTCATTCAATGTTTTTTTTTTTTAAACGATTGTAATTGCATATAATCAAAAACATCAAGGGAAAACCATAAAAATAATTCTGGTGATTCATATAACAGTTCAAACATCACACAATCAGTCGTAGAGATGTGATGCTACGTAAAAAAATATCGACAGTTGAAATGCATCGTAAGTTCTCGTGACGTGATTTTTTAATTTTCTGATCTATCGAATTTCTTGGCTTTGCCTTAAGATGACCCCAGTACCGGGACCGAAACGTTCGAACATTATAAAAGCAAAAATGTACAATATCATATCAACCAAGAATCAAATATTTCTCTTCATTATTAGTGGCACATTTGTATAAATATATATAGTCTGTGTATTCATGTTTATAAATAAAAACTCATACATTATCTGATTTTACCTTTTTTTCTTCAAGGTAAAGATTTTTTTGCAATATGAAACAATAATGTTTGAAATATGTCAAGTTTAGAAATTAAATAATTTCGTTGATGCTATTCCGGCATTCCTTTAAAACAATCGATCATTGTCATAGCCATAAGAACTATGGTAAATTACCAAAAAAGAATCTTGAATTTTTCTTAGTATTATGCATATTGAAACGATTTACAGAAATTTACGCAGAATTTTATTTCACTTTTGAAAATATCTAAAAACTTAAAAAATATATATATTTACGTGATTTATAACACCTGATTTGTATTAAGTCAACAAAACAGTCTGAGAAAAACAACTCATCTAATGAAGCCATCATTTATGTTCAGATTTCAGTAGAAGCGCGAGGCCTCTACACAAATTGCTTTGTGCACAGGGTTTTGGATATTTTTTAGGTGTTTTATGCAGGAGAATTTTAATTTTGAAAGTATTTAAAAAAAAAACGAATAAGTAATATTGTCGATAAGTCGATTTTTAACACAGTAAAATAAAAACATCGTCCCATCACTAAGCGATGTGCGATCCTTGGACACAGGACGCGGTCGTCGTCATTCGCAACCGCGCGGCGCCAGAGCTCGGTCCGGTCTAATAACCAATGCTTAAAAGCCTGCGATTATTTAAAAACCGGTTTATTTGGCAGTAATACTGGGCCAGACAGGCTAGAGCAAAACCTTGAACGCTTGAACCATGAAAAACACTATTGTAGTATAGTGTTTTTGTTGTTGTAGTTCGCCGGCACCATGGCGTTGCTCATACATTTTTTGTTCGTGTGCTATATTGCCTTCGCGCAGGCAGATCCATGCAAGTTAGTGGACAGTGTTAATATAACCGATGGCGATTTTAGACCCGATGGGACCGTTGTTCATGGGAAGGTTGTTTACAATAAATCGGAGATGTTCAAAGTAAGCGAGGGAGGCAGGGAAGAGACGAGGGGCTGCCCTTGCCTGAGAAGACCCTGCGTCAGGAAGTGCTGCCCAATGGGGCAAGTGAAGTTTGATCATGCCTGTGAAGAGAGCGACAGCAAACAGCCGCTTCCCTTCAACCCTGAAATTTATGAAGAGAAAAAGAGGCTGAACAATACGAAAGCAGCGGAGCGTTTCAATTTTTTAACAGGGAACCCAAATTGTAAGAAGAAATATCTTATCAACCCTGTATTGGACAATTTACCATTCCGATTGCTGTCGGTAAGTGTTTTTAACAATTGTATCATTTTTAATTAGTATTCATTAATATCTTAAAATATCCTTGTTTTGAAAAAACAAATATTAATACTCTAAAAAATGCATTTAAATTAACAAATGAAAATGTTCGGTTAATTAATAGTTTAACTTATATTTGAGAGGTAAATTGATTGGACGAGTTTTTGTTATAAAAGTAATAAGAAAAATTATTTAAAAAAACTTTAAAAATATATTTTTTTTTTGAACGTTGTGCAATAAATGAAATTAACGTAATATGTTTTGCATATTTGTCATATGTGTATTTTACATAAAATATACGAAGAAAAAAATAGTTTAAAATTTGACAACGATACATGATGTATAACTTTTTTTTCTTTTTTTAAATTTAACTTTTTTTCAAGATTAATAAATTTTTGCTATATGCTACAACAGTGCTTAGAATATGCCCATTTTCTTGTTTTTAAATATATTGTAAAAAAATCAAGATTTTTAGTAAAATAACAAAAAAAAATTTATTCGAAGTGTTTAAATTTCAATTATCTAGTACTGTAGATGTGATGATTTGTGCTTTCTCACTATTTAAAATCGTGATTTCCTGGTTCGGGTTAGGTTAGGTTAGGATACTCAAGGCCGCTAGCGCAGCTGAACCTCAATGGGTTTTTTTTAACCTGTAATCTAAAGTAGAGCCATAGATCACGAAATTACCATCAGACTGGAATTTGGAAATGTGTTCCGCTACAAAAATTATCGCCCGGTAGTTATTTTTTTAATATAAGTAAATTTATTCTTTTCCGGAATCGGTTTTAATATATGCGAATATTTTAACACAGTTTCACTTTCGGAAAATATTTTCCTCAACGTGGCGGTATGATCAAAACTCTGCAACACTTCTGAAGATCAACGATGAAGTCAGGCAATTAATTAATATTTCTAGAGTAAATAAAAGAAAATATGAACTCGAATATAATATGTGAACGACTTTTAAAGACAATATACACGTTATTGTAATATACTGCGTACTTGGAATATATGATAGATGAAATTCAGTCTACCACCCCTTCCCCCTGATGTCTCATTTTTATGAGGTCCTCGTAAATATTCTTCACTTCTAGGCCCCAGCTTCTATGTCAGTGGCGTACAGTGCTATAATAATAACTTTTATTTAAAAAAAATAGTTTTTGAGACAAAAGTTGTAAAAATAAAATAGTATACATTTTTATAACGCCTCAAAATTGAAAGTACAGTAATAACATTAAAAATGTATTTTAATCATTATTATGATACTGCTTAATGCATTTGGGGATAGCATACTGATATATACAGGTTAATTAATATATACACGTGTAGTTCATCATTATTACAACATATAAAAAAAATTACATTTTATATCTCAGGTACATCAACGTGATATATATTGTAGTAAATTATAACAATTTTAATCGAAGATTTCTAAAAAAAATTTCCAGTATCATTTCGCGAATATTTCTCAACTTCATCAGCTGGTCATAAAATCCTCATCTTGCAACACACCACAAAATAACTCTCTCTCACGACCTAACGATACACTCTCGATAGACGACAATTTATAAAAAATTACACCTTTTATATGAACCTAAAAAGAAATAAAAACTTTCTGTGTTGTTTAATATGTATACAACAAGACTAAAGACTTTTTGATTGAGACACAATTGCAATCACAGCTGATTTTTTTTTACTCCATACGTATCTATTCTTTACTTAGTTTTACTCACAGTAAACGTAGTATAGTTAAGAAAGGTTAGATTAGATTATACTCCACAATCTCAGTTTATTTAATCTCGAAAAATATATATATATATATATATATTTTTAAAAACGCCCCATCACTGGCAGGTGTTGTCGGAGGACGCAAGACACAGTTGACTCGACATTCGTAGTCGAGCCGTCGCGTAGTGCGGACCTGTGCGAGAACTATTTATATATCTAGGAATACGTTATTGCAGTGAAAAATAAAAAAAAAAAACGAGACAAATCTAAAAAAAATAATCCTTGATATCAATGATGTAATCGAACCGTATATTTTTTTTGATAGTTTGCCAGTACGATGGCGTTGTTTGTGCATTTGTTGTTTGCGTGCTTTCTTGCCTACGCGCGAGCCGATCCTTGCAATATAGTGGACAGTGTTAATATAACCGACGGTGTGTTCAGAGACGATGCCACCGTTCTGCACAATAAGATTGTTTACAATGAGTTTGAGACTTTCAAAGTAAGCGACGGTGGCAGGGAAGAGACGAGAGGCTGCCCTTGCATTCAGAAGCGCTGCGCGAGGAAGTGCTGTCCGCAAGGGCAGGCGAAACGTAACAACAGTTGCGTGGACAGCAGAAATTCCTTGCTGCATCCTTTCAATCCTGACGTGTACGGCGGAAATATAAAGTTAAATTATGTGAAGGCTTCGGAGCATTTGAATATCTTGTCGAAACATCCTTCGTGTGAGGATAGATACGTGATCAACCCTGGAGCGATCGAGGGGCAAAATTTTTACTTGCAAGCTGTAAGTCTATACCTCTTCTTACAATTGACTTCATTAAGTATTATTAATTCTTGTGTTTGTGTTAGTTTTTACGCCAGTGATATTATTTTTGTCAATTCGAAATAACTATTTCGTATTTATACACTCTAAAATATCTCAGCGAAATTGACAAGAGATTTATGAATCTACTTGTGATGTGAATATTTCAAATACGCAAAGATTGTATTAATAATTTATTTATAAAATACGAAGCCTTGTTGCTAATAATATTTGTTTAAATTTTATTGGTAATCAATTTTGTTATAAATTTTATACCGGTCTTGTTAATTTTATTCAAACTTGAAAACAGGTGTCTCTCCTCAGATCATCTCACTGAACATGTCTCTATGTCAATCCATGGTTTCTTATGGAGAATAGTGTAGTGGATCCTCGAGTTCTTCTACACCGTAGTTTTATATTCGAAGGAAGAGTCTGCGTATTGCTGTGTCCCATTAGCATTATTATTCAATCCATTCCTCTCAAAGCTCTAGCACTTAGATCTGCCTATTATGATGTTATTAAACAATAAAAGGTTGTCGGCTGTTTTGATCAATCGAAGCCAATGACACGAGCTTAACATTTTTTCGTAATGGCCACACTATAAAGTTATATTAAATTCGACACTATCTGTTCCACTGCCAACCTGTTGATAAGCAACATAAAATACTAAACAGACGGACACACTCGGACTGGGGCGTATAGTCCAGCAGCAAAACACTGTATATCCAAAAATATGTATTCATACATTTAAAAATCAGATACAACATTTTAGGATATTAATTCAATTAAATAATTTGCGAAAAATATTATAAAAATTCGTAAAGATAATTTATACTTTGAATTTACAAAACGCGAAACAAGTTATTAAAAAATAATTTTTGATTAGAAAATATCAAAACGGAATTCCCCCGAGTACTTTATACACAAAATTAAAAAAATGACGTGGCACGTTTTGATTCAAAACGGAACACATATTGTTGGTATTTATTCATATCTTTTATTTAGTTACCATCCAATTTATTTCTAGTATCTTGTTAAGCATATACTATTGCAATGATTCATACTTTACAGAGATACATGGGATGTGGGTGGCCAGAGAAGTCATTGTTTTATTTATCACAGCTTTTGGTGGCCAACCGCCAAATATTATTTCTTCAGTATAATGCAATTATATTCAAAACAATCACATAGCCTACTTTATACCACCTTTTTCATATTATCTCACAGCGGTCTATTATACCTTCCATTTAATATAATTGCATAGCGATATATTAAATATTGATTAGTACGCCTATTAACACGTGTAAATGCGATAAAAGACAAATAATAATGAGTCGTCAATAATCCTTAACGTGGTCGTAAAATATTAGTAGATTTGGGAGACATCCACTATAATTCATATTGAGGAAATAGTAAATATAACAACATATTATTGTATTTAATTAAATAATGTAAACTGAGTCTTGCAAAGAATAAATGGTGTGCGGTCAGTACTGCAAGTAAGTCGTATTATTTTTGTTAATTTTAATGTGGTTATATAAATTTATTTATTTAAGAAAATTAACCACAACTTAATTAGTATTTCTCAATAAGATCAATGAAGTCCAAGCTTTGATATTTTTAAGAAATTCGCAAATTACATTTTACAACAAAGCAATCGGTGTTACGCAATTAAGGCTGTATCCGACTTGCTCCTCCTTTATTATTTTCGTAGCTGCTTGTGGAGATATCACTGAAACCGGGATACAATGGGTTTTTATTATTCAATTTTGAACATAGGGATAATTTATTATTTTTTCAGCCTTTAAAAAATACTGCAAAACCCATATTTGAACTGATACCTTATTGATTATTGCGTATGTATATCTTTTGAGTTCATAGTGTCCAATTTTAATGAGATAAGGTTTATGAGGATGTAAGACGCATTTGAACTGACATTCGTAGTCGAGCGGTCGCATGGAGCAGACATGTGCGATAACTATTTATGCCATTGTCGCAGAAATAAATATATCTAGGAATACGATTTTGGAGTGAAAAAAAAACCAATGGCGTTGTTTATACATTTTTTGTTTGTGGGGTTTCTTGCCTACGCGCGAGCCGATCCTTGCAAAATAGTGGACAGTGTTAATATAACCGACGGTGTGTTCAGAGACGATGCCACTGTTCTGCATAATAAGATTGTTTACAATGAGTTTGAGACTTTCAAAGTAATAGACGGAGGCAGGGAAGAGACGAGAGGCTGCCCTTGCTTTCAGAAGCGCTGTGCAAGGAAGTGCTGTCCGCAGGGGCAGGCGAAACTTAACAACAGTTGCGTGGACAGCAACAATGCTTTGCTGCACCCTTTCAATCCTGATTTATACACCGGAAATAGGAAGTTAAATTATGTGAAGGCTTCGGAGCATTTTAATATCTTGTCGAAATATCCATCATGTAAGGCTAGATACGTGATCAACCCTGGAGCGACCGAGGGGGCAAATTTTTACTTGCAAGCTGTAAGTCTATTACCACTTCTTATAATTGACTTTGTTTAGTATTATTCATTATTGTATGTGTCTTTTAGTGCTAGTTTTTCCTCCAGTGATATTATTTTTGTAAATTCGAAATAACTATTTCGTATTAATACACTCAAAAATGTCTCAGCGAAATTGACAAGAGATTATGAATCTACTTGTGATGTGAATATTTCAAATACGTGAAGATTGTATTAATAATATATTTATAAAATACGAAGCCTTGTTGCTAATAATATTTGTTTAAATTTTATTGGTAATCAATTTTGTTATAAATTTTATACCGGTCTTGTTAATTTTATTCAAACTTGAAAACAGGTGTCTCTCCTCAGATCATCTCACTGAACATGTCTCTATGCCTATTCATGTAGATTCGGGAGACATCCATTACAATTAATATTGAAGAAATAATAAATAGAACAGCAAATTATTGTATTTAATTAAAACTATTGATAACATCATAATGATAAAGTGTAAACTGAGTCTTTTAAAGAATATGTGGCGTGCGGTCAGTACTGTAAGTAAGTCGTATTAATTTGTTAAATTTATCGTGGTCATATAAATTTATTTATTTAAGAAAACTGTAGAATTGTTTTAATAATTATTTTGTGAACAATATGTTAAATAAGATCAATGAAATCCAAGCTCGCAATTTACATTTCAATTAAGGCTGTATCCGACTTTCTCCTCCTTTATCATTTACGTAGATACTGAAACCTGGATTATTATTATTCAATTTTAACATAAGGATAATTTACTATTTTTACAGCATCAAAAAAATATTGCAACACACATATTTAAACTGAGACCTTATTGCTTATAAGCCAGTATAATTATTTTCGGAGTTCATGGCGACCAATTTTAATGAATTAAGGTTTTGAAGTAATGGCAGAACCATGAACTTTTTTTTGTAGAATATTAAACTTAGTTACAGCCTGAAAATAAACGTGCAATCAAAAAAATTAAAGTAAATGCAATAACTAATAAAACAATAAACCTTAAATGTCAATATGACCTGGAAACTATTATATAAAACAGCTGATATGCGATGTATGCTAGCTGTTGTTTATTTTAATTTTAAAAAAGCTTTTAAATTGGTACATTGATGAATACGTTTCATGATAATAACTGGAATTACTGAAGTATTTATTTGTCCTAAAACCCCACCCACCGAGTGTCACTGGGAATCGCGTTAGCCTCCCATTAATTTAAACGTGTGGCTTTTAACAAAATGATCTAATTAATTAAACAAATACCTAACCTTACCCAGGGGGAAATAATCGGGGAATTAATAGATTGTGATGATTGCAATGTACAGTACCGGTAGTTGCGCTCGGCGATGGGAATTAATTCCGAGTTAATTATTTTTTTCTCATTAAACTTGTATTTTGCTATTATGTTGTAATAATACGCATTGAATGACTATTTTGAAATTATGAGTTATGTTATGTTATGTATTAATATTTTTAATTATGACTGTGAATTCGAACTTGATATTTAATATTATACGTTTATATTTAAATCCAAGTATTTGCAATTTAATACAAAGTTTAATTTCTACAGTATACATAAATATAAATTCAAATGCATTTGTTTTATTTAGTATAATTTAATCTACAATATGCAATTATTTTTAAATTTGTAATCTTTAACCATCTAATTATAATACTCGACAGACAACTGATACACACTTTCCTCTTTTTTGGTATTAACATGGGTTTTTAAGTAAGTCGTTGAGTTGCAAAATCCGCTCCGGCCATTTCCATAGCCCAAGAAATCATTAAATAATATAAAAGCAGTTTTATATTTATTACAAAACAGAGTTTCGCATTTATCTGTTGATTTTTATTTTAAAATTTTCAACAGTGGCCTTTGTATCTCAACGGCTTTAAATTAATTCGGCACAAATGCGTAAGCAAGTATAATTTTACGATGCTTTGCTTTTTATGGTTTTTATGGAGGTTTAATGGTCCTGTGACCTTCAATTGCTGTTTTAGAATTAATCCACTCCGCCATGGGAGGACCTTGGCACTTTGAATCGATATTTTAGGTAAAAATAAACCCCCGTTACATTTCACATAATGGGAAGACTGTTTCCGGTTAACTCTTATCAAAACTGACTTGGGCTATCTTCTCGGCCAAAGAAACGCGACTTACAGAGTATTTATAGTTATTGAATTATTCTCTATCTTCTTCATTGCAATATCAATATTATTAAGCTCTATTCCAATGGCTAAGAAATGAGTAGTTTAAGCCAACTGTTTGTCTGACATTATTGACTTTTTGCTTTTAACTTTTAAATTATTATTGGTTCATTAAATAAATTTAATGTTTTTCATATTTAACATTTTTTTTGTTATCTTGTTTTAACGTAGTTTATGATTCCGAGTAAATGAGTCAAAGTGGAATTATTGTATAAAGTGTATTGGCGGTTTTATCGTTAAAAAATGATTTGTTATAATATCATTTAATGTGGCGGAAGACGATAATTTTAATTTTGCAATATCTTATCTATCAAATGATAAAACACACCTTCAATATCAAGTTAGGCTAAGAATATGTCATAAAGTAATACAAATGGTTTATATTTAATTCTTAACATTCTAGCATTAAACTAGCTCTAACATTAAAGCTTAACATTCTCAAAGTCTATATGTATTTTTTTAACAGTGTCAAAAAACAATATTTTTTATTTCATTTTTGTTTATATAATTTAAAAAAATCTAATTTTACTAAATTACTTAAAATTTAGAGTTATATTTAACTTTAAGTAATTATTATTTGTAATTTCTAAACGTTTAGGCGATGTATGTTTTAAATAGTAGAAAATGATAGGCATTATAATATTACTCGATGTTAGTTAATTATACTAAATTATTATATGATTATTTTAGACGAAATTGGGTAAATATACGAAAAAAAATTATTATCTTGGAAAATTTGTGCATAGTTCACGTTGGCAATGTAATCAGTAAATATAATATGACTGTAATACTAATACACGGACCGACATGCCTGTCTAATATGAAATATGGAAAAAACCATACACTGTAATTGGATACCCCATAGTAAATATTTAGCCAGATAACCTAGTCTTACCACGTGAGCAAGCAATAAATTGTTATGGGAAATTATAATACGTAACAAGAATGAAGAAAAAAAAGTTTTTTTACAGTAAAATATTATTACAGAAAGCAAAGTTCTTGAATATATCTGTTTTTTTATTTATATGAAAAACTATTTTTATACGTGTTTTCGAAACGCTTTATTGACTTATTGTGCTTATTAATTTTTAATGTACTGTAAAAATAATTAAAAAAAAAACAGTTAATTTGATTTAAGTTTAGTTGTAATTTAGCAATTTGGAAAACAGTTTATTTGATTTAGGCTTAGTTGTAATTTAGCAATTTGGAAGTAATGGTCGAAATAACTGAGTTTGTAACTTAATTGGTAATGCCAAATAATTTTTTCGTAGAAATTTTCTGATCATGTAAATTTTTGGCTGCTTTATGCTATATTATTGTAACTTTGTAGCTTTTTTACATTCGTTATCTTCTTCAGGTGCCTCTCCTCCGAAGAGGCTGGTGACCTTCTCACAGAGAATTTCTCTGATAGCGATAGGATTGGACTATTTTTATTAGTTGTAGCTGTCACAAACATTGTTTTCCCAATGCCTCTTTTTCCTTTTATTTTTTTCCTGCAGTAAGCTAAAAAAACCACATTATACTAATAGACAATTATCGAGCGTCCACAAGACTTCGATTCCGCTAGGGATAGTTATTTTATGGAGTATTTTCGGCAGGGAGGGCGTAAATAGCACAACAATTCCTTTCACACTACCCCATAATACTAATTTTATTTCCCGCACTTAAGTCGTAAAATAGCCATCAATTTCACATAACGTCGCTTTTCTCTCTTTTCCGTAAGACCCTAATCTTTCAGCATTGTTATGGGGAACTTTCCGACCCCTCGCGTTAATTCGATCTCAATGTTAATTAAATCAACGTAAAAAAAAATAAAGATATATTTTTGAAAATTGAAAATCACTTGTTATTTGTATCGCTCTTAACTACGGGGTATTTTTTTATAAATTTAGTAAATTAAATCAAACAAAAAAATAAATATTATTTCCGTCTCTCTCGCACTCGTTTCATTTAAAGAGTTCCTTCTCGCTCGTAAGACTCATAATAGAATTCCTCCACAAAGACGACCACCGCTTGCTTCTATTTGTGTTGATTTCACGATGAAGATGAGAAAGTTTTGCGTACATAATAAAACGAAGTGGATTCTGCCGACATGTCTAGACGGTTGATTGTGACATACATTGTTGAATTTCAGCCAAAAAAATCAACAGATGCCTACGTTATTATCAGTTATACCCATTTCGGTTCCGCAACGTGTCAATAGTTACTGTTCTGTTGAATTGTTGCTTATTAAAAAAAAACAAAACGATGAGTCCAAGAAAATAAAATAATACTCAATGTAGTTCTGGAACGCAATAAGTTCAATCAAATCAAATCATTTCTACCTACATAAACTATTGAATGACTACATTATTAATATTTGACTCGCCAAGGTCAAAAAATTCTTCGGAGAGCATAATGGATAAGCAGAATTAATTTGCATGATCTGATGTCAGGACTAAGGCATCTTAAGCACCACGTCTTGCTTGAATCTGAAAATCCCTGAACATCTATTTTATTCGTGGATGTACAGGTCCTTCAAGTTCAGTTTTTTTCTTTGTTGTTGGTTTCTTTATCGTATGGTTTTGTTTGTTTCAGAATGGCACGGTGCAGGTGCAGCAGACGGAGACGGTTCTGGAGAGCTTCTCTCCGGACCGGTACTGCCTGGAGGTGTGGGAGGACGACCCGGAAGCGGAAGTGGACGACCCTGGGTACAACGAGACGGCCTGGACACCGGCCCTGCTGCTGCTCGTCTGCTTCCCGGAGCCAGAAGCCACCCTCGTAAGCGCCTTCCCAGTGGGTACGTCACTACTGTGTTCTCCTACGTTGTAAAGAAAATATTTAAGACAGTCATGTCAAAGATACGGCCCGCGATCGCAATGTGTCACAGAAAGAAGAATCGTGTTTTTTAGAGCTTTTAGACTTATTTTATTTGAATCTGGCCCGCCTACACATACTAAATTTAATATATGGCCCTCTGCAAAATTGAGTTTGACACCTCTGATTTAAGAGATGGACGCGATCGATTGATTTCACCAAAATTTTCAGATCCTTTTGTCTCTGTTTTGTTACTACAGGTAATTTATTATTAGAAGACCGTCTCACAGGAAGTACGATTTTGCCTATACAGGTTTTATTGATTGATAATGATTAAAAATAATAATATCCAGATCGGATTTAAATGCTTCACTCAGTACTTTGGGTTAAAAGTCTAGTATTGCAAGTCACACAATATTTAATTGTCATAATAAGTACGTTGTTTCACTTATAGGATATGATTGTTAATAATTATTGCTAGGTACCAGTGATTCATCGGTATAATTGGTAATGCACCGGCCATGTAATCTTGGGGATGTGGGTTTCAAATCCCACACAAATCACGATGATATTTTTCTGAGAGTTTCTTTAATCAATTTTCAATATTTGAAAAAATGTACTTAATCATTATCAACATGTAATTGATATAACATGATATGTATAATATGACTTTTAAATAGCTAGGAGGTTACGAAAATGTATTTGAAAACATTTTTAGCCTGTCAAGAGCTTCGCGAGACTCTGATTTATAATCTTCCAGGCATTGGGCTAATCGTACTTATTAATTAAATAAAAACTAATACAAATCAAACCTATTGGTCAAAAATAAACAATTAGTTTCATGAAATACAAATTAAATGCCACTGCATTTTAAATACTACGTCACCATAATTGTAAAGGTTGTTTAGTAAATATCACAAATAAGTAATCACGCAGTGTAATTTGAACAATGATTAAATAAATTTTCGTTAATTTTGTATTTTGCAATATAGCGCGCGAGAAAACTTCAAAGTAACCTTGTAACAATAAGACAGCAAACTTCATGCTTCACATTACTAATTATTCATGAATCAAAGTACAATACACTGGACATTGAAATGTCTCGCACGTAAAAAGATTTGTATTCAAAACAAATTATTCTCTGAAATCGATTAAACACCGAGTCAGGATAGTTGTATTTTTTATTTTTTTCATGGTAATAATATTCGGATGGCTTCCATTATATATTTTTATTTGCATGTAACTCTAATCAAAAATAGCTTTGTTCATAATATACAAAAGTTTTTCACAGATTCATTTTAAGGTTTGACTTCTATGACTGTTATGCTCCTGAAGGTTCTTTTAGTAATTATATTTAAAAAATAAATCATTTTGTCACATTTATACTCCTGTTAACTCAAATAATCTACGCGTGTTATTTGACAAAGTTTATGCATTCGACTCATAATTGTTTGGATTGTTAGGTGACTAAATTTATTCGTCTTCTGTGGGAATATCAGGAAATCTTGATCACCCACTACAGTATGCAACAAAAGAGCGTAACCTGCATAAGTTATTTAAAAAAATTAAGTCTAGCATTGAAAAATAATAAAACACGTAGTTAATCATACATACTTAGATGTTTTATTATCAATAAGGTGTTTAATTTCCTCTGTTGTTCATAATAGCCAGGCATCTTCGAGGCATACTTTCAACTAATTTTTCTGCATATTCACGGGATAATGACCTCCATATAGCCTTTAAATTGCGAGTAAGCTCGGCGGCAGTGAGCGTTTTTTTTCCTCAAAGTTTAAGCTTCATCAACGCTTAAACGTTTTTAATTGGGTTTTCGTCAGGAGATTGTGAGGGTCAGTACAAGACTTCGATGCCATTAAATTGTTTCCACGCGCTGTATAGGCGACTTCGGTGTTTGGGGTCATTATCTTCTTGTAATATCCATGATTCACTTGGGCTTAAGTACAGTCTTTGGGAAGATGGTAATAATGCTTTCTGGTATATTTGGTTCATCCTTGCAGCATTCAAAGTTCCGGTAAACAAGTTCAAATTGCCAAAACCACGTTTTGAGAAGCATCCCCAAACATGCACCTTTACCGGATGTTTAACAGTTTTTTCAACCCGTTTATTATCGCCAGTTGACAAATCACGAGGTGAGATACTAGTTGCCCAAAACGAAGCTTCGTCAGAAAAGATTATCTTGTCCCAGTTGCGGTTTTTGTTTTCTTGTGCCCAGGACATCTTTTTTTTAACGTGCTTTTCTGCAAAAAGCGGTTTTTTCAATGCGCTTCGGTATTTTAACTTAATCTCCATTAAACGTCTTCTTATTGTAGCTAGAAATATATTAAGTCATTTTTGCTTCAGTTTCTCTCGTGCAAATCGCAAAGATAGACGTGGGTTTTTCAAAAATAGGTTAGTTATCCGCTTATCCTCGGCGGACGACGTTTTTTTTGTTTTACCACGTTCTGGTAGGTCATCGACGTGTTTTGTTTCTAAATATCAGTTCAATCGAACAAAACAAACGAACAAAACAACAAAAGGAACACTGTCTTATAGCGGGAAGCATACGCGGCACTCATCTCTGGAAATGTGCACTCTGTGCAAAATAAACATGAAAACTACATAATTTTTACGATGCATTAAGGAAAAAATGTTGCACTATCTGTTTGTTTCTTTTGTTTTGCAAAAAAAATCCAAATACATTTTTTAAAGAGACCACGTTCTTGTGAAACACACTGTATCTGAAAATTCCAGAGAGGACCTGAGCTGTTGAGGACTTGCTTGGGTTTATCGCTTTGGGGAGGTCCGGGTGGCCAGAGGGTTTTTACATATTACGTGTTAATTTTACTATACATATTGTGTGGGCTATCAAACATGACGCGTCGAATGTAGAATACGTGATGTGAAAACCTGAAACAAACATATTTATACATACAAGGTATATGTGTGTTATTTCATACTTCCCAATAAAAGGACTTATTCACAATTACTTGCGTGTTAATGCGAAATCAAATGTCTATTTATTTAAATTCTCAACTAAAAGCCCTGCGATGCTATAAAACTAGATCTTACGGAAGTAGTTCTCAAACTGTTGAACTGCTTGAAGTGTTCTGCCCTCTGACGTTTCGGCTCCCGTGATGGAACCACCTGAAAAAATCCTGAAAGCAGTCCCAGCATGGAGACTGCAAGTAGTACAATTTTCATTAGACAATCTCGTAGTATTAAAAATAGATATACTTCAAAACTTATGGGATCTGAAAACACAACGTTGACACATCGGATCTAAGAAAAAAAAAATTAATGATATATAATGCAGTGAGCATTATTATTCCCATGAAAATAGATTGCATATATTTATGTTATTTAATTTTTGTCTTTGCAGGAATGATCATCTCCATACCGTTCCTGATCGTGACGTTCCTGGTGTACGCGCTGATTCCAGAGCTGCAGAACGTGCACGGCAAGTCTCTGATGATGTACGTCACCGGTCTCATCATCGCCTACGCCTTCCTCAGTCACATCCAGATCCAGGGCACCCTGGGAAGATATATGTCGCCCATTCCCTGCACTGCCTACTGTAAGTACTTTGAGAAATTCAATATTTTTGACAGAGAGTACTTGGTGGAATTCCATTTTAATATTTTGAATAAAAATACTTGAGTGATTTTCCACATTTTTTGTTTTTATTAGTGACCGGTTTCGCCAACCTTTCACGTTGGCATTATCAAACAGAGTGATAATGCCAACGTTTCATAATGCCAACGTGAAAGGTTGGCGAAACCGGTCACTAATAAAAACAAAAAATGTGGAAAATCACTCAAGTATTTTTATTCAAAATAGTAAGTACTTTGCTCAGGCCAACGAACATCGCTGGCTAGATTATCATGGAAAAACTTTTGGGCAGTGCGCGCTTTCTATTTTATTTAACCTCATATTTAGATGAAAAAAAAACAGGTTATTGATGTCAGCGCATACAGCATATATATTTACTATCTCATACGCACAAAACATAGAAGTCTATCTAAATTTATTGTGGTTTTGACTATCATAAAATATTTATTTTTATCACAGTAAAAAATCGTTCGTTCATTCTCTAGAATTCAAAAATTTTAATTTCCCCATTACACTATAATTCAACGACAGATGTTTCTAAAGTTTCATGTACGAGTATGTCTCCAAAGGCTTTGCGATATTCGCAACGAGACCTGAAAGCGCATCTAATTATTTACGTTTTTTCAGCTCTGATCGTCTACTTTGCCTTCATGTTCACATTCTTCTGGTTGAATGTCATGTGCATCGATATTTGGCTGACATTTAGGTGAGTTCAACGACACGCCATAATTTCATAAAAATAAATTAATTTATAATTAGTTTTCAATCACTGATAAAACCTTTAATTTCTCATCAGATATACATACTGTAATAATACATTTTTACGTCCTTCAAGTCTGTACAGAGAGTTGCCTTGTTCCTTATCTCCCTCGAACGAAGGTTCGAGATGATAAATGACCCAAAACACGTGTTCCATTGCCGGCATTTTTGCCGACTGGTTACCAGACGGTAGTTTATTTTTCCTATACATATTTTAACATTTGAACAGTGGCTCACCAATCCATACAAATACATATATTTCGTGATACAAAAGTTTACTTTGTAATTGTATATACCCCAGACTTCGTGCATAAAATTTAATCAACGAATTGAAACTAATTAGTCAAATTTCTTGAAAAATTACTCGTCTCTCAGCTCCGTCAGCATGTGGTCTATGTGGTCTATAGGTTAGTGCTCTAGACCTAGACCCATTGACCTCATCTGAGTGTTGCCAATTTACAAATTAGTCACTCTAAATGTGTTACGGATATTCTACGGTTGCCAGATGCGGCGATGGAGCTATTTCCAGCTCTGCTGACATTTTTGGGCAGCCAGGGCTATATATATTTTTTATTAATATTATTAAATAAGAGTTGAACTACAATTGTGATGTTTTTCTTTATAAAATTTAAAAAAAATTATAGATTTATAATATAATAGAATATACTTTTTATGAAAAACAAAAACTAAAAATATTGACTCAGTGTTTCAGTGGCGTACAGCAAGCTGAAAAACTGAAAAAACTAGCAATTTTTGTTGAATAAAAAATACGCCATTACGATAATAAACTCCTGAAAAATTGCTAAGTTAAATTTTTATAAAAATACAAATGATTCATTAGAGAGCAACGTATATATAAAACCACGAAATAAAACTAAATTATTTATATTTATTTATATTTAGATTTGACAACAGCCAATTTCGCTAAATTACGTATGACTAAATTAAAATATATATATATAAAACCAATGGTTGCGTAGTTTTTTAAATGCGGTTTTGATTTGTACCTCTTATGACGTACCATGAAGATTTTGGGAGTACCATGAAAATTTATTTCCTGTAAAATAAAATATTATTTTACAGGAAAAACCAGTTACATGTTCAATACGCATATCATTATATATATATATATATATATATATATATATATATATATATATATATATATATATATATATATATATATATATATATATTCTTAGTGTTCAGTAAGGACATGGTCTAATGCTCGTTCACTGTATCTACCAAACCACAATCATATCTTTTATTTAAAATTGAAAAACCTTCCTCCTATGGTTTTTGTACATGATAAAGCGCGGTCACATATCCGTTTGAAATTATATAATCAAAGATGATTATAATAAATTTTATTTTATAGATTATGTTCTATATCTAGATCCATTTTATACTCCACGAGTAAAACAGCTAGGCCTGAATTTTTAGAATTGCCACTGAATACAATGGAGAAGCATGCCAATGTTTTTCTTGTTGATTACATTGATCCTTTTGAAAAATGATTTTCTGTATCACTTTTTTGTTTGCGCAATGAGCACGCTTGGCGGTCATCAACATTATCAAGTAACAAAATGAATTTATACTTTTGTATGACATTCATGTAGGAGTTCAAATATCGTGCCGACTAAAATAATGTTTGTTTTTAGTTTTTTTGGAAAACAGCCAGAATTTTAAGTTTTGATATTAAAATAGTAAAAATAGTAGTGACTTTTTGATACTAGCAGTACATCAGGATTTGGTGAATTTTAAACTTTCATTTATTTATAAAAGTACTAAATTTAGTTTTTATGAAAAAAATAACAAGAAAACTTAATTTGTAATTTGTTTATAAACCATCAGTTCTAACGATTATAGTAGATTGCAGTACAATATTTATTTCTGTTTTCTATATTTCTATATCACCAATGTGCAGGTTCACGCCAATGCCCGTTTCAATTAGGTCCAAAACCATTCAAATTATATTTACTAATTATGATTATATATATTTGTATTTGAAACATACTTCATTTCACTCCAGATCTTCTACAGTTAACTAACATAGTATAATGTCAAATTAGGTTCATATGCACTGAAGCATGGTTAAAAATAAATAAACATTTTGAAGCATTAAAAAGATATCACTCTTTAAAAATAATTATCGTAAAATCACCACCATGATCATTAAATATATTTATTTTCCAGGGAGCTCCGTGCTTCAGCCGGTCGACGGACAACTAAGAGTCGTCGCTTTATTGTATACTGCATCTACGCTTTTGGCGGCCCCATCATCATGACATGTGTGGTAGCTGGTTTGAACTTCCACCCTGATCCTCCTACCAACATTGTCCTGCCACGCTTGGGCAAAGCTAAATGCTGGTTCTACGGTAAGCGGATAAAACCTGCCATTACAGCCTTATCGACTAATTTCAGAAAGTGTTGACTACAATATTTTGATGGGTCATTTATTACTTCAAGCGTTTTTTTGGTGGTTATATGACTATTAGAAAATACACATCGTGGAAGACACTTTACAATTATGAAAAGCATCCCTCTATGTCCTTAATAGCAGATGATGAATTTAGGTTGACACTTTGGGTCTGTGGTTAAATTGTTGATTCTTGTTCACAAGTCTTGTTGGGCTCACACCTTGTTCGGTTGATCAGATATTAAAATTTAATATCAACAGATAAACCAGCAGAATTGCGATACTTCTACTCGCCCATGATTGTCCTTGTGATGTGCAACATCATACTCTTCGGAATGACCGCATGGAAGATCATTCAGGTGAAGAAAGAAACTGCGATGGCCACCTCTGAGAACTCCCGACACACACAATTCCAAAAGGATAAGGAAAGGTAAAAAAATATTAAATAATCAATTAGTAATTTTGATAAAGTTAAAAATATTTTACATTAACACAGATTGTTTTGAATTTTTGTCACTTTCAGAGTTTTGAATCGGTAAGATTTTGATATTACTCGGGTTGATGAATTGCATGAAATATACAGCAAATCTCTTCAGTTCGTTCAATCTTTAAAAAAAAACTTCTGTAATACAAATACTTTAAGCCTTTTCACTTTAAATTAAAATAAACATTGTTGAAAACATAAGGTGCATGTAAATCATATTATCGTTTGTGGTGGCGTTTGTATTCAATGTTGAAATCCAAGTTTGCTTTTGCTAGTTTGGTTTGATATGATTACAGTGAATTGTTGATTTAAAAATATATATTGATTAATCAAAGTGACATAACTTTTGTACTAACAGCATCTTATTGACCGTAATACATGTCTTCACACGTTCATATTCCATACACATCACAAAAAAAAAACATTTGAAGCCAGTCAAATAATAATCTTTCAACTAATATCTTTATTTAAGCGGGAATGGTTTTTGTTACATAAACACTTGTTATTAATAATTGTATAAATTATTGTCACAATAATACCAACTGGGTAATTATTATTTTTATTTTCTTCTTTTGGTGCCTTCCCTGTATTCAATAGTCGGTGTCCACCTCTGGGGTGTTGCAGACACTTCCCAGCAGAAAGTGATCCTAATTACTGGTAACACAAAACACAAAATGTCCAAAGTCTCTAACATACTTGATTATTAAGTTTCAAATATATTAGATTATAATTTAAATTTATATATTTTGTATTTACATTTTAGGCTGTTCTTGTACGTGAAGCTGTTTGTGGTAATGGGAGTCGGCTGGGTGATGGAGTGGATCAGCTTCCTCGTGGGGGGACCCCCCCACTGGTGGATAGTCACAGACCTTTGTAACACATTGCAGGGCATATTTATATTCTTCGTGTTCGTCTTTCAAAAGAAAGTTAAGAAACTTATCATCAAAAGGTTTGTTTATTCTATTTTTTCCCACAGAGTTTACTTATCAAGTTAAAAAAAATATTAGAATACCTTAGCGACAATGCCGCAAATATGATAATAGTTTTATATTTAATTTTCAGATACCAAGTTTGGCGTTACGGAGCCTCTACTGTCACAACAACATCTACGAGATCTCGCTCTACTGTGGACACAGACAAATCATTCACAAGTCAAAGCGAGAATAATATTAAATTGAACAATGTAAAGGCATATTAAATTTATTTCCTGTGTCAGATTTTGCTTGATGATTATTCAATGAATGTTTATTTGTGATATTTTATTATATTTACTGCTTCTTATAATAATAATAATTACCTTGGTTCTTGACTATCTTAAGAGATTCCATTGTATGATGTAAACCTCAAACTCTTGGATAGAAACTACGAAGGAACTGTTATCTGTTTTAGTGGTTATAAATCTCATTGTATATTTCAGTTGGCATTTATTGTCACAACAAACATCAAAGTGCCATAATAGGATAAGTTTGTTTAATTTTTTTTTATAATTATTTTAATACGATAGTAATAAAGTAGAGAAAGAACTATTTTTTTTATACAACAAATAGCTTAACAAATGCATTTTTTATATTAATATACATCTATCATCGTGCATGAGATTACTTATAACATTAAGTTGTGTCAACTTTAAGTTGTTTGCAAGATCATCAGCATTAACAGCAACCAACACACTTCATCATTTTAGTCTTCCACCTTCAGATATAAGTGTTTTAACTTATCAGATGTTTTTTTAAATAATTTATTAGTATGAAGTTGATTAAATTGGTGATAGAACCTACGGCTGATGCAAGGAAAAGACAAATGGTGCCAATGTTTCATGGTCATTGCAAATACCTACTCGTGCCTGTTCGATCTGATCTAGCAGATGATCATAAGACGGTACGATGAACTATGCTGTGGTTTTTTATAAACATATTTCATAAGTAATGGTGAAGAAATCGTAAAACTATACTCAGGTATATTTTATTATTGTTATCTTTTAAAATGTGTATCAATTATTGATGTAATAAAATGAATATTGATGTGTAATGTAATGTTTGTAAAATTAACGGACTTGTGAATGAAAAAATCAATTATACACAATGTTACAAAAATTCTGGTGTTATCGAAAAAGATATCTGTTTTCTTAAATTATTCCTTGACTTTTAAGACATTGTATACATTTAAAAGTAATTAATCCTATAGGTGATAAAGGAATGTCAATGATACGTTAATGTTTTCCGCTTTAAATGTTTACCAATTATTGAAATAATATTAATATGAATATTATATATTGATATTTGAAGTATTATCTATTATTGAATGTGAAGAGTATTTTATGTAATGTAAAAAATAATATATACTTACATACTTTTATTTCGAGAAATTCTTATAATTAAAAAAATATAAAACTTAGCATTTTTTTATTTATAAAAATATATGTGTGTGTGTTCAAATCTGTATGAATAGAAATTTTTTAATCTCATAACAAAAATATTACAGAAATTAACATCTAATAAGTGTTTGTCGTATGAATACCAAATAAGAGTATTATTATGCCTGCCAAAGCGTATGTCTAAAAACAAAGAGAATATTCCTGTATTCATATCTTGGGTTTATGTTTTTTGTTAGGAAAAAATATTATATTCTTGAAGCTTTATAGTGCAACATCAAAGGCCGTTAGAACATATTTCTTGTATATTAATGAATATTTGTATTTATTTTGAAGTTAGGTGATTCGAAAAATAGGCTATTGTATATGTGCTATATAAATATTTTTTAATGTATTTATAAAAATGCAAGTATCTGAGGTTTAACATGAATCTCATAAAATAATATTTAACTAAAAACTGTAATAATTTCAGGTGAGTTTTACAAATACAATTATTGCTACTCAATATGTGATGTGTAATATTTAAAAAATACTATTATCAGATATAATATACAACCTGACTAAGCTAATAATAAAAAATCAAAAAAAATAATATCTTTTTTTTACTATTTTATTTTTTTAATGCATACATATTTTATAATAAAATCTATGAAGTTTTTTGTCTTTCAGACATGAGTTGTTTTTTTCTCTTCAAAACAAGCAATAATGACATTCGCATTTATTTTTACATGAAGTAAATACATTGTTACAATGGCATCATTTTAAATAACTTATTATATAAGAGTCATTTAAGATACATTCTATGGAGATTTTTATATGCAACTGATATAATTAGATTTAGACCCAATTTCAAGAAAGCTAATTTATAGTTACCATACTTCCGATAACTTTTATTTGCTAATGCTCTTAAAAGACCACGCTTAAATAAATAAGGCTGTAATTATTTGGTATAATCTATATTAGCTAAAAATATATTTGTTTCAACAATACAAACCATTTTAATACAATTATTGTAAATAATTGTTTTTGAAGTGATTCTGCAATGTGAATTAGTTGAGGTTTTTAACTAACGTAAGTGTGCCTGAAAAATACTTTGACATCGATTGTGAAATAAGTGTGAACTTGTCACATTATATGTAAATATGATTAATTAATTACAATTATGATTAATTTTGGCAAGATATTTTGAATCTATGCTTATGATATTAACCCTTAAAGTTATGGACACGATGATGTCTATGTTTTCAAACAATGCTCTTTTCCAAGTCAAGCATAGGTCAACGATCCTGATAGATGAGAGCAATTATTTCAGGAACTAAACTCACTTTTAAAGTGAATTGGAGCAGTAAAAATAGATCTGCTTGGTCTATTTGAGCAAGAGCATCCAGACTCAGAGACCAAAAGATGAAGAAGTATATAAAATATGATGTATGAATTTTCAGCACGCTCATTTTGATTAATAATGAAGACACACCTTTTAGTATTATTATGTAAATATACTTTATTAACTTAAATATACCAAAGGTTTTATCTAGAATCGTTTATAATCTAGAAGTATCGTTTTCCATATAAATTAGCATTTTTCTTGAATACACCATGGAATTGTAATTGAATAAAATGCATACAGTTTTATCCTACGATCTCATTTTTTTGTTTGAATGACTTTGATGAAAGATAAATTAATAATGTCTTGATTGTGTCTTAGAACGAAAGAACTATGCTACGTTTTAAGGAGTCTTTTGAACAATTCGGGAAGTTTAAGCGCATCATTTTGTTACAACTCTAATTAAGCTCTGTCAGGATTTAGATTATTCTGTAAATATTTTAACTAGACTTTTAGTGAATTTTTATTTGATTATAATACAGTAAAAGAGAGCTATAATGAATAACAGAGTAATTTAGAAATGAACATATCTCACAAAAGAATAACATTATATAAATTGAGAGAAATACAATAAATATCTATCAAAATAACCTATTTCTTGTATAATTTGGAGATAGAAGCTATTTTACATGCAGACAATAGAACAATGCTTCTGTTAAATAACAATTATTACATATTTTAATTAAATGCAGTCAATTATGGCTAAAAACATTCATAAATATAACTCTCTCTAGTCCTCTGCGATCTGACTAGATATTTTGTATAAAATGTATTTATTTTTCTTTGGTGGAAATTAATTTTACACTTAAAATCGTTTTGAAGAATTATGACTTTACTAAGTTTTTGGCAGATTTTATAAAAATAAATTTATTGGAGGTAAATCTTTTAAATTGCTCCAATTATCACGTAATTCAATTTTTGATTGCAACGTCTCTTTTAATTACTACCTATTTATAGTTTGTACATTAAAACTTATAAAATTACAATCTCTTAATAAAAAACAGTAAATAAAACTTTAATACAATCAATGGAAAGAATGTCATAAATTATATCTATTTAATTTGATAATAAAAAAATCTGTTTTCACTTAACCTAAAAATGCATCAGAGAAAAATCACAAAACTAGGCAGTTTTTTTACACTTATAACAAATAATGGCATTTTAAGAATGTTATGCCAAGACCTATGGAATCGTTTTGATACAATTTTACATTTCTTTTTATAATTGCGAATTTTATAAAACAAGAGAGTGAATAATATAGTCAATAAAAAATACTAAATTTATGGCACTAATTACTGAAAGTGAACTATTTCAGCAATCAACTCATTTACTCAAGATGTTACTAAACTGTTCTATGAATGACTAGATATCACAGAAAATAATAAAATTAGACTTCTTATACAAGAAGTATATTTTTATTACACACAATTAAGACAATCCTTGTGGGGGGGTGATTTCGAAACCATATCAGTATTAAATACTTATTTTACCCCATCGAGAGGTCTTTATTGAATCTTTTGTAATAACAAAACACCATTAACTTTAACTGTTTGCCAGATAGTGCAATAACCATCATTTATCGAATTGTTTTGTGGTTTCATTAAATATTGTGCTAGATTTCATATAATATATGTGCAATGTAAAAGTCTTAATATATTCTGTAGCGATTTATTTCTTTAGACTGACCATTGTGTATAAAACAGTTTTCTATCTAAAATAAATTCTCTCCGTGTATCTTCTGCTATGTTACTAGCGGACAAGTTGTTTTCTTATTAAATAAGATTAATGTAAGGCAGATTTAATTCGAGTCGATTGATTCACAATAATAACTGTAGTATAAAAATACTTTTCATTTCTACCTAAGAAATTTTAGTATTCCTATGTTTTAATTACATTATCTTTTAAGTAGAAAATGTAACTTGTTTTAGTAATTACTATTTTAGTTCTTTACAAAATTTCCATCTTATAAATTATAGTAACTCATTTGATTTATTTACCGTCTGCGTTTACAAGAATCTGCTTTTTTTGGACTTATCAAGGAGTTATCATTCCTCAAAACAATTTCAAAGGCTATACAGTCTTTGCCAGCCTTTAGCAGTTCTGGGAATATTTTTTTTGCCTGACTTATATTTTAAGAGGTTGGGTACGATTTTAATTTCTTTTCTTATTTGTCAATCTCATATTATAATTTCATTTTACAGAAGGTCCATAATGTAAAAAACCCATTTAAATAAATCAAATGAATTAATATTTTATTTAAAAAAATAATAAAATGAGATTTGTACTTAAGTAAAAGTATAAACTTGACATGTCACTTAAAATTAATGCATTTGTAGAAAAAATTATAAATAATTATAAAAAACAACAACAATTTCAATACTAACAACATACATAAATTATCTAAAACATTACTACCTTAAAGGATAAATTATGCATGGATAAATAATCACATTTTGTGGTTTTTTCACTCAAAAATATACAAAAAAGTACCATAAGCATAAAATATGTCAAAGGGGCTATCAATTAAATGAAAATAGTAAACATAAAACAAATAAAAAAATCCAAGTGAAAATTTTTAAGTTAATTTTAAAAATTATTCTGAGAAAGGAAAAGTCCTTCTCATAATTTTCTAGGGAAAATTATGAAGATAAAACCGATCGGGAAAAATAGAACGCTTGATTAATTTATTCAACACTTAAAAATATTCACTAGTTTTTTAAAATAATAATATAAATAATACATACATGATAAACATGGTCACTGTTCAATGTTGAAACTATACATATTTTTCGTCATAAATACAAGAACCCACACATAAAATTTTCCCACTGAATGAATTGAACAAGCTTTAAACACATAAGTTTTTTCATTTATCCTGTAAGGTAGTGCTTAAGTGCTTTAATGACTAAAATGCTCCCAGCGAAGAAGTTTTGTTTTGTTAAGCAGCTTGGTTCACTTGAGAGTCGTAAGGTGGATGGCGCTCTCATCATGAGATACAAATGATTTCTCCGTGTCCATGGTGCTGGACATCCCGCGTCCCGAGCGGTACTGTGACGAACTCCTGGTCTTGGATCCGGCCGAGCCGTACCGCATGTTGTGGTATCTGAAAATATTACCACTCATTATTAAGTGTTTCTTTAATGCATTAACCTCAAATTGGGAATATTTTTTAACGTGAATAATTTCATAATAGTTTCTTCTAGTCAATAATAGTGTGCAAAATATGAAAATTAGGCTATTAATGTGGTTTGCATCGTTATAAAGTAAAAAGACCTGATTTTATTAAATTAAAGTAACCACATTGTTATTAGCTAGCTTTTTGAACAGTGCTCGTCTTACAAAAAATAAACATTTAAGACATTGCAAATGCCACACTTTATTTTTGGTTAGGTTAAGTTAGGTAAGGTAAATTGAGTTACTTAATCTCAAATTCTGTTGGATGGAAAATTTATGGAAAATGTGATCAATCAAATAGGACAAGATGAGTTAATTATTTGCATCATTTTGTGGTACTGGTAGCGTGCCTTTTTGCACGTTAACAAATACAAGGATATGTTTTTTTAGGTAAATACAGTGCCATAATTAACTTCTCATGTATCCTGCGTAAAGTTTGACTACATGGTCTTCTTTTAAGGTCGCTTTGTGGCCCTTCTACACTCATTGACCCTGTCAAGCTACAGCACTGGGTAAGTGCCTATCCTTATTTTGTTCATCTATTGGCCTATGCAAAAGTTATACACAGAATCCATGCTCTTATGAAACGTGCATAAAAACGATTAACAATGAAATGAATCTTCAGACAAATATTGATTTTGTGTTTGTGATATATTTAGTTTTTTTTGTCAGAGCACGCAAACATATAAGGAAAAAAGCACATGGACTTTAGTAATTTTTACCATTGACCTTGAAAGTAAAAATATTAAGGGAAGCATAAAGAATCACAATGAAAAAAATTAAACAACATATCTAATTTGATGGTTTTATAAAAGGCATAGTAAAAAAAATGAGTTTGGTATCATTTTGCTGTAAAATTAATTATGAAATCAATCTGCCAGTACTTTTGCTGTTGAGTTTCTCAATTGCAAGTGAGACGACTAACTTCAAATGAGTTAATTTTATTAGTACAGACATGCTCGTAAGGTAGGATGGTGTATTTTAATATTCCTATTTAAATTCTATCTAACTTTTTTCAAGATGATAAAATATTAACAGCTATATCAGCCAAAAGTGCACATTTAAGTGTTTTTATATATTCATTTTCAATTCCCTGCAAAATCTTCTATTCATATAAAAAAAAAATTATTATTAAAATGTTTCAGTTTGAAAGCTAAAATCTAATTATTGAGCTGTTTTAATGCCCTTAGTGGTTGTGAAAAATTTATTGTTATTATATTATTGCAGCTTATACAATGAGGAAAAATCCAGACATACATGTATACAAAATCAATAGATGCTGTTAAAGTCAAACCATTGCATAAGAAAGGAGTACCTATAGTGTTAGCCCCAGAAAACTTAGTATCTTCACAGCCATCTCTTTGAGAGAGTTTTGACTAGCAAACTCCTTCACTTTCATTTCAAAAGTTACAAGTCTCTAGCTTTATTTTGATGTGTTGCCTTTATTTATTAATCACAATGAACGTTTTCAGTGATGACAACCGTTTCACCGTATATGCTGAAAAATTTGTGCAGATATATAATATTACTATGGTTACAGATGGTGCGAATGTAGCTAAGCATTATGTGTAGAAAAGATGTATTTTTGTAACATACTGATAGTTGAATGTTTTATAATAACTATATCGCACACTAACATGATGGCATGCAGTCCATTTTTTTGGTAACCTCTAATATGCATCTAAAATTAAAACCTTAAAGTAATCTTGGAGAAAAGCATAAAAATTATCTTTAACTCATGTGAGTGTGTGATATGAGTATTTTATAATCTCCAAATAACTTGTATCTGTAGAATCTAATCTAATAAAATTGTTGAGTTTTATTATCAAACATCAGAATAAAGGGTTTTATAAATTGATGATAAATTATTGTGAAAGTGAAGCTATTTTTATAAGATTGGGGTCATATGAGTGAACATAGTCATGGTATAGTATAGAATATAATTTGGGTAGTTCTTATGGTGATGATGTCCAGAATACAGCAATAAAAAAGTGTACGTATATAGCATGAAAAAATATTGAAAATGTGATTCAGAAAGCTTTGAAAATCTACGAGAGAATTCTACATATTGTATTTTTATAGTCTTAAATTCATGCTGATAAAGAAAAAATTTCTATATATTTCATAAATAACAAATTGTCTACATGCTAGTATTATTGAAGGTATGATTCCAACTCGCTGTTGGTCAAACAAAACACAGAATTGCTCCTAAGTACAAAAATCAAAATCCTAGTTATGAAAAAAAAGGCAAGATATGTGACTGGTTTACGTTTTTTAACATGATCTGTTCACCGAATCTGTCAGGATTTGTACTCCGAGGGGTACTTTTTCTGTAACAGGACATCACAACATCATCAGGTATCACAAAAATAACATCATCACATATCACAGAAAACATATGTGAGTGTGTCAGCAATAAATCAAATAAATATACACATGGATAAGGCGTTGTAGTACAGCAACTCAGAATTGGACTAGATTTGGTACAAATTAACAGATTCATCCCTTCAGGCCTTTTTGAAGTTTTAGTACATTTTTGTAATGTAGGCAGTGCTTGCTATTCACGACCCTGGTCAGATCATTTGAAACAAGTTGACATTGTATATAATATTTAAATGCTATTGTGCCCAACTTTTCTGCCATCAAAAATTTCTCCAGCGCAATTACGGTGGTGGTCAGAAATTTGACCTTGAATATGAAAAGCAACAATGCAAGTACACTGAAGTAATTTTTTTTTTATAATACACCTTTACTTCAACATCAGGCTAAAAAGATTTGTGATACGTCTAGCATATAGTGTTGTTTTATAATTATGATTATTTCAATATTTGAAAAAGATATTTACAATTATATCAAGGTCAAATAATGAGCACTGCTTTCCATTATATGTATATTCTAAAAATTGTGAATACAATTATGAAATTGAATATCTCTAAGGTGTATTATACAAAATCTATTCCAAATGAGTTTTTTCATAGGTGTTGAAGCTGTGTGTGTGTACAGTAGCGTTAAATAAGGGTCTGGTTTCATGGATGTACCTTTTCAGTAGGAGGATTTTGATCTTGCGCTTAAACACAAATATGAAGAAGATGAAGACCCCTTGGATGGTGTTGCAGAAGTCGGAAATGATCCACCAGTACGCGTTGCCCCCGATGAGGAAGCTCAGCCACTCCGCCACCCAGTTCACCCCCATCACTATGAATAGCTTCAGGTAAAGATTGAACCTGGAATCACAATTGATTTATAATAAATACACAGCAAAGCAAAGGAAATAAGTATTTTAATGGGCCCTATAAATTTACTGTAAATTAAAACAACTTTCCTATAATTCAAAAACAAATAGAGAAATTGGGGGGAACTATAATTAGCTTTAACTTTTCAATAAAAATATCTCTGCCCTATATAGGTGCCTTATATTGTTTATCCATGATGGATTGACTAAATTTGTTATATTTCATACTTAAACAATAAATATGAATAGCCAATTGGGTACGTTCGCAATTAGCTGTTTATATTGGCTTTATAATTATAACAAAGATGATTATTTTAAATCTACCTCTGCTTGTCCTTCTGGTACTGGTCGTTTCTCGAGTTGTCTCCGGCACTGAGCATGGCCGTCTCTCTCTTGATCTTCACGATCTTGAAGGCCGTGTGCCCGAACAGCATGAGGTTGCAGATCACCAGGATGATCACCGGCGTGTAGAAATACAGGAACTCCGTGTTCTTGTCTGGAAATTCAAGCGGACGGGTGATGGAATTGAACACAAAAAAACACGAAAAAAAAAACGAAGTTCAGATAGTCAGACTTTTGATTATTTTGAAAACTCGGAAGAACTTAATATGGGATATGCCAATTTTATTTTAATACTAGAAATGTTGCCCGTCACAAAATGACGTATTCGATGAACGATGCAATAGTGTTTGGCTGAATACTCGAATTTTAAGAAGACGCTGCTCACGTTTTCCTTTCGATTCATTGCTTGACATTTGTGTCACATTTCGTGTCACAAACAACGCATCACTTTCACTGACTGTTCTTTATTTGAAAAGTTCTATATTTGAAATTCTCGCGGTGAACAACAGAATCCTATAATTCGTACATATTGAAACTCGCTAAAGCATATTTTATAGTTTTATTAAATTAGTTTATGAATGAAAATGTTATCCTACCGTCTTGAAATTCGGCACATAACTGCGGAAAAACATACTGAACTTACATGCAAAAAATCAGCGGTGTATCTTTTAAGATATTCTATAGAGAACCAAAAAATGAAACATACACACACACACACACACAATGGATATTATTATAGTAGATTGGACGCGACTAGTTTCGCCAACATGCTAGTTTGGCATCTTCAAGCAGCTCTTGTGAAGTTGGCTCGAGAATGATTCTCAGCTCGCTTACCGGGGAACCAGCACTTCTTGTCGGCGATGCCGGGGTGGACTATGTAATCGGGGAGGTTGGGGTGGAACTGCAGCACGGCGAAGATGGACGTGAGCACCAGCGGCATCCCCCACGCGTACAGGCAGTACAGGAGGAAGCGGCGGCGCTCGGCGGCGCGGCGACCCCCGCGAGGCGCCCGGAAGCCACTGAAAAACAAACAGCCATTTATTTTACTTCTGAATAATCAACACTACTATACAGAAAGAAAAAAAATACTTCTTCAAATAGAGCTTACTCTATATTCAATATATAAAACTGCTGTATAATATCTTGAACTCACTGCCGGCCATTAAAAATTATTTACAAAACTCAAAATAATCGTGCATCTGTAAACAAATAAATCCACGTGCGCTACCACCTAAGCCACACCTTGTAAGCCCCACAACCTGCATTACAAGCATAGTCCTAACAACGAACAACGATTGTAAATTAAAAAAAATAAATATTTTTTACTTGCTTTGTAAAATTCTTTTTAAGACGCATTTTCATATTATAATGTTTGCAACGCTTTAAATGCTTATTGGTTGGAGCGCATAAATTCAATCCATATTACAAAGCGATATGTTTACGAGACTTCCAGCTGATTGCATAAACATATTTCCAATGCTATCAGTGTACAATCGGGCCATACAAAATCCATTCATAAGGGTGGTTAACCAGAGTGGAATGGTCCACAGCGACCCCTTCTCTGAAACCAATATCCTCCCTTGGCGGATGATATATGGAGGGAGTGATATTCGAATTTATCGAGCTTTTTCATCCCTCCCCGTTTTTGTAGCTATTTGTGTGTGATTTTTTACGGCTTCGTGTGAAGATAATAATCGAAATATATTTTTTTATCCGCGTACATAATTTTTGAGAAGGGTTTTTTTTGTAACTCGATTCCTGTAGAATGCTTGTATTCAAAGTCGTAAAATTCAATCCTTTAATAATATTTTGTTGAAGAGTATTGATCAATTTTATATCAAATAATTTATCTCGTACGGGCAATCAAAAATATTTTCAAGGAGAATTTTTATATATACATAAAAAAACACTGCATATTTTTGATGTTATTTCATATCACAAATTTGATTAAAATCAAGATTAGAGATAAAAGTACTTTATAGCATAAGTGTCGATTTGGTTTCTTAATTGAGAGTTGATAAGATTTTTTAAAAATTTTTTTTAGTACTTTACGCTGGCAAACAACCTCCAAACCCAATAAACTTTCCCATGGAAAGTTCTTTTAGAGTTAATAAGATATGCAAAGAGCTATCTAGGAAGAGATAGATGGTAGGTTTCTAAGAGCAGAAAATAATGTCGTCGACAGGGGGTATCTTTTACGCTTTGTTGTGATAAAAATGGGATATTTTCTAATTCTGAAAACACTTGAGTATACAATTCTCTTCATTTCATTCGTGGGCTGTTATACTTTTAATTTTCGCTGAAAAAGACTTGGGTGTTTCAGAGACTAATAAGTTACATAATTTGTGACATTAGAAATCAGAACATCCCCCAGAGCTTGTACACTAATGAGTCTTTAATTTTGGATGGTAGTTCACGATTTCAGAAGGCGTTAATGCTCCCTTAAGAGGTAACGACGCTACGAAAGCTGAATAATTAAACTCCCTAATTGTAAGCGGCGAAGTATACAAGTAAACTGAAATCGCTGAAATTGTTAAATATGAAGCATCGGCAGATATATCTGATTTAGAGTTTTGATTTATCGCTTATTTTCACACTTCACAATTGAAGTAAACTAAAAGGTGCGTTAACAGAGTGTTTGAAAAGTATTTTGATAATACCTATAACACGAAATAGTGTCTTTTTAAAACCTTCTTGTTGTAAATGTGTGGTGGATTTCAATGAAGTTACAACTTTTATACGTATACCAACATAAAAGCGTTAGACCGACTTGTGTTATAATCCTGGCATTTTGGTCTAAGTGTATTCCTAATTCTAGATGCCAAGTTAAGCAAGCGATGGTCAAGAAACTAGAAACTAACTATAATTGAATGCATACAAGAAACACCATCCGTGGTTTCAACTTTGTACAATTGTTTATAAGTTTCTAGCTTCCCGAAGCGAGTTCTAGACGAGTTTGACAGAGCTGTTAATTATTGTAGACATTATTTGTCAAACACAAACAACACTGCCTGATTTATACATACAATTCACCCCAATTTGGCATTAAAAATATATATTATTACTAACAAAAAAAAAAAAAACAGTAGAATACTGAGAGCCCATGTAAATTATTTATTATTTCAAAGCCTCATAATGTGAATCATAAATTTTATTTAAAAAAATATTATGCATATTTCGACGTAATTTTTTTAATTACTTAATGCAAAATTTATCAAAAGCTACACAAATTAAATTAAACGTAGAATATATCGTTATAGTTCATTATTCATTTAGAAGTTTCTAAACAAAATAAAAACACTCGGATTTCAGTGTACACTCTCTATATTTTCAGCTAATTACTTTTTACAGTAGTGCACAAATTTTACAACCCTTCCAAGTGCCTAATGTTTACAGAATGAAAACACAAAAAAACTTTTGCTATACAAAATAATTCAGCTAACTGCTTAAGTTGGGTAGTTAAACAAAGCGGAAAAATGGCTAATTGCTGGCTAGGCACAAACACCCTTAAATTAAAAGTTGACTCAAGGTCGCCTCTAAAGCTACCTGCACGCGCTGCGACACAACCGACAACCGAACTGTGTGCAGCCAATACCGCCTTCAAGAGAGGACGCTTTTGGAGGCTAATTGCCGTTTAGTTGTCGGTTGTGTTGCAGCGTGCGTAGGCAGCTCGAATTGTCTAGGCGCGCTTCTCTGTTAATGAGATTGGCTCACCCCTCGGTGATTGTTGATTTACAGTTCTCTTCAGGGATCAATAGATGACGCAGTGCGGTAGAGAAGAGCCTCCGTTGTCTCACCCTTAGTATTCATATCATGCCAATCATACGTACGTGGCGCAGGGGTTAGATTGTCATCCTCTATTCTAAAACAAACCGGAGCGCTATCTCGCGAAAGGTGTTATACCATATGTATATTTTATAAACACCGATTTTCAGGAAAAAAAAATAAACAAGAAATTGTAGCACACGCTGAAAATATTTTTTATTTTATTTCTGTTTTCCCAAATCCGTTTCACCGATTACTCAATGTATTATATAATTTCAAATTATATCCAACTTTGAATATCAGCATAATTTGAATTTAATTAAAACTGACACGAGTATTATAATATCAATCTGAATTTGACTCATTTTTCAGGATATGAATTTCAGGTTCTGAATCAGAAATCTAAACTATTATAGTATTTTATAAGTTAAAGTTTTATGAAAGATACGCCATTGTTTGTGTACATCGCAATAAAACTTCTCTATTATATCATACATTTTAGCTTTAGTTTGAATCGCGTACATAGTTTCCTGTTTCCAATAAAGTAACGTGCTCCAATATTCAGAGTGTTCAAATACTTACCGGGGAAACTAAGCGAAAGTTATAGAGTAACAATGGTTAAGGGAATACACAAAGTTACAACTTAATCCACGACGGACTGCTATATTTATAATACATTATGAATGAAAAAAAAAACACTAAAAAAATATTTTTAACACATAACATTTTTGTAAAATTGGTTATTGATCTTTAACAAGGTGCAAGCCTGCAAGCCTCATAGGAGTGTAAATATACCTTTAGAATCTGTTTAAATATTTAAGTGCTATTTTTGTAGCCTGGGTATTGATTTGTCACAGAACAAAGCAGTCTAATGCAATGGGACATCAAAGGTTGCTATGGTATAAAAATAAACAATCGATATATAATCGATGCATCCAACATATATAAACATACGCCTTTGACCAACAACAAATCACCATAAAAACGTAGCGTTACAGCAATTTAGAAGGCTCGTGTTGTTTCAGTTGTCCGCCCTGTAATTTCATCCCCTTTGCCTGAATTCAACAAATAGTGGCTCAGATGTGCCAATCATTCGATAGTGAAGAAATAAAACGGACTACACGATTACGGCGATCGATGGAAGGGTCGTTGTGAAAGGCTTCGATGCGCCAACAGCTTGTGGGAATTCAATTTCCCTTTGATAGTGAAAAGTCAACGTACAATAAAATAAGTTGAACATTTAAAAATTGCTTCCGGTATGAACTACATATCGAGAAATCAGATCGGAGAAAAAATCAGTACATGTGTATAATTATAAATATCAAGTTAATTGATGTAGTAAGTATGTTAATGTAAATAGGCCATGGCTGTAATGTAATCATTTATACATTTTGAAAGGTTTTCGCTTTAGATATCACACATGGGGCTGATGGCGGGGGTGAATAATGGTATGTTTCAGCAGGCGCGGCGACCCCCTGAGTTCCTAGTCCCCCAATTAGTGAAAAAGCGTGGCGGAAATGTCATCGCCGCAAACATCAACACTCCGTATTTGTCAGATCCTGTTACGTCAAATAGCTCGTAGCAACCCTTTTTGGGTGTTTCATCAGAAACATTTACTGCTACACGAAAATTTTCATGTATAACATGAAATTTCAAGGTGTGCTAGTAGGTTTTTGAAGCTGTGCATCAAAATCTCTGAGCAGCACAACTTGAAAATCATCAAGTCAAAGAAGACTTCTTAAAGATAACTTCTACAGAATACTTTATTTAAAAATTGAATTTATTTCTTGTGATCGTTTTTCAGGTTACTGAAAAAAGCCTAAAGCTTCATTGTAAGTCACACAGTGTTTTGTCGATAGTTTGACCACCATAAAAAAAAATTCAATGAATATCTATCGGAAACCAAAATATTTTGAAATACAAGAATTCTGAATTAAAAATATTATTTAAGAGCTTGATAATCTATTTAATGGTTGAAGTTTTGGTCTAAGCATGGGAATTGGATGACAACCAATCTAACCTGTTCTTATACTAGTATCAAATGAATAATAATTATATGGTGACTAAATGTTACATTTAAACCACAAATATGTGTATATTTTAAATTTCAAATTCTAAATTATCTAAAAACCAGTTTATATTGTCTATATTATGAGGGTATATATTTTAAACCTGTTGCTGTATTTACTTCAGTGAATGTCGTTAAGAAGTCTGTCCTCAGTGCCAAGTTTTTTAGCCTCCGGGGTTGTTTATGAGAAGACATTACTCCGGCAAGCGAACTTTCTAGAACCTTGTTATAACTTTTTTGAGGTAATAAATATGTTTAAATTAATTCATATCGTTCTAATTAAAATAATAAAACAATTTGTATAAATAGCCCCACCAAAGAAAAGAGCTCTAAAATATATTTGTCAGTATAATACGAAAACAACTTTTTGCTGTGAAGCATTATGTGAAAAAAAAAAGATATATAATACACGAATTATTTATCTACTGTCTTTACGTTTATTTGCAAATACAGTCTCATTTCATGACAAAAAGCATTTTTCCTTTTATTCCATCAAATTTAGGGTACAGATCTTTAATTATAAAAATCTTTTTCGAGACAATATTGTTATCGTACATGCAAATAATCAATTTTGTTTAAATACAATTAAAATAAACATTTCAGCACACTTGCTTGCCGATCACGGAGGTTGGGATTTGGGGAAGTAATATTTTTATATTTTCTGATAAATCAACCTTTTTGTAAGAGATAATTCAATGATGCGGATTTTCTGTGATTTTACTATGAAGTAAAAGATGAACTGGAAACATTATGTACAGCTTCTAATTGCTTGCCTTTTGAAAAAAAAAATGAGACTTCCTACTCTAACAAGTAAATTTAATTATAGATGTCTATTACTAATAGAGTTAACATAAAATTAAAATATTTCATTCACGTACTATGTATACAGTATTTTTTGCGTTAATTTTTTTAGTAAACATTATTTCGAGCTTAATATCAAAGGGCTGTAATCATATATTAAAGTAAATTAATTTGCCAACATACGTTTATGGCTTAATATTTTTTTATATTGTTAATTTGGTAGTTCACGTTCAGTTAATTGGTGTAACACGTGTCTGTAAACCAATTCAACCCCAAAAATAAAACGTGACACGACAATGTAAACACGTTTATAAAACAAACTGAAAAAACACAGCGTAGGAGTGTAGAAATCGATAAAAAAATATTTTCTCTGTACCTGTTCACACCAGTGACACTAACTTTTATTATATTTCATAGTCTGAACGTAACTTTCGGTTTTGCCAAAGACCACCCACCCAAAGGATCAGTACGAAAAGTCGCTTTATATACCACGGAGAGGACCTTTGATGTAAACTTATTTCTGGGCTTATTATAAATCAACAAAGTTAAGGGTGGAAACTTGTTCGAAGAAAAACCCTTAGAAAATCTTTTGCTAAAATGTATATATGGTATATTGATCGAATATAATACCCGATAAAAGTGATATTTTTATAATTATACGTTTATATATTAAAAATAAATATTCAGTGGTATTATAGTAAGTCATTACAGGTTAATGGAATGTATTAATTTATCAGTACAAAAAAATATAACTTTAACAACTGAACCGAAAAAAACATATAAATAAAGCATAAAGTAAATTTACTATGCAATATATACAAGGATAAACAGTTGTCTCAAAGATCGCCTCAAATATTTTTTACAATGGTATCCATCATGACAAAGTTTAACATTGTATAGTAGACTCGATCATGAACATAAAACTTTGATCATAAAATTAAACGACAAAACATACAGAGATCCCTTTAAAAGTCTGGCCTATTATTTTTAGTTTTACTCGCGGTATTTATCTAATAAAAATATTTTCCAAAAACTAGTACTTTTAGATGGCAAGATTTTTTATGGTTTTGGGTGTTTTTGTTTTGATTAGGGTCTAAAATTCTAAGTTATAATATTTTGGAAAGTTGAAATGAAAGTTCACGTACAAATATGATATTATTTATGCCTTTAAGTGAAGAATAACATTTTTGTGTCTTTTGTAATTAGTAATTCACCAAGTCATTGCTGCGTTTAATCATGATTGACACTATCAAAAATCATTGTCAGTTTTTGTAATCATATGTGTCATTTTTGTAGATGGTGTTCTTTTAATACTAATAATAAATAAACAAAAATGCCACACGTTGTTTTTAAAAGTACGTTTCTTTCATTTAGTGTTATTGAAAATTCTTATACACTCCGTGAGTAAGGCAGGGGTATATCAAACCTCTCCATCTTTGAAAGTACCCTGAATGCCTTCGAGGAAGTTTCAGGTGATAATATGGCGGAGAGTCCCCTGAGGGTGGAACAGGAAGGCTGTTATTAAAGCCTACCCCAGGAAGCTACTCATTTATGCCTTTTCTTACTCCCACCCTTGCAGGACTGTATTAAGACGCCACTGACTTAAAATTTACATAATGATTTACATAGGCACATTATTTTTTTTAAAATTTATACAATAAGACTCATTATAAACTAATGTATATTTGACGTCATACGATAAATAAATTTTTGAAATGTTTAGTGAATCATCAAAATAACATTTAGTAGTGATGCTTCTTTTTTTATTTTAGTGATATTGATCTTGTTTAAAATTTAACCAAATAATTAAAGAATTTTTAAAGTATAACGGCTAGTATTAATTTAATTTATATTTACACAACAATCCGCCCCTGTTGCTGCAGTAATTTTTCATGAGCAGCCCAAGCCTTTTTCACCGTATGTTACATAACAAAAAAATACATAAATAACAAAAACTGCGTCCATGGGTTGCGTTCTTTTTAAACTCACGGACAAATTTCTTGTTTTTTTTTTAAGCTTGCTTTCATTATCGTTCTGGACGTCACATTAAATTTAACCATTAGGCATCATCCCGGGTTTTCCCCGCCATTTTATGGGCCACTTACATCAGTTTGCCGAATATTTTTTATCGCACATTAACGCCACGCCATGGTTAAGTTTAACACTCTCATCAAATGCCAAAGAATAAACACCCTTCACATGCTTATGTATTTTTATTTCAACTTTTATAATCCAACCAATGTTTTTTTTTGGTTTCTTATTAAAATAATAACAATTTGTATTGATCCTATAACTTAGTAAAAATATTGGCTGCTTCTTGGTTGTGATTTTTAGTAGTAAATGACATGTTTAATATATTCGTCAACCATCACCATATTTTCATGTGCCTGCATAAAGTCACGGAAAGCGTCGATATTTTTTCTCCTTATATAGCCAAATAAAAAACTGAACGAACAAACAAATAATAAAAAAATACATTTACATGTTTTGAACAACACAAAAAGAATCGCAGTTTATGAGAGCTATTATATATATATATATATATTTATGTTTCGACTTTCTTTCCCCATATAAAATGCCTTGTAACTCTCTAATTTCTCCGCGACACGAAAGCTTAAAGCATTCTCAAGGTCATTGAGTTGAATGTCGTGACCTTGAACATAATAATACCAAATGCCTTGCGTTCAAGTTTCTCGTCACCTTAATTAATTGCCTTCACATCAACATGATATTTGTTTCAGAGACGCTCTGGTTCTTTATGGTGTTCTGAAAAAAACCTACACGTGCTTTTATAGTCAAGGTGATGAGGTTGTGTTTTCTATTTTTGCAGGCAGATCATATTTTATATAAAAACGGAAGCAAACAAGTCATGGCAGTAGAGATTGCTAAAGCATAAATATGCTAGTGCTTTACCAAACTTATTTAGATCATGTAGATTTATTTATTCACGATAGACTAGCTTAATTTTCTCGTTATATAAGATAACGATATTTTTCGTTTGTGAGCGCTCTCGCTTTTCGGTCTCAAGAAGCTGTTGAAAAACAAAAGTGCTCCTGGCTATATGTTGTATATGTTGCTTAGATTCATATTTTTAGGTTACTGTACAAATAAGTTTTAATGTGAAGTTTATATTATTTAAAATATTTATTTTCGTTTTAGGACTGATAGTAATAAATGTGTATAAAAGTGTATTGTTGTTAGTTAAAATTGTAAAAAAAATATCCTTCTATTGTATTGATAACACAAAGCAATTTAAGAACCATTCGGTGCAGATTCTTCAGGCTTCAGAAAGATAGTTATTATATTTTAAAAATACATTTCGAGGCAGCTGTTTGTTCTTTTACAGTTACACGATTCTTGCCGTTTCATCTATGTTTAGATAACCAACAAATAGCATTATGCGATTTTCCTCTCTTGTTACAGATTATAATCAATACCAATCTTCTAAACAAACAAGTGATAGTGACAGAAAGACGTCCTTGCTCAAATAAACAATCACAATAAAAAATACTCGGTGCAAGTCAAAGACAACACGAAAATGAAACGAGAAAAAGAGGTCGGGGAAGGCAGTGCGTCCACGCAAATAGAGGCAATCCCGGAAATATATTGCTTCGAAAATTGGTCAAGCTATCAGGGTACTCGTGTGTACGTGGACACAATCAACTTGTGGATGTCTTCATTAAGGGTGGATATATGCGGGGTAGTAAACGCCCTGCTGGGGTCGTACCCCGATTAGATTTGGGGCATTTATCACCGCAAATAGGCAAGTGGTGTTTTTTGGCCCGAAATTAGAGTTTTAATTTGTGTTTTTGCGTAACTGGCAAATAAGATATAAATCATCGGACAACTCATGATACTTTAAGATTCATGATACAACAGATAGAAGTGCAATAAAGGTCAATTTAACCGATCCCTTGCTATCGCGATGTTGTGGTCATCGAAATTGATCACACTCTTGTTTTTCTACAATTCCATTTTTATATTAGCATGTTTGAGTTTCTGAAAGTTAAGTATATCTGAAAATATGAGTAGCCAATGTTTTGGGTTCAAAGTAACGTTATCATAAACATATATTAAGGAGCAAACATTCAATGAAAATAAGTTTTCACCATTATTTTTTACGAGTAAATAAGCCTAGGATTACAATTACAAAATGACAATAAATATTATAATTAACTTGCGTCTTACTGATCAGTATTTTTATAAATACTAAGTCAGTATTTGTTTATGAAAAAATACGTGGTCAGTACACTTTTATACAATGAATTATAAAAATACTGAGATATGCGCATGTGGGTGGGCTTAAAAATATTAAAGAAATAGTTAAAATAATTGTTATTTTAAGAATCGATGAACTATTCTAGACAAGAATAGAGCTATTGAATTAATTATAAACACATATGAGTTATAAGCTACGTGAATATTAATAATATGACATGTAAAAAGTAGCAGCTAGATCAAAGACATTGTAAATAAATATTGAACAAATTTATTATCACAGTTGAAGCTTTAGTTTAGCAATAAAGCGTCTTCTATCAATTTTACTATACATATTTTTTAATACTGTTAAAATATAAGTATATTTTATGTTAAAGGTATTTTATAAAAATTGTAGACATGAAATGTACGAAACTGTAAGTTTAAATTATTCATGAGTGTTAGGTAAGGTTAGGTCGTCAAGCTAGCAATTCTTCGCTGGGTGGTTTGGCTGATAAAACTGTGCCTTCGTAGAAGTGACTTTCTCGGGCATTGCGTGCGTCGCCATCTTGATTTCAGCATTTACAAAATACCAAGGAGAAATTTACAGTCGGGATTTACCAAGAAACGTGACATACAATGTTTTGGGCTTATCAAGTGACTGGATATTTTAATAACATTAGATATTGTTTTTGAATAATGATTGTATTTTTTTTGTTTTGGTGAACTCACTTTCTAGAATTTTTTCATTTTTATTTACTATCTGTTAACAATAAAGAAGTGCATTGAAGGTCATGGGAAAATTTAATTGTGTGTAATATGTGTGCATTGATAATGGCGATGAGGAAAAATTGCATGAATGTCGTGTAAGTAAGTGAGGTCGATAATATGACTGCACGCTATAGTGACCATATATAAAACATTAATGGGCGTTAGTGATATCCATCGATATGCTGGCGTGTAGGAATGCATACGATCAGTTCTTAATACGTTTACGTTGTATCAATCAAGTACAAATATTTTATTATGTAATGATGTTTACATAGTAAAGATGTGGAATCTAAACTAGATACGTTTTGATTTTTGATTTACTAATACAATTTATGCCGATACACAAATTTTGAAATTATTATTACTGATGATCAATGTCATCCGATAAAGACTCGATAAAGATAAATGCAATCAAATATTTAATGATAAATAAAAACTGCTTTGTGACAGTATTATATTTTGTAGTTATTCACACTTTTGAGTTTTGAAAAATAATTAAATCAATTACAAACAAATACGATAGAAAGTGAATAATTCTATCAATACTTCGATTAATCCTAGACTTATACTAAAGCTTTCCTCGCTAATTCTTTATAATTCTTCAGGGAGCTAATGGACGGACGTGAAAATCCGCATTTTCCCAGAATTTAGAGCCGAAGTAATTATTATCTCTCCCCGCAGAGCAATTAGCTCGAGCCAAGCGCATTTGGATCGTTTAAGGCGCTTTACTTTTTGCTTAAGAAGCTTTTAAGCACAAACGTGCTTGGAGAATACTTAAAAAAAAAACAATTTAAGGTGCTTTACAAATATTTATCACAAAAATCGTATCTTTATTGCGACAATTATTACATACTATACATTTTTTTAATATTTTGAATATAAATACTTGAGTGATTTTCCACATTTTTGTTTTTATTAGTGACCGGTTTCGCCAACCTTTCACGTTGGCATTATCAAACCAAGTACTCTCTGTCAAAAATATTGAATTTCTTAACATACTATACAAATAAACTATAGAATGTTTTTTTGATAATTTTTATACAAATAAAGTACGTGGCTCTTTGTTAAAGGGTCTTTGATAATTTTTTACTGCCACAGCAGATATGATACTTGTTATCGATTATTGAGACTATATTGTTTAACTTGTTTATCAAATCAAGTTGATTAAAAAAAAGTTTGCTTTTACCTCTGTTTATCTTTAAATTGTATCAAAAGCAAGTAAATAATTTTATTTGGCTCACTATTTGATGTGATTAACTAGTTGTCCATGTTATAACTATAAAAATAAATATTTGGTGTTTGAAGTTATATTGCACTGTTTGTATGTTTTGAAGAGGCTCTATTCAAATCAAATATACGAAGCTTGTATACTTAATATGCAAGGGTAGTCATCCCGGCCCCATAAACATTCCAACAAACAACCCTAGCAACCCTTCCTTATGAAGGCTGTTTATTCAGATAAGTATTTTTCCAAGGCAGGTGAGTTCCTAGCTAATTAAATTACGTAGCAATAATGTTAATATTTATGGGGTCTTAGTAACTACTACGTATTTACTATATAACTTATAATATAACGGTAAACAAAGTTAATGAAAATATATAAGCGTATTAAAAATTTATATTTATAGTTCATTCTTTTATTATTTCAATCTTTTTATTTAAAAAATGTTAGATTTTGCAAATAATTTTACGCAAGTCTGTTTTATTGTTGTTTTGTAATAATAAAAAAATATGAGATTTTTTTATCTCTTAGGAGTAAAGATACAAAATAATAAATTATTATTTTATTTTTATGCTCACACCATACTGATATATAATAAGTTTTTGGATGGTTTCAAAACATATTCAATCATTCAATCGTTATATTATTAGATAATATCCACCACTAAAATTAGTATTACTCTTAGACGTTTCCAAGATGGAAAAAATTAGATTTGTATTTAATTAATTCAATAAGCTTGAAAAATAAATATTCAACAGGGTAAGTAAATTGCGTATTTTATCAAACACAGATCTCGCCAATAAAAACCGTATAAACTTTTTATCAAAGCTGAGGAAAAATATGTAGTAAAATTTATAGGTCTGAAGATAGTATCAGCAAGTGGCGCAGTAAAACCGAGTGTAAATATGCATTTTATGCTTCGGTATGAATTTTGGTTTTGTTTTATTAGCCGCCCTTTCTTGCCGGAGAGGCCATAAAAAAGGCAAGAATAGAGCAATTTCATGACATATTGCCTTTTCAAGACGACCAATAATATGTACTCTTCTATGAGCAATGCAAATAACAAGATTTTTGCACTTATTGCACTCCAATGTGATAAGAAAACGTGTCAAGTACTGGACTGCGATACTGGTTTTAGATTGTTTCAAAATAGTCAAATTTGATGAGTAAGTCGCTTTTTTCAATCACAAAGTGTAACTAAACACAAAGGTTTTTTTTTTTTATTAAATATATATCATATGAAATATAAAATAAGTACGCAGATACGTTTTAGCCTTAACGCTCTTTAGAGTATAGATAACGCATAACAATACTCGATTATATGTGCTGTTTGATAGTACTTTCTGATTACACTGTACTGCATTTGAATGCAGTTTTACTTGTTATTTTATTTGCAGAATAATATCTAGTTTCTGGAATCTCTACAAATAGTCAAGCGATAAAGCATCTGACTTATTATAATATCGCACTGCACATAATATATGAATGCTTATATTTCACAAGTAAAATGGAGATATACCGTACGTAGCGCAATGCAACAAAAACTTCAGACAGAAACTACAACAGGAAATTAATTTATTTCAGTTTAGCTTTCTTACTGACACTTCGAGATTATCTTTAACCATAAGTTTTGTATATTTTGTAAGATGGGTAATCGTTGTAATGAGTTGTCTTGATTTCTCAAGTGTTGATCTGCTTCAAGTTTCCAGCATTCAGCAACACCCAAGAAACCATATCAACTCAATTTTTATTATATATATTTCAAATTAGATTCTGTCTACAGAATGGGGAATCAAATAAAAAACTCTCGGTTGAAAATCAATAACCTAAACATCAAATCAGCAAGCCGATGTACGCATTGTCACCCAGCGCACTCCACTTCCCGCTCCCTTGGATTGAGTAATATAGGCGCGTCGGTAGATTAGCTTATCAGACTCGGAATAATTTATTTACCGATACCCCTACAGAGTCGAGGACTTGCTTATCTGTGCACAAATCAAAATTAAAAAGTATATATGAGATAACATAACGCAAGAGATTATAGTCTTGTTATACATTGGTATGGTCAAAATACTACTAGAACAAAATTATCATTTATTTACAGATTGATTCTAGACTGTTAGTATATATATTACTCTATTTTTTCAATGTAAAAAAAAATAATATCCGCTTCTTCCCAAAATCCGATAACATTGTGGTAAAAAAATAAAACGTCTTTACCACTCGCTGTCATGCTCTGATATGTCAACACTATGACGTCACAATTTTGCGATGTACTTTCAAGCGAATATGGCAGTGATTTTTGAAACTATATACACGAAGCTTGGTTTTTTTAAAAACATTTTTTTTTACATGAAAAGAAATTTGAAAAAATAGCATCAAAAAAATTCACACTTAGAATATTAAAAATGCGCTGATAAAAATATTTTTAAAACGTTCAAGTTTTGCAACTGGAGGCTTTGGAGTATTCATTTGCCTGCGGGAAAACTGAGGCTGTGCGAAGATTTTTCAGCCAGGGCAATAAAAGCTAAAAGTTTCCCGGCGATAAAATTCAGCTGCAAAAACACCAAGTCGTGAGAACTGAGAAGTATGTTGATTTCAGGGCGGCCAACAATTTACAAATACATTATAAATTTCAAGACCACAGTGGAGAGATAATTTATAAATATTAAAAGTAATAACAGAACACTGTTAAATAAATATTTGCTTTTAATATAATTTAAACAGACTAATTAGAGTAAATTAAGTGGCTGGTGATATACAATCAATTTAAAACTGTATAAATACATTGGCAAGAATATTCCTTAAATTTTGCTTTAAATTTTATACTTAAACCATGTTATGGCAGTAAAAGATGCGTTTTGTGGACCTGGTTTAGAAAATGACTGCGAAACACGGTACATCCTATCAAAAGCATTAATTTTTCTATGCTTCTTATTTTTCTCTCACAGAAGCAGTAAAACTCGAAACTGCACCGGGTATCTCATATAATTCTGGTTACAGTGTGGAAAAATGGTGCTTTCCATTTACCGCTAACTGAAGGCTGTATTGCAGGGGTGAAGGCCGTAGTCTGAGATGAGGTATGAAAATACGTTAACGCGAGGTCGAACGTTTAAGTCTCGACTAACGTCGTTTTATCTAGTTGTATTTTAGTCTTAAAGCTACCGAAACTTCTAAAACGAATATATAGGTAAATTAAAAAAATGAAGAATTATGTAATCTGATATTATTTTTTAAAATAAGTTTATTGATTGCCTTGTTAAATATATTTGTAAAATATACACATTTTTTTTGCATTTTTGCAACCATGAAGTTTTTTTAGTTTTTTTATCATTGCCAACATTATTTGAGCAATTTAAGTACATGCAATCAAAACAAAATCTATGATCTCCTGAGTATCAAATATATTTCTCATATATATGTTAAAAGTTTCATAAAAAAATATTTGTCATATCATTTCTATTAAAAAGAAACGTCCTTGAGTGTGTGTAAAAACTAATAATAAAACACGTGATTATTGGTTTAAATTAAAATAACTTCTAAAAAATGTATTAAATAATTTCCAATGATTGTTTTAAAGAAACGTGGTTTTTGATTTTGTAATCCCACCCCTTGGGATACTTTCTTGTGATTAGTTCGGGGATGATTTTCTTGATTTCCCTCGACTCTAATTGCGACTAAGAATTGCTTTACGTGCCAAGGTAATTTCTTCTACCCCAAAATTTAAATCTAAATCATATATTTACACGCAAATGCTTGCGAAATATCTTCAAAGCAAACCAACAGGATCTGTGCTATAATTTACAAAGAATTATTCTGATATATTCTAGAAGATTCGGTTAGGTTCGGTTAAAAATTCAGTATACTTGTGAAAGTGGTCTATTTAAATAAATTGCGGGTTATTTTAAACAAACACAGATAAAAGACGGTTTTTGAGTCTAAACAAGGTATTACTGACAACAACAAAAATTAACGTATTTACGATAGCCTAAATCCAACCTTTTGTTGATTACGTCATATATATTCTACTTCTAGTCAATGTTTCAAACCACAATGGTATAACTCAAAATCAACAATGAGATTATAAAAAGAAAAAGCAGCGTAATTTTATTTTAATTCGCGTCCTGCTTAAAAAGCCAGAATTATAATCACAATCTATTTAGTAAAAGGGACTTTAATTTTATTCGGGTTATTTAACAAAGTACAATGAAAATTGAATTAAAATGTTACAAACACGAAAAGGTACAATAAGGGAGAGGGCATTTTTCATTTTGTGACGGATCATTTGAATAACATAACCTTACGAAGCGTAATCATTTTTATTACTACCGGAAGATTAAAAGTTAAGTCGTGTTTCGTGGTTGAGTAATTTAAATAGACGATTGCTTCGAGATTTATTATCATTTAAGCTACTTAAATAAATAATTAAGACGCTTTTATAAACAATTTAAATTAAATCACGGTTTATTGAAAGCATTTGGATAATTTTGAAATGCTTTCATTTTTTGTGTAATAGGTTCAGATCATGGTCAGATTTATTTCAACATCTATTATGTATTTTGATTTTTTTTTTAGAAAAAAAACTATAATTAGTATACTCTTTAATAAAGGTACTTTTTTATTTATAGCCGACTGCCACATCACAGCGGTCACACTGTAGCTTATATACAATATACAAGCGCCAAGCACAGCGAAATACTGTGAGACCAGCTGTTGGCTATTAACTATTTCCAATTTTTTGCGACCAGCTCTCCGTTTTTCTAGTTGAACTAAATACCTTTATTTCATTAATAAAATAAATCTACTTAATCAGACTAGACTGAGAAAAGACTCTATTTAATTAATTATATTATTTAGGTAAAAAAAAGGTACATACAGCTCTGACGTACATACTTTTGATGATCACGAAATATTTCATTTGTTCACAGTATTAGAGTTGGACTGCCATGGAAGTCTTTGCCCAAAGCCAGGTCAAAAATTTATACAAAACAACAATATTATGCTGTTTATTTAATATCTACTATAATAATATCCATTGTGTGTGTGTGTGTATGTTTCATTTTTTGGTTCTCTATAAATTATCTTAAAAGATACAACGCTGACTTTTTGCACGTAAGTTCAGTAAGTTTTTCCGCAGTTATGTGCCGAATTTCAAGACGATAGGATAATATTTTCATTCATAAACTAATTAAATAAAACTATCAAATATGCTTTATGTACGAATTATATGATTCTGTTGTTCACAGCGAGAATTTCAAATTTAGAATTTTTACAAAAAAACAAAATATGATGCTTCTAAGAAATTTCCAGTTTATGTCAGCTTGACACAAGTACCAATTTTATTTTTTAGTTGCGTTACAAATTATTAATCACATCTAAGTCTAAGCACAGCAAACGTAATTAAAAAAGAATAGCACAATTGAACGTGATAAAGACTGCATCTTATAAAGAACAGTGCAGTGAAAGTGATTCGTTGTTTGTGACACGAAATGTGATATTTTCTAGAATGGCTTTGCTTTCGAAATTAATATCCGGTTATTCAAAATATATGTGTACAAAATGAAATCAAATGTTCATCTAATTGTCAGCCAAACGTATGTTCAAACACTATTGCATCGTTCATCGAATACGTCATTTTATGACGGGCTACATTTCTAGTATTGTAATAAAATAACGCATTTTCATATATTGTTTCGCGGATGAGGGTTTTCAGCTGAAAATATACAGGTCGCATAATAGAAACGACGTCTTCCTGTCACCTCCGCGGTTCGACCACATCGAGTTCAAGGACCAACTTTGCACGTCCGTCATGTGGTCGATGGCGCAGCACTTGATGGATGGAGAACATAAATCCTGCCATATGGCTGCAGCTAAAAATGGCCGGATTATGTCGCTTGACGCTTTCGGGAACGTCCAAATTAAGGGGCGGTATAACGAGGGGTGATTTAACCGTCCGTTGTCAATCGAGCTTTAATTCTGATTAATGAAATTATATATCTACTCTAGGACTAAGCGAATGCAACTATACAAGTTGATGTTTATATAATTTTTGACGTTTCAATAGTTTGATATGTCATCCTTCAAATACCATAATTAGAATCGGTACATAGCTGTGCTGATGCGGTTGGCGATTATGAACGTCCAGCTAAGTTTATAATAAATATATTTAAAACATCTGTTATATTAAAATAGTAAAATAAAGCTAGGAAACTGTTTAAATATTGAGCTGTCAGGAATTAGACGTTCGAGATAGTCGATATCAATAATATCATACAGAAATATTTTATTACCTGCAGTAAAAAAAAATTGACTCGAATAAAATGTGAATGATAATTATAAAGAACTCAGGGTTTTCCAGCAAAATGTAAAATAATTATTAATGATAACAATATCGCAGGATGTTGCGGCTAACCAGAAGACGACGGTCTACCGAGCAGGAGCATTGTTTCAGATCTTAAGTCGGTGACCAATCCTGTCATGAAGATAAGCGCATTTTTAACACATCTATGTAAATAAATGAAATGTCAACCATAGCAAAACACAAAGAATTATATTAAATTGGTATAAATATATTTAAATGTCAATTGAAAATGTTTACGGCACGGAAGCAAGAGCGCCGGATTACCGCGGCACAACACCTCATAACGCAATTTCAGCAGTGAATTTAAAAGGGTTTTTTATAATATTAAGCTTTGATCTTTTAAGAGGTTGAAGACGTTATTTTATATCCAATAGGGCTAAGGCTCATGGATGAAACACAGGGTGGCGGTCATCATGAACTGCCAGAAAAACTGTAAGGCCCTGCACACGTGTTATCTTGTGGATCTAAGCACAATGAGTGGGGGAGACTGTAACCAGAGATAGGATTCAAACAACATTTTTGAACCTCTACTTTATATTTCCAAGAGACAAAGTATACTTACTATAAGGCATAGGTATTGTATGTCCTTAATGAAAAGGAAGAAAGCTCTCAGTTGCTACAGTATTAGTTTATTTAGGCGATAAAAAGTAACGTTGCTTTTTGCTAGGTAGTCACAAAAAAAGCAGCCTGAGGAATTGCAACACAGTAGCGAGGCATCGCGGCTTCCGGCTGAAGCATTACAGGGATCTTATTTGGATAAGCCGCAGTTGAAACGTGGTTTTAGAAAATATATTACAATTAAAATATATATTATAATACCCAGAAGTTGTAGCTTAAATATCGGGAAAAAAAGTTACATTACATTGAAATGTGTCTTGGAGCTTTCCATCGCATATATTGAAATCCGGGGTATATTTAGCATGCTCTAAAGGCAAATTTAAAAATAAGCAGAAAATAGAAATATGTATTTAAAATTAAGCCTGTAGTTTATAAGTATTCGTCCCCTTTATCGCACATCATTTCTCATTCAACAAGAGGGTGCCGCGCGACAAGAGAGAGTGGTCGGGAGAAGGGGGTGGATAAATTACCTTCCCAGTACTCGGAAAGCCTTACCGGAGAGGCACTTTACACGCAGCTATCCATTAATCATTTATCTATAAGAACTGTATAATCAGAAGAATTTAAATATGAAATAAAATATTCAATCCGTTTCGTGCTTTTGAATTATGCGTAAAATGCGAAATCTTATATCATCTAAAAAAATCTGAATTTTCCTTCGACACAATGTGACAGAATACATTATCCCAGCACAAAACGTACTTATAATAAATTAAAATTAAAAACGAGCTTTCAGTGTGTATTAAATATCACGTACAACGTAAAATAAAATACTTTTTTACGTAAAATAAACCAAGAGAGGAACAAAGTCGCATCAAACTTTACGTTGGCTAAGCAGATAATCACTAACCGACGGTTCGAAGTAAAACCATTATGCCTTCCTTTCACTGCCAGTTTTTTTTGCTTTTTAGGATTTTTATAAAATTTATAAAATCAATAACAGCTAAACCAAATGTCTAGCTAACGATAATAGAAAAGAAAAGCTTGTGGCATTGTGGCTTAACTGATTAGAACCTTTGACCACGATGATCGTTTTTTTCATTCTTTCATGTGTGTGTTGTATGTTTTATGTAAAAAAAAAACTATTTTCTATGTTCAAGGTACTCAACAGAAAAAATCTCACACTTTCACGGCTATATGTCTATAATAAGACTTACAATTATTATATGCAAGTGCAGAACTATTTTTTTTACTCAATAAATATATCGATTACTTAGAATCATGTTGTAAAGACTTAAATGTTTTATTTAAAAAAAATATATGATTGTGTAGTACCATTTGGTATATACTTTAAGAATTCATTTTATTACCTATGTAGGTTTTTTAAACCGTAATATTTGGTAAATAGTTTTAGTTATGAATAGTCAAAAATCTTAAATTTATAGATGAAAGCCTAGTCAGTCGTCCCTCGATAGAGAAGTAGATAAAACCAAAGTGAATCAATAGATCTGCTCGATACGACACGTCCGGGACTGTGGATTTGCCTGGATTCTTGGAATGGAATTGTGAAGAAGCCGAGCGTCTTCTTCAATCACTTGCAGAGTAAATCAAATCCGTCACTTATTTGAAATGTTATTCAAGTTATTTATTTTTGACGCTTTGCCAATCAAACCGATCGAATAAAAGCGATAGCTTTGCGAAAAGAGACATGAAAACCCAAAAAAGATTTGTAATAAAAAATATAATGATAATGATATTTATAAGACATTAGCTGTCATGGAATTGATTAATCATGTTAATAATTTATTATAAATTATTTTTATAAAATACAAAAAAATATATTTAGTAGGGCAAGACAATGAAATATTTTTTTATCAATGAACCCAAAGCAACGTTGGTGGCAAAAATGTTTTTTTATAAATATTTCAGGGCGCTTTTAGGTTTCTTTTCTTTCAGGTTTTTGAAAACTTATGATGGTGAATCGAGTGCACTACTCCAGGTGCGCAAAAATATTTTTATTTTTAAAATCACGAGTATATATTATACATAAGCCGACGTCGCCCCAGCGGCTTTATCGATTGCCTGCCACTGCACCGTGTTATGTATTTCAAGTTTTTTTAAACTCAAACGTTGAATGGAGTAATAATATTTCCAAAGCATTTGAACAGTGTTTATTTGAATTCTGTATTACAACTATTTTAGTAGATGGGCTACAAATATCACCAAAGTAAAGTTATAACTGCAACAAGGACAAGGTTTTTGGTAATGATAGCAAAACATGTAATTTGATTGAAACGTGAATATTTCCATTTCTTACTAATCGTCAAAAAAACCTTTAAAAAAAATTCTATGAAAAATTACAAAATGCTACGTCAACATAGAATGATAAATACTTTACATATTAAAGTAAGACTTACTATATTATTTGATGTAGATCGACGAAAATATATCTTTTACAAAATATTTTCTTCCATTGATACTAATATGCTTTTTCAGTACATTTACAAAAGAAAGTCTTGATATAATATATTACTGATAGAGTCGATTTTTTTGTAATGTATATTCGTGTCATTAATAATTGTAACCATTTAAAAAGATTTATTCATCTTACGATTTAGATGAATAGTTGTTATTAAGAAACTGCTTACTTGATACAACTTGTTTTATCATCAATCACGAAAAGCATCAATAAGTTACTTTTCTTATATTTGCAAAAAATAATTGCAGATTGTGGTTTCGGTCTAACGTTTCTAAGAAAAATAAAATAAAACACGTTTATTGTTGAGTATTTTCACCCCAATAATGTCGTAAAAACAACCCTTCGGAGGTTTATTATATTTCCGTAATAACTGTATAGAATATTATTGGCTGTCTAAAAATAGCTGCTGGTTTTTTCAATATTATAACACAACCTCATCACATTTGTATGTTTAAAAAATATTTTTTTTAAATGTAAATCTTGGTTTAAATAATAAAATTTATTTAATGTTTCTTTTGAAACAGCACTTTATTTATTGAAATTGTTACGCAAATTTTTCATTAATCTGATGAACATTTTTTGTAAGAGCAGGAAGCGGTAAAATAAAATCCAGCTAGCAAGCTTAGATGGCATTTAGAGCCTAATACGTTTCCGGAATTTGCTTAGAAATTGTGCTTTTACTTGCTTCAATAAATTGTAATAACATTTTTCTGGGTCAGAATTTAGAAAAAACCCCATATTCAGCAAGCAAGAGTGATATGAGGCGGTTACAAGCAGGTATTATCGTATTTAATGATTAACATAGTAAGGGTTCAATTAATGAATATATCGCATGCGTGTATTATGTGTCAAAGCAGGATTTATCATCAATTACCTTATCAATCGACATACGTGATTACCGCAAAAGCTCACAGATAAATGAGGCCGATATCGGGGAAATTATGTTTTCCAAATTTTCCTGATATTTCGTGGATTTTCCTGTTAATAGCAATTTTCATAAAAAAACTCTGTGAAATTAAACGTAAAGCTCTCACAGAGCATCGATCCAGGCTATATTTAGAGAAGTGGTCTTTTTATGACCACCACACTAAATTTATCAAGTTATTCGTCTATTAGTTAAATGGATATACTTATAAATCGTATTTTCTAAAATTACAATTTTCCAAATTAATACATAGTGTCAATTATTAAATAGATGATATTTGAACTTGAAATCAAAAATGTGTAATAATTAAGGGTTTATATCACATACTTGTTAATTGTAGTTTGGTCTGTTCTTAAGAAAATATTTTTTATTTTTTATACTATGCAAATCACGCATATCTTTGTAAAGTATTTTGCGTTATGAAGAATTGTTATAAAAGTAATTTAAACGTTTTATTTGTCAATCATAAGTGCATATAATGTTATACATCTTTAGTAAAAAATAAATTATAATACTGTAAAAAAGAGAAAATACAATTTACGCAATAACAAAATGATAATTGAAACATATATTTGATACATAATTTACTAAAAACAAATATGTTTATATTTTATTTGTTCAAATCCTTATGAAAAACTATTGGTCAATAACACATTAAAACGCACTTCAATTAGTAAATTGTGCAATGTTTCAGTTGAATTCAGCTTAAGTAATTACAATTGAACAAAAAAATATATACGGCCATATTATACAGTTTATAATGTAATTGTTAAACTTATCATTAATTAATCGGAATTGAAATGAGCATAATTAAGTAACACAGAGCATGAATTCTCTATCACCTTTCATATTTAATTATCTTTTATCACCTAGCATTTACTTATGATCGTTTTTATAGCTCTATTTACTATAAATATCATAATTACGTATATTACCTTGGGAATGCTGTTTAAAATGCGTGTCAAGAGGTATTTAATGCACTGGAAAGGTTAAACTATTAGAGGTATAAGGTTAATATATCTACGCTTAGAAAGAATTTACTTGGCATTGAGGTCAAAAGTTTTATCAGATTTGTCAAAAAATTTAATTTATTCAGTTAAATTAATTTCTGTTGTTGAGGGACAAGGCATTTGAATGGTGAAGATCCATTAATATAATGAAAATAATAACTTTTTATTTAAATCTTCACTGTGAAGATTCAAATAAAAAGTTATTATTTTCATTATATAAAATTAATTTGTTTGTTACAAATACTTAAACACCAAAAAGATCAATGTTTATGGCATATTATATTTCTGTTATTTCCGCTGTGTTTTTATACAAAAAATAATAATACTCTTGTATGCCATAAAATATACTGTGCTAAAGCAAAATGTATGTACGTATTTTGGTACAATAAATTATACTATTTAAAATATTTTATGAAGTTTTGTATGTTAAAAATAAGTATCGAATATTTTTATTTTAAAGTTTATGCAATAAATTTTGATTTTAGGAACTTTTTTTGACAAAACGAAAATCTGAGTTTGATAATTTGATAAACAGTCAATTTGCTATATTTGACTGTAAATAAATGGATTTTTGTAATTATTTAATTTAAAAAAAAGGAAAGTGAAATGAAATAAAAAATAGTTTTGCATGCAACCATAAATTACTAATAAGTACAACCACGAGAACGATAAAAAATAGAACATCCAAGTAAATTAACATAATAACGATATTTGTAAATAATTTACTATCGCAGCGTGCATACAACCAATTACACACAATTCCTCATATTCATAATTATTTTTTGCAGATAAACATCGCAATTACATTTAAAAGATATATATCGAGTTTTTAACAGCATTTTACTTACAAAATAGCCGTTAACAACACATTTCAACTAAACGAAACAGATCATACATATAAATATAAAAAATAGTCTTATTGAAAGAAAATATATCTTTATTATTGGTTTTTGTGAAGACCATCTCACAGGAAGTACGATTTTACCTATACAGGTTTAATTGATATATTTTTCTAAGAGTTTCTTTAATCAATTTTCAATATTTAAAAAAATGTTCTTAATCATTATCAAAATATATCTACTTTCTGCCATTGACTCTCATAGAGCTTAGTTTGCATTTCGTCAGGTATTTTTATTTTTTTTATTTTAAGGGAGAAATTGTAAGCCCCTAAAGCCACCTTGGCAGCAAAAATAAACATGCAAATATAGAGTGAACGTTATATTTTAAACATCAAAATAAACACAAAACGCTTCCCGACTCGCAACACGTCCCAGTGCCATTTATCATGGCTTCATAAAAAAGTAACTGCATGTCGTTTTTCATTTATTTTAATTTTCGTGAGTGCTTTTGTTTTCTTTGTTTCTGAAGGCTTTAAGAATTTAGAGCATGTTCAGTTTTGTGGTTTTCAGTATGTGTTTATATGAATGTATATAGACGACGAAAATATGCAATACTAATCCAGACGATATGAACATCTAGCGATAACTTTTAGTTGAAGTATGCGAGTAATTTTGAGATGGAAAAAAACCCATAAAGATTACAATTTTTCCATGTTAGCTGTTGTAACTAGATTCATAATATAATAAAAAAATCATTTTTTGCATTATCTCCATAAGTGATATTTGACGTGTTTTGCATTCTTTATACGTAACTGCATGTAAAACTTTAAATTCATTAATCACTACTGATTTTAACACGTTGTTTAATACACAAAATAATAAAAAATCACAGAGATATAATAAAAACTATATAACTTAAATAATTTACATTGATTAAAAGAATATATTTACTTGTAAATACGCTACATATTTTAAAAATAAATGATTTTCAAAAGCCAATACTTATTCAATTTTAGTGTAGTTTTCTCAACTGAATAAGAAATCTAATTTTCCATCTTGAGTTTTGAATTCACGAAGTGGACGAACATATAAACTTAAAAGCTTTTATCCAAATGAAGAATGAATTTCAGAGAATAATACCACTTATTATTGTGCCAAACATACATTAATTATTTTTCAACTAAAAAGTTTAAATAACTCTAACGTACACAGTATAATAAAGTTTGTGTTTTTTATTGTTAGAATATGAGCATGTCTTGTCAATGATAATTATATATAAAGCTTATTGTACAAACAAGATTAATTATGGTTGAAAACAAACGATATGTTGTAAATCAAATGACCGTGGGGATGAAAAGCAAGTCACGAACGCAAGTCACAGCCATAAACTACCCTGTGAATAGATTTAAAGGGTGGTAATATTATTAAGCCATTTCTGTAGAATCATTACTGAGCCTCGTATTTAGAATACCTTTATTGCCAGAAAATCTAATTTCAGATAACATATATTGTTAATGCGAGTAATAAAAAACATACCTGTACAAGTTTTGCTTTTGTTATAATTATTATAAAGAAAATTTACATTAGCAGTGAAAGTTGCAATCATTCAATGTTGTAATACTTTGACTTGATAAAGTAAATAAATTAAATATACAACAGTAAACGATTCAAACTATTTCTATGGGAAATAAGTAAATAACTATTCCCTGTAAGTTTTTCTCTTTAACCCATCAAATAAGATACTGTTTTGGATATCTAGATATAATCTCAATTACATTTGACAACTTTTACCTTAAAACCATATTACGTAAAACAGCGTTTGATGAATTTATGTAGATTCTAATGAAAAGAATATTGAAAAACAATAAAGCCCTGAAAAATACCTACGACCTCCAAACTGCAATTTTGAACTAGTAAATCGGTGCCAAGAACTTGCTGAAATAATGAAAGAAATTGAATAATGGATGACATCTGCATTCTCTCCAACCCAAGTAGCCACTCGGATTAATAACAACGATAATTTACTAAGAAAAATGCCAGCACTGTTATATCACCAATTTAAATATATTTGTAATAATTGAAGTAGGCCCAATCGATACACATAATTTTAGAAAAACTGTTATGCTGGCTACATTGCAGATGTTGACCACTCCACTAATAATATTCATATTAAATGTATGTGAAATTGACTATAAAAAATCGCCATATTATTGTGCATAAGGCTTTATTCCCCCATACAATAAATCGCAGTTCAAAGCTGTTTTCGTTGTAAACAGGTGTCGATATTTTAGGGGATGGTAATTAATTTTGAAAATAGTCAAATATATTTTTTTTTAGCAAGTTTTATTTTTTAGTATTTTTGGCTTTATTTTAGCGTGTTGGGTTTCTATCATATGAAATGTAAACGAAATAAATGGAAAACCTTTCTGAAGCAGTAGTAAATCAATACACATATAATTCATACGCGAAGCCGCCTTCTCTGGTATCTACCTTCTTGGTCAATATGCTTGAATAAGTAATGTGAATGTTAAACTCAGTTATAGAATTGTATAGCTTTCGATGAAGGTTGACTGCCAGCAAGCAGTAAGTGCTTTTCCTTTTAAATATATTGAGAGATTTCAACTGAAAAAGTACATTATTAAAATTAAATATATAATAAAATATTTACTCAACCGCATTTTTATATGATTTGGTATGGTATCATTTTTTTTTCACTGCATTATTTTTTAATTGAACTATAATGAACACACATCAAGCAAATGGCTGAAGAAGTCGTAGATTTTTTAAGGAAAGTGCGATTTATTTTTCATTCAATTGTGTTGTCTTATAAAATATTTTAACTGTCCAAACAAAAATTGTAAAGTCTATCAAACCAATTATTTATTATATTATTTCATGTTGAACGCCCTACGCGGGACTTGATTGTTTTTTTTATTGTTATTAATAATATCAATATATATTTATACCATGTAAATATAGCATTACAAAGAAAAAAAAATGTACATACTTAAAATAAAAGAACCGTTACACTAAGGTTTCCTGGTGTTGGAACAGTCATAATATTTATTTTATGGATTCCATTTGCAGGGAGCGCTGGCTTTGATATATTAATGTATTATACACGCAGTTTTCACTGTTATTTTAGTTTTTTTGTAGAAAGCAGCTGTGCACGAAAACCGCCACCGGAAACTAATGCTTACTCAAATATTTGCAACACAACACTGCAACATAATGGACACAAGGAAATTCAAACAGCATTTACGCGATATGAACTTTTAGTGCTTCGGATATGTCTTAATAGATTTGTATTTTTAGAAAGATTAGATAAAATAAAACGAAGGAGTAAATTATCAATTCTCTCCGGACAGCCAGAACGCAGGGGTGTTTTAATATGTACATAAATTACGGCTTGTACTGAAAATGGCTAATTGCCGTAACTTTGCCCAATTGACATTCAGCACTAAAAAAGTTTTAAATTCTCCACGGGTTTCGAAAAAACTGTAACTTTGAATATATCCTTTACGAAAATGGGAGGTAAAATAAAAAGAAACAAGAGACATTTTGCATAGATGGTTTGAAATTCAATGAAAATTATTCAGCTATTGAAAAATAATTGCAAGGTAAATCTCAAATTTATAAGTATATTAAATTAGTTTTATGACTTGAAATACGGTTTTTAAATGTTATATGATAATTGTGAGGACAGAGATAAACTTAGTGATAGATTACAATCGTTTTAACCATTGAACCATTCTGCAGCTGTCAGATTCAATTAGATTATATGACATACATTTATGATCCCAAGGGCGTTATTTTATCGCATTTTCAAGGACAAACCCTTTCAGCGTTTGTGGATGCCGCTCCGCGAATAAATTTGCTATTATAACATCACACACAGAATTTTAAGCTGCAACCTGTTGCAGGACACACCACAGCCTTACCCACCGAGCCATTTGGAATGATATATTATTTTTCATAATGTAATACTTGAAAAATGCCTTTATTCGAGAGAGCTAACCGAACCACTATATTTTATATTAAAATTACAAATCTAACGTAGCACGCAGAATTTTTTTTAACTGTAAAATTGTATTCATTATTAAATTGAGATAAAGATGCTTTTGCTGTAAACATGGCTCAAAAATTATTAATGTGACATATTTTATCTGCTGATTTAAATGTATAGCTATTTTAAAAAGTACTCTATTATATAAACAAACTTCTATTTTAGCTACTATGACTAAATACCTAAATAAATTTTGGTTATTTGGCAAATTTAAACGATAGCCATGAGGTGAAGGTTAGAATCTAATTTTTGCACTGAATTTCGTCCAAAAATGCGGTTTAATTAATAAATATTCAATATTATTCGGTATCATTGGTTAAGAGATTATTTTTAGTTTTCTTTTTATTTTACTTATATGTATAAAAATAAATAGGTTTATTTTTGAATTCGTGATAAATAAAAAAAAACATAAGACAACCTGAAAACAGCTGACGCACAAAAACATATGCTCATAATGTTATTTCTATGACGGATGAGCTACCGTTTTGTTTGAACATCTCTTTATATAAAGTACCTCATATTTCACTTTTGCCCAAGGCTTCTAGAAAAGTCCATTTGCCTTATCTCCACTATTGTTTTTTCTTCTTTTTCGGAGGAGTTAATAAATGCGGCTCTGAATTATTCTGCCGAGAAAGTGGGCAATACGTTTTCTTCAAAGGTCCATTCAAGATATACGGCCGATTTTATCGTATATTGAGTAGTTATTTTGAGCTGATACGAAGGGTTGTAAAGAAATAAAACAGACTTTAATGGGATAACTTGTCAGAGACATTGACAGCCATCTGTTTTCATTTATTTTAAAAAAATTCAATGAGATGAGATACTCAAAAATTTAATATAATTTGTATTAAACAGATTTTTTTAATATTGCAATGTGTATTGCGTGTGTGTTACATATGATAGGATTCATATTTTCTGTGTGTACATAAAAAAAAATGATGGTTTCAAGTTTTATAATCGACCCTAAAAACATTTTTTGCACTCGCGTTAACCTTAAAACAATTGATAATATAATTAACCAGACATACGATAATATCGCTAACCTTTGCCGCTATTCATTTAACCCGTTTAAATTCCATGTGAAAATTTTCAGATACGATTCAGCCAGAGCATGTGGGCTGAAATCGATAGAAGACTACCCTTGCTGGCGGCACACAGCAACGGGAACAAAGGACTATTTATGGGAGGCCCTGACGATATTCCACGTGGAAATGGCACGTGAAAAACTACACCCAAACAAAACTTTACGGGGGTTTTGTACGAAGGCTGCCAGAATGTTGAAAAGTTTTAAGCTGCATTTTACTGTGCTTAAAATTCAGAAGTAGTGAGTTCACGTTAATTTGAATTTCTTTAAATTATATATTTATATACACGTGTGTGTGTAGTAATAGTAGATATGTATTTTGTATGTGCCAAAGTAAAAATCACTACAAAATTGATATAAAAATCGTGCAATATTTTCCTGGAAGTAGCAGAATTAATCTGGTTATGATATCATGTACGAGTAGGTATTGCTTATTTTATACCGAGGGTTGAAATTTCACGGGTTGTAAATCATTTTAGAGACTGTCCAGACCGGGAAACGAACTCAGGTCCTCAAATAACGTGGCGAGAGGTGACGTCCAGCCACCGGGGATAAGCCGTTAATCAACAAGATAAAGTACCAACAGGACGCTCGAGAGAGTCACCAAGTGGAGGTCTCTATCAAGATATTCCAACATCCTGTAGGCATCCTGTATATACCGATAAATAATATTTTATTTAAATTATTGAAAAAAAAAAAAAAACGAATTCAAAACCTAATATCAAAAAGACATTACCTATAGCATTTATTATTCATTTACCCATTACACGAATTACCTAGATATTTTTTTTTTGATAATTTATCTTCATTGTTAGTATAAGTACGTGTAGTAATTTTCACGAAATGGAATATATAATAAGACCGATAAATTTACTAACTTCATATAGCCATGTTTAACTTTGCATGGAAGTTTCCGGCAAAACGAACCATTTCAATACAATTTATATGCGTAATTATGAATTCCATATTTCGCCAAGAAGTCTACGAGTATAGATAACAAAAAATGGTTTCATTTATTCTTACTTCCACGCTGATTTTATAACAACTTCAGCCAAGCAACGGGGGTAAATTTCATTAGATCACCATTAAAAAAAATTAAGCAAACTCTTTTTAATTTCCGGAGCTTTCCAACTCCTTTGAAAAATTAACTTTTCATTAAACATTTACGTGCGTGTACACATGGCAAATTTCCCGATGATTCTCGGTTTTCAGGTCCAAATTTTGCCCATCTATTTAAAACCGTGACTGTGTTAAAAATACACAATGAGTCAAAGTTAGAGTTTCAGGCCCGCGATGGAGGCGCCGATAAGTTTCAAAATTAAGTCCGAACGTGCCTGTATCACGTGATAGTCCCATAAACCGACTTTCATGAATAAATATATACTACCTGTGGTTCTGGCGCACGCGAACTTCTGTTCCTGTCTGGCAAGGAATGGCGACGCGGGTCTTGTAGCAAAATGGCCGCACTTTAAGTAGTTTTCGTAATTTGCTTTTGAACTACTGTACGTTCAAACGCAACAAAACGATAAGCGAAAAATCTGAAGCCTTTACATTTATTTAAATTAAATATTTTAAGTCAACTTAAGAAACTTAAGTAATTTTATATTGTATACGACTGAAAAAAATCTATACAATTTATTTGTATTATCTAGTACCGTTCAAAAAAGTATTGTTTCAATACCCAATTAGTCAGGAATATTAAACTTGTTGGCATCAAATTACATCTGATGATCATTGCATTTATTTTTGATATTTTATGAATACATTGTCGTTTTCTCACTTGTGAACAAAGCTTCAATCTACTTAAAGATGCCAACCTAGTATTATAAAAAAAATCACCAATAACATTCTGACAAAAATATTAAATATAAACCTGTATGTATGAAAAATGCAGATTAACTCGATAAAATCAATTAAAATTGTAAGAAATAATCTTTTTTCGTTTCTGGATCAACAAAGTAATTATTTTTTTTATAAATAAGATAACAATTAATTAAACGGAATAAAGACATGGGTTCAAGTGCACAGTGTGATAAAACCGATCGACATGTAGATTATGGCAGACCTCAGTGCGGTTTCCGTTTTGTGTAGGCATTTTTCAGAAATAGCAAAAAAACCTACCCACTCACATGCAAGATAACGTCTAAAAACAAGAAATTGCTAATCATATCGAGAAAAATCATAAATTATTTATGTAATAAGTGAACACATATCAAATAAAATTATAAAAATAGATTGAAAAATAATTTCTCAACCACCAATATAAGTTCCTATAAAAGATTGGAAATTATTATTTTATTAAATTATAGCAGCTAGTCTTTATATGGTAAGCGTAACATGACAGAATAATGCTTTACATGTCTTTATATGAATGAATATTTGGTAGTTGGTGCATCATGGGGGCAGAGAGATAGTCGTTTTCATTCTTCACCAGCTATAATAAGATCACAAAGTCAAATAAAGGTCAATAAAGATCAAATAATTGAAATAAGTGACGAGTTTATATATTCACGATCAAATAGATTCAACTTAGAATAATAACATAATCAACCTCTATAAAATATTCAAGGTAATCGTATAATGAATATGTAAAAACCTGCTAACTAGTTTAAGTCCATTTTACAAATTACATATTGATAACTTAATAAGCATAATAAACTAAATTAAGTTTCTTGTAAATTAGAATTAAGGATAAAACTTTTTTTTATTAAAAAGCTTGTAATATATTGATAAAGTTTCAGACAACACAAGATCGATTCAGGCTGTCTAGGCGACTATTAATAAAAGTATTAAAGTATCGGAAAACTTCGAGATCCTGAAATACACCGTAATAATAGGAAATTTCACCAAACAAGCCATTCAAAGCTTTCAGGATATGAGAAGCTTTTCTAGAGCTTTTCTTACAGATACCCACGAAGATATTACCGAAACTAATATTCAGCGATATGTAAAACTATGAATAAGCCGGTACTTATTCTCAACTACTTATTTTTGAACTAGAAAGTTTCGCGTATTTTTATGACGCTATAAAACTGAATGCTTAGGAGAGTATATTTTTTTAATTTAAATATTATTGCTGAACACATAGGCTTAAAATTTTACAGATGGACGAAAACGTATACTTTTTATAAATTTATAACCCAGTAAGGGCTATAAAATTTTACTTTTAAAAAATGTTTGAAATATTTTGTTGAAGCAATGAAAGATATATTGAATTTACAAAAAAAAATACCGTCTTGAAAAAAACATTCATAAACTTTTAGTACCCTTGATATTGCGTCAAGCAAGCTAATAATTTTAAATTTGAATATTTATATGACTAGGAGATAACGATTAATATTAAAAGTCTTTGAAATAGAAAGAGCTTACAAACAAAAATTATCGTAATCTCCTATCTAAATGACTATCAATATTTGTTGTTTAATATATTTTTTTAATAATAGTAAAATTAAAACCGGTAGAATTTTTGTACTGCATGGATATTTCAATACATTTTTAAAGTCAAAGTAAGTGTATGTTGAGAGAAATATCGATACAATACATTTTGCTTTTGAAAGCAGTCGCCTTTTAAGGGCTTCGCATAGAATAGTGGAATTAAAGTTCATAGCACATTTTAGACAAATAGATATTTCAAAAGAGTTTTAAAGGCAAAGATCAAGTGTAAATCGATAGATAATACAAATAATAGCGTAGTAAATTACAATTCAATACTAAAACGTAAATGCTCGACGTTAACTGCAGCAGAAGACGCGCTATTATCGCGTGGAATTTAGAGTAGTTTGCTTTATCGGCTTTTCTGTTGAGTAATTCTCTAAGAAATGGGTTTTTAAGATGCCATTAACGTCCCTGCTGGATGCTGGCCTAGCCTTGAAAAGGGAGGTCAAATATTATTACACATAAGCGACGAAAAAACGCGTCTAAAATATAAAATTTAAAAATTTATATAAATGTACTCGTACATTATAAACGCATATGTATTTTGAATGCGTTTATTTTATTTTTGCATTATGCATGTTTTAATATTTTAATGGACTTTTGAACTACGCGAATGCTATGAATATTCATATTTTGCATTCACACGTATGGAATTAAATTAATCAAACTTTGATACTATTTTCATATGCCACTGTTTAATATTTTGCTATAAATTTGTTACCACATTTCACATGGTTTTTCTGTTTATTCTTTTTACTGTACATGTAAAAGCACCCAAAAACGCAAATTAAACTGTAAAATACTTATAAATTATTATTGAAAACACAAATAAAATATTTAATCTTATTAATAAAAACATTGAAGCCAACAAAACTTAAATCCTACTACTACAAAAACTAATTAAATATTTTTTATATAAAAATTATTATTAAAAAACAAACTGTTTTTCATTAAAAGTATTCCTTTATAATATTCAGTCCTTAAAAGCTTTTTTTTTGGTAACTACATATTGAAAAACCAAAGAAGTAAACTGTTTTTTTTTTTATGAAAAAAAGTTCAGGAAATAATACAAAATTATTCTAATGATATACTTCTGAGTGAAATGTAATTCTAACTCAATTTAATCGTAAAGATATACCAAGCTTTTTTAAAAACACTGATACAAAATATAACCCATAAATAAAAATTATGAATAAAACATTCCACGCATTACAAGAAATATATTGCAACATTTCAATTACTCAGAGAAATCTTATTCAAAATTTGTATGCAGCATTACGAACTCAAAATAGCCGTGTACTAGAAAAGCTCTCGCGTTTTTCACCATCCTGCCTGAAAAAGAAAATAAACCGACGAGGTATTAAAATTGCGCTGAGCTTCGATTCTAAGACAGGTCAACGTCTTTGAAGTGTTTCAATTGGTTTTATGACAGAGAAAAACGTCAATCTCTCGTTCTCGCAGCAGAGAATTAATGTACCGGAAGTCAGATTACAGCCTATTTATTTTTTAATATCTCTAAACGTGTGTTTTTTAAATTAACGCCTTGTCTTTGTTCCGCCCTGGTTAAACATTTTTATTCTACACTTTACACCATTCTGTACAAGAAACTCATTATTCATATGCAGAATAGATTAATAAGCATGCGGTTGGTGCTTATATTAGACAGTGCGGCTGTGTTTGTCATTGCGTAGTAATGTTTCAAAAAATACTTGTGTAATTCCTAATTTTTAAAAAGTCTTTGAAAAACTGATAAATATGGGATAATATCATGCTTAATCAGTCTTAAGGTACTACGTTAACTTTCAGGCACATACTTTGCAGCCTTATTTTTTCGAAGCAACAATAAAAAAGTACTCAAACTTTCACAATTATATAAAGAATAAAAAAGCGTGTTTACCAATTAGAGTTCCTTCAGTGGGCAAGCTTTTTGCATTAAATATTCATTTGCGGGCGGCGTGTTGTAATAAATCAGAGCTTGCGGGGACAACAGCCTTTTGATTTAAAAGCCTTATTAGACCGGAAGTACCGGAGGCTATTGTTCTCGGAGGTGTTTGCGACGCACCACAAGAATTCAGGGTACTTCACAGAATGTGAGGAATAGATAGTTAAGATTTCAACACGATCTAAATATTTCGAGTATTTTACATAACAGAACATATTCAATATAATGTTTAAGGAGAAAACAAATAGCTTGGTGGTTTACACACAATCAAATAATTGTTTAAATATTAAAGCAGAGTGTCATCAGTTTATCTCATTAATTCAAAAATATTTATTTAGTAGAGTGAAAATTATTGTGTTGTGTATTTATTTTAACATACAAATTATTTTAACACAATATTATTCTTTGGGAGTGTTGATATATTATTTACAGAGAATCGCACAAAAATTGTGTAGAAATATTGTAAAGTTAAATATCTTATTTTATATTATATATCAAGTGTTTATTTAAAAATACTTTTTTTCGAAGGTTTTCCTGAAGAAATTTGTTGTTTTTTATACTATGAATATTTTTTAGAATTTCTGGTTTCTCATTGAGTTGTAGTATATTTAGTAAAAAAATCAATCAAATTTAAGTAATACTTGACGAAAGTAAAAAAAAAAAAAAAAATATTTAACAGCTTTAATGGTCGTTAAGTATTAATGCCCGTGTATTTTTCAGAATTTATTTTTACACGTCGGACTGGGATGTTTAGGTACTTATGTGCACATTTCATGGAATCTTTTCACGAACTGGTTTATTGTTACTCCACAAATAGAACCTGTAATAATAACACTTTCAGCCGGATTGGGGAAGGTAGTCGTGCGAACGACGAACCGTCGCTACAAATGTTGTCGTCATGTATAACCTTTACACGGTGTCTCGAAATTCACGGTATCCAACACAGAGAGATCGGCAAAACATCTAAATTAAATTTCATCGAAATATGTTCTGAATTAATACAGTAAATACCATCATTTTGTAGTCACTTTCTATGCAATCGAAAACATAAAATCTACAATCTAACCTAACCCAGTGTTCAAAATAACATAAAAATCTCATCACTAGACACGCGCTGAGCCTATCTGATCCCTTGAATACTATTTCAGAACCCCCTTAACCCTTTTTTATTTCCAGATTGTCAGACCCACGTCCGCAAAAGGTAGAAAAAAATCGCAGATACTACAAGGGTAATAGTGAAAAAGCTATGTCAGAAATACCAGTAAAAAATTCAGTATATTTTAAAGCTATTAATTAAATAAATATTTGACTAAATACTTCATAAATGTTTAATACAAGTAATTTATATACGTTAATGAAAATTTTTTAATTTAAATTTTTTTTAAGCTATTACAAATATTGCAATTAATATTCCATCATAATCAAGTGTGACTTCTGTGATGGCAGATTTGATTTGGAAATTCAAAATAAATAGGATTTTAAATTCATAAATCAAATCTGTCGATGTTCTTCAAATACTTGACAGAGTGTGTTTTAGTTTACAACATGTTGTCAAGTAATAAATTAACACAAAAAAGTGGGATTCGAATATATAGGCCACGGTTATCGCAACCTGAAGGTATATCTAATTGAATTTCACTGGCTTTGTAACTGAGTGAAAATTAGAATCGTTATATTCAAGTGCGTATCTGATATATTTAGATAAATATATTATGTGTTATAGTTAAAAATATATCGTAAATAATCAACTTGTGATATGAATTGCATCTTTGTTAATATAAACATCATTGAGAGTTTATGTAAAAAGAATAGTTTTTGTTTATTTGACACAGTCTACGAATTACTAATATTACTTTTTTAGCACAAACTACAGTTTATTTGCTATATAGTTTAAGTTAATAAATAAATCACTCTTCTACAGTTTTTCGTAGCCAGCGTTTAACGAAAGTGGTTCTTACCAAAGCTGCGGTAATATTTCAACCTCGTGGCAATTCTCCATTTATTTTAGTACATAAGTTTTATATCCATGAAGTAACGTTTGTATCAAGCATGTATCTACCTGTAGAGGTGAATTTGAAAAGCACTCACCTAAATGTCAGCCATATGTCCACGCACATGACGTTGAGCCAGAAGAAGCTGACCATGAAGAAGAAGTAGATGAGGAATGCTGCGGAGTAAGAAAATTAATTATTAAATATATTTTACATAAAATCTAAATGCATTCTCAAAATAAAGTGTCAAGTTTTTGGATAAAATAAATATTTTTTTCTATTGAATAAAATATATATTTTTTACTTTTGGCCAAAAACTTCGTCTATTGCGTTGTTCAATTAAAAAAAACACCTAGAATAAGAGGCTTTTACCGTTCGTTGTCAGTTGTGCCCCAACGTGTGTAGTCACTATTTGCTTACATAAATGCATTTGGATAAGCAAATTTGTTTGAATTGTATTCAAGTGTCGACAAATATTTGCTCTCGTACCTTATTGACTTTTTAATTATTGTTTACTTCTAAAATATACCAGCATTCCAGTAGAATCGCGTTATGTTAATTTATTATGTTTTAATGCTATTTTGTGCGTTAAATTATTTTGGATCCCATTTTAGTTTAGAATAGAAAACATAATCAAGCTATGACATGCGTATAGTCTGGTATTTTGAGCTGATGATAATATTATAAATGCATAGCGATGTTAAAGGCTGCGAAGAGAAAAGTAAATACCACCCAGTCGAGTGTGAAAATATTTGTAAATGTTTACATTTATACTCGAAGCTTATTTATAAATTGATTCGTTAAGTGTCGTATTTTTAGACTTGCGGCAACACTTCGAGTTTCTAGTTTTTATTTAGATATCTGGCAACACATGCATGCTACAATTCAATAAAGTTATATTTCAATAGATCGCTTAAGCAGACTTAATTTTAATTAATATTTTTAGGTATGTAATGATAAGTCCGTACACTAGACACAAACTATGGCATAAAAAATCCTTTTAGGTTGAGTTCACAAAGATTTGATCCAATAATACCTACATTTATGCTTTTTAAGATCTACATAGTATTATCTATTATCTAGTACTATTACGCAGCTTTATAATCTCCATGCAATTAAATCAGTGTTTTAGAATTCTGTATAAAATAACAAGGTAGAAAAGCAAATTGAATTATTTATCCTCTTCTTCCAGGGCGTGATCCAAAGCGTGACTACAATCTCAATATTTAATTCCCTATTTTGGCTCACCTGAAAATTTAAAAGTCGCTTTCCATTTCAAATTCAAATGCCTTAATCCCGGCAGGTAGAAAATCCTGACCGGTAATTATTTGTCACTGCGTTCTCCCGGATTAGATCCCAACCCCGAGATTAAGGGGTTGGCATTCTTTAATCCGTTCTGCCGGCAACACTGCCTGTAATCTACGCCCCTAGTCGAGGGTTATCTCTAAGTCCAATAAATTTCAACAAAAGCAACCAGATGTACACGAGAACAGATTGTTTCTTTTTAAAACTTCCTTGATTCAATTTATATCTAAATAATATATATATTCTTTTTTCAATTAAGCACTAAATGATATAAAGCCCATTTGATTATTTAGAATTAGTAGTTATTGGGCTGATTCGATTCCTGTGCCTTATGTCCAATAATCAAGTATACCAACTACTAGATTGCGAGGCAGTTATAAAAATGTTGATAAAAATACTCGTAGCGTTAATACTTCTCTCATGAAGTGATAATTCAAATTATTAACAAAATAAAAAATATACATATATAACTCCAAACAGGTTCAAACCTGAAACCTCATGGTAAGCATCCAAAGTAAACACTTGACCATGAGATGTATATTTAATAATTTAATTTTGACTACATAATATAAAATAACTCTGAATAATACTATTAAATCTTACCCAAAGGATTTAATTGAATTATACTTTCATTATTAAGTCTCTTTATTAAAATTAGGCGTTTAAAATACAAAATACCTCATAAGGCATAAATCCGAGAGTCTAATTAAAAATTTTAGTGCAGTAAGGCCTCACCAAGCAGATAACAATAAAGTTTTTTTTTAACTCGGGAACAGTAACGACTGTGATACAAAAGCAAAATTAAAACTTCTTTGTGGAAGCAATACCAAACGGTCTTTTCTACATTGTAGCAAGCGTGTAATTTTTACAAAGAGAAAAAAAGCCCTTTCCTGGCGACGATGGGAAATTCGAATAAAATTTTATGTTTTTACTTTACGGGCACTATCCGAAGCAGCGGGGGTTGAAATCCACACCGTACCGATAAATAGAAAAACCCGTAGAAAAATGAAAAATATTTAGTTATTGTGGAAAATTTTACTTAATTTTTTTATGTGGCAACATTTCTAACAGTTTTTATTCTTGAAATTCTTGCTCGAGGATGAAACTTTTATAAGCTTTGTAGGATATGAGTATTGATCTTTGCTGAATTTTTCCGTGTAGATAAGATTCTAAGCGAACCTGAAACTTAACTATATGTACATTACACATTGTCCCAAATTTCAAGGTCGATAATATAGATCTATCTGTCGTGATAATCAAAAATAATATACGGTAATGAGTTATCATTGCTTGAGAATGTATTTTTACTTTTGTCGTTAAAGTCGAAGCCAATTCTTTTTTTTAGGTGGTACCATGAACTTAAAAGATTTTCTTTATTTTCCCACAAATTAAACGTCAGTGCTTGGAAAGATTTTTAATATCAGATAGCGTCGCTTCGTTCCTCAATTCGTGGCAACATTTCTGTTAGATTTACTTAGGACTCAAAATTAGTTTTAAAAGTCGCAATTCTTTTTTGATGACTTCATTCACTTCCCTTCTCCATGTTTAATGAACAAACATTAAAAGCCAAAGGCTAGAAAGTTACGAATATTTTTGCTAGAAAAAATGGTTTCGTACAACATAGAACAAAAAAAAATTACGAAATTTATTCGTTGCAATTTTTTGGGAACAGACACTATTGATAATAATATATGGAATTTAGTATATGCTAAATTTATGATCCAGCTATTTTGGTCTCAAGGTCATTCACGCGAGACTCAGATCTATTGTTGATCAATTGGATTAATACGAGATGGTGGCTCACCCATTACGTGGCACGCTTCGGTGTTCAGTCTCATCTCGTCGTCTCCGGACAGCTGCACAGTGGACAGGCAGCAGTAGGCCACGATCAGCCCGAAGACGTACATCATCAGGGCCTTGCCGTGCAGGTTCCTCAGCTCGGGGATGAACGCGTACACCAGGAAGGTGACCACGAGGAACGGAATGGAAATCAGCATTCCTAGGCAACATTTACTTATTTATTCACAGTGTGCAGTAATTTTTTTATTATTTAAAAAAAATATATTTATGTGCGTAAAAAATGTGTGCTTGTAACGAATGACACGATTATTTTAAAATACGACTAACACAGTAATTAAAAATTATTTTAATAGACATAATTTTTACAATCTTATAGTTGGATTCTAAAAATATATCTTTCAAAAAGGCGATTTACTTGTCGCCTCAAGTCACGTACCTATGGGGAATACATAGAAGAGGATGCCCTTATCGTCAGCAGGGAAGCAGACGAGGGCCAGGTACTGCGTGGTCCAGTTGGGGTTGTTGGACTGCATGGGATCTGTGATCCACGCGTCCACACAGTACTGCTGGTGGTTGTGGCTCACGGCAGGCTCCTCTGGGGAGTCCTGAATCATCAGCTCCCCATCCTGTAAAGAATTCATCCCTTAGAAATGACCTTGAAATAAACAAAAGCGATTTATGGAATACCTGAAATTTTATATAAAAAATGAAAAGCACAAGCAATCAAACACAATTTGATTCACTGCATACAGTATGTTAAAATATAGCACAAAAATAAACACAAGGAATTCTGTGTGATATATTCAAAAAATATAGAAATTCATAATAATACGTTTAATTATATACAGAGCACACCAAACTTCCTTAAAGATCTAATCTGTACATAATTGTGTACACCAAATATTATACTTGGGCATCTTAAAGTTGTTTCAAAAGTAAATACAAACCAGCAACTGCTTTTTTATTTATAACCATGGCAAACATGTTAGGACATAAAATAAATTCATTAGTAAAAAAGCAGCTTAAAATAAAACAAAGAGAAGGGTTGTTTAGATGTATTATTTTTAGGTTTAAAACTCATGTTTTACAAGTGCTTTTCGACTGAAGCGCACAATTATTTTTCGCAAAAGATAACTAAGAATAAATACGGTCTATGTTCAAAGGAAAACGCTACATTAAAAGATGAAAAAGAATTAATTTCCAGCAAGCACAGACAGAAATAATGACTTGACCCATATTTTTCCTCACCTTAAAAACTGTTTATTAAATTTGTATTATTAGATATTTATTTGTTTTAATAAATATAAGAGATTTCTCTTTCAATTATCATTTATTGTCGGCCAAAGTCTGTTTTGTTTATCAGTTGCCGAAGCGTCTAAACAATAATTCAACATTATCCTGAAAAATTCCTGTAAATGCACATAAGTGCCCTCTTTCACGGCATCGAAACACAGTTCTTCGTAAAGTTTTTGTGTATTTTTGTTTCTCTTTTCGTGAAAATGTTTGTTATTTTGGAAGTTTATTTCCATGCATTCAAGTACACTGTAGATTTCTATAAACATTCTAACATATGTTTTAAAGTACACACATGCTATGATTAAAGTAAATGTGAATATCCAAACGACTAAATGAATACTATATTTTATAATGGTGGTTGCTTTTTCCTTTCAAGGGCTTCGTCAGACTCATGAAATGCGTTACCGCTCATAAATATCAATTTGACTTTTTATATATTTTGTTTGAATATTTAGTTGTTTCCCCTCATGACATGGCATTCATTAAGCTCCCGAGGCTTAAGTAGGTGTGAGTAACGATCCACATATAGCTGCAGAGTGCTGTTACTTAATTATGAAATTTAAGCTACCCCGCCGGTGTGATGCAGTGCATGCCATGCAGTCACTTGTAGCTGCTGCGATACATTAGCTAGCTAAAGCTCACAAACTGCCTGGCTCGGGTTATCTCAGGCTTATGGGACATCATAATGCATGACAATGCATTATAATAATTTCAGTACATTCTAGACAGTATCAACTTTCAGGGCACTAACATCTGTTAATTTAAGTATTTAAAAAAAAATTCTGCGCAACAATTCCACGTTTTATAAATATAAATCCTAGCATGCTGGTATAAACTGGTTTTGGTTGTTAAAAAAACCTAGCACATAAGTGAAAACAAAGTTAACTCAATTGTGTTGTAAAATTAATCTTTGTAGGCATGTAAACATTGAAGATCTATTAGTGCTTCGGATGGTCTGAAATTTCATGGCGTTTTTAGTTGGCTGAAAACTTCAGAGTCATTCCATGGAGACTAAGAAAAACTTGTCCTTAGGGATAAAAAGAAAAAAGTCTCGAGAGTACAATTCAGTGCGAGAAAACTTTGAACTTCTACTGACTTTTACCAACTGAAGTATTAGTTAATGAACATTTATTGTATTTTAGTTAATGTATTTGACCTACAGTAAAATTATTTTGAGTTGATTGCGGTCTTATTTGAAAAGTTATATTACACTTTTCAAGTCTGATATTTTCTATAATATTTTCAAGCGTTTTCGGATTCTTTAAAATTTAGATAACTTAAGTACTTGTCTTAGGTTTATTTGAAGATATTAGGGGAAATGAGAAGACTGCAGAGGACATGAAAACTTATGTATATCAATAAAGTAGTCCCTCGACCCTCTCCTTTGGTTTTCACCCCGGCCTAGATACATAAAGGTAAACTATTTGGAGAGGCTTATGGAGTCTTCTATCGTTTACCTGCCGCAAGAGTGGTTTCCTTCATCTATTAACTAGACTTCGAGAAATATGACTACAGGTGCTCTAAAATACTTCAGGAAACCAATGTTGATTTATTTTGGCAAGAAGAAAGTAAATAAAACTGAATTTTTTTTAGAAGCGAGCTATATTATCAAAGACATAAAATAACATTATTTTTTATGTTATACAAAATTTGTTTCCTACTGTTGAGTTTCAATATTGTGTTTTTAAATAATAAGTTTACAACAATGGAAATACAATTAAATAACACAACGAAGCGATATACAACTAAATAACATAAAAATTTGACAATCGAACAAATATCAAACAAAACAGACAAAGGGTATTTTAAAAAATTATAAAAGCTTTCTAAAAAAGTGAAATAAATCAAATAGAAGTATTTTTAATATAAAACAAAATTTAAAAAAATAACCATCCAACAGAATTCTTGAATTTAAATTACATGTTTTAAACTTTTGTTTTACTTTTTAATAATGAAAAAGTGTCAAAATTATTATCGTATTTCCAAATAAATTATTCTTATTCATGTGAAAAATAAAATACGCAATTGCAGCCATTTCAATCAATATTTTGATTTGTTATTTTTACACGACAGATTGGTTGAATTGGAAATACTCACACTGAAAATGCTCTTAAAAGGCGAAACCCAATTGGCTGTATATATTTTTTGTTGTTTTATATATCAGATTTATTTTAGTTACAACAACTTCAGAACTGGTTGGAATGAGTAATATAGTAAAATAAATTTAAAAAAATAAAGATTACCCGATACTTTCATGTTAAAAAAAACTAAGTTCAAAGCTTAAATATTAAAAGTTCATTTCAGTAAAAGTTTTGTGCTTTCGGAGTCAATTAAAAACTACTCCGCGCACGTGCATAGCTTATTTTTGGAAAGTATGTAATGCATATGGAATGTTTCATATGCACCTGATTATTTTAAGCAGGCTACCTGAGAATTAATTGTACCTACACTAGGTCATCTAATAAGCAGATGTTACCTGTATATACAGCATTCTGTATTGGCATCAAATATTTAAAACAGCTCAAACTTATATCAAATGATGAAACAACAAACGTTGATATTTTTTTACGATTGCCTGTTCGGGAGCAGTTTCGCAAAATAATCTTGAAAATATATTTTAAGTACTATTTCCATTAAAAAAAATATTATTTAGGTATATGGTGAAATGCATGTTTTTATGAAATCATAATACTTATAAATTGTATTAACGGTATAATATATATTTATATAAATAAAGTCATTGAGAAAGCGTTTGTTATTACATTTTTAAAAATTGTATTTGATGCTTTCAAGTAAAAAATTAATCAATAAAACAAAGATAAATTAGTCAATAAACTGAATCACATAGAAATACGTCACTCTAGTACAGTCTACCGACTATCGGTAGTAAAATTATATACTGGGTAGTTACCGATTTCCGTAATGTCTCATGTGTATGAGACACGTAAAAAAAATGTCGGGTTTTGTGAATACATTAGTCAGCAATATTAATTTATACTAAATAATTAAAAGAAATATAGTTATAAACGCTACGAATATGTTACAATGAACCACAAGATATATATAAATGGATGGGTATCAGTTGTGTCTTTGTTAAGCATCTGTGATAATTATCAGTCTGGCAACGAATAATCATCGTATTGTAAACCGATTTGCTTGATTGATATGTACTTTTAATATGATTTTTATATCATATTTGTATAAATAGAGCTTGATTTCTGCCACTGATCATTTATCATTCACTTTAGATTAATTGGTTTCTTATAATTTAAGATTTCGGTGATAATATGAATGATGTGTCGCAATTTAGAGTCGACAAGCATTTCGCAATAAAAATATTAAACTTAAATCCTATAAAACATGCTTTGCTCTTATATGGATTGAAAGGTTCATAAAAAAATCATTATGAATATAAACATGGAGTATCACCACTTATCTGTTAAGGTTTGGCCTAGTCGTAAATAATCAACGATTGCTACATTTACTGACTACACACGCTGTGACATTTCCGACAGTGTTAATTGTATTTTTGTTCTTATCTACACCATTTCGATTTCGATTGTGTTGCGGCGTGAGTAGACAGCTTAAACGGTTCTATAAATAATTTTAATCCACAGAATACAATACGAATAACTGACTGCACTGCTCTAAAAGCAATAAGCTCTCTGCTCTAACTATTAAAATGAAATACAGTGCCTCTGTTATTCGCAAATTCGAAAAACCGGCCAAGCGAAAATTGCAATTAATTCCACCTATAACTGGAGGTGCATGCTGCAGGTGAGTTGGGTTATTACTTGAATGCATAAATTATATTGAAACGCGGTGTTGAATGTTTCATAACATATTTTGGGTAAAAAAAAATACGGATATGGCATTTGTTTGATTTTATTTATTCAAATAATCAATAATACTAAAAGTTATAGTTTTGTAAAAAAAAAAAAACAAGTAAATATTGTTTTATAAGTACTGAAAGTATTGTCACAAGAAAATCGTACACACGATAATTGAATTCATTAAAAAAATAAATATACTAACAGTTGCACTAGGGGTAACAGATGTTGCAAAAAGTGATTTAAATAATATCAAAGCCACTATATTTAAAAAAAAATAAAAAGTATAGCTCGACCGTATTGTATCTTTTTTATTTTTATTAATTTTTAAATTGCATGTAATACATTGCGGAAAAGCAACTGTTATATTTTTAATTAAACGAGAACTATTTTTAGTTGATTATTTTTTTAATAAGTAATAGTTTTAATTCACCTAATAGTTTTATTATAAAATACTTATCATTAACTTTTCTGGTTCAGAGTTTTTACGTGCAATCATGTGGCGGTTTTCAATTATTCATTAATTGGACAGCTCCATATCAACCACATTAATTATAACAGCAGATATTTTTCGTAATTTTAATAATACAATCACATATATTTTTTTCACAGTTAAATTTTTACAAAAAATGTTGCTCTAGTTATCGCAAAATATTATTGGGTTTATTGAGTGTTAAAGGTAATTAATATGTTAGTATTTTTCTTTATTCTCTAAGTGACCGCGTCACAAATGAGAGTCTTGCACAGAATGCGCAAAACTAGAGAACTCCTGACGATTGTAAAAATCCGTTATGTATTCTATTTCGGCCATATTTTTCTAAATAATAAATAAAGCTTACAGCAGCTGATAGTCCAGGGGAAAATCCAAGAACGTGGATGCGGAATTTACGCCGATAGCTGGAAGTCGTGAGTACTCCCAAATTAGTAAGACTGGCTCATGATAAACATATGTTCAATGAAATGGTTTCCGACCTCCTCTGAGGAGAGAAAAAGCTCATTTATCCATTTACAATACCTTAGTTTACGGCTTTATGTATATATATATTTTAATGATTGCATTTTACAATTGTCATAAAGTATGCTGTAAAACTGTGTTTATCTCGTGGTACACAGCTATAAAGGAAATTGCAGTTTCTAGAGTCCGTAAAGTACATTGTCTTCAGTATAAACAACTCGGAAAGGTTATTTACTCATGCAACTTTTAAACTAATAATTAGGATATTCCTGCTGTCGTAAACACACTGGAATTCCTATGAGTGTTCTTTGTGGCGATGATGCATATTTAATTGTTTGCGATAAGAGCGGAGTGTGGCTGTCCGAACTGGGTTATAACGTAAAGACTAATTTCAGTCGTTTTTATCAACCATTGTGATTATTTCATGAGCAGAAAGCATCCGAGCTCAGATAATTTAAAACCAGTTGGAAACCAGTAGCCAAGAAGTTGGAAGTAATCGAAGACCATAGTGGTTGAGTCCGACTTGGAAAACCACAAAATATTGCATATTTTTATAGTTCAACTTTTTTTTTAAATTAACATCATTAAACGTACAGTATTACGTTTGTAAAAATAGCCTTTCCATGCTAGGAGACATGAGAAACCGTTGGACTTTCCCACCAGGCTTGATATATGGGTTTTATGGTAAGTAGTGGGAGTACTTTAGTGTAGTTTATACAATACATGCAAAATATAACTAGCAAACATATCTATGTTATATGTGAAATTTTTAAAGTGGATATCGCAAAAATACTAATTAAAGATTTAAATTGAGTACTCTGAAATTGGCATTAAGAAATTTTAAGACATGGAATCCTCAATGTATTCTTAAGATTTCAAGCTATTGATAGTTGGGTAAAGAAATGTTGGTAAAAAAATCTGTCTGCTACGTCATATGCAAGTTTCGTAACTTGCATCTTTGGATCTAAGGATTCTAATATCTTGTGTTGTATAGCTGAAATATATAATTATTTATTGAAGTCCATTAAGTTATCACTCTCAATGTGCTTTCAAACCTTAAGCCTGGCTTACACTCGCTGCAGAGACACACGCTTCACGCTTATCGAACACTAATTTGCTTTTGTATTGGGTGCACTCAACTGGAAACACTCGCAAGTAGGAAGAAATCTTCGCAGGCCTGACGATGTCAGATACAAATAACTGCTTATTTTCTCAATTCTCAATACTCTTTTCGTCTAGGATTTTTGTTGATACCAGACATTCCGCATTGAGCCAGAATATCGATATCTCTCACGGGTACAATTGGAGGTCACATTTCTTTAATAAGCATGATTAATTTTGAATAATTAAGAAATCCACAAGCATATTCACTACGTCCTAAATATTTTTTAAAATATATCTCCAGTTTCAATAATTTATTTATACTCTATTGAACTATTTACTGTTTTTTATTATTATTTAAATAGTAAGCCATGGTATAGTTGAGTGGGACAGTAGAAGCGTGAAATATTGACAGACTGCAGATATTCCAAATATCATTCTTTCGGATTACTGGTGTTAATATTCTCTGCCTACTAAAAATGCTTAATTGTCAATTATTCGTTTATTTCCGCCCGTTAATGTCTCGCCATTACAGAAATCCGCCATATTGGAAATGTATTGTGTACAGTTGAATACTCAAGTCCCATAATTTGGGCAAGTGAAGTGTCACTTTGCCCGATATTTTAACGGCGTTTAGTTAAGTACGTAGTAAAATTTAACAAGACATAATGAAATTTGTATTTACGCCGTAAATTTTCAGGTGAAATGGTTTTTACGTGAAAAAATGGTTCTGACAAACAAGCATGAATGATAACGCTTTAGTCTTGAAGTCCAATTGTTACTTTCATTTACTTACTTATCGATGGTTCAAATCCAGGTATTCAGAAATATGAGTTTATTAAATTCTGTAAATAAAAGTGTTCTCGTGTCAATAGAAAAAAATCTTTTCGTAAAGTGCACCCAATCTGAAAGCTTTTTTGTTATTTCACTGTATATAACAAGGCAATAATGGAAAATTAGTTACGAGAACAATTGTTTCATCTCTTTTTATACCCTTACAGAGTATTGATAACGTAGTTTTGCTTAAATTATTTGAGTAAGAATATTTACTGCTCATGGTTCTACCATAAAAAGGACGCTTTTTTTATAAAATAAAGTGCTCAAAAACGAGCGGCCTTTTATTTAAGTCAAAATCTATTGAGGAGAAATCTTTATACGAAGATGAGAGCACAGAGGACTTATTATTACAGTTCCTATAACGCATCAGTAAATATCATTTTAAAAGTACTTTGACTATTATTTCTTATAATAGTGTCATAAGCTTCTAAAATCTCATACCTCATGAAATCTTTCAAATATTTTAGACGGTAATAGTCGAAATCAAATAACCTCAGATAAAATAATTTTATGTACTTTTAGTTTCAGAGTAGATTTACGCGTGATGACATTTAGGCATTGCTCGTTTTAATTATTATCAGTAATTTGAATTAAATTTATTGTTTAGCCTTATTTTTATTATTTGATATTATAATTAAAATGAGAACAAAAAAATCAATAGCGCTGCTAAAAAAAACCCTTAATTTAACTTTATACTTGAAAAAGCTTAGGGCGGCTTTAGCGCAGGGGTATAATATTTTTTTGCTTTTAAAAGGTAATGATCTACGAGGGAGAAAAGAGAGAATTTCAGGCCAAGAGCTTTGCAAATTAAAGAAAACTTTTGAAACAAAATTCCCTTGCGTGTGTCATTACTGCGACTGTAATCTATTAACCAGGTGCGTAATTAAACTAGAATGTCCATGAACCAAAAAAATGATAAGGGTTAATGCATCCGTCGTGTTTCTTAACTCTAAAAAAACTTTTCTAATCAATTTTGAATTAAATTAAATTTTTGAATTTGTGACGATAAATGTAAATTGTTCAAAATGTATATGAAATACATTTTTTGTAAATTGTTTTATTAGATACAAATATGTTTAAAGTAATGTCAAATACATAATAAAAAGAAACTAAGCATATTTTAATGAAATCATTCTTATGAAATTTCATTCGTTTCTTCTCACGGAAATTAAAGCCTGGTACAATTTAAGTTGAATTAGTGTGTACATGAATTATTTATCTTGGTATATGTGAAAAAAACATTTTTTTGCTATTGACAATGTCTTGCGCTTCCGTATCAAACTCAACAAAAAAACATCACAGCGAACGTAGGAATTAATAACAATTGTTAAAAAAAAAAATACTAAGACAATCATCATCGTCGTAATTATTTACTGCTTTCAACGCACTGTTTAGGGGAATTTATTATTTTATATATATTATTTCAATTTTTATACATTTTTATTTAATTTTAAAAAACCTGAATACTATATATAAAAAAAATAAAAAATGGTTTTGATATTATGTGCACCCAGCTAGAAAGGAAATAAACAAATAAGCAAATATTTTTCAGAGTGGCCTTGGAGTCTGCCCATTAGACTATTAATTTTTGACTGCAGTGATTATATTATTGTTATAGCTCGGTTTTATTAATATATTAAATAACAATGTATTATTAGATAATAATGTTATAAGTAACATATGAAATAGCAATTTGACGTCAGTAAATACTTTGTATGTTTTTAAACATAATTTTTTTCCCTGGTTGCATAGAGTAGCATTATGCTGTTTTTACATTGTGATGTTTTTAAGGAGATACTGGAAATCAACAACAGGTTTCCTTTTTGGGGTTGAATTCAGTTCCTTCATTTAATAGGGATATACCTGAAGGCGGTAAGTCACCTGAGGACCTCGACATTCTTTGCCTTACGTGATGAATGATTAACTTATTTTAAAGTAAAATCTTCTTAATTAACATTATTTTGTCATATCTTGCGTGTGAACATATTGTTTACATTAAATCTTTTTTATTATTTTTTTTAAAGATAAAAAAATATAAAACGCTTAAAATAAAAGTAACAATAAAAGCATTGCATGACACATATCTTGAATTACATTATATCTCTGTAGGATTAAAAACGGGTTTTTGATTATGGATTTTACTGGAAACTGAGGCTATGTGGACTGTAAAAATGAAAATCATAATGACGTCTTATAATTAAATCTACTATGCTAGAAGCTGAGTTTACTTGCTGTTTTGTTGACAACGTGTTTGTGTCTTATGGTTTTTGAGACAAAGATAAGACAAAATAAAAAAAATTATTTCGCGTGTTTAGTTTGTCAAAAGCATATTATTAACACATTAACACTGCATGGTTGTTTGACGTGAATCTACCATGAGATTCGATAATTGCCACGCAGAGTAGAATTTGCTGTCGGGTTAAAAATAAATATAAAACTTATAAATATGATGTAACAAAATGAATTCCGATGTTATTTATGTTTTTAAATGTTATATTTCTAAAGGTAGAAAATTTATGGAATTTACTCAAATTGTGGAAAACTTATAAAATCATAATATCTAATTAGCAAAATAATGTTGTCAATTCAATCACTCAGAATTCGGGCGTTAATGTTACATAAATTAAATGGTAATGTATATTAAAGTTAAGGTTTTTTCACTACTCACTCCTTGCAAATAGAAAGTGTCATCTGGATCTAGTGCCGGGTTGATGAGGTACTTCCCATGGTTGCAAGGGACCCCGACGAGGACTTGGAAGAGACTCGAGGCATTGTGGCCGAGTATCTCCTCCATAATAGCATACAGAGGAGGGTTGAACGGATGAAGCAACGGGTCATTGGTGTCAACACACGAATTGTTGTGAAACGCCTGTCCAGCAGAACAGCATTTGCGCATGCACTTTTTCAATTCACAGACACAGCCCCTCACGTGCGACGTCTTCTTGTCCGCCTCGTCCTTGTACACAAACTGATTCTTCAATGAATACAGTTCACCCTCGAAAAATATTGTACCGTCTTTGGCTTTGATGCCCCTCGAGATGTCGACGCTGGTGTGATAGTCGCACGGCGGAGCACAGCTGCCGGCCACGAACAGCTGTAACGCAGCAGCCACGAAAACAACAAACCTCATCCTGTCTATGGCCATCTTCAATTGTTAATATCAATCTGTCAAAACATCGCGAGCACAAAACTCCAAACTGACGCCTTCGCCGACGCGACTAAAAAAATTCACTAAATTTCAATATACTGTTTATACACTTTATCTCACAGCCGAGTAATCGCGTGCCAATATTCTTGCGAAATACATTTCACCTTTATTTATCAATCGAATTAAGATTGCAGATAAATTCATTCACCTAAAAACACTCGATCACTGCGATGGCGACGTTTTGCGCGATTGATATTTTTGTTTTACGGATTATACCGCGGCAACTGGGCGCAATTCGCGCCTGGCCTTCTGCGACGCTCGCTGGATACTTTTTTTGTAAACATTGCGTTTGCGGATACGTAATATTTGAAATCCCACTCGGAGGAGCGGGCGTCCTGCGCGGGCCGCGGTCTGCAACCGAATGGAGTTTTGATTTGACAGGACAGATTCCCGCCGCACTCCGCAATCCGCGCACGCGCAATGTGCTCTCCGCGAAAAAACAGAAAACAAATGAACGTCGACCAAAAAAGCAAAACATATAAAACAGTTGAATAATACTAAAAAAAAAAAATCTAACGTAAACAAATACACACTGCGTGCCAAGACAGTAAGTTTTTTTTTCAATATGCACTTAATTTTAACGCATAAAAAAAAAATATATATTACAAGTTGTTTTAATATTTTTTAATGCTAATTTATAATGAATATTAAGGCTGTGCTTACAGCACGGTGTGTGGTTATTATCCCTTGGTTTATGGCAGTCATGTCAAAGATACGGCCCGCGGGCCGCATCCGGCCCTCGAGCCGTATCAATACGGCCCGCGATCGCAATGTGTCACAAAAAGAAGAATCATGTTTTTTAGAGCTTTTAGACTTATTTTATTTGAATCTGGCCCGCCTACACATACTAAATTTAATATATGGCCCTCTGCAAAATTGAGTTTGACACCTCTGGTTCATAGCATGTGGCTTAGGTGGTAGCTTGTGTACGGAAAAATATGTACAAAAATCCCATTAGCTCATGTTGAATGATTTTTTTTAGATTATGCGTTGTACTGCCGTTAATATTGAATGTGCATTGTTTTAAATGTCTTTTAACACGTGGTTTATTTGAATAGTGACAGGTTTTGGGACCGCAATGAGTGCAGCGTCAGTCGAATTGTAACAATAACAGCTGTTGAGTCGTGGGTAGAAAAAGCCAGACAAATTCCTTTTGTTCGATGTAGAACGTTCGCGATAGTAAATTAGGCATTTGAAGTCAACATAAAATATAATAACAAAAGTGCATTGATTTTATTTTACTATGTTTTAACTTTTACAAATAAAGATTAAATTTTATGTTTTTGTTTTTTTTCTTAATTCTTAATATACTCTTATTTAAAGATGAAATCAAAATATCAGATTTAATTAAAAAATATATAATTACACATGGGATGTAAACTAAAAATAATATCCTATAATAATATGATAATTTTTTTGAAATCGTTATTCAAAGCGTAGGATTTGAGGTCTTTGACCTTTGCACTCTGCGTGTGAATTCAGCTCTTTGAACACTTCACTAACAAGCCAATCGTGATCATTACACATCCATTACAATTTTTTTTTAATTTTATCGTGTGTTTTGATTCTAGTTCCGCAAACATATCTCTGTTTAGTGGTCAAGTTACAATAATAATTTATTTCTTTATCTATAGATGTCACTACACTGTATATAAATAATATTGAAATTTAAAAAAAAAAAAACATAAACCACTCCAAAAACTTATTAAATATCCTTTTCACAATTTATTGAAAAATTATAAACTCAACCCTAAGAGCTTCGGAGCTTGACAGCTTCCTAAACAAATAAAGTTAAATACATCTTTTGATTCTTTTTGACTACTCGTCTTTAGCAAGTCTGTCATGTGTGAAATACTTTTTTATCATTGGTGGATTGGGCTAGATTATTTAATAGGGTGTTTTCGTCCTCATTCCGTAAGTGGAAGACACCATAGTTCGGATAAACTGAATAATGAGTCTACAACCGCAATACTTTGTAAGAGTAGGAGACCACAATCAAGAGATGCGATTATAGTAAATGCGAATGTGTCCAACTTTACACATCTAGCATAAGTTATTATTTACGATTGAATCACACAAAATCTTGCTCACAGAATATTTTTTTCCTTTGCTTTAAATATAATAGAAAATAACTTATTGATACATCCAGCCTGGGAACCTCGCGATCAGCAAGTGAGTGAGCTAACCTCTAGTAATATCAGCATTGACTATCATTTACTTTGTATTAGGAAATAGACTAAATTTTACAATATATAATAATATACAATATATAATGTATAGTTTGATAACGTACATAATTTTCCGGATGTTTCAACCAAAATCCGTTGATTATTCACCACAAAATATTCCGGATTAGTAGCACCTGAGACACCATCATGAAAAGGTAGATTAATTTAAAAAATAATATATGCGGCAAAAAAGTGCAGCCATTGTATATACTTAATTATTTATTTTTAATAATGGATAAGGTATATATGTACTGTCAATATCCGTTCTGTGATTGTTACCTGCACGCTGGCAGCTAATGCGCAACAGAGACTTCACGAAACCAAAGTAGTTCGAGCCCTTTTAAAACGAATTAAATATATCAATCAATCAACAGGATCTAACAGGATGCGTGAACCTATATTTTCTTAACGTTTCCAATTATAATATTATTTTTTTATACGTTTTGATTACCTTTAAATTTACCGTCCATAAAAAGTTGAAAAAGTCATGTCAACCATGATTATATTTGGTTGTTATTACTATTACCAAGACATGCTGTATATAAAAATGTAGAATCTTATAGTTTTGGGTTCTGAACAAAGTGTACGTAAGTTTTATGTTTATACAGAATATTCTTGGATCTATTTATTGTATTATGGCATTAGGTATTATTTTAATATTGCAATTGTAAATTAACTAACCAAATCATTGCGTCATTTGGCAACCAAATAATTATGTCATTATTGATGAGCCGTACATATTGTTCTCTTTTGTGATAATTTTGAAGAACTTATGCATTCATTTTTTTTCTACTAAAACATTGCCGTCATCATTCAAAATATCACTATCTTTACGATAATATATCTATGTCTTGCGTTAGTATCTAAGGCAATAAAAAACTGCACACGGAGCATCTCACAATATATTAACAAATACATGTTTTAATTCATGAAAAATGCGGAAATAAATACAAGCATTGCAATGTCCACGTGCTTGTAAAATGAGACATAGTAAGTTACATGAGATAGCTTACCGTGTTGACAGACACCTTAGTCACCAGGTACTTCTCGACGCACGAGAGTGTCGTCACGTCAACCATGACTCCTTGCGCCTTGAAGTCGATGAAAGCCTTGTTGGGGACGATGGTCGGGTTGAAGGGGCTGACGAGAGGGCTGGCAGACTTCACGCACTTGGTGCCCGAGTAGGCCTCTCCCCTGTTGCAGCATTTTCGGATGCACTTGGCTTTGAGACACGCGCAGCCTCGCACTGTCGTATTTCCGTCCACGACTGAAATGAAACGATCGTTGGGTCCGTAGCTTATCCCTTCGTAGACTATTTGGTCTTTGATCATTTTTCCTTGCGATATATCCACGCTTGAAAACACATCACACGGTGCCGGTGATTTCGCACCCGCGCAGAATCCTGCTAAAGCCACAACTAGCAACACAAAAATAGACATTTTCAGTCAGTCAATCACTTTCACAAAGAAACAGCGTTTTCAGTTGTGCATCACAAAAATTATTCACACGTCGATTGTACATATCACTTTTAGAAATACGGCATTTCTGATTTATGCATTTATTCGGTTATTTCCCTGGCATCTCGTTGCTAGTTCCAGCGGAAGATTTTTGGTAACTAATTTTCAGGTCGAAAACTTTCAAAGATACTCCTTGATGGCTATCAGCGATAACGTCTTATCGTTTGTCGGTTTATCGGTAAATATTATTAAAGGTGTATACCAACTTGGCATGCGACACAACACGTCCGTCGTATTTCTAACGCATGACTGACTATATCGAGAACGAGTGCTTCAGTTATGTCAAACCGTTTTTAGAATCTTGTATTACATTATGCATACAAGTATAACCTTATTAGTATATATATATATATATATATATATATATATATATATATATATATATATATATATATATATATATATATATATAGTTTTTAAAAACATGGACGTTTGTGTTTTCAGGTTTTAGTCACAAAATAGTATAGACAGAGCAAACTGCCTATTGTTATGCTAAAGCTAAACTAACGTGCTATGGTTTAATGGTGTTTTAACCAGCTGTTCTTTTTATTGTCTGGGTATACATTGCGATATCCGGAGTAAATATTGAATTTAGCTCAATAAACCATGGTTTTTGAAGACCCAGCGTAACATTAGTTTATCTCTGCATAATACGATTAGAAGTCTTGCATGGATGTATACATTTACAAACAGGTATTTTTTAACGTTTTAAATCCTATGCGTATATATCTCGATGCAATAATAAAACAGAATTTAAGAGATAATGAAAGTGTGTATTATCAGATATTTTTCATTGGTGGTATGGATTTTATTCTTTATAACAAGAAGTGTCCAATACAACGGTCTTGAGAATGAACAGGAGTGAAAAGATTTTAAAAGAGTCCAAAATGGTGTTGACCCATTTTATAAATTGATTAACTTTTCAACATATTATAGAATTCTCATTTAAAATGGATCCACTATCAAAATTTGATGCGACGTAACACCCAAGAAAAGCACTGTATTTAAAACTGCATACAGTGCTTGCGGAATATTTTTTTCCTTCATTGTAATTTAATAAACCAAGTTAAGAATTTTTTGTCTGCTTACGATGCTTTAATAAAAATAAATGCATAATCAAAGAGCACTTAGATTTTTTCACATTAAAATTATAATTTATGAATAATTTTATGTCCTTTTCGGAATTTAAGAGTCAACGTAAAACATGGCTTACGACTTATATTGTTATTAAGATTTTATACTATAAAAAATGATTAAATTAGTTATTAATTGCAAACAAAATAACCGCATCCGGTTACAGAGAGCTGTACTTTATTGATAACCACAAACATCATGTCTAATTGGCAATGCAAATGGTTAAGGTAATTTATAATAATATATTTGCATTTTTAACCCGTGTTTTACGTGTATTTGGGAATTAAAACTAAAAATACACTTTAGTTTCGAGATTGATAAAAAAACGTAACTATGCGTATGTTAAAAATCAAATTGTTTTTAGAAATGAATAGTAAGACGTATGTACTAATATTAGCAAATCTAACTAAAAGTAATGATAATTTTATTTGACTTGATTTTTCATGAATTTAACAAAGTATGAAATAAATTAACTGCGCTATAATAATACTTATCATTTTGCCCTTTGAAAATTAACTGTAATTGTCATACATTAGTATTTTACATCTTTGAATAAATAATATAAAGTTTATTGAATTTTTATATCAAACACAAACAATAGTAACAAAGCTATGTTTGTCTGTAATTCTGATTTTTGATAGATCAATATTTTTCGCGCGACGAGATCTATGTTTTAAAAAAATGTCATCTCGGTGCCGTTTCGAATTTAATTGATATCAAAAAAATCAATATTTTAATGTAAATTATTTTTTATTATGTTTTATTATGTCTCTACTAAAATCGTTAAAAAAAAAAACACGAAAACGTCTATGACTATGGGGATCAGTTTATTGTCTATGGAAGTCCGCAAAGTTGGTCGCGAAGATCCTTTTCAAACTCCCGCTAGTAAATTTAACATATCGAAAGGTTGACACTAAGGAAGCCCGATTTGTGTAATCTCGCTAAACAAACTTTTCTTAGCTCTATAAATATTGTTGAAAGTGAATATTCAATATGAATGTCTTACAAAGTAACAAGTTTATAAAGCGCCAAACGGCTAATAATCGCACAGGCGGGAGAGCTAATACAATTTTCAAGCAAGGATATCAAAATCCAAGAATTGGTATTTAGCCAAACCTTTTGCAAGAAAATTAAAACAATTAATCTATTATATTTATGTATATACGATAATACGCATGCTGATGTTTATATTGTAATATTACAGGTATTGTAGCAAATACAACAACTCCTCGATATTCATTTGATGGCGTTCTGAGTTCAACCAAATCAGGAAATAACACAGCAAATACTAGCATGGGGCCTCCTCAACTTCCGATACGCAATGGCAAGAAAAGGTTAAATTCCGAATACATTTATTTATTAAAATAATATCCCACTTATCTCAAATTTAATGATTTGCAAAAATTACGACGATGCATAAAATTTTATGAATCGGATGTCAGTTGTTTTCAATTTCAAAATTGTCACCAAGTCAAAATTTTGTTACCATATTTTCTAAAAAAGTTTTGCACGTTTGAAAAAGTTTTCGCTGTTCTGTTAAAGTAAAACTTTCTTAGTATACATCTTTAATTATATCTAAAATAAATATGCAATATCAATGTGTAGCGGTCAAAGAGAATTGGACTCAATCTCGAGTAAAGATGTGTCAGGGCAGTACAGAGGCTTGTGGACTCCGAAGTACGGAGGACCACAGTGCAGTTCTACAAGCAGGGGTAAATATATATATTCCAATAATCTATGTAAAGTATGTGAGTGAAACATATTAGTTCAAATTAACCCTAAATAATATAAATTATACTTACATTAATTGTAAGAACACATGTAATGTTAGCATAAATCGCTTTGACAAAATCAAAGAAGAGTCCAATTTATCTTATCGCCATCTCCTGATACCATCACTAGATAGAATAAACCTTCCTCTAGCTATCTCTTTAATACTATATGATAACTCATGCAAACTTTGGCTAGAAGTGTTGTCTTGCCTATGTAAATGAAATTGGGTATATCCTGCCCACATACCGATATATGTCTTCAGTATGTGAAGAATATTATGGTTAATTGCGTGAGAAATAAAAACCACAAATAATCCTGTGTGGTCAAATTGATTATGGAATAAAATTAATTAAATATGTTAAATGATTAGAATCACATAGATCTCTCTAATTAGAGAGATCTAAAATAATAATTATTTACAATAAAATTTTTAGTATTTCTTGCTTTTCATTCAGTGAATAACCACAGATTTATTTATCTGTAACTACTGATTTAGGTCATTCATAAATATGTAGTTGAATTTATATTTATATTTTGGAATACCTTAATCTCATTTATACAATATTATTTTTGCAGCCAGCTGGTTTCGATAAAGATAGCATGAAATCTGTTGAAATTGCTGTCCGATCAAAACTTAATTCCGGAAATGCTGCAGAGTGGATTTTGAATGTGACCAAAGTCACTATACGTTCATTTAATGATAAAGTAATTGGGTACATTGAATTTGAAAAAGAACACATTCCATACATGATAATATTTAAAGTGAATTGATTGCTGCTAGACTAAAGACATTGGTTACTGTTTTAGGAGTTACTGGATGATTTTCTTCCAAGCAATAATTATTTTAATTCATTTTCATCTTTTCCCATCATTGCTTTTCAGTCTTACTAAATTTTTGGTCTAATTTTTAATATAATGGGTTCCAAGTGTGAAACAGATAATACCAACATATTAACATAGTTAAAAAATGTTGTTTTTATCCAGCCAACTACAAGCCTGTCATGAAGAATCAAATATTGAGGATTCATTGTACCATTTTTGTATTCCCAGGTCCGATGAGTGGGAGCCGCTCTCGTACTACTCCATGTTCCACTACCAGCAACACCACCATAGCGGATTCCTGTATTATACTAGGTAATCAATTATAAATTTTTGATTAATCGAGGTATAATCCTGGGTGTCTGTAGTTGGTATATTTTATTTAACGAGATTTTAACGGGTTTAAACCATAGTAAATTGTTTAGTATAGTCAAAATATATTTTCTTAAAATTTTCTTTAAAAATGATTTCAATAGTTCTTACATTTTTTTTCACATTTCCTCCCTTCACTCAGCAATATCAGAGGGTCGTGGCGCGGCACGTGGAGAAGTAGGAATGGCCGCCGTGGACTTACGAAGACCATACCTTGAACTCTGTCAGCTCAGTGACTCCCATTCCTATCTCCACTCTCTCACCAAGATACACTATTTCCATCCCGTTGAGGTTGTACCACTCACATGATATCCTGATACCCTCATTGATTCGACTTTGGTTTTCCTCACTGTATTGCATTTTAGATTAATATAAATCGAAATCTGTTGCTATAAAAAATTGTAAATCTAAATATTATATTTTTTTTAGATAATTGTCCCTCACACATTCAACCAGGGTGTAGTACCCACTGAACTGTATCGACTACTAAAGGACCACTTTCCATCAGTGCGTCTGACATCTGTTCAGAGGAAGAACTTCTCTGATGCCAATGGTCTTCAGCAGATTCAGCATCTGTGTGCACCAGAGTACAGCTCAGTTCAACTTCAACTGATGCATAAGTATATTAATATTAAGAATTGATTTGTTATTTCTATTAAGTATCTTTAAAAATACATTTTTTCTTAATTGTATTTTTTCTTAATTGTGAATTAATTGTAACAACACTTCTAGGTTCTATGCTCTCACAGCAGCAGCCGCAGTTCTCAAGTATGTTGAGTACATACAGTGTGTCATATTTGCACCTCATTCTCTGAAAATTGAATATCATGGTTCACAAAACTCTACACTTATAGGTAAAAGAATTTAGCAAGGTTTATTCAAGGCAGTAATAATGAAAATAATTTAAACAAACCGAAAAAATCTTTTAAAAATGAAGTTCTTTCTAACCATGATTTATTGTTCAAATTGTAAATGTACTTAAGAGTTGGTGTATACTAATGAGTAACTTTTTAAAGTAGTTAACTGCATCAGTTGTCTTATTCACAGATGTCGATACAGCGATTCGTTTAGAGTTAGTGGAATCTCTATCCGGTGCAAGTGAAAGAGGGAGCAGTCTCATCTCTATTCTGAACTACACAAACACGGCTGGTGGACTTCGAGCTCTCCGTGCTGATCTTCTTCAGCCCCCGTGTGACCTGACTCGCATCGCAGCACGTCTGGCTTGTGTTGAAGAACTACTGAACAATCAGGATGGATTAATGCCAGCTTTACAGGTAATTTTCACAAGTATGAACTGCTTTGGTTTGGAAAATAATAAAAATTAATTTGAACCATGAAAAGAAATTTGTACCAACAATGTTTTTTAAATTGTAAAAATATATATGGTTATAATTTCAGAGTGTGATGAGGCAGTTATATGATGTAGATAAGGTACTGTGGTTATGCATGCAACTCCCAACACAAGACGGCAATAGAGCTGGAGAGGCGCAACTCAACCACACTCTCCAACTACAGGCCACAGCTGCCCTCATCCCTGCGCTGGTGACCGCTCTGAGTATTGCTAAGGGACAGTGGTTCTCCAGGGTTAAGCAGGTAAGGTTTAGATTATAATTTGTTCAAAATACATGTAGTCTATTTATAATCATATTTCTTTATTTTTTTTTTATTCGGAATTTTTTGGTTGCATGAATTTGACTAATCAGATCAAAGCAAGTTAGGTGTTAATTTGATTGTTGTATAATTTTACTAGGATCTTGAAGACCCAAAGTTCACTGAGATATCCCTTCGCATATCTCGTGTTCTGCACGACAACCTCTCTCCCAGCCGCACTGCCACTGCCCACCTCCAGCGCTGTTTCTCCGTCAAGCCTGGGATTAATGGGCTTTTGGATGTGGCCCGTCGTTCTTATTGTGAGCTCGTCAGCGATGCCCAAACTCGAGTTGAACAATTAGCCGAGGAGCACACGCTGCCGCTGAAACTGGGTGGAGGCACCAGAGGACTAAGGATACAAATGAGTGGAAAGAGAATCAAGGAATGTATTTCTAATCTGCACCCTATTTTCTTAGAGGTAAGATGTTTAAAATTTCATCATTTATTCTCATGAAAGTCGATCAACTTGGTACTTTCGGCTTGGTTTCGTATTGGCAGTCGGAAATTATTGATTATATTGACCATTGAAATGTTCAAATGTAGTATGTTCATGTAGTTTTGGTTGCGTTTATAATGTTCTTTCTTAAATTTGATATGGTGCTATTTTTTTAAGGTTCATGTCAGTGGAAATACTGTGTCCATGACTACAGAAGAGATTGTCATACTGGATCAGCAAGCCAGAGAATCTCTGAGCGAAATTCAGACCATGAGCAATATGTATAAAAAATGTCTTAAAATTAAATTAACTTTGTGCATACTTTAGTATCTTTGATAAGTGGAATTAGCCGGCCAATTGAAGCTCGCATTTAAAGAATTACCCACTGTGTATATTAAAAAGTATACACAATACATAAATAAATCTTACCAAAATATGCTTCCCTTATAATTTATGTAATTAAGTTGTGATTTATTTTATTAAGATTGATGACATGCTTTATAAATATATTTCATCGCACATTGTAAATATTCAAGTTTAGTCACTCCCCAGTAAAACGTTTTCGACTCATAACTTTTTTCAATAAAGACAAATATTTTTCAGTGTAATCTTTGGCCTGCTAACTGAGCTACGCCCCTACATGGGGATTCTTTATAAGTTATGTGAGCACGTTGCTGAATTGGACGTATTGTTGTCTTTAGCGCAGGTATGATGAATTATTTTAAAGTTTATACATAAATGTATTGCATTCTGCATTATTTTCTTTAAAATTGTTGCTACCAGCAAAAATGTAGAAACTGGCTTATCTGCATGTTATTGAGCATATTTCCGCATCAACATATCTTGATTATATAAATTCCTAAAAAAAATTTATAAATTTTACTAGGAAAAATTTGTATATTTGATGGCAATAATGCTTTATTACTTGTATAGACTTCACATCATTGCTATGTATATACAAGTATTTAAAAATAAGATGTTATTTTAATTTAAAAAAATAGGTAAGCAGTGCTGCATATTATGTGAAGCCAACTTTCAACGAATACTTGGAATTGAAGGAATCAGTACACCCTATGTTGGACTACCTTATTTCTACTTCTCCTGTTGCCAATGATGTTGTAAGTGTTCAAATACCCAGTTCATGATGTCTTGTATTTAAAATATTAATGATGTTTTGATTTGGATATTGTAGTTTTCATCCCCTGAATATAATTTTCACATCATAACCGGCCCCAACATGGGCGGAAAAAGTATCTTCATCAAGCAGATTGCATTACTTCAAATAATGGCACAGGTTTGTTTAATATTATTTGATGCAGTTGCGATAACTTTTTGATTTAATAAACAAAAACTATGTTTTGTTTAAAAAAAAGTTTTGGGATATAATACCTTTATTTTAATACATGATCATGCATGAAAATAATACTTCAATTATGCTATTCAAAACCCAAACGATGCTCCTGTAGCATGAGATTAATAATAATCTTATGGATTGTGAACACCAAAGTAATGTGATTTGATTTTGAAATTTTTTTAATTCATTTAATTATTATATTTAAGTCTACTCAAAGACTAAGGGAAATTATTTGGTTGCAAATTATAGGTTTTTTTCTAAAACAATATTATTAAATGTTAGATAGTATTGATATTGTCTTTTTTTTAATAGATTGGCTGTTTTGTCCCTGCAAGTAGCGCAGTATTCCGGATAACTGACCACATATTCTCGAGGATTGGTTTTAATGATAGCATCGAATGTAACGCTTCAACTTATGTCCTGGAAGTATGAATTAACATCTATTAAGTTATATAGATAACCAATGTGTGTAAATTTCAAGTATTTTGTATGGTGATTCTTGTAATAATTTAATTATAGATGAAAGAAATCCATTACATTCTGCAGACCATTACGCCAACCAGTTTGGTTATAGTTGATGAACTTTGCAGGTTAGTTGTTGATTATTATTTATAAGAAACAGATTATGTTAGCATGGCCATAATTTCATAGAATCAAAAACACCAGTGAATAACAAATTATAAACAAAAAAATTCTAGAGGGCTTACTCTAAATAGTTTTTGTGAACAAAATAGTATTTTTTTTCCTAATTTTGATATTAGAAAACTTAAATTTTTCAGATTCATTTGGATTTGATTATTTTATAATATTTCAACATTACATTTCTTAAGCCAACCAATAAACACTGGATATATTTCTTGCCTTGTATAATAAAATCACTTCAACTATGAATTTTTTACTCCATTAGAGGAACGTCATGCGAAGAAGGGACAAGTATGGCTTGGGCCATATGCGAGCGCTTATTGAATACGGAGGCATTCACGTTCTTCACAACTCACTTCCTGTACCTCACCAGACTGCAAGACTCCTATCCAAATGTCGTCAAGTTTGTATTCATAAATATTTCTAAGCATATAAAATATAAGGGTTGCAAGCCTCTGAACTTGACTTTGATCAGATACTTCATTGCAGCTAATCTCTCTTATAGGTACATCATTGAATAATCAACAGATAATGTTCATAATATTGACTGCAAACATCTTATAAAAAAATAATACGAATTTAGGTTTAATAATCAAATCAATATTTTGTACAGTTTGCACTTGTGCGATGTCAGATAATAATTTTGATTAAATAAAAAACAAATCATGTCATAGATACTAAACACATTCAGAAAATAAGTAAACATGTTGTGGATTCTTGTTATTTTTTGATTATCAGGACTTCTTTTCAAAACAATAATATTTTCAGTTTACATACGGATGCAGAAGAAATGGCCGATCCTAACAGAGAAAATGCCAAGAGATTGATTTACAAACATAAAATACTTCCAGGAGTCACAACTATCGAGCACTATGGTCTCACGCTTGCACGGAATACCAACTTGCCACAAAGTGTGGTCAGCCTAGCTGATGACCTTGCAGAAATAATTGCTAAACATAAGAAAGTAAGACTTCCTTTCCTTCCATTAAAGTAGTTTACATTTCCATATTCCATAGTAATAATCATTATGACATTGTTTTCTTTTATTGAGAACTTTCAGTGAGAAGCAGGCTTTAAAATAATTGTATGTCTTAATGTTTACAGGTAACAAATTGCTACTACAGAATATAAAGAGCAAATCATTACTTTTGTTTTTAGTTAAACTTTGAAATTCTATTGCTCGATAGGTCATAATTTTGCAAGAGTAATGTTACAGATCAGATCTTTCAAACATAATTTTTATCTAATTTTAATACTTAAATTTATTGTAAAAACCGTAATAAATAGCTTGTTTTCCTTTAAGTTCCTAGGTTTTACTGCTCTCCAGAATGTCATTTTCTTACATCGACCTTAGTGAACGCTTTTAACTAGGCAGGATAGCATTCATAATATTCTTCAATAGTTGACTACTATTATCAACCTACCTCTTTTTAAGTTTAATTAGATATTTAAGGTCTAAGATAGCACAGTATGATTCAGTGGGCATGTAGCCTTTTAAATCATTTATTATAAATCACCTTTCACCTCTTGTTTATTAATATTCACTTATCAGTTTGCGTGTGATCTGAATGATTTGTACTGTTTTCTTTCATTTAATTCAGCCTCTTCCTGCCACCGACCAAGCCAAGTCTGTTGATTTCACAATATACAAGCTGGCTGCTGACCTCCGACAGGAATGTCGCAGGTCTGATGCAACCGATGAAAAACTTAACGAAATGATTGAAAAATTTAAAGAAATGCATCCAAATATTATGCGTATAATTCTTGCCAAAAAAATCAACAGTAAAAATACAAGCAGTGCAGACACAAGCGAAAAAGATGAAAACTCGTCCGGGAATAGAGTAAAAGCCACTTCTGTTACAGCATCTAGGAAAAGGAGTATTCAGACTTCTCAAGAAAATCCTCTCACTCCTCTTCATGAAATGTGCTTAGCCGAAGCTGGAAATAGCTCCTACGGTGAAGCGAGTTTCATAAAAAAGCCTGATCTTCATGACAGATCTCAAGTTGCTATTAATGATAGTAATTTTTCATCAATTGGAAACAGTACGTCATTTATAGAAAATTCATATAATGTTGGCGATAAGAGATTGGAACGCAAAGTTGTTTTGAGTAATAACAACGAGTCAGTTACTTGTGCCATTATGAATTTTAATAGTATTTCGAAATATGTTCCGTATCATTCACAGCCTGCACCTCTCTTTGATGAAAAATGTTCTCAAAAAAATGACATCATGACTTCACAGCACTCTCAAAGGATCATGACTCCAGAGTCTTTCACTTTTCATAATGAAACAGCCCCAAAGATTCGAGAAATTAGCAATTTAACAGGAAGACTCGATAATAAAATGTTAGAAATCACCGAATCGCAAGAAAAACAATCTGAGAATCAGTTACATCGCACATCAACGCTGCAAGAACCTCTTGTTCATATTTTAGATTTACCCAAAAATGCATCGCAAAAGATTCTAGCTGATGAGAACGATTCTTTTAAATCTGGATTTCGAAAATATGCCTCTTTCACTAGCCGAGAGTCGGATAGTGCAATGAGTTTTTCCGATGCTAAATCTTGCCAATCTGCTGAAAGCCACAGGTCGAGTCACTTGGGAGATGTGGTGATCGGTGATCTATCAGAATTTGAGATATTTATTGACAACATATCCAAATCGTCCGATGCTGAAAATGAGTCGTGATTTTTACAATTATCTTAAATATAATGATGCATTTTATCCCTAATATTTTAATTCTCTTTTCCTGTGAATGAGTGTTCAAATCAATATTAATAATTGTTGAATAATTTATTCTATGTCTCATAGATTTTTGTAGTACTTGCCAAATAATAATATGTTTGATTTAATCATTAAATAAAACTCCTTGTGCGAAATTTTGAAACTTTTCATTTTACATAACATACCATGTCACAAGTTACATATAATAATAGTTAATTCAAATTACTTTACCTATCTTTCACCCTTATTATTTTTATAAGTAGAGGCAAATTTTAGTTTTTATAAACGGGTAAAATATCATAGTCTGATGGATTCCGTGCTTGACTGAAAATGCAATATTCTTGTAAGGTAATAATTTATTTACTATTCATTTGATAATATGACAATATATGCTGCATTTTATATGTGAATTCAAATGGAAAAAAAACTACAAGGCACAAGTATTTTGGTAAAACTTTAACATTTGAATAAAATAAGTCGTTGATATATATTTAACATAAAATTGAATAACAAAGAGCTGCCTCTGTAAATAAATACTTCAAAAGAGTAATGTTTTGTTAAGTTAATGATGATTTTTATTTTATGTGTTTATTCTAGAGGTCATGGTGTCACTACAAAGAAATACATTTTTACACCGACTGCTGTTTTTCTATGACCAGCTCGGTACAGGGAGAGCAGCTGTTTAAACTTGGTAGATACATACTCTTTATACATTAGTAGAAAACCACTATTTGAATGTATGTACATCTGCTAAATAAACTTTGAACTTTCTTTATCATGCTAGCCTTGGGACTATATTAATTTGATTTGCTTATTCATTGCACATTATAATTTTTGGACTACTTAATATGTAGATTTTAGGTCAGAAGATCTTGGTAGAATTGAAAATACAATCTAATGTAATTAGGTGAGCATGTATCTATCCAGTATGCTGATATAACTCATAGTAATAAAATATTCTTTATTACTGATAATAAAATGATTATCTGATAAATGCACGTAGATTATCAAGCTTATTCAATCATTCTTTTTTTTACAGATAATTCCTTAGAAGCAATGAAGTTATAAGAAGAAGGTAATAGTGACAAAATATACCTGGAAATTAAGGTAAGATAAGTAAATCAAAACTTTTTGAATTGTTTTTTTCTATATTATATTGTAGCCACTTTTCTGATGGGGTTTGTATTTTTATTGAAAACATTAAACTTGAATAGTATTAATGTATTTATTTAAAAATCCTATCCTACTTGTCTTTATATCACAGACAAGCTTCCTTGGGTGGAGGCTAGACACTTATTATTATTTTATCTTATTAAATTGACAAAACACAGCGCTATTTTAACACGCACAAATACACTAAGCAAAACACCGGAAGCCGTATAACCATGAGGTTATGCTAATATCAATAAACCTATCAAGGTATATTAATATTATTAAAAGTGGTCAATTACATGATTTTTCTAGATTTATTTTCTAATCAAGAACTCCATAGAAAAAAAAGTACTTAATATGTTGTTTTCATATTTTTTATGATCAATCATATATATATATGTATTATTGAATTTTTTTTATTTTAAAGTGTTATATGTAAACTTAAGAAAATTATGTTATAATTTTGGTTTTATGTATGTATGTGAATAATTTTTGTATTTAACTGTACAGGTTAATATTGAATAGTATTATTTTTATTATCAGAAATGATTGTAGGCATGCGAGTGATCCAGTATTCACGTTAACCTTCAGGTTGGCTTGCAATTATGCATGGGGACACGACCAATCTTTAAAGGGCCTGTACATTTACATTACTTTATACATGCTGATCAAATAAAATATTAAATTACTACTATGCGGCCTGTCCTATTAATAAACCCAACGAGTAGCTTAATTAAGTTTGGTATCTTTGATTTGTGATGCAATTCATTGAAATTTGGACGTGAAAGCCTCTGGCTTATCAGATCACGTTAATTGCTAATAAATAAATTATAAGACTAGGCGGTAAATTTATTCATGAAATAAAATGCGTTTGAAATTGAAAATAATTATGCTGAACTTTTGAAAAAATTTCTAATCTACATTTGCATAAAATTGTCTATGTACATACCTACTTATGATTTGTTTTAAAATTAAAAAAACGTCACTAATATGAAACCTTTTATATTATATTTTAACTACTCTGTGCTTATTTAAATGCCTAAAGCCAAATACAAATAAAAATATAAAATATAAAAATCACAAAATAATTTAGTCATAACCTTTTTAATTTAACTTTAGTTATTTCTTTTTAATATTTTGTTTATAATTAATTAAAATTTTCGGTTTCCTTTCTATTTATTTAGAATCTGTAATATCCATTTATTTACCTAATTTGTATAATATGCAAACTTACTCGTATTCTGCAGCGAAAACTATTTCTTGCCAATTAGGTATTTCATTTTATTAATTTTTACCTGTTGTGTTAATAACGACGAATACAAAAAGTCAAAAGATCTTTGTATCATAAATTTTAAAATGTATTATTTATGCAGCTGAGTTAAAAAAGTATATTTACGAAATATATAAAACCATAAATTCCTTTTTAGTGGCAACGCATATTTTAACACAATCTCTACATTACCAGGAAGGAAATTTTGAAGGTATTGAACCTTAGAATGAAGTACGTCTGTATTTATATTAGATATTACTTTTCAAAACAACATGTATTTCTTTTAAGACCGTTGACATAAAACCGGGATATTTCTTTTTATTGTTTTCTGTAAATAGAATATAATATTGCCTACCTGCATGAAGTCATTGAACTTCGTCGGGAAGAATAAATTTTCCACTGCACTCTGAGGCAATATTTTTTGCTAAAAGGCTACGTGGTAGAGCCAGATATAGCAGACTGAGCAATCAGCTGTGCCTTACTTGTTACGTTCCAGGTATATTCATGCACACAGAGAGAAAATCATAGAACCTGTTCAATCATAGAGGATTTTTCTCAACCGTGCTTGTTTTACCAACCGTGGGATTTCGAGGTCAAATCCAGACGCAACAATAAGTTCTATAAAAATTATCTACGAGTTCAAAGAAAAAAAAACCCTTACAGAAGAACCGGTTTTACAGACACGTATGACCGGCTCTGGTCGCTTTAGTCCACATCTTTACGTTTGCGGTCTCTTACTCAAATTCGCTCTTAAATTCATCTTTACACTTGAAGTAAATATAGTAAATAAAAAAATAAATTTTGAATCAATGATTTTTTTAAAATTAACTTGTTGGCTTGGTGTTGAGACTCGGCTTTTAATAGACCTCGAATCACAAGCTTATGTACCTCACTCCACTTTTAGTTTGATCGAAGACGGTTTGTATCGACATGGATACGAATTGCTTGAAACAAATCGGGGGTCTTTTTTGTCTTGCATACTATATTACAAAAAGCTATGACGTCGTTTTTCTACGGTTTATGTTAATCTGTTAAATTGAACGACTGTGAATAGACGGTTAAGTTTTTATAGCGGCTTCGAGTGTCCTCATTTTTACAGAAGGTAATCATCAGCTAGGCGCAAGCCAGATTTTTTTTACTATATTTAATAATTGTCATTAATATTTGACATCGATTAGCCGTGTCTTAAACTTGGACAACGCCCGGGGCTGGTTGAATAATACCGAGCTTTGAAACAGTGTTTCTCAATCTTCTCTGCCCCCCTGCATCATAAAAGCTCTGAATAATCTTTAATTTGTTATTGGATTTAAAAATTTCATTTGTTATTGTCCACTCTAGTTTTTTTTACAAGTGGAGTCTTCTTAGCTATCCGATAGCTTTCGAATTCGATTTTTCAATAACTTCATAACTGTAGATCGTGGAAATATAAAATCGTCCTTAATGTTACTATCACCCACCCTTATGCTCTCTCCGGTGCCTGCCATGGGGGATAATGGGGTTAGGCTTAGGAACCACTGATTTACACCGCAGAACTGATAGGAAAAAATACAAACCTAGCCTTGTTTCTATTTTATAAATAAAAGAAAGTTAATTAATATCGACGCTGGAAAGACGCGGTTTATTTAAACAGAAAAAAAATACAATTATGTAAGGGCTAATATACAAAAGTAAGCTTGTTATTTGTATTTGTCGTTTTTATTTAATAATACGTTTACATATGCATCTTGCAATTCTAGCATCATTTTAATTTTCCACCGTTGATTCAGTAGCGTGAAAGTTATAATATTTTAAAAAATTGTTATAAAAAGACAAGATTAATCAAAGAAAAAATATTTTTAATTCTGTACTAAATTTTAATTGATAGTTACCTGATATGTGCCGGTAATTTATAAGTAATCTTGCATGAAAATGAGCTTGAAAAAATCAGCATTTTAATTTAATTTTATGTTAATTAACAATAGTTAGGGCTATGCTTAAAATACGGCGTGTATCTATCTTCTGATTGTGGGGCTTACAACATGTGGCTTAGGCGGTTTCGTACATGTGTTTTTCTCTTTACGTTATTGAGTTTGTCTAGTGAAAAATACGTGTAAAAAAATCTCTATAGTATATGTATGGATAAATTATATTTTTTATGTTTTGTAGGGGTTTATCGCGACTGCGATTTGTGGCCGGCGGTCGTTTGAAATGCACCAATGCGCCACGGAGACTGTGGCCGTGACAGCTGATTGCATTTGAATAGAGGTCTGGTCAAAGCCGAGTACATGCAACCACACTAAACATGCACGTGACACAAATGGAAACATCCAGTATCGACACAACACCTCGTGCACGTGCTCGTCTGTGGAAAACTTGAAAACTACAGGCATTTGGATTGTCCGATGACCGAATCCAGTGGCACTCAGTATTATGTAAGTAAAGCGTGCTATGTTTTTGTTTCTCGGATGATGAAAGATTACAAAACTGCTTCGCGTATCTTTTTAAACGTTTATTATTATCTTTGAGTTTCAATAATTGCATCAGCGTTGTTTGTCTCATTGTACATCGCCGTTTATTACATAACACACATCGCTAACAATGAAATACAAATATTTACTAGGAAATATAAATTTATTTATTAATTATATTAAATTGGCGTAAAAGTGAAGACCAAAATTATATGCATAATTTTTTTATATAAGATAATAGGGCACGCAGTTCCAATGCATACGCATTTCAGTTAAAATACAATGATAGATTTTATGTTATCAATATTTTGGATTAAATTTAATATTTTAAATTAAAAAAAAAACTACGTGTTAATTTTTATTGGTGACCGGTTTCGCCAATCTTTCGCGTTAGCATTATCAAACTAGAGAGATTAGCTGCAGTGAAGTATCTGATAGAAGTCAAGTCCCTTGGGGCGTGTTTAAAAAAATTCTCCAAGAGATATTTTTATATACTTAGAAATATTGATGGATCCGAGGAGTCTTGCAGCCTGATGAGGTACAGGAAGTGAGTTGTGAAGAATGTGAATGCCTCCGCATTTAATAAGCGCTCGATAACAAATTTAGATATTTTGAATAAAATACTTTAGTGATTTTTCTACATGTTAATTTTTATTTGTGACCCGTTTCGCCAATCTTTCACGCTGGCATTATCAAACCGAGTCGATATATTTTATCGCGTGTTTGAAAATAAATAGATTCAAATAAGATTCCAAAAAGATTTTGAACTTAATTAATTTTTCAACGTGTTTTTATTGTATCGGTGACCGGTTTCGTCGACCTTTTGTTTTCACCGATAAAAATGATGAAGCGCAGAGCGCCGCATGGAAAACGTAAATAATCAAAACGACTGGCTTTATTATCACGAGCGCGACTATTTTTGTTACCAATGAGTGTCGGTATTATTCCTATCGTCATAACTTGAGAAAACAACATCCGAGACGATGGCGAGCGATCAGCTGCGCCGGTGCGAGCGGGACGGCGAGAGCTGCATCAGCCGCGCCGGTCTGGCGAGTGCAGGGGAGCACATGGCCAGCGTCATTATAGTACGTAGCTCACAGATAGCCGTCTATTCGGCTGAGAACCTCGCTGCAGTTGTGAGTGAGATTCGAGAGTGCCGAGTGATCCCCGTCCGCCTTCCCGGCGCCGTGATGGCCGTCGAGGGCCTTTCCGCGGCCCGTTTCAATAAAATGCGGGACTCCGAAGTCTGCGGTGCATTTTCTGTCTGGACGCGCCGCCGACAACATTCTCCGATCGCCGGTGATCCGTGTTGAAAAACTTTCACAAGCGACTGCACTTCGAAGAACTATTTAGTATTTGTAAACTACAACCGGAATCGAGATGAGTTGGTATGCGCTGTTTTTTAATACAGTTAAATATTCTTTACAAAGTTTTTCTTTGTTTATATTTCGTAATCTTAATCGAGTCCCTTCAACTTTTTTGTTTGGTGAAATTGTGTCGTTGTTTTTAGCTTAAAGCGTAGCCTTCAGTACTCCACCCTGAAGACCTTGGGCTTGGTGTCCATCAGCGTGATGTCTTCGGAGTCCAGCATCAGGGAGGTTTGGAGACAAGCGGACGCCGTGTGCTTCGATGTCGACTCGACGGTCATCAGGGAGGAGGGCATCGACGAGCTCGCCAAGTTCTGCGGAAAGGGAGACGAAGTTCTGAGACTGTGAGTCGAATCAATTATAAATGCCCTTGCATTTTTTTTGTAATAACTGGTAAATTGCGTATTTTTGTGTTGCACGACAAAGTATATTTGAAAAGTGGTTACCATCGAGTAAAATAAAATAATATTTAATTTCTTTTGTGTAGTAGTAATAATTTCACGTAAATAGAATTAAAAGTGAATTTTGTGTTGTGACTCAAAAATGTTATTTTTTTATTTTAAGGACAAAAGAAGCCATGAAGGGGTCCATGTCTTTCCAAGAAGCCCTCAAATTGAGGCTGGACATAATCAACCCGTCTCTTCATCAGATAAAAGAATTCATCAAGCAGCACCCGTCCTCACTCACTCCGGGAATCAAGTAAGCTTCCCTTTAAAATAAAAAATAAATTTTTTGCTTGAATATTTTCCAAATTAAGAAGAAACCTTCAAAATGAACTGTATAGATGCTGTGTTTTCTGATAATGCTATTGTTGCTTCAAATTTTATTTGCTTTGGCAAAACTTACTATTTACTTTGGTTTAGTATATATATAGGAAAAAAACATACATATATTTTCATGTTGATATTGTTATTCTAGTAATAAAAATAGATGAATGTATAAATAAATATAATTCGAATAGCCTCACATATACTTGAAAATTGGTTCATTCTAAACGTGTACATTAGAAAACACAAATTAAAAATCAAATTTTTTTGTACAACACAAATATTAATTATTCTAAAGATCCTTTTATTGTAAAGGCAATGTTAATATTTGTTAAAAATCACTAATCAAGAACTAGTATTCTAAAACAAAACTTGAACAGGTATGTAGGTGAAGGTAGTTTAGATTCTGTCAATTTTAGTTTCATTGAATACAAATTGCATACAAATTCCAAAAAAAATATGGTCCCATTCTTTATTTAGCTGCTTGATTTATTAATTTCAATCAACAACATACAGTAAAAACATAATTACAAGAATAAATTTATTAATGAAATAACAGTTTTCTACACTAAATAATTAAATCCTGGTCCTGCTTTTATCTTTGTTTATTGTTGAACTATAATCAGCTGTTCTTGTAGCCGTGATCTCTTGTGAGTTCATCGTTATCAAATGTGTTGTCAGGCAGAAATTGGTTAAATTATTTTATACATCATCAATCCTATTTATATAGAAAATATATTGCAAAAGCATATCAGCACATAAAGATCAACCAACCAACCGTAAATATCCACAACACGTGTTTACTCAATGTAGTAAACAATAAAATATTGTTAACACACCTTACCGAAAAACATAGCAACACATTGTCTACTGTTGGTGACTTTAATGTTTTAGCTTCGTTTTAACAATTCAATTTTTAGTAAAAGTATATGCATAATAAAGACTTTCTGTTTATATTCTACTTAAAGCAGGTCATTATTCATAAAAATTAATGTCATTGTAAAAAATGGACTTTGGCATGTTTGTTTATTTATTTTGACTACGGATAAGGAGAAATTGATTGTTGTGTTTGTTTTTTTAGTTTCACATGTTGACTGACCGTGATACAGATTTATAAAATCCTGTATGTTAGTTAACTGATGTTCTTTTTAAAACTGCATAATAATTTTTTTCATAAAGATTACATTCCGCTGATTAACTAACATCTATATAATTTATAAAATAGGCCAATTTATTTATTGTTTGCATTTCTGTAATGACGCATTACGCACAATTATCTGTTATTTTAAATATTATATTTTAGTATCTGAGAAGGAATATATTTGTTTACTTCTTTTTCTTTGGAAATGAAATTTATGTATTATGAATATTTTTTTGGGTTGAAAGGCAACATGCCAGCAATATATTTATAGTTCTTCATCACTCAGTAAATAATAGGTATGCCAAACAAATAAGACAGATAGGTTTTATAAAAGAGTTTCTAAAAAGTTTTTACACCAATACTTGGCAGTACACATTGTGACTCATTCATTGAAAATCTGGAAAATGTTGCATCTTATTTTTATTATTACGGTTTCCTGAGCGGCTGTGAGCCCTGTGGAAGCGGCTAGGTAGCTGTTCCACTGACCTATGCTCTTGACATTACCGTGTGAATGCACTTTTTATCAAATGCTTTGTACATTATCAGTTTGTCAATACAGTTTTTCTCAGGAAAATACATTGTATGAAGTTGATGTATTATAGTAAATAACCTACAATTCATATTGTCAATAAAAAAAATAGCTTTATACAACATAAACTTTCAAAAAACTAGTCATCCAATCAACCACAGTCACACAATATTGTGAGTAAAATAAATTTGAAGTCATTTTACTTGGTAAACTGTGATGTAACATGTCGGTGAATATTAAATATGTTTATACTCCCGAAAATCATTGCACTAGGATATATAGTTTTTAAAAAATGCAGACGCACAAAGAGTACTAAGTAATTTTTTTCCTTTCCAGACATTTGGTTGAAGTTTTGCAAAACAGAGGTGTTCCAGTTTATCTCGTATCCGGCGGCTTTCGTTGTCTCATCGGTCCGGTGGCCGAACAGTTGAATATTCCTCACGAAAACATCTTTGCCAACAAGTTGAAATTCTTCTTCAATGGTAAGTTCATATATTATTTTGTTGACTATGTGTTGTTTTTACATTCCTAGATAAACCCTTTTATCATCAATAATTAAGTACAACACCCATCACTGACTCTGGTGCATGACGTCATTAATAACAGATAGCGGAGTACTTTTAGTTTCAATATAAAAACAAAGTTGTTATTTTGTTATGTGCACTATGTGCTGCTATATTATTTTGTCCATCAATAACCCAATTATTAGAATATCAAAAGACATTGATTAAGTTACATGTCTGATTAAAGGTTTTGCTATGGATATAATACAATAACCTACCTAACCCATTGAACTAAATGAGAATAAGCCAGTATTATAATGATTTTTAAATATTGATGTGCTTATACACCTATTTACTTTGATTAGAGAATTCACTGTAGCTGTAGATATTATTTTTCAATTTAAAAAATGCATTTATATTTACAAACTAATGTTGTTGAAAATCAAATTATTTACATATAGTGCAGTTCATTTTGCCTATAGGAATAATTTTTACTGTTTATGGGAGTGTATCCGATTAATTTATGCATGATAAATGTTTGATGACTAAGAATGACTAGCGTGAATACTTGTACATATCAGCTGAAATTATCATTCAGTCAGAGGTTAGAAAAGACCTTAAAGTATATTGCTAACACAATAAGCCTTTATGGTTAAACGCATGTCTATTAAATATCTAATAAGCATTAGAGAAAGCTTATGGAGTCTTGTGAAAGTGTTTTAAAACTAGATTTCACAACTGTTTTATTATTCGATGAATACAATAGTATATATTTTCCCAGTTTTGTATTGCATTGAAATCACCTGTTGCCATATTTGTTTCTTATCTCCGTCATTATATATCTGGCAAACAGAGAGCGCCTGCTCCAGCTGATAGCAACAACACTTCAACTGTCAACCCATTGTTTATTTCACAAACAAGAATAATTATATCGAACATGCAGTTTCTGGCTCAATCCGGATTTCTTTCAGTAAGTCTGGTCAGCTGATATGTTCAAATATAATAAATTATATTTGAACAGCATGATGTGGCAATATTGACCGGCATAAGTATGTAGATATGAACGCCACAATATAATTGCTAAGTAAGGCCTGAAATCAAAATAATTGAATCTAATAATAAAATAATAAAATCTGTAAATATATTTAAAACATGAATGTTATTTATTGGACCAAAGTTTTAACATTGAACTTTATTGTCACCTAGATTACAAAAAAAATATATTAAATAACTTGTTTTTACCGGAAAACAATAATAAAATAATTATGATTATATAAAGATATGTAGTATCGCACAGACACTTTAATTTTTATATAAATATCACATACTTCTTTAAACGGAGCTCTTTTTTGATACCAAAATATATTTTGTGATAAACAATGACCTGTCTGACTTTTTCTCAGTAATTATACCAAGAGAAGAACCAAACCAGTTTATTCCGGTTACATATATATTTAGTCTGGAAGTTTATTTGTTATTCATATCTTCAGCTTAGTTTGCTAATTAATGATTTTACAATTTGGTGGTTGTGATAATTTTCGACTCAATCTAGTTTTAACAAGAAATGAAAAACATTTTTATTGCTATGTTTTTGATATGAATTGACTACTGTGTCATAATTGATCATTGACACTGGTTACTATGAAGCAACAATTTATTTGAATATACCATTTAAATAATTTATAAAGACCACACATATTTTGCACTTTAAATTGGGATTTCTTAGAGGAGGTTAAAAGTAGACTTTTTAATACATATTTATTAATTAATTTAGTTTAGCAATCATGCTAGAGTAATCTTAAAAGACATTTTGTATCTATTTATATTTATGAATTTTATATTTGCAATATTTAACAGGCGCTTACGCTGGATTTGATGCGTCTGAGCCTACATCCCGCAGTGGAGGCAAGGGAGTTGTCATCCGTCGCCTAAAGGATCTTCATAATTACCAGAGAATCGTGATGATTGGAGATGGTGCCACAGACTTAGAAGCCAGCCCGCCTGCCGATGGATTCATTGGTGACAATTTGTTTATATTTATATAAATTATTACATTTCAATTATATTTTATTCATCTGGCACTAGCATTATATCTTTGTAGTCAACAAAGGCTACATAAATTATATTATTTTTATTTTTGTTTTATAAGGTAATGAACTATAGCACTTAAATTGTTGTGAATAATAAGGGTTTTTTCTGTTAAATTTGCAGGTTTTGGGGGAAACGTGTTAAGAGAGGAAGTCAAAAAGAAATCACAGTGGTATGTGATGGATCTGCAAGAGCTCGTGGAAAGCTTGGCCGTGCAGTCGAAGTAGTTCCAGAAATTCATCAACATTTGTTATAAATTCATCTAAAAGTATTCTAATTAATTATCTATTCTTAGAGAAATCTACAATATATTGAAAAATTATTTTATATGGCTCAGAGCTTCAGAAAACTTTATTACTATTAAATATATTTTTTGGTAATTAAGGCCTAGTTAGGCCTAAGGAATCAAAAATAATGTTTAATGAAAACATTTAAAAATAACAATATTAGTATTTTTATAAATATTACTATAAGATAGAAAGCTATTGCAAATTGTGCAATATTATATAGGTATATTAAAAGTCTGATTTTTTCTGACATTTTTAGAATGTGAAGTGTTCGTGATATTAAATTCTAACAATCGGTGAAAGAAGATTTGATGTAAATATTTTGTTCTTATTTATTGTTTAGTGTCCTTTGTTTGTTTTAGTACTGATTGGTAGCAACTACCGTTATGAGGTGTATAGTTTTGTGTAACAAAATATTTTTATACATTTCAATACTTATAATAAATAATAATACACAAAGAAATGTACCTATCCTTTTAAACGCAGTGTTTATCCTTAATATTAAACTATAAAATTATCACAGAAATCTTATTAGTCCATAGTAGTAATATTAAATTGCTGTTGTCCGATATGTCAAAAGTTGTGGCATTCTAAAATCTGTTTATAAATAGGAACATATGAAGCATCATTTTTGTATCTTATCAACTAAATAAATTTAAAAAAACAAATAGTCAAATCATACAAAGTTTGAAATCAAGTCTCGTAAATTTTATTTATTAACATATAAAATAATTTTCACTTTAAATAATATATTGTGTAAAAAAATTTAATTCCAATTCTTTTATGTTAATTTATAATAGTTAGGGCGTGCTTACAATACCATAAGTGGTAGCGTAGCGTACATGGACTTCTTAATATTCGGAAAAATATAAGTTAAAAAAACCCTTAGATTAATGATGTAACTTTGCAAGCAAAGATATTTTTATTCAACAAAATAATTTATTTTTAGGTAATTAATATTGTACTGCCATCTATGAGTGAAAGAGTGAAACTTTTTGAAATTAATTTTAATAAATACGGTTTTATGCATAACAGTGATGGAGCTCGATAACAGAATTTAACATGTATCAACGAATAGTTGAATGTGATAAAGGATAGATATATTAAAAACACTTAACATTAAATAAAAACACAAAAATATTATATCATTGAGTAATGTCAAGTTCATGGTATGAAATAATAATACTGAGATTTTATGAGTTTTGTTGCATCTCTATCTCGAATAAAATTGTAGTTTTACCGTTTCGTATTGGATTATTCCACGGTATAAATATTTTGCAGCGTTTGCTTTGGTCGACGACTGCTCGAGAACTATTTTCGGGTCGTTTTTTTTTTGTTGCTTTTATTTCAGCCATCGATACGAGGCGAGCGGACAGAACCCGTCGCTTGTCACCCAGCTAGGCCGTCGATGCCGGTCCACTGGCACTAATGATGGGTACAATCGAACAGTCGATTATTCGTATCAATCGATTTACTCGAATTATTTTCAAGCAATCAAACGATTCGCAACAATAATTATTATGTCGAGAGACGGGTCGAATAAAATTTTTGGTATCAAAAACAAATCGAATTATTCGATTCGACTCGAAATTCGATCATTTCTGTTTAAATAAATCGGTCATGGGTGCAATGGCACCGGGTAAAATTGAATTTATTTTCGTGATCGAATCGATTCGATCGCACACATCACTGGGCCGCGTTGCGGCGCGTGGCTTGCAATTTGCTTCAGTACCTACCACATTGAGAACCGACGCTCTAGGTCAGGGGTGGCCAACGAGTCGATCGCGAGGGCAATTTTTTCAATCACAAACCGATCAGCAACTTCTTGTTTCGGATCTCCTCTTGTTTGAGCATATATTTGCTTATCCACCCATAGCTCGCGCGAGTGCAGTACAGAGTATGCATTTCACTGCTCCCTCTTTCCGCTCAGAGTACAGACACATTTTTAAAGTAAAATCGAATTCGTTTATTTTCGCGTTCGGTCCGAGCTGGCTCGGCTCGCTCCGGTGCTTGCCCGCTTTGAGAAGTGATCTAGGTAAAATGAAACTCGATTCGAACTGGCCCGATCGCGGCCATCACTGGCGCCTTCCCACACGGCCGGGTCGCGGCGATGGCGGCGATGGCGGCCAGGACTATTTCGGATCGCTGAGGTCGCGAGGTCAGGCGACACGGAAATAGTATGACACCGCGCCTCTCCTAATGTCAGCGGCTCCGCTCGCCGCCGCCGGGGCTTCGTGGATCCATCTCTCTTCATCAGGCGCGAGCGACGTGGCTGCTAACCCAACTTTTCAGCAATACTTTTTACAGGGCATTAAAAACACCCCATGCTTATTTCGATGCAGTAATATTGTTTGATGGGACATATTTTTTTATTGGCTTGAGAGACCTTTGATGTGCATTGGGTCAAGTGTTTTTAGTAGCATTATCTTTTTTAACACACACACATATATATATATACCATATTGCACAACTTGCAACCGATTAGCTTGATTAACATTTCTTTATTTTGAGTATGTTTAGGCTATTGGCTACATACCAGAGATCTAATTACCATTCGATTATCAGTCTCGTCGCAGCGTGCGTTTTTTATGAAGTTGGTGAGCGTCTGAGTCAGAATTACTAATTCTGCCGTAATCCCGACTTCCAGCCACTGGCGCAAGTTTCACATCCATTTAAACTTTTTTCTTCCTATGCCTCTTTTATATAGAAATATGGCAAATAATAATTATGAAATAATTTATTTAGAAACTATATTCCGTTTTAATCCATGTCTGGACGGGCATTCGGGTATCTTCCAACAACACATTCTTGGCCGGTCCCAGAGCCCCCGCATGATGGGCATGACCCAGCCGGTCTGAAAAATAAATCTACAAAATCCACACCCAAAAAAATCGATTGTCATTTTATTTTCAATTTTATCATAAATATCGATACTTGTTTGTTGCGGGATTTTTGCTGTAGTTTTACGGAAGAATCGATTATCTAAAACATATTGTAAACACGGTTAATTTGTATACGCAATATATGAGAATTTATTAATTATTGAGTCATCAATATTACTGGTTCGATATTATATATTTTTAAATTACGCATTGTTTTTTTTACGCATTATTTCATAATGTATAAATTTGTCGTATTTCAATTTCGCGAGTACTGTACCTGAGTCTCAAAATTTACAGTGTTTTCAAAATTTACTTTGGAAGTTGCGAGCTCGTTAGCAAGCCGAGGGTTGTCGAGGGTCCATTTTGGAGTTTGAATCTGGCATTTCGGAGTAGTTTTCTTCGAAACGGATCGTCTCTAAAAGCGTTTGCCCATCGGTCGCCTTGGCACGGCCGCGTCCACGGTGCGTCAACTCTTGTATTTTGAACTTTCAACTCTAAAAATAAATGTCGGCTCGGCGCGCGGCCTGACCCCTCGCCAGTGAGCCGGCCGTTCTGTAGACAACCAGTCTCGCACGGCGAGAATACCCGATCGTTGCATAAACCCCCGAGCAAATTGCACTTTACGAATTGCAAAAAGTGCACGCGACAGTGACAGGAGCCCTCGCTCGATTATTCCAGTGATATGCTTGAATTCAATCATGTTGAAGTTGTGATTTGTTTTTGTATACTCCGTGGCCGTTGTGTTTGTATTTCAGTGAAATAAATCGTATTTGCATAATTTTATACGCGAAGTATGAATATGTTAACGTTATTTTTGCATGCAATGTTTCTAATGTTTGGTCTATCTGTAAGTCTTAAAATAAGTTGGTACGAAAACATGACGAGTATGTTTATAACTACGCCTGATGATAAAATTTTCATTTATAAGCATAGCGTGTCTGTAAAACAAATTGCATACAATTGATTACCACAGGAGTACACACTCTTAGAAAATTCCTAATACATTTTTAATAAAATTGTTAATTTTAATACATATACACATATTTAACAAATATGTATATATTAATAATAAAGTAAGCTAATGATATCTCATGACCACAAATGTTGGAAATAAAACAGTTCTCAAGCTTGAATGTTGTCACTCTGTGAAGGCTCTCCATTACGTTGGAGAGAATAATTATTTTCTATTATTTAATAGTCATATTCAGTTTTTATTGATTTTCAAAAAAAAATTATAAAATAACTTGATATTATTGATTTGCTATATAATGCATTAACAAATACAAAATCAGTGTTTTAGTAGCGACAGTCGGGCTCACAAAATGAACGAGTGAACGATCTTTTGACTGGTATTGAATTACAAAATAAACAATTTTGTAAGACTTTCAACAGACTCAGAATAAAATGCACAAGATATGCAAAGACCTTTTTATGAAGAGAGAGAGATGCATTTTTATACCCTTTTTTTTTTACTTAGTTTCAGATTTTGTTTTGATAATACAATATGATAGAAATAGACGCAGAATATATTAATAAAATTTATTATTGGCTGTAATTATTAAAAGTATAATAGATTCGTATTTTTTATATATATATATATATTTTTTTTTTATTTTATTTTTTTTTTTATTTTTACTAAGTTTGTCTAATAGTTACTCATCCGCCATAAAAAATGTACAAATTAAAAAATATATTCACTCCTACGTTAATTTTCGAATTTGTGATTCAATTTCCGCTCTGTTCACTCGTTCGCACGCAGCTATGTTTTTTTCACTATCTATTTGCAGCTGCGGGCTTGCGGCTTGGCCCAGGTGACACCGTCTGACACCGCTTGAACTCTGTGCCCGTCGCTTTATCAGTTCAGCTGCACGATAAGTCAGTCTCCTTATCGCAGGGCCGATCCCTCATTCCCCGCTATCGGTGAGTTCACCTCCGGGCGGTCACAAAAGACGCCAATGGACAGCCGAAACCACGGAACCACGCCAGACCCGCGAAACAACACAGCGGCATGCAACAAGACATACAACGCGAGTGCAAAGTTGACAGCTGAAAAAATGCCGGGCGTTTTGTACAACGCGGATTCGTGCGGTGTTTCCGTCGCAGAAAAGCGCGTTTTGCGTAGTGCTGGATTATCGTTGTGAAAATGGACCTGTCAAAAAGCATCGGCGACGTTGAGCAGAAGAAAGACGAAGCGGATTTCGAGAGTGATTTCGGCGACGAGGCGATGGATTTGAACGATTTTCTGTGCGCGATTAAAAAAGAAAACATGAGTGACGATGAAAACGAGTCAGGGCTGTCGCAGTGTTTGCAGTTTCGCCGTAGTGACGGCGGTGAGACTGGCTCCGGCTCTGGGGGCAGCATCAGCATCAGAGAAACCAGACTGACTTCCATCATCAACCAGTTGAAGAGCCACAGGAAGCAGAGAGGTACGTGCATTCACCAAATTGAAAATATGCCTTATGAGGCGAATACTCGTATGTGTTGTTATTTTATTAGTGCGGGTAATGTTTATTGCTCATTCTTATTGTTGTGGTAATTTTATAGGCTGAGAGGTTAAACCACCTTTGACTGAAGGCACAGGGGTTCGAGCTCTGTCCTCGCAAATGAATATTGATATGATGAAATTAGATTCGATTCGAAGATTACATGTACTGAGATTTCACGCGTCGACGATTAAAAAATATTCTGCCACAATTGTGATAATATAGTCGGGTGACAGTGACATCTTTTGTATTTGTTTCACTCACACGTATATTGTCGTCTCAGTTTATCAAAACCTTGGACATGTCACGTTTCACTCTTTTAAATGTGAAAGATATGTTTGAGCAATACATTTCAGAGATGTACGGTACAAGCATAAAACAAGTTGATTCCTTTTAGATATAAAAATTAATTTCAATAAAATAAAACACAATTGCTTAATTGCAAATATAACAATTGAAACGTGAAAACGTGCAGAGTTCTCGTGTTTATGGTTAAAGTGTTGCAAGTAATAAAATTTAAATAATAAATTTGCCTTGTGTTCATGCCCGTGGATCACAAGCGATAAACATTTATTTTACGTTTACCGCAACAGTTTTTAATATGCAGAATTTTTAATTCATTATTTATGTATGGGATCAGTCAGGCATGTGAACACTACATGCTAACACTTTTATATTTTATTTATTTACTAGCGGATACCCGGCGCGTTCTACTACGCTAAATAAAGAAATAAAATACTTATTTTATTTGTTCGAAATAAAAAAAAAAAGTAAATTTTGTTTATTTATTAACTGTTTTTTCGGTAGGTGTGTAAACATTAAGATTTGATGATGATGTTGCGAAAAACAGGAATTTTCTAAGTTCAAACCAGCAACACTTAGCGATTGGCCTTGAGCCTTGTTGATAGTTATGGCAAAAGCTCGAGTCTATAGCGGTTAAATAACCGCCTGTCATGGAGTTTGTGTTTTATATATATAGATTTAGGAAGCGATGTGTTGAAATTTTATTCCCATGATATAATGCGGTCCAAAACTTAGTTGATTGTATTTTACGCTAATCTTATTCACTGGTTAACATATAATAGTAATTTTCTTTTAGCTTTAAATGTATGTATGTATGCGATGTTACTCAGTTTTTATTTAAGACAATGCGAAAAATCGAAACCCACTGTTTAACCACGTCACAAATGAGATTCTTGTGCAGAGGGCGCAAATAAAAAAGCGTAAGGTCTTCTATTTTGGCCATATTTTTCGAAACAATAGATCCAGTCTACTACAGCCAATTGTCAAGGGAAAAGTCTAAGGAGAAAAGGGAATTTACGTCAGTGCCGAATTAGTAAGACTGGCCCTGGATAAATATGTGCTCAGTTCTGCTCCGAGTAGAGGGTCTCGAAGATATTTTCAAAGGATTATAATCGCTGACTAAGCTCACATATCCGAGATTTCCCACGTACATAGTTGCAAGCCCCAACAAAGGCGGGACGCCGCGTTTCCTTAAACGAGCAGTTCTATCTGTTATCAGCCCTGAATGCACATAATAACAATAATAATAAAAAAGCGTTCTCCTCACAATGGCGACCCCGGGCGGCTCGGAATAAATCCGCGGAAGCTCTGGAGCGGCCGGCATTGTTCGGGCGAGTTCTCTCTTTGCTGGCTTCCCTCGCGCGGCCCTTTTGACGTTTCGACCGCCGGTTTTGGCGCGCCATCCCCGCGCCGTTTTGCATCTATGATAAGAGGTTATAATGCTAAGGTAATGCATAATTTATAAACGCTACTCGGTTCTGCTTTTCGCTGTTTTATTTTTTTCCCTGCAGTGCTTACCCTTTATCGCTGCTTCTGTTGCTTAATAAGATATTTGAGATTTAAGATGTATAACAATGAACAATGGCGTTGTTTTTTTTTTTTTTAATTTCCTCGTATTGTTGCGTTGAGTATTGAATCATTGTAAATAAAGTTCAGAGCAAAGTGGTTATTGGAGGTGTTACACAATAATACATAACCTAAGTGGCGTTCATATTCGCACACTCCAATTTATGTCATATACTTTTATGTAAGAATTTCTGGCCTATCAAACTTTTTAAAATTTACTTAATTATACTCTGATACATTTCGGATTGTTAGGAAGACGAAGTATATAAATATTTCGTGCAACAATATTTTATTTTGTTACTAGTCATTAGTTTATTTGTTGGCATGCGATTTTTTGTCATCCACTCGGATATATTTCGGTTTCGTAAGTCAATGATTTAATTTATTTTAATGAAACTTGGAAACTTTATGAGCTAAATGATATTTTACAAAACATGTTTCAACTTTTTATGTTATGTATATACCCTATTTTAAACGTAAGACATGTATAAAGTGCCTTATATATTGGTAGCTTACTTTACTAAAGCCATCCCTTTTTATAAAAATAAAATTAAAATACACATTTTTTAACACCATCACGGCGTAATCGCTTATTCTTCTTGAGCCCATCACCTGTTGGCTGAAATCGTTTTTAGTCATATGAAAGCCAAGTAGACCTAACCTTGAAGTGTTTTCAAACAGCACACGAGGCTGATGAGCGGTCTGGTGTGCTTCCCTTGGGTCACTGCGCCTCCTCCATCTTCGTTGGCCGCACATGCTCAGGAGTTCACGTCTCTTCGCGGTCTGATGCTCCCTATCGCCAGATCCAAACTGGCTAAACCAGAAAGAAATAAAAAGCCTTATTATATACTTTCAGACCAATTATATAAATATGAAGATACTTTTTATTAAAAATTATTTTTAATGTTTTTACACATTTTATTTGTTTCGCTCTCATTGAAAATGTCAATATGGGAAGTTTGCAATACATGTTGTCTAAAAAAAATTAAAATGTGTAAAATAAAATATGTAAAAATATGTATTTTTAAACCACCGATGTCATGATTGAATTCCGCCCTGTACTTTATGTCTAAAATATTGAAAATATATCTGAAGATAACATGTACTCATTGAATCAAGTTTAAATAAGCAGTATTTTAATAATAAGTTAGTTTGCCTTTTATGAGCACTCAACCGATATACCTGTCATTTCTTCATTTCAGCGTCAATAGACATAGCTTAAAGCAATAGATTTTCTATACTTAAATGCTTGTTATCTTAAATATCAGTTTTCTGACCTTTTAGACAGTATCATATAAAGTTATTGCGTTGGAACAAAAAATATTTAGTAAGGCGGATGTACTTCAATATGCCAAGAGAAGGTACAAACAGTTACAAATACATCTTGAGAAATTTAATTAACTAATATTTATTTGACAGCAGTCAGAAGGATATACGTCGCAAGTCCGGAAATGGTTGGAGAAGTTGTGTGCGGGTCAGGAGGTCGCGGCGCGCCGGATGCGCCGGCCACTGCGCACGTCCCCCGCGCACCGGAAGCGTTATGAAGAAAGCGCACACGGACCGAGATTGCTCATATCGTCTTTACAGGTGCCTCAACGTAAAAACGTCATCCACTTCAGGATTTACAAATATATATATTATATAATTTCTATGAAAACGCATATTGGAAATAATTCGGTGCTATAAATAAAAAGCTCGAGACCTAAAATCAAAAAAAGTACATAAGATTTAATCAGATGATTTTGTTTCTAGGGTGTTGAAGTGCTCAAAGTTTCTAACCAAAATCTATAATAATGGTCCCTGTACGGAGACCGAAACGTTGGAAGACAGAAAACGTTAAGCAACTCCAACACCCAAGAAACCAAATCATCTAACAACAACCCCTCCAAAACCTACGAACACGTAACTATTCATATTCAATATGTTTTAGTATTATCTATGTTTATTTTAATTTAAACATATTTTTGGCTTTGAATTACTACTTTTACGATGTTGCTAGACCGCCGCCTATAATTTCACAGGACTCATTGCAGATCGCACAAATCGTGCGTGCCGTATTATTCGACTATCCCGGTGTTATTGCGACACCTCGAACGTTCTAGGGTGCCGGATGAAGTGGTTCAGATGTTGCAGTTTAAGTGGAGCATACTCTCGTCCCGCACTCGTTCCGGACGAGCGCGGGCGTGTCGCGTGCCGGGCTCACGTGCTGGCGCGCGACGTGCCCGCGGCTCGTGCCGGCTGATGCTATCGGCGCGCACTCTGACACGCTCCAGGGACTCCCCGCGGCCGGGCGGGCGAGCGGATCGCGCGGGGAGCGGCTCTCGAGATCTGATTCGTAATTGGACAGAGTCATGATTCAAGCGACACACATTTTTTTTTTTAATAATACCACCGCAGCTGGGAAACCGTCAGCTAATCTTCCAGCTCGGGCAGCATCTCCTTTTTTTTTTGTTTGCGGCCTTCAAACATGGCTGAATGAAAATTTGGGTTTCTGCGGGGAAGATCTGCGCTGGCATGGTCATTGAAATGTCTTGCGTTCCTCTTATTTAAAAAATATTATTAATAAATTTCAAGTTTCTAAGGTCATAGTATGGTGTGTGGCTATCCCCTGACCCTGCGCGCATGTTGTGGGGCATGCAATGTGTGACTTAAGCGTACATGTATTTCTTTATTAAGCAGGGAAAATAATGTATTTATATATTAAACAATTAAAACATATTAAACACGCGTCACTTCACGAAAATAACGGCTTGCAATTAGACAATAGCGACTCCTTTTGCGTTGCTTGTAAAAACCAGAAGTAGACACGAAAAGTATTATATTTTTTGTGTTATCTTCTATCCCCAATTATACAGGTAAATAATTAAGCAATAAGGCAGTTTTTTATTAGATCTACTTTTCACAACTCCGACATTATCCACCGTTGAATATAATTTATTTCCAAGGCACGCTTTGCTGCCAGTTTATTGAGATACGATTCTCTCGTTTTAATTGCGTTTCTTATGCGGCACACATTCGAACTACTTCACGCATCGCAGCTTCAAAGTTCACCACTCGTATATTTAGAGCAATCAGGCCGCCCTGCCTGTAATCTTCGTCGGCATCACGCGTCTCGCGGCAAAGCCTGTCCGTGGCACTAGTGATGGAAGTTTCGCTTCCACGCTCGCTTCTGCTTTGCCAACGTAGCAGCTAAATTTGACAAACACACAATAGTGACGAAAATGAAAGACACAAAGTAAAAATAAATTTTAAAGACATAAATAGAATATATATTTGACATACACACAAAGCACTAAATTTGAACTAAATTAAAATATACATTAAGTATTTAGTATTTATATTAACAAAGGACACCAAAGCCTCCGAACACACAGTAAAATCTTTAAAATTACATGAACAGTATATCTGCATAAAATAATCGAAACGGATTATTATGATAAAATTTCGGAAAAAAATAAAATACTTAATGATTTTCGACCAAAAGAAAATATGAAATCTAACGATTAATGAAATGTGTATACATAAAAAAAGGTTAATTTGTTCATGAAAAGCAGTTACATTATTTAACCTCTAATGTAGCAGTTTCTTGGTTGGTTGCTTCTGATGTTCGTCTCATCACTACTCGGTACCAGTTTTCAGATTTATATCTGATTGTTGGTGTTATGAAAATTTCAGTTAACTTTATGATACACGAGGGCGCGTTTACGCCCGAGAGAACTCAGGTTTTCGCGATAAAGAGTAAATTTATAACATTTATATAATAGGAACTTTTAATATCTCTTTAATTCTAGTAATAAATGGTTCACATAACATTAATTTTTAGTTATACGAAATCACTTGATTTTACCTGTTTTTTAGTTCACATTTATAATTATTGAAATATTTTGTACTGAGATTTATTAAGAAAATTACCTATTTAGATTTCGTTTCTGACATATTATCAATTCGGCATTACATGTATTTCAAAAACTGTTGCGGCTGGTTAATTTTTTTTCTCCCAATGTATACATAACTAAGAGTAATTGTTTTTTTAGGATTTACATACAAATTGGAATATTGTATTAGATATAACACAACCGAAGAAATATTCCTCATTAAAATGTAATGTACTTTAAGTTTCAATACATCTAAAAATGCTCTATAGAAAAATATTATATGTTAAACTCTTTTATTTTTCACATATTTTTTTAAAAATACAACTGTTTTTGAAGAGTTGAAAGCAAACATATCCGATTTCCTGTAACGACAATCGCAGCCTTTCCGCTAATTTATGGCACGATGCTACCTCAGAGCGCAATAGCCCATTGTTCTGGTCGTCTGTGGTTAGTTGAGGAAGGAAGGGCGCTTCCTATGTGTCTCTTGATAGGCGCGCTTTGAGAACGTGGTCTAGTAATAATACTACCCTCTAAACTTTGCTTGAGGGCCCGCGTGTAGGACAGAACACAAAGCCGTTCGTTTAAAGCAGAGGTACCCAAAGTGGTCAATATCAACCCCTAGGGGCCTAAATTTTGGTGATGACCTGCTTTAATGGGATCCACTCTCGTAGATCCCCATTTACAGTTCATGGACCCCCAATTTTATTTTTCGCTGTCATCGACCCCTTGCAGGGCGAAATCGACCCCTGGGGGTCGACATTGACCACTTTGGGAACCTCTGGTTTAAAGCTATCATTGTTGCATATTTCTTGTATGAACAAGAAAATTCTACGCGAGTAAAATTACAAATAAAAAAATAATCCGTGAAATATAAGTCTGAAAAATAATAATTTGTAAATGTACTTGTATTGAAGTTTTCGAAATAAAACTTGACAGAACAGCTTCTAGCGGATGACGCCATATATCTTATCGCGAGTGCTACCGGCGCCACCGGCAAACAACAAACTGACAATGTGGCCCCGAAGCGAGGTTCCGAGGGACTCCCATAATGACACGTCCGCGTCCACAGCTCCGTGGCCAGCGCGGCACGCGACGTCGCGGATCAGTGCCGCCGGTCATATGTCGACATGCTTCAAGATGCTCGACTCCGCCAGATCGAGGGGAGATATAAGAAAGGTTTATAAGCAGGTGTCTTATCGGATGTGCGGTTCACGTAACAGCCTGTGGCTTTCATACAAGCATTTTTTTCTCTGATGCTTTTATTATATGTTGATCAATATCTAGCCTCTAAGTGCAAACTACCTCAACGGATTCCATAAACCACACTTCTTTGTAACACTAGCAGGTCGCAGGCAGATACGCAAGTGTTTCGAAGATCAGATGAAACGAGTCTGTCGTTCGCTTTGAAGTTTTTCTTGAATTTTTTTTTTCATCCTGAAACCGGAAACAAATTATATTTCAATACATTTAGCATTACTTATTTCAATGTACAGTTAGCATGTTTTATTTAAGTCTTAAAAAGTAACGCTTTTGTCAGGGTTCTAATCAAAAACACCATGGTTAGTATTATATGAGTAAAGTATAGTATATAATAAAAAATTTCATCCTGACCAACTTTTTTTCTCTTGATGTTTTTTCTTAACACATCGCGCTTATTTATAAAAAAACGATAACTCCTCATATTTGATAAATTTCTTCAATTTATCTGTATAAAAATATAATTCATATGCACGTGAATTTATCAGAAGCTCTTGATGTTTTCTATCGCTTTTAAATCGGTCGAATAGATTTTTCACCTGTATTTACTGGGGTCATTATGAAATGAGAGTATACCAGCAAGTCTCACCCCTTGGTGTTTGTGTGCACCTTGTTGCCAACCCCTAAAAATAGGTCATTTTCAGCTGAAAGGTTTGTCTGTATAGTTGTCAGATGCAAACACTGCCAGACTACTCCCGAGTCGGTGGGCTTTGAATAATTACTCGGCGGTGCTTGAGTTATGAGATCGCCTGAAATTTAGACGTTTGAAAGAAACAGTGCTCTTACGGTATGAGTTTTTTTTAATGAGAACAAAAAACATCGATAAAAAGTACTGTTTTTATCGAAGGCTGATTGTTCTGTGATTCTGATGAATGAGTATTTATATTGACGCCTTGTTTTTTTTTTATTATTATTTATTGATTTGTATTGATTTGGTTCTTATAAATAAATCAATCTATAGTGGTCTAAATTAAGACCGCTGAGACAGTCTATTATATATTATGTGTATATATTATATATTGCTTTAGCGATTTCTTTCGCGTAGCACGTAAAGAAATGAGTAAGAAAACAAATAATAAAACTAATTAACTTAATTTAATCAGTATAAGACCATGTTTTTTTCTGTGGCAATGCGTTGCTAACAAACACCAGAGAAAAATAACTAAGTAGAGTTAAAATTGTTTTAAAACTTTTTTTCTATAGCTCTTACTTAATGCACTAACTTTATTAAAACGATCTAGACATGGATTAATAGAAATTATCTTAAAATAATATCACACAGGGACCAAGTTTTTAAAATTATGTCAACACATGCACGCTGTTGAAAAACAATGGCTCAATTGTTTTAAAATATTTTTTATCTTTACCACTAGAGAAAATGAAAAATAAAATAAATACTCGTATAAATAAAAAAATAAATTATATTTTTTATGCTTATTACCTTATTTATACCACCCGAATTTGAAGATCAAACTTCTTAGATCTACGGCAACACATGCGCGCTGTTAAAAAATAACTTAGTTTGTGAAATCTAGGAAATGACTCAATTGTTTTCAAAATCCTTTTCGTCTACTCTCGGTTACATAACAAAGCGCCGAACAAAATTCCGATTGTTGTTTCAAAGCAATTTTCTCTTTAATTTATCTCTACGTAATTACGAAGATAACATCTTTATTAAAATTTTAGAAGCGCAGCCGAGTGATCTCAGGTGTGGGTAATTAAATTAATTAAAGAGCAGGTAAGGCACGGAGCCCCGCGAGAGGTCAACCGAGGCCCGGGGACTGCGTGCGCTGCTCCGCCACGACGGACTAGACAGGGCTGGCCAAGTCGGGTCCGCGAACTTCGTTTAGTTGATTGAAAAAGGAGCCAGAAATACATTGCTTGCTTGAGGTAGACAATTAACTAAAAGGGAAAAAAGCGTGTCTCGCAATGAGACCAATTATTATTTTTAATATTTTGAAATTGTAAATATGACATTTTATAATTACAAAGGTAGGTTAAATTACAAAATATGTTTTTGTGATAAAATTTGGATCAATCTTTCTGAAAAAAAAAACACGCGCTTGCTTGTGTATTGCACAGGCCTGTACACACATGCATCTCAGTTAATTTTCAAATTATAACCAAGCTTACAAGATGTGCTTCTTACAGAGGGTTAAATAACTGTAAAAAAAAATTAAACAAAATCAGATTCGACTGAAAGTGAGCCGCGAGCCTAACCCGAGACGAAGCTTCGGCCAGTCAACATTCTAATGGAGCTAATTGTGTAATTAAGTGTGCGCGGAGGCGGCGCTCACCCCCGGCCGCCCCCCGTCGCCGGCAATTACCCGCGACCGGAGGCTCCGGCGGTCATTAGCGGGAGCTTGTTACGAACCACGATCACGCATTGTAATCGATGTCCGATGATGCCTACGCAAGGCGAATGCGATAACAATATTAAAAAAATTCCATTATATCACCCCTTTTCTTCCTCAGGCACCCCAGAAAAGGTTGTCGACCGTTTCACTGAAAATATCATTTTAGGGTAGTTTTATGGGTCTCGGGAATATCTTTTAAACATGTCTTATCATACGTATCATTATCGTACTAAGTTTTCAGCTCTGTAAAAATAATAACTGTTTCCATGTTTTAAGGGAAGAAAAAGCCTTGCGCAAAGAAGCACTGCTATTTATGAAATTTCATGTACATAAAAAAGCAAATAGCGGAGACGTCAAGCAATGTTAACTTTTTCAGTCTTCTGCTGTTAAATAAAAGTGTGATTTATAGATTACTAAAATTACTTGAAGTTTACGTCACCTGTATACATAATCTATATAAGAATAAAAATTCTAATGCAAATCTACGAAAACAGTTTGAAAGTATTTCGTAGGTTGCATATTATTTGACGTAATAACTTTTAATGAGCTTGATTTTATAGTAATCATGTGTGATTAAGGTTAAATGTCTTTTCAACGACAATACATATTTACTATGAAATGCAAACTCTATTTTATTTTTAAAATTTTCGCACCAATATGGTAGCAAACTCATTTATTTTCACTGTTGTTTTTACTGCATAATAGCTGGTACACGAGCGGTTACCGAAGAGTTGAACCACACCGGACGCACCCGCATGTATACACATCCTCTTGGAGTTATACGCATGCTTGGATCGTAGATCTGAAAAAAAATGAAGCCCATAGAGCTCGCCTTGCTGGCATGTAAATTATTTTTCCTCACCTGGGGAGATCGGGGTACAGTATCCGTTCAATTTTAAAATTAAAATAACACAACTGTTTCAACTGAAGACATTATCTCGCGTAAACGTTAACTTTTATATTGATGCGATTGGTTTTGCCAATACTCTTGGCTGGCGCAAATATACATGGATTTCATCAAGACTGTTGGAGAAACCAGTTGTTTAAAAACACACTGTATATAAGCATCACTGATATTGAAACGGCCGGTTTCGCTGATTGTCTAGGCTCTAGGATGAAACGGATTTCAACCAAGACGCAGAAGCATCGCATTTATATGGGATATGCTTCAAGTTTGCCTCTAAGAGCGAGTGAAAATATATATAAATAAATAACACGATTCTTTATTTTTAATTTAGTACATTTATAGATCTTGGGGCTGTGGTTTCAATACGGTATGTGACATTTCCCTAGTGGTGGTGCATTTACATGGATTATTTTATTTTCGTTTTAGAGTTTATGCAGGGTATAAGTGAGTTTTTTTAATTGGAATATACGGTATAGTGCGCCCCCCGGGCCCCACCCGGGCCGGGCACGCGCCGGGCAGGCCGGGCCCCGCGGCCGTCACGCCCGCGGCCCGCTCCGCTCCCCGGCGCCCGCCGTGGTAATTGAACTAATGAACTTTGTGGCTCCTCATTATGCATGCAGTATGCTAATGCATATCGCACGCCTGTTAAGCACAGATTTATTCCACTTAGATACTCCGGGCTGGAGGAGTCTTTCTTCTGGTGTTAATGGTAAATGATGAGCATCGCAACTGGCGCTGTTGGGCAGAGGTGCTCGGAAACACTTCAAAAAACGAAATCTGAATTTCAGGGGAAAATAAAAATACGCCCTTTTCCCCCTGTGGATACGAATAAATACGATTAGCGATATGCTAAATTCTCTGACGTCGTGACAAAAAAAATTTCAATACTTAGGTGGTAGCATACATGAAAAATCCATAGTGGAAAAATCCTTTATATGGTTGACGTCATTACGTGACCTTTTGTAATTTTTATCTACTCTGAAAAGATTTGTTTTCAAGATTCTCAAGTTTTTTTTGTCTTTATTTCTTTGTACGCTTTTGAAAGTCTTCCTTCTCAAGAAAAATTCATCTTCATATACTTATCATTTGAATGATAAGTATACAACTTTTAACAGTAAAGAGGCTGCTAAAAGCAAGCGGTTCGAGGTCAGACGATTAGCTGTCTCCTACCAGTTAAGTCATCGCATTTAAGTAATTGTATAAAGGAAGCTTACATTGTTAATTATTTTTTCAAGGAATATTTCAGTTTTTTTATTTTTATTACAATTCATATATTTTTTTTATTTAAAAAAAATAATAATCAAACTATATTTGAATACATGTTCATCACACAATTTTTTTTTAATTTTAAAATTTAAATATAAGTTTGGGTAAAAAACATCCTCTTTATTGTATATGTACTCAACACATCTACTGATATTTATGATTAACAGTTTGATGAAATCATAGCGTGGCCTATTGTAAAGTAACTTTACGGCGGTTATCTCTCACCCCATCAGCTAGTATATTCGGAAAATGACTGCATGCCGAGTCAGACTATTTTTCAAAATATCTAATAGGGCGGCCAAAGAGGCGTCTATTGGCGAACTGTGCGCACATAAAGCATGGCGATTCTCAGTACAGATAATGCCTGTGATTTTTATAATAACAAAAATGAGCAGTTATGTCGTTTTACGTGTGGTTGACCAGTGGGACGGTTATTCTCGTTCATGGGTGCCGGCGGCTCTGCTGGTGGCCAGTGAGCGGAAAGTCTTTTGGGAAACAATATCTCACATTGAGAGCCAAACCGCTTTTTAATTTCGGCCGTTTCCTGTGTATTTTTTTATTTAAAAAAAATCGTTACTGACTTTCGTCTTTCAAAACTTGAAGACGATATAAATAGCTAAAAAAAATATAGAGATTATAAATATTTTTGTTTTCTCACAAATAGTTTTTTTTTTAGTCTTCTAGCATTTAGTAATCCATATTTTATTAAATATGGAGTATAAGAAATTTTAATTTTAATAAAAAAAAAATTTAATTAATAAAATAATTTTATTAACATGTATTAATCACAGAATATTATGAAAATATTATTGAAGATTTAAGTTTAAAATGATATATATTATTTTTAATACCGTTAAATATATAATTAATGTATATTTAAGTAAAAAAAAATAAAATTTAAACATTAAAAACTGTATCCACTTTTTATATTAACTTCTGTTTTTCTGTTGAAAATCTGTTTGAAGGATCTTTTTCTTGTAATAAATAATTTACATTAATTATACAGGACATGCTTGAAAAAATACGTCGCCATAATTCCATGGTGTATTCCGTAAAGATAGGCTGTGCGTTAAGTTCCCATGACTTTATGGGAAATGGCGTCGTCCGCGAACCGTGCCACAAGCACCATAGATATTATCCTATCATCTCTCGGCTACACATTATGGGTTCACCATGCATGCACAGACTGTCCTAAATAATAATTATAAGAACAAAGAGCTTATGTCTGCTTGGTTATATTATGCGTTGATGTAAAGGAAGATTTTTAAATAATAATAAAAAAAAAACCATTAGCTTATCGAATGTGTTCTACTTCTAAAATATTTTTTTTATAACAACTAGGATGTAGAGTTTCAACTTGAAAATATAAGTTTTTTAGATGACTTTTTGGTCGTTTAAAATTGAATTTGTGATGATTTCTCCCTGTGTAAAACAATTTTTCTTTTAAAAGAAATAGATATTTAACATTTTTAATATTAAAATAAATTTGTGATGATTGAGCTTCTCGTATACCTTAGTATTAGCTTTGCGTCGTCAATATTTAGAAAATACAATTTGCATGTCAATGCGTGACTTTCGTGCTTATCTATATTGTTAGCAATGCTTGTTATTGGTCGTTTTTTTCCCGACGTTTTGGTCTCCGTGCTGGGACTATTTTCAGGTTATATTTTTAAGTCCTTGCACGGAGGACTGAAAACGTCAAGCAGCACACCACACAGTAAACCAAATCATCTGATAACAACGTCTGCCAAAACTTATCATACCTATGCTTGTTATTGTCAAGTCATGTAAAAGTTTATGATAACTGTCGTATGTCTTTAAAAAAAACGTACGAGTAAGTTTTTTTTGGGGGTAACTAGAAATTCTCCGCTCTAATTAGCCTCCAGCTCCCCGTGTTGCCAGCGGTGGGCGGCGGCTCCCACCCTGCGGAGGACCACCGGACCAGGCCCGCTGGTCCATCATCTCCTCGGACTCTGCCAGTCATCCTCGGTAATGAACCTTCCCACGGTCACCATCGCACTCCGCTGGCTGCAGCGTCGCCCAGCTGATTCCCAGAACTCCGTCCGCACGAGGGGGCATATCTGATTGTCTATTACCGCTTTATTTACACTGATTAATCAAAATATTGACAATATAAAAACATACTTTCACCGTTTTTTCACGTATGTACAGTCACTTTGAATTGGATTCAAAGACTTATGTCTAACGCAGTGGCGTGCGATCTATACCAACAGAAAAGCAGTAAATACTTTACAAAATTGCAATTTTTTACGGATATTATATAAAAAGCAATTTTAGTCGAGGAAATTCCTTGAAAAGTTTTTACATGACACCATTGAAATTCGAGCTCATTTCTCTATGACTATCGTGGCAAAGTGTTTTCAGATTTCAAGGGCTTATTCAGATTGTACGATTAAGCTCTTGAAGCTCTGGTTACGTAAGTCTACGTAACCAGAGCACCTGTCTGTTATAACCGTGGATTTACGAATGTTGTGAATAAATTTTTCTATCAAAACTCTGGTATTTAGATTTGATATTCCTTCTGCAGTACGCTGCAGAAATAATAGCAAGAGCCCCCTCACCTCTACAAGTTACATCCGTACATAACTATTACATGTCCACTTCTTCATTACCGATCCTTTAAGAACACTCAGGGCGCAGCAAGGCAGTCATGTACAAGCAACAGAATAAGGACACAAACATGTATGCAAAAAATAATCGAATTACGTTTTATCCATATTAAACACCGAAATAAAGGACATCCACGTTAAAAAAAAAAAAAAAAAACATCCGCGACCTGAGACGCGACAGACGTAAAGTAGTCTTACTTATCAGATGTTTTAACCTGTCTCGACTTAGGGGAAGTCCCGCGAGAAGGCTTAAGTAAGACGTCGCCGTAATCTTTTATTTTGTATTCTGGTTGCGTCTCTGAATTTCAGGAAAGATCTGAACTTTGGATAGCATATTTTTTTATACCACCGCTGAATTTTGTCATCTTAGTCTTAATCTTAGCTGAAATATCTGTAATTTGTTGTACATTAATGGCGTAATTGTTTACCATTGTATAAACATTAATCAATAAAAAAAACATATATATATATAAATAAATATATATATAGGTATAGGAAAGTTAGAGTACCATAGAAGAATAAATATTTTAAAAAAATTCCTGTGATTTGGCATTCAATACAAAGAGGTTGGTTCTTCTACGAATTGATTGACTCTTTCTTCTCTTATTTGTTACCTTATAAGTATTGTTCTGATTCTCAGCCAATAAAACAATAAATACGAACAACCTTCAGTAACCCCTCGGGTCCGCGGAGCCGTCTCCGCGGACGTCGGTGTCTTTGGCGTCCAGTAGTGGGCAGCGGCCGCTGACGCCGGGCCCCCCGGGAGCGCCCGGGTCGTGACGAGGGGCAGCGCCAGCGCCGGACCCCGAGCCCTCGTGACGCACTGCCTGCCGGGAATTAATTTGTATTACCTGCAAGTTTTTTGGCAACTGCCGTTTGATGTAAAATCACGTTACCTGTGATGACTTGTGCATTTACACGGAAAAAGACTCCCGCCTCCGGTGAAACAACGAAAGCCCATTTTTTTTCCACCCTCTATTTTTAGAGACGGATAAATATGTTTTAATATTCACAGGTAATTGCACAGAATAATAAAAAAATAAACATATTTTAAATAATATTTTGTTGTAGCGGGAAACATTCAAGTTCGGATTGTATAAAAAAGGATAAAGAAAATTATTACTCTAACCTGATTCAAACCCGGAACTCATTTGTCGGAGTTCGCACTTTCCGAATACTTGAAACTCCTTCAGGCGAAAAGCCTTTTTCAAGAACAGATATCTAAGTATGAAAAACATCAAGGACGGTAGTGTTCTTGGAATTAAGACTAGGCAATTAAGCGTGCCACCTGCTAGACAACTAGGCAATTTTTAATGGCGTCACAAGTCGATAGGGCCTCGCATGCCACGGCAAGTGTGGCCTGAGCGGCGATACCGCGTGACTGTGACCCCGCCGGTATCGCCGCGGCCCGGGGTCAGAGCAGTCACGCCTGCTCGGTCAGAGTGCGGCGTGACCGCGCCGAGTGACCCGCGCGGGATGGTCGGATGTCAGCTGTCACTTTTAATGTGCCTATTCTTCCCAGCATAATGTATTGAACTGGCGGCGATGATGATGAAATGAGAAAATTAGACTTATACTCCATACGACGGAAAACAAAGAATCCGCAAAAATATTTTATATATGTGTGTGTACACGTTTCGGCTCCATTTCTGTGGCCACTTACAAGGAATGAAATGAATGTGTCAAATTTCATGGACAACCTTAGGTATAATACTATTCGAGTGCGTGCAAAGTTGGTAACGTTTGGACGTAAACGCGTTGGTAACAACCGGCAAAAGCTGTAAATTATAATTTTTTTTATATGGAACGTACTCCGATTGGCTCGTGGTCTAGTTGTTAGCACGGGTGTTGATATTTTTTTTCCTTTCAAATGACTTTTTAAATTGTATTGATTATAACGTGTTTTCAAATTTCTGAAAATATATCTCAGTGCAGTGCAATGCATTATTGGTGGTCGTGTGGACCGCACACTCCATATCTAGAGGCGTGACGTTTAGCATGACGTGCCCCCCTCGACCCATGAACTCCTGACCGGCGATATTCCAATAAGGTCTAATCAACCGCGTCTATTATAAACAAAGACCCATGTATTATCTAATAGGCGAAAAAATAGTTTTAAAAGATAATAGACATTTCTTGAACTTGTGTTTAATTGTACCGTCACAAGAAAAATAAAGAAACGCATATAAGTAACATGAAAATAAAGAAGAAGTTACATGTTTTTAATTAAAAATAATAAAATAAACAACGCAATCAATGATTGTTATAAATCATTATATCAGTGAAAACAGAAGCCGTTTTGTATTGTTTAAAAATAATTTTAAAAATCATTAAATCCAAATTTAAAGAAAATCAAATAATCACTTTTAGTTTCACACGTAAAACAATAATCATAAGTTATTGAAGCTCATATTATTTTAGAGAATTTTAAAAATATTTCTAATGCATGAAAGTTTATTTAAAAGTAAATATATTTATTGTAACTTATCATCAAAAAAATAAATTTTTGAGTGTTATTTTGGTTAAAGTTTTTGGCATGTATGTGTTCATGCTGAAAAAAAAGTTGGAAAGTTTTTTGTTACTAAATAAAAAAAAATTTCGAAAGCGAATGAGTTATTAAAAAGTGTTTTACTTTGCAAAAGCATTGGTTTTTTTTTTACTAAATGAAAGCTATTGAAAATTCGTTTTACGAATAGAAATCTATTGGAAACTTTTTATTGTGAACAAAAGCACTGGAAAGTTTTTTGTACCGAATGAAAGCTATTGAAAATTCGTTTTACAAATAGAAAGCTATTAGAAAGTTCTTTGGAATAAAACGAAAGCTGTTAGAATATTTTTATCCTGAGTAAAAGCATTCGAAAGTTCTTTTATACAGAATGAAAGCTATTGAATATTTTTTTAACTAATAGAAAGCTATTGGAATTTTTTTCACTGAACAAAATCATGTAAAAGTTTTTTTTAATTAATGAAAGATATTGATTTATTAATAGACAGCTATTAGAAAGTATTCTAGTGCTGAAAGAAAGCTGTTAAGTTTTTGTTTAGGCAATAAATTTTTTTTTCTGAATGAAAACCATTGAAAATTTCTTCAATCGATATTCAACGTATTATTTAAATGCAGGAGTTAAAAGAGTTTCAAGTTGTTAATATTTTAAAAATATTTTTCTAGGAAAAATGTCTACCAAGTATTTTGATTCTTCTTAAAATGACATATTATGTTAATAAATAAATTAAAAACATGAAATGTTTTGAAAGGTGTAAGTATGTGGTGGTAGAATAATTGCCAAGGTGAATACAAAAATAACTTTAGAAGTTGATTGACGATGTTTGACGTGACAATGATTAAACTACTATAATAACTGATTTTTATGGTCATTATTAAAATAAATGATAAGTTTTTCAATTAGATGTCTTACAGTTCAATGGTTATTAGTTAGGAACTCACGTGGCACGTCTGCGCGACCGAGGGCAGATGTCAAGGGCCACGTATGAGTGCACGGGCCGTGCAAAAAACGTACCCACGCGAGGATAATAAATACAAGCGACCGAGTTCGTGTGGGGCCGGGCGGGTCAAGGGTTATTCTGTGCAGACAGAGTGACTTGTGATACTTCAGATACTAATTATAACGAATAATATTTTATTATAGAACAAGGATAAAACTATGATATGTTACCATGTCACTCAACTGATTAATTTACAATTTTATACGTATAATCTTCACAGTAGATAAGTGCATTTAGTTAATTTTAGAAACATGCGTTTTACTCTTAAAAAATAATAGCCGTGTTGGTGACGTTAGCTGCTAGTGAGGATTTATCAGTGCATGTCAAACTACAAACTAAAGTTATTTGATAGTGAATATTTTTTTTATAAATAAAAGTAAAAATATATATTTGTATTTGTCTTGGCTGTAGTTCCGCGGGTTCTCTGCTCGGGGTGTTGCTGTCCCTGTCCCTCGCAGCGCGCCCGGGCGCCTGGCAACGCGAGCGAGCGAGACGCGAGTCGCTCGGGTCACGGGTCAGGCGCTGCGACCATGAACTGCGACCCGCGCAGGGCCGGCAGACCCAGAGAATTACTAACGTGGGGGCACCACGCACCCCCAATAACACTTTCAAACACGAAATACGTAGTGTTGCTTCTACTTTTTATTTATTAAAGCGACTTATTTCGCCAACTTGCTAGGTCGGCATCATTAAGCTGTGTGTGGTTTTGAATGTCAATGCTGAAGTACGAGTATCGCATGCTTATTAATATTTCTTGATATATAGTGAACTGTGTTAATATTATGACAGTTTTCATATCTGCAAATTAAAAGAGTTTTAATTCCTTATTAAATTTGTTTTGAGCTTTTTGTTTTGTGAAACCGATTCGTCCCTGTTGTCTTCTCCTTCCCGCTCGACGTGTCTCTTCTTAGTTTTAACGAATCCAGTCTTTCTTCGAACCTGCACCGCATCTCATAGCCAAAATTGTTACTTTGTGCTGTAATGTATTAAACAACACTAATAGTGCAATAAATCATAATGATTATTGGTGTTTAGTGACTTCAAACCTGTGTAGTGAATATTTTTATTAATAACCTCTATTTTCTATAAAAATACTTTATTATAAATATTGCAGGGAAAAAAACTGATGTCAAATATTTTTAAATGATTTAAAAGTAAATTTTGTGGTATAAAGCGTTACAGTAATCAAAATTTTAGACTAATAATAAATTTCATTAGTAGTGAATAAATTATCAAATATAGTTCCTCAAGTAAAAGTTAAATTTCGTCATAAATTTAAACTGTAAATATTGCTGAAAATTTAATTATTGCCCTATATTTCTTATAAAATTTAATTAATGAATTAAAAAGTAAAACAACTGTTTTAAAATATGAATCCGTGTAGTGAACTGCAAATAAGCCATGTTTTTAGTTGATTGTGTTAACTCAATATATAGTAAACAAAAAACATGGAAGAAAATTTAATATGATCAGAAATTAAAGACATTTACATAATTATTGTTTAATCAAGTTTTTGTGATTAAAATCAACCAATTTATTGAATCAAAAAATATCTTTATAAAATTCATTTTTTAAATCTAATGATACATAATTATGCTTTTTGTTATCTATGAGACATAATTCCAACTAGTCAATCATTTTTTTAAATTATTTATTATAAACACTAGCACAAAGCACACTATATCAGAATCACAGAGTATATTCTGATAAGATTGCTATAATCTTGATTATAATTGACGTGTTATTAAAAAATAATACATTGATAATTTTCTTTTCAATTCATTCACACTTAGTTAAGTTGTGGTGGAAATCTATGCAGTGTATTTAACGGGATATATAATATTCTTTACTTCAATTTGTATGTTTTATTATTAAGTAAACCTTTACTGCTTTACCAAAGAGCATATTTATTTCACACAAAACAAAACTTAAAAAATATAATTATATGTTAAAATTGTGAGTGTTGACATGTGTCCTAACAGCTGTCAGCATTTGAACGTTTGCGGAATGACAGGTGCTTTTTATTTTTAGTGATTTTAATCGGAGAAATTACGAAATGTGATTGCCCGGACTGACATGTCAGACGCTCGCCCGGGGATTAAGAACTGAAGCTAATGACAGGTGTATTCGGTGATTCTGATCAGTGAAAATAAATTCGCATTGTGATTGGCTGGGATATGACACGTGATCCGGCACACATGGACGGTGAGATTTTTTTCACGCGTTCCTTATATACTCAATGGAAAATAGATGAATGAACGGAATGTTTTCAGAGATTTTATTGGATGGGCATACTGGCCATATTGGGTTTCGATTGATTGTTAAATGTTGACTTAAGAAATAATATTTCGTTAACACTGTATGTTTTTAATATATATATATATATATATATATATATATATCGCACTACTGAAATTGTATCCAGGTGGTGCTTTTCTACAAAAATAATGTGATCCACATTTTACACACCTCCTTCATTTCATTCGACGTGATTTTCGGTCTTTTTTTCGTCCTCCTCAGATAAAACTTCTCCGTAATATTGAGCTGTTTCTCGTGTTTTAATCTATCAGTTCCTGGTCGGTGGTCAACTCCTGTTCATTTAAAATATTGGCAAAAAATAATATTTTGAGTGTCGGTTTTTTTATGTCTTACACTTGAGACGTATCAAATCAGATACGATCGCAGTCACCTCTAAGTGCTTTCTAATCCTTGCTTTTCTTGAGATTTTTTTTTTGTATTTAGGTTATCCGAGATAAGACGTCTCTTTATCATCAATGACTCCAGTAAAATACTCCGGTTTCTGTTAATTATTAAATAAATTCTTATTTATTTACAGGATTCGGAACCAGCGGTGGCCGTAGATCGAAGCTCGACTCCCATGGTGAGTGCTTTCATTATTTTAAACAATTTCACGTGACGTATTTTTTAATTTGTATTATAAAGCACAGACTGTAATACTTTTTTTTATATACTGGCTCACATCGATAATATTCATTCCTAAAAACATAACTGATATTTCAAGTAGACATACATGTACCATTAGTATTATGCTGAGAGGTTGCGTCGAAGAGTTACAAACATCTTGTATACCTGTCTTTCTTATTTTTTCGATCTCTACGAATTAAACCCAAGACGAAGTATTATAGTAAATAACTCGTGCACCCACTGGATCACGGGCTAATTAAAATCCTTGGCAGGTTAAAACGTCAACTAGACGTGAAACAATAACCAAGCTGTGGTAATAAAACGGCCTAGCATATAAAGGCGTTTGTTATCAAAGTTTCTAAATGGTTTATCCTTACGATTTTATTTCTTTTTGCGATTGTCTAAAATGAGGATTAGTTCCACAATAATGATCCGTAGCAGGAAACAATCAGGTCCTGCGGCTTCTGGACGGGAGGGTCGAGGGTTCAGAACCGATGAAGCGGTCACAACGTGGGAACTGTATCGCTGGTGATGTAAACGTATCACCGGTGCGTCACCACCGTAGTGGGATCCGAAAACTCCTGAAAAAAAATCTTTCTATGAGCAAGGGTTTCTATGGTTTCCTCGATTAGAACATTGCGAATGTCAAAGACGTATCACACCGAAGATTGCTACAATTTCATTTTCATGTAACTTCAGCATGCATCTTTACGTACCTATATGTGCAACGTGACTAAAGACCAAGTGGCTAATTCATTGATTTATCTATTTTTATTACTAGTAGGCATGATTCCTTGTGACAATGGTTTGTCATTGTGATTACAGGTGTGGCTTTGAAATCATAAATAATTATTTATAAATAAAAATTGTATTGTATGTACTGTGAGTGCAGAATTTGTGGCCGGTGGTTTGCCGCCCCTGGGCAGGGAGGCCGGCGGGACCGCGCATGGCTCGCGGGCCAGGCGACGGTGACCGCTGAACCAGAAGTTGGTACGTGATCTTGCCGCGGTCATGCCACGGTTTTTTGTTGAAGGAGGTTTAAGACTACAGCCTTTGGCGGGTAATTCGGTTTATTCGGACGCAACTCGTGAACTCAATAAATCCAATCATGGGTTCGGACCTCTCAATCCGACCGAATAAATATAACAGCTAACTTTATTAATTTTTCAGTAAGGTTCATATTCCACTAACCTCACCAAACATTTATTAATTATCTATATAATAAAATTTTGTATGGCCTTGTATTCTCGTAAATATTGCAATTTATAAATTTATGGTAAATAATTGAATCGATGCAATTCACAACGGAATTTTGTTTTGTATTTATATATATATATATATATAGTTTGCGGTTTGATGGTCTGCAAAGGTTACATCTGGTCGGTTGTTTTGTTTGGCTGGCCTTCTTGCTGAAGGAGCTAGCGGCGCACCTGCCCGCAGTGCCTCCGGCATTCAGGGAGGGACGCTGGATCGTCACTCTTCTTTCACCGGATGTGGGATTCGCCACTGTATATTATACATATTCCACCTTTGAATATGTTATGTCAGAAAATACTAAAGTATTCTTTACTTTGAGATTTGGAAAGCTTTGATCTTTGAATTAAAACATGAAACGGTAGTATTGTCGTCACTCTTCTTTAATCGCATCAAAATTCATCACAATATTTAATTTTTTTATCAACTTTATTGAATGTATTTTTCTATTTGTTGATATTAAATATTTTTTAATATTCGAGTTGCTTCATAATTATAAAGTGTATAACTATTTTAATATTGTAGTTAATAAAAGTATATGCTTATCTTAAATATAAGTTAGAAGTGAAACTCCTATGTGAAGACTTTTTTAAATTTACAATTTTTTTTAATATGAATTGTCCTTTGTTACATTTAAACGCAATGAGTTTGCCTTAAATTATATTACAAATGTAACAAAACAATTAGGCAATATTTTTTTATAAATTACAAAGTAATCTAAAATTTTTGACATTTCGCTATATAAAAAAGTAGATGTTTTTGTTAAAAATTTTGAATGATATAAGTATGTTAAAAAAACCTTAGTGTTATATAAATATATATATATATATATATATATATATATATATATATATATAGTCAATTGTCATGTCGTGGGAAAAAAATTTACACATAGAAAATAATTATAGAATTTAATACAAAATATATCGTGGTCGTGCTTAGATGACCGTACATGAAGATACGCACGCGTGTTACGCTCTAGTATCAATGCGCATCACATCCATCCGCATTCTTCGGTGTGTCCGATTTAATTTTTAGTCTGCGTCTTTTTTTGCACACCGCGCTGTGCAGTTTGGCCGTCGCCTAGCCTTTGGGTTTGCGGTTCGCGCGCTGGATGGGAGTCCCCCGCCACAGGTCCACGGGGCCGCAGCGGTGGGCCGGTCACCCGAGGAACAATGTCGATTACATGTGATTCATGTGGAGCGGTCCCCTGACCGGCCTGCCAGCGCGGACAGGGCTGCGCGCACTTTCCCATCGATTTAATTTCAAGGTAAATCAACTGGTTTCAAATACTCTATTTTCACATCGCGACATTGCACGCTGTTTGGTAATGACACATTTCTGTTCCGAACAATCAACAGTTAATAAATTGCATATAAGTAAACCATATGCAAACCGTGGAAATAAAGTTTAACTCGTAGCCGAAGACATATAATTTGCAACACAACAAAGAAATGATTCAGCATTATCAACAACAAAAAACTTTTTAAAACTATTTTTTTTTGGTAAATTTATAAATCTGTTATTTATTTCTATAAAAAAAAAACAAATAGAACTACAAGTCGCCATTCTCACTATAAAACTGTTATCGTCTATTTCCTAGCCATTATGATTTTTTTTTGTTAACAAATTAACTCGCACTCAAAAGAATGAGCTATATAAAAAATAATAAATCGAATGTCTATACCAAAACTCTTGTATTATATCAACTTGAGACGCTTTCGAGAAGCAGTTTAAAATGGGTCCCTGCAGAACCGGCTGCTGCCGACCCGCGGCTTTGGACGCTCTGGAGGGGGACGTTGGGGCTGCTCCTCGAGAGGGGAAACTAGACGATAATACGCACAAAAAAATTACTGTAAACGCGGTGATTCATTGCTTATGAAACTAGGATAAAATTAAAGGCTTTGTTGCAAAGTTTTATTTTGTTAATTAGTCTAATAATTTTTTTTTTTTCAACTTCTTTAATCTTAATGTAAAAACATCTTTTCTTGAGGATATCCCTTATAAATAAAAAGGGTTATAGTATTTTACATTACGCTAAAAATATGGATCACTGATCTATCGACATTTTTAAAGCTATATCCAACCGATCATTTGTCAAATAAATCTCCCACTGTACTAAGGAACTGGCTAACCAGTTTCAAACACAACCTCACAATTTGTTGTAAAATAAATCATCCCAAAAATGCATGCTATAATAGAAATACTGATTAATAATGAATGAAAGTAATTAAAGCCGTTTTATGAGAAAATTGAGATGTTTGCCAAGATTGACTGAGAGATTATCCCGATTATCTAAAAACAATGCAATTGAGATTTACAATACATAATTTGTGGTAATTTATGATACAAAAACAAATTTCAAAACTACTTTGTTTAATTAAGTATGCAAAAAGATTCGATAAGATATTGATTAAATCAATACAAAGTACAAAAAAAAAATTTAAATAAAAGATATTGTTTATAATTTTTTTTCTCCTTTAGTTTAATGTTACATTCGGCCCGACGTACCCGGCGAGGTTACGATACCCCGTAGCCTCCGGGCAGAGGTCCCCTCCCTCCCTGCGCGCCCTCCGCCTCCTCCGGCCCTGGTGAGACAGGCGCGGTAATTCCCCGATGGCCTCCGTAATGAAAATTGCATGAACCGAAGTGCACGCCAGGGAGTGCACTACAAATTACAATTATCAATTTAAGGGTTGGTGAACACGAGCCGGCCGCGTGGAAAATATAAGGTGTTTTGTCATTTGTATCACTGTAGACCAAAAATTAAAAGTAGCAAAATATACATACAGAATTACAATTTTATTTAATGAAAAAATAATTTTGGCGTTTTTTTTTTTTTTTTTGTTTTCTTCATTTGCCAAAATGATTTATTAAACATTAAGTGCTGAACAAAAAGGGTTAAACTATAAGTTATTTTAATAAATAATAAAATCCATGATTATTCCCAGAATAAGTAGCAATTACTAAACATAAACTGTATTTAATACTACAACGTATGTTATAAATATTCCTAAATAGCACCTGCTCTCAAATGAAATATCTTTTATAAAAGATTGTTTCGTTCTGGTGCATCGCGACTTAATTAAGGAATCAACGTTTCCAATAGGTAAAGTAAAACATTAAGGCTTTTAAATATTTTATAAGTCGTATATTCAAGATTGGTACTAAACAATTTTATCTCGCGGGCAGGAATTAACTTCCAGGATTAAACCTCGTTAATGACGTTGCAATTTACGACCCGCAATAAAACCAATCGCCAGGACGCACGGACTTCCTGTTTTAGCGCCGAAGCCTCTGACCGCTATAAATTACTGCTTTAGGAGCGAATCGCGTATGAAGGGTGCGGAGAAAGTTTTTTTGTAAAATATCAACATTTATTAATAAACCATTATCATTTAGTAAATTTATAATCGATTTATTGAAACAAAAATAATTTTCTGACTACGTATAGAAAATGAAGTTATAGGAAGGCAAACAACAACTCGTGTTTTTAAAACGTATAAGTATGAAAATTGATTTTTATATGAAATGTATGAAAGACAAGATCTCTTATAGTAGTTTTAAAAAAAGTCAAGGTCATCTGTATTGCGATCGAACACAAAATATCAAAACACATTGTCACGAATGACATAATGCACATATCAAGTTTTGTTATCGGTGGACAAGTGTGGTTAGGATCCGTTAGAGGTCTGCAGATGTTACTGGTTAATGGAGATTGTATTTATACTATTAAGCCAGCTATATACAGGCGATGTCAATAAAGTAGGCGGCAAAGCCTTAATTATGCACGCTTTAGGTGCCTTTCTCAAATGCAAACTAAATAAAACAAAACGGCACGCAGCGATTCTTTTTCTGCAACGCCAGGGCCGGCCTGTTTTCCACCGCATCAGGGAAAATTTATTATCAAAACACGCATTAAAATAAACACCAGAAGCATTTATTGGTCGAATCTATGCTAGAATGATAACTATTCGCGGGATCAGATAGCATACATTGACACAATTGATCCGTAAATATAAAACATTTTTAATTTTTATACAGTAGCTTATTTTGTTTCATTATGGTTGTTTATTATTTTTTATAACGCAAGGGCTTTTTACGCCTGTTAAAAATAATTTAAAGGTCAGGAATTTTTGCGTGCGATCGGCGTTAATTCGAAAATAGTTTATATATATATATAAATATATATATATATATATAAATATATATATATATATATATATATACATTTATGTACGAGTATATTAAATTTTCTCGTTATTTATGATAACTAAATTTTTTAATTTTTTATAACAAAAATATTGGTAAGCACTATCTTTATTGTGAACATTAAAATATAATTACATTTTTTATGTGAATACTTTTCTTTTTTTTTTTGCCACCCGTATCCGGGACCGCTATCGAGCACCTACCGGGTAATACTTTTATAAAAAAGCATATGTTGATTTTTAGAAAAATATCACAATTTAATGAAATCGCTACATTTTAATATTCTGTAAAGAAAGACAGAATAGAAAAAAATACAATAAAAAAAGGGAAAAAAAATCCAGTGACCCCGTTGAACCACCAGAGGCGGAGAGGCTGGAGGGGCCCGAGTCCGGCCCCGGCCAGCGCACGCGAGTCTCGCGGATTACGTAAAATTAGTCCAGATTCCTGCGGCCGCCTGGAACCGGCCCGTCGCGGAGAAAGCGCCGAGACCCGCCAGCGCCGCGCAGATCTGGATCTCTCCGGCGCTGCTCTGCGCCTCTTCTTTCACCTCAGCTGGGCCAGAAGTGGCCACATATATAATACTATATAAGGGATTCATTGCTAGAAATAGACAGCATACGAAAAAATATGTTATCCCGTGCTTTAAGTTGTTTTAAGGATATTTTATAAATTTTACAACAGCACGTAGTAGTACATTGTGTTCAAGAGACACAAACTTGAAAACTCGTTGATGATTCACCAAATGCTATGTCGTCTCAGTTCTTCTTTATACAGTTGCGGTCTGGACACTCGAGGCAGCTACAATGCGAAAAATTAGCAGCAGAAATGTGACTTCGTAGGATTATCCTTAAAACACCATGGGTCGACTGCGTCGCAAATGAAAGTCTTGCAAAGAATGCGCTATGAACGAGAGCTTCAGATGACAGCTAATTCAGCTGATTGAGTAAGAAAACATCTAAGGAAAAAGGGACATTGGAAGGAGCAATATTCGACGAAATGATCACCAAATTCCTACGAAGAGAAGCATTAAAAAAAGAGAAAGAAGTAAATTTTAATCTTGTGTGAAAAATTCTGATGGTAACGTTACACACTCTTATGAATTCAACTGCAAAAGTGAGCCTTTTCACAGTCACAGTGGTCACAGTTTATGGTGCCAGATTACTACTTACGGGTTTAAATGTATTTATGGACACATTGCCAAAGTATTGTACTGACGGTCAACTCGTATCGGTTAAAATTACAGATTTGTTGATTTAATAATATTAATTTAATTATTACTGAAACTACAAAAAATCATGTTGTGTATATTTTCTGAAAAATATCGATTTTTGGACTGTGGCGTTATTGCACAAAATAAACACCGTATATTTCAATTTTAACGGGTGGTCGCTTTGTGTGTTATTTGTAAACAATTAGCCACCCTATTCCAAACAAGTCCGTGCCAAACAAGGCGTAATAAACACGCGAATCCAGTCCGCGTTTTATATGAAAGTTTGTAATGAAATTAATAATTCTGTCGGGCTACCGCGTTCGGCCGCAATTTACAGGTCGGAATGAAATTTAACTGATTTGTAATTAATCCTGGAAAAGCGGTCGGTCCGAGCTACTGGAAATTCGAGTTTTAGATAAAAGTACCCCCCACAAAAGGTAATATTGAACGCGTCAATTTGCACGGTCGAGTCAAACCTGAACTTTGCGCGCTGGGCGACGCGATTTTCAACTTGTGGTATTTTTGCATAATTAGATATCGATGTTTCAACATTGTGAGCGAATTGCAATCTTGACGTTAAATAATTATTTTAATTTACAACACAAGGCTTTAAGATAAAACGTATTTATATTGTTATGGTTGATAAATCTAAGATTTATGGTGTAGAAATTCAATATTTTTGACAGATAGTACTTGGTGGAATTCCATTTTAATATTTTTGAATAAAATACTTGAGTGATTTTGATAATGCCAACGATAATTTGATAATTCGATAGTTTGATAATTCTCTGTTTGATAATGCCAACGTGAAAGGTTGGCAAAACCGGTCACTAATAAAAACAAAAATGTGGAAAATCACTCAAGTATTTTATTCAAAAATATTTATGGTGTAAACAATATTTATGTTTTCGACTCACACATGAAACGATGAACAATAATATAAACAAAGCTTACTGTTGAGATTTAGACCTGCACTTTCTGGCTAATACTGTACTCCTTTCAACCATCGCGGATATGTATATAAGCGATAATTTCAATCGTTTTATGCAAGTGTGAAATTAATGTTGTTCGATAAATATAAGTTGACACCATCCGTGTAAAAATACGGCATTTTGTCTTGGTTTTAAGTGTTTAAATTAAAGAAAAGAAACATTTAAATAATTACCGATTATCATTGTTAAACATTTAATTAATTTGTATTTTTACCCGAACGGGTTTTTGTCAGTATTTAATATTCAGTTAAATATTGATTCACACACTAAACGGCGAGATAACAATATATTTTTTTGAGTTAGGTTATAATGCTTTTTTTTGCAATAAGGTCGTGTCCGTGTCCTTGTCCTTGATGAAACGCGATTCTAGACCGGAGAAAAAGACTAGGAGGTTGTGAAATCCACCCTGTCTGTAATAAACCATCAGAGAGTCTCGGAGTGGGCGGGACCCTACGAAAAGTACCACCTTCAGGATCTCAAACCACTTTTAACCCCTTTGCAAGGCCTCCCTGAAAATAAATCTGTATCCCTTTGACAGGCTATTTTTCAAGGAGGCCTCGAAGAGAGGTTCACTACAACAGTATTCAAGCTCCACTCGTGTTTACAAGCCCTTACATTAATCTACGATTATGGGTAATTCAAAACGTAGATAATCGCAGTTAAAGTCTGGGCTCGCTCGTGTTTGCTGCGTGCTGTGGCCGCTATCTCGCGTCGCCATATCGGGAGGGTCGCGGCCGGCGCGCTCCCAAATTAAAAACGAATTTAAATAATTCGCCGTGCGCACTGTCGCGTGATACGCGAGCAAAACAAGCTTGAGCTGTACGAATATGGAAAATATGTAAACGAGAATAGATTTAATATTTACGCAAAGATAATTTCTTAACTTTGATTTTCATCTCGCAGGCTACTACACTCGATATCATTGGGAGCGTCCGTGTTTTCTACAACAAATATCTTCTACTTCTTCTAGTACTTCTCCTCATAGGTGATCATTTCACCGTATAACAAAGAAAAATAACTAGTGTTTGTTGCTGAAATATTTACTAATTACTATTAGACTAAGTGTCACGGCATATCGTTCGATAAAATAGTGCAATTATTGTAAATAAAATTAAATGCGGGCCCCGCTCCGGCCCTGGCCGCCGCGCAGGCCGCGGGAGATCCACCGCAGAGGACCCGCGCGGCGCAGGACGGGGCTGTTCACACGCATTTTCAGATTAAATCTCTATTGATTATTGCGCCCAAGGGCGGGTCCATTGTGATGTCAAGCATGCCCAGGGGCGGACTCGTCCGTGTTGAGTTTAACGAAACAATTAATACGATCGGAAATTTCGTATTAAACTTACCAATACTTCAGAGAGCATTGGTAAACATTCTTTTGACAACTTTCATATAATGAGTAGCCGCTTTAAAAGAGTCACTTCTGTTTCGATTGAATTGTACTAGAAGAGCTTCAATCGAACCAATTCGATTCCAGATGTTAACAAAAGCTCTTTCGATTATTAAAAATCGATTTGAAGCTCTACCAGATAAAACTGTCTCAGATAATTTTCCTATACATAATGTAACAGGCCATGCAGTTTCGCCATTGTCCCTTATAAACTTGAACCGCTTGCTTATCTTGTATTGTCTGGCTTTCACTCTTACTGAGTTTTTTTTATACTTATTGTATAAATTATATTAATTTGGATATTTCTGGTTTGTGAAGTTATAAAAAAAATCTGGAAAAGCTAAAATTTTCAATGCTCTTTCTTGTCCTAAATCCAGAGCATATGTACAATTTTTAAATCATAGTTTCTGATTTTAGTTGTCGTCTCATCTAGGCTTTCTACCCTTATGTATGTATGAGTGTGCAAATTTTATAAACTCATTGCTAAAATTATATGAACTTGAATATATCTGGTTTTTTTAATGGAAAAATTAAAATTTTTAATTATCTTTTCTTGAATACAGAGCCTATTTATAATTTTAAATACATAACTTTTGGTTTAATTAGCGCATTATTGTCGCCTGGCAACCAATAAATCAAGTAATCGCATTTACCGCCGACCAGTCCGGCCCTGTTCCCTATTAGAATAAGAGCCGTGTTCCGCGGAGTGCGCGGGGCGGCCCGTGTAATCGTGTAAATGTGCCCTCGTTAAATATTATACTGAAGTAATAATAATAATGCTCAGGTGCTACCGCCAGGGCCAGAGCAGGGAAATCAACTAAATAAACATGCTGCTTCAAAAATCGTGGTATCAATTGAGAATGTGAGGCTTAAGTCAAAAGTCATGGTATTGAAAAAAATGAAAAGTGTCAATTTGTCGGGCGGTTGTCAGTTAAGCCGCGACGCGTGTAGAAGAGGCACTAGTAAGTACTTCATCGAAAAAAAAATGAATAGTGTCGATTTGTTGGGTGATTGCCAGCTGTGTCGCGACGTGTGTAGGCAGCTCTACGGAAGGCGCGGTGGGTGTTTTTTACTTTTCTCAGTGCGATTCCGGCGGACCGCGCCGTTAGAGATGCCGGGCGATAGCGGCCGCTGCTTTCCTTACCCCGTTATGCCGACCACTCCTGGTGACCGCCGGCCTACTCTGCGCGCCGCCGCGCGATAACGATACGACTGATCCGCGACAGGCCTATTTGTGGCAAGGAGGCTTCGACCACTTTTAATGGTGAGCCTCCTTGCCTTTCAAAAGCTTTTTCAGTGAAAAGTTACAGTAACAGTACATGCGAATTACCAAATGACTAAAATATTAAGACACGTTTAAATAGTGAGTGCTTTGGCTTTCAAGCTTTATTTCATAAAAGTGTTTATCGAAGGTTATTTGAGAATTTCTTATTGTTCTAAACAAAAGAAAATTATTTAAAAGAAAAACTATAATTTAAGTTAAACATTTTATAAATTTATAAAAATGTTAAGATGTGAAAAACATTTCAATATTCGAGAAAAACTTGATAAAAAAATGAGAGTATGTTATATGCAATTTGCATGTATCAATACTCTATTACTCTATTCTGTAAATATTTGTTATAGTTTTGCACTAAAAGTATTTAATTTGATTTTATAAAATTGCAGTTAATAAATCACTAATTTTAAATATATTTATTTTCTATTTTAATCATTCTTTTTCCCACCTAAATGAACAATTTTTGCTGTCAAAATAATTTTTCAAAAATGATAAAAAACTCATCACGTGAAATAAGAGGCAAAACTGTGAAATGTAACCTCTGTCTTGAACGTTAATCTTTGCTCTTTAATTTACGTTATTGTTATTTTTCTCTGCCTCTTCTGTCTTTGAGTGCTCTCAAGACTTCAAAAGAAAAAAGCGCTCACTGCTAAATTTTATTTATTATTTTTTACAGCTAATATGATAGTATCCCGTTTCGATTTTTTTTTTTTTTTTAAATAAAATGATATTAGCGCTCGTTGCGAGCTCGCGTTCGTCCGGCGGCGCAGAATCCCCCCCGGCCGCGTTAGATTTCGTTGCGGGGCTATTCAGAGCGCGCCGCCGATATCGTCCCGCGGGGCTATTCACGCCTCGGAGGCGCGCGGACGCCGCGGTAATTACATGAATAAATGCATGAAAAAATGTATCGAATGCGGAGCCGTCAATGTGTGGGCCCCGATACGCCCGACTCGAAACGAACGGTCCGTCGCCATTGTTGCCACGCGTCGGAGACTGCCCGATGTGATTCTCCATGCAGCAACAGCCGACAGTCGACGCTTTCGGCCATTTTTTTCGTGATACACTCTGTTGTATAGCTACGTGTATAGTGAACGGTTTGCCCTCTTGACACGTCGTGACACAACTTGCAATAAGTCAATAGGGTCCTTCTTTGCGTTGCTAACTTAAAGTTGCCTAACCGTAAAAAAAAAAAAAAAACACCCGAAATGAAGGGATGCTATTGTCTAGTCTTGTGTATTTGGCTTTGTCGGCGGAACAGGAAGATGTTTTTCCTCCAAAGCCTTCAAAATCACTGGGTGACTTGTGTCACCGTGGGGTTATGGATGCTATTGTCTGATTGCAAATCAGTCGCACATCGTGCTGCAATGTGTGTAGAAGGCTTTATAGTTGATTTTATGAGTGACGGCAGAATTATGTAGATTTAACGTGCAATGATAATAAAATGATAAGCCGCTATGAAAAAAAAAAAAATATGTAAGCCAATTAAAATAGGTGGTTATATTATAACTTACATTGAGGCCTTAAGGATTTTTTTTCATGGTTTAAACTTCTGAAATGGGAGAGGTACACAAGCCTAAAAACTTTAATTCATTGAGTTGAGAAGACCCAATGTCTATATTTTGTCATAGCTAATATATTTTAACCACCACAAAACCCAATTTGTTGTAATTACTAATATATTTAAACAATCAAGTAATTGATTTAATATGAGGTCTAGAATTGAATATTTTGCAATAAAATATACGTTCTTTTCTTTTGGATCTGCAGAATAATATAATTAAATAAAAACATATTGCTTCGCCGGGATTCAAACTCGAGACTCCACGGTCGGCAAGCAAGCGTGCTAACCAGTGGACCACGAGGCGGTTTTTAATCACTAGTGTTGTAAAAGTACACTGCCCGGTCACTGCGCATGAAATGTTAATACTAAATGCTTTTACTGCGCTAGCGGAGAGTGCGGCGGGACTGAAGGTTCGATTTCACATTTACCAAACGTTATTATTATAGTATGGGACGGCCAGCTACTGCCTTCTATTGTATTATGTATCTTCTTCTTCAAGTGCCTCTCCTCACAGGAAGTTGGTGACCACTCAATGAACAAACATTTATCCTGAGTCATGACTTACCGGCTGCACTCTTGACAGTATTTTATAGTATGTATTCGCCTCTAATGCCACATTTCAAACGCCTCGATTTTTTGCATTGTTGCTGACTTAAATGCAAATTTGCATGTCCAGGCCTCAACTCGGGAACAGCGTGTTTTTTATTATCCGAATTTTCATTCCTGTAAAATAGGAATAAGGAAATCCGCCGTTTGGACTTGAAGGACCCGTCCAATTTTAATAGATTGAACGTATGAGATTTTTGCGGTTGTACGCTTTTAGTGTTATGTCTAACGTGAAAATATCAATTGCGGTTCTACACTATAGGACTGAGATTTCAATTTGGGTAATTGATAGTTTAGTATATATCAAATTAACCACATAATTAAAGGTATTCGTTTCTTATTGTTTATTGCTCCTTGAGGGGAACAGAAAATTATAGAAGACAATAAAGTTATGTGTTTCGTAGCATTCGCAATATGTACGCATTTGAAACCAATGTCTGTTTAATGAAAATCACTATAAAAAGTATATGTTTGATACCCAATTCACATATGAAACAACGAGGAAAAATACATCTAATGGTGTATTCATTCAGCAAGAATTTGAACCGATAATAACATATTTTCAATCTACGTCATATACTGGTTTTATATTTTACATATTCTAATTATGTGACTGTTTTAATCATGAACAACAATGAGTAGAATATAAATATACCAAAACTGAGAAAATATTGTAAAATCGGGATACAAGTTTACGATTCTCATAATTGGCATGCAAGCGTGCCAAAACTAGACTGCGAGGCGAGTTGAAGCCTTCGTATAATAAAGGCATCGTGCCTTTTTGCGCGCGTGCACCGGCAGCCGCTGGAAGGCTGCGGTGATAATTCTGGATGATAGATAAATCGAGTGCATGCACTCCGAGTTGCATCGATCTGCAGACCGCATGCCCGGCTCGGCGTCCGGCACGTCCGCCACGCGTCTGTCCAAGATTGCATTGTTGCGCTCGCAATCTGCGGGCGCGCGATAACTTGCCGCAATTTTGCAGATAGCGGAAGAGTAGATAGGAAACCTCTGATGATAGTCCACCAGCCTCGTGTTGTGGCCTCTATTACTTGCGATAACTTGGTGTATTCTTTGCTATATAAAACAGAAGCCGGGAGGTGCGACTACACAATGTATGCAATGTCTCAATAGCCAAATAGTTTTTCTATATTTCAGGTGTTTTTTTTTTTAAGTTCATTCTGAGTAAATTAAGCAAAAAATGACCCTATTGACAAAGTTCAAACGATCCATCATTAAACCAATATTCCAGCATACGATGCATTATATAGAAATTATTCTCACACTCCACTCCCGGAAAATTGTATGCTTCATGTTTGAAAATATGCTATGAATTATTTCAAATGCTTTAATGAATGTGAAATGCCCGAGGTGAGTGCTCTCTCCGTAAGCGATGCGTGTCACACAAAATGTTTTCGCGTGTTATCTGTGGCACGCGTATCATAGATTCGCCATCACCGCTCGGGCCTTTTGAAAATCTGAATATCGCCAAGTATAATCCATTGGCGGATTGCAAGCCTAATCCATTCTTCAAACGCGCTGGTATTCACTCTTATATCGAAGCAAATTCTCCGTAAGGAATCATAAAATATTCATGTACATAATAATGATTAACGCAGAGGATAATTTTATATGATTGATATTTAATTTTAATGTAAATTAATATTATCGATTAATTGTTCTTTTTAACAAGGAAACTATCAAGTGACACTTGGTTTTTCCATCTCTTTAAGGCTTTCGCGACACATTCATCACTCGCACTGCTATAGTTTTATTCGGGTGGTACTATTCTGCAAAAATTTGCTTTATTTGTCACATTTTACACTCCTCCTTTATTTTCTGTATTGTGATGAAATTTCTATGTCATTTTCTCCTTTTGCTGTTGCTTGTTTTGCATCAAGCTGACATCTCTTATTGTGAGACATTGCTCGTATATCGATTTACAATTTATCTAAAAAAAATGACTCGTCTTACGAAACACTCGCAAAACGAGGTTTAACTGTATTTATAATCTGATGTGATGTTAATTATCACGCGACGACTTAAAACTATCTGCTCGGTGTAGTCTCGACCGCAGCTTCTGCGGCACGTTCCTCGAAGCAGAGCATCGTATGGCAACGGTTGAGGTGAGAAGCCCGACCAGCTCCGACCGTCTCCACCTGTGATTACCCTCGAGCACTGCTCTAAATGAATAGGAAGCCATATTGTTTGTGGCAAGAGGAGCATTGATTGCTCGAGTACGGCTGCGGTACTTCATTACAACTCTAATGATTGTACTATTTACAGGTTTTTTATGTCATTCTGCAGAGGGATTCAACATTGATATGGTAATAATAAAAACTAGTCACATATTACTTTTGTTTTAATTATTATATATGTACCGATTCTTTTTTCCTGGGGTTATACACAATACTTTTACGGAGAATACAGTTTAAAAAAAAAATATTTTAACAATAATTTATATATTATCTATCCTTGCAGATTTAGTTTTTTACAATTGTATTTTTTACAGTTAATCAGAGGTTTTAACAAATTTGAACTTACAATCGACCTAAAGAATATGCTATTTTCTTCACACTTAATTTTTTTTATTATTTTGATTTAATATTATATCTTTTTCGGATGCCTCAGATACATACTACCTTGTCTCTCCTCGCATTAATAGGAGCACACTTTAGTCTCAGAGATTCAAGGATACATTATAAAAAAAGTACGATAGCAATAACAATTCCAATTATTTATTTATTCATACCAAAGTTCCAAGACGGGTCAACTGGTTTTTTTTCACGGACCAAAACTAGTCCATCAGAAAATAACATTTTTTTTTACAAGAATCGCTGGTCCACGGACGTGAACTTTAAACGCGGAGCTGAAAAAGTTTAAAGTAGGCAGAGCCGGCGACCACATCCTCCTGGCGGGGCGGGGGAGCGAGGCCGCACGCAGACGTGAGGAGCGGCCGCGGCGTCTCCGCACGTCCGTCTCCAGCGGCGTGAGAACGGCTGCCCGCAGGGTCAAACGGCCGCCGGGCCTGCTGGACCCCAAAAAACGACACCCACCAAAACAACAAGCACAGGTCGCTCGAGTACCGCCTCGTGCTTCGGTAGCTAGAGCGCTTGCTTGCGACCAAGGGTCTCGAGTTCGCACCCGGCTAAATGTGTCCGTTTGTTTTGGCAGGCGTTGTTGAAATTGCATTGTTCTTGAGTGTCGTGCTGCGTTCCGGTCTTAAGGTTTTTTTCAGGAACTCATGTGTCGTCTAAAATCGTGTTTTCATATAGCTAACAGGTATTCAACTTCAAAGAAAAACGCAGCTCAACACTCAAGCAGAAAGTGAGTCCCCGAATGATTTGATTTCTAGGGTGGTTAGGTTGCCTTAAGTATTCTGTCCTCCTTCGGTGTTTCAGGGATCATAAACAGTTCAACTGTCATGAAATCAAATCATGTATGTGTATATTTATGTGTGTGCTATTATTAGTAAGAGCTGGTGTACAATCAGGAGGCAGGCTATTAAGGTGATTCTGGCTGTCGATACACACGCACGCAGCTCGGGCCTGGCTCCCCGCCCCCCGCGGGTGCAGGTCCGAGAGGCGGCGGGCGGACAAAAAACGGGGGCCCGGGGACGCGGACCTGTGGCCTTTAGCCGGACCCGCCCCGCCGGCAGCCACCGAAGTGAGGCGCATTCCAGCGCCCGCGGCCAGGGGAGGCCAAGCTCCACGCCGGCGGACCTCTGAGATTCGATACATAATGTTCGATACAAAAAAATAATAAATAGCTTTCATTGAATATGCTCGTACGTAAAGTGTATTTTAGCATTTGGTTTTTATTTAATTTTATGATTCAAGTGTGAAACAACATATGAATAATCTGAAATGCAATTTGATGCATTCAATATGCAGCGTAGGGGTTGAAATATCTAGTTATAGAAATTTAATATATAAATGAAGTCTGCCAGCAATAAAGCGAGACCGCAATAATATGCAGTTTTCTTTTTAAACTCTTTTTAAAAATACTTCGTTGTCACTAATATGATAACTTGGCTGGGACGGGCCTTGCGCGGCCCTGGCCGGCTGACCTGAGGACCGCCCGCGGCTCGCGGACCGCCGCTGGCGTCCCCGGTGATCCAGTTATCGACCTCTGGCTAGAGCGAGTCTCGGAAATCGTTATTTATGTCATACCGGCACAGATAATATTGTCTTAAACCAATACCATAATAATAAAAAAACAAATCATAGTTTCTTTTTAACTGGTCTTCTTCCAGCACCATGGCCGATTCGGATGTTCGAAATCGCTAAAAATGATTTACGATTGTCATCGCCACTGCGCCATCCGCTCTCATTCCACTACTGGACGAAGGACTCTTCGTGGTTTGCTTAAACCGGTTCGAGGTTAATCTTATCGGTTTATTTTGAACATTTAATATTTTTTAAAAAATCGGACTATGCACATAACCTCCAGAAGTCTCTTGCAATTGGAATAATATTTAGATATTATGTCTTCGTTACAACCAGAGCAAGGTTTTCAAAATTAAAAAAAAATAGTAGCTCCAAAGTAATGAATATTGAGATATTTTTAATGTACATACAGTATAATGTTTTTATAAAAAATAAATATTTTTTATTTGCAAAAAGATAATTTAAACCATATTCATAACTATGTTTATACTTTCATTAAATTGATAGTTATGTAAAAGTTTTCACTATTTATTTAAAATGATTATTATTTATACAACCCTTAAATTCTTTCAGGTCACAGGGGTAATTTTTCCAACCCTTTTCGGCTACCGTGGTGTTGCACCTTTGTTATTTCAACACTTAAATTTAGCGAGAATATTGTTATATAAAATTATTTGCTACTAATGTAAATGGGATTTTTTTTCATGAAATGTGTAAAGCCTTAGCTGCATAAAATAAGTCTGTAAAGCAGTGTTCAATGTTCATATATAATCATATGTAATCATTTTTTATTTAAAGTAAATATTTTTAGAAATGTTTTATTTCGACTAGTTTTGCCAATATACTAGGTTTCAATGATGTTTATGAAATATTTATTTAAAATAATTAAAATTATTTTAATTAAGGGAATCTAAGGTTTTTAGGTTGTATGTGTAGATTAACAGAATACATAGCAAATTAGATTGGATTGGCAAGAAGATAAATCAGGATTGAAATTGGGATCTTTATAAAAGTATACAATCTTATTAATTATGTATAATGTATAAGGTTAATTTATTTTCAAATATTTTTTTCTGCTAAGGATGGTTGTGGGTGTTTCTTGAAGTTGTTTGTTGTTGTTTCCCGCTGGAGGCTGTCGCGGCCGGCAGGTGGTGTCGACGCGGCCGGAGCGGTCGTGATGCTGTCACCCTGCCCGGCGACCTGGTACAGATAAAGTGAACGGCCTCGCCAGGCACCGGTCGAATGTTGCGGTCAATGTCGATACAGGGTACACGTACTGCTAGTAATGCATTATATACCTATTAGTTACTAATAATAACAATTCAAGACATGCAAAGGCGACACGCACACCACCGATCCATAGACAAGAGATGAAATACATTATCATGAATTCTTTTTTTATATTCTGGCGCAGCCTGAAACTTGCCCCCCTACTTTTCCTCGGGCTCGACAACGTGAAATAATATTGGCTCACATAAAGCGGATATCAATGTTTAAGTAATACGTTGTAAGCATATTTGGCATAGACATATTCTACGAAATCCAATTAATTTTAAAATTATACAAATGATTAACACATTAATAAAATATTTATTTATCGTCTTTTTTTTAATAATGGGTATCACGAGTTAAGAAACACTGCGTATACTCGATAGGATTCTGATATTGCGTTCAACTTTTTGATTGGCAAAGTTAGCTCCCTGTACGTACTGCGACTCTTCTGCGGTCACCACAAAAACGCTGTTTTTTTTTATTATTGTTCACATACCAGCACGTCCTAACATAGAGGGCATGAGGCTTCCTAAGGTTCTTGTACCTTTATACTATTCAGTAATAATATATATATATATATAAATATATTTATAAACATATTTTACAATCGGTATTATGTGATTTCGAAATTGCACTTCATTATTTTTATTTAAATAGTTTACTTTTATGTGTGATTTTTTTATACTGATTTACAAATAATAAACTAACATTAAAGGAATATGAATATGATTTTAGGTAAAAATTAAATACGAAACGACGTGAAAAACGCATTTTTTGTTATTCGGTTGCTTACGTGTTTATACACATATATATTTGCCCGTTCACATAGGGTAAAAATGTGGATATATTAAATATCTTCTAATCGTCGACTAACCAATAATTTTTTTAAATATATACAAGCAATTCAGTAGTCGAAAACATAGAGGTCGACCACAAATTACACACGTCGGCTCCGTGCTCTCTCATGGTAATTATTTGACTCATACCCGAGTGATATAATTTTTTCCTCCTGGGGCATTGCGTTACCGACGAGTCCTTAAAAAAAATATAGTAATTTGTTGCCGGCGTGGCACTATCGATTGGACATTACGACATCGCCGTGCCGGCGCAGGTGCGGTCGCCTCGGCCTCTGGTGGCCGCGCGTTTTTTACCCCACCTGGTCAGGTGAACCGATAAATCCGAAGCTGCCCCGGGACGGGACGCCGTAGGGTGACCACGCTGCAACCCTGGCGGAAACACCCCTGTTAGCCGACAATCCCGTTTAAAGCTTGCTTTATAACCCATCTTATGAAATGTTTTAAGTTATAAATGAAATGCACCGTTAGAAAACGAAATATTTTGTATGGGTAGGTTTTTTTTTATTTAGGCCATTGTTATAAGGGATCCCTAAAGATGGTTCCAGCTCCAAAGCCAAAACATCGTAAAGTTCAAAAAAAAGGAACGCTGCATATAACCAAAGGAAGAACCAATCATAAAATATTTTATTATTGTTTAGAATCAGTATGAAAAAATATCTCAACTTTTATGCTATAGAAAACTGTCAATGAAATCGGATACTTCGTAAAAGCAAAATAAAAATACCATGTCAAAGGGTTGTATTCATAAAATGTTGTTGAAATTTACTCATTTTATCGATTTTTGGCGAAAACAATGCGTCCACGTGGAGAAATAAGTGTATTTTTTTTAATTAAACGGACCACCACTTATCAATTGATGTCAAAATAAATAAATTTAGCTTACAACAATTAAGTTTTTTTTAATAAGCATATTTAAATTTATATATTTAATAAATAACTTTTCGTTATAATCAAATGCGATATTTAGTAGAAATGAGCAGAAAAAAATCTTATCTTTAGAAGGACTTTACATACGCATGCTTGATTTGATATGATCGTGCAGAAGTGACCTTATAAATATAGTGAAGTCCAAAATAAACTCTTTGCTATATTTATGTGCTAAACGCATTATTACGATTATTAAAGAGTGCGTTAGATTCTCTTGCGATGGACCTCCGCGGACCGGGGCAGGGGACCCGCAGCGCTGGTCACCCCCGGGCGTCCCGGCCTGGTGCGTCGACCTTGCGCAGAGGTCAGCCGGCTCAGCTTCCGTTGTGGTCCGCAAGTCGCCGGACCTACTCGAGCCCACGCGAGATGAAGCCCGGCCGGAGAGGAACTCGAGCGAACTGACCACTAGACTGGATAGATAACTATTTCAGAATTTGAAAATAAATGCCCCCATGATACCAGCTCAGGCCGACGATCTATGCATCAGAATATACAAACACACACACACACACACACACATATATTATTATACATTTTTTTGTTGAATGCTATCAGCGTTTTACAGAGAGAGAAATCATTAGCCGCTTTAAATAATTAATAACCAACTAATCGTCACTCGTTGGCTAATTGGTCACTAACGATCGATACGGCATAGCGGTGAGATTGGCGGACGTGACGTCACGGCGCTGGAGTTGGCGCCGATTTGCCAAATGTACGAGCGACATGGGACCGGAAGTCAGCGACATGTCCCACAGCTCCGGGAGATATCGCCAGATTGCGCCGATGCGGAGATACGCCCGGATTGAGAGGACCCCGCCGCTGCAATTTTAAAATATTACTTTCTTACACTTACACTTCATTTTTTATTTTAAAAAAATGGACGAGTCGTTATCTTCAAAGGTCAACTCGTTTTGGTTTTAAAACTTGTGTTATTACAAGTATATGATAGTGTTGAATGTAACTGCTTTCAAATGTGTAATTTGTACAAGACCCAAATTTTAAATGCATTCATGCATCTAGGTTCAACTATAGTCATATACTATCTTTAAATGAAGCAAAAGTCTTTGACGTAGAAAGCATTGTCATAGTGATGGTCTTACGAAAGGGTGTTTAAAATGTTTTTTTTAATAAATTTGCGTTTATTTTTCCTTTAAAAACAAGTTTATTTTAATTTATTCGGAATTGCTATTATTTAGTTTTAAAAAAAAACCATTTTATATTTCGACACACGGTGTTAAAAACGAACCTTAAAGCTGTTTTTTTTATGTAATCAGTAACTTTGTAAATCAATTAAATATTTTTAAATACGATATCCCTTGTTTCCCGTTTCGATACTCCCCGAGCAATCAGATACGAGAGACTTTCATTGAGGAAAAATATAAAACGTCAACTTAACCTTTTATCTCCAGTGAATACACTTAAATTAATTCGGAGATTTTATCTTTATATTTCCTGTCATTTAATCATTAAAAGCATAACCTTCCCAAGACTCAGATCTCTCCTCCACGCGAACGGATCACTTTGTATTCGTTAACAAGACTACGTGGAATGAAATGTGAAGGTCACGGATTTAAGAGCCGTGTTAATTGACTATAAAATTTCTACAGTCGTAAATCGCACGAAAATTGAGTGACATGTCAAAAACATCCGATTATCCACTTCCTTCAAACGTCAGTGAAAGAATAAGGTTTGGCTTGCGCAATTCAGTAGTAATATACTACATTCACCATGATAATATTTTAAAAAAATATTACAAAATACTATACATCAAAAAAATATTGCATCAGCTGCTTACCTTTACTGCCTCGTGCACAATGATTGGCGTGCTTGGTTGTTGACCACGAGGTCCTGGGTTTTGATGCGGATGCAGCAATAAATCTTTGAGTAAAATAAAAAGCTATACTAAAAGACCCAATTGATTAAAAAAAATCTTATCCCTGATGTTTCAATTTTTATTTTTTTTCAGTAAACAAGTATATGATTGCAGAGCTATTAATATTTACTTATTATTTTATTTAAAAATGGCGTAGTTAATATAAAAATTATTTATCCTATCAAAGTCAATTTATTTTTTGCTAAAAACCATATCTGTTGAATTTTTATGAAATAAAAATATTAGTTGTTTAATATCAATAAAATAACCTTTAATATTTTATTTAAAGTATTTTTATATAAAATATAATGTAACAATAATAATAGTAAATGAATTTATTGAATTGCTTTATTTCTGATGTTTCCTGTCGAAAGGGTCATATTTATTCAAATTATAATTATTTAATATGGTAAATTATTAATTTTATTTTGCGTTTTCTTTCATCCAAGAAGTGGACTTACGCACAAATTATGTTCACTTAATCTTGAAGCTCAATTGGCGACTTAACTAATAATATTAATATATATATATATATATATATAGCTTTGAATGTAAAATGGGTCTGCCCGTATTTTCTTAGCTCTTAGAAAACGGATATTGGACTGAAGTTTTCAACAATGTTTTGAGTGTTTACTCATTTGCTACCCATTCACTATGGAACCTGCATTTTACTGATCTTTGAGCTACGCCGACTTCCACAAGTAGTTACTGCAACAAGCAGTGCGCTGTGCAAATATACAAATATGCGTAGCATGACGTTTTGGATCAATTTATTTTTAACTGCAGCAAATGTGTTTTTGTAGTTTAATTTTTATTCAGATGTGTTAAAATAATATGATGTGTACATTTGATGATTTTGAGTATCTTATAACATAGGCAAGCCATGCTTTCTTGCTCGCGTGGACAGCGTGCCGCAGGTGAGACATGTGACTTAAGCATATTGTTATTTATGTATTTGGAGTTATTACGCTAGCATGTTAATCTCCGTGTGCTGGAGTATAAATTTTCTTGTAAACTACGTGAAGGCCTGCGTTTGATGGAACTAGATTACCGTAATGGCGCCGCGATGTTTTTTTTTTTACTATTTTATTTTTTATTTACAATCTTCAATGATTGCAGAAAATCATGGGCACACTTACCGATTGCAATACTGGCTGATGTACACTTTCCTCTTTCCAAATGTACAGGCGAACCAAAAGCTCAAATATATTTTTATATTCTCATTTTTTTTTTTTATAATTTTTTTTAAATAAAAAAACACCAGCATGTCGAAGAACTTGAGACACAAAATTGCAATACATTTAATTTTCTTATTTCACCATTAGTACTATTTGACCGAATAGTATTTAAAACAGGCGACTTATAAAAATATATTATTTCAAAATATTAATATCTAAGATGATTTGTTTTTTTTTTTTGTGTTTAGCTGCTTGCAAAACGTTGTATGCCAGAAAACCTTAAAGCAGCTCAATATTCAAGAAACCTAATAATCTAATTATAACGGCTGCCAAATTATGAATAAATATTATCACTTAACAGTTAACAGTTAACGCGTCTCAAGCCAGCAATTTAACAGGATGGTTTAAATCTATATACATGTACAAGTATATGTATAGTTGAGCTGTATATAGTTTATTAAAAAAAATCTCTCATTATTACATCCCGCCACTGGCCGAAGCGCGTGCCGCGGTTCAGAGCTCGGCGTTTCAGGAACAAGATAAACCGCAGTGTTGCACAAAATAATAACATAAAAATGTTGGAAAAATATGGGTTTGCTAGATATTTATAAAGCAATTTAATGATGCTGTATTAGGACATTATATACACCAGTTGACATATCGAGACACTAATTAATACAGTTTACATGTAAGAGTCGCCTCAAAAGTTGGAAATAGCTGATTTTCTGTGAATGTGTAAACTTTTAATAAATTGTGTAATGAATAACAGTAACAATGTTTTTAAAAGCATCTCATAAAGCAATAAATACTCAGTAGTAAATATTCATTCAAAATATTATTTTCGTAATCAGTAGTAGATTAAAAACAATATGTATATTTTAGCCTCTGACTAGCTTCACTCCCTGGACGGAAATTGAGCTCGATCTTCAAGTTGAAGCCAGCACAGGAGGGCGTGATTCCATAAACTATATACAGGATATGGATACAGCCGTCTTGTTTATCCATCTTGCACAAGTGAACAAGGTATACAGATCGCCGGCGAGCTGGTTGCTTCCATTATAGATAGCCATCGCTATTTGCTCTCGTCCTATCTGTTTGCGGCTCCAGTGGCTCGGCGGCTGCCTTCCTCGCCGATGCGCTGGAGAGCTGATCGTCGTGTGCAACGGAGCGCTACCGTTTACGAAATCTACCTCATCATCATCACGAGATACAACCCTTAGCGCGATAACCTCCCCTGAAATAAGCCCCCGTTCACATCGCTCGAAATTATTGGGAAAGTTGGATGTTTGAAACTCTTTATTAGGATTTCAGTAAATATAGAATTTTTCAAGAAACGCTCAGGGGGCATAAAATACACGCTACTACAAAAACTGCACTCAAATACAAATAATGTTTTCTCCGCGTAGGGTTCTCCGTATTATCGTCCAGCTTCTCTGACTACTGGGGTATCTCGTCAGTACGTCCAACTAATAATTTGCTTTGCCTTTCACAGCTCTACTCTTCAAGGCACCGTTTTCTCGTGAAGCATTATTATTTGGACCAACCTTAGAAACATTATTCCAACTTATATTTTATTTATAAAATTTAAAAAAAAATTCAATATATTTTAATAATTTTATCTTTAATAGGTCGTGTCATGAATCAATATTAGTTTTAAAAAATAAACCAAACTGAATATTATAGACGGTGATGAAATAAATGTTAGCCTTTCATGTGAAATGAAGCTACCAAGGCTAGAACTTATTTTTCACCCAAACAAAACGTATGAATAAAACATCTATTATATCCGAAAATATAAGTTTTGTATTTGATAAGTTTTAGAGTAAATATTTTAAATGTTTTTTAGCTAATATTGTTTATGCTATACACTTTACGACTCACGTGACAACAGGACCTTAAAATAAAAATAAAATGTCGCTTTTGGATTATAACTGTTAAGTAGTCGATGATGACGCAGCTTCTGTTTTCAAGCTTTCACCGCACTGATATAAATAACCTAGGGCGAGTTCACAATCTGCATGCAAGTGATAATTGATAATCAGTACTTATATTTATCTGGCGAACTATTTTATTCTTGATAAAATTATTCACATGCTTACGATTTAACGGCGCGTTGGAGAGAAAAACTGACTCAACAATCTAGAATGAAGAATTCATTTTGTAACTAATGGCTCATAAGTTATGCAATTTGAGCGTATATAATTATGTTAACCGTATAATCATAAAATATATTATATATATTTATATATGTGTGTGGATCTGTTTGTGTCTTCTTCATTGGGCGGCTTTCCTCAAAGGAGGTTGGCGACCATCTCATAGAGTATATACTCATGCCGAGAAAGTGTATATAGTATTCTAAGGCGAAAATAGTGTAGTCTGTAGTGGATCCCCGGGTCCTTCTACACCGCAATTTTATATTGCAAGGATAAGTCAGCATATTACTGCTGCCCAACAGCATTATTATATAATTCTTTCCTTACAAAGCTCTGGCGCTTAGATCTGATACTCCGTCTGCAGCAAGCTACAAAAACAATACCATCTTGACAAGATACATCTAGAGCGCATTCCTCCACAATCATTCCAAGTCCACTACTCCATTACCGATCCTTTACACACGCTTGTTTGTGTCAATGGCTTCATTTTAGAACGTAGTGAAACTAAATAATTTATCAAAATACATGTTTTGGATTTTTGACTCTTTTCGCTATTTTTTTAACCAGTTAAGTTTCTTGGAATGCCAGCTCGTAGGGGTCCCATTAACAGCGACGGCACTCGCCCGCACTCGCCTGCACTCGCCCGAGCGAGTTCGGCTCTGCTCGCCGCAGCTGGGCTGGAACGGCCTGGAGAAGCGCGTGGCCGGCGCGCGGCTCGGTGGATTGAGTGTTGTTTACCTGTCGTGCAATAGATTGCTCGCTCGTTCCAGCGCAAGGACACGCATGTATAAATATATATAGATAAACTCATAATAAATATATTTTTCGTCAAAACAACATCCGGTTATGACCACAAAATATATACGCATATCCAAAAGTCCCATCATATGAATCAAAATTATAATACTACACAAGAAAAGTTACGTCATAACAAAAACAATTACGTCCTTTATTTGTTTAATATTTGATTGTAAACGGTGTTAATATAAAAGTGTTTACAGCTTTTACAGTTTTAAATTTGTAAGGATTTTTGGGTGAAGTTAAAATCCCGAAAGCTTTTTTTGAAAAATATACGCCTTGATACTTTCATCAGCAAACATCAATTTTATTAGGAATTAAATAATGTATAGTTAAAATCATGGCATTTGATTTATTTAACGTATAAAATATGTTGTATACACAGCAAGGAACTATTGATAAATACTCTATGTTTTCGTTCAACTCTTTAAATAATATAACAATGATAACAGTATCCAAGATTTGAACTAAAAATTTAAAAGTGTTTTTGCAACCAGAAATCAGCATGTGATATTTATTTCAGAAGTATATTTATCAAAAGACTCATCGTTCGTAATATAATATTATTGAGTTTATATTGTAATATATAATATTAGTTACGAGTCGAAATAACATTTATAAGCTTTCAGAACTTAGTAAAAGGTAATATTTCATATGCCATGAATAAAAGCGAATGCTTTCCATTAGCGAATTTAGAACGCCGAAGTATTGTAGGTGTGCAGGTACTCCGATGAACTGTTACAATCTCCCACAAACAGCTGAGCTTTAAAAGCAGTTCTATCGACTAAAAACACTTGTGTAAATCATGCCTGATAATCACGAATTCAACTTGATCGTGAATTGACCCCGTCCGAGAAACGTGCCCGAACTAATCACCAGGTATACAAATAACACAGGTAAACCTAAATTAGAGGAGGTGGGCCCGTCGAGGCCTCGCAGGTCAGCCCACTCTGGCTTCCACCTTTTAAGTGATTGCCTGTATTTTCAGCAGTTTATCATTGATAAACAGTGAGCTTTTAAGTATTGTTGGGTGTTTATTGTTTAAACTTCTACTTTATTTAAATTTATAAACTATTAGGACTAATTCAAATGGTATTGCGAATAGAGTTATGGTATTACTAAAAGTCTTTAGCAGAGTTTTGAATTTGCAAAATCATTTAAAATTTAACGAAAAAGTTTAGTATCTTATATAACTATACTCATAGTGATAATGTTTAGTTATGCATTTTTTATTGTTTTTTGATCTTGGTTTAATTTTTCATTGATAAACTGTTAGCAAATATTGTTAGAAATTTAAAATAAAAGTGTTTAGTGTTTTATACTTCTTGGTGTATTTCAAATTTCAACCAGTAGATCTATTTAAAATTGAATGAATTAAGAGTCAAGACATTAAATTTAAGTGGAAACGACGGGTTTGAATTTTTTGAAATGAGATTCACCCCAGAATATTATAATATAATATGTAAAAAATACAAAATATACGCCAGGGTATTGCTGCTTAATTTTTTCTTTCTTTCTTAGAAAAGTGAATACCATATTATCTCAAATTGACCCTTAGCGATAGGTAAAGACAGTACTCATATGATTCTCCGATAATAAAAAATAAAACTAGAAGCAAATACTGCAAAATACATTACTTATTTAAATTTTCAGAAAAGTCGTAAAAATTGATAGCAATGTGATATGGAAATGTTGTATTAAAGCCAAAACCTAAACCAAATGACCCCTCTGGTAAGTTTAGTGTTAATCAAGGTCTTAAGTATTGTTTGATATTTATTTTATAAGTAATGCGTTTATTTTAATTACTTTTTGGTATATTAAAACCTGAATCATAGAAGGTTTTTTTTTGTAACTAAGCTATTTTTGTCCTTTTCTTTGGTTTTAATTTGATTGAATGCTTGAATGGTGAATTTGGTTGTTAATTTACAAAGTAACGTCTAAGATACAATTCGGATCGTACATTCGAGTTTCGAAAATAAAAACGTACTCTTCAAAAAAATATATATAAAGAAGACACTCATTACAACTTATCAAGATGATAACCAGAAAACAATCTCGAACCTTGGAATTTAACACTTTGTCCACGGTGCTACCGAGCGTTACCAATGTCAATACTGATTAATTTCACATCAAATCTGCAATGGCATTGTTCCCCACACGCTCGTTATTGCAGTGACTCTTGACACCTCACACCCTGGTGGTCTCGCAAATCATCTGCAATCATGCAATTGCGCCGACCCGTAAAGTACCATGCTAAAATGGATAATTTTATAATTTAATTATACAAGGTTCTTTTGCCCATGGCATGATTGTATTTTAATAAAAAACATATATTATAAGCGATGAGTTTGATAATTCTTAAGTTGCCACATTGAACATGCAATCTTATTGTATCATACAGCAACATAGCCTTACATTTTTAGACCAAAGAATGACTGCCTTTGGTTTGTCTAACGCGCATTTGTGTTGCTGCCATTTGAAAAAAATATAATAATCTGCTTTAGTCACCCGTACAGATATCTTGTGTACTCAATTTTTCAGATATTCGATTCGGACACGAAACGTCACAAAAATTAGGAAAAGTCGTTCTTGTGTGAATCGATTATCTGTACAATCAAAAATAAATAGATTCATATTTAATAACATATTGTAATACTTAAATATTTACGAATTAATTTAGGAAAAAGAGCAATTAGATCTTTAAGTACTGCAAAAACTTACGCAATGTAAAATAAATATTTATCGTTAATTTTATATTATTTTTTAATCTTTTATCATTCAGAGACGTCTATTACTTCGAATCATGAAGAATGTTTTGCTCTAGGAGACATTTCCAATGCGAGGTGAAACATATATTTTGAACGAGAAATACTAAATACTGTACAGAGATATGTGATATAATCAGATCTCTCTAGAAACATTCACTGCTATTGTTTTATTATTGTATTAGAACAGTTATCGCTATCTCTCGCCTGGATCGCAGGCATTATTGCGTAAGGCCCTACACTTACAGATAGCCAGGTTGTTACCCTCTGATTACAGGTGTTCGATACACATCAATATTGCATTAAACTGCATTATTGTAACAATTTTCTGCAACTGTTACTTCACGCCATTGTCCCAATGAGTAACCACCCAAACTGCATTTACCAGTATGCACATCTTAAATTACAACGTATCGGTGAACTTTATATTGCACATCACATAATAAAGACTTACAAACAACATTTATTTTTAAATAAAATACTTAAGTGATTTTACCGCATGTTAATTTTGTTACTTATTTTCTAAAAAATATAAATTTGAATATTAAAAAAACATATATTTATGTAATGGATTTAGTTTTCTTTGCTCCATTATTTGGAGCCGTATTGTTTGATCATGATTATACTGTAGTTATTATATTTTGCTTCAACAGTTCTAAGGCTACATAAATCTAAAACCAGAAGATGGCATTTAATGTTATTAATATATTACTTTATAAATCATTCATTTAATGTGCAAAACATCAATTGAGGTATATTTCATCGTTTGTCCTATTCCTTTTATTATACGTGTATAAATCAAATAAGCAGCAACACTTATTGTATTGTTATTATTGTAACTTGGAAGCATTTAAAGGAAATTGTCTCTAAATAATTAAAATTTTTTGCAAATCTGTCTCTTTCCTTGCAACCTCTTTTATTTACAAAGTGGTGTTGTTAGTAGCTCTTTATCAAATTATCTGATCTTTAAAGTGTATACCACGCGTGGATTAACAATATACAATGTATACCATAGATTGCCAAAGTGGACGATTCTGACCAGCAAAAGGTTAACACCAGAGGAAAAAAAAATTGTAAGTAGGTGTAAAAAAATACTTTGACATTATCCACACGAAAACATTAAAGTTAACTGTATTTTGAAAAAGCACGCTTGAACCAGATCGGAAAACAAAATAAATCGGCACGCGGTTGATGGGACAAAAAAGTTTGGGGAGCTCTGGTGTTTATGATCGCTGACGAGCCATGCGTCGCTTTGTGTGCGCGGTGCAGCGTCCAGGATTCACGGAGTGCAGTGTGCAGTGTGCAGCGTGCAGTGTGCAGTGTGCAGCGTGATGCGTGATGCGTCCTCGACACAGTGCCCCGAATGCAGTCTTTACGACGCATTGTCTGAACCAGACCCGGCGCTGCGCCGGCCATCGCGCCTGCCCACTGCTGCGCTGCGACAGGGTGCTCCGAAACCCACGGTACGGTGTGTGCATGCACTCACTTACCTGCGAATACACGACAACTTATGTATACCTGAGAACGAACTAATAATAACTGCTTTGATCTTATGTATACTTAAATCGAGATGCTTTTTTATTGGTTTTTATATGGTTCGGTTGCAGTTAAAATAAAATAGATGAGAAATTGTTAAGAAATATTAGGTGCATGCAAAACATACATATCGTTTTTTTTAATAAATAATTTATGATATTTCAAAAAATAAATTCAATTTATATTATTTAAAATAACATTTATAAGATATCAATTATATTTTTTTCCACGGACTCATTTGTTAAATCTAAGTTATATTTATTTCATTTATAATATATTTAATTGAATTAATCCAGCTTAATTTTGTAAAGCTGATAATAATAATTTTAAAAAAAAATCGACATGTGACGAAACTATGATGTTTATAATTTGTACGACTAAATTTGTAAATCTACTTTCTTGGATGACCGCGTGTACGATGGACAGTGATTTAAATATTAAAGTGCTCTTTTTGGATAAAAAAGAAATTAAATACATACGATTGCAATGCCAACACAAATCATGTTTGATTGACCTGCAACTGACATAACTATTGAGATTTACTTGTTGGGACAGGGATCAACCCGGTGAACCCTCAGTCGAGAATTTACTGTCCATCTATTTAACCAAAGAGCCAAAAAAATTATTAAATAAATTCAATTAAATAAAGTTATTTAAAATAAACCGTTTGTTATATATTCTCTCAGAAAAGGCAGGAGGCTCCGTTTCAGGAAATCCGCTAGTTTATAACGTGCAACACGATAACGAGCCATATCTCTAACAGGCCAATTTCCCATTTCACTAAATATCCGAGGAACTCGCGTCCGATCGGCTTCCGTGCCTCGATGCCTTCAAATTACAGGTGCAAACGATCGGGAAGTCCGCGGCGACCGGCGATCCACCTTTGATCCCTGGATCCGGGGAAGCCCCGCGCGCCTGCCTCTCTCTCTAAAGCCGTGCGGCGAAACGACGCGGAAACGTTGCACCCAGTCGCATCTTTCCCGGTGTAAAAAATCGCGCATACGCCCCTCGCGCTCACACTCGCTGCGGCCTCGTAAAAAGAAAATCGCCTTTCCTTGTCTGCGGGAACGCGAGCAAAAAATTACAATCAGGTTCTTCTGTCCCTGTTTCATTGTGCGCGATCGAGCGAGAAAGCGATACCCGTCCTTGTCAGTTCAAAAAAAATCGACCTGTTGCTTCCATTCTTCGATAAAGTAGCGATACATCAATAGTGTGTCTCGACGTACGTTCCAGAATTTCCCGATAGGATTTTGTTGTCCGTTTCTTTCTCTCGTGCGGCGGGGCCCGGCGGGCGTGCGTCGCGGACAGCTCGCAAACCGGACTGTCCCGCCGAGCGCTTGTGCCCTGCAGTCGTCACCTTTGCCTTTCTCTGCTAGCCGCTATGTGCGTCCCTCTCGCGCAAGTGTAACTGGCCATAACTCATATCTACTGTTTCGCTTTGGTGTTACGTGCGCGGATCACCGGGTGTTTATACAATATTTTCTGTATCGAAAAACGTCAAATAACTTAATATATATTTTTTTAAAAATTCATTATATGTTTGTTATATATTTGTATGTATTGAACGAATAAGTCAATTAAACATCTAATTATTTATAATTGATACTGCTATCAGCACCAACATAGGGAACGTAACTGTAGTTAAATTAATGGTTTATCTGAAATGCTCTTAGAAAGTTTTTATTGTTTTAATAAAAAAAATGTTCAAAGAAAAAAGCAGTTACATGAAGTAGGCATTTTTTAAAGTTGAAAAAAAAGTCTTGGAAAAATAACAGATATGGATATATATTCTCTGCTAAGTCCCTCTGCTCTACTATTGGTTTGTGAAAAGGCTTATGTTAGATTGATTTATCACAAATTAGTATAAGAAATAGTGAGGATTTTTTTTTTAAAAAGGTTTGATTTCATCAATTGCACAACTTTGAGTGTCCTTAAGACTCAATCGTCGTATTTTGACCTCCAATGCTAGGGCCATTTTCAAACGAATATAACAGAACAAAGTAAACCATGGATATGTATTAAAATACAAAACGGCATGAAAACTTAAGAAATAAGTTCAAAATATTATTTTTTTTTAGTTATAAAACACACACTGTTTTTCAGTGCATTTTTCCTGTACACACTGTGGAATAGTTCATGCACTATCCCTTTTCTTACAATAGACAGGTGAATGGTAACACTGCTAAAACATATATCCATCTTTTTCTAGTACACTCTATTTGTGGCACAAACGAAAGAGACCGCACGAATGATGCCACCTGTGGCTCAGAACAGGGGCACTATCGCCCCGTCTCGTTCGTACTCACCTGAAGTCGTAGCTCAAGTAAATTGTATCACTCGAGACTGGACATTGATATTCTATCTCTTTCGTTTGAAGCGCGGGGTCGAACGAGTGCGACAAAGACCGAATAAGATGGTTCACCTGTTGCTTTGAACGGGGGCATTCTCTGCCATCTCACTTCCTCTCGGACAGAGTTCATATCGGGAGCAATGTGTATCGTTCGAGACTGGACAGCCTGTTTCCGTCTCTTTCGTTTATTACGGAAGTCGGTGGAAGTGAGATAGGGACGGGGCGTAAGTTCACCTGTTGCTTTGAACGGGGGCACTTGGCCTACCAGAGTTTATCTGTTGGTTGATTTCTTTTCTTGGACCGTGTCAATTTGGAATAACGTGTAACTTTGATTTGGTGTTAAAAAGTTTAACGTCAATTAATATTCATAATCATTTGCATTTTTTTGAATTATGAAACTGTTTGCGACATTTTTTACTTAGAAAAATAATTTGTTGACAAAAGAAGATAGACACTGAAAAAATGTATTTGAATTTATTTTTATTGAGTATAAAAATAAACCAAAAAGCAATATTTTTTACAATATATTTGATACGTATATTTAAAAAGAAATAGATCTAGATGCTATTTAGATTCACATTAAGTATGTCCTTAGGTGACGATTTTTATTTAAATAATTTGTTTTTATTATTTATCATTTAACAAAATTTAATTGTCTATTTTTGTTTTTACTGTTATCTAATACTATTTATTAAAAAAAAAAAAAAAAACAACGACCCGAAAACAAAATCGGAAATATTCTGACGCGAAATACTTATTTGACGTTGAATAACTTTGAAGATGCCTGATCTGATTTATTTTTTAAATGTAGATTTTGATAAATTTATAAATATTTTTAGTTTTGACACATTTTGTGATGTTTCTATTCAAGGTTTTCAGTCATTTTTTTTTTGTCCTACGTGCTTATGTGACAAATGAATCAAACGTAATTACGCACGTACAAAGTCATATCTCCGCGGGAGCAAACGTCAGGTCGAGCCATAGGTGCCGCGCGCCTGTGGTGGTGAGTCCAAGTCAACCTCCCGCGCGTGTGTCGCGTCGGTGTGAAGTCGGGCCGGTGTGGGTGCGCGCCGGTGTCGGTGTGAACCCGCGCGTGTGGGGCCGGCTGACCCGCGCCAGTCGCCGCCGCACAGCCGGCCACGAGAGACGTGTCGCTTGTGCCGGTTTTTTTCAACTGTCCGCAGTCTGCCAACGCGTGTTTTGCGATACTTTTGCCGGTGTTTTCAAGATACATTTCGCAGCAGTCGCGGTGGCTTTACGTTTGAAACAGTACTCGAAAGCAGTTCATATCGTTGTGATTGATTTTGTGACCGTGTGCGAAATATCTTGTGCCGGTGCAGTGTCACCAAAACAATGGTATTAAAAACATGTTAGTGATTTTGTGATTGAGTGATATATTTATGTTGAATCCGTTTTTTGTTTGATATATACGGTAGGTTACCCATATCAAGCGTATTATTAAAATCAACAATGATAACAACCCGCGCCCTTTATATAGATTTGGTATCATTATCAGTGAATCGCCACATATCCTTATCACAATGCTATATATATAAAAAAAAAAAAACAACTTCAATACTTATTTGTTTCTGCTATATTGCACTGGGTGGTCAGATTTTTAACCTGCAGGATGCATTTTGTGCATTTTTCACGTGGGGGAGGCAGGTAAAAAGACCTACCTGTGTCATTTAGCAGACATGTTCATGGAGTAGTCAAGCCTGTACGACCTTTTCTATTATTATAACAATACGTTTTGGGTACCTGCCCGAGAAATACCTGAGTGTAATTTTTTTCCATCGGGTCAGTGTAAACTTCATTTACTGACAAATACCTTTTCTAAAATATTTCGTGTTTTTAAGCAAAAAAAAATAGCATACACGCATGCCGTTGGTAAAAATCTAAAACAAACAGTATTGTATTGCAAATAGTATAAATATAATATTTCTCATTCAACGTACCTAGAAACTGTTACTTACTTCTGTGTTCGATGTTATTTGTTTGGAAAGTTGAATTCATTGTGAATATGAAGTTAGTATTTTTCATGTCTGAAAATTATATCTCTATACAATGAGTATTAAGTTTTTATGAGATTCATAACGATACATTATGACTGATTCTCTTGTATGGAGGAGAAAATCCCGATGCATCTAAGGGCCATTTGTATATTCAAATAGTACGTGTGTACTTGACAGTTACTTGACTTGAGTGAAGTAAATTAAAACCTTAGGCATGCAGTTTGATGAATTGCATTGGTATTGTCAATAATATTTTGTTTGTAGTTTAAAATGTTAGCTATTTTTTTTTAAAATTATTTATTAATGGGTAAATTGGCGATAAAATATTTGGTTAGGCACGTATCGGATATATTATCAATATGTCACTTTTGACTTTTATTCCGTTACAAAAAATCCAGATGATTGCATCATATCATTCTGAAAAGGTTTATAATTAAATAGTATAAATATTATACAGATACCAACTGATAAGATAGCGAAGGCTATAATAAGGACAATAACATTTATCCACTACTTTCACACTCCTTGCCTGTAATAGTGTACAACTATTAATTAAATGGCTTGGTGATTACTAACTAATATATAATTTGAATTCAGCGCTTTCGCATTTGTAGGGCCTTTCAACTGTATCGTTGACATTTATTAAATATCCTTACCATTTGTCTATCTAAAAATAAATTTGTTGGTAGTCTTGTGTCAGTGTTTCGGTATCATTGCAGTGACCGTCTTCAAAATTCTTCATGTGTCCAGATTATTGACAAAGTACCATCATCCATCACATACTGGCTTAATTTGTAATCCTGTATGTTTTAACAACAAATCTAGCATTTTTGTTTGAGAGTGAAGGGGTTTTTGAAATTGAAGAAGATCTTGAATAACAAAAATGTTTGCCATCTCCTAGCCAATTGGCTATTATTTGTTGACCGCCGTCGTCATGGATGCCGGCAGACGACCGGGGACACGTTTTATGGTTTGTGCACCGTAGTGTGGGCGCATTAAATGCTGTTATTTACAGGTGTTTTAACGTGTCTTTGTCATCGTTAGTGATATTATTTATTGGCTTGTTGATATTTAATAGACTCTTTTTTATTTTTTATTATCAAGTATATGATTTATTGAAGTAGGAAAATAATACGCCATCATTTTCAAAATAATTTTTTACTGGAATTACATACTATACACAGTAAAATAATATTTTTAAGATAGTACTTCTAGTATAATTTATCTAGAAATTATGATTACGATATTGAAAAATGTGCTGGCATTATTGTGCTAATAAACTAAGACTGTGAAATTCAATGATTAGAAAAAATACAAGCGATGTTTTCCAGGTAAATCACGAAATTTTACTAGTCATACGATTCACTGGCATTATATTAGACGTGATGATGCAGTGCAAACCCGAGAGCCGGGGTTGCCTTCTATTGGAATCCCTGATATACTAATGATAGTATTTAGGTAATGGAAGAATTTATTTAGCCAAGAAACTTAATGAATGTGTTCATATATCTAAATAGTAAGTAAATAACTTATGATAGTATTTATATTTCTAGTAACTTACTTATTTCATTAGGCTTGTTTTATATCCGACGCGTAAACTCGTTGGCTCAGTTTATGAACTAACAGCACGCCCCCGATGAAGACCCTCTAAAATTTAACTTAAAAATGAATGCCGTGATTTAATCTGCATGTCTAGGTTTGAATTGCTCTATTTAAGCGGATTTTCAAGAAATTTATTTATTATCTTTGTACGTTTATCGACACAGCTCTAACTTGAACTGCAGCCTTTTAAAACTCACTGACAATTTTTTACGCAAAATGAAGAACATGCCCATATATCTAAAAGAGCACGTAGAACACCTGTGATCATATTTTTATTTCCAGCAGGTTACGTTATTTATTAGGCTACGTAAACTCAGTTTATGAACTCACCTCACGCCACCGATGAAGTCCCCTCTAAAATTTAATTATAAATGAATGCAGTGAATTGAACTGCGTGTCTCGTTTTGGATTGCTTTATCTATGCGGAGTTCCAGGATATTGCGTATCTTTGTGCGTTTATCGACACTTGGAATTTTTTTCTTTCCTGTCCGGGCAGAGCAGTGTTTTATTTGCGAATGCCGCAATTTATCGGGGACCTTTGGCCCGAGTGCTATCTCGCACGGTGACTCAACAATGGCATATAATTTATGCGGCGATGGACACTTGGCGGGGCGCTCACCTGCCCGGCGCCGTGCAGCGCTACTGGATGCGCGGCTCTCCTCGCGTTTGCGTAAACTGCTCGGTGCTATGTGTGCTCATTACCGCTAGATTATCACTATTCTTGTACGGTGACTTCCAGACGCCTGCAGTCCATGCGAGCGATGCAATATATATCACAATATATATTTTTGGGTTTTTTTTTGCCTGAGATTTATTCCACGAAGTAATCCAGTTTATGTGTAGCTATAATTTGCGCATTTATTTATATTATGCTGTTGTACTAGAACAATATTGCTTGCTGAATATAAATGAGCCGAATATATAACGCATATTGTTTATAAAAAAAAGTATGTTAAATCATTATAGCGTAAGTTTTTATAAAAAAAATATATATTTTAGAGTAAGCAATGATTTGTTGCTTGTGTGGGTTACACGCTGCTGATACACATACACACATGTAGAAAATAAAAGGGGATCACGATAATATTAATCAATGTTTTACGTAGCCCTGATCTAGTGGCGTATCGTTTTTGAGGTCTTCACAGGTGACTTTTAAATTGATATTTCACACAGTACAGTCTGTCATGGCTTGTCTAGGTTCACCTTCGCGCGGAGGGCTTGCATGCTGTGCATGACCCGGCGTGGCTGGCTTATCTAACCCCGCAGCTGATAGCGCGTGTCGCAGATAGCGAGAGGCCTTGCGCGGCACCTGTCCGCTCACCTGGCCGGACCTGCGGTGTGACTGACGAAGGTCGCAGCTCGGCCTGACCAGCCCGGTCCTGACTGATGTCTCGTAGCTCGAGCTCCTTGCTGGCGTCGCGACACAACCGACAATCAACCGGTAACTGGCTCGTAGTGCTATATTTCAAAATAAAATAGGCTACTTCAAAATCGGTTGTCACTTGTGTCAAATACAAATTCAATAGGCACTTTAATTCACTGATAAGTACACTGACTTTTTACCAATCTTGTCCCGAGATCGAAACTGCGTTTTATAAATTAAATAGTGTGTATAGTTTAGTAGAAAAAATTATAAACGACTCGAAATCATATTTTAATAGTGGCCGCGAAATGAGGTATCACTGTATTCGACTTGCACTAATCGCATTTTCAATGTGTTTTTTTTTTGCTGATATACTGCAACATTTGCGTTGCATTGTTAAAATGCACGTACTTCTGCACTACCTGTGCACATGAGTAGATAACCAGCGGCGTCATAACCCTGGGGCGCGCGTCCCCAGCCGGGGCCCCTATCGCGGTGACCCACTTCGTTATCACCTGCAGGGAATGCATTTTTGTGCAATTACTGCAAGTGCCTGCCTCGCTGGTTGCTATCGCCGGCACGTGTGCCCGGCCTTATCTATGCAGCGGGGCAGGGCGAGCGAAACCTAGGGAGTGTGCTGTAATTGTACTGGAGAATGAAAAATGCAGCTCAGTTTCTCTGGTCGTTAGCTCCATCCGCCTTCGGGAGACGATGGTGGTACCGCTGCATCCGGCACCTCACAGGGAGCAGCATTTCCTCCGGTAAATAAATTTAACAACATGCAGTCCTCAGTTTCGCAATGCTGCATTCTGGCTTGAAAACCAGGTGCAGGCTTCTAAAACGTTTCAAAAGAATTATTTTTTAAACGGAGGGTGGAAAAAAGTGTCTTGCAACCCGACAGTGAACTTATTTTAAAACAAATTAGGTTAGAAAATAACAACCGTATACTTAAAATAAAACAGTCTACAACGAGCACTCTGTAATTTAATTGTATTAATGATGCCTATTAAAGCATGCGTAATAAGTTGCAATTTCAATCTCTTGCTAGCCAGTGCTTTTGCAGAGTGACTATGAACTAATTATAAAGGATATTTGAGTTAAAAAATATCTGCAGCCTAGAGTTGATTGACGTGACGGTTGTTAAAATATAGAAGTAAATGTTTATCCAGATAAATTGCATACTGAGAAAATGTGATGAATTGTGTTAGTAAATATTAAAACTAATTTATAGAGAAGGTTTAAGCCGGCTACACACGCTATATATATATATATATATATATACTATATACACTTGGGGCCGTTTCTTCGTCCTATATATTCTGATTTATATTTTCCATAAAATATTTTATCTGCATGCCTTGGCTTCAAGTCTACTTAATGCCGTTATTTTCCATTTAATACTTCAAGTACTATAGCTGTATTAATTGATAGTATGGGTGCAAGAAATTACGTTTGCCTTAAAAGTTTCATTGACCGAAGGAAAAATGTTTTTCTTTCATTGAGAATTATCGCCAATATTGTTGAGTGGAACATAACACGAAACGGCAGTGTTGTCACTTTATGAATACCACGTGTATTAGAGTAAAATATATCTAACTGTTTTTCATTTTCTTCAGTGAAACTGTATGTAATCTTCTAGCCTATTGACGATTTCTATTTGTTCGTTTTAATCGAATATTTTATTTTATATTTTTGAGCTATTCATCTTGGCGACATTCACCTTTATCCTGGCTTAATTGTGTATTTGAATACAAAGACTTGTAAAATCAGCAACATCGTACCTAAAATATTTATAACTCACTTATCATTTTGTTTGGTAGAATTGTATTTTTAAAATATAATAAATTTCGCATATATATATATATATTTTGTCTTTGCTCTGTGCGTATATATATAATATATTTATCATCGTGACAATTCCGGGCGCGAGATGACAAATGACATTATTCAAATTTCATTCCTTTTTTAAAAAACGCGTTCCATATTTAAAGTCCCCCCCCGCGGGGTTCTATCAGCGAGTTTTCTATTTTTGAATTTAAATTTATTACCAACAATAAGCATGGCGGCCGCCACTGTCGCTCTCCGCTGCCATCGGAATGTATCACGAGATTAATTATTGTTGTGCGGTTTATTTTTTTTTTATAACTTGAAAAATATAGACTATGTTTTTTTGCTGTGCTCGTGTTCTGTCATTTTACCGGTCGATCGGTGTAGGAGTTTCATGACGAGATAATGATTCGAGAGAAAAACTAAGCTGGCAAGTACACAACAGTACAACTGAAATGCAAATGACTTTTATTTAAATCCTTTTGTACTAATAAAAAGCAATAATATTTTTTTAACCTAATCTGAACTGTGCAATGTATACAATGCATTTAGAAAAGTATTAGAATCTTGGTACGGAAACGTTTAAGTAGTATTAAAAAGTAACGTGTAATTATTATTGGTCAAATAGGCACCGCTTGCCATATTTTATATACGCCCGTAATTGACATAATTCATTTGGTTTATTATATATTCAATGGATACAACTACTTGTTCTGTTTCCAAAGACACTGCTCGTCACTGAGTTTCAAAGTACAATTCACACGAGACACACGCGACTCTGACTGGAAAATGCGCAAAGTACGATCACTTGTGTAGATCAGTGACCATCTCACATTCAGTTTCATTGGGTAAATAATGTAATGTGTTCCCGAGTCCTTTTGCACCGCAGTTTTATATTTTAAGGAAAAGTTTACGTACTGCTACTGCCCGATAGCATTACTATATAATCCTTTTCTTACAAAGCTCTAGCGTTTAGATTTGATATTTCTCTGCAACAGGCTGCAGAAACGAATATAGGAGTTCCCCCCCCCCACGTCTAATTTCAGAAGGCATTCCCCCCCAATCTCTCCGAGTCCACTACTCGATTACCCGGGAAGGTATCGACTACTTACATGTGTCAAAAAAATAATTGAATTCAATATCATTGCACACCATGAACCTAAGCCGTCACGTTTGAACCGCGATTGTTCAGGAGTGAATTGTATGGAGATCGCAGAGGGCGCGACCCCCGGCCTGCGACTCCGCGGTCGCCGTTTTAAATGCATCGCTCGCCGGCCATTGTTGCCCGCCGATAACCCAAAAAGCCCCTGCGCTCGCGGCGGAGTCGGCCGAACGCGGCCGGAGATACGAGCGTTCACCTGTCTTGCTTGTTTGTCGCCATGTGCAGTTTTATTGCGACAAGAAGCCAAACGTGCGCAGCACGACCCGCCATTGATCTCCTCTGCAAGAATAATATGATTCCCATAGCCCATATTGGCCACCTCAGTCTTTAGAGAATCCCGAACTTCAACTTAGTTGTCAAATCTCGTTCCTTCTACTTATTTTTTTTTTATCCAATCTGTGTATCGGGTCATTTAGTAATGTTGACTATAAAGAAAATTCACTTCCCGCAATCCCCTGGCACCGTCGCTGGATTTGTAGCCAGCTTTAGGCAAACCATCAAAAACATCAAAAATAAAATGACGCAATTGGCTTATTTTCATTCGGTTGTCAGCTCAAAAACTAGTGGACACACAGACAACGCTTCATCTCAAATGCGAGCCGGGAGCGGTATTGCCGACCGCTGGAGTACATCTTGCGTCTAGATCAGGTGATACAAAATGTCACAGCACTGTAGTGGCGAGCTCGGCCGATTCGATCTGTCAGTTATTCCGAGACGACTTTTACTTTTAAAGCTCTAGTATTTATTGCAGCCGATTAATATCTCGGCGATCGGTATCGTCGCCCGGCTTTGTCAATACAATTAGGCCCGACTTTTGGGTTTTATTCGGTCCGGAAGGTCGCCTGGAAAGTAAAGCGCGGAGCCTGCCGCGCGACTCGAGCGAAGTGTGCTAACGACGGTATGGCTGTGCGGCATACCCTGTTGCAGTGGCGTGCGATCCTTACTGTTCAAATTCAAAACGTGCCGTAATTGTACATTTTTAAACAAATTTTATAAAGTATTTGTTACTGTTTGGAACTCACGCCTCTACCCTGTTGGCTTTAACAACTTTTAGTGTTTTATTAAATGAATAAAACTAAGTTTAGACGGGCAACAAAAAAATATGTTGTACATGAGTAAATTTCTAAATTGTAAATACTTAACAGCAATTACCAAGTAGTCATTTTGTGATCTACTCATAACATCGTTCTTTTATTTAATTCATCGATCTACCGAGTATAATCGATCGGTTCATACCGACTTTACGTGTAATTTTCGGAGTCACCGGTGTATACACGGACAGGTGCACCGGGCACGCCGACAGTCTCGGCGGGGCAGAATACCTGCCACGAGCGACCGGGAACTGTGCGCCGACTGCCGGCCTTCGATCGCTATCTCTGTCAATCGATTACATCGAATTTCAATCGATACTCCGAGCCCATTGACAGCCACCGATTGGACGGGCCCAAATATCTCTATTCAATTCACACGTTGCAATTAATAGATTAATTTCGCGCCTTTCGCCGCCTGCTTGGTTGCTTTGTCTTTGCTCCTTGATTGTTACGGTAAGTACGCGCTTGGCAACGCGACCTGGTAGATATCAATTGCAGATATTTTGATTGTTTGATTATTGATAACTTTTTTATACTAGTACGTGCTTGTGCTAGATGCTCATCTACTGTTTGTTTTCCTCAGAAGACGTAGGCTGTGTGTAAGTTTTTATAATTTTCTATTAGACTTCACATTCGAAAAGGATGAAACCCATAATCGTTTTTTCTACGCATATTTATTGTGTTAGTATGGAATGTTACATATTAATGTGGTTGTCATGAATCTATTATTTTTTTTAGTAAGTATGAACTCAAGTTCACTCAAGTCTTATGTGGTTTGGTTGTATAGTAAACCATTTAATAGTTTGTGTTTATTTATTATGTTTTTGTATGTAAATATTGTCGAGGTCAGAGAATGCAGTTCATGCTCTGAATTGTCAAAATTCTGAGTGTGAAGACTATGTGTCCGTATCTGTACCCGTTGATAAAAACCTAGCTCTACTGTACTCGTGTGACTAATATCACATGTGATACGTATTAATGGCGTGCGACTGATTTCACATTTGACCATGCATTTAAATATTAAACAGAATAAATTATTAAGACATTTTTAACATAGAAGGAAGTATTTTTTTTGATATATTTTACGAGTAAATAATCGAACAAATGCTTAAGATATACTTGAAATCGATTTTATAAGTTGCTCGCCCTCAAATTTGTACATATAAAATTTTTCAGTAAAACTCATAATATAATACCATGATAATCAACTTTTTACTTGCTCTACAAAGAAATCGATTAACTAAATTGGTTTAATACTCAATGATATTTACTTTTTTTTGCATGTACATAATGGGCAGCTTTATAATGAATACCCTCATAATTAATAACTTAATGTAACGCAGAGAACGTGCTCTAACAATAAACGTTGATTTCATAATATTTATAGTTGACAAATTAAAAGGTACACGCCGAGTTGATAAACACTCCGCTGCTCGGTCTCAAGGCAACACCGCCGACTGTTACATTTTTGAAGGAACACGAAGAGTCATTACGAGTTTGCAGACACGCTGTAGAAATCAATAATACCTCTTGTAGACACTGTAGCAGCCCAAATGTATTGCGTTGAAGGTATTCTTAAGGCATGCAATGGAGTTGCAGCTCTTATTTACTTCTTGTTTTGCTTTAATCGCCTTTGATGGTACTCAAAGATACATTGCGTATAAACTCTCAAACACATTACTCAATTTGGTTTGTTTTGAAATAACAAGTAAAAAAAAAAACTATTTCTTAGCCAATAAAGCAGATTAAGTTGAGAGTTGATTTGGATTCCTAGATGGGACCATCTTGAGGGATTATCGAAACGTCGGAGTACCGAAAACTTGAAGCAGCCCAGCACCCAAGAATCCAAATCGACTCACAGCAATGGCTGCTAAAACCTGCGAATGTGAACTAACCTTTTCAGTTTTTTATCTAAATTATCGCTAGTTGCCATAAACTCGGATTATTGTTAGCATCGCACTATCGCTATATCAATAGTGTCTGTTGTTTTCTAGGTTTACATGTTGACATAGGTATTGCAAAATGTTAACGCGATGATAAAATTGTTGACAAATGCTGGAGTTCATTGTCCAAGTGCAGTCATCGACCATTACGTAGAGAGTGTAATTATCATCACGCGTGGTCTGGAAATTACCTTTTACTTAAATAAATTAATAAATTTAAGATTTAAAAGCGTTTCGGTGGGGTTTCGACAGCCTTCACGCTATTCTCTGTATCTGTTAATAATAGATACAAAGAATAATCAGCTTTCAATATCGGGTTGTTTAATAAGGAAATCTAATGCATTAAAAAGTCTTCTATAGACATGAACACAAGTGGTGTGATTAACTTCAAGTAAAATTACAACCGATGACTTGAATTAAAGCTAAAATTTAAAAATAAAACATCATTTAGTGTATGTTATATTGTGATAAGTTTTTCATATATTTTACTAGTTGTTTCAGGAATTATTCAAACAATATATTTTATATGCTACGAGGCTTGTCCGTAAAATAAGTTCCACGAATTTTTTTCACATCAAAAAACTGGTTTATTTGCAAAGAAATGTACATTTTTGGAAAGTTCAGACTTTATTTTATTTTTCTACATAATCACCGTTGCGTTCTATGCACTTCTGCATTCGAGGCACCCACTTCTTCAAACCAGAGTCATAGAACTCTGCCGCCTGTCCGTATAGAAAACCAACAACCGCGTTTTGCACCTCTTCACCTGTCTGGAATTGGGTTCCGCCAAGGTTTTTCTTCAACTCGGGGAAGAGATGGAAGTCACTTGGTGCTAAGTCTGGGCTGTAGGGTGGGTGAGACACCATTTCCCATCCAAATCCTTCGATGAGGGCTGCGGTTCGATTGGCGGTGTGCGGTCGGGCGTTGTCATGGTGAAAACGCACTCCTTTTGTCAACATTCCTCTTCTCTTGTTCTGAATTGCACGTCTAAGCTTTTTCAAGGTCTCACAGTACCGGTCAGCATTGATTGTTGTCCCGCGAGGCATAAACTCGCACTTGCACGATACTTCTTCCCTCGGCATGTAATCACAACTTCCAGTTTAATTTTCATAGTTAATAGGCGTCTATTATAATAGTAATTTGAATGTATATAAAAACAGTAAATTTACGCTTTTAATATTCTGATATACATTCACTCCAAAGTATTCCAGATAATTATTAGAATGCGTAGGCTTTATTGATCTAATCAAATTGCTACATACTGCATCCATATGATCAGTATGAGATAATCGCGTAATAATGATTTACTTCTTAAACGTCTTTTTATAAATTTGAGTTACCGAATTGGCTGCCTTTGACTCTCGCCTTGTGAGGCCAATTCCGGCATTTTTTCGCGTTTAATTGACATCGGCGATGTCACCCGGAATTCTGCCACGCCGGCGTGTTGTGCAACGCACCAGACAAACACCATTGTTCGTCGGAAACAATTTGTACCGAAGTTTATACACTTTCTGATTACGTAGCTGTATTTCGAGCGACCTTTGCATCGGTTGCTCAATACTGGCGACAGTTGTTAAGGCTGTGTTAGAATAATAACCACTCGCCAGATCAAACATCATACTTTGACACAATAAGGCGCGTGTCGATTTGCACTAATATCTTAGGATTTATTTTTACTTGTATTTTATATGGGGAGCTTTACTTGCTTAGCAATATTTGACTTTAATTTTATTATCACGAATGTATTTTATGAAATATTTCATTTGTATGGTTGTATATTCTTAGTAAAAAGCTTTATTTCGTAGACATAGACGTCGATTTCACAGGAGTCAAGTTATTCCAACGCACATTGCACGTGTTTATTTGCCACTTTTATTGAAGCTTTCTACGCATGCTGCGACATAACTGTCAACCTAATTGTTACTAGCGAAAAGCGTCCTCTTCTGCATTATTTACTCAGGCTGGTCTTGCACAGCATGCGTAAAGAAAGAGAACTCCCAATGATGCTAAAAAATTGTGGTGGTATCCGAGATTGGCCAATTTTTTTTTAATATTAAATACTCTACTACAGCTGATTGTCCATGGAAAAATTGAAGGTAAAACGGCAATGAAAATAGGAAATTAACGTAGATGCGTTATTTATGCCAGTGACTGGAAGTCGGGATTAAGACTGGCTCAGGACAAACATATATTCAATGAAATTGTCTGAGGAGAGGCACTTGTAGTTAAAGTTGCAAATCGTTTGCAAGTTGTGTCGCTGCGTGTGTAGCCGGCTTAACCTGCCTCGGTCGTACATTCGCTATCTGTATCATATCAATATACAATACCTGTTGTTCGCGTAAAAGGGATAAGAAAACGAAAGTGTCGCTGTGCTATTTCCAAGGAGCAGTAACTGCGTCCTAAACGGTAGATAATGGCGTGCGTGTGGCTGACTTCCTTCCCCGAGGCGGAGAGGCCCGGGCGCTGTCCCGCGTGGAGTGTGAAGTGTGGAGTGAGGAGTGAGGAGTGTGGAGACCTGCCGGGGCTATTGTGACAGCTACGGGCATACAGCAGTGACTGCAATATCAATGACTTCTGGCGGCGGGACCGGGGGGCCAAGCGATGCAGATAATTGTATATATCTATTGTACTGTTGGATAAGTTTCCCTAGTCGAGAAACCCATTTAGGTCGATCGCAGTTTTATAATATTCTCATCGGATCTTATCGGCGAGAAAGTGAACCCTGCCAAAAAAATACACTTTTGCGATTTCGCTAAAGAAAGAAATTGAAAAGTATTTTTAACTGTTAACATAAGTTGTTTATCTTAAATTACGTGATTTATCATTGATTGAACAAGCTGACGTATTATTGTGGAAAACACAAACATTGTCAAACTATTTGACGATGTCTCTGAAAGCCGGAAGAGCTCTCACTATCTTGATGGTGTGTTAGCAGTCTCGTAAAACGTTATATTATTGTTGATTTTATGATAAAATAGCATCGCTTAGAACAAACAATACAATCGAAATACAATTGAGTTATTCTATTTTAATAAATACACCCGTCGCGACACATTTTACAATTACTCAAGTTTGGATTCCCACTTTGGATTGTTTACTATAAAAAAATACCCAAAATAAAGGGACGCTCTTGACCGATTGCATGTCGTGTCGCTGCATGATTAGATGCCTACACACGTCGCTACTCAACACGCTTCCGATTTGCAATCAGCCAATAGCGTCCCAACGGCTGATTGCATATTGTGTCGCTGCGGGTGTGGAGGCCTTGCAGCCCACACAGCGGAAGCAAAAATAAAAGAGTCCCGCATGTGTGGACATAGAGGATATAAAGTGACAAAAAAATACGACGTCGCTTGGCAGTACCCGCGCTTCCCCGCGCAGTCGGCCGGAGCGAGTTCGGCGGAGTTCGGGCGTCTCCGGGCCCGCTCGGGCGCCGGGGGCACGTGACCCGACATCGACAGGTCGACACGTGACCTTTTGACCTCCGCGACAAACGAACGACAATGTGACTTGTGTGCTGACAATTCAATCGCCGCGCCAGCAATTGCCCCGCGCCGCCGACGCACCAAACCGCTCTTATCTAAATCACACTTTGAACGGTTTTTTTTTTTTTTGCATTTGAACGCAGTTTGATTTTTGAATTCGTGCTCAAAATTTTCAATGCTGTTTTGTGATTCTGCTGGCGCAGGACGCGAGGTGATGCCTCTTGTTTTGTATTCTCGAATTAGATATATTTTTTACTGTGACTATTTCTAGCATGGCCTCTTGATATATTGCACCGCGAGTCATGCATTCACCGTGTGATTCACTGTGACAAAAATAAGGTCAAGATGTTACATAGTCAACTCTTATGATATTTATATAAATATTATTTCAAAAACGGACTCGAGCGTGCGGATAATAATTAACATATTAATATTTTTTTAATGTGAAAAATAACAATTTTATAAAAAAGTCTATAATCTATATGTTATATTCTGTTAATGAGTGTCAATATCAATCTGTGAATCTTTTTTTCTTTTTTTTTCCAGAAAAAAAAGTATTCTGATAAGCGACGTTCGGTTAAAACAACAAACAAACAAACAAAATTAATATTTCGTGTTATGTTCTTCACAATACATTTATGGAGTGAAATTGTTATTAAATTTTCGTTTGTAATTTTTGTTCAATAAATGATACAAGAATTTTAAGTTGTTTCATGTGCTTCGAGTGTCATAAAGTTTTTAATGAGTAATCGAATATTGTTTTTGGACAGTTTTTTGTCGTGCTTATTTTTTAATTTTTCTATGTAAATGACATTATTATCTTAATCGGTTATGTTACAGGGTGTATTTTGATTAAATTCGAATAGGTGTTATTTTTCTATTTCTTCTGATTTTCAATCTCTCGATCCGATATTTAAAATGAAAAATTAGTTACATAATATTTAAAAATATAAACAATTGTGAGTTTTTAATCAAGCCGGGAGGTCGAAGCGAGCAACTACCGTTTTGAAATCAATTAAACACCGCGCGTAGTTATAATAAGATTTAAATGGTTGCGAAAGACCTCGCCGCCGGGTCGCGAGAGGTCACGCAGAACAAAAAAAATAAAACCCGCCTGCGGTAGCGGTCGATGGCGAGGCGCAGCTGCGCACGCGGCGGGCTTCCCGGGTTCGATTCCCACAGGCGGCCGCAAGACCCTGGCCCGGGGTTAGGGGTCAAGGGTCAAGGTCACCCCTGCGAACTCTCCCACGCCGCCCATTGTGCCCGCGCAGACTGCGAGCCGTGCAGAAAAGTGCACGCCCGTCGAAAAGAATGCCTCACAATGCCGGCGCGCCCGGTCTCCCTCCGGTAGTCTCCGGCAGTCTCCAGCCCGCTCCTGGCGCATCCGCTGAGGTCAGATGGCTATCGGACGATGGATCTGGAGAGGTCTCTATATGCAGTCAATTATTCATAATAAAAAAATAAACAATGCACAATCATAATGTTTATTTTAATGACACGCTGTATCTTTGTCGCACGTATCACGTGTTGTCAAAAATGCCTATAAATTAATTAGTAGTCAATTGTGTATTTAAATTAAAATAACTTACGATTTAGGGGTTGGAAATATTTTAATAATGATTTCAAAATAAATAAAGCAAAATACAATGAATCATATAATGATGTATATATATATATTTTTGTGTTGTTCTGCCATTCTTGTGAAAATTCTGCATCAATGGAGCAAATAAGATATCAATCGTAACTTGACGCGGCTTGTCACCCGAGAAAATTAGTACAATATCTCTAGAGTGTGAACGATAACGGCGGCGATCTGTCGATTCCGTCGGTATATCCGCAGAATGGCGGCCCGGCGGGTGCGCTGGGAGGCTAATCGACCGCGCTGTGTGCATTTATTGCCATATTAATCACCTTTGCATGTTTTTGCAAATTGATTCCAGCGGCGGTTGACATTAATAATAACGGGTATTGCCGACGTGATTGGCTATACTTACCGATGAAATTATAATCAACGCCGTAATGATATTATTTATTGTTTCGCGTTATTAATTTCCTTTGACACCACTGTGCGGTTTCAACTGATAAAATGAGCATTATATATATTGAAAGCATCTTTTTCGTTTTTTTTTTTTTTGTATTTGATCTGAAAATAATATAACAATGTGTACCTAATATTATTTTAGTTCGAGCGGTAATGTTTTAATTGAAATTTATTATATGGTATCACTCGCGTATTTTTTTTTTTTGATTATCTTTACTAACTACAGTTTTTTCATACTTCATTAAAATCCATGTTTTTTTGAAAATGGACAGTCAGAAAAAAATACTTTTTATTTTCTTTTAGACTAGTTATTACAGCTTTGAAAATAATCAAAATTAAAATACTGTTGGTTGTCCCGGAAGGTACACACTTTTATTTTTACAGTGCTTAAAATGTATAACTTAATTAGTTCAAATAGAAAACTTTCAAAAAAAAAATTCAAAGGTGCTGCCACCAATTAAATAAAAAAACATTTTCCAAAATTGCACGCAACATAATGTTATACATTCAGATTTTAACTATTGGGCTGAATAAACTTTGAATATTGAATGAGCGAATGTTTACAATAAATACATTCATTAAAATCGATCATTTTCATCGGTCACCCTTTCGTTTCGTATAAAACCATAATCGTGGAGCTTCGACTGTATCGAGGAGCAGTGATCGGTGAGCGTCTGACACCTTCCGCCGAAGAAAGCATGATAGATCGAATCGCATCGAAAGAAAAGGCCGAGCGGCGTAGCCGTGACGTCACGCCCATTCGTCTACTCGACATTCTGCATAAAAACGAGAAGCGTTTGAAATAGATTACTCAACATAAATATTATTCATAATAATAGCAATTTACGATTATTATGAATTTATATACACAATCATACAAACATTGGTGGACATTTATGTATTTTTTTTAATTTTCTTGATTCGCCACAGAAGTGTTTAATTTATTTCAAACTATGACTTGTACGGTTTGTGTAATGTTATTGTAAATATTTTTTGCACTTCGCTACTTATTTAGACATATTATTTTGGAATTCTTTTATAACAGTAAACGTATATAAATATAGATATGAGATAGATAAAATATATTTTTTGTTATACACTGTATCAACTAGGAAAACCGCAGACCAAAAATTGATAAAATTAACATATACAAATTCGACGATAAGCCATGTAAGTTATGCGGCTTTTATAACACTAAATTTATGACAATTCGCGATTTTTGTATTTTTAAAAATAAATCTCAACCATAAAATCATCATAAGGTACAATGCAAGCTGATGCACTACTGTATTCGTGCTATTCATAGTCGTTTATAAAAGAGTATTAAACCACGGTATAATGACCTCACATTGCGCTTTTTATAAAATTCTAATTTGTCAGGGTTGTCATTTACGCACATTTTCTAATGATTTTTATAAAGTGTTTTATAAATCCGTACAAACATATAGGTAATTGAACCACAAATAAAACGAAAAGGGTAATTATTTTATTTAAGACAGGTGAGATTTAAACCTCACCTCCGTGTTATCACAGCCATGCGCTGAATCAAACTAAACCACTGTGGCTCCAACTGTGTGAGAGTATGAATCGTTACGTGCAGGCGTGATGTATATTATATCTAAAATAAATGCGTTGTTGTTAATTTTCAGGATGTTTTTTTCCTGTGCGAATAGAGCCCAATGAGACTAGTCACACCGCGAATAACGGTAGAATGCGCGACGGACAGACCGGCCACAGTGCCTCGCTGATGCAACGCCGATACTTGGCAAATCGCTAAAATGTAACAAACAGCCGAATACTTTCAACACAGACCTGTCGCCGACTTCCGTGTGGACCTACTCCTCGATCTGGTCGGTGGAAATTGCTTTGGAAATCTCGCTGCCCGGTCATAGTTGACGCAATGCATATTGTTGTATTTGCTTGCAGTTAAAAAAAAACCATTTTAATAAAAAATGTCGGCTTTTGTTTGCATGGCGAGATTTTTTCTTTCAATAATTCAGTTAATAGTATTAGAGAGAGAGTATTGATTTTCTAGTAAATGAACTTTTGTTGATAATATAAAATTAAATGTCACAAAATCTACTGAGTCGGTTATGCTGACATATGACGATGTTTTTTTCCGCTTTATCATTTATCGTGATATTTCAAATAAAAACTTGTGGTTTGATTTGGAGTAAACATAAAAACGATTTCTTATTTATGGTGTGTTATATAAAAAAATATTTATTCAGTTTTAAACAAATGACATGTTTTTTAAAAATTTTTGCTCCATTCGTTCCTAAAAAGAAAATTTATAAATGTATTGTTTTTCATGTTGGTATGTATTTATAATAAATAAAATATTTATTTTATTTTTTTATATTTTTTTAAATTATTCAAATGCACGGTAAAATATTTTTTGGCAGCTAGTGCTTTAATTCATGAAAATGATTTAAAGCTATAAAATGCTGTATGGTATGATTGAATTGTTACTGTTAAAGTTTGTGTATTTATGGTTTGTAGTTATTATACAATAGCCCTTGCGGCAAATAGAGTCTGACATCCACTGTACTTGTTATAAACTGCCGGTCATATCGCTACCTACCTTCGGAATTAAAACAAATTAATCGCAAAGATAATAAGAGCGGTAGTGAGATATCATAGTTGACCGATTGCGTTGTGAAAGAAACCTGTATAGGACAGGTGGTATCCATGAGAACGATTTGAAAGTCCTACCGATGTTTATTTAATGCCGCCAGCTCTATCAGTGGCAGATCTGCCCTGCCTTTATTTAATTGCTTGAGGTGATTGTTCTCGTTGATAACAATGAGGCTGTCTGTCGCAATATCATAAAATGTATCGCAGTTATGGAACCCTGCTACCTGTACAGGTAACAGTCACCGCGCTTGAACAGATTGAAATATTCTATTAAATAATCACAAATTAATAGTACATCTACTATTGTAAAAAAAAACAGTTTATAAAATTCACTTTTGAAACACATTGCTGTCTATTTCACATCTTCCTCAGTCCATGACACAATATACTAATGATCTTCGTATGCAGTAACTAGTAGTGTACACTAGTAAAAAAATAATATAAATAACTGAGTTTTTTAAAGGGTAAAAAAGGAAAACAAGTTGATCTTATTACTTGGATTAAAACATATAATTCAACAATGGCAAACTATGTACAACATTTTTTAATAGGTAACTGTCTTGTAACAGAATCGTGTGTAGAAGGACTTTTTTGTTAAAAAAAATAGTGTTGTGATAATGTACTGGAATGTAAATGAGTATCCCGGAATAGTTTTTGCTATATCACATTAAATAATATTATTTATTATTTATATGAATACGTTCAGAGGAACGCGAATAAGTAAACGTTGTATTCCAAGACGTACTGGCAAGTCTCATTACTAGTTTATGCTCAGAACATAATTTGCATCTATTATATATTCGCTTGATTCTCTGTGTTGAATAAATAAACCAAAATTTTTTCATGGGTTCGATATCATTGTTGTTTCAAACAAATCTCGGGTTCATTACAAATTTACTTACGATGGTATTTTATTTTCAGATTATTTTTGTATGAACGAAATGCAAAATGAGAAATCAAAACAGAAGAAAATAACAAAAAAACACACACGCACGCAGGCGTCCGTAGAAAGTGTAACAAGAACATTGTGAAAAGTGCGAACAGGAATTATTTGTATAAAAAGTTTTGTGTTCTGTGATAAGACAAGTGTTGGATGAGATAGGCTCGTTATTGGTAAGGGCTTGGTAAGTTCGAGTCGGCTGAGCACCGGGGCGGGTCCCGCCCCTGGTCGGGGCCGTTGGCGCAGGTGACGCCGCGTGACGCTAAGCCTCCACCAGCTCCACCCTCCCCGCCTCCACCATAGTCACCGTGGCGGCCAAACTCCTGGGGCTGCCGGCCATGCGCGAGGTGGACGCGGAGGCGCCTGTGGTGTGGCCAGCGTGGTGCTACTCAGGTATATGCAACCCCTAAGCTACCCCAGGGAAAACTACTAATTCAATGCGAGATGAAACTCGTACTGAGAATTATACGATTATTAATGATATTACAAACTATTCATGTTGATGTGTTTTATAGTATATAAAAAGGTCCCCCCCCCCGGTTTGGTTAATTTTTTATTTCACATAAATTTCTCTCAGCTGGTACGCATCATATATTTTATCATTTTAATAGCAGTTTTATTTTTACGCCTAACCGCACAGCAGTATGTTAATGACCAATTAAAGCAAACTTTATGAATCACAATATCAATTTCGATGATATCGAGAATTTATTTATAATTGATATTTTCTTACAAAAAATAAGTAAGTATGTACGTACATTCCAAACATTCCGATTTTTATTACATTATATCAAAGATCTTCAAACTTTATGAAAATAAAATATATATTTTTCATTTTATAACATCAACTAAAGCTTAAAAATTATATAAAAAGTCGATTGCAGGCTTATCTCAAAACATAATGTCATATTGTATCATGCCATAAGCTAGTTTTTTTATTGTGTTTTTTGTTATACACGAGAGCTGCGACCGAGGGACTTCATGCAAATTTCGTTTTGCAGTCTGAAAGGAATTAGTGACACCGTCTATCACAACCAGATGTTTCTGCCTAGCAGCAGCAAATATTTCAGATGTTTCAAAGCAAAATCTCAAATTGAAGAAAAAAAACTCGTGACCTTGGTTGCAGTCGATTATGAATAGCTTGGAGGTTTATAAGGGACCGGGTCAAATCGCAGGGAGGTCAGAGCTGTGACGGCTCAATCGCAGGCCCGCGAGCGTCCTTGGGGAGATCCGACGCTCGGAGGTCTTGCGCAACACCCTGACCAATTTTAAAAAGGCCTCTACACACGCAGCGACACAACTCGCGACCGATTTGCAGTCAGCCAATAGCGTCCCTTTATTTTGGGTGTTTTTGTATGGTTTTGCTTAAGTAAACAACTCAAAGTAAGACGCTAATGGCTAGCTGCAAGTCGGTTTCATGTTGTTCGCTACGTGCTTATAGCACTGGTACGGCTGTCGAACTGTGTTTCGCGACACTCCTTTCGTGCTATGCACAGTCATTTGCTAATGAGTCGACATTCGCCCTCCGGAGGCCTTCTCATATTGATGGAGAATGGTAATTTGTTTGTAATTTTTATACTCCTACGGTTATTAAACTGTGTTTTGCGAGGCTCTCTTCGTGGTGTGAAGTATTTTGTTAATAACGTGACATTCGCGTTACGAAGGAAGGCATTCTAATTTAGCATGCTTCCGTGGGGATGAATTCAGATGAGGAGGGGTTGGATGCTTTCGTAATTATACGCCAAAGAAATTGTATCGTAAAAATGTAATTAACATTGATCGGCATTTTAGCAACGGGGCGTAGATTTCGCAATGACTTATTTTGTAATGCTTTTCTTCAAATTCATCCGAGAAACTCCGTCGTTCTGTGGTACGGCAAAGATCTGCCGGAGTGTTGTTTGTGCAAACAATCGCTGCCTCGGTCGCCTGGCTCGTGGCGCCGAGCGACAGAAATGCTGTTCTGGTGACACCAGGGACTCCGCCTAACGGTCTGACCCAAAGGTTAAGTGGCAGAGTACCTGCGCTTTGTTTAATGTGTTTGAGCTCTTCATGACGGATGCTCTCTCCAACCTAGCCTCTCTGTACGTTTATCGTTACTCCATCATCTTTATCGCAAAGCATTGCCATCACACACGGTTGCGCTTGAAATAAACCGAAGACATAGTTTTTATAGCGATGAAAATGAATATAATTTAGAGTGTTAAAGTTCCTTTTTATGGATCTGGGTTTGTTGAGAAGACTGGTGGCCGCATCCCTTGAGAGAGTATCAATGATTAGATAAAAAAAATAATTTGTAAAGAAATAAAATTTCAATAAAATTCTCGAAAATGCGCCGAGCGGGTTTTTCAGCTCGACGGCTCTATAATATAGCCCTTGCATTCACAGCAAAGTGTTTGCTTTAAATTTAAACATAGGCAGTGTAATTACAGTGTGAAAAATCGAATTTTAATTATAGAATTAACGTGAGTATCAAAATACTTACAGTAAATTTGACCACTCCGTTTTACAGCAGGTGCTATATCATCTACCTGGTCGTGACCTTTCAGAGCCGTTATCTACATGTTACTAAGCAGCCAATACGAGATGTTCCGTCTTGTTACACAGCCTGTCAGCGCCGTAGATTATAAACTTATAATGCTTCTAATGACTCAAAGTCCTTTTAAATAAAAGCTATACGTTAGTTTTATCTAGTTTCAATATTTTTTACAGAAAGTACTCAGTGGAAATCCATTTTAATGATTCCAATACTTTTACCTCATCCGCCAATACTATGTTGGTGGTTAATACGAGTTTCAAACGACTTGTTTAATATTTTTTAACCCAAACTTATACTGGTTTTATAAACTAAAAGCTATTTTAACTACGAGTCATACAACAATTCAGACTTATCAAATTAGATTGATATGCATTTTTTGGTATGCATATAATAATAATTTTTTTTTAAATGCAAAACAACATGAACCTTCACATAAATAAAATATAAATTTAAACTGTTAAATATGACAATTTGTCGCATTTTTTACTGCGCTAATCGAGGTTATGGTATACATCGGTTCGAATAATTACACTTGAACGATACTTAATTATTGTGTTTGCGAGAGCAATGTAAACCGTTTTCCACTTATCATTACACACGAAATGTGTTCTACTAAATACTCATTAAATATACTTTTAATATTGCCATATTTTGGCAACGGTAGCCGTAACTGTTTCCTTGATATTTCCCGTTTCAAAATATAGCATTTCTACTTATCGATCGTGAGTAGTTACACTGAGCTACATGCAAATTCGTAACACATTGATATGCAGTTATTTTCTGGATGACGCGAAAATAACTTAAATATTATTTTTAACACACTGAGTGGTTGGGTGTATATTTTATAAGACTTAATTCTAAAAATTTAAGAAAAAGAAATGGCTGTCATTATCTATTGGACAGCTTTCTGTTTTAGACCCAATATTCTGAGTCAAATTCTGTAATAATGCTTTAGATATTATTTGTAAATCACTATATATACTTGTGTGACGATAGTCATTTTTGTGCATCGAGGGACGGAAATGCTTTATAATGGGTGGTATAATAAATTATAATTTGATAATTTTCTTCCGGTTTCGCAATTTATATTTTAATAATACATGTTACTTGATTAACTAATGTTTTACGAATCTGTCAATATTAAAACGGATAAAGTGTATTTATCATATAAAGGGTATCGTAAATTTACAAACCTCCAATGCTTTCATTTTTAAATTAGTTAATAATCAAACAAAATCTGCAAACAATTATTTATTTTCGCGGTCGGTTTTATAAAAGTACCTGACATGAAAAGGAGTTGTGTCTGCAAAGAACAGGCCCAGGGCTTCCGTGCATTAAAAATATATCCACTGTTCTGTTATTGGAGTTCACTATTTATTACAAAACGCATAATATCTAAAATTGACTTGAAATAAGTAACTTTTTACAGCTCTCGTTTTTCCACCCCTATAGAAAGAAGCCTGTTTAGTTTCACCCATGTTCAATTTTGGGCATGCTAAATATTTAATGAGTAAATGCATGTGATTGCGGTCCATTAGTTGGATGTGGCACTTTGGTGTGCTGAAAAAGGGTTTAATGGTTGTTTAAATGAATATATGAGTGCCATCTTCAATTTTCTTAAATTATGTAGGTTATGTTGTTTGTAATAATATTTTGTGCTATTTAGTTTACGTGCAATTTAAAGAGTTTACAATAGTAAGAACATTATAATATTTATTATGTGTTGCAATTAGTTTTTTTCCTGAACTTCACCATCGTATAAACCTAATTACATTAATAATTTCCAGTATTAACTTATGCCAACCCAATCTTAGCGAATCGTGTTGCTTAGAAGTAAATACATATATTAATATAATTTAAATTTTGATGATTGTTGGTGTTTATCTTGAGCACTTGTTATGGAAATATAAATAAAACCAAACTGTTCAAAAGATTAGGCTAATTTTCATTAATTTTTAAACAACGTTATACTGAAATACAGTAAATATCTGCTATTCAATTTTAATATACACGTTTCAACGGGCTTTCACAATTGTATTTGGGCTTTTGAAACGTTATCTGATCTTTTACAAGTCGGCAGCTATTTGTATTAATATTTGTTAAATGGATTCCAGGCGAACAGTTATTGCAACACGGGGCATACTTCGCTGGCTTGCTGCGGATTGAATTCAGACTGGTCTTTTTTTAAAGGTGATTCCGGTTATGGTTTCTAAATTGAAATTGTACAAACCATTATCGCGGTTGACAATGCAGATTTTAATTCTCGATATCATATCAACAGCCGAAAGACCAAACTACGTAATAACAGATAAAATTAAATATATTTGACTGAGACTACTTAGCGGTATGCAATTTATACAATATGTTGGTAATCGATTTAAACATCAAACGGCAAAAAAAGTCCTTGATATGTTCTTTAGGCTTTGTTGTTTGGGCTTAGACTCTTGGTGGATTGCTTTCGTTGTAAATATTTGATTTAAAAGAAAATAATTACTTAAAATATATATTTATATTTTACATTAAATACCACCAAGTTTGATTACATTGTCCAGTAATAAGAATTAGTCTCTGACCAAGGACAAATTAATTAAAAACTCTTTAATTAGCATTCAAAGTTTTTTTGTCAGTGAAAAAAATGTTTACATTATGCAGGTGTCGAGGTTACTGTTAACTAATAATAAAAGTAACGGATATAATTAATACGCAATTAGCTCCTCGGCGGTAATTAAGTTCATCCGATTATTTAATTGAGTTCAGACACACTGGAGAATCAGTGCATGAATGCAGCTCACGGTTTTTATATTGATTTATTAAAATTTGATTAAAATTTTATGCATATAACACATAGTGCAAGGAAACCGGTGCTCGGGTATTCAAGGGTATTTACAAATGAAAATGCTTAAATCGAATGAATCTTATTTAAAAAAAAGCGTTGTTTACTTATAGGGTTTGTTAACAGTTCTTTGATCTTATGGTGCGTTTTTATTTTAAGCTTAAAGATTTTTAATTATTCTATAAATTATTGATTCTCTTTTGCGTTGCGTCGAGACTCATTTCGTTTTAGGCAGGTTGCGCCGAGACACATCTCGACTCACGAAGAGTTGCACCGAGACACATCTCGCCGCAGCTGGCTCGCCCTGGGGCGATGTCTCACTACTCCGGAGAGCAATCATTTAGAATTATGCCGAGTTGGAGTGCTCATTCAAGACGATCGCATTAATGAAACAGTGAAAGTGACATTGATTTACAGTTGTGTATTCATTTATTACTGGAATCATATAATAGTTTTTGTGTTGTACTCAATAGAAATTTGATGTTCGGTTGATGCTTTAATATGTAACATTATATCAAAGCAATATTGTGAATGTTATGTAAGTCTTTTTATTGAGTCATAAATTATATAAACCTTTTCTGTGCCTGTAAACATAAGGATTATGTACAAAATGGTCGATTCTAAACAATTTTTTCTTCTTGATACTATCGGATTATGAAACGGTGATGGCCCCAGTACCGGAAACTAATCGTCAGAAGGCTCAAAGCGTAACGTAGGACAACACTCGCATACGAAGAAAATCAAACGAATATAATATATTGAATGAAAACGCGTGATTTCCCGCCGGTTAAGTAGAGCAGCGCAGGCGAGGACCTCGCGCGAGAGGGCCGGGAGGATGCCCTTCCGCTGAAAGTTATCTCGGACCAGTTGCGGCGCCGCCAGGGTCGGGCCGAAGAGAAAATGTGACCAGCCAGTGACACGGTTTCCCGACACAGTGGTGCACAACCTCAATCGCCGGGACGTTGCGGCCGGCGCGGTGTGCAACACCGGCCTGGGTGCCGAATTATCACGCGCAGACTTCTCATTACTTATAATTCTGACATTGTATGTAGTATAATTTGTCTCAAATCAACATTGAAAGTCCAGAAATATTAGTGTCGCAACATTAAATTAAAATTTTTGACAGAATTTGAATTTGATATATATATATATATATATTTATATAATAGGTGAAAAATTGCCTTATGATGCTAAATAAAAGTGTTGTTAAATTTTGAAAAATATATGTCCTATTTAATCATATATCGTACAATCTATGTTTACATGTGTTTGAATTTAATTTAATTTACCGATCAACAAAATATGAACCATCGATTCGTGATAATTTTGGGCCGCCTGATTATAGACTATATTAAACGAATGATAAACATTTCATCCGGTGGCATAAAAATCACACCTTGTATAAAATAATAATTCTTATGTGTGTATTTTATTTTGTATTAAAACGCTGCGTCATCGTTCAGCGTGAATGCGATACCCAATTTAAATACATCTTTTCATCACTCCGCTTTTCCAAATTATCATTTTGTACCGAGGCTGTTGCCTGCGTGGGCTTCGATTCAGCTCGCTTGAGATCTGACGGGGCGGGAGATGAAGCGCCTCCCCTGACCCGCCAGAGCGCGGAGGCTGCGACGGGTCGCACACCGCAGGTAATCAGGCGGTGACGCATCGTGATCTTCTTACCTGTGGACGTCAGCCGCCTAGCTGCAAGTTAATCGACTTTGAAACACGTGGACAATGTTGCAAGAGAAATGCAGGAAAGGGTCTGGTGTATATTAACTCTGTTATACGTTTTAAACCGTCTGAAGCTTGATATTTCAGTGTCGCATCCTATAACTGCTAGTTTTAGATTTCAGGAATTCAGCCCGTTGATTCTTACACCGAAAACCTGTAAGACAGTGGCTTACGCAAATATAGATATCTTTTAAAAATATAACACGCTCTTTTTGGATTATATTTAATTTATATTGTTGGTGCAGTTTATAAATATATTTTTTATTGTCACTTTCCGTAGGAGTTTATAATTTTTAGATAATGAACAATATTTTTAATATTTAAAGTTTATTGTAAAAATGAGTATAACATCTGCAAAAAGAACTGAATAATGATAAGAAATCTCCATATGTTAAGTATAAAAATGATAGTGCATCTTATGGCTTTAAGTAGATATACACTATCTTTTTCCATTATAGATCACAAGTTTGGAAAATGTAGCACAGCAGACTCAATTGCAACCACATAAGATATATAACATGGTTCATCAATAGTATAATTTTATATGTTTGAATTCTGTTTTTTTACCGTATGCCCCTGATTTGGTTGCAAATCAATAATTTAAAACTCGTACAAAAACTGAATAAAAAAAGTTACCGGCACCAAATAAATTTTAAACCTGCACGTTTATCCGATTCATTACTAACAAGAGGTTGTATATTTATTTTAAGTCTTGTACAGTTAATAAGTTCATCGGCGAGGCGATGAAGGATCTTTATCTCGGGTGCATCGACGGGATGCCCGCCTCGAGCCTAGCCAATCAGCACTTGCAAGTTTACCGTTGGGCTAGAAAAAAAAAACCCCCCCAAACTAATGGCCGAGGCTCGGACGCGTTGATTTATCGCTGTGAAAAATTATCCAAATTAATTTTATAGAGCTGGATTGTCAGCGTCGCGTATTTGTTCATGTCACTACTGTAAATTGATGCGAATAAATATTTTTTTTGTACGTTTGAAAGCATATCTTTCTTTTGACACATCACGATTTGGTGTATTGGAATTTGTCGTTATAAAAATGGTTGTTAATGAATGTGTATAGTTGTTAATAAAAGATAACAAATTTGTGTTTGATTTTATTTTTGAAAAATGATTCATAACAAGAAGCAAGTTTTTTTTACATTTTTTTGCATGTTTCTGAGCATTAAATCTTAAACCTTCATATTATATATTTAAAAAACTATATAAATAAATAAAATATCTGAATTTAAAAGCATAACACTATTTTATGTGGTAATATAACATTCAAAACAATAAAAGGAAAACTATATATGAAATTATCGATTTGTATTTTCTCCTTATTGTTTTTCTATCACTATCTTCTTTTTCAGGTGTCTCTCCTCAGAGGAGGTTGTTAATAATTTTACTGAACTTAACTCTGTCTGTTCATGGCGTCCTGTTTGCTGTGGCCAAATAACATCATTATACAATCCTTCCTATACAAATACAATATGTACGATATTTTGATCGTTATTAATAATTGTAATCCATCGACATTTTATCAGGTGATGTGTAGAAGGTGCCGCTGACTCTTATTGCTTCTTAGATTTTTTCATTCAACTCCGTAATTATATTTCCTGTTACACTGCCAATCATTTGAGGTTCTTATTCATCTAAAAACACACATTCTTCATATTATAACTTATCATAAAGTTGATCACAAAATTATAATATTTTAATCGATACATCACATCGCAGAGGCTCAAATGAACATTTTGTATTGTATCTATATCTAATAGGATACTTTGTGAAAATAAACTATAATTTTCCTAAACCTTTTATCGTAAGAACAGTTTTGAATTTACTCAATTGAACGGTTTTGAAGTATTTCCTAGATCTTCTATGTCGGCGTTCTAGTTGCCGCATCGCAGTTCTCGTCTATTGGATAGGAAATCGTTGCATTTTCTAAGTCAATACCCGCGACCCCCACCGGCTGTCGGCTGCGGTGCATTTGATTCCGCGGCGAGGTCTCCGGGTTCAATTCAATCTCGCTGCAATTTAAATTCTTTGTGCAACGCAACATCTGCCAATCGCCGCGCCATAAGCGAGGGAAACGGAATTGCGTCTAGAAATGCAGTGTCAATATTATTACAGCTAATGTGAGCCAATGGTCATTATTTAATCGTTAATTAATTTGCATTTTTACCCATACATTGTATATAAAGTATGTTTTTAGGTAATCGATTCACGAGCCCAAGCTTAATAGCGTTTTTTTTTTTTTACAGTTTGATCACTCTGTGGCTAGGTTTCTAGGTAAAAAATCTAGGTTTTTTCATATCATTCGATTTTAATTAAAACAAATTACATTTGAATAAAATTTAAGCAATTTAATAGTATTTGAATTATTTATTTTATTGGATATGAGATAGACTTTCATGCGTAGATGTAATCAAGTTGTAGTTGTATAGGTTTGAGTGAAACCAAGTGCTAAAGATTTAAGGATTAGTAAATCTATTTTAATCAATTCAACATATCAATATATCTGACCCATGTAAACATTTTTTTAAATGCAATAAACCTACGCGCCCTTATGTTTCATTGTATTTTTATACATTTCATTGAGCCTGAAGGAATTTCCACCATACAGCTATAATCTGGAAATTCTTCTTTTTCTTTTTGTCTTTTGCTTTTGTGGCGGAACAGGAAAAAATGTAGTTTTTCTTCAACGCCTTCAATCTGGCTTGGTGGCGTGTGTCACCATGTGGTCATGTATTAGGGTGGGTGATCTGGAAATTCTGAAGTACCAAAATAGCAAAAATTGATGCAGCATTAAATAGATACGAGTTGTGACATTTTAAAAGACTGTTGTCAGTGTAGGCTCCATTTTGAAAGCTCCGCATCCCAGAGGCGCGTCACCGCGGCCGAGTAGGCGCGGGCAGGACTCGACGCGTCTCCTTTCTCGGCAACCGGATCGACCAGAATCGGACAAAAAAGCTCCCGGAGTTGTCCGGTACGGCGGCCGTGATGGAGGCACGACAGTTTTATTGCGGGCCCTGCGGCTTGTCGAAGCTCTCGAAAGCCCATGGCCGTTTGGCTTGCTTTGTAGTACTCCACGTTTAAACATCAAACATGATTTGCCAAATAGGTGCGAGATATCACCATTTTATTATCTGCTTTAATATATATTAGTGGTTTTGCTGATCATATATGTTGCTTTGGAAAACCTTGATATAAAGTTATTTAATTATTTTTGTAAATATTTTATAGTACTTTTAAAATTTAGGCGTTGTTAAATAAATATAAAATATAACTAAAAATGTGATTCAGTAATATATAAATAATATATTCATACTTGTGAATAATTAGAATTAATGTAATATTTGTGTATTGTTATCATACTTTAATATTAATTGTAGGCAATTTTTGAGTAATATTAATGTAATAGGTATCTATCTGAAAGATTGCAGAGTTGAAAAATGTTTTTAATATTTAAACAGCAATATATGTTTAGAAGTCATACTTAATCCTAAATACGTGATAAAATCTATTTTTTTACTTTAATGACGTGGTAACATGAGCGCTAAACTACACGCATTTTGTAAGTTTCAAAAATAAAAATATTTATGTTTTTTAAAACCAGCATAGGAAGAATCACTCAAATATCTCTTACTTACCATGTTGCCTGAGTTCTTGAGAGATAACAACCCGACGTTACGTTAAGTAGAGGCGGACTGGTCATTATCTTAAGCCCGATAACTGATTAGAGACTACCACACTTGCGGTATGATGCTACTGGAGAAGGAGGGGTCACGGAGGTCACATTAGGGTTTCAGGTAACTCAGGAGCCACAGCGGTTGTGCCCCCGGGTAGCCAGCCCCGCTCCACCAACGCTATAATTAGAGGTTATATATTTAAGCTACGATTATTGTCGTTGTTAATCAATGATATAATTTTTTTTTGAGTGTAGGAATTCTGTTTTTTTATATTCTTTTAATATAATAGAATAATCACTCTAGTAGGTTAACGAAATTACAAATTGGTCAGTTATTTATGACTTTAAATTCGCTTGGTATATCTATATTATAAAGCATTATAATATTTTTTTGGTAACTAAATTCAAAAGAAGTTTTGAGGTTTTTTTATTCCTCAAAAAAGATCTCACAAAAAACTACTAGTCAATGTGCACTTTATATATTTTTTTTTTATTTGAAATATATGACATTTAATCATATGCATATATAACTTTTCTAAAATTCTTATAATTTGATATAAATATATAGTACCTACTACAAATTAAAACAGTTCGTTGTTAAGTATTCTGAATCATAAAAGATTGATTTATAGTAACACACTATTACAATAGGAGAGATGCACCATGAATCCACGAACTAAAGTATAAATTATCTTTTATTTGAGATAGGTAGCCTTATCGTGGAAATAAATTAAATTCTTAAAATATACGGCCTGCGTTAATTCATGTTTCTACCTTTATTTATTTGACAGAATTCTTTGTGCTGGAGTCCCGCATTACATCCAAGCAAGAGTGGTCACCGTAAATCACGGCCGGTCGTAATTTCGATCAAATGTTTATTTGCACAGCGTCATTCAACTTGTATACTTAAGATGACATGATATTTAATACTTGGGTTTTTAAGTACCGATATAAATACAGGTTTTCTGACGATCACTTCTCACGGCATCGGGTTTTATTTTTACGGATTAAGCTTTTAGTATGGCGGGTATGGCGCTTGTCCACGCGTTTAAGTCTCCGAAAAAAAGTTTCAGGGACATTTTATCCCGTAAGTTTCAAAACTTTTCAAAGTATACAATTAAATGGAAATATTATTATTATTGTTTTTACTTCTACCAAATATATATATTTTTTAACTGTTTTTTAAATTTATTTGTAATCTTTTAATTGGTATGTAGTATTTTAAAACAAACTAAAACAATACGGGTGTTCTATTTAATAATCTAAAAAAAAAATTGGTTTTTATATTTTTATCTTTTATATATAACACCCATATATTTGAGAATTAATTTATTTTTATAATTTTTTTTTCTTTTCAGGTAAGAATCCAAAAGCTGACATTTTGTTTTGCACGACTGAGTATCTGATAAAAGGTAAACGCACATATTTATTTGTAATGTATATTGTTTTTTTTAAAGTATAAATTATTACGTAACTTTTGACTTAGAAATAAAGGGGATGTAAGTTTTCAGATGCTTGATGAATTTTATACTGATTCAACAGAGCGTTAAGCTGAAATGTTTCAACCTCTTCTTGAAAAATAATCTGTTGATTATTCTTCGAGATTCGAGTTGTATTTTGATTTGCCAAAAATATGCACTGCCTTGATATTTAAACATCTATAAAATTTAAAAAAAAAAAGCCAATTCCCACGCCAGTATCTGAAGGCGCAATAAAATTAGAAGATTTAACCTAATTTTTATGCCTTATTAATTATCAGTTCAACTTGTGTGACAGATAAAAATCGTCATTATGGTTTATCATTTCAAAAGAACAGATCGCCTTTCATTAGACATCTCACATGAGCTGGAAACTATTTCAAATACGCGGACCAGTTCACCCACTCGCCTAATCTGACCGCAAGAATCTGCAATCAATTTTATTGGTCCGCATATTCAGAACTTCTTTTTAACGGCATCTATAAAAATAATTATGCATTATTTAAAATATGATTTATTTGTAACGATGGCAAGTAGTTAGTCAGAGTAGAGAAAATTCAATCGTAGTAGTAGAAACAAAAAAAATACAGCTTGTTTTGTTATCAACGCGGTTCCTGTTGACTGAATATTTCCCCACCCAGACGATTTGTGAGTGTTGATTTTAAAACGCTATACGATATGACAATAATGTTTTCAGGGTTGTAACGCTGAGAGTGATTATAATTTTAAGCGGTCTTATTTATAATAATTACTACATACAATCATACTGCATTTGATTGATATTGCCCAAAAAAGATTTTATTTTCTGATACAATGTATGTCATATTGATCGGCGCATATATGTATTCGAATATTCTACGATTATTGAATTTACTTAAAGCATATGCTGCATATAAATTCTTCTGCAAACAGATTTCAAAATAACAAAAAATCTTCAGACGTATTCATATTTATTGATATCTTGACATCGTGCATTCTTTTTTTATTTCAATGCATATATATATATATATTGAATATGAAAGATACCAGATTCTTTGCGTTCCGCCTACGTGCAATGCCACCCTTAAGGCGTCTACACTCGTAGCAACAAATCGCGCCACCAATTTGCAGTTAGCCAATAACGTCCTCCATTTTAGACAAAACCACAAAAACAAACCACCCAAAACAAGGGGACGCTATTGGCTAGCTGGTAGATTTGGTGCTACGTGTGTAGAGGGCTTTAGCTGCGAGCCCGTCCAGGTCACGCGCGGGCTCGTGCCGCAGCGTGACGTGAGCAGCCTCGCCCGGGCCCGTGCCGCAGCGTGACGTGAGCAGCCTCGCCCGGTAGCCGCGCCGGCCGCCATCTTGCCGGTCACCGGGCGTGGGAACAGCAATTCGGCTGCGAAAGGTCACGACGCCGCACGACACCGAAAAACCTATCACTGCATCTGTAATCAACTAATTGCACGTATGCCGTATTAATTACTAATCAATATCTATAAATTGTTTTTTTTTTCTAAATGCTTTTATTTAATTGAGTGGTTGGTTAAAAAAAATCAATTTATAATGCGTCGAATTTTCATTGAACTTGTGCTATTGTGTAGGCTTAAATTCAAGTTTTAGTGAGAAACATATGTTTCTCTTTTCATGAAGGTTTCAAAAATATATATCAATAAATGCACCCTGATTTCAGTGTCATTGAAAAATATTTAATTTTTAGTTTTTAAAGTCAGTTATTAAAAAATAATATATTCAATCCTTAAAAATATCGGATTTTGTATTAATTTAAGTACTAATACACTCGCACTGATGTTATGTTAGTGTTTTTTTTGTAACAAGGAATATGCGTGAATAGTTCATTTATATTTAATTTTAAAAAAATTGCCTGCCTTGATTTTGGACTCACAGCACACCTCTGATAAATACTTTTATTAGCTATTTCGAAGCTTTCATCTAGCCTTGAATTATTATTGATTGGTCAAGTTTGAAATCTTAATAATCACTTTTTATTGAGTCTTATAATGTAATCATTACTTTTAAAAGTATTTTTAATAAAAAAAAATTGCGTCTCACTTAATGTAATGTTAAAATGTAATTTATGTATTTTTATGTTTTTATCGGTCGTTTGTTTAAAATAAGACTATTTAGTTTAATTTCAAGGAAACAAATTGATAAATTTAATATTTATTAATGAGAGTTGGATAAAAATTCACGTAAATGCGATGTCAAAGGCTACATTTTTATAAATACAAATTGCCGTTGCGTACCTTCTACTTTATATCATAATTAAAAACCTTTCCAAAAAACTTTCTAAATCAAATACATTACTGATAAAAGAACCGAAAGAAATTCGCTTTTGATTATTAATACATATGAAAAAAAAAAAACATCAATTAATTCCAAGCAAGGAATACAAATTATTCAAATTAACTGTTTTTACTAATCCGTTTTTTTATTTGAACTTATATAAAAAGAAAAAAAACCATTAAATAGCTCCAGCGAGTTGGATGATTCTATTTCTAACCTGTTTATACAAAAAAATTAAGAAGTATCGACCAGCTAATTGTATTATAAAATACATAAGTTGAGTTTTATATACATATAACTTAAAACACAACATAAATACTTATGATATGATTTAAGACATGTTGAAGTTCGGGTGCTGTCTAACCTCCTATAGGTCATGAGACATGTTCTCACGTTTCGAGTTGCTTCTCAATCAAGTCACATATTTATACTGCCAGACATTGAAAATGCCAAAACAAATCGACTCTCAGACATGTAGGCTCCCATACAACACATCCAGTCCACAGGGTGATTCGCAGGCAAATATAAAACCAATGTAATGCTTCACAATTTATAATCGCCTACGGTACAAATAAGAGTACAGCAGAGCTTACATATTAGAATCTGCATAGATTTAAATAATAATTATAAATAATTTTAAGTTTCAGAGGGAAGGAAAACTTATCATTATCCTATCAACAAATGCATTCTTATCGATGCAGGTTGCTTTTGTGATTTTGTAGTTTACAATATATTAAATATCAAGGTATAACATTATCTTTTGGATGTTATAAAAAAATATATTTTCACAGTGACACTTAAACAACCCAAATGTATATTTTCGTTGGGTACTGAGCCAAATTAAAATTGAAAATATTGTTACGCTTTCTCATATCAAAAACGTAATTTGTTTATTTATTATATTTTGATATTGAGTTAATGTAAACGTTTGCTCGTGATAGATATTTACACCAGCCGTTGTTTCAGTGTGCTTCCTACTGCCGACCCGCGTGAATCACTCTGTACCGCTTTAAATACTTCGACCCGAGCAAGGCAAGACCAGTTCTTGTCGCGTGAGAAAAACTCAGGAAGGATCGTAGAATTTATTATTAATCAAGAGAGGTCTGCTTAATTGCGTTCGTATAATGGTCTTTAGTGGGAGCCGAGCTACCGGCCGCGGGGACCAAAGGTTAGCCGGGCCGTTCAGCTGGCCGCTGCGGTACGGTTTATGTTTGCAGCTTCCTTTTGACATTTGCACCGTTTTAATAACCTACCTGAACTTAGATACCGGCAACATGTTAATTTAAACTCAAAACGGTGGGGACCATAGGTTGACGCAGTGAAATATTCCAGCTTCCTTTTGACATTTGCACTGCTTTAATAACCGACGTTATATACCGGTAACATGTTAATTTAAACTCAAAACGACGGGGACCTTTGGTTGACGCGGTAAAATATTCCAACTTCCTTTTGAAATTTGCACTGTTTTTAATATCAGATCTGAAGAAACACGTGCGGTAATTCAAACTATGGAGACCTAAGGTTGACGCGTTGAAGTATTCGTAAAAATATAACTCTGAGATTGAACGAACGTTACGGTTTTATGATTCGCGACGTTTTTTTTATATATACACTTGCAGATTGATACGAAAATGCAGCTTGATTATAGATTGATATATTTTTAAAATGAACCTAGTTTTTTATGTTATCGATATTACAAACGGTCTAATATTGATTGCCAAATAGCTATGAAATTACGTACATTTTGTTTTCTCATAAAGCTTACAAAAAACTTGTATCATTTTAAAACCATCTACATGTAATGATTAAGTCGTCTGCTTATATATTTCGGTTGAGTTTATGCAATAAAGTTTAATAACATAATTGCTATGTTGATTTTGAAGGCTCTATTTCAATTATTCAATTTGTATTCGTTTATTTATCTGTCGTTATTTAGTATACAAAATAATAAATTATAAGTTTTATAGGTCGTTAAACTACAAGTTGCGATGTGCTGATTGATATGTGAAATGCATTTCAATTTTTTCGAAACGAAAAAACTGCTTTCGGTTGTCCCGAATCTAATGTATTAATGAAGTGCCGCTTATTCATCGATGCTCTCTCAGCAATTAGGACTTTATCCGCCGACGGAATAACATAAAACAACTTTTACGATTAATTTAACTAATTCTGCTCTAAGCGTTGTTCAAACACGCATTAAAAAGCAGTGTCATAAACTCCTCGTTGAATTTTGATCGGCGATTAATCGCTTCTAGAGGAGAGCAACACTAATGAAAAAAACGCAATTATTTTTGTGTCAGATATGACAGGAGCGCCGTATTGTGGCCGCACAATGGACGCGTCAGCCGGGCTGACAATCGAATACCGCGCAAAAAGAGTAATCCAATTATAATCGAGTAGCCGCGACTTCCAGCGACCGGCGCGGCCACCGCTGGGTATGAAAATAATGCTGACCGTGTGCCAGGGTTGCCTCGCAGGAGAAATTTTGGTCAAACTGGGTAAATTTGAAGTCATCAAGGCCGCAGAAACGAGAGAAAAAAGTTTACCCTCGTGCCATGTTGGGGACCTTCGTTAAAACTCACGAAGGCCTCTTACACACGCTGCGACACAATTGACAACCGAACTAGCCAATACCGTCCTCTTTTGTGTTATTCACATTTGCTTAAACACCCGCAATAAAAAGACACCATTGTGTTCAATCAGCTTAAACATGAGGTTGTGCACAAGGAAGCATGTTGTGTGATTTTGTAAAGGCTGATTTACGAACAATTTTACTACGCCTTTTTAACCCTGTCAACAAAGTGTAAATCAAATCTGGTCCAAACTTCACTGTTATTGAATGAGAAAATATGCAGCATCAATCAATATAAATAAACGGCAGAGAGTTTTATACGTGCTTTATTAGCGCTCGAAAGTTATCTGATTTTTTAAATTCGATCTAGAATATTATCATTAAATCTTTTGCAGTTAGTTTAATGTGTAATAATCATTTGTAACAAAAAAATCGAAAAACTTTTATTTCACCCATTCATATTTCGTATAATAGTAATGGTAATGATCAATAATAAATTACTCGAATATTTGGCACCCCTAGCAGGAAGTCGCTCCACGCCGCGAGTTCTCTGTAGAAATTCCGATTCCTTGTTTTGATAGCGGGAATAGAATCTTTAGCCGAGCAATCCATCACAGGTATTTAAAAGCTGAGCGAAAGGAATCTTAATTTTATCGTTCGTTTTACTAATAAATTTAATAATCTTAAGATCTACCGTTAATTAGTTTGAAATACTAATATGTCTATTTGTGTTTGCCACCAAGTAAACAGTTATGGTGCATTAGTACTATTGGAAAATTCTGCGACGAGTTAACCATATTTTTATGTTGTTACCACTGCCTATATTTTTTTTAAATTGAGTATATATTTTGGAATCACAATATATTCGTTTAACACATAGTGGACCACAATCATTTCTTTGCAGACTTAAGCTGCCGTTAATTGACCTAATTGTTTGACTGCAACTGTAATTATATCAAAGGAAAATATATCTTGTATTGTCACGCGTCTCAATAGTTATGAAAATTGGTTACAACTTGTTAAATATTGATATTGGATGTATATATTTCAATTGAGCCAGTCTTTTGAATTGGTACTGTAGTTATGTTAAAGAAAAGAATAAAAATATTTAATATAATTGAACACGGCTTAACACATGAGAAAATAGCTTGCAGCTGTTGTAAGCCGGTTTATTGATATTGACTGAAATATTGTGGAACTGCTCGATGAGTGGCCACAGCTTGACCTCAGATGTCAATGCGCGTCAGATGCCTCCGCGCGCTGCAGCCGCCATTGTTGTCGCGACCGCTTTTTTGGAAGGCTTCAAAGGTCAACCTGCGGGGGCGCTTCCGGTGGGAACTGCGCGCGGCACTTGCCCGGCACAGACGCGGCCGCCATGATTGAGCGGTTCCTGCAGCCGGACTCGGCACGGGCGGCTCGTGACGCAAATGTTTCCACTTGCAGATGCATTCACAACTTCAAAGTAGCACTTAACTATGTTTTATCTTTTTTAAACACCAGGATTTTTCATATTTTATTTATGATAACTCGTTATCAGATTTCTAATATTTTATAAGAAGTATGTTTGTTGGTTTTGGCAGCTGCTGTTATTAAATGATTTCGTGGTTTTTCGAGTGTGGAGGTACTTTACTGGTACGATACTGGAGCTATCTCCAGGGATTTGTGTTTTTAAATCCCCGAATATGGCCACAGTATCAAAACCGAGACGAAAACATTGAAGCGCTCTGCAGCTTCAGTCACAAAACTACTCGATATTGATATATGTTGGGCCGATGCTCTGCGGCGCTCCGGGCGCGTTCACGGCTATCGGAGAGTTGACGGAGTGCGTTGTTTATTGTCATTGTAGCATTTCTCTCCGGATCGATCCACAAATCTGAAATACCACCGAATCTCAGGCAAAGGTCAGCAGGCCGCCGCCAGCTGGCGGGCAGGGACCGAGAACCGGTAACCGGCGAACCGGACGAAACCGGAACGGAGCGGGATAGTTTTCTACTGAAAGAACCCGTCAACTTTTCAGCAGGACGGACCGCTTCGCTGAAAAGATACATTCGGAAATACTAAAACCCTGTACAACTTTTATTACTATCAAAAAATTTGATGTTAAATGTTGATATTTATTTTTTAATGGATATATCGTAGAGATAGAAAATATATCATGAAAATTTTAAAATATCTGAGTATCTTATAGTCTGATAATTTCACGCATGTTATTTTTTCATGACATAAATCATAACATATTACAGGACTATTTTAGTCCAATGAACGCTGCATCACATTTATGCTGCTGAAAAAAACTACTTTTCCTAAAAGTGTCCTTAAATCAAATAAATAAAACTTATAAAAATGTTCATCGTATATACATAGGAACCCCTGGTCGCCCACTCTTCCCTGGTCGAAATACCACCAAAACTGGTCCAAAGGTCACCCTTGGTGTGTCACCGCGCCGCTCGCACCCGCACCCGCGTCCATAGCGACCTCTCGCTCTCCGCCCGACTCCTGCTCTGATTACGGAGACCGGACTGACATTTTGCACTTGAGGCCAAAGCCACTGGGGTGACCATCACTCACTGCTGACGTGTGAGAGACGATCGGCTACGTAAATTGGTCCAGTTGTTCGGATTGTTGATCTAATCAACTAAGAACTATGACAATAATATAAGGAGTAAATTATATAATATATCACCAATGTGTATTTACGTCGCCACTGTAATAATATAAAGTTTTTAATAAAAAGAAACATAATTAGTTTGGTCAGTGCGAAATGTTATTAAAAAAAAATTAATCACCTCTATTAGCATCTCATTATTTCAAATAACTACGCAAGGTCGGTGACATAAATTTTTCAAAATACCGCTTGTCAACAGCTGCTTTCATTAGCTTTAGTCAATAGAGTCATGTTATTTAATACTAATTAATAAATAAATAAACTCACATCATTATTTTTATAAAGGGCAGACTTGGCCGATTCCTAAACAATTATTATAATACTGCGTACATATTGTAGGTGTTGTTGTTGAACGATGGTGGCCCCAGCTCTCAGGTGTTGTGATGACAAAATTTATGACACCGCGGGACATCTCAAAATAAATATAAAATAAGACATTACCTGAGAAAGGCTACAGGTAGTATGTAGGCTTAGTGTAAATGTCAAATAATTGCCGCCGTGTCAAACGTCATGATGTCATGTTTAATATCTCGTGTGTTAGGTTTTTTTATTCTTGTTTTATAACTAAAGCACTAAGGCGTATTCCAATTAAAAATACTTCAGTAAAATGTCACGACCCGTAAGACATATATATCCTATGGGTTAACAATCGCATACGGGCTTGCACATCGCGATGTCGTAATACGATACAGACACGGAAAGAAGGTTTGATTGTTTAAAAAAAAACAAATTTTCAGAAGCCTTTATTGTGATTTAGTATATTTACAATAATTTATTTATTTATCCCCTGATTCTAGGCAGGTTGGGAGGCTTACGATACGTGGCTCAGGTGGTAGTGTACATGAAATAAAATATCTGTGAAAAAACCCTTTCAAGGGTTTGAATAATACTGAATTATTACGCACTGTTGATCAATGAGATTTTTGTATTTTTATTAGTCAATTTAATTATTTATTGACAGTTTAATTGCCTTGTCTTTTAAGAAACCAAGTGCGCACGGCCAGGTCGTTCCCAGCGCACGATTGGAGACAAAAACGCTGCGGGGAAAAAAATGAAAGAGTCCTTGACACTTTGGAGAGTAAAATCCTACGCCGCAAGTTTGGGCTTATAAATGGTGGTGACATTTTGAGCTAACGCTGTGCTCTGTGATTTGTATCGTACTTCGATCAACAAAATCTGGTACAGTGAACTGCATTGACGATCGGAAGCCGGAAAAAAAGGTGATCACGAACATTTTTGTTTGTGAAAACTTTCGCTTTTCGAAGGCTTTTTCAGACTGTGAAAGTCAAAAGTACTCACTTATAAATATGTCTGCAATCTCCTATCTATGTTGGTGTGTACATTTGTTGTTAAAATGTGTAGTATTATAAATTGAACCGGTGTATATTGGGGAAGATGGTGTTGTATGATGAATGATGATGAAATCGAGGACTATCGCTCTCTTATCGAAACGAATTTTAAGTGAAAATTTTTTCGAAGAAGGCTTCATGAGCTGTAGCGCTGAAGATGCTGATGATGATGTACAGTTGATTATCTCTTCTTCCCGCCTTTATATTGTCTGTTCACAAAATCATTAAAACAACTTTCTCAATGTGCTGAATGATTTATTCACTAATTTATTGCATATTAAATAACAATAAATTAAACCATAAATATATTTGAATCGAGTGGTTTATAAGTACAAATCATATACCACCGCAATAAAATATTAATATAAATAACGATCTAAAAAATATTTGATATGAAAGGCACCATGATCTTCTAACAATTCTATTAAAGCCGATAATTAACAAGCCAATAAACATTTAACGTCTATTTAAGACGAAACCATTGAATCTCCAACAACAGAATCGTTTTATGTCTTAGTAAATCTATGAAAATTGGTATGCTGGGAGTCAAACAATGATCCGAGCTCCGCCCACGCAGTCCACGCCGCCGGGGCAGCGGCTTTTTACCAACCGAGGAGATGCGCAGTCAGAACTATAGTACATTCAATTTGTATATCTCTGTGCACGCAGTCTCTTGGGGAATGTGTGCATTTTTTTTACAAAAGACTAGCTTAATTTGTAATATCCCAAATGGATCTATTTTGCTAGTGAACGCTTTTGTCCCTTAAAGAGTATTTCCTATTGAAAGACGAAAACGCTCATAAACAGAAAATTATCATAATCCCCCCGTCATTTGGCTATTCAAATGTATAGTCTATATATTGTATTTGTTAAAACAGCTCAATTGCTCGTATTCACATAAATAGGAGTCTTTGACATTATTAAAACAGAGCTTTCGTAAGCTTGCTCAAGTCGATTACCTGAATTAAACCGAATAATATTATTCATAGTCTCTTTTGTTAAAAATCTCGAAATTGGCACGCGTTATTGGCGTTAATTTCAATGTGTGAATAAAAATACTTATTATATCAATTGCATTCTTATATAGTACTAAAAATCTAGGCTTGAAAACTTTGATTAAATGTTTTCTTATAAATATTTATTTAAACCTATAGAAGACCGACATAATTAATTGAAAAGACCGAAATTTTGGAGTGTACGACTTGCCTCCGATATTATAAAGTGGTCCATCGCTTAACATAGTTTGATTACGCACATCGGCGTGAAAAAGGTCGAACAAGATATAAACTTAAAAAAATATATACATATTATACGTCGGTTCGCAATTATATTATGTTATTGAGCATGTCATTTAAAATATGTTAAGCTAGTTGGATATTAATATTTGATGGCAGGTTTTTAGGATTGTACAGTTACCGATTAGTATCTATTAATTCTCCATGTATTATTAATCAGTATTTATCAGATAAACTTTGCTATTTTTACTACTAGGTATAGTGCTTTTTGTTTTGAGCTGTACTATGTAAGTTTGTGCAGTGCCACGTGGTTCATGTGGGATCTCGCAGCTTATATGACTTCGCACAGTGGTATCCGCAAGTGTTTTCGTTGCATTCTCGCGGGGAGCATTGTTTTATTTAAATTGTGTCTTCAGGCGATTTTTTTTTCATCACATGCGGGACTCGCCCAAAAGCGCGTGTCGTTGTCTCGTCAATTGGTATTCCGCGGCGCGCCCGGGCAGCGCGGCGTGACGAGCAGAGGTCAGCGCGGAGTCAGGCCTTTGAACTTGAAACGACAGGTCGCGGACTCAAGGTGCGATCCGAGATATTTCTCGATTACTTATTCACGACTCTTCGAGTGTTTTTGGACTTTTACACCTATTCATTTGGGTTTTTTTTTTTTATTTTTATAAACGTGCGAAATTTGAATATTTTTGTTATTACTTATAAGATTACAAAGATTTTAACTTAATGCGTACATAATATACGTATCGGTGCATTTTTAAGGCTTTCAGATTTTAATCTGTCCATGCTGGTAAAGAAATTGAACTTTATCGTGCACAAAATATATTGACAATAGTAGAGCACCGCTTTCGCTTAACCGCCTCATGATCTAGTGTTTAGCACGGTTGTATGGCGACTATGGCTTGGAGGCTTTGAACACCATTGTTCGTAATTCTTTAAAAAATCAAACTAATTTATTTATCGTCGTATACTTCATTTACATAGTTTATAGACTTTTTAATAGGATTATTTAAAACTGGATTATATATTCGTCGAAAAACTGTTTCGCATGAATAAGTCTTAAAGGTGTTTATACCCTAAAAACTGGCGTTACTTTGTTAAACTGGGGCTTATCGTCTAAATCTCCTTTCATAAACCTGGATCACTTTTTGATCGATTATCGCGTTTATGGGACGTTTGAAAACAAGGTTCATGTTTTTACGTTCAAACACGGCAGGGACCGCTGAGCCGAGGACTGCGGGGACCCGTGCCGGCCGCTTCCGTCCGTCTCCAGTGCCGGCCACAGCGGCCTGCATCAGTATTCCGCTCACCGCGCCGCCCCTGGCATGCAGAGGGCCGCCGCGACGCTCGCCGTCTAATACGGCGCTGGTCAGGCGCGGATCAGGGCCGACACTGTTTTACGATCGTTTTTATCCACAGGTCATAATTATTTTGAAAAAAAAATCATACCAATGTCATGGCTAAATCATTACTATTTTGGTATAATTATGTGAAAATCTTTTAATGCCTCTGGATAAATTAGTTATTCTTCTGTAAGTGCCTCTCCTCAGAAGAGTTTGGTGACTATCTCCCTGAACAAGTCTGTTCATAGTATTCTTAGGGTAAATAGTGTAGTCGGCTCCCTGGTTATACCGCAGTTTCAGTCTCCGCGAAGTAATTCCACAATCATTTCGAGTCCACTACTCCATAACCGATCCTTCGCATACGGTCGGGGCGCAAAATGTCAGCCATGCACCACCAAACAATCTGTTGTCGGTGCACGGGGAAAGCGGGGGAGAAAAATTACTTGTTTAAAGCAACCATGAAACTAGTTATGCGCTATTAAATCTATAGGTAAAAATGACGACGTGTTGTCATGCCGCCTGCCCCGGCCGGGAAGGAAGTGCGAGTGGCCGCTGCCAGTAGCTTGCACCATATCCCGATGTAAATCCGGCGCACATATTCGCACCGCGGAATTAAAATACGGCCCCGCGCGGCGCGTCCTTCCCCGGGCGCGGAGAGGTGAACTACCTGCCATGTCCCTCGCGGCAATCATCGCCTGCGTCACCTGTTGTGACACTGTCGATGCTTCTAATTGACGCTTGGAAGCGAACTTAGTATAGCCACGCCGCGGGCTTGACTCCTTGCCGCACTCCTATTTGGTAACCTTGGCAGCTGTTAGATTTACTATACATATGATATTTTTGACAGTAAGTACAAAGTAAAATTTAGTTTAAATATTTTTATTGTTGTTCCAACATCTTTAAGCAGCGTGAGGCTCGTTAACAATGTGTTGGTCTGTTTAAATTTAATAAAAAATATATTTTATATTTTTTCATTTCATGATTATATTTTGAGACACCAATTTTTTTTTTTATCAGTATGATTTCCTGATTCATTTTGCTTGGACCACGTATAACAATACCTTATATAAGTATTATAAATTGATCTATTTAATGTATACATATTTAAAACAGTCAATCAATAGTATCGTATACAAAGGTTTACTATTTACTAGTATAACGATATTATATCTAATTTTGCAGAAATTTTCTTTAATATTGGTTCCATATTAATTAACAGTTTTTGTTTTGTTGTTTTTTTTAACATTATTATTTGTTTAAATGTGGCCAGCTATATTTTGCATTGTTATTTATACTAGTTATTTTTATATGTAGGTAGTTGCAAAAAAAAACAATTTTAATTTCTATTTATCTTGTTTCTTTCGTATGCCTGTTCTCGTTCGGTAGGATTGCAATAAATCAAAAGCTAAATTATATAAACGCTTCCATCAAACATGGTCGCGTTTAATTCATATTTTCGTCTCAATTAAAAAGCCTTAAACATGAATAATCACCTGGCTGACCAGTTCGACTCAGTGGTGTCGTAGGCGAGCATATTTCTGGTCTATTTGTGGGCGAAAACGTCGGAAAAAAATAGATAAGTGTGTTAACCCGGTGGGACGTGAGATTACTGCGGGAAAGTTCGGAGATTTTTATAACAATGATTTAATTTAAATAATTATCTATCCAATATCAACAACGTCTCTGATAATACTGTGAGGTTGAGGACCGCGTGATTTTCAACTAGATGCACTTACCAACAGGTTCTCGTAGAGATTTTTTAAAACTAATATACTCCATGAAACTCATAACGCTGATAAAATGTACACTATTGCTTGATACAAACTGTGAACCCTATACTTTATGCAGGTAAGCAAGGAATATTTGTAAATCGATTAACAATTATAAAATATGGAAACTTTGTAAGTATGCAATGACAACAAATAATCCTGAATAGTATTTTTTTCTCAAAATGGTGGAATCAGTGGTACTTTTTGGACAATTCAATGATTTTTCACAAAAAAGGAAGCCTCGGATACTATTATATATTTATAGTTTTTCCAATGTTTTGTCGAGAATAAAAGATTTTGATATAATAATTATGCTTTTGTTTTAGAATTCGACAACGAGAAATATAAGCACGCGATATACAAACGCACACACATTTATATGTAACTTATTCAATTTTATCTATTTAAATTAGTATTTCAGGCCACTCAATGCAAGATCATAAAGTATTATACGTATTAAACTTTCCAATTTATAGCACCTTAGTAATTACGACCATCCGGGGTCACTAAACACCTGTTCACTTTATAAGTCGTATTACGGTGCTCTCTAAAATATATTTATTTGCAAAATAAAAATATTTATATGCTATAGAAACTTATAACTTGAGTCATATTAAAGTATTTTTTTATATTTTTTGTAGGTGTTAAAAATGTATAATAAGCCTGACATAAAAAGCAGGCCATGGCATACACCTGGTTGAGGTAGATACATTACTTTGTCCTTTTTTGTAATACATTTTGTCTGTGACTTTTTTTGATAAACATTTCACAAATATCGGGTGAATTAAATTTATATTTGATTTAAATTAAACAAATTAAAAAAGCAACTGTTTTTGATAGAGTACAACAGGATACTATCGTCCATAAAAAAATTACTCCACTTCACAATAAAGCTGCGCTACAAACCCTGCAATTCAGTATAAATTAATATGTCACGGACAAAGTAGCCTTCGCGCCTCTCGCCCGACGGACCGAATCGAACGCCGAGCACCACAGCCGGCCGTAATCTTCATACGGGCTTTTTATGTCTCTATCTCGGGTCCGGGGATGGGTCTCTTTATTGCGGGCTCGTAAAAGACCGCTGGGGTTCAAAAGACCGCACTTTCAGAGGCGACCATGTGAGCAGGCCGCGTTCTGAAAGCTAACAGTACTTTCATATTCCCTTTGCACGGTTAATTCAGATTACAGATTTTACAACAGTCATTCTGAACGTTGATAATATTTTTATTGGAAATTTAATAAATTTGTAATTTTGTGTAATTGGGATTATGTAATTTTAGCAAAGAAATAAATAAAGTTTTTAGTATTGAAAACACTGCCCCTTATATACTTTAATCATTTAAAAAAATCTGTAACAGCGCTTTTTTTTTCTAATATAAAAAATAAACCTTACAGCACGCATAAGCATGGTTATCTTATATAAAAGACAAATATGGGAATTTGCTTTTTAGGCGTTTGCATATCACTCGTAAAATCGATACGATACAGTGATATTATCTCAAATGTGTTTAAGAGGATTAATAATAGTATGATTAATCACATGGTTTTTTTCCATTAACTCGTAATTGTGAGTAATTTTAGTGTGGTTTTCAGGAATGTAAGGGAAGGGCGACCGGGGTTCGACTGGGTTAGCTTGTAATTGGACGAAAAAAAACGTAGCTAATCGAAGGACCTTTCTTTACTGTGTTCATATAAAATACAAAACTCGGGCAAAATAAAATTTAAAAAAATGGCCTTAAGGCATTATTTGAGTAAAGGCGAGCGGAGATTCGATATTAGCTTGCGCCTTATTTTAGAGTGAGCTTCATTTTGCACATTCCGGCTTCTGTCACACGTCTCACAAACAAGGTCTCAACAAATTACACGCACTTGTCGCTTACACAATAATGCTAGTCAACACTAAACATTTGATAATGCTTATTAAGATAAATCGTTTATACACAATCTTGTAAAAAAAAAATTGAGGATATTTTTTGGTTGCCCTTTTTCACAGAGATGTTTTTTTGCGAAACCGGATAATGACGCGACCCCAGGAGGTTTCGTGGAACTATGGAACGACCCGGGGCAGAATAGTGTCCCTTCTTGGACGTTAGGGTGGGTTTAGTTTTTGGTTTTACCTGCTGTGTAAATCACTTGTCTGCACACGTGGAATGTTTCTGAAGACAGCAGTGGTAAACAGTTATTTCCTGTGAGATTTTTTTAAATTAAATATTATGTCATTCTAATTTATACGTTATACTGTATTTTGAGCTTGGTTTTTATATTTTTAGTATCGCGTTTTCGTTATTGGGAAAGGTAACATGTAATTCTTTTTTTTTTAAATGTGTGTGTGTGCATAATGTATAATTAGTTATAGTAGTATTTTTAATGTATTTTTTACATTGAATTCAAAAGGATTGTTTGCATTGTTGTATAGAATCATTTTAGAAGTAAATATACTTTACTATATTTTTATGTGACTGTCGGTTCCAGTACAAAATGCATTACGCTAGATCCAATTAAATACACCCGGTAATTAAATAAACAATCATACGAAATAAGAAAAACAATTATTCTTACTGTTAGTTGATATAAATCTGTATCAATAATATTTACATCCTGATATATATTATAAAACAACATTCTATCAAATTACTGAATTATCTGTTTGGTTTTAATGAGATTTATTATAATAATAAAACGCCTTTTATAACGGTATTTTGGTTTAATATTTATAATTGCAGTCTCTTTTGAGGTATCGTACGCGTTCGACATCATCAGTAACATTGACATGATATATTCCAGCGAGCGTTCAGTAGGGATGATCGTATTTTAGAAATCGTTGAAAGCGCAAAAATATGTGGCTTTTAAAATAATTTTTTCACACGGCCGCTAAAACTTGTTCATTACCTTTCTCTAGCTTCATCAAAATGCACCGACATTTTTTGTGATCTTCTCCAAGTGCCTCCTCAGAGGAGGATGGTGACCATCTCATTGAATACATATTTGTTGAAATTTCCGCAACCACGTTAGTTTTCTCCTTTCAATTGTTCTTTTTCCTTCGATTTTTCCCTGGACAATTAGCTGTAGTAGGCTGTAATTTTATTTTTTTTAAATAATTCCAAAATAGGAGTATTCTTTCTTTGTAAATTCTATGCAAGATTTTATCATTTGTGACATGACATGCGGTATTTTAAGGATTCTGGTATCAAGCCACATTTCAAACGTTTCGATTTTTTGTATTTTTGCTTGTCTTGAATGTTTTTCTTTGAAATTGTGTTGTCTAAATCTCGAATTCATTAATAAGAAGAAGAAGTGAGAACATAACATTTGGTCATTCAGCTAGTTTTCAATAATTTGTGATTACATAATTTAAATGTCAAGACTCTTTCTTTAAATCGTGTTAAAGTGAATTTGCGTGGCTTAAAGTTAGAATAAAAATACAAGTATTTATAAAACAGTTAGCGCGCCCCTGTCGATGGCAACCTTTTACCTACGCTAGGCTGTTTCCTAGTATTTACAACAAAAACGATTTCCAAAGATAAGAAAGAACCTCTCGGGTTTAACACTAACGTTCACATAGTCTTTTATGGGGCACCCCAACTGTAAATATAAATTCAATAACTCGAAATGTGCTTGCTAAAGTTATAAATTATGGCTGCAATATAACATAATGTCTCATAAAATTAATACTTCCTTTGTAAACCCTTGATTGCGCATAAAGTGATTTCGCACTGTACACTTCCTAGATTATAATGTAATCCAATACGAGAGGAAACATAAACATATTTTTATTTTGCATCAAAAAAGTACAAACTAAGCTGCATTTTTATGATCAAAGTATAACATTTTAGTTCATTTCTATGTTTTGTCACTTAAATGTTTTTATATTTGTATCAAAAAGTCCATTTGAGTTAATTAGATAACTGTATACATATTAATACATTAAATGTTTTTGATATTTATGAAACAGTCTAGGTTGATGTTTAAAAAAAGTCCAATAGCGTCTGAAAAATTATTTCTAAAATCTACAGATTTTTCGATCAATAATTCAAAGCTGTTTTTTTTTATTTTTGCTCCACAGAATAGCTAAATATACAAAAATCTCAGTATTGTCTGAAACCATAGATATTTTGACCGCTTCGTTGGTCATTGTTTACAAAAAGGTAAATTTGTGAGGATGCAAAAGGTATCTCAGGTAAATATACCGTGGCGTCCAACAGCATATCGCATGTCTAACCTCGATGTCACAATAGAGGGACGGAGGTGCGTGTGTTTTTTAAATTTTCCAGGCATGGACGTAACATAAATTAAATGCTTTTTAAATTTAGTTGAAATACCGTTATCTTCAGTTGAAAAGCAGATGACCTGCATAAATACAAAGTCTAAATGTCTATTTAGTATAATACTCCGTATTATTGATATGCATTAACTTGCCGTATCAATGCTGGGAATCTTTCAGACTAAACCTAATATGCCTATACACGTCTTATATTCGTCAGCATCGATCCGAACGCTGTTCCCGCGGGTCACTCGGGCGAGGTGACGTGAGGCGAAGTGAGTCGAGTCGAGGTGAGACGGGGTGAGGTGAGGTGAGTCGAGGTGAGGCGAGGTGAGGCGAGGTGGGAGGGGGTTCAGGCACCGGCGGCTCGGGCCCGGCGCTCACCCCGCGGCCTGCGCAGGAATGTCCGGCTACCAGGGGAGCTGACGATGGGTGGAGAAAAAAAAACCACCGCCTCGCCGGGAGCTTACAGCTGGAGAACGCGGCGCGATAGACGGTCGTGTCACGATCGGACATCGTGATTTGTTTTTTAAATTTAATTTTTGGTCAATTGTTCAGTGGCTGTGCTGGTGGCTCTTGATTTAGAGTTGCCTGTTTTGATTCCTGACCGGAAACGTATGTGAGCCTACGCTTCTTTCAGTACGATCGATGACGTTTGTATTGACACTGGCCGTGTATTTAAAAATTGTTTTGAATAAAAATAATGCGTTAGATGGCCTCAATATATTGACCAAAACATCGGAAATCTTAAAAAAATACGTGTCATAATATCCAAGAACACAGCTTGATTTACGTATGATGTGTTACCGTTTTCGTTTAAAATGGATATGAATATCTTAAATTGTAAAATCTGAATACTTCCGATTCGCCCTGCATTTAATTTTTTTTATCATTTTTTTTTTAACTGGCGATAGCTATTTCCACTCAGTATTGTATGTACTCTAATAACAATAATTTATTCGTGGTATACATCTGTTTTGACATTAAGTAATATAGTATTTTCTTGGCATAATCCTTTAAACTCGGCTTATCAGCCAATCTTCCCGTGGTTTAACCACTCTTAAATATGCTATACCTAAAAAGCTATTGTATTAAATTTAACGATGCATTTATGACCTCCGTTAAGTCACAAGTGAAACTATCAAACATTTAATGACACACATGTACGTTATAAGGTGATTTGGATTCTATTTAATCCCTTCAAAATACCTTTTAAACGATAAGAACACGATTGCCCTATTTTTGTGTTTATTTAAAAAAATAATCTATTGCACAACAAATTTTCCATACAAAACATTTAAAACACTAAGCAAAGCAATACCTTATTTAAATGTGGACACCAAATTGTTAACGTATACACAACCTTTTATGCTTGTTACTAAATACACTATCAATGATGGTTTAATAAATGAAATATTTTAAAAATATATGCATACGAGTTTGCGAGATGCTAATCACGTCAGTTTTTTCTACTCTTTACTAACTTATATAATCCGAGAGATTAAGTTAGGATTAGGATTTATTTCCGTATAAAAGCATTAACACCACTCAAGCACACAGTGCCCACCCTTAGCTCTTTGCCTCGGCTTGTGGAACCCAAAAGATAAAGTTAGTTCATAATCGCAGTCAACGATTTTGGTTTGCATTTTTTTATGCGCGCGTTTTTTCGTCTTCGTGAGGCCGCTCACGCCCGCGGCGCCCACCCCTAGTCCCTCACCTCGGCTAATGGGGTCCGAGAGGTTAGGCGGGTACCTGCGGGCGCAGGTAACCCGCGTGACCCGGCCGGGCCCTCTCGGGCGCGCTCGCCGCCCACCGCACTCCTTCGAAAATATCAAGTTTCCCGTGAACCCGCCGAGTAATATCTCGACCGATAAGTATTACACTGACTCACAAGTTCGCGGAAGCACAGGTCAAAAGTTAAATTCCTCGTGTATTAAAAATAAATAACTGCCATATTTTAAAATATTTTCTCTTATTTTAACCAATAAGATGTTGTGTTCTGAAGGCTTTTTTGCGTATTTTTTTAAAATGTTTATAGTATTTTACGCATGCTTGTGATTTGATTAAATGAGGAAGTTTTTGATGTGGGTTGATTCTGTTGCTTGCGTATTGCGCTGCTCGAGGTTTCGGTCCCCGTGTTGGGACGGTCTCGAGCAACGCAACACCCAAGAAACCGAATATTTTACTACGCTAAAGTAGCACTAAAAATCACACTTTTGAAATAATTAATATTCGTTTGAGGTGTATTTTTATAGGAGCGTAAGACTGGACAGCGGTCACTTTTTGAGCCATTCTTTGTTCAGAGCGCACTGGCTGTCGCTCGCAGAGAATGAAAAGGAATGCCGGGTGACGCTAATGAATTTTTAAGAATATGCAGTGCTACCAGGCGATGGGAACTGAATATCGAGATGCATACACACTAAACGCTCGTATGGCATGTGGCCAGTGGCGCGCCGTAGTCGACTGACTAACTCCAATTATATTTACATTGAATTTGATTCAATTCCAATTGAATAGCGTTAAAATAATTTTTCTCAAAGTACACATGGGGTCTACATTTACTCTCGTATAGCCCCTTACACGTAAATGTTAACATATACTGTGATATGAAGGGTCGTTTACTAAATTAGTTCTACGCACATCATGCTTTAATGACGTCATGGCCTGTTTTAAATTGTTATTTTACAGTTCTCAAATAACAGGTATGGCGAGATAATTGTGTGACGTCAATTTGGTTTAATACCACGGTTAAAATATGACTATTTTCGAAAAATTGTAATTGTAAACTACGGTTTAGTGACGTCATAGTTCATTTTTACTATTCTATTTTACAGTTCTTTAGTAATTGTTTATGGCGAGATATGACGTCAATTTTATTGAAAAATATGTTTAGCGACTGACTGCATATCACGGATAGTATCCGATTATTGAAGCAAACGTTCAAGCCCCTTTTTTATTTACTATTTTACAGTTTTTAAGGTCAATGTCAATTTCGATAATGTAAATCTGATCTAGTAACTGACTGTATATTACTGCTAATATCTAAATATTCAAATATAAGTACAAACGTATAATTTTGTTAAAATTGTAATTCAAGATAGAAAAATTAAATACGGCAATACAATTCAGACCGATTCTTGGTAACAATAATAAATAATAACGGTATGCGAGAGGTAACAAATTCAGTAGAATTTCTGCACGAGTTGTCCCCTTTGTCTGTTCTTTTGTTATATTTGCTGTTAATTTATTGTTAACTTTGAACAGAGTTTAAATTACGCGATAACCTGTATCTCGGCCATCGTGCAGCGGCATGTCTTTTAAAATGCGTACAAATTTATATTGCATATCCACGTGATTTGTGTTACCCGACGATCGATGTCGGCGAAGGAGAATAATAAAGAACCCAAGGGCGTCTCTAGGTAGCGGTTGGTTTTTAGCCCGGCGCCTTCACCCAGATTCCCAATGCAGCGGCCGCCGGAGGGGAACGAACCGATCCGAGACGTCCCGAAGGCCGCCGCACAAAACAAATGTGCGGACATCGCCGCTGTATCGATCACAGCTGCCAACTGCAGCGCGAGAAAACTCGGCCCGTCTAACTGTTTTCATTTCCCGATCAATCGATCCGCTACAGAGCTGCTAACTGCAGCGCGAGGAAACTTGACTCTGTCATCTGTTTTTTTTTTTGCTGCATAATCAATCAGATCTGCAGCAGTGCGGGATAACTCCGTTTTAATTTTCCTTTTGATCACAATGATAATTATGTATGTATTGGATTGCTACTATTTATATTATAAAAATACTTTTTAAAATGTCAACTCCCACTTAAAAGATCTTAAGTGCATTACAACATAAGACAAATGAATCTGTGAATCAAGTGAATAAGGAACATGGAGTCATCCAACGACTTGCTGCATTGATACGGGAGATGAATGCCGCCCACTGTCGTCCGAGCACGAAATGCGCCCCCAAAAAAATGCATTCAGGTCTGGTGACACCCCGCCCACCTCTTAAGAGCACTGCTCTCTGTTTGTGATAAACCGAATCATTAAGTAAAAAAAACCATTTAAAATAGTGTAAATATATTTCTTTATTCCAATTCTTACCCTCCTACTTAAAATTCTTTAGGGCCTGCGAGGCCTTGTTTCCAATTTCTATGTCTAAAATATGCACATTGCAAGTGCGCTATTTTTCACATTTATTTATAATACCTCGACGTTGGAAATTGTACATACTCGGTATTTTAGGGGATTTTAGACTTTAACTTGACGTTTTGAATATATTTTTGTCAATTAAAGCCGATTGCAAGTGCCTTAACGAGGATGGATCGCGGAGATATTTTGTAAGGTGTTGACTTGAACACTTAATCACCTACTTAGAGGCAAGATTTAAGTTTTAGCGCGGTTTAATTGATCAACGCTATTGCAACAATTTGATTAATGATTTTCACTGCTATTTCACTGCAGCGATTTGATGTTGAATAAGCTTAGCGTCATTTTGATACTAATTAATTTTAATTGTAACGTACATTACCAGTTTATTCAGATTAGCGTGGCGAAATCGGTAGGTTTATTCTTCAATAGTCAATTACATAGGTTCAAGTTGATAATAGTTAAAATTATAAAACATGAGTTTGTCCTGAGTCAGTCATATTAATTTGGTTGTAATGCCGACTTCCAACCAATAGGGTAAATTAACGTCAGTTTCCTCTTTCCAATTCCCTTTGATTTTTCAGCTGTAGAGGGCTTAATTTATTATTTCGAAAAATATGACCAAAAAAGGATACCTAATATTTTTTTTACCATTTTCAGGGGTGTGACGTGGTCATCCCGTGGTTTTTTATTTCTAAATATTTTATGTTCAATTATTTAAAAAAAATCTTGTAAGATATGTCAAGCCCGTTTACATAGTATTCGTATAAATATACTTTTACTTATGCTTAAAAAATTTAGAATTCATCTGTTTTTAACATCTCTAGCATTTTGGCCGACGCGACGAGATAAATTGAGAGAACGACCGCAAAGTGAAATAGACAAATTTTAACCCATTGACCCATTTTAATATAATCCGCCAATTGCATCGATAAACAATTCCGCTTTGCTCTTTAAATGTTAATTTTTAATGTAAAAAAATAATGTATTTAAAATAAATTATTATCGATATTTCATACTTTGAAGTAATAGAATTACACCATATGAGATGAACATTTAAAGATGAGGTATTCTTAATCATCTTCTCTAATCTTCAGACGTGGTTGATGACCATTTCACTAAAAAATAGTTTTCTTAGGGAGGATAGTTAGATCTACTATGACATATAAACATCTGATATTACTTAAAATATAAAATTAAGTATCTTTGATAAATGTACCACACGTTGCTCTTATTTTTTCAATTAATATATAGTTACTGATATACGAAAATCAAATCTTAGCTATAGCAATTATCTTAGTGATAATTTAATCAAATGCTGTCGCAATTTTAATCATAATTTGATAAATAAATATTTAGAATTTTTATCTATATTTTATATGGTCATACTCATCATGTTCAACAAAGGTGAACCTTGACTTCGCGTATATCAGAAACAAGGGCTTGACTTTTGCTTGTCTATGCTTTTAATCTAAGATTCAAATATTAAAGTGTTTTTGTCATAAAGTGAAACCAGTGGTAACTAATTATTTGGCAGTCAACTTTTTGTTAGATTTTAGATGTGGTTTGACGGGTATTTGATCCCCTTCATTTTTAAAGAACTGTTGTTTTTTTAAAATCATTTTAGTGCTGTGTGTTTTAGGTTAATCACTTTTATCTCTTCTCCACGAGGCTGAGACATCCAAACGCAAACAATCTGAAGTAGGATTCTGAAATACAAAGAATGACGCATGTCGGATAAGTGCGGCTTAAAACAATCAGGGACAGTCGCGTTTCCATGTACGCAAAGAGTCAATGAAATTATTCGATACTTCATTATTTCCAGTTTTTTCCCTATTATATTTTAATTTGTAAATATTTATGATATTTTTAAATAAAAATTCTCAGTGCGATTTTTTCCACGTTCTTATTTTTATTCTGACAAGTTTCGCCTTATTATCAACTTTACTTTTAAACGTTTGAAAATTCCAGCGAGATACCTACATTTGTACCGTCTATTTTCTAGCTTAATTTTCATTATTTAAATCAAAACTTTATATTATTAATTATTTACTAATATATTTTTGGGAATAATATTTTTATAATAATATTTCTCCAATTTCATGCCACTTATATAAGTGTATTTACGTCACAAGCTATCGATTCGTGGTAAGCTTTATCTAATGTACTGTCATTTTCTATTCCACCGACGAAGATTTCATAAAATTGTTTTTTATCAAATGAAAACGGTGAAAATACAAAAAAACACCTTTTATTCTGGCTGATAGTATTGATTTATTGGAATTATTGTCTGTATGAGTGCGGGTATATCAGATAGCGTTGTGCCAATTCAAGTTCATGACATATATGTATATAAGGAAATTCAATCATTTTTGTATATTGATAACGTGCAAAAATATTGATAAATTATGATTACAAGGCAGCAAAAAAATATTAGAAGTAAAATATTGTACGTTCGAGCGTTAGTTTATTCTAAATAAAAAAAATCGCTTTTCATCTTGTTTTTGATATATAATACATTTTATAATAAATGTAAATATAACCAAAAAAATATTATTCATATTTTTTTGTAATTCTATTGTTGTGCACTTTGAAAATAATTATGGAGAATAAGAAATAGATTATATTACTTCGTATGAAAGTATGATATCATTTTTTATTAATGCAAATTAGTGGAGGTTTTAATTCATTCATGATGTCGGAAGATCTGAAAAAAAAAATTGTTTTCAAAAAATACTAATTAGAAATTTATCGTTTCCGTACAATAAACCATTTTTTTTTAAATTATAGCAATCGTCACTCGGGTCCTTCTACAGAATTATATTCGATGGAAAAGTTTGCGTATTGTTGCTGCCTAGTAGCATTATTATATAATTATTTCCTTACAAAGCTCTGGCGTTTAGATCTGATACTCGTTCTGCACAAAGCTACAGGAAAAATAGCAGAATCCCCCCCCCACTTCGACAAGGTACTTTCAGAGCACATCCCTTTACAATCATTCCAAGTCCACTTCTCTATTACCGATCCTTTACATAAGCTCAGGGTAGATGGGTAATGGGGAGAGCGGGAAAGGATTTTTTTTTATTAAATTTAATTTGCAATACAATTGTCGACCCGCATAACGTGGCTGCACCCTCGAATAGTCGCAGTGGCACAGTTTTTGACCGGTCTGTTTGTTCTTCAGGCGGCACGGGCAGCGGCGAGCAAGGCGGCGGGGGGCGCGCGAGGGCGCCGCGGCGGCGGGGAGGGGGCGCGGGGCCGGCGGGGCCGCCCGACACACCCGCGGCGCCCGGCCCGCTGCTGGGCATCAACAACAACGTGCAGGCCTCCATCAAGTCTGAACGACTCAGTCCGCACAACACCCCCGACAGGTCCTCCAGCAGGTGACAATACTATTCTTATTATTTTCAAACCTGTGTTATGTGAAAACTAGGAGTCTACAGCCTCCAGGATAGGAGGAGCTGTAAAGCAAGTTGCTCGTAGCAATCAGAGGGTGATAAGCATTGTTAGTTTCATTGCTTGAATCCAGCATTACATAAGGCAAAAGCAAAGCCTTCTATACTTGTATTGAAAGCCGCGTCGCGTATTTCGCAAGAAAATAAGTAGTACAGCTCGAGTGCATTGTTTGTTCGTTAGATCCAGAAGTGTGACCCCCTCGACGTGCTCGTTCCCCGGCACGCCTCCGTGCGGGGCGGGCGGCGAGCGCGGGCCCAGCCCCGGGCACCCCGGGCACGCCGGGCACGCCGGACACGCGGGACACGCGGGACACGCGGGCCACGCGCCGCACGCGCCGCACGCGCCCCTCGCGCCGCACGCCCCGCAAGCGCACGCGCTGGCTCGCAACTATTCCGACTTCATGCGCAGCCTGGCCGCCAAGTACAACAACACCAACCCCAACGAGTGAGTCCTCAACGTCTTTCAATATTCATTCTCAAATAATCTGTACAGAGAAGTCACACCCACCGGACCTCTTAATGATTGGGGAAAGCAACGGAAAGGCATAATAGTAAAAAAATCCTGAAGAAGGTCCCAGTGCAGAGTGACCAATACGTCGCTGCTAAAACCTACGAATAAATCTAAAAGAAATAATTTTGAAAATAGTAGCTAATTTTAGTTGCTGCGCTTTATTTGGGTGTTGAATCTTGTAATGTATATTGTTGTATTTTTGACAGCTTCTTCTCTGGACGGCCAGCGCAGAACGGGCCGGAGCGCCCCGGGGCGCTGAAGGCTGCGCCCTTCGCGGGTCTCCTGCCCGCTCCCGAGGCTCGGCCCGTGAGTGGCCTCTTCGCCGGCTTCTCGCAGGCTCAGGGCGGGCCTCGCGCTCTGCAGGCCTTCCCCTCCGGCATGGACATGAGCTCCACCAAGGTAAAAAAACTTGACCATAATACATCACCTCAAGTTTTAGAAGTTACTTCGCGACAATACTGACAAAGGTCTGAGATATTCGATTTAAACCCATCACTACTAATTTTACAAATAAAAAAAGGTTATCTTTTTTCTTCATTGTTTTTTTACCAATATATTTAAATAATCGACAACACACTAGTGGATGAGGATATTACGAATTATTTTGTGAGTACTCTCGCCTTTCAAGAAGATCGAAAAACGATAGTACTTACAAATAAAAATGTTTTTATATACTAGACAATTGGTTATTTATGTAAACAATTAAATCGAATAACCTTCTAACAATCAACATGTCGATTAAAAGAAATGAGGTGATTCGCTGACTATTCAGACGAGAAATCAACTGATCGGTAAAAGTAGATTAGACATTTATCGTAAAGATATTAAAAATTATCTCAATTATATTTAATATAAGAAATATAAAAGCATACGAGTATCAATATATTAAAAAAATATTTATCCTATTTTTTTTTACATAAATTTTTTCGCAACACTTTTAAACATGATCATTGGTTTCTTTTTTAAATCAGAGCTGTTTATTGCTTTTATTTTTATGTAAGGCTCCACATTTTATGTCACAAAAATGCCCGCAATCCTGAAACATTTTACGACGCATCGAACGCCTTTTCACCAGAGCCTGAAGGGCGGATCCCTCGGCAGAAGCCGCTGCCTCACCTCAAATCACCTCCAATCTCGGAGTCAAGCTAGACGGCCCGGCCAGGTGCTAATGCAATGGTCGCTGATTACAATCATTGAAGGTGGCGCGCCACTCTGTGTTGCACTAGGAAGTGCATGCACTTACCTGCAGGCATCTGAAAATTCTATACAAGCGAGCACGTTATAGCATTTTAAAATTTTTATCACCCGAAAACTGAAAACTGTTTTTTCGTTTTATTAATTTTATATCAGTTACATAACTTAAAATAGCATTTTACTTTTAAATTATATAATTAATAGATAACGCGGTTGAATTACTATTAACAAATAAAATGAATTAAATAAAAAACAAAGCACTATTTATTATCATCGTAATCATATATGCCAAATTAGCTGCAAACGCCTTACTATTAAGCAATAATGTACTATTTACTTTTATATTATTTATTGCTAGTCTTGATTAAAATTAATCACTTGGTATTTATTAACGTTAAATATCCTATTCCAATGCTTTGTTTTGTATACGAACAACCATAGTAATCTCACAATGAGTTAATAATTTGATTACATTAAGAACGTACAATGTATTGAGATATAAAAGTATGGATTAATATTGATGAAATAAAGATGTATATTCAAGACGTTACTCGTTATTTGATGTTACTAAATTATGAACATCAATGCTGATTGAAACTAGAAACCACTGGTTCGTGAATTTCGTATCCATTTTTATCTCAAAAAAAATCTTCATTTGTTAAATATTCAACTCGTTTGCCGTTAGATTGCTCAGAGTTAAAGCGATAATACAGCCTTTGGCCTATGCTGACTCTAGGATTGAAGGTTTTTGCCAATGATCGTAGGAGCTACCTTGCCGGAGTGCTGCTCCCGAGAGAACCGGGGTAATATAAAGTAAAAGAGAGAGGCAGGGCATAGAAAGCACGGGTTGCGTGAACATTCAACTGAGAACGGGATAATGACTACAGTGTTGTGGTACACGAGTCATCTTGGATTTCTTCTTCGTCACATTTACATTCCTTAATATAGAAATCATATTTTTTCGTTCTGTACTTGAGTAGATTCATTAAAAGATATTTTACGCTTTATATAATAAAATCTTTAAAGTCAACATCCAGACGGCATTGGATCCCACGAAGGAAATCGTTCGTCGTGATAACTGTCCTGCCGGAAGTGGAGGACAGCTGACGGCAGATTGTGGATGTGAACTTCGCGCATCCGCCCGCCACGTTAGATGCCGCGCAATGCTAGCTTATTCGCAATTTCAAAACTGATACCTTTCAGGAAACTGCACATCATGTAATACACTGACCTATGCTTTCTGTCCAAATACACATGTAGCTAGCAAAACGGATCATAAGAATTGATGTTTCGATTTGATCGGCAGTAAATGACGTGGTAGTTAGGAGACGTAGTTTCAAATACAAAGTGTTCCTGAAAAATAAATCGACATTTTTTTTCATTTTTTCATTCAAGTATTCAATTCTAGAAACGCAATGAAATCAAACGTAGCTAAAAGCATTTACACAATCCTCCAGTTTTCTCCGAGATAATCTCGCGGTCGTACAGAGGCGAGTGCAGAGGCGCTGCCCCGACCTCGCTCTCATTAGCGGCACGCGGACCCTAACCGCCGGTTAACTGGCCACTCCTCGAGCGCTAACCGCCGGTTAGCAGTTTCCCTCCTGCGCACTCGGCCGTCAGTTAAGACCCGAGTCCGTGGAGCCCATCACCTACTGAAAAATCATCATTTCAACCAATAGTACGATGGGTGAATAAAAAAAACTGAAATTCGACTTACGTTTTTTGTGTAGAAACAAAGCATTGTTGTAAATATCAAAATGTCACTTTAAATTTTGTTTGTATCTAATGTAATCCAGTCTACATGTTTTTAGTCAATTCAGATCTCACATAAATTTTCAGTGGATATGTATCTATTTTGCATTTGAATATTACGGTATAATTTTTTGAGTTTAATTTTAAAGTAAGATCTTTTGTTATCCTGAGGTCGCAGTCCTTAACTCTACAGGCGCTTCACACGTTAACCGCTACTTAACAATCCCCAAGACGGCTTCCTAGAAAACTGGTCTATTGAAAATTAACATGTAATCATCTGATGGAAATTCACCTACTTTAAATGAATGATTTGAAAAATTAGTGCTATTTTGTGCGGCTCGTTTATAATCTGACAGAAAATATCTGTGAATCGAGATGAGTGTATTTTGATTGTCGGTTGAATAGAATTCACTGTACCCTGATTTTTAATTCATGACTTTTGCTAACACTGTATTGGAGAGTGCAACATTTAAAATGGCTTGTTAATAGTATTGTAAAAGCGTCTATTACTGGCGTCAATTATTCATATTTTTATGTATTTATTATAAAAGTCATACAAATTTACATAACTAAACAGCGGATAATTTTAAAAGCATTAAACATAAAGTTTATTGATTTATATGTAAATTAATTTTATAACTCAACATGATTCATTTCTTAGTTATCAATCAAGGTCTATATATTGATTTTGTATCCCGATATTGTGATGTTACTTGTTTTCTTGATAAAACTATGTAATAATTAAGATGTATCATACAGATGGTTTTCAGACATACGTGTTTGAAAATACCTTAAAAAGTTAATAGAAGTCTTTATAGCCGCTTTTTGTTTTTTTGTTTTGGTACAGTTGGAGTACAGTAATTAGAAGTCACAGATGTTTGATTTTATTTGTTAACAGATAAATTTTTGTTGCAGGCCCTTCTCGCAATCGCCAGGGTAGCAAACGCCGCCAAAGAGGCCGAGATGGCTAACAGTTTCATGAAGGGAGCGACGAAACGGCCCCCGGGCGCCGAGTCGCACCCCCTGTCCTCACCCCTCGATCTCAGCTCAGCCTCCACCCCCACCCTTTTCTCGAACACCGCCAAGAAGTCGAGACTCAGCCCCAAGACGGAGCCGGGCTCCCTCAACGAGTCGGCAAGCTCCTCGGGGTCCCTGTGCGGTGAGCGGAGTCCCATCGACCTGCACGCTGTTGTGAATAAGGACATAAACGGCTGCGGTGTGAGTGTAAAGTTCGAGAAGGTCCAGTTCCTGAGCGGGGCGGAGAGCCCGGCGTCCAGTGAGCGGAAGAGTCCGTCGTCCCTCGGCAGGAAGAGTCCTGGTTCCTCGGGCAGGGACTGCTGCTGGAGAGACGGGCGCCACGACTGCGCCGCGGCAGACCCGGAGGTCGCCTCATGGGCTGTCGAGGAGGTCTGCAAGTTCGTGCAGAGTATAGACATCTGCGCCGAATACGCACCGGTAAGTGTTGTTGCTCGTTTTTCATTTTCTCACGATTACTTAAATATTATATAAGGAAATACGTATTAAAATCAACAATTTTTATTGTTTGATGTTTCAATAATAGCGAAATAACATTGTACATCAATTGATCGAATTTCGCTTATCCAGATTGCATAGTGGAAGTATTTATTTACTCGTGCATGCGGTATCCAACATGTAGCATTATTAGACCCCGGCGTTGGTAACCGCGTGATGAAAGCTCTCTGATCATAAGCGGCCACGGGAGCTTGCACAATGGAGGCCGCGGCTGCTCCTGTTGACGGGCCTCGTCGATCTCATGAAGCTCACGCTCCCCTTGTCTTCAGATCCTCGGCGCCGAGTACGTGTCTGTGATTAAATCAAGACAAGATAAAGCCGTTATTTTTAATGATTTTTGAAAAGCGTGCTTCGCGTTTGTGCAACTTGTAATGGATACTCAAAACTAAGAGGTTTAATGATTCGCAATCCACGTCCCACAAATTGAATTTGTGATCCTTTTTTAAATTCTTATTAGTGTCTTACTAGATGAGTCTATGTTTTTGTAAATAAGGAATTTAGTTCTTTTGTTATGTCGTGTGTCTTGTTAAAGGTTTTCAATATCTTTCAAAAATATTTGAATCAGCTTATTCTTAATGCTATAGTATTATAATTAATATCAGTTAAATACAACTACCGTTTCGTGTGGCGTTGCGAGATTCAGAACAGTTCTCTTCTTGAGCGACTTCCCACTTTGTTCCAATTTAAAATCGTGATGATTGCACATGAAATCGATACAAACGCAGCCTCCGCGGCTCCCAGTTAACGGATGAGTAAAAGCGAGAAGCGAACATTTCACAATCCTTCCATAAACACAATATTTCATAATTGGAAAACTCGAGTAAACGGGCTGCTTATTCTGAAAAGCATCGATAATATTAAAGACCCCCAATATGTTAATTTCAGATTTCAGCATCAATAAACCCACATGCATATAATAGTAACTGTCAATTTGCAATTGTAAATTTTGGATACAAGCCTTGGTGGTCAAAATGACTGAGGCTTCGCAGATGACCCGTGCACTAAAAATAATTTTTTATAAATTATCTTTATGCTGTATGTTTTTGTTACTTCGAATTATCAACAGTTAACAGACGTAAAATAATAAACGCAAATCGCAGCATGATCAGTTCTGTAATGTAAAATATTTTTTGAGTTTTGGTGCCATGAATACTTTTTAAAAAGATGTCTTAGTTCACAGTTCACAGGCGACCTTCACGGCGTACTTAAAAATATCAGACATTTCAGATAACGCGGTCACGCCGCGGCGCAGCCTCGCCAGCTTACTCCATATAAACTGAAAATGAGTTTCGTTTTTTTCCTCGGCAGGCGCGTAAGAAGCGCCGATAAGCGCCTTCGGATCGCCTGCGATGGTCTTCGGCAGCGACGGGTCCCAAATTACACGCAAATGACCTTTCAGGTGTTGCCACATTCGCCGGATCGCCCGCAAATGACTGATGGATCCTCAAAACTGGAGCAACATCTGAATCGATAGACTTCGCCTAAGTGACGCTTTTAAATACCGAAAGTATAATGATAATATTTTAAAGACGGTAGCGATAGTTGTTACTAGTAAACGAAAATATTTTTTTTATAGTGTTAATAATATTTAATATCATATATTTATCAATTGTTACAAACATTGGAAATTGTGAATTGAAAATAGATACACAAGTATTAATTTATAACCTCGGTAGAATGCTGAAGGATTTTTTTTTGCCTAGTAAATATTCTTTTCTAAAGGGTTCCAATAAAGGGTCGAGGAAGAAGTTTGAAAAGAATTGCAGGATCTCAATTATTTAAATCGATCCTAAATAATTGCTGCCTTAGTTAATAATCGATATTAATGTGACGAGTGTTATAATTGCATAAAATATATTTTATGACATAGTGTATTTACAAATGATCGATTCACTACGAGTAAAATTCAAAAAAAAATTACTGTATGATTGAAATGCGGATTTAATAAGTAATTATTAATAATCACCGGCAAAGTATGATTCCATGCTTGTATGGACCGCACGTCACTGTTGTTGACCGCATCCAGACATGGTTGTGTTATTCCATATCAGAGCTAAACAAGTCATGGCTGTCGCACCAATTTAGACGCATCTCATATAACAAAGTTAATTAAATGATGCAGATGATATTTTTGATTATTTCCGAAGCTCGTAGACATTCGCATATTCAGCAGGCATAATAAAATGATTATCTCGAGAGGCTCTTCCCACAGTGGAGTTGGGCAAGACCCCGGGCTGCAGCAGAAGCGGCGGCGACCGCGTCACGACACGGTCGTGTGAGATGGTACTTTTACATTTCAATTCTCAAAATGAGCCGAGTACGAATACATTAGGGGCCGATACCCGAGCCCGTACTTTCAAATGCAGATGTGGAGCAACGATTTGAATCTATTACAAAACCTAAAGACGTACTTACGCTTCTGCTTTAATGTGATCATGGCGTATAAAAGGAGCTGATGGATATGTTTGCGGCACGTTTTTGTATCACCGGTCTTGATTCATTTTTTTTTTTCGTTTGCTGAAATATATTTATTATATTTATAGCTACTAGTTTTTTTTAACAGGAGCTGCCAATTGACCTTTTATTAATTTTTTTATTTGATACAACTTAAAATGTTGTTAAGATATAATAATGTCAGTCGTATAATTGATATGATTTTTTTTTTATTTGAAGTTTAATTAATTTTTTTATTCTTAATTTTCAAATTCCTAGAAGTTTTTATACCGATATAACTGGAGCTCCGTTTATAAAATGAGATATTCATAATATAACCTTGTAAAATGTCTATATTTATTATCATTAGTTAGATTACGACATAAGAAGAAATATTTTCAAATGCCTATTAGTAGTAAATACGTGCGGAATATATGTACAGGTTTAATGAATTTGGCTTTTAAATGAAACATTAAAAATATTAAGCGGTTGACAGGTTTACCCAATCATTAGACAGCAATCATTAAAATAAATATCGTGTGGAAGAGTCGAAATTTGGTGATGCAGCAGCAGTGAAGATATGAAGAAGTCTTCGTGCAGGTTATAGTCGACTGGCATGATTATAGTGATTAAAAAACATTCGAGAGTTCAGTTATTAGCATAAAATAGAAACTCTGACCTCGCACAGAATATCGTCCTTATGTGTACGCTTTTAAATAATGTTAACACGACTTGCAGACCTACGTGTGGTGTTAATTTAATTCTCGATCTCATAAAAAGCGCAACGGAAGCGGATATCGCCTACTTTCCTGCAAGAAGCTTCGGATTCGAACAGCATCCGGATCGAAGAAGACACGTGAAGGTTCTGTCGATGGATGATTGATTAATCGATCGAGAGTTATTGATGATGCGCCGGTGACGCAATTCACGCGCATTCTGGGTCACCTGCCCGGCCGGGCCGGAGAGAGGACGCGTCGTGACGACGGAGTGATTCTCTCTGACCATCATTTTTTTTTGCATCGTTTCCGTTTTCGATCTGATAGATGAACTATAGTGATCACTTAGATGCGATTTTATTGCAAGGCTCTGGCGGGTTTTAATTCCAGCTGCTCTCCTTCATAACGTTATAACTCCAGGTATGACGGCGGCGTTCTTCGCACAGCGCTCAGCTGATCGATACTCGCAGATTTATAATTTTCAAAGTGCAGCACTTTTTGCAGCTTTTCTCTGCGAAAAAAACATTTTTTTAACGGGCTTCTCACGGGAAAGTAAGTGAATACGGTTGCGTATTAGTAAAGTTTTAGTATAGAAAATATCGCAATGCATTATTTTCACTTTGTATTTATGCTTGATTTTTCTGAAGATCAATTAACGTTTTTATGTAACGCATGTTTAAAAAGTTTCCACAACTTAAACATACACAATGTATGTTGCTTCAAAATATAAAGAATATTTCTGATCTAGCAATAAATAATGTAGTGAATTAATACTTTTTTACGCAAGTTGTTTAATAACGTGATTAAAAATTTAAATATTACTCACTTCATTTATAAATATTACTCATTTTAATCAAAAAAAAATTTTTAATTACTGTTGAACTTTTATCAATTGAATTATAATTTTTATAGTAGATTTATTATTATTAATATAAAATCATACATTTTCATATTTCATTCAATTTATACATCTAAAAAAGTGCTTAAATATTTTATGTTAAGTCCATTAAAAACCGCTCACCAGTTCCTAATAAAAAACCTACTCATGCAAATTAAAAATCATTTATACAATATTAGAATTTTAATTATTTTGAGTTGCAACGTTATGAATCAGCCTTGTCAGGTTTTAAATGCTCTTGTTTATTTTTCTAAGTATCGTGCATAATTCATTGATAAATTGATTCAGTTTTTTGCGGGCGTTATTTAAAGGTATTATTAATGGATAGCAATCATTATTAGCTTTCATTAGCTACATTAATGATGTTATTACCGAGCTACTCTTTTCTAGTAATATGTGTACCGTAGGATACGAGTATCAAATTTCATTCGTTATAGAAACGCCTGATTATTATAGACTGTTCTGTTACCACGCTTTATATAGACCTCGATTGAAGCCCTAACTATACAACCGTAGCCTTAAACTTTATATGCTTACTTTACGAGCGGAATATACTTGAGTTCAGATAATAAAAACACAAAATCGTCGTTAAACTGCACTGCTTTGTGAGTGTAGGAGACCTCAAATGGCACGTGAGCAAGCGTCTGAAGCGATCAAGAAATAGCGGCTGTATTGAAGTCATAATATTTTTGCCGTTTCCTTTTTGAATCTGGATATAAATGATATATTTTTTTAAAAATGCTTCGGATGGAATTGAACATTCAAGACTCGATGATCATTGCATAACAAGCTAGAGTGGTAATCAATGAACCAAGAGGCGGGTTAAGATCTTTTCGAGTATTCTCTCATACATTTGTTCACTTCCAAGCTCTTATACTTTAAAATAAGTTCAATGAAAATAACTTCTTAAATTTTCCTTAAATACATACAAATCACCAAAAAACCTCTAAGAGAGGCGGTTTTATTCTACGTGGTTTTCTTCTCCTTTTTATTGACATTATTTAAATTGAAAAAAAATATTGCTCCATCCGGATTTGAACCAGGAACCACACCTTTGTTATCCAAACGCGCTAGCCACTAGAACAAGACGGTTGCGGCTGATAAAACTGCACGATGAATAGACGTTTGGTATTTCATAGATGCGTTGTTGCATCGAGCTCGCTTCACGATTCCTTGCACGTAGTGAGTGGAGAGATGCTCCGTGGGTGACGTGCTCGTGCCGTCCCTCAATGACACCTTCGTCACGGAGGCAGGGTGGGCAGATCTCTTTGCATCGTGTCGCTTCGATTCGGTGTTGTGTCATTTTTTGACTCACGGTGATGGGGTTCTATAACACTGGCTAACGATGCGACTATCGGATCTTTAAGCGTCATTTTTTTTGCATTTTTGCATTGTTTCATTAGATTATGATTATGGTACCTATTTAAATATGTTTTAGAAATTGTTTATTTCCTTTTAGAATTAACCACTGCTCTGTTATGCATAATTCAATCGACCGCCATCGTCTAATCAGTCTAACCGACACTCGCGTAATTCAGGTTGTAAGGCTTACGGAAGAGTGATGGGTCCACAGGGTGCTGGAGTTCAAACATCGGAAACAGGAAATCAACAGAGAACCGGCTATATAACCGAGTACCACTGGGCTGTTAAATTAACGATCCTATGTATAATGGTCGGGCTTCGTCACTATCTCCTGTTTGAATAGTTAAAAAATTCGTTAACTTGTATTTAATGGAACGATTGCAACTGACGCTTGGTTAAAAATCCATAATTCCTAGATGTGCAATAACGGCTCACGGCAATTAGCGGTAATTTTAATGTCATTTGCATGGAACTGGAGCTTTTCACTCTCATTTGTCATGCGCTGCTTGTGTGTCGTATATCTGCGAGAGAAACTCAGCCAGTCATTGCTGATAGAAAATACGTTTATGGCACAAGCATAAACTTAAAGGAAAATTATTCCAGTTGAACTGTTCGTTTTCACAAAAAAGCTATTTTAAATGATAAAATTTAAAAAAAGTAGCGTCTGTATCTGTAAACGATCGTATCGTGTACAGTGCTCGACAATATCGTAGGCTGTAAATACGGTTTATCGGCCGATCAGCGGTCGTGCTGGGACGTGTGTGGCGTTGAAAGCCATTTATAATAATTCCAACATAATCGCGAACCGACTGACAAATTTTATCGTGTCTAGCGCTGTCATCCAACCTTTCTGCAAATTTGCTTACCATTATGTCGTCAAATGGTGGACGCCAACGCTGAACACGATACGACACTAACGAACTATATATTGCGTAGCGTTGTCGTCCAACCTTTCTGATAGTTTGCAGAGACTTGTGTCGCGTGGCGCCATTAATATTAGCCCCAACACAATCGCGAACCGATCGACAAATCGTATTGTGTGTTGAGCTGTCGTTCGACATTCTGCTGCCACAGTCGTTAAGTAGTTGGACGACAGCGCGGCATTGAATATTTACCGGTCCGTTGTGGCAGGGCCCATGCAGGGACCTCCGGGCTCCTCGCGGGACTCGCTTCAGGTGGCTCTGAAGTGGGCTGGAACCGCTCACGACTCGCCCAGTTCTCGCGGCCGGTGACGTCACACATGTGGCGTCTGGTCTTACGCAGGGGCTCTGGAAAATTATACGTTAAGAGTGTTTCCACTCCCTGTGAGATCATTTTCGTTTGCGATTTATTAGTCATGGTAGTTGATACATAGCAGCTCGTATTAAAATTAGCAACATTGCTGAAGACAATTTTCATGGACGAAGTTATAAGCAAGATTGAACTATTTTTAAAATTATTGATTCAATGGTATCATTCCTTAATAATTCTGTTGTGCACCTTTTGATTGTTCAATTCGATCATATTTTTCACTTTATAAAATTTCCAGGCCATGGTTTATTATTAAATATAGTTTTAGTCAGCTCAAATTTCAGTTGAACTATTTTTTTTTAGTTCTATTAATATTTTAAATTGCCTTTAAGGTTGAAAGGAATGAATAACCCTTAAAAAATGCTCTACTAAATAATTGAGATGAAATAAGCAATATAAAAAAATGTCTTAATTGCCTTAACATGCTTCGAGCGACCTGCTTTCTATAATTTTCCTCTTTCGGCCCACTATTCCTTACAAAGTAGTGTGGTTTTATAGACTTCTCATTCAGCGTGTCTTAGCTTGGATATTTCTCGCTTGTGGTATATACATAAAAGTTTTGTAATTGAAATTTGCCTATTTTTTTAACGACAGAAATAATAATACTTGTAATTAAACTTCTTCAAGTGCCTCTCCTTCAGATGAGATCGGTGACCGTTTATCTAGAGCCAGTCTAACTGATTCGGCTGTACTCCCGAATTCGTTCGAACGTTGTCTCTCTTTTCTAGATTTTTTTACTGGACCGGAGTAGGCTATATATGGTATACCTTTTTCTCTTTCCTTGCGCATTCTGAGGAAAACTCTCTCGAACAGTACCTCTTATATCAGATGGCATACAGTGAAGCCAACGGTGGGCTGGCCGCGCCGGCGCCGGCCGAGTTGCGTCCTTCGCCAGCTGTCGCTCTCTCTTTTACTTTATGTGGTCCTGATGCTTTATAGGCGAAATTTAGCGACTGAATTAAGTTTATAGATCGTTAGAAAACCAAATAAATTACAAATTTATATCAGCGCGTCAGCGTCGGCCTAATGCGACGCGGTAGTATTATCGAGCTATGAAAAAAACCCAAACAAAAACAAGATTCTTTTTTGAATGTTGAAAGTTTGAGATATTATTAATTTTTTATGGGATAAATATTTCGTTTATGTCTTTATGTGAATTGAAAAAATATTCAATCAGTTTTTGCTCTTTGACTTTTTTATTAGAATTTTTGTTTATTTTCTTTATCTTTTTTGTTTTTTTCTCTCTCAGTATTTTTTTGAAAGAAAGTTGAAGCTTAATAGATATAAATCATTTAAATTATTGTTATGTTTTCTTTTAATATATCAACAATATGACCTCAATAACAAGAATAATTTCAATCCCAAAACTTATTCACAACTTATTCTTTAGTTTACTAATATTGTTGCTAAGGACGTTTGCCTACTTTTTGGTTTTAATTATCTTTCAACTTATTCAAAATATCTTAGCTATAAACTTAGATGATTTTGATACTTTTTGGGAGTTAAGCTTTCCGACGTTTTCGTAAAGGTGTTCCTAGTACCGGGATCGAAGACAGAAACATCTAAGCAGCGTTAGACCCAAGAAATCCGTCAAATAACAACGGCTTCAAAACTTACGAACACAAATATAAACCTTCCACTTTTATAAGATTACAATAAAAATTATAACATTTTAGGGAAATGAACTAATTTTGTGTTCTCGGCTCGATATGCATAGTATCCAGTTGAATTACGCACTCTATGCGAAACAATTTCATGTACGCTGTTAACTGCAATAAAATAAACCACACTCTCTCAACACCCCGATCAAGAAACAATTCAAACCTGCCTGCACGCATTGGTGTCTGAAAGACATTCCAGGCTTTATCCGGAAATACTGAAACTAATTCATTTGTTACTCTAATAACCGAAACACATTTATAAGGTACCGATTTAGTTACAATAGCGTTGTTGTATATTTTATATTTTTGACAAAAAATACTATTGTAATATTTTTATCAAAATTAAGTGATGTCTCCAGATTTAATTTACATGGTAGAGGTTTAGGATAGATGGGCATACGGTAAAATGAGAAGCAATACAAATAGGATTCAATACAATTACTATTTTAAATGATCCCATACAATGCAAATTCCTTTATGTCTTTTAATAATAATTTAAGTATGTATCAGCGCTGTGTCGTCTCCATTGGGGCAGTTTCAGTCACGTTTGTTTGAGAGTATATACGCAGTAATTTCCTTTTAATAAATAGTTCACAAAACCTCACCCTGCTTGACGATACCAATCTAGCAAGTAACCTAGTAGTATAGTAGTAACATCGCTATATATATTTTTTTTAAATGATGGCAGCACGTACAGCGTTTTCCAGGTGAGATTATCACCAACGGTTAATTTGCTCGCGATGCGACCTCGTAATTCAAGTCTTGTCGAATTTCACTCCATCGAGAGCGACTCCGCTGGCTGCGGCGCCGGACGGAGGGGACCTCTGCTCGGAGGTGCCGGGAGGAGTGCACATTGTGCGCCGGCACAGGCACAGGCACAGGCACTGGCACTGGCACAAGCACAGGGTGTTACGTAAGCCGCGACTGACATGATGTAACTGCTCCGTGACCAGGTCGCGAGCTGGCCGCGTATGTGCTTATTCTATTATGCCGGTACGTTCTACTGGAATGTGGTTTATTTTAGTGTTATTGTTACTTTTAACCCTCCTGTAGCAGTCGTGTGTGATTATAATTTGTTTATTTAGTTCAGTGGTTATTACGCTTTTTATTGAAAGTGTTGCTCGTTGATTACAATTGCGTATATGCTGTATTGAAATGTATGTTTTTATTTGTTACCTGTGTAAAATAATGAACATTTTAGAGTACCAGTCTCATCTGCTTTGTGTGCGTTTGGTTATATATTATATCTTATATAGGAGGGTTTAGTAACCACAGCAAGGAAAATGCAGGTGGACAAGCATTAAGAGGCAATTACGGTATGGAACTTCATCGCCATAATTTTTGTTGTATAAAAGAGAAAAGATTTCACAAATTTTAATTTCATATGATAAGTGGCAACCACTGGATTTAGAGGCAGTCAATTTACTCTCAATGAAAACTCTATCGTATTTAAAGAGCGACAACCCATACAGTTTAGTTGTCGGCTGAAGTGCCGCTTGGCGATTATTTATTATCAATTAAGGGACTGTCGTATTAAATAAGCGACAGGTCGCGCAGTTTGGGCGGTTGCGCAATGTTCTGTCGCACGGAGTGCCGCTCGGGACGGCGCGTCACGCCGATTCGCCTCGGGCTTGCAGATGCGCCACGCTGCACATTGGCCGGTGCATTGTCTGCAGCGCCGGCGATCTGGAGCGAGAAATCGGACGCCACGCACGGAGTCGCTGGCGGCGGCTGGAGCTGGCCCGCGACCGAGGAAGTGTCCGCGGCATGCCATTAAAACCATCATCACGATGCCTGCGCTCGCCTGCGTATCCGCATGCCTGGCATGCTCCATCTTCGAGTTGATCCATTTTTTTTTTAATGAAATCAGCTCATATTATTATTTATATTCTAAACAATATTTTTGACAAAGAGTGGAATTTTTTATACAAATTATTTATTTTTGATTTTCTACTTTTTTTGTTGTGTGTGACTGGTTTCCAGACCACCAGCAGTTTCAAGCATTTTTTTTAAATGATAAATTGTTAGAGATCGAGGCAATAGTTGTCAGGGGTAATTTAAATGTACTGTGAGTTTAATGTTAATAATAATAATAATAATCGGGCATTCTATATAATTGCTTTAACTTAAATCCGAAAAATATTCTAGGATGACTTTAAGTGTATCGGTTATCCATTTAATTGATAACGATTTAAGAAAAAAATGTATTAAACAATATAAGTATACTTATATCAAAATAATAATAATTAAAAAATAGAAACTAAAGTACACAATATTAAAATAAATCTGCTAACTTTTTTTAGTGCACCACTGTAATTACGGTAACTTTTTATTTAATACTTTCATTAATTAATTTATTAAATATTTTAACCCTAATTTTAAAAGATGCTTGATATTAAGTTTCGAAGTTTGGTTTGAAATAACCAAATATTTTTTTAAGTTTTTAATGATTTTTAAAAAACATGTTTTTTTTAAAATCGGAACAAATATCTGTCTTAATCGCAATTCCGGCGTTACTTCTCACGCAGTCACAATATCTCAAATTTAAATAAATTAATATTTTCAAAATATTTTTTTTTTATTGGTAATATTTAACCGGAAAACTGACGCAGGCGATCATTATTTATCTTATTATTATTAATAACAGGAAATTCAAATACTGGTATTAAAATTTAATGCCGCCTCCGGGCCTGCGCGCATCCTTTTGTATATGAACGCCATTATTATTAAACCATCGTAAATTTCATTCCACACCGACAGCCAAGAACGAAGCCTAAATCGACATCCGATGAAAAGATTGTGATCGAGTGCATATTATATATAAATATGATTTCAGCATCTTTATCGACCTGTGACGAATGCAACGAACTGCTGAAAATGTGCGTCGAATGATAGTATTGCATAGTAATAATTTAGACTAAAAATAATATTTTTTCAAAGAAAGTCTTAATATTGTTTGAATATCATACATTTATTTTTTTATTTACCCAAGAACAGGGGTAATAATTTATTTAGAATTTAAGCGCATAGTGTCAAAAACAAAAAAAAATAGTTTCCTATTAAGTGTCGTTATTGGGAATCTGATGATAGGGAAATAATTATAGATTAAAAACATTGGTGATAATTTCTTTTGGGTACTATTAATGCGTGATAAATTGATCAATCTATACAAAAACTAAGATATCATTAATTTAGCGTATAATATAACTGATCTGATAATAGTTGTAATTGAATTTAAATATAGGACATGTTTATAATTTTTAGAAATAAAACTAGAAAAATGACATCCGTTTGGCAAGAGTTCCCGATCTGTTTCAATTTTGATACTTGAATTTGAATTCGGTGCAACTTAGTTTATCGATTCAAGTACTGATGATCTATGTTGACAATGCAGTTAACATTTTTCCAGTGTAAATCGAAAATAATCTGTTTTATCAATTTAAAATATTACAATATTTAAACGATTGTTATCCGTAAATCCGCACTATTGTGTTGACTATAGTGTATTTTCAAGCTTACTTAGAAGCATTTGCTCGACTCGTGAATATGACAAATCATTCTTTTAAGGTTGCGCATTATTAATGTAATTTGCATTATCGCGTGATCAAACTTGTCATAATCTCTATAATGCCGCTAGTCATTGTCTCATGCAATACATCCCAACCATTAAATACAATTAGTTTTGTAAATATTGCTGACAGTGTTTAAATAATGTCGCTTGTTAACACTAAAAACATAAATATAAAAAAATAAATTTTAGATTGATCTTTTTGAAATTTTATAATTATTTAAAAATATATTTAAAATTATTATAATATTTTTTAATCAGTAAATAAAATTCGAAAGATCTGCTTGTTATTGAAGAAAAATATTTAAAAACTATCTTTATTTTTTATTTATTTTCATCGATCTGTTTAGTATAATTTTGATGTTAATTTACGCTTTAACCTTATAACATAAATCAAAACCACACTACTGTGCATTTTCTTTTCCTGCTCTCTTAATCAATTTGTTTTGATTCCTATCTCACAAAATTGTATAGGTCACGCTTGCTTATTTGTGTTCAATAAACACAGCGATATTTCAGCAGCCAAAACGAAGTCGAAGATTATAAATCGCGAGTTCGTTTTACCCGGTCTCCTTGAGGCGGAGTCGGTACTAATCGCCCGGCCCGCGAGCTGTCACCCGACCTGCGGAGACACCAACGCACGAAAGAGGGAAACCTGTAACCTCATACGTCTGGCGACTTCTAGATCAGGTTTGCTGTGAAGGAGTGCCCCCAGGGACTCTCGCGTGCCCGCTGCGGCTTTATTCATAACTTGGATCATAAAAAATGTATGCGCGGTGTTGATTTTGACTAGTTGTAATTTACGTTTGATGATTCGAGATTTCGAGAGCTTAATTAACTTTTGACTTTAATAAAAAAAACTGACCAGAAATACTTAAGTATTTGATGTTGAGTAAATTTATTTTTGTTTCATTTTAATTAAAATATGAACAATTTTGCGGGTTTCATGTGCTTAACTACCCGTACAATTTTCAGTTTCCGGCAGATGTAAGATCATGGTGTTACTTGTCATTTCATCTTAATAAAAAAAAAATGGCACGCTTGTTTTTATAAATCTGATTTAATATTTGAAATAATATAAATTAGAAATTGGTTGTATTAATTTGCCTTCTTGCAATCGATTTAATCCAAAATGAATCTTAAAGTTCTTACAATTTAAAGTTCGCAAAAATCATCCCGCATCCAGGTTTTTGACTTGCACGTATAGTGCTTCAGGTATATACGTTTTTTTGTTATATTTCTGAAAGCAGTTTTGCCATAAAACTAAATCCTCATCAAATATTTATTGAACAAAGCGCTCTTTTGATTTGCATTATTCTACATCGACTCATCAATGAACCGTTCTCAATATTCGCAGATTTTTTGTTTGATTTAAAAAAAATATTAATTATATAAATCGATATGACAATAGCGATGTTACTTTAATTGCTCATCAACTTTCTAATATTAAAAAATCGTCCAATTACTCCGTTGCGCGGCGGACGGCGGCACCCTGGCCCGAGCCACACGAAGCGACTTTGCAGTGCCCGAGCATCGCGTTTTTTTTATTCCACTTATGTAAATCGTTTCCTGTGCACGGATTGCATACATATTGACCACCGCGGCTTTAATGCCGGCCCTCGCCCATGCCGGGTCGAGCGGTGGCGTGATATAATATCTAGTTTCGTAGTTTAATCTGATATGTGAAATGCAGGTGATCCGTCACGGAGGCTGGAGTGCTCGCCGTCCTCTGCTGTGCAGTTTCGAATGTGATTTTCATAACACTGAACCTTTGCCACAATCAATCAAAAACACACACGAAGAAGAAGATACGAACTTCATTGCTTTTATATGAATCCAATGGAAAAACAGGAATTTCGACCTTTTAAACTGATATGAGCCATGCAAGTAAATGGTAAATCTCTCTCTTAAATTTAGCATTTATTCATAGTAAATATATATTTTTATTAGCAACAATTAAATCCATTAGGGATCTATAAAGGAATCTCTGCGTATAAATTGCATTAAGTTTTCACGTAAACGAGGAGCCATCGTGTCTGCTAATTTGAATCATTACTGCAATGCGATCGTTGATAAAGCAATAAAACCATGCGATAAATATAGTACCGCTTGAAATAATAAAATAAATTAGCACGATTATTAAAAAAATGATTACTTCATGTTCATACGATGGGGAGAAAGCCAGGTTTGATTTGTATGGTCGTATAAATCGATATATAATGATATGTAATGATAGAAAATGGATGGCTTGGTGGTGTCGGATTTCCGCCAGGGAGGTGCAGGTTCAAGACGAGCTTATTCTGAATCATTTCAACTTATACAACCAATCATCATTATTTGGTCACATAAAACATTTATATGATTTAATATATGGAGGTTTTTCATTTTCCTATATGCTTGCCCAGTGGTTTCCGGTTTGATCGATTTCAATGGTCTCTATTATGACTTAGATATGTGCACGAGATTACTTTTGTTGTACGAAATTCTCTGTTTTACCGTAATTCAAATATTTTTCCTAACATTTAAAAAATATAAATAATATTTTTGTACAATTTTCATGGCTGCCTGTAGTTACCGGAGGTTGCAACAAATAATAATAAATACGGAGTATGGTAAGGAAATTTTCGGGTGGCGTCACCTGTAAAGCATCTTGAAAGGTTGTATTTCCACGGAAATCTAATACTCTTTAAAGTATTAAAAATGACAATACGAATAGCTAATCTCATAGTTGAATGCAAAGCTTTGTGTTAAGTTAGTAACTATGCTTAGCACTGAATCACAAGCATATCGACGACAGACGCATTTTGTAATGTTTGTTTTACTTTTTAAAGCACCTTTATTAAAAACTATATAATTATTCACTCGGTTCCTTAAATCACTTTATGTATTGCTTCTCTTTATGTTTTGTTTTTACAATACGGTATGTGACTATCCGTTTATCCTGCGAGCAGGTTGATGGGGCTTGAGATGTGGCTTAGGTGGTAGAGTAAATGGAATTCTCTATTTTCGTTATTGAGTTGAATAAATGAGTAAAGACTAGGTAACAAGGTTAAATATTTAAGAGATAAAATAAATAATTAACTGAGTTTGTATAATGGCAACATCCTATTATTAAAAAGGAACAGTAGTTACTTAACAACACACATTGTATATTATTATTCCAGTCATTTTACCTTTATAATTTTGTTGTTAAATACATAATATTGTAATATTTTTGAATAAAATACTGGAGTGATTTTCCACATTTTTAGATTTTCCACATTTTCATAAAAATGTGGAAAATCACTCAAGTATTTTATTCAAAAATATTTAAATGGAATTCCACCAAGTACTCTCTGTCAAAAATATTGAATTACATAATATTGTCATATAAGTATGGATTTTTGTGATTCTAAGCTATGCCATCGTTCGTTAGAGTACTGTGAGGTACTCGATCATCACGTAGATTGAATTGTTTCTAATAGACACGCGGCGTGCGGCCAAACACAGTGACTCCCCCTTTGCGAGCACTTGCCGTCGGAATTCCTCTCGCGCGTCACTTCCCGGAGTCGCCCACGCGAAGGCCGCCGCCTCGGCTCTCTCCCCGCGGAGGGCGCGAGGCACTGCGTTCAAAAATATCTATTATTATTCAATTACACGATGTCGAACAGTGATTAAGCATTCATCAGTCTTATTGTATTGGGTTTTTAAAAAAAAATCAAAGAAGCTTCTTTTTTAGGTGCCCTTTTCTCTCTGACTATCTCATCGAATAAATCTCTCTATCCTGGGGCAGTTTTATTAGTTATGCTATACTACTGATTTTTAAATAAGTAAGCAAACAAATAAGCTTACTTTCGTTATGTGGTTTATATTAGGAGCTAAGAAATGGATATAAATATTCGTATTTGTTAAAGGTTTATATAAAAATTTCAATATGTATTTTCAATGGTTAAATTTGTTGTTTATCATTTTTATTTATATTTCTTAAGGGTTTGAATGTGTATTTCCGAAGCGAGTATACAGCGCGGCCGGTACGAGCACACCTGCTTCTCGGCGAGCGGTACAATTTGTCACATTTCTGTATCAGCGGAATAATTATGTTATTAGAGATATTCAGAGCGCGCTCGGACGTACGGCGGTTTCAGATCTACTTCCGGGTGCAGAGCGCTCTCGCTACGTGCCGGGTGTCTCCCCGTGCCTCTCCGTGCCTCCCCGTGCCCTTCTCTCAGATTGCCTGGAAGAGTTTATGTCCCATATGAAATGAAATACATCAGAACAGATATGAAGATCGAAGTCTTCGCGAGCGTTGAGCACACCTGTCAGTTCTGCCTTATGATTGTTTTGGTTTCAAATTGGTTCACCGATCTACGCGGTGTTGCCGTCACGTATCGGATTGAGAAAAAGTGACCTCATACGTACGTTAAATGAGAAATCCTTCGCAGTCGCCGACTTCACGTAGATAACGGCGCGTTACGTGCTCCGAGATGACTAATGCTGTATGCAGTTTTTCATGGAAACGCGTTGCCAGCCGTGCGCGCACTTATCGCTCGTAAAACTCATAATTCTTAAACACTCTAGATCTAGAAGTTACCGCAGAGTTTAATGTGATGAAAAACTATGCTTCCAATTATCGGGAAATGTATTTACTGCGATATAATTTATTAGATATTTTTTTATAGTAGGCACATGCGTATACACTGAATAGTCCGTTTAAATAAAATTTCATGATTTTTTATGAAAACATAAAAATTGGCCCAATATGCTATTGTATAGGGTGTCCAAAAAGAGTGTCGGGTATTTGTTTTAGTGACCGTTATTGCGATATGCTGCGAAAATTTTTGGGCCCAGAGTTGCAGGAGTTTCAAGGTTTCAACTCAAGAACGTCTTGCCATACATCCAATCAATCAACTGAAGCTGTTAACGAATAATTCCCTAATAAGGTCATTTCACGTAGAGGCAACATCAACCGGCCTCCCAGAAGCCCCGACCTTAGCCCTCTTGACTATTTTGTATGGGGATACCTTAAAAATAGGGTTGATGAGAATAATCCGACAAATCTAACGGAATTGAAATAGAACATCAGTTCAGAAATGACAGCAATATCGAGGGCTATGTGTCAGCGTGTTCGTTCAGCAATCTTCGTTTCAGATTAGAAGAGTGCCAGCAGCGCGTAACGGTCACCATTTGGATAACATCATCTTTTTGAAATAATTTTCCATTTTGTATTCTTATAATCAACAATTAAAAAAAAAACTTGATTACTAGTAGTTTTTGTTTTACTGAACTATCAAATACCTGATACTCTTTTTGGACTGTAGTTTAGGTTGATAATTGTCGTTCTCAACACGTAGCGGCAGTTACATTATATGTAAGGTTTACTCATAAATCTAGCATGCATAATTTTTTTCTAATAATAGAAGTATTCAGAATACAATTTATGAACATTTGTTCATATTATATAGTAGCGGTCCCGATCGCAGATAACCTCCTCGCGAGAGCTCTCCGCTCTGTTGCTCGGGGTTCGACTCCCGGCTCGGACGACGCCTCCACTTGCGGTGGTAAAATTGAACGGACGTGCCAAAAAGAATGCCCATACTCGTGGATTATTACGGAGAGCCTGTGGCATTTTTTATGTCCGCCGATCGGTGCCGGGTACGTGGTGGTTAATATACTTATAACAGTAGATAAATATCAAATCGATTCACTTGATAGATTTTAAAATATTGTTATTTATCAAAGCGCTCGGCCCTGGCCGCCACCGTTTATCTCTTGACAGCTTAGTAATTTATTTGAAAATGTGTTTTAGTTTATCGAAATAGTTGTGCATTGCTTTTATACACGAGAATAAGATTTTATAAATTGTTTACAAAATCTATTGTCTAGTTTTTCATTAATTATGTTTTAATTTTATTTGTTTATTTGATATGTGTAATTAAGTAAGGCCAGTTCCAATTTTTTAACTTAATATAATTCTTGTATTGAATTATTAATAAATAAAATTATCATATTATCGTTTGGACCCATAATAAAACAATACATTTTCTTATTTTAAGTACTAATTTTATGACATATTGACTATTTAATTTATATTATTTAAAAAAATCATTCATCTAGTTAATTGATACTATTCAAAACATCAATCAAGTGAAATATAGTATATCTGTTTTTTAGACAGACTCTCAAGGTGGTATACAGATATACTATACATAAAATATAGTTAAATATAAGATATACAAGGATATATTTGATTTAGAAATGCATCAAAACGATAACGTATATTAACAAATTCTTAATAACTTAATATATATATATATTTAATATAATATTATTTTGGTTTGTATTCTCACGACCTGAAATAAACTTTAAAATTCAAGTATTACCTTTTTATTCGACGGTTTTTAACTCAAAAAATATAAATTTATTATCCTTGATTTGAAAATAGTTATGCAATTAATTCATTTCAAAATAATTTACTGCTTAAAGAATTGTCATGTTTCTTGTTCTGATGATATCCTCCTGTGTGGTTGGTAATTCAGGAGGAGACACTTGGAATTGGATGAAGATGAAACAATAACTCGTCACAGCTGCAAACATCTGAAAAATCAACATTCGGACTGAAAATTACTTTAATTTGGATTTCAATCCTTTGCTGTAGCATATTCGAAATCAAAATGAGTATTCATTTTATTGTAATGGCGAATAGACAAAATATTTTGTATGTGTAAAAACAGGGTCAAAGTTGTTTATTGTAGTGGTTTTTATAAAAATACTTCAAAAGCATTTATTAGCTTTTAAGTGAAATGATTTACTATTCATAAATATAAAATAACACATAATTACAATGTAACGATAATTGATAGATTAGTGGGATAATTAAAGTTTACTTTATAGTGCAATAAATTATCCACGAACTTACACCAAAAAACAGACTCAGGTCTATCGCCCAGCAGTTCAGAATCTGAATTTCCTTCTTTTGGTGCAGAATGGCCAGTGAAAATATTTGTAACTGAAATTAAACGTAACATTCTATTTAACGTGTTCGTAGGTTTTGGCAACCCTTGTGATAAGAATAGCTTTGTTTTCAGTTGAAATCTTCGACTTTTCGGGGGACCGATAAGGGACTTGCCGGCACTGATGCCATCATAAAAGTCTTTTCAGAATAAAGCAATTGTGGGAATTCTTTATTCTGAAATTTTTATTTTATCATTAAAAATAATTAACCAATTTTTGAAATCTTTGCTTAATTTAGAATACGGAAACCAATTATCGAGACAACTCTTCAAAGCATTTTTTTAATCGAATATATTTGTATCTGATTTACTCAACGCCTTTTTACTTAATAGGCTAATATGTGGTTTTATAAATATATAAAATTATTTATAATTATTAATTTGATGACAACCAACGCCATCTACGATCAACATTAGGAGCTAACGCGTTGTGGACGAGCCTTATTGTGCTAAATCAACTAACTGGGTTATAAATGAGTTTTACACAATAAATTGTGTTTCTTTATTTAAAGCTTAACACCATTAACTCAATGAAATATTGACTGTTGTGCTGCGATGGCTTTGACCTGGTAAATAAAAATAAAATATCGTGTGAAATGTAAAATCTCTTACGTCTGCTTTGAATCTGTCGTCTGCGTGCAGGTTTCTATTGAACACCTGATGGATGATCGGTCCGAGTCTTTTAATCTGCAAAAAATAATCCTCCTATAGAATGAAGGCAAATATTTATCAAAAAAATCTCAACCTGCATCATCGTCTCAACTAGTATTTAAATCAAATGATTAAAACATACTTTGAAGAAATACCCTCGGGGTATATTATCTCAAACAGTGCTTGCGTAATGATTGTTATAAAATAAATTAATGTATTTTTAGTTTTTTAGATGTCTATAAATAACTAATTAAATTAATGCAACATAATTACCCTTGACTGTTATTTTTTCGCATTGAACAACATCAAAATCACAGTTAAACTTAAAAGCGGTATTCATGAAATAGTGTTATGTAATACATATATTAAAACATATTTATAAAAATTAAATACTACAAATTGCTTTAGGAATTGTAGAAACTCTTAATGATTCAATATATGTGTGGTTTATTAAAAAAAAAAAAAAAAACCAGACTTTCTTATGATCAAGAAAAAAAATATTTTCGTGTCAAAATTATATTTTCACAGTGAATAATAAAAAATGATTTCTAGTCGTTGCGGAAAAAATCTAACGCCTACCCACGTTGGACCACATGACTTTCAGAATTGATGTTGCACATTATATGAGAGTTTATAGATTGTCCGCTATAAGTTGACTCATATAATTATTTATTACGAAATCTCTCGCAAATAATTGGTTCTAAATAAGGTGAAATCGAACGCGATCTTACATGTACACATTTATAAATTAACGACCTCATAAATGGCATCTAAACCTTGGATCAAGCAGCTGGGTTTAAAAACAATTAATTCATGTCTTTTACAAAGTTATTTAATTTCTACTGATTAATAATTAAGAATTTAAAATAGCTAAGTCTATATCAAATGGATTCTGGCCTATTCAGTCAGATATACAGACCTAGTTTTATGCCTTTAATTTATTATACTATTTATAAAAGAATAATATACTGTATGTATATACAATATTTACACTTACCTCTGAAAACAACTTGGATCCCTCGTTTGAAATTATATATGTTTTCAACCAAACACTCTGATTGACAATTTGCGACAAAATTTCCACATTATTCGTGGCTACTTGGAGAGCGAGGTCGAACGTGAAGTGGAGAGCCCGTGAAAAATAATACGTCAGAGCCACAGTCATGTGGAAATTCAACGTAGAATTTTCATAAGCCAGGATTTCGAATAGATAATCGTAGGCTTTCCTGAATTCCACGATTTTTCTGCTGCTGCTGGAAGAATATCTCAAATTCGCCAGTTTTGCGTTCAGTTGCTTGAAACAGAAATTTAAGTATAGAAAACTCAAAACGTAGATTGTGTTCATGACTGAAATCACAATCCCGACAAGATGACTGTTGGTGTGCGCTCGGTAATAAATTATGAATACAAAATTATTTATAAATATAACAATTGAACCGATATTCAGTAAGAAAAGAATCACAAGTATTGGTATATTGATGTCCTTGGCTTCATTGAAGTTGTATATTTTTGAATATTTTTTTGTGAATTTGACAAAGCTTGTTATCAGCATTATGTATTGTTTTCTTTTGACAATACATGCTGTTATTAATAAAATACACGTAACGTAATACATTATTGAAGAGATTGCGCTGAAGAAAAGAACGGTTCGGTTCACGGCGTGCTTGGAGCCGGTCATCCAGAGTGTTCGGTTGGTTATCAGCTCCAGGATGTACATAGAGGGTGGAATGGTTATTGAAAGTGTAAGCCGCAGGGTGCTGGGTTCGGGGGTGAAGTCGCGGTATCTGATTCTGAAGGGAAAGAATGCTACCCATTGCGCTGAGTAGAAGTATATCTTTAGGATGCGGACTATGGTTGTAGTGATTATCATTTTCACCTATAAAAATAATATTCATGTTATCACAATTATTTAAAAAGATAATTTGGGCATTTGAATATAAATTAATATTTATAACCAACAAATTGATGAACAAAACGTTTCAATTCAGTTTAATATGTTTTATTTTGTAGTAGCTTACAAGTCTGAGCGTTCCCCGCGACTTCCTCGTACGACTGAGCTTCTTTACAAAATTGAGTTGTAGAAATGTTAGAGCAAAGCGTAATAAACCAGCCTGCGATAGCATCTTAGCCACTCGATTAAGTAATGTCCATCGACGCTGCTTCTGCAGGCATGTCCAGTATTAATGTTTCATATCAAATAATTCGATAAATGACATCAGTCCATCAGGCTAATTACTCTGATCGACGTTAAATATTTCAATTCTGAATATACCGCTTGAAATGAGTTTTATTTATTTGTTATTCCATTTTAACGTTTATCATTATATATTTATTTATGTACAGCATAAATGATTGCAAAATTCAATCGATCTATTTAGTGTAGTGTTTACGTGTTGTATCAATATATATTAAATGTATTTTTTAAACCCATCAATTTTTTGATACTGCCATCATTTAATCAACTTAAAAACAAGTTTTGTAATCATTTCAAAAACTATTAAATGTTATTTTGTTATTTAAAGCGTTTCCGCCTTACGGGTATAAAACTAATTTTGAAAATGATTCTGTAATGCGAAAAGTTCTCATTTTCATGTGATATATTGCATACTTTTTGTAACCATTATATTTATGTACATTATTACTTGCCAAATTTAATTGGGTTACACGTAAATCTGAATATTATTTCGTTATGATCTACCGGTTTGTTTTTGGTACAGCTCATGCAAAAGAGCTTCAATTGTAATGTAATATAATACAAACTGTCCGTAACTATTTTGTTTTTTTTTTCTTATAGTATTACGTGTACTGTGTCATCGTTCAAGTTAGATTATGTTACAAGTAAATCTTAATATTAACTTCGTCGGCATGTTCTACCTGTTCGTCTACAGTATAGTTCACGTGCATTTGATTTATTGCATATTATTCTTGACTGTTTAGTGTTGTTTATTTGAGATATAACGTGGTCAGTGTCACCGGTCAAGTTGGCTTGGGTGACACGTAAATCAGAATATGAACGGTACGATCTACCGGTTCGTCTCGGATACAGTTCACGCGACATGGCCGAGTTTTTACCGGCTGCTTGCGGTGGCGTTCTCCGATAAGGCATCCCGGCACCACTTCACCGCTCACCGGCCACTAATTGCACCCGGAGAGCTGTACAAATCACTCCAACTGCGATCGATCACTGTGCTCTCGTTGCATTTGCATTGTATTTATAATGCTTGTAATTCAATCCAAGAGACAGTTTTGCATATAAATATTACTCAATATGATGTATTAACAAGGCAAACTGAGATGTAAAAATTAATTCATGCTGCAGTCTCTCCCAGTCTTTGTGTTCGGGTCTTCAAGTACACGAGGGTGAAGCCTTTTTGATTCCGGTGTTTGCCTGAAAATGCCAACCCAGCATGTTGGCACAATTAGCTTTTTTAAACAAACAAGTATTAAATGACATAATTTCAATATGTTTTTTCTATATGTAAACATGCGATTAAATATATTAAAATACTTATACCACCTGTACGCATATTAAATATATTTTTTGTGTTTTCATCGACATTGAAAAAAGTCCTTACAGACGCGCGCCATTGATGATGTTTTTACTCTGTTTCTTGTCGTCATTTTTTATTAATATATGTGCATCGTATCAATCAATATAAAAATCCTTTTTTTGTATTTTTTAACGTTTATTTAATGCTCTTGTTTTTCTATTAGTATTTCGTTTAATTAACATCTCTTAGCTTCGTGTATACATAGTTAAATACCATAGTGCTATTTTCAATATATTCAAACGTAATTATTACTAGAAATTTTTAATTTTGTATAAGTCTTTAAAGCAGCGTATTGGTGAATTATTTTTTAAATTAATGGCACCTGCCGATAATAGCTTGCCATTGAATCAAAACACAACAAGCACATAAATGCTGCTCTCGATAAAACAACAAAAAAAACAACACAACTTCTGACCCAAATTCATCATTAGCTTCCATTCCGTCTGCCCCTAAAGCAGTCTTTCTCAAAGTGGACGATATCGCCCCCGTGAGGCTTTTAGGGACGCGGTAGAAGTCCCGGAAGAGAAAATTTGAGGGCGATAAAGGAGGAGGGGGGGGGGGGGTTGATTTAATAAAAAGCGAAAACTTATATTTTCTTCATATTTCAAAAGGTGCTTAAGACTCAAAAGCATTTTGTGATATTGATTGTATAAATGAATGATAAATATTTTAAAATTTATGTTTTACGATAGGATAGTAATTTCAAATTTAAATTCTTTATTTTATGCATGTCTTACTCATCTATTTGTTAATCAGTTTTCATTTCAATCATTTTAAAATAGACCGTATCTGACAGAAATAGAAATGATCACTTTAAATCAATAAAAAAAATGTATTTAAAGATTCTTTACTTTATTTTGTGTCCTGCGCTCATGTTGTGGGGCTTACAACACTTAGCTTAGGTGACAGCGTACGTGTATTTCTCTATTTTCATTATCGAGTTGAGAATTAAAAAAAGCATGTATATATGTGTGCAATTGTCATGTACATACAAAGCATAAGACATACGCTACTTGAGTGATTTTTCCGTGATCGTTTTCGTTAACCTTTCAATTCAAGAATTCCACCGAGTACTCTCAGTCAAAAATATTGATTAAGAAATTCAACATTTTTGACAGAAGTACTTGGTGGAATTCCATTTTAATATTTTTGAGTAAAATACTTCAGTGATTTTCCACATGTTCGTTTTTATTTGTGACCGGTTTCGCCAACCTTTCACGTTGGCATTATCAAACACTGTTTGTGGAAAATCATTCAAGTATTTTACTCAAAAATATTAAATATTGATTATTACTAATATGATTAGGCACATTAGTTCATACATGGAAGATGATTTAAAGAAACTCTCTATGTATGAACTAATGTGCCTAATCATATTAGTAATAATTTAATAAACCCGTAATGGGTAATAAATACGCATCTGATTGATGTTCAATCCATAAAATAAGAAATATTGATTACTTAAAAAAATTGTCTTGCAATGTGGGGGCGGTGGCCCGAAAAAGTTTGGGAGCCTACGCCCTGTACAAATAACCGGCCAAAAAGCGGGCCGACTGTTCCGAGAAGATGGCGCGTCGGAATGTCAGGCCCATTGTGGGTCCGCGGTGACCCGCCGGCAGCCGAATTGGCCGCTCTATTCCGCGGCTCAGGGGACGGCCATTGTCGTCCCGCGACTCCCGGCCCGCGAGCTTTTTCCCGGCCGCGGCCGAACTGTAAACGCCGCGGACTCACGACGCGATCTTTTCAATGTTTTTTGTCCGACTCGCCGCCCGGTGCAAGGACCGATCGGCGGCTCCGGGGCGATCTCTCTCTCTGCGAGTTGACTCTCTGTTTCCGGTGAAATGCAACCTGAACTCTGGGTGATAAGATGCGGTAAATAGTTGTTACCCCCTAATAGCACATTAACTACGTTGCATGTAGATTTTTTTGTTGGCTGTTCAAATGCCGCTCGATTTCAAACTGATGCAACGAATGACAAAAATATATTTTATTAATGAATACTTCCTTATCCTCAGAGGAGGTTGGCGACCATTTCACTGAACATATTGAGTCCCCGGGGCCCTTCTACACCGCAGCTTTATATTCCATGGAAAAGTTTGCGTATTGCTGCAGCCCAATAGTATTATTATATAATTATTTCCTTACATAGCTCTAGCGTTTAGATCTGATACTCCTTCTACAGCCAAGCTACAGAAACAATAGCTGGAGCCCCCCCACCTTTAAAAGGTACTTCCAGAGCACATCCCTCCACAATCATTCCAAATGAATGCAACCTAGTTGAATACCACTATAATAATAAATTTAAAAAAATATATTTAGTTATTTTATAGAGTGACTTGTTTCCAAACAGTCTAGATTAGAATTCTACTCTAGTTAGAACGAACAAGCATGGTTGGCAGTGACACTCTGCCTGTCAGTGCCGATCAAGACTATTGAAACTAGTCTTTTTATAAAAACGATAATGTTAAAGTATCACTGCATTCTTAAATTTAAAAAAAAAAACAGAATACTATATTCTGCACTCATTTTAAAATGGTGATGAAGTGTACACTTTGCAATGAAGTGTTACTGTTATTTTGATTTTCATCTGACATGCGCCAAATCAACAAAATTGGAAAAATGTTTATACTCGCACACATTTATCTATAAAAGCGCGTAGTTTCTTTGTATACCTAGTTTTAATGTTTTCTTTAATAACCATTTTTTATTATTACTTATGCGTCTCTTCGTTAACAAGAACTGGTCGCAAACAAGTACCCTGAATGTTTATAAAATACTACTTCATATTTTTATTATAAGAATGTTAATCATCACTATACATTCTATTAATATAATATTATGATAAAATCTGCCAAGTATTTTCTGGCAAAAATAGTAAATACATAATAACACTTTTAACATTGCCGAATTGATTTTTGCAACAGCGCAGTATTCTTACTACATCCTACTTTAAAATACATTAAAATCTACGATGACTAAATGTAGCAATTGCAGACATTCGCACTCCATATTTAATTAACTAATCCATTACTGGTTGGACGGGTAGCTGCTTAATGTTATTCGACATCTTTAGAGCAGCATCGCCTCTGGTGACCTTTAGAGTGGAATCTCAAGTCCGGCAGCCCATATATGAGATCATTATAAAGTTCAGATCACTTTCTTTTGGCATTTCGAAAGACGTCGGCTTAATTTTAGTATCGGCAGGTAATCTATAAATAGTCCTAGCTCGCAATGGAGTACGGTTAATATTTCTTGCTTGCCAGAGCGTGTCATGTCGGAGGCTTTGTATGTATTGTTTTAGCTTTGAATCACAGTTAGTGTTTAATTATTTTTTCATATACCTTGAACGCAGCATCATAATAAATACACTAAAAAAAGTTGTGGCAGATCTCTTTATGGTGAACGCATCCACTTGATTGAACGATCAAAATAAATATATGTTTACATTTTACTTGAACTTTTTATAAAGTTTTATTTTTTTTTTTTCTAGCAATGATTTAATTTTATCGATAACGTACACTGTCAATTTTACGGTCACAAGTTTACACAACTATACATTTTAATTTTTTGAATCAATATAAAATTGTTGAGTATTTTGTATATGTTGTCTAATTGACCTACAGATTTTCTCGTTTAATTATTGAATAAATGATGATCACTGCAAATAGTCTAAGGCACGTCTCTGGTAAAATTTTGATCGCCCGGAATGCTTTATTAAGTCATCGATACTCACGCAGAGGAGAAGCAAAAAACAATTAGAATGGCAGAAAACCATAAGATTAATTATTGTATCTTTAAATACGTCTAATTAAATGCACGTGAAATATCTATTTGTATTAATAATACTCGTTCGTGGTGCTGAAAAAATAGTCTACCGAAGCACGATGCACTTCGAGGTGGTCATTACTGATGTTTTTTGATATTTGCAATTCTTTTATCGATAAGTAATTACTCAAAATAAAAAAAAAATCGTGCTCCCGTTTTTAACTGTAGTATTTTTATATCTATTTTTTATATGTTCAATATCGGATAGTCTGATTGAGGAGCCTGTAACTACACTAGCTGTAAAAGTAGAAGGCCGCAAGGGATGAGACTGATAGGCAAGCAGTTGCGAGCAATCACTATGATAGATCCATGAATATGTTCTCGTACTGCTGCATTAATACTAAATATATAATTAATCATGTTTGTAAAACGTCTTTTTTTTCTTTAGAATTTCAGAGAGTCGTTCTCTAAAGCAAACACATTAACAAGTAATTATACACATTATTATTAACATATTCTTTCAGTCCTCAAAATTTATCGATTTATTTCGATGCATCGAGACGTGAGAGTTTTAGTTTTATTATAATAATAATTGCATGTTGTATAATATTATCAACGAATTAAATACTATACCAACAATGTATTGTGACAACAGCCTCCTCTCGTCAACGTAAATAATTACACACATCAAGCAAACACGCGGGTGGGTTGAGGGCATCACATCTTGCTGTGAGTACTCGGGGGTTGTGTATGGAGGCTTCGACGGAGATGGCCCCGGCCGGAGGCTGTGTGTTCCACTCGGTGGGTGGCTGACAGGTGGGCGGAGGCAGAGCCTGAACCCAGAACTCCGTGTCCCGGATCGGGCAACTTTACATGCAAGCGGACCGTCACGACTGGCCGTATTGCTTTATGATATATACTATTAGTCAATGTTAACAATTCAATAAAATATAAATACATTAGAGTTCATTTGCGTTTCCTAGTGATCTGGCTCTTTGTTCATTGCGATTTATTAATAACATAGTTGAATTGCCCTAGTAAATAATAGAAAATATAAATATGGTGTATTTGTTCATCATGATATATATATATATATATATTTTTACTTACAATTTATTTTTTCTTTTTTTGCAGGTAAGTTGACAATATCGATCACCCTTATTGATAGCCAGCTTTGGAAGATAAGGTTTGACAAATCTATATATATATATTTGTAAAGTAAATTAGCAGCAAGAGCATTCAATTCTCAATCAAAATATACTAATTAAGTCTTTTTCCCGATAGTAAAATTTGAAATTTACATAATTTAAATCTCACTTATTTAAATTTTTACTACCAAGCTCTTTTTCATCCACAGAGATGGTGGCATAATTTCGTGAGCAACTCGGTTTCTAACTCTACGCACTCTGGTTGCACTGACTTGAGTGTACTCTAAAAGCTTTATCTCGCAGTGGTGCGCTCAATTTTTTAACTAGATTGTGTGATTGTATCGAAACGTCGAATCAACTACTAAAACAAGACATTTCAATAACTCGTAACTCAATAACAGTCATTTTTTTATATACATATATTCACGGTATATAAAAATTTATTTAAAGTAAAGGTTTATTTCATTATCTAAGCTTTCTTTAAGTCTTTATGTAAGAGAATGGAGATGTAAGTTAACAATTATTTTTGTAACCGGAAGTGAGTTTTATGTCTTTAGTCATATATTTTTATTATTCGCAGTAAAATTCAAATGGATAGAAATTATCTTAAACTTTCTTAGACGTCGTTTTCGGGCAAAGGTTGGTCTAGCACTGTCTTCTATGCGGCCTTAAGCTATTTAGACGATCTTAGTACAAGCCGATCTTGCTGACGTATTCTCATACTAAAAAATAATTTAAAAAATACGTAACGATATCCTACACATGACCGAGGGCAAACTTAGATAATCTGAACAATAAAATAACAGAAAATTTGAACAAAAACTTCTCACACTTGTACTTGTGCAGGGTTATAATAATTTATATATGGACTAGGTATTTAATCTCAGGTTTACGATTATATAGCCAAGCTACCGAGATCCTAGAATAATATTATTAAATCTATGCCTCAAGATGTCACAAAATTCTCCACTAAAACACCATCTAACGGAACTAACTTAATTTATTACGCAGCATGTGCTTATAAAAACATAAATATTATTATCTAACCTAAACACAAGTGAGGTCAAAGAACTGAGAGCTTTCATAAGGAATACACTTTTTTATAACAACAAATAATTCTACCGTCTCACATTTAATACTAAATGTTTTAATCAAAAACTAAATCTTTTATTTTAATAGTCGGGTTGGCAACAGACCAGTTTGCTTATGAGTTTTAAAATGCACTAAATAACAAATTGTAATATCACTTCTATTCCCTAGATTGCTATTTTATAATATTTGATGAATTTTTGTTATGTTAAGGGTAAGCATAGATTTTTTCTACTTAAAATACTTTTTGTCAAATTTAATAATGTATTATAATTATTAATAATACATTGTAATGTATAACATTTTATAAATTTAATATAATAGGCTTATTTGTCTTGTTCTTTGCGATGAACTGAGATTTCGTTTTGAGGTAACTTACGTTTCCCAGTTTATACAATGTCGTAAATCAATTTATCTTATTTGTTGTTTATTTTACTTACGAGACGTCCAGAATCTTGATATATTCACTCCTTGATTTACATCTAGAGTTTATTGATATTGCTTAACTATATCTGGCCAATGTTTAACTACACCGAAATTAAATTATGTCTTCAACCTAGTTACCTACCACTTAAGATACTACAGATAACCATCAAATATATATATTTGATCTTTAAAACAAGAAAGATAACACTTATGTTGTGCTATCTGCGGGTATATAAAATAATCAAAAGTTACTTTTATCCGTGTTATTAGTTTTATTTCAAAACATCAACTCGATACCCAAACAAACTATGGACAAATCTATTGCTGTGTCATTTCTTACAACCTACGCACACTGATATAATTATATGATATAGCTATATATATTCATAATATTCAATTAATATGATTTATTTATAAAACAGTAAACTAATTTTCTAGTAATCTACACATGTAGATCTGCCATTCTAGCGTTTTTACAATATTTGAACTTTTTATCGCAAAATAAGCCCATGTGATATAAAAAAATATCAAATTCTCTGTTCAATACGTATAAACATGCGATTTTTAATAATTTTTTTTAATGAATACATATAAGTGCAATAGTAGATTGTTGTTTATTTAATATAGTTTAAGTAAAATAGTTAATTTTCTTTGAGGTGAATTAAGTATACAGTAAGTGTTTTTTTATTTTATTAAAAGTTGATGACAGCTTTATCTTTTGCAAATTTTATCTAACGCAAGATGCGACTTTTTATAATTCGATGTTTAAAAAATAATGAGACTTCAAGATTCTTTTAATTTACATAGAATAGTTGTCATGGCTTTGCTTACAATACGGTATGTGACTATGCCCTGATCCTGCGCGCGCGGGTTGTGAGGCTTACAAGCTGATGGATTTCTCTACTTTCGTTAGTGAGTTTATAATGTATTTTATATTGTATCAAACGGTCTTGCGTATTTATATTCGAAAGTTTGCTTATCCCTCAGTAAAACAAGCGTAATTGGCAGCTATTGTGAATGTCGGTAATCTCGGCGGACACGACGTCCACGCTCGGCGTCCGGCGGCGAAGTGAGGCCCGCCGCGTGGCCAGCACGCGCGCCGGTCACGACTCGCCACGCCCCCTGACCCCCACCCGCGGGCCTCTCCCTCTAGCGCACGTGATCCGCGCCCCGTCCCGCTCCCACCCGCTCCCACCCGCTCCAGTCAGTCAGCCGCGCCCGTGCCAAGGAAGAATAATGTAACGATTTAAATTCATTATTTTATTTTTTCTTTAATTGCCGCAATTATGCCATTTAAACGGAAGTTGTTGTTGTTTTTTTTTTTTTTTTTTTGTTTTGTAATATTTTTGATTATGCGGACTGAATATGAGACAATTGCGTCGTAATATTGTAAAACCTAACTGAGTTTAGGCAATCGTTTTTGGCTCTATACAGTAGATAAAACAAATAAGTGAATTCGTATTATGTTGTTCAATACGCATTTTAAAATCGAAATTTTTTTTTGCGACACGGGTAGGAGTTTGAGCCCACATCTCCTTTAACACTGTCGCGGCCCGCTCCTCGCACCAATGCTACTACGACATATTAACTTAGCGAGAACTTTAATCATTGTATGCAAGTGCGGTAATTATGTACTTACTTGTTTCTAGATAATTATTTGTGTTTCTAAGTCTATTTAACTTGCCAATGATGTGAACCAATATTTTACTGATGATTAATATTACACATATATGAAATAAATTTATATTTTTTTACGCATCGTATTCATAATTTAACTGTGTATTTCTTTCATATCATTCTTACCTCTTCAACTTATATGCCAAAAGTCTGCAAAAAAGTGGATTTATTAACAATTTAACTTACCTTAGACGTGAATCAATGTTTTACCTGTTGGAGAAAGAGATGGATTAATTAAATTTTTTATAATTATTGTTCGTACAGTAATGATTGGAAAAACTTAGGCTCAGCGCTGTAGCTACCTGTTTATGAGCACTCTAACCTTCTGCAGAGGTGACATTGGTGTTACAGTTTTTGCTGAGGTTGTTCGATGATCAAGTCTGTGGAGTAGGCGGTAGTCGGTGAGCAGGGGGCCCTGACCCGGGGAGCTGCCCCCGGGGTGCTGGCCCCGCCGCCCGCCTGACTCCGGAGCGGCCACCTGCGGCCGCACAGCGCGGAGCTGATCCCAATCCAAAACCAAACACACAGCATATAACAATGTGTATTAATAGAAATACTGCGTTCTTGGATGTTATGCCGTTGTTTTTTTTTTTTTTTTTTAATATCTGACATTTTGAAAATGCCTATCTGTTGTTTATATTTTTACAGTACGGTCAAAACATAAGTAATTTTTTTTAATTTGTTTCATATCTTAAATCGCATTAAAAACACAAGAAAATAAAATATGTGTATAGGTTTTCGAAGCCGTTGTTATTATAAACGCTGTATTCTTGAGAGTTGTACTACACATTTTCTTGTATGTATAACGATTAAATATAATTGAGATGTTATTGAAATCTTTTTTTATTCATTTGGAAAAAAATCTTGAACAAAGTACTACTTTACTGTTACATTTCACAAGTAAAATTAATTATATTTTTTAAAAAGACTTATAAGTAAAGTAATTTGTGAAATTAAACTCCTAATTCACTTGGAGCTACTGAAAATCATTGTGCCTTGACAGGTCATTTTGTTCAATCACCAGTGTTATACTACTATATATATATATATATCCTCAGGCATGACAACAGATAGCATACTGATTCGATTTATATTCATACCCATACGTACCGTGTGTAAGAGCACACACACAGAGCATTAGACTTCTAGATCGAAGCCTCAGCCTAGAACACAAACCTGGCGCACTAAATTATCATAGACTCAAATTATAATGAATCAAGGTTATTCCACGGGCCGTAATAACAATCATCTGGTCCACGTTTAATCACAGCGCCATCGTACAAGAATATTCGAATCGCCCATTGGAATTAATTCTGCTTTTAATGGGGTTCTGATCCAGTAATTGATAAATATGTAACGTTGTTAACTGTTACTGCAATTCTACGGAACACCGCTATGGAATAACGTAAATAAGAGTAATCTGGAGTCGGAACGGTATATATATTGTATCTTTAAAACGTTATAACATTAAATATTGTCTAAGTGTTTCGGACTTTTAACTGTACTGAAACGAAGCACACATCAGTGAACTAATCTACCTTTATATACATAATTCATGGACTCAATTTGAATCGCTTTACAAGTATTATTTTCGTATTGCAACGATTTCTATTCCAATAATTTATTCCTCTTTTACATAGTCAGAATACAACCTGTAACTGTTTACTCTGTAACTATATGCTTAAAAATATGATAAACGTAATAAATTGATAATGCGTCAATTGTTTAATCTATATAAATTAAAATAAATTTTTCATTGTCAGCACATGTGTTTTTTTTGCTTTGTAAATAAAAACACAAAACCTATCTACGTTAGCAGATGCAGTTATTATATATAATGTATTTGATTTATCTTATAGATGCTGCATGCATTTATAGTAATTTAGAATTCACCTGCTGCTCCAGTTCATTGCGCGATTAATAAATCAAATTCATATAATTTTTTGTTCTATAATTTTAACGACTTTTAACGAAATGCTAAATATACAGCAGAAGAAATAAAATTAGCTTGACAAGTAAAATATACTTTATAAAATTTTTAATTCTAATAATAAACAGGAAATGTTAATTATCAAACGGCTAGGAGGTTACGACATTTTTAAATATGAGCACTTTCGCCCTTCAGCGGATTTGTCACACTCAATATTCTCAGACATAAAACTTTGTTCAACGATGCCCCTGAAAGACAAAAGCGCTTGCAATAAAATCATGTCGTAATTTTCTTTTCATTTAGCTATTCATATTTGTTACAATTTTTATGTAAGGTTCTTATATTTTAAGACATTGAACGTTTTCAGAACATTGATAGAAAATAACTGCTAGCTTGTATTCACATCGACCGTGACATTAAAATAATCGCACCAAATTACTTTGTCAGTCTTATCGATCTAAACCAATGATCAATTTAAGTAAGCGTATGTTTGACGATGCTGGTTTTTATTTATCTCAGGTAGCAATATGCGACAGCAGTGCTGGCAAATCGACCCGGGCGATCTGTGCTCGGTGTTGAGAAATCGGAGCTGCGAGTCGTGAAGCCGAGTTTTTGCCTTCAGATCGAGATTCACTTCGTCGATCTGCCACGCGATGGTTATCCAGATATTCGATTGAATTGTCGGAGATTTAACGGTCTTTTTATTACATTTGAATGAGTTCAGATTGGACTGCTTTCCATTAGGTAGTTTGAACTTTGGTAATACTTTTGATATGCTACTATGCCTTACAATATTTTTGTACTTGATATATATTTTACCATATTTTATGTGATTAGGTAAAAAGCAGTATTTTTCAGATTTTTCCGTTTATTCAGAAAAATGTCTGAGCGAACGATTACCGTTGCTGAGGTTGATATTCACCATATAGTTGTGCATACAGCTAATTGCAATCAAAAGAATTTAAAGCATTAAATATAGGGTTCATTTTAAAGTTTAATACTATGCATGTATTTATAATTAATTAATATAAGACATTTTATTTTGTATGTGGTCCTACAATGAAACCACTGAAAATAATTTAAATTTACGAATTCATTGTAAGTCTTGTTCACAAAACTAGCATGATGCCAATAAAACGCGTTTCTTAGAAATAAGGACAAGCGCGAAACCTGAAAACAAAATCTTTCTCTTTTCGACCTTTATCGGGCAGTCGTGGCTTCTAACCGTTGAAATTTAACCTCCCTAATGATCTCCTGGATCTCAGATATGACGGAGGCTGTGTAGCTGGCCGGCCGGACGTAGCCGCGGGCGCATGCGCAGCTGCACCGGATGGCCTGCCATGTAACTCCAGCCTCCGAAGGCTATACAACATTATAAGTATTGAAATGGGAAGCTTCGAACCATTAAGATGCTGCCGAGATGATACCATCTCTAGGCTTTGTTTTGGTGGAGCTATTTGGAGCATTGTGAGAGTAATAAAAATATTTGATGTTATGAAATGGACTCTTGCACACTAGATATTAAATTAACATTATAAAATGAAAATAATTCAGTTACACTTAGTTTTTTATTTTTTCAGATAATTGTAGATATAGGAAGGTTTTGTTAATTTTTTTTTTAAATATAAGACATCAATGCGAACGGGTTTTTCAGTCACCAGCACGGATAAGCGAAGCACATTCAAAGATAATATTTTATAAAAATATTGCAGTAGTTTCTTTTAGTTTTGCAACAAGTTACGTTTTATTAGTCGGCCTTTATAGTAAACGGATCAAAGTACAAGAGAACATTGGCTACCTTAAAAATTACAAGAAAACACGAGACCGCAACAGAAAGTCGACTCATACAATTGAACGGCATTGTTCCTCTGGAGTTTGCTTCACAAATATCCGAGCCTCCTCTGAATGGGGCCCCCGGGGCTGCCCTGCCCTGCGCGCCTCGGAGAGGTCGCCCCCCGCGGCTGAGAGGGCCCTCCGACGTAATTTCTGTTATCTGCAGCTCTCTTGTACAAGACATTCACTTTTTGGATTAAACTTGCTATAAATATTTAACGTTTATATATATATATATATTAATTTCTGTATATAAATGATTTAGTTATTTTGTTATTTCCACAGTGAAACATCTAAAATAATAATTTAGCGTGTACATAAAACAATATCAGAGCCCTAAAACACAGAAATTAAAAAGAGCACTCAGACGCGTGCCCCCTCGAGAAGCGAGGCAGCCCAGTTAATGGCGGGGCCCGGGGCAGCTACCGACCTGCCCCTCCCCGGCCCCGCGCCCCGCTAGTGCTGGGCCGGTCGTGATCGGACAGAGTTCGATCCCAGCCCATCGGCGAGTAATGAGAGGTCATTTGTTGCTCATTGGTATTTTTTTGAAGCTTAGATCTCGCAGCGGACGCAGCGCCTTGTGCTCAGTCCGATTTGTTTTCTTGATCTTGTTTGGGTTGGTTTTTTTTTTTTGTTGTTGTTGTTTCTGGTTTGATGATCGAAATGGGATCATAACTAGCTTTGAAGACATTCTTTTGATCATTCCCGCATGTGATATGATACTTAAGAAAATCTTAACAACGAAATGATCCTCATATATTTTTATGCAAACACATTCAGTAAAATTAACTTTATATTGAGATTAAAGTATGCCATTCCTATATTTTTTTCATATCTTTTTTACGTTAAAGTTAGGATATATAATTTATTTTTCACTCAGTACCATAAAATAAACCGTATTTTTATTAAATACATCAGAAATCACAAAAAGCTTTCACAGTACATTCACAGCCTTCTTTTCAAATTTAACTATTCACTTATACATCCATTTTCTTTATGTTTGCTCGGATATGACGTTTAATATGATCATAGACTCATATAATTGAAAAGTTTAAAATATAACTAACTATCAAATTTTTAACATTAAAACAGTCCAGGGACACTTATTCTATCAATTCGCTAGAATGTTATTATATGTAACTGTGCTGTTTCTTGTTAAATGTTGGTTATGTTAAATATTGGCATTTTTGGTTCCAAGTACGTGGCTTTGACATAACGTCTGTCGTGAGTGGTCGTGACACGGCCGCGGAGCTCTTCCCCGCCCGCCGCATTCTCCGGCAACTTTTCGCGGTACATTTTTGCGAAATTGCGGAACACTTACCGCGCTGTTGTTTCGCGCACACTTTTTCGATTTTTTCTCGCAACGAAATTAGCCCGGCCCGGGGGTGGGACGGCGTCCGTCAGAAAATCACGAAAAAATACTGCCCAAATGGCCTCCCGGCACAAGTATGCAAATTGTTTAATTTTGGAGGCAGCCACTCGGGGGTAATACTCCGGAATAGTGTGGCCAGCCCGTACTGCCGAAACAACTCTTAACCACTGAATGCTGGAAATAATATTTATATATTCTATAGACATTAGTTTTGTCCTACATTTTTTTATGAAAGTTCAAAAAAATATTGGGTTTTTAATTTTATATTCTACAGTTGCACGTTTAAATCCATGGTTCGTATATTCGTTAGTAAAATTTATATTGTGCTTTTTGTCATACATCCAGTAATCTCCTGAAAGTATATTTTGTTTATTTTAAATTTAATGGGATATTTTAGTTGATGATTCTTTTTATCGTAAATCAAACATTTTTTGCATCTACTAAATAAAATATTAATAAATAAATAAAAATAAAATATAAATAAAATAAATTCATTCATTCAAAGTTGTGACGAAATAACATTTATTTAATAATTTAAAGCGTTGCATACTGACATTATTACTGCAAAAAATTCTGATTTTTGTAACAAATTAACAAATATGTTTCGTTTAAAAATTTCTCGTTTTATATATATTATAACTGAAATCATGAAATTTTAAATTGTTCAACAGTGCTTTCACTTAAGTTGGCAATCGATTCTCTAAAAATTTTACTTCCGTTACGTGCAGAAGAGACTTTTGAAGAGGAGCTTGAAGGCTTTCGCGGTCGGGTTGTTTCGCTTGTGTCTCCGGCCCCACTACACGCTTCTCCCCGGCGGGTGGAAGGCCGCGGAGATGTGTAGTCATTAGTGGGAAAGTACATGCCTAATGCTGCGTGTGATTAGTAAATTATTTAGAACACCTGTTGGCTGATTATGTTTTTGCCTCTTCTTCGGAAGATTAGTATGAAGTTCGCATTCCTGCCTAATATGTTTTAAATGTCTGTGCGTAGCGACCCGGTCTTCTGTACTGTTCTGTTTTTATTTCTACTTAAAAATCGATTTTGTACTTTACGTACTGAGTTGTTATACTCAATATCTTTGCTTGACTGGTGAAGTAATAATAATTACGAATTCTTGTAAAATTGTTAATGATTGTAACTGTCTGTGCACAAAACTTGAATTGAAGTTACATTCGAATGATTTTTTAAATAATACACGTATAATAATTCGTGGAATTTTCTTTTAAACCAATCGTAGTCAGTAAAAAAGTGATATAGCTAAAAATAATAGTAATATATTATTCCGAAGTCTCAAATATTTACAAAATATTATGCGAATCTGTAATGTGCTCAGCATTTCAACAAAAGTTATTCTCCACAAATAAGCAAAAAATTCTAAAATTAAGTCCGAAGCAACGTATGGTACGTGATTAAAATTCAACATAACCCTCTTTATTATTCAGAATACGAAGATCATACAACTTTTTCAGATTATAAACGTATAACCAATTGAAAGATCCCAATGCTAAACACCCCTGAAAGCTTTTGCTGTTATTATTACGAAATATAAACGCCAATGGCACACTACATTATATAGTGTGCATTTGTGAGTAACTTTGATTTTGCGTACGAGTTATGGGGTTGTAGTTTGCATATCTTAAGCGGTGTTGCTTGGAATCCCGAAAATTTAAGTTTGAAAAATTTCCCTATATTTTATATGTATTTCACTGTAATCTAAATTTATACACTTTCTCAAAGAATAATATATCTCGCCGAGGCTCGTCCACCGCCCCGCGGCAGGTCCGCCGGTGCCGCGCGCTTCAGATCGGAGATAGCCGCCAGATTGGCTGCAAACGGCCCGCTTATCGAGACAGTTACCGGGGGCGTGCGGGGGCCCCGCCGCAGCACTCAGTGTCCTCGTGCTCTAGCCAAATCTCTGAAATATCTTTATGGCCAGCAGTTACCGGGTAAACGTATTTTCTCAACACTTGGGATACTCAATCTGACGTCACAATTTAGCAAATACACCGTGATTTGTTTTCAAACATAATAAAAGTTTGTATTATAGTATTAAGTATAATACGATTTATGGTAAGTTTTCAGGTTCTCAGTGTAACCGAATACCTAAAAGTTACTGATTTTGCATAATTCAAATTCAAAATATTGTTTAGACTTAAAGTTATTTTGAAGTTTTCACATCAATCACTGTATTCAGAAATATGCTTTCATCGCTTTTTGTTATTTTACAGTTGTTATATTTAATAATCATTGCGTTTTGTCCCGCATTTGTGCAGTTATACAAATAATTTTTTTGTTATAAATACAAATAAATTACCCGAGTGCGTTTCAGTATAAAGTTAATGTGGACGTCGTTTGCACGGGTAATTTTTTTTTTCATGTCTACATTGTAACGGTTGTGTTCAGTCCGCGCGGCCCACGAGCGGCTGGCGCGCCCCCGCGTGCGGGTCGCGTGGCGCGTGGCGCGTGGCGCGTGTCGTGATCCGCTCATCCTCTATTGTAACAATACTGCAGATGAGCCGATACCGGACCCACCCACCCGCCGGAGATCTCCGCGCCGTCCGCTGTGGGGAGGATGAGCGCCATTGTTTACCAAAACTCACCGCACTAATAATTATATGTATCTCTCAATATTTTCACTCAATTCAATGATACGATTTGTGTGTATTGCAATGAGTTGTTTTTATATTTTGGCAACGTATACTCATACATCATAATTAAAACAGAATTATCAACAAAACCGTATTCAAAAATACTGCCTAAAAAAGTATTAAAATATATCGTTGTGAATATACAATACAGATGTCATAGACACTTTTATAATATATACAGATATTCTTTGCAAGTATTCACAAAACCCTTCACATCCTTCGTACACTCTCATAAAGATTTTCGCGCTTGTGTGTATAGGCACATATAACTTCTGCACACAGCAAGCTCGGTCATGTGTGCGGGAACACTCGCTCACATTCACAGATGCCCTCCGCCCGCGCCGGACGCCCCTCGAGGTTAACGCTTCCCACTTGCGGGAGTCCGGCACTGATTTATCAGCGCATTAATCTTGCGGCGGGCGCCGCGGGCCTCGGCCGGCTCTGCACGTAATCATATAATAAGGGTGTCCGGAGCCTGCGCCTGAGCCTGCCCCTACTCCTGCCCCTGTCCCTGCCCCTGCCCCTGCCCTGCCCTTGCCCTTGCCCTGCCCCTGCCCTGCCCCTGCCCCTTGCATGCTCTCCCCGCGCCCGGCACAAACTGAAAAATTAGCTTTATGACATAATGTACATATTTTAATATTTTCCTGGTTTGAATTTTTTTGCGGGTGAAGTTTGGATTGTTGTTTGCTCTGATCAGACAATTTAAAAAAGCATGGTTTCTTTTTTAGCTTGAATGATCATTATCTAATACTTCACTTAAAAAATATCATGATATAATTTAAAAAAACACTCAAAATATCGATACACAATTAATTGCATATTTTTAGACGAGGAAAAAGTAGAAAATTTAGGTAACGTTTATACTCTTTTGGGAAAATATTTGATCGATTGCTAGTCGATTCTTACGGAAAAATGGCAATCTGGATGAGTGGTGAGAAACGGGTGCTTTCAAAAATAACAAGTGAAATTTAGCTCACATTCTTACTGTCTTGTCCGTATTTACTTTGTATATATTACGCGTTTTATGTGAATCGGTTGTACAGCTAAATAACTGTTTGTATACTATGTAAGTTGATTTGTTGTTGAAGCTGAGAAAACGGTTATAGTAAGAAAATATATTTTATATTTTTACTGGTCATTCTCAAAACATTATATTTATTAGTTTTTTTTCTTTGCACGTAATATTTTACGTTAAATACTGAAATAAATTACAATAACAAAAGTATTTTCCTCATCCTTTATCATCATCCATGTCTCATGATAAACGATATTTTCCGTAAAAAAACTTGTCTTGTTGTTTGACTCTTAGCTCCGTTTGATTTGAGTTGAATGGCGGACTTTTTTGCAACGCAGGTGTATAGTTACTTTTTTCATAAATATATTAATTGGTGTATAAGTTTTTTTCTGTTGTTAAGATTAATTTAAAATTAGTATATGTACTGCACCTAAACGGTTAATTCCCTTTATAAAGTCATTATTTAACTATTGATAACCGTAAACTCTTAGTATATTATTATCAATTTAACGCTTTATCACTTGTGGATATATTTTAACATACCAATCTCTTAGACAGCGATTTAATATGCTTTTCAAATTTCTTTATGTATATGTATATTACTATAGTAAATTTACAATCTATGCTTATATTTAAGATTTATGATCCATATACCTTTCCAAAGCAATTAAATAAAATCATATTTTTTGGTCATGTATTTAAAATACATGACTGTCGTATTAACAATAGCTCATTTTTATTTGACTAGTTTGAGGAAGTACCCGTACCATTATAAATTTAAACACTAAATATAAATTAGTTTTAACTATTTCAAGCCTGTTAGGACTATTTCAATCAAAACAGGACACTGAGTTGAATGAAAATAAGTTGAACCATATTATTTACATGTCTGCTTAGTTTTAAAATTGATTTTCATAAATTGGACTTACATAATACAAAAAGAAGATCTTTGTAACTTTAATCAATATTAACATTTCACTTATACAAGTATTGGAAATACGTGTCGATTTACATCTGGTAAACCGTTCATTACGTTGGCGGTTTCACAAAGTAGCATTCGTCATTGCATTATAGAGGAAGCAAATCCACAACCTATGCTTTCTGCAAACTACTTAAACACTCATAAATACTCGAATAAAACTCAAATTTCTTTTACTGGTGTTCCATGTACGTTATGAGATAGAAATGTTATTTACTAGCGTACAACGTACTATACTTTTGTAGTTTTTATTGCAGACTCGTTAGCAAAGAGTTTTGTTATTAAGTTTCACCGTCTCCTACAATGTTGTAATTAAATTTACATTTTTTATATTTATTTATTTTATTATACATCATACAAATTTTTTGAACCGAGGATTTCCCAATTCCTAATCGAGTATAGCGTTTTGGAAATGTCTTCTCTAAAGAGTGTTTTTGTGTAGATTTTTATCACTTTTGCGAATCCTTTACTTTTCCAGGCCCGATTGTTCATATTTCTTTAGTTTATGACTTTTTAATAAATTATTTATTTTTTTAACAAGTCTGATTGATACAGTGCATAGTTATTTATTTAAATGCAGGAATTATGTAAATACTGCTAAAATATTTTTTTTTGTGGAATTAAAAATACTATGGTTTGACCGCATCATGAACGATAGAATCTTGCACAGAATACGCAAAGGAAGAAAATTCTTGACGATGGCGAAAAAGCGTATGGTAATCCTATGACGGTCATATTTTTCGAAATACTAAATATTGCCTACTGCAGATGATTGTTCAGAAAAAAATCCAACGAAAAAGAGGAATCAGAAAGAGAAAGCCAACATGGATGCAGAATTTGCGACAGAGGTTGGAAGTTCGGAGTACAGCCGAATCAGTAAAACTAGCTTCGAATAAATATATGTTAAATGCGGTGGTCACTAACCTCCTTCTGAAATGAGGCACTTGAAGAATCGCGATATTATTGCGTTGACAGAATATTGTGACAAAACAAGACCTTACTTAAGTTTAACCCAAAAACTTATACATAAACATCGCTGCACGCTATTAATCAATGGCATTATTATATTATTTTCGTAAGCTTGTTTGCAAAACCGGAGTTCACTGTGTCGTCGCGGCTTTTCTGTTGGCAAAGCCTTACAATTTATTTGAAACAATTCACAAAATTACAGAGTGCGCGGCGTACAGTTTCTGATTGGTGAAGTACTTATCTAATAAGTGATCGGCGGAACCGAACGCGGCCTGAAGTCGCGATTAACTATTTTATGGCCAATCAAAAGACAAAATTACGGCTTAGCAACCCGCGTACTCCGCGGTTGGAGGATTCACAAAAAACCCACAGGCTCGGCGATGGCACAACAAAAACCCGGGTTTCTCAAAGCTTTGTTAATTACTAAAATATCTCGACTGCCTAACCCTTTAGAGAACATGCTATTTCTTTTCATTTTCAAAATTGTGTTTTAGTGTTTGAAATATTGTTATTATCCCTTCATTTACAACTTATAGAAAACTTAAATTTTGCGACGTGTCGGTTTAAAATTGAATAATTATAATTTTTAAAGATATTTTTTTACGACTATAAAATCTGTATGTTATGATTTAATATTTTGTATGAAATGTGTATATTAATGCTTCCGTAATAAAACCGTTTTTATTCGAAATTTATTTTTTATTTCATTACTATCTATAAATTATTGACTAAAATTTTATTTTATTTTGAAATAGTTTTTATATTTTTTGTTGTTGATAAAAACAAGATTGAAAAGAAGTGAAAATTCAAGCAGGAAAAAATCAATTTTGAGAAATATTCAAATATTATTGTTAGTAAATTATATTAATTTAAAATCTATTAGAATTATGTTTATTAAACTAAGTGAATTTTATTTACAAAATAAGTGCATTCCTAAAAGGGTTAACGATTGCGTTTTTGTTTACAAACTCTAGTTAGTTGGATCGAAATATTTAGAACAAGTAGTAAAAAATGTAGCCTTAACAAGTATTTTATGAATGAAACGACGATGGACACAAAAAGTGTCGTGTTTTTGCTTCAAGAACTTTTTTCATTAAATACGTGATTTATTTACAATTATACATCAAGCATAAAAGTAAAAAATAAATAAGCTTATCTTACTTTTTTATATTAAACTGAATTTTTAACATTTTATGTTTTTTTTTTAATATAATATTCTTTTTGCAAAAATATTTTTTATGTAAAAAAAATATTGAATAAACCAGAGATTTTTTAAACTTTTTAAGTAGCCTGAATTTAATAGCTAGGGAATGTACTATATGTTCGGTTGAGAGAGCTTTCATAGCGAGCCTTGATTTTTTCATCTCTGTTGAAAAACAATTGATAGATTCTTGTGTAGGCTTATATTTTTATCAGACTATAATTTTTTTAAAAGATATGTTGTTTATTTTACTAAAAAAAACTTCATTCTGATGTTGGTGAGGGCTTAGGTGATCCTGATCGTTCTTATATAATAATCGAATAAGTCATTAGTCTGCAATTTATTTATTATGAATTATGTATGAATAAAATGATTTCTTGAATATAATTTTGTTATTTCAAGCATTTTAATAATGAATACATTATTTTGTTACGAAAAAAATATAAAACAAGTGTTTAGGCATCAACTGCTGGTCAGAACAGAAACCCGATTACTGTTATTATAAATTAGGTAAGCTTTCATACACTTCCTTCTCTCCCATTCATTATTGCGTGTATCGATATGTTACATTAATAATATGCAAATTCAGCTTTGTTCAGCTGCTAAGTAACCGGATGTTTTTCTCTTCTCGCCTATCCAAGTTTGACATTTTGATTTACCCTACGATTACGTGTTTCCAATGAACAATATTATCTACACGTTTTTATACTTTACGATTTATATTCTCTTATTATTTGTGCACTTCTGGTAGTTGAAAGTAAGATAGCGTTTTAACATTGTAACGCATTTAACACATAATACAGGTATTAAAAAAAAACTTTGACTTGATGACACAAAAACAATTTATAAAATATAATTTGGTCGGCTTATTGCGCCAGTGGTTATTCCGTGGATTCTTGATCGAGAGATCTTAGGTTCGATTTCCGTCTTTCGCAGGTGAATCCCAAATTATTATTTTTGGGCACAAATTTGTTTCAGCAAAGACGGGCACAATTTTTATTGACATTGCATGTGTCGATAAAAAATTAATAACGTTTAAATCTACAAAAATAAAGTTATTAGTGATATATTTTTCTCAATGGTTTTTATATTCAGACTGCAGTAAATATTTTTAATATCTTATAATTAATTTACGGCCACATAGTAATAATAATCTCGTTCGTTACGCTTTAAACAGGTCGCCACACTTGTTATTGTATAATGGTGTACACTAATATAAATAAGGCTCGAGTATTCACATAAAACTGTTCCACATACCCACCAGTGCCTATGATTTATAGCGAGGCTGTAATCTTGTTAAAAATCTGCCGCTTCCTACGAATATGTTATCTGAATAGCATCAGTGATCCCCAAGATTCTTGTAACAATATTGGTAAAAATAAATATTATTGATGAATAATACGAATTTTATGAGTGTATAAATCATAACATAAATATAGATGTTTGTGTTAATAATCCAAAATTTAAATAGGCTTTATTTTATAAATTAGGCTTATTTTTACTACCTTGAAACCCGAAAGACCTAGAAGAAAACAGAAACAGAATTTAGGATATATTTTTCAACAATTTGAATTCTTAATTTTCTAAATAATGAAGTAAAATTACAAATGATTAATAAAAACCTCCAGTTTCATCGATATAGTTATTATTTTTTTATGAAATAAAATACTGAATTCTTTTATACTAACGTCTCGTGCTGAGGTGTGTTTTGCGACAGATTGCTTCGAAACCCCTGCACAACTGGACAGACGGACGCAAACCTCGTCTACACGTGTAAAGTTAATTTAAACCAACTACCTGCTTGTAGTTGCGTGCTCGTGCTTGGCGTGCTAAACCTGGTCGTGCTTGTTTGATTTACCATACTGGCGACTATGGAGATATCCGTTTCTATTGGCATACAATTTATAACCAAATTATTATACCCCACCATAAATTAAAAAAATATATAATATTTAATCGGGATGATGGTTTATGTTTCAATGAGTTTATTTGCAGGTTTTTTTAAATGTTTTATTGCTCAACTAAAGGAAAGACACTGATTATCTCACACCCTAATCAAACAATATTTTTATAAATGTATGTAATTAAGAAACAAAGAACACGGTATTCATAAATAAATGTGGTATCTGCGCATAAAATAATATATTTTTGAAAAATTATAATTTTCTTTTTTTTTTTCTTTATTGCGGGCATCCAGTTGATGTAAATGTAATTTTTACATCAAAATTACTTTTTGATATAGTAATAATTTTGTGTCTTTATTTTTAAAAGTAATAAGAGAGAAACCACTCTTTTTGTATACGGGAGGAAAAACTGTTTGTATCGTACAATAGGAAAATTTTCAAAGTTGAAGTTTTTGAGCTATAGCGATCGCGTTTTCATGTTGTAGATTTTAGAAATTAGTTCCTTGTGGGATGGTGATATATTATAGAATATATATATATATAATATTATTTGATTTTTGTTTTTGAATTATCATTTTCATTCATTATAATTTTTTTAACACATCATAAAATAAGGGCCGGGTACTTGTTTTTTATCCGACCACCAAAATTGTTTAATGTACATGTACTCGCAGAGCTAAGAATCTATCATATGACGATGAGTCCCGTTGTGGCGTTTATTTCGTTCATTGCAGATTTCCATGACCGCTCGATTCGTTGGGTTAGGTTAGGTTGGGTTAAAAAAAAAAGGTTAGGTACAAGTTTTTTGGTGGTCGGATAAAAAACAAGTACCAAGGGCCGTTTTAATATGATGTTGAAATCGTGATTTCGGATGTCTGATTTATGAAAACCACGAGTATTTGTGTCTTGCGAAGTATTGTAGGATTAATGGTGTTGTGTGTCTAGCTCGTAATTGTAACGCCACCTCAGACAATCCAATGAGCTCCGATCTCCGTGCCGCTCCGTGCTGCTCCGTGCTGCTCCGTGCTGCTCCGTGCCGCCCCGTGCCACGCGCTGGTGGAGACCTGCGCCGGCGCAGTGGGCGGGGCCCGGTAGCTCCGGGCGGACCAATTATAGCGCGGAATGCGGCAGGGCTGGCAACAGCACCGACGGCCGATGAATCGTGGTCACCCCAACGCCGCACTCATTAAATTAAGAAATATTTTTTCATGTTCATTCCTAATGAGAATTTGGTTTTGATTAGATTCTGCCTTCCATCCAACAGCACTCAGCTAGTCGATACACGAATACGAACAAAATTTCAGCTTAATAAATAGTATATCTTTTTTTTGGGATTCAACGTGTCAATCAAGTGCGTATTTATTACCTATTACGGGTTTATTATATTATTACTAATATGATTAGGCACATTAGTTCACACATAGATTTGGTTCGTTAGTACAATGGTCAGTACACCGGCCACGTAAGCCTGGGGATGTGGGTTCAATTCCCACACAAATCACGATGATATTTTTCTGAGAATTTATCATATTAGTAATTAATAAATAGTCTCCAGAAATACGTGGCATACATTTTAACAGATAATTTTGAAAATCATTGTCATTTCGATTTACTCTGCTACAATATTTGCTAAGCGAACAGTGAGTTACAGTGACAGTAGAATAACTACACGTATCGTAGTATGGTAAGTTAGGTTTATTTTACAGCTTTCTCTGAATTCGCAACGTCTTCATTTGCGTGTATATTATTACTGATGTTTTATGTTTATACATTCAGCGTATATGCTATCCGAGTACTCTTGTAATCCATTCGTTTATGCAAAGCAAAGTGCCAATCTAACCTAACCAGAAACATCACATTCCTTGAAAAATAAAAGATGTGAAAGTTTTGCACGAATACTTAGTATTGCCAAAGAATTTAAATCTGAAGTCAGTACAATGTAGATAAAAAATATCAATATGATATCTCATAGCGTCGTTATCACTTTCTTTTATAACAAATTATTTTGATTTACAAATCAAATCTTACTATTTGATAAAATGAATTTGTGTAACACATTGATGGTAAAGCAAAATCAATTTGTTGATTTAATGAATATGAATGCAACTATCTTTTTCATCAAAATAACTTTGAAGTTTTAAACAAGAATGTGATTATTTCTTCTCTTTGTTGAACCGGCAAGTGATGTATATTTTTTAGTTATTTTATTGATTCACTCCGAAAGAATTTAAGTTTACTTTGTAGCTTAAAACTCTTATCATTCCAGAAGTAACCAGTGTAATTACCTGTCAAGAAAGACGGATGTGAGTTGAATTATTGCTTTGAATAAAAAAAATATCGAAACTGATCGAATCCACCTGTGCCAAAAGCTAAGAATGATCGATTTCATTTCTTTCGTTTCAAGTCTTTTAAATGCCGTCACTAATGCTCTACGTATAATAAACAACCAATGCATGATAACTTCATCGACCGCTATCAATCCACCGCAGGATATAGGCTTTCCATTATTGTTTCAGCATTTCTTTATTTATGGTGATTCTCTCAAACATTATGGCAGGCAAGTTACGTATTTGTTTTCATATAATTTATACCCCACTCATAAATAAACTGTTTATGTTATCTGAATATTTGGAAAACATAATTTTTTATAAGAAAATATAATAATAGAGAATTATTTAATATGTATAACAGACTATATACACACTTGATTTATAATTATTATACTACAACAATGAATGAACCCTAAACCCGTTTCATGCTCTCCGAAAACCTTTTGAAAAAAAAAAAACCCGGCCCGCCCACCCCTACCGGGCATGCGAGGCTGTAATTTGGGGTCGCGGCGGCGCAGGTCAGCGCGGCGGAGGTGACCGGCTACAGGATGATGGGCCACCGGCGGAATCTGTGCGCTGATGGGAGAACGTTGGAATTTTTAATTTAATTCGGGTCTACTTTTATTTATTTTTCATAAAATTTAAAGGGTGTTCAGAGCGGTTGGTTTTTTTTTTTTTTTTGTGTTTTCGTTTTGATCTATCAAATGCCTGATACGGTTTGTGAAGTAGTATGGTTGTATTATCGAGATTTTAAATATACAATTGTGGGCTTAAGTAAACAAGGCCAATTAGTACTTTGCTGCTATTTTTTTATTAAGAATATAATAGATCTACATTTCGTTTCTTCCGGTCTCATCGTGGTAATATCTTATATTATATAATGTAATATGCTAATGTTTAACAACGAAAATGATCACCGATTTTTTTTGGAGCTCAGCAGAGATTAAATCCACACCTTCGAGATATACCGCTGTTCTGTAAACCATTCGAAAATTTAATGCTTGTTAATAATTGCTTAATAAATATTTAATGAACTACAAACAACATTGACTAGTATGGTTTTATTCCGAATAAATATAGCATGCAAAGTAAGTTTTAGCAATCTTGGTGAATTCGTAATATTTTTAGTCGTTCATTACAAGACCGAATAACAAAACCAAGTTATAAAAATTATTAAATATGTATCGCAGACGATTTGGCTTCGTGGGCTTGGTTGAAGTTTTCAGTCTTTTGGCGTTTCAGTCCCCGCGTTGGAACCATCGTCAGAGGGCTCAATACCTAAGAAGCCAAATAATCTAACAACAACAGGTTCCAAAACCTACAAACATGTGTAACAGACCGTTATCCTACAAGATGGGTAATTTCATACAATATGCTATGAATTTTATTGCAGAGTTTTAAATAAATATTTCCCATGCAGGCTTTATGTGAGTATAAATTATTATTATTGAAATTATTTTTTAAATTTATTTGTGATAAAAATCAACAAAAAAGTGAAACAAGCAAACTTTATATTATCAAATTAAATTGATGTATTTAATAATCTGAAAACATGTTTTTTCATGACCTCTGCGTGAGTGCGCTGAATAAAATCTACGCTTAAAATGTGATTACACAAGAATTTTTAATAAAAACAATACAACCCGTAACTTAGATTGGAATGCAAAAGAATAATCTAGATTTTATTTTTTTGAATTAAATTAACCTTCTTGCATTAATATTCTACATGGATTATTATTTCTTTACATTGTTAACTTGCCTTTTTCGACTTCATAGAATTCCAATGATGCTCACGTTAGATTGAATGTTTTTTGGTCGAAGTTACGGAATTTTTTCTTGTTTGTAAAGCCGCATCCAATTTTGATTGTACTTCAACGCTTCGGCTGCTGGAGTTGAAATATTAAGTCATGAATTTAATTCTGACTCGATTTACTGAAAATACTTATTAATAATCATCGGCACGAATACCTGAGTACTGAAATAGAATGAATACTGAAAATCGGTCTGAGCCACGAGAGCGTGGCCTGCTCTGATTTCCCCTGCTTATTCTCGCCGCGCTCCAGAAGGCACAGCCTTACCGGCAAGGTTGCCACCTTGGGGCGCTTTTTGCCAAACGCCAGTTTACTGAAAATAAATTAACACGATTTATTCTAAAAAATCACTGATTTTTATTGACTTTTTTTGTAATAAATGGTATTGACGTTTAAAAAGAAGCTCTTGTTTTTTTTCTATATAAATAAATATATAATCACGTAGTAATAAAAACAAATTATAGGTCGATGAATACAATACATATTTTTTTTATTAATACTAGCTGTTCAAATATTGATATTTAAGTATAAGGTTTGGTAGTTTTACATTAAAAAAGTGTCGCCCTGGTTTATGAAGCTCCGAGCTTTTCAGTTTATATCATGAATCTAACTACCAACCAACTGCTTACTTCTACTTTTGATTTCTGTCATGTACATTGTTGGGAGTGATTTAATTTGATTGAAAGACAACTACACTTTTTGCCAAGAAGCTGTTCAACGAATAGATTTAATTTATATTTTACACATTGGGAATCGAATTGTTTTGCTATTAGCGAGTTTATTACATATAGTAAGCCATAATTATCTAAAACAATTGAGCTATTTACAGAATATCATTAATATTTTGATACCCATTTTTTTTAAATATAGCTATAATTAATGTAATTTTAAACTGTTATAGTAAAATACAAAATTCAACCAATGTACGAAATATGCCGCATAACAGGTCATAAAGTGTATTTTTTACGATTTATCGATGTTATATTAATTTTAGATTAATGTCAATCTGAATGCGTTTTTATTTACCCATGCAGGTATTAGTATGTTTATGTGATTAAGCACATTTTTTCATACATTGAAAACGATTAAAGAAAACTCTCAGAAAATATCATCGTGACTTGTGAGGGATTCGAACCCACATCCCCAAGCTTTCATGGCCGGTGCATTTATCCAACTATGCTAACGAGCCACTGCAATTTAGTGAGAATTTTTAATAATCATAATCTACATATGAACTAATATTAGCCCGAGCATATTAGTTCATATGTAGATTATGATTATTAAAAATTCTCACTAAATTGCAGTGGCTCGTTAGCATAGTTGGATAAATGCACCGGCCATGAAAGCTTGGGGATGTGGGTTCGAATCCCTCACAAGTCACGATGATATTTTCTGAGAGTTTTCTTTAATCGTTTTCAATGTATGAAAAAATGTGCTTAATCACATTTATCGATGTATTAAATATTCACTTTATAAACAAATATAAAACAATTTTTTTACTGTGCAATTTCAAAAGGATGTGTAATGCATAAAATTTAGTATTTCCGTGAATCACATTTTTTTTTATAAACAATATATAATACTTTTTCCTCGTGCGGTTGTCGACAACCCTGCCGCCGCTAATTCACTCATTTCTATGAATGAATTCGTAATGCCCGACTCGTGAATGGAGGAGCATCGCGTGATGCTCCGCGCATGCGTTCGGCCGGGAGCCGCGCCCTCGTCAGCCCTCGTCAGCCCTCATCAGCCCTCATCAGCCCCCTCGCCCCCACTCAACCCCAGGGTCGTCAGAGCCAGCTAGACGGGCGGCTCCATCTGCGTTATCACCCCGCTGGTGATTAACCAATTATAAACTCATCTGCAAATATTAGCCAATTACGAATTACGCATCGTAATCCACTTGAGCCGTTTAAATACGTTGAAATATTTACAATGCTTTAAAAGTGAATACATGTATAATATTTTGATTTTCTTAATTGGTAAATAGTATAATAGCTTTATTTACAATGTATCTTTATAAGAAATGTACGTTAAAGCTCAGTAGTTCTGAGTATAAACAGCACAATCATGTTTTGTGTAGGAGCCCTCAAGCGGGATGGGCATACGAGCTAATGATTAAAAGATAATTTCAATTGGGTTTGCTACGTCTCCATCATTTAGTTTAAGTTTATTTAGAAAGAGCCTTAGTACGTATTATTTGGTGCATATAAGCGATCAGCGGTGATTTTGGTAGTCTTTTTAAACACTCTTGTTTTTTTCTCGCTTTTCAAGGCCTACAGACGCCCTCAAAAAGCAGAAGCGCTCGTATACAAATATGTTTGTAATATCCTATAAATTTGGCTATTGATATTTTTTCCAAGAGCTTGACACGGAAAAGATTCTTTCTAGTTTCGTTACGACGGCTAGCAGCGGAGTTTTTTTTTTATTCATTTGTTTACGGTCTAGCAATCGAAATAAACACATAAATAAACCCAATCCTAAAATGCAAGGTTTTATATTTCATTCATTTCAAAACGCCCGACGCTCATTAACGACTGAAAAAAAGATGTTCTCTTTTCGAATCTCCAATTTAAATTAAGAACGGCCCGTAGATCACCCCCCTCCCCCGGCTGAATAAGTGACCTCCTGCTAACAACGCGGCCCACCAATAATAATTTAAACCGAACTTTACGGCGTTGTTTAGACTCATATATTACGTACACGCAGGGATACAATATAAAAAAAAACAAACACGGAACTACTAAGGCCTGCTTTACACTCAATTATTTTTTTATAGTGATATAATGTTAAAATGTATTTTTTTCTTGACTGAAAAATAAATGATTAAAATATCACTTTATGATTTAAATATTAAAAAAATATATATTTAAATTTTGTTTGGCGTGCGCTATCTTTGATTGAAAGTATTGACATAAGTAAAGATTTTTTTTACATGTCGCGTATATTTATTTTTACGATTTCTATAAGTGATACAACAAAACCCTAGAAAATTTCACAAAATATTGCTTGAAATTAAAACATATATACCAGTATAAATCTGTAGCAGTATTCCGGTCTACAATTTACAAACAATAACTCAGCGCCGGGCCGTGCATCACTCAGGGTCCCCGGGTCTCCGGGTCTCGGGGCTCCGGGCTCCGGACTCTTGAGCTCCCATTGGCCATAAATCACATCGCGCTCTGTGATTGGCCCGGACGGGTGGCACGTGACCGCCGGAACTGCATGAAATAATGCCGCACAAATTGTAGACCTGAATATGCCTGAAAACTTTTCATGTTCATACTCAGTCAGCAACGAGTTTCAACCGTTATCCACGCACAGAGCAAAACCTACTTTATGATCATAATTGTATTTGCCGATCGGTGATTGATTCATACGTAAAAGTCCTTGGTTTTTTTTTTTGTGTATTCTCAGTCATTTGTTGTTAACTCAATAAGTCTGTATGCCTAGGCTCAACAACGATTTCTATTATTTATTGGGCATAGCGACTGCATGCACTGCATGACTGTCCGCAATTAAAACTGCGCTAATCCGTGGTAGGCTAGTCTACTCGAGGGAGCTGTGCAGGATTAATGGCAGGCCGGAGACCCATAAATCCCTGAGCAAGCCGGCCCGTGTCCCCGAGTGGCGTGATTCAATAATGCAGCAGCGGACCCCGGACAGGGCGTGTGCTGTGAACTTGTAACACACATTAAAAACTATTTTACGACTATCGTAGGCCGTGCTTAGCTGCATGTGAGGGATGATTTTAGCTGTAGTAGAATTTATAAATAAATATGTTATTAGAATTGCTACATATTCATTTAAAATTTCCGAAGTTTAAGAACGGCACTCGATCCGTCTTCAAGAATTTTCTTATTATTCACCGTTTATATATAATATATATTGAACTTATATAATCTATACTGATGGTCTGATTAATTTTATTTGCGATGTTATTCAAGTGTTTTCGATCGGAGATGATTTATTTAATTTATGTAAAAATATGAACTCGACGTTTTTATTATATAGATATTTATTTATTGCAAGCAATTTAAAGATTTTTTTACATGTGCATTCTATATAAAAAATAAGAAAATTTTAGTCTTTATTTATAGATATAGGTTTCCGGTCCCCGAGGGGTTAACTCATAAGACTACGGCCACTTCACTCGACTCGTAATTCATGCCAGAAATGTGTGCAAATCCGATATTACGTGCCGTTCGTACTTTGATTTATTGAAATTATCTCTAAGGGCTTTGTCAATCAGGTCTTTATGCAGCGAATGCAATAAACAAGAAACACTAGCACTGACATGCTCGTATTCCTGATAATAATGTAGTGTGGATTGTAAATTTCTAAGTGTTAAATTGATACATAAGGAAATACTTACAATACTTGATGATTTAAGGGGGATTATACTGGTTGTAATTTCTGTTCCTAAATAAAACAAATATATTTTTTTAATCCAGTCAAAATTATAAACATTGTTTGAGAACTAAATGTGTACAGTATAAATATATTTATTTTAACAAAATTGAGATCAATTATAATAATTTATTCTAAACTAAAAAATGTTTTATTCAAATTTTAAAATTAAAATATTTTTAATTGAACAGTTTCTTAACTTTTTTATATAATAGGAACAAATTATTTTTTTTTTTATAAATTATTTACAGGGAAACATATATTTCGTTGTCAAATATATTATGAAATGGAATAAAGAAAAAGACTAATGTTCTCAGAAAACAGAACCCTTTTATTCAATTTTTATGGTTTGTAATGTTTTTTATTGCTGTTTTTTTTAAATACCGCTTAATGAGTGCTTTATGGCTTTCTAAGTTTTCAACGTGCTGTAATGAATTTGTATATTTTTTATGAGCTTAAAACTTTTATTTTTGCTTCGAAACAATGCGCACAACTCGTGTTTATTTATTAACTGAACGAACAAAAAATAGTTACTTCTAAAACGTTATAGTTAGGTATGCTTGTCTAAAGTGCGTTGAAATGTTCATTTATACACTTATTTTCCGCTTTAAAATGACTAAAACCATCGCACAACCGACTTAGAGTCTACTCAATAATCAAGTTGACATTTTCAAGAAGAGTTTTTACCGATTACCCGTAGCAGCTTCCAAATTATCAATGAAAAATCAAGAAGAAAACACTTTAGAGGCCTCCGAGATGTACATTTCAGATTTTTTGTGGTGAAAATAGTAGAATAGTTCCTCAACTGCCTCACAATGGCTGCCGTAGATCTTTGGCACGTAGAGATCGAAGGTTTTGTCAGCAAGTGGCTCGGAACAAGGCCCCTGACGACCTGTCGGATTTGGAAGATCTATAGATCTTTGTTGTCAAATCCGAAGCGACGAGGGTTAATCACAGCAATTGTCGATGGCCGTGGCGTCGTTTATAATTTTTTACGGTTATCTTTTTGAGGAAAAAAAGGTGTTTCAGGAGTAGTTGCAGGTACTTAAGTTTTGTTAATAAACTCTCGGTAATTGACTAATGATAATGTATAAATATACGCTGAAAAAATATTATATTTATCGTACTACTAAATATCCAACAGTTGAATTAAAACACACATTTGATATTAATATTTATTTATAATTGTAGTATATGAATAAAATAAAAAGCAAATTTTCAATTATTTTAACTCAATTAGTATGCTCAGTTGTATTTCAACGCGTATATAAATTAATAATTCAACACTGTGGCAGAATTTGATTTAAATAATTCAAATCGTTTTATTGTTGCAGCAAAAATTCACGGAACATATTTCAATCGTGGCTTTCATATCAACTGATAATCAACACGCGACTATACATTTAAATATTATGAAAAGTAATATATCACTAGATAATTATTTGCACAATTCAATGATAGGAAATGCTGTGCTTTTGGGTATTAATGCTGAAGAACACAGCATTTAAAAAAAAGTTGGTGACTATCTCACTGAACATATCTCTGTTTGTCCTTTTATGGCTTTCTTTGGCAAATGGGTACCGCAGTTTTATTTTTGAAGGAAAGATCTGCGTATTTCTGCTGCCCAATAGTATAAAGCTTAGATGTGATATTCTTTCCGCAGCAGGCTGCATTGTTTTTTTCCCTAGCGCACTCAATACGTCGATTTCAATTCATAAACATAAAAAAAACAATTATTACTATTTTCACCGTATCATTCGGCGCAGTCCAAAAATAATATCAACGGGCAATGTAATTTTGAGAATTCCACCAGCCATAGCCGAGCGGCGACAGGAAAGCACGTCCCGCGGAGAAGCAGAAGGCCGGGCAGAAGCACTTTTAAGGCTGCTGAGTGTAAACAGCTCCACAGCCTGAAGACGTGCGTCTTTATTCCGTGCGATTCGTCAGGGGATCGCGTTTTTTTCGCCGCTGGCAATGCTTTTTTTACGCGCCGACAGTGTTTTTCGCCGTTTGGGGCTCGAACTTTGAATGAAATTCCTCACGGCCGTTGTCGGCCGACGAATATGACGAAGAGCACGCCAATAATGGAATTTTTTTGCTGTTTGCTTTTGTGAATGGAAAGCCCGGTTGGTTCCTTTCTTTGGGGTTAAGTGGTTTTCATTTCAACGCAAGTATTAAATATATTTTGATTTTAAATAGGATTTTTCGATCATGATTCTTGTATTTAGTTAAATATATACAAACACCTGAATGATTTCAAATAAAATTTTCTATATAAATTTATCATACAAATAACTCAGTCTCAATCTTATTGTAATATGTATAGGCAAAAACGAACCTTTTTAGCGATATTTACACAAATCGAAAGAACAAATAAAAATTAGCGTCATTTCTACAAACAAGGCAAAAGGTGTTTTTTTAATTTAATCATGAAATACCATGACGTTTTAATTATAAGGTATAAATATAGACTGGCTGTAAACACTGCATAAATAAATATAAATTTTCTGCCTTGAAGATACATGTGTGATAACGTGTTGACCGTGGACACGTGCTACAACCGGAAATGTTCCCCGCCTGCTAGCGCCACACCGGTGTGACGTGTGCTTTGCTTAACGCCATTTCCATATTGAATATATAACATATTAAAATATTTGTCGTTGGTAACTTTAACGCTATTTACAAAAGTCAACAGTATTGTCACAACTCTTTATTTTATTCCATTTTTTATTTATATTTTTTGATTTGTGTGTTAGCGAGTATTAATCAATATCTGTTTAAAATAACTTGTATAATTCATAAATTATTCAAGCTAAAAAGTATTTTTAATTAATTAATTACTATCATAAAATTCACGCGTATGGTATCTAATAAATTACTTGGCAGTATATAAGGATTTTATCGTTTGCAAATGTATTTTTTACGATTATCATTTTCATTTTACTGTTCTAGGAAAAAAACTCCAATATTTTCAGGTTCTCCTCTACACTGTAGGATTTGGTTCCAACGCATTTTTACGTTTCAATTTTCTGCCACTCAATTTGTAATCAACAAAAAATAAATTACATTTTAACAATTTCATACTGGATTTAGAGACGCCGCCGGGAGAACAGGCGCGGTGCGTGAAGAGGTCTATTTTGGTTTTGTTAAATTAAAATAGATTACTCTATTCGATTTCAATTTTACTTCGTGATAATACCGAGTAATACAGACCGGCTGTAATCTTTCAAATGCTTTCAGCGTTGAAATGACAATGATATAAATATACTTACGCACCGCTTCTTATGGTGGATTCCCATGCAGTTTACTAACCTTATGGAAAGGCCCTTAATATGCATTTCTCAGATTTATTACTTGTTAACATGCGCTCGAGCGTTATCGATTATTTGCCTTAAATATATTTTTTTAAATAAACTGGATACGTGTTTGATCGTTGTAGATATGGATATATTTATAGAAGATATATATAATTTATTGTATGTTTATTGGATAAGTGGTATTCCAAACCACATCGAAAATTTTGGTGATAAAGTTAAAAAAATAAATTATATTTATAGATTAATCTATATTTTTAGTTCATTAAATATGTTATTGGTTATTGAATGTAGTGGAGTTGAATTTTAAACGTCAGATTGGCAGTATCTACAATTTAAGTGGCATCCAATAGATTTTCAATTATACAATATAAATATATATATATATATAAAATTCTTAAGTAAAAAAGTATCAAATTTGATTTAGGTATATTTTAATGATAATTTTTAGTTACTTTCAAGCTAGTCAAAGAAATATCTTTTTGCAAGAAAAAACTCTTCTGGTGTATTGCAATGTATATATACGGCGTTTCTTGAAGGGTTTCTTTTTAGATAGAAGGAGAAGTCTCGAATTATTATGCAATCACTTAATTAAACTTACGCATGGTTTGCACAATATCAATAAATTAAATAAAATGGCGGACAACCCGCGGTATTTAATGCGCGCCTCGGGCCGGCAGCACGTAGGGGTACTGTAATTTTTTCTACGTTCAATTAATTCTCCTCCAGCGGGCCTAGCTTCAGATGAGGCCGAAGAGGTGGCCCGCGGTACCTCCGGTAATTGCGGCCTCCCAAAATGGAGGCTGCCGATTAGGCGGTCGTGTGGGACGTGCTCTGACCTCTGGCACTGGCCACTCCGGGCAGGCCTGCCGCACTCGAACCTCCCTGAAAATTATTATCAATGAAATTAATTCGACGATACATTCGTCGGTGTAATATATACTGTGTTATTAGAAAAAAAATATACCTCGTACTTTTGATGTATAGTGTACTTTTTATATACTTCATCAAGTGCCTCCCCTCAGAGGAGGTTGGCGACCATTACACTGAGCATATACTCATGCTGAGCCCAAGCGACGGGATGAGGAGAGCGGGGAGTACGTTTTATATTAGTTTGCAATTTTTGCGTAAAATTCGAAATAAAAATATTTTTGAAAAGTTTATTGGGTATTTGTGTTATGTGTATGCAATCTAATCAAAATACATAAAAGTATTTTAATACCGTGATGTGCTATTTATGTTGACTCTATTGATGTCGCATGCTCACAATGAGCTCAATATCACAATAATGGCGATTGTAAAGCTCTATGTATATTTTATGTTAATTCAAAACTTTTTTGACATAATACACATAATTACGTTTTATTTATTTTATTAAATACTAAAAAAAATATTTGACTTTATTAGTTATGTATGTATAATTGGTTGGAGTATTTGGTTGCGATTGCCGTGGAGATGTTGCCGGTGTTGTGAGACAGCTTTTTGGGGAATTTTCTCGTCGCGAAGATGCTTGAATGGCTGTTTGAGTGCGTGCTAATTCGGTCGTGGTTCTGGAACCTCGGCAGTCGGTTGGGCGTCCCTGGGCCGTATAGACAAACCTGGGAGTAATTTAATTTGGAGAGCGGGCTGCTCTTGGCCGGGCGGGGCGGCCAGGAGCCGTCGTGACTCGCGGCAGCGCCTATCTGCCATCGCCGGCGCTTCAATTACAGCAACAGGGGATAGAACCATTTTCATAGTGGCTGCAGTGAACTTCAGCTTAATCCCGGGACTCTGACGAATCAAATTACTTATGTAACGCATTGCAATATTATTTCACTCTTCCAATAGCTGTTATATTAGTATAACGACATCTTATCCGAATAATATGAATTCTAACATATACATTTACGCTACGGCAAATTGCTTTGGTGTTACCTTTTATCTTATAAATAAAATGATACAACAATGTGAGAACGCTCCTTGGTGAACTTTACTTATATAAAAATTAATGCACTTCTATTTTAATATTACTTGGTAGGTTATATCGTAATTTCATTTGGCCTTTTTACGAAAAAAGTAGGTATTTAAAGATACTTTTGAAAATCTATTTTGTTAGTTTGTGAATGCAGTTAGTTAGATGTTTCAATGTTGCATGCATTGCGTGCATTGCATACACACTACAATAAAAAAAACTCAAAATTTAAAACATGTGTTTTTGATAAATCAACATAGAAAAAAATTCCAGCATTTTTTTTATTTTCAGTGCATCCCGGCAACACGCTTCGGTTTAATAAACATCAATTACAGGCAATAGCACTCCGCGGAGAGAGATCGCAGCCTCCTCCTAAAGTATAGCCTTAATTATTGTTATAAATTGTAAGTTATTTCCTGTAGCCCGGTGGATAATTGCCCGGAATCACGTTCTGGAGATGTAGAGCCTCGGCCTGGCGGGGAGGCATTTTTCATGACGGCTACCTCGGGGACCGGCTTCCTGCCTGGAAGCCGCGGCGCGCGCCCCGAGCCCGCCACCGTCTCTCTCAGCCTCTACAACCAATTATATTTCATATAGTGATTTCACGTTAATTAAAAACGGATAAAATCACAACAACAGTACGGATTTTTAATTGGTGATACCCTGAAAGTCCGGTCTGATTCAAGATTGAAAATATTTTGTATTATTCTGATACTATTGTCAGTTTTCATTCAACTGCACATGTAAAATATGCGTGTGTAAAAAAAATCTTTATAATGATAACACTGACTGAATGTCTGAACGTAATGATTTAAATATTTATAGATATCATTTTCTCAAGCATTACAATAGAATTTTAAAAAATTGTAAAACTTAAAATATTAACCAAAAGGCCAAAAAAAAGGACGATAATATTGATTTGAAAAATCGCTCGAGACGAAAAAATTCATATTTGAGCCGTATTAAACTATTTTTAATACCACCATAAATTGTAAGTCATTTTATCAAAATATATAATCAATAAAAAGTAATACAACCACTTAAGATTTTTTTAAAGATATTCTAACTTTCAAGCCTTCAATAGAGAGTAAAAAAGTGAAAAAGCTAAGTGTATCACCTTGTAAGTCACCGTGACTATATTAAAAGATCCTTTGTACAGTGTTGCCATCCAGTGGTGTAAGGACTCTCTTGGTAGAGGGTCCGTTAAGCCCGTCAATTTGGTGGCCACTTTTTTTTTCTTTTGGCATTCTCGGAGCTCGGAATTTATAAAAAAAAATTCTTGTTTAATATTCTGACGTCCGGCTTGCGATGTGACATCGTAAAATAAAAAGATTTTAACGACCGGATATCAATTTTCTTTTTCATTTAATATTTTTGATAGCCTGTCGAATATCTAAATAATATAAATAAACATTGGTGTTAGCTGCCGGTAGTTTAGGGACCAAATGTGCAAAACATAAACTCGAATCGGCTGATAATAATGTTAATGTTAAAAATTGACATTTTAAATATTACAACCATTATATTATATCCTTTTCGTTTTTCTTGAAATAAATATTATGTTATAATATTCTACAGCAACATTATAAAGTCGGGAATAATATGATATTTTTATTTTTATTTTAAGCTAAGGTCTTGGCAAATATTGACTGATTTCACCCCGTACAAACAAATTAATGATTACGTATTTAAATATTTTCGTATTAAAAAAAAATGTATATTGCTCGGGTGAAGGTATTATAGTGCATCTCATAAAACAAATAAAAAGACTATACGTTATGAAAGATGACAGCCCGCGCAGTGCTCCTGTGCAATTTCCAGTTTCGCGACAGCAAACTCGACTGACAAGATAATAACGAAATGGAGGAGCAACTTTAGGAGGCGCGGAGGAGCAGCCCCTCCCTAGAGAGGAGGGGGAGGAGGCCGCCATCGTCATTAATCCGGAGTCGTGCGCGGGACCGCCGCTCCTCCGCTGTTATTAAACTAAAAAAAACAACAAAACCACGTGGGCAGCCCGCGCCGACCTCCGACGTCACTTACGAGCCGACATTCCGATGAGATATTGATGATTTTATGCTACCGGCTTGTTGCGATCTCTCGGGCAGGATACAAGCCCTTTCAGATGTCATAACTTTCCAGATTTTCTTTTTTTTTTGGTTATTATAAGTTTCATACGCTGTTCATGTTCTGTCAAAGTTTCGCAGTTTAAAAATAATCGGAACTGGGTAACATTTATGTTATATGAAAATATCACAAGTGTATTTTTACTATTATATAATAATTTCATTGTTACCACTTAGTATGCTAGTAAATTTTCTATTTAAAAAATGACAATAATAAATTTTCTTTGTAGTTTTTTTTATGATTGATGTGTACATAATCTCTACCGAATCTAAATTATCATTGAATTTTTGTATTTTTTTTTTATAATTTGAGCACGATTGTAAGAATTTTCGCTTTGCTCTTGCAGATGTTCCGGGAGCAGAGGATAGACGGAGCCGGCCTCCCGCTGCTGACGGAGGAGCACCTGACCGGCCCCCTCGGCATGAAGCTGGGGCCGGCGCTGAAGCTGAGGGCGCAGCTGGCGGCCAGGACGGGCGCGTGCTCCAGGTGCCGCCCCGCCGCCCCCGCGCCGCCCCTCCGGCCCCCCAGCGCCAGCAGCGACAGCTAGTGCTGCACAACCACCCCACACACACGTGCAGGTCACACAGTCAACACGCGAAGATGCAGTCGAACGATTGAAAAACAAGCCGTATCGAAAAAAAATGAATGCGAGGTGTGGCAGGTAGTTACGAGTGTGCTAATTATACATTAAAAAAAAGCTATCAAAATATAAGGGTAGCCAAAAAAAAATAGGGTGCTTTTGAATACAACGGATTATTGATTGAAATGATTAAATATTTTGTTCGCGTATGTGGATAAGGTGGATGCGTGAAAGGAATAGTCTCAAAAATTAGGGGTGCGTTATTGAATTGTGGTTTCTGACTTCCTGTTAAATTGTGTGTTATTAAGAATTGTTGTAACACAAATAAAACAAAGAATAATTATATTTTGTTATAGCATTGATAGATGTAAGTATTCAGCGTTAGGGTGTAAGCAAACTTTAAACATGAAATATGGATGTATGGCAGCTGAACTTGGACACAAAGTTTAAAAAATATATATGAATAGTAAATATTTGAATGATTTTAAATGACATGTGTGTTCAACTCGCATTGCAAAATGCGCTATCGACTATATGCTCGTTAATGTTGTGTGAATATGTTTAATCATATAATTAATAATATCATAATCCAGTCTTCTCCTAAAAATTTTAATTGTAATAGTTCGTTTCATTTTTTTTATTATTAAATCTAAGATAAAAGACTACTTACTATTCGTCCATTGTATTAAAACATATCTAAAAATATTAATACTATAACAATTAATGTGACTCACTACCCTGTATGACTTGTGCACAAACGTTATTATTGTAATTTATTATATTATATTTTTGTTCCTTGTGATTGTTATTGAGGTAAAGCGATATTGATTGCAAAAATCAACTTTACAGGTTATAATTAAATGTACCTTAACCAGTATTTTATATTGAAATATGCTAAATGGCTTTATTAAAATTATTTAAACTAAGTTGACCGTCAGCATCTGGTTAAATATGAATAAAATAAAATATATTGTTTCCTTCGCCTACTGTCAAAACACGCTCATAAAAAAAAAAGTTTTATTATCAATTGTCAATAAATTTAAAAAAATCCGGTCTCAGTTAAACTGTGAATTAGCTTTTGAGTAAATTGTGTCGAGAACTTTAAACAATGAAGTAGAAAACATATTCCTAACTATAAATTTCTGATAGGTCAGATATTTACGGGTGCTATCGGCAAATTATCATGCAATAATTTTTTGTCGAGTTCTAACCTAATCTTCATATATATTTATACGACGGACAACACACACGCGTATTTTTTTTTAAAATTTTAGTATTCACAAATTTAAACTATAAAATATTTAAATTGCTACAGACAAGATTTAAATTTAAATTTTGCTTTTATCGTGTGTTTTTTCAATCTACAAGAAACCAAAGAACAGCTTTATAAAACAATCTGCTTTTATTGCTATTCCTAACTACTTATTCGGTCATAATCTGAAAATAATTATTTAAACAAATAAATTATTAAAAATAATTTATAATGATTCGAGCTTACAGCCTATTGATTATTAATAATTTTGTTATTGTTTCATATAGATATTTTAAGACTTCCATGTAAAAATAGGCAAAATTGTAAAATACATCTTAAGCGTGTTTTGTCAGGAAGCGAAGGATCGTTAGTGTCTTCCTAAATAATGATCGATATTATTGTAACTACTGTAAATGTCTAAATATTTGTAAGACTTAATATTTGTGTTGTGATTGAAGCTAGAAATTAAAAAAATAATGGATATTTTGTAATTATTCTCGAAGTGGCAAATCAAGCATTGGTGAATTCTGTTCCTAATTTTATTTTATCTCTGTATATAAGTACGTTTAATTTACGACGCTATTCAAATGATTGTACTTAATTTTCAAATTGAGTTTACATTATACCTTAAACACCTACTTAAATAGTTTTAGTATGAAGGCAATAAGATTGAATTAATTCAATGCTCGATTGAATTGGTGTGTTCTTATTTTATTTACTTAACAATATATTCACGCTTACCAAATGTTATACTTTAGTAAATGTAAACTAAACAAAATTTTCCTCTGAATTTGTTTAAATCATTCTAAAATGACGTCCCTAGAAGAGCTCTTGTTACTTTAAATTGTAATGTAACCTTTTTTTTTATCTTGATATTTGTCAGTTAGCGCAAAAAATGTTTAGAATTTTTATTAGGTTATTGGTTTTTAGACTTGCTCAATTTCTAGTTAATAACGCAGTGTATAAAAAAATAATTTATAAAAATGCATCGTTTATGTTAAAAATGATAATCGTTACGTGTATATAAATATTTTCTGCAGGCGATCTTGTAAATTTCATTTAGGAATTGTAAGACTATTACAGTGTACCTCGTTATCCGATTGAATTCTTAAACCAGATTTAATGCGAGTTTAGAGTGAACGATTGCACTGCTTCTACTTACAACGAAGTAAATAAATTGACTGATTTTATTACTTTACCCATCGGGTATCGGAATGCATTGTAATGTAATATGTATACTTGTATATTATGTAAGTACCTATTTTTCATTTTTTGGATTTTAAATACGAAAACATCAAAATAAAATTAAGATATCGACAGCGTGAGTATACATGGTAATTAATAGACTTTTCTAGATTGTATTTAAGCATGGCAACGACTTAATAAATAACTAGAACACATACACATCGACACCTTCAACATGCCTGCATTTTATATACATTTTAAACAAAGTATTTCAAAGTTATTATAATTGTTTTTCATGTTTGTAATGTATTTAAATTATCTGTTAAATAATGTGACCAAATATACGACACGCCTCTAAAATATCTTCTGTGAAAACGACTCGATTTATCCCGATTGCGATATTTTTTTTTGTTTGTTGATAAACCAATGTTTATTACCCGCTGAAAGCTTATTATTAGCACAACTACACCAAATACATTATTTACGACGATTTCTAGTATTTCACAATTTAACTTGTTCCTTGGGCATCCTCTATATAACACAGCCTCAAACTTTGTAGCCAAACCTACAGCCATGTTTTTAATTTTTATACGTTTCGAAATGGTTATGGCCGATTATTACGAACTGAAATAGACAAGATGATATATTTGTTATTGTTTCCGTCATCTTTGTACGTCTTTTTTGGGTGCAGAACCACCATGGTTTTATGCATTGACTATTCCATTTTAAATCCCATTGAAAGAGCTAGAGATATTTGTTAAAATATTCATTGAAGCAACATTCTTTAAAGAACGATCATATTACTAAAGCATGCGTCTTAGTAGGAAATGATTTTTTTTTAAATGTAATTCATAGTATTTATAATACGCAGATTTTTTCGTAAATGAGTATTTACTAATCGGTGTTATGTTTACGGTGGTTAAAAAACAGAGGTATTCTTTCTGATACTTTAATTAAATGACCTTCAAAGTATTAAATATATTATTATAAACTTGTATTATGTATTGCTTGCATATAAGAAAGCTTATCCGTTTGATTTGTTTGTGTAAGAATTGTGTAAATTGTAAAAAAATGCCCATGTTTTATTACGATATACCTGTGAGAATAATGTATGCTTCAACCCTTAGAAACTGCTTATGATTTGAGGTTTTATTTATTAAGTATAAATAATGTTTTTCGTTTTATATAAGAATAATAATTGTCACGAAAGAAAATATTATTTATTTCTTTCTAGGTATTTATATTTTCGAATAAAATGTATTATGTGAATTTCAAAACAATATTTTATTTCAACTCCCATTTATTTTATATTTTATAGGTGATTATTTTATTGGGGTTATTTCACATTTAAATTATTGAAAGTAATTATGAGCTTTTAATTCAGTTGTTTTTTTGGTGGTCATGCATCGATAGAGACCTTTCAGATATAAGACCATGCTATAATGTGAAGGTTTTCAGTCTTTAAAAACACCGTAGAATAAAGAAACCTGAAAAAATCCTAATCTGATAGAAATCCTGAAAAAATGCTTGGCAAACTAGAAAAATCTATAGAGTTGTAAATTTATAAAATCAACGAATATGATATCAAAATAAAAAATAAATATCCCACCGTATAAATTAAACCGAAAACTTTCTCAGATTTAATTATATTAATTTCATTGCCTATTTATACTTTTAAGTAAGATCGAAATTGAAAAAGGCAACAATATCGATATATCCCTTATCGTTTTTCAATTATAAATACCCCCTCATTCGCTTTATGTATGTATATCGCGTATGTTTCGCTTTGCGTAAAATAATAAATAAATGCATAAAAATATAAAAGGATGGACATGGCTCTAATTTTATGTGAAATGTGGACGTTTTATTAACTCTGGCTTGATTTATCAAAAGTCTTTCGACGCGCGATTTCAGCTAGTCCTCGTTTAGCTTTCAATATATTTCAATAGATGGCAGTAGCTGTGCTTAATAATACGTCATTGCGAAAATAAAAATAGCATTTAAAGTTATAAACCACTAATTACATACTATTTCAGCACAATACACGTAAAAACATCACTTTCATATATTTGGCTATCATTAATTTCTATAAAAATCAATAAATAAACTGGTCGATAAAAGTTAATACTTTTATGTCTATTATTTTAATTCGTATCCAAAAAATATAGAAAAACCACAATCTACCAAATCACTTATTTATTTATTGTTACCTAGACTTTTTTTTAAATATTTTGTATTTTTGACAGAAAAATTAAGTGATCCTACTTTTTATATTTTGACGCAACTAATTTTGCGAATATGTAAAAATTTGGTTCGTTCACGTATTTTTATATTGCACATTATTTAGTAATATATTTTTTTTCTACGTTTATGTTCTAGTATATTTTTTCAAGCACTTTTTAACGTGTTGCAGACTTACGACATATTTGCAATAAAAATTATTTATTAATAAATTATATTATACGAATGATTGTAATCCAAATAATTAGTAAACTTTTTTTTATTCCTAGTATATACTAATGATAAAAATGTGAAATGTAACAAACTGGTTACTTACCCAACCTAACATTTTTTGTTGCGATATAGCTTATTGATACCATTGACTCCATTTTCTCCTTCCAATAAATATTTTAGATTATTTTGTTATGTTATTGATTTTTTGATGCAACTATCTATTTTCACCAAAAATTTATCAACTTTAAATTCAACAATTCTTTGTACGAACGGCAAGACCTACTGTGTGGTTTCGTTTGCTATAAAATGCAAACCTGTTGCAATTTATTTAGTTCCCAGTTTGTTTTATTTTTAACTGCATGTCCTTGCAGCATGCCACTGGTAATTGGATTTGTTGTTAATAATTGAGATTTAATCAAAATTTAACTCAAGGTGGGGAAAATTTTGCAACATTTTAAATTATTTTTTTTACCGTACCCGTACATTTGTTTTTTCTCATCTCATTTGGTATCGTATTCTTTAAAAAATATTAAACAACAGTCTAGTTCGGTTGTCGGTTCTGCCGTGGCGTGTGTAGCAGGCTTCACAGGATACCCTAATCATTGCTTCGTAAAAATATTTTTAAAGTACCATTAAGGAAAAGAGGGGAAGGTAAAATACATGCATATTCTGCTATGTTTCATTATATCTTTATTCACCGAAAATATTCTATAAAGTTGTCAATTTTACATAAAAAATAAATTGTTCTAATACTCTCAATAGGGTTAATTGAAAATAATCGAATGTTCTAATCTCTTCCTCCCTTAGTACACCATAAATTACATTGAATAATTTTATTAAGTAATGAATTTATACGGAATTTTTAACTTTGCTTGCAATACAATGATAGGATAGCGTTGTAATTTTTTTTTTGTTAACTGGCAAATAATAAGTTATTGAGCAAAGTATAAAGTAAAAACTAATCGAACATTTTATATCTACAAAATAAATATAAAAAGCGTTGATGTATATTAAAAATTAGCAGCAAGAAATATATTTCATGATTCAGAAATATAATTATTAATTTAAAATTACAGTAGTCAAATTATCGATCTATCTCTAATCTAAATAATATTGAATATTGACAAGAGCAGCAACACTCCGCGCGTGGGAGGCTGGCTTGCTGTGGTTCGCGTCTCGGCTGGCCTACTTCCTGAAACAGGAGACGGGGTTGAAGTAGCACTGGCGGTAGCGGGTCTGGCGCTTGTCCTGGGGGGGCATTATCGGCGGCATGGCCCCGTTGCCGTTGCCCACCGGGCGGCCGTCGGCGCGGAGGAACTCTTCCCAGGGTGACCGGATGCTGAAAAACCCACCACAGATATAAATAAACGCGAGACACAGAAAAATCCACACTCAAAACAACAAAGAGAAGCCAAACGTCTTGCAAGATACGAAAAGTTTTGAAAAGTTGTCTGAAGAAGCCCTTAAAATACAAAAAAAATATTGTAATCTCGTATATATTTTTTGGTTCAAAACTCGACATCTTCATTGTTAGAAAAAAGTATTATTGCGTAAATATTATTATTGACAAATGTCTAAGCTATAAAAAAAACACAAGTTTAGACATTTATGTCGACTACATGTGTCGTTAGCGCCATCTGTGTGTGAAACCTAAAAACTGAGTTGCGCACCTAGACTATTGATATCGCGTATTTAATATTAAATAAACGATCGTGAGTACTGCGAAATTTTTAATTTAACCATTGTAAGAAATCTTGTATATTGAAATAATAAAAATTATAATATGTATTAATAAAAATTGTAATACCTTCAATAATTATTCTCGATTCTTTCCAATATGAATTTTAATTTTGATGAAATAACAATGAAGATTATTTTTTAATGTTATTTCTAAAAGCGTATGTTTATTGTAAAGGAAGGAAATATATAAAATTCTTTTTTTAACATGCCAGTATATCTGTTCAAGTATTTTTATATTTTTCTAATAATGATATCCTATAACAATTCAAGCATACTTTGTCAAAACTTCAGTTTATATTCAAAAAAATATACTTTGGACATTTAATTAAGTCATCAAGAGGACGAATTCTACTAACGGAAAATCTATGTTTCATTTGAAAGTATTATTTAAATAACCTAGTTACATGTTACAATCTCATAATAAATATACGATTCTTAAATTATAAATTAAAATAAATAGACATCGAAGAGTGGGGACTTTTATTATTTTTCATAGTAATGTTTACTTACAAATGATGAATTTAATAAAATTTAGGCTACTAGAGCATTTTCTTTGAGTGTTAAATGAATTTTTTTGCTCTTCCATTCCATTTTCTGTTTTATAAATAATCGAAAAATGAACGGTAAAAGTTCAGCGTTTTTTTTTCAGCAATTTCCGTCTTCGGAGCGGAGGCTGTCCTGGTTTACCACCGGCGCCGCTAACGGAAGGAGGTTCTTCCGGATACAATTACTATCAGCAATGTCACAACCATTTGACCTGATTTAAAGATAGACACTTCAATATTCTCACTTGACGAGATGAACTCAGAAATATGCAATCTGATTTGAGATCATTTTATCAGCGTTGAAAGGAAATCATGGCACAGTTTTAGATTGCTACTTATGAATTGAATTTTAATATTTCTATAACCACAATCAATTTTAATGTGACACTTCCGGCATTTGAAAATTTATAGTTTTAGATCAGTGCTTCTCAGAGTGGTCCCTACGGACCCCAGGGGGTCCTTAGAAAATTAAAATCGATTTGGGGGTCCCTGAACAACGTCAGGGGGTCCGCGCAAGGTTTAATATAAAATATGAAAATTGTGACACATTTTTATTAATATGGAAGTTAAAATAAATAACAATGAATACATTATTTGCGATTTTTACGTCCTAAGTAAAATATAAATATAGACAGGTGCGTAAAATACAAGTAATAACAGGCATCGCGGTGAGTCAGGTAGGTTAATACAGAGTCAATACTTGCACCAACTAGTCTATAATAAAAATTTATGTAGTTTTTCATCCAGAGTCCGTAGGCAAGTTTTGACTATGAAAGGGGGTCCATTGGCAAGTTTTGATTATGAAAAAGGGTCCGTGAGCCAAAAGAGTTTGAGAGCCACTGTTTTAGTTGATAAAAAAAAAACTTTTTGCTCTTTGGTCTCGGATTGGAAAGTATCTAAAATACAAAGAATTGGAAATTGTTGTCATGTTATGTTAGTTGCATGGTGGTTGGGAATGCAGTTTCTTACTTGTTGTAGTTGGCATATTGCCGCAGCAGCTGGACCTCCAGGGCGGCCAGGGCGGGATCATCAGCGGGGCTAAGGTGGTTTCCACCCTCCCCCAAGCCACCGTTCACGGAACCATCCTGAGAATAAAATATATATATATATATATAAAAATATGAAAAGCCAAATTACTACGTTATCGCGATATATTTATTTAATTTTCAAAGCAAATGCGTTAATTATTCAAACTTTACAGTTCGTGTCACGTGGATTGTGAAAATCATAAGTTGCGTAATCCCTCGCACCGTATTGAAACTATGAGGCAATAAATTTGCATCAGAACTAAATCTTTTATAAAGTTGGACAAACAATTTCACATTTCGTAAAACAATGGCTAATATTTGGTTGGATAAGGCGGGGATAACGCGCCAGTCGAGAGGGAACTTTTTCATGATCCATGGAGCTTTCACGCGCGAGGGCCAAAGAACAAATCAAAGCTCGGATAAGACTGAACGTGTGGAAGATTCAAATGAGATAATTTAGTGATAAGCTCCCATATGAAAATACGAAGAGCCTAAGCCGCAGGATTGTGTATTCGAAGGGGTATTAGTCCCTTTGTTAGTTTTGCAAATCGTTATATTTGATTTTGGGATAACAAAAATGTAAAGAAGATTTATCCGTGAATTTGTAATATCTCAGAAACGCTGGTTGATAAATATTGAAAATTATTTAAAGCTAAATTGTTCAAAACAAACATGTGTTATATATAGAATAATAAAATGTTTGATTTTCTGAAAATTTAATTGTATGTCGTCAGAAAAGGTTAATATTAAAGTGTATCATTTCTGTAGCAAATCGGAGTAGTATGAATTAACATTTGATATATTTATTAGAATTTTCTAATCAGTATATGTGTTATGTTAATTCTAAATAAACCATGACTTCTTTCTCACATAGAAACCAAGTGGAAGCTATTCACACATAAAACGATGAGATAATTGTTTTTTTCGAGTCACAGTTAAGATTGAACCCAAATCTAGTTTCTTAATTTTTTCGACAAATTATTTATATTGTATTATATATAAGGGTGCATCCGATATACTTAGCTTCTAGATCATCGTTTTGTATATGAATTAATAACCCTGGAGAGAGATTATTACTTATCTTACTTATATAAATAATATTGAATCCATATTGTAAAAAAAGTAATAATGATTTTGGTAAAACTAAATTCAATTTTGTTTGATATATTACAAAAAACATTTTAATTATTTTTTATCGGTAGTCCTTTTTGCGGAAAGTCTTTTCACCACAGGGTGCTACAATTCCCATACAAGAGTGTAATAACCATTTTTATCTTTGATATTAAGTCAACTTAAGCCTTTTTGTATGGAGAACATGAGAGTGGCATTAGAAAACCATAAAAAGTATCGATCGAAAAAATAATACGTTCATTTTTTACTTGTGTGTAAGAGCGCAAAGACGACGAAAGCACTTGTTAAATACGAGACTTTTAAAATTAACTATGTGGTGTTTTAAAAGTAGTAAAATGAATATTATTTTAAAAATGTGTTACTTAATATACTGTATACAGCTTTTATTTGCGCAACGCATCAAAAACCGCTACCAATTAGCTTGTTAAGTAAAGCACGTTTAAATATAAAAATCTCGACATCTTAGATTCAGTTTAAGTCCTGAAATCAATAAAGTACTCTATTAAACGATGAATGGTTGATTATATAATAGTAAACGGATATTAATTTGTAATTTTTATAATGAATGATAAAGTAAAAACGATGTAAAAAAATACCATTGGTAAAATATTCCAAGTATTTTCTGTAAACCGAAAAACAAAAAAGAAAAGAATCTTTTCATTTATAAGTGCAAATTGGTACTTATTTTTCAGGTGAAAAGTCAAGGGAGGATTTTAAAAATAGCGGAAAAGAAGAATACTACACGCAAATACTAAAAAAAACCTTTGCTTGTGAGGTTTTTCTCCGGAAATTACACGTGAGGGTGTATCACGTGTCACTCCAGCCTTGCCCGTGCGGAAGATCCGTCAAGATTGATGCTATTATAATCAAACACAACGATGTGTCCTGAAAAAAACGTGTTTATATATAACATTTTAGCAGCGAGAAAAATCAACAAAGCACCAAGATCGCAGTAATTGAATTTCGTTTGTCTCTTGTCAAATTACCCGTTGAAAATATGGCGACCTTTTGAAATGACATATTTTAAAAATACTTTCAGAAAGCAAAGTGTTTTTTAAAATATTGAATTGCATCATTGTAAATAGTCTCCAATTTTATGGATTTTTAAAGTGTGTATACGCAATTAAGTTATTTAATTTAGAGGATATCCATTTTTTTTTAAAAACACCTGTGACTGATTTTTTTGAGCATTTTCATGGATATTGAAGTAAAACAGACTTATGATAAGCTTTGAATGTCTTAGAAAATTGTCTTTATTTTTCCATATTGTGATTACTGAAAGTAATAAAAATATATTTTACAAACTAAGGCACAGTATTTTCATATTTTAGACAGCCATTTTCTACGCTAATTTTCTAGAAACCTCTAGGCAATGACGCCACAGCGGTAATACAATTTCAGAGCGTAGAATCCGATCTGTTTTAACAGTAAAGACGGCGAGCTGTGAATATATTCTGGAAGTAATTGCATTTGAACGAAGCATTTTTTTACGTAAAATTTCCCTCAAAAGGACTGCCCGAGGGATCTCACATTTTAATGGAAGACGCTTGATTGTGTTCCGACTTCTTACCAAAGAGTTGCGGTATTTTATTTTACACCGGTGCATATTATATCTGTATGGTAAATTATTTAAATTGATTACCTGTCTTTTTACCTTTATTTAAATGAGATTCTCTGACGTGGAGATGATTCCTGAATTTGAATTTACTTTATCACAGGGTAGGTATTTTAAAGTGCCACAGAAGAAATTTGAGAGAAAAATCTTGAATATTATTTAATGTAAAAAAAGATTATTTTGTATATTTGTACTCTCGGCACGTTGAGCATGAACTTAAAAATAGAGTTCCTTTTTTTAGAATTTTTTAAAAGGTCTACATATTATCTGATGATTTTCTTTATTCAAGTGGTGGTTTAGACTCCTCAATCAGTGTTTCTCCTACCTGTAAGACATCCACGTAGGCAGGATCAGTCCGAGGTGGACGGGCGGCGCAGACTGCAGCTCCCAGCAGAACCACCAGCAAGAACCCGGCTCCCAGATTTCCAGTGCGGCCCTGCATTCTGACTTGATGGTGTGAATCTCTTCTGCAATACCACCAAAATATAATTTCTAAAAACCCATACAGAGACTCCTTAAAATTTCATTTAATATTAACAAGTTTTCGAAAAATGGCATTCGCCCAAACAAGAACTGAAACCGACCCTTCAGGCTATAACCGTTGAAATTTACGTTCACGGCTACAGAAGAGGCTGCTTTACGCCCATTCAAGTGCCAACACGTGGAGTCACGTAACAATTAGGTATAACGTGAAACTTGGTTTTAATTAGGCATAAGATTAGATGAAACACTGCTTCAAATTTATGCAAATTTAGAGAAAATAACCACTCAATTAGTATAGAATTTAAAATTACAGTTGATTTAAGAGCAAACTACTTGATATTTGTTTTTGTTTCTAGTTTTAATATTTTTTATAAAGCGATTATTTAATCCTAAAATTCATTTTTGATTTATTTTGTAAACGTAAATACTTGAGAGCCAAATTATATATCCATCATAGTTTTTTTTAGAATTCAATTCAATAGTTGCTTATGCTAGTTTCAATGTAGATATTAAAAATGTGTAAAATATTAGTTATGAAGTATATAATTTTAGTAAGTGAAAAAGACTGTTTCTCATTAACTTTATAGGGTTTTCATCTAATAAATATATGAAAGATACAATACAGAAGTGACATTTGCTTTCCTGAACAAAATCGCTTAATTAAATAAGGATAAACACCCGATAATGTCACGCTTCTTAATATATTTGCCTCAATCAATGTGTTGATAATCCGTTATACGGGTACTTAATAATATTGAATATGATTCATTTCTCATATATTCAATCAGTAGAATGGTCCCGTTTCATCCCCCGTCGCCTATAAGTAATGTTATTCAATCATAAACCGTTGCTAGGAGACAGTAGGTGAGCGAGAGGTGAAGGGTGTAATGTTTCAGGAAAACTTGTTACGTGCCCCATGGCTTTATTATTGAGAAAGAGGTGTATTCAATTTCAGTTATAATGGTTTCCGGCATTGACCCCGTAACGGGTATTTTTCTTAACAGAATCCAAGAGTATTAAAACCAACAATACCGAAAACAACATAATTCAGATTTAATCTGTTAAAACCCTTAGAACTTTTATTTATTTTTAATTTTAATTGAAACGCCCTGTGTAAAATTGTAACTCATAAAAAAATATTTCTCAGTGTTTTCAAATACACACATATTTATGAAAAACCAATTCCTGGGACGCAACTGAATAATAGTTTATGTCAAAACTCACAGACATATTTAAGTTTGACACAACCGCAATTTCTTCAAAAAGCTTGAAAATTTCAGTATCATTTCCTCTTTAGATCCATTATATTCTAGGAGTTATTTAACTGTCTACATACTGAATAAACTGAGGATTTTTTATATTAAATAGTATTAAATTATTTTTGAAAAGATTTAAAGTAAACATACTTGTAAACAGTATGTGTTACAAAATTACAAACATTCTAGTTATAGGTTCATTAAAATTAAATAAATTACTCTTCAGCACCAAGCATAGCGTAAGTTTCGTAATATTAAAACTTATTATAATGTTTAAGAAGACAGGGGTTCTGCGGAGTTCTCAACATCCTAGGCTTTATAAATTTTGCAACCCCAAGCAAGGGTTCTTTGGCATCTTATAGAAGAATTTCCTTTAATTACCTGTCTACCATGTTATCAAAGTCGTGACGTAACTGACTATTTTACAATTTAATATAAACAAGCTACGTTGGGAACAGTGAACTTGGTTGTTATCCTTTCTTTTTAATGTCTTAAAAATGTATATCGACCCATAAAATGTCAATAAAGATCATCTTCAATTAAACTAAAGCAGACGTAAATCAACTAACGTAAGCTTTGGAGAACTTATATGTCAAGATGGGCATCGAACTGGGGATCTCTCGACCAAGAGTTTTACTACTTTAAACACTGACCCAACAAGTAAACTGTTACCGAGATAATAATGAGTTCTACAAAACGTAATATTTTCGTATACATTCGGCCCAAAACTGGAATATAACGTGGTTTATTTCTGGAATCATAGGCTTATTTATTGTTTAGGACACATCGCAAGATCCTTGGTTCCTATTATCAATATCAAATCATAGTAATATTTAGATTTTAGTACATAGCTTGCAATCACCGCAAGCCACTGAATACGAGTGTACTTTACCAATCAATAAAACAATAAAGCTCTAAGGAAATATATAAGTGCCTTTTCTAGATATAAATATATGGAAAAAATAAAATAGTCATGTTTATTACGAGTGTATATTAAATACAATTAATTATTTATTAATACTATGGTATGAAGGTTTTAAAATTGTAACAGAGTGTTTCAGTAAAACAGTTAATACTGCAGGGCAATGAAGTTTGGAAGGTTTGTTTGTCTTCAATCCACATCGCTGGCAGGCCTCTGAGGGTTGGCAAGTTTTAATGGTTTAGTTTCCCCTCCGCCGATTGATTAGCAACAGTTTAATAATGCAAACTGAGTATTTAAGGCTAAATTGGTCCCCTGCTTGCAATATTCAAACTGAATTGTACGCACGCGTCACGACATTTGAAGAAGAAATGTTAAACCGGCAAGCATGGAGTTAATTTATCAATTAGTTATACGTCATCTACTTCGTCTCTTACGGTAAAGCATTTCCACTTTGTTTCTATTAGGATTCAGCAAATGAAGTTCTGTTACAAATAAGTTGTAACGAGAAAAATATATGCTTAAACCATGTAGAATTTATAAACACAGTAGACCTCTTAGATATATATGTGTATTCTATGAAAAATAATATTACTAATATTTTATGACTGCATGGAAACAGGTAGTAAAGCCAAATTATTAAGACTGGTCCAGGATAGAGATATGTTCAGTGAGATGGTCACCAACCTCTTATGATTATAATAAAATGATGATTAATATAGCACTGAACATTCGGTTCATTTAGTCATTAATGTTATTATATTGTGCCTGAGAATTACATTATATCTGATTTGTTAAGATTGTGCATAAAAACTTTATCTGCCTTTTGGTGTGATATATTTATAAAAGAATACACAATGCTCCATTTTGGAATTGGATGAAAATATATTCATTTTTAAGCCTTCAGGTGCGGCTATTTTGACTATAGCAAGTATATCTTCAATATTTTTTGAATACTACAGTACAACGACGAAAGACGAAATATTTACAAAAATATATTTTAGATACGAGGTATTGTAAAGTTATTGCCAACAGACTACTTCCATAGATTAAAAATATTTAGTCTACTTTAAAATAATAATTTATTACCCAAAAGCATATTTCAGGTCAGTAAGTTTTCTTAATGATTTGATATAGATGTTTTAAAAATTATTATGATTTAAATTGATTATGTGTGTAAACTTTTGATTATTAATAAACATATAATATAAATAATGAAATAGAAATAAAATCGGAGAATATTTTCGTTTCGTTCGGAACTTGTTTCAGTTCACTGAAACAAGTTTCAGTGCGTTTCAGGTTTAATCCTCCCCGTAGAGCTTAAGCTGGTGACAGAATAGCATTTTCTTATTTCTTGTAAAGATTTGTTTTTAGTTTCGACAGTCATTTCCATTATTCTTAGAATTGCAAAGCTTTGCTGAAAAGCTTTCAGGTAACATAGGCTTGGATTTTCCGTCAGAAAATGTAAGGTTAATCTGGTTGTGCAGGAAAAATCTTTTGAAATATTTTGTAACTTATCAATAGATTTGATTTAATTGCCTGTCGGGACAGAGAGGGTGGCAAAGCAATTTTTTAAATGGGGACTTTACAAGACAATCTCAAAGCGTTCGTTTGGAAACTTTCAAGATAGCCGTCGTTATGACGTATTGTTAGCGGAAACAGTGCTTTTTCAGATAATTTTAAAATACAGATAGCGGAAATTTCAATAAACCGTTTCAAATCATTTAATGCGCAATTCAGATAAATAAATCAAATTGATTTGGTTTATTTGTTTAGTGAAAATATTTTTTTTATGTAGGATTTGAACAATTTGTAAATCCTAATTTTGTGATAGCCAAAATAGATACACATAAATGTGTTTCCTTCTCTATTGCTGGCTTTTATCTTTATCATCAAACCATGATAGTTAACGATCGATTGCTTTTATCGTATATCAAAAAAATATATGTAATATATTTACATAAAAATAGGTGGGTTCATAGGTTTATGTAGTCTTTGTAAGAGTTGATTTAGTTTCATGGGTGTTGATGTTTTTTAACTCAATAACTAAGAAACCGAATCAACATACATATACATATTTTTATTTGCATGAACATACAATTAGTAATCGAAACAAATAATAATGCTTAAATTTATTTATAAACAAGTACGTTTGTTGAAACATTTTCTAAAAACATTTATTGAATGTTAAATCACTTGAAAAATAAACAATTGGTTTATTGGGAAACTCACTCTGTTGTGTTTTAGGATTTGGCAGAAATTACTTTGCGATGAATAAATTAAAACTATGCAATGTTTTAGAGTGTAATTAATCAAATTTGCATGAAAACTACGAAGTCTGTAAATAAATATTTACATTCAAAATTGTTGGGTTGTCGTGGTCCCTTAACGAAACCAATCTGGTTATTTGATTTAACCCAGGATTGAATATTACAATAGCTTAAAATCTAAACTCTTCAATCAATAATCGTAAAAAAAGAAGACATTCGTTATTATTAATATCAATTAAATTATACAAATTAAAATTATAATAATAACCAAATTATATGTTAATTGGTTATGTTGTAATATTTTTTAAAATCCAAAGATATATTTTGAATGCACGGAAAACTAGTTTAATTTTTATTGCTTCATATTTAAACAGCAAATATTTTATTCTATAATTTTAAAAAAATTATAAAATAAAATTTGCTGTATAGAATCAAAATTAAAATTTTTCTATGGTTTCAAATATTTTATTGCAAAAAATTGATAATCTAAATGAAAGTAATTAATGATTGTCTTTTTTCCGAAATCGTATTTTTTCCGAATCTAAAAAAACAATATTGAATAATGATTAATACTGAACCCCATAGTCAATGAAGTACATTTCAAAGAACCTTCGATGGATTCCGTTATAATAACATTACTTGGTGAGTTTTATTTTAAAATAATAACACGAAATTGAATAAAAACATTATTGCACTCCAAAAGCAATTACCGCGAAGAGTAATAAATGAAAAACCTAATTGCTCCGGCCAAGACAAACTTTATTACAAGAGTCGCTGATCGAGAAGGAGGCAGCCACCGGCTGACCTGGGATCCCATTATCATCTGCTAATGGGAAAAGAAGCGAGAATATTATGGGGTGATATAAAAATGGATAACTTTGTCACCACCCTCGAGCGGAGAGGCGGGTGTAGAATGTCGTGCTTCATTATAACTTATAACTTTGTATTATGTAAGAAATGTGGAGAACAAAGTGTAGAGCCTCAGGAACTAATTGCTTCATTGTAGGCTACTTATAAGCCTTTGAAAAATGCATCCCTAAAGACGGCCATTAGGCGTATAATTATAGACTTGTTGTATTTTTGTTACCAGAGAGCTTTGATGCAAGCTTTACATAACTCAACAGTGTAGTTATAAATATTAGTAAAATGAGTATGAAAGCTTTAACACAAGAAAGCAATCTTGAGAATAAAAATGTAAAGTAGTAGCAGAATTCTGTTAAGCAATACTTGAGTTATCCATGAAGTATTCTCTGTCAAAAATATTAAATAATTAAGTCATACATGTTCAGTGGTGCTTATTAAATTTTCAGTCTAACTTTATGAGTATTTTTAATCATTTATGTGTTGACAAATCAACTTTTTCCATTTTTGCTGGTGTTTCGTTAAATGTATGGGATAGCCCACTCGATGGCCCCGAAAATTTGAGCTTTTTGTATAAGTATGACGTCACTGACATGTGAATGGGATCGCACCCATGTGTTGTTTTCCTATTTACTTCCAATTTACTTCCAGTTTTCGAGGTAATTCTAGTGCATGTGTCGTGTTTTAAATAGTCCCATGATACTAGTAAATAATTTTTGTGCTAAATATTTGGAGGGCACAATACAAAGGGTGGGGCATTCCTAGTGTTGTCTATTGATATAGCAAGTGTTATGGGAACTGTTAAATAAGAATAATACATTCATATGGAAATCTTATATCTTTCTATGGTAGATTTCAATTGGAAGTTTACATCAATATTTATTGTTTATTTAAAGATTTTAAACGTGTGATGTGAGGTGCAAAAGCTATATGATCTATATGTGAAGTTGATAAAGATAGGTTGTTTTATTGAATATATGTTGAAAACATATATTCTATTTATGTTTATAAAATAAAAAGTGTTTTTGAAGTACAATAACGAAAATATTTTTTAAAAATAATCATAACAAGAAATATCTTGTTTTTCAGAAACAAATATTATTATTTTGGATATTTTTATCTGGAAAAATTCTGTAATATATCAAAAATATAATTTCTACGGCAAATAAAGAATTTCATATAATAATATGTCAATTATTACTTGGAATATATTTTCATATTACAACGATGTGAAATGTTATGATGTTATTCTAAAAAAAAAACATCTGGAATCCCAAAAAATCTTATTCTTTTATGAATATCATTTAATAACGCTGAACAAGTTGTGTTATTTGAAAAGTACACGTTTATGGGACATGTGATCTTGTTCAGGTCTTTTCTTGCGGTTTCAGAAATAACTTCTTTTTTTTTTAAATATGAAAAACTAACCCTTGTTCAGCTTCGTATTCGGATTAAAATTTCTTTCAGTTTCAGCTTCGTATTAAAATTATTTATATTAAATTATTCTTTCTAATTCATTACAATCCTTTCGCAATCAAAATTTTACGGTAGCTTGACTTGTGACATTTTAATAAAAAAATATTTTTTAATTCGGCCGTAGGAGATACATATTTTTATATTAATTTTTGACATATAAATTAACTTGTGTGATTCATAATTGTTGCTTGACTCTAGTTACGTCAAATAATTTTTTTAAAGTAATTTTCTGATCACTGAAGACCTCGCTCTATCTCTTAAGCAATTTGTTATAAAGCGTGCTCAGTGTAACAACAATATATAGAAACACATTGATTATCATGTTTAATATAATTTTAATGGTATATTATAATTCAACTTGTGACTGCGTTATTTGTTTCATTTTTAGTATTAGTAGAGAACAATATGTAAATATAGACCATATATTATTCATTTTATGCACATAATTCCAAAACTATCCGTCTCCAGCGGGTCAAAATATTTTCAGATTTCTTGAGATACGTCTTAGAAAAAAATATGTTTTTATGTGAAACAAGCATTAAGAGGGAGGTCGCGATCGCGTTCCTTTACCTTTCGGGGGTTATTTCTTATTCAGGTCATCGATTCCATTACATCAGAAATATCGCAAAAAATAGTTACAAATTACGTTACATGTGACCAAAAAACATTCTCATTCATGTAACATTTTTCGTTGATAACGATTACACGACTATCGGAAATTTAATAACCGAATTTTCAAATTCAATTTAGTTCAAATTGAGGTTTTAAATGTGAACACTTTTAGATAATAATGTTTTGTAAAGTAACGTAAGAACTTTATTTTTCTCACTAAGAAATTTTAATTAAACATGAGACATACTTTAATTGAATAGTTTAACCTGTAGTTTTGATTTGATTTTAGATTTTTCTGAATAATAATAATGTAACACATATCCTCCAACTTTGCATTGATAACATTTTTTTAAGAATATAAAATATTATACAGAAATACCTTTAATTATAACTTATATTAATTTTGTAAGTAACTGACGAATAATTGATTAAAGTAAAATTTAGTGCTGGACGAGACATAAATACCGATATTTATGTTGTGTCAACTTTTGTATTCGATAGATCCTATCACTAGCTGTAAGATATATTTTCAGGACAACTACAGGGTGACCTGAGATATTTGTCTCATGAGAAAATATTTTATGGGTATTCTTGAAATATTACGTGCTTAATTAGAAGACCTATTTCATTAATTGTTATAATTTCTACTTTATCTTTAGAGCGATGGCCGTCTGTGATATCGTACAATAAATTTTATTTGAAATATTAATTTCTTCATTTGCCCTTCTGTAGTACGTGATGTGAATAATTTAAGCAAACGAGGCTTTCGGGCAAACTTTGAAATTTTTTCAATCAAATGAAGCCTTCAAACAACAATTTCCTTGTGTTGGACGTATTTGTGTTTTATTTGGGTCCAAAGAATTTTTTATTGGTCTTGTGAATATTTCAATAATTTTTTTTTATAAAACCTACGTAAATTCTATTTTTGGTTTTGATTGTGTGTAGTATTTTCATACATCAATATAGTAACTGTAAAGTATATTATCTATTTTTTCATTGGTAAATGTAATTACCTTCTTTTTTAAAGTAAAATATATTAATTTTCAGATGACTTTTTAGTCTACAATCAATCATAAATAATGTCTTTATTAAAAAGTTTTCATGAAAATATGAAGTTATAATCTTCAAATAACTTTTTGATCTACAAGTTTAATGTTGTAACATCGTAATATTTATACTATAATCTTTCTGTTAACGTGTCTCTCTCAAGAACAGTAACATATTTAGTAAGTTTTAATTCAAATCAAGCGAGGTTATGTGGTAAAGACTGACGAACAGCTTGCGGAAGGAAAGTGTGGGAAGACCTTCATATAGTTTGAGATAAATACCAGATTGTATGTATGTATGTAAATAAAATTACGCACTTATTGAATTATGTAGACATCAGAGTTAAGAACTCTTACTTGATGAATTTACATATTATCATGTTTAAAGGGGTAGAAAACTGTTAGGGAAGTTGAAGTCAAAGTAATAGAATTGACTTAAATACTATAAGTTTCTATGTAAAGAACCTCCCTTGGGAAAATGAATAGTGAAATTTCGGTTTTCTTTATATCTTCAAAATTTAGCCAGTAGAAAAAAAAGGTGACATAATTATGTATTAATGTAATTAAATGTTACATTATATTGATTTTTAAAGATTTAATACTTGAAAAAAATTACTGGTTATTTTATAATAACCAAACATGATTAATGTAAATATTTTTGTGTAGTATTAGTATTGTTAAAAAATAATTTAGTATTGATATGAATAAAAACGTCGATTTAAACATTTTTAATTAATCCATAAAACAAACTGAACCATTATAAAAAAATTATTACGAAATGGAGACTTACCAACCAATGATTTTAAAATATATATCAATGATAAATAAGGATAAAAATGTAATTAAAGCGTTGAATGCTAAAAGTGCATTTTAAAACGCGAGTGAAAACCTGTTGATCAAAATATTTATTACCTTATCACTGTTTGAGAATGTGAAAGTTAGATTAGGAATACAGAGGAACTTTTATTTAATTATATAATGCTAAAAAAAATACTAAACTCTGAATTTCGTTATTTAATGTATTAAATTTTACAGGTAGATAGATGAAGAATGGAAAGTTTTTATCTAGCAGTAAACCATCTACGTTTATTGAATTTGGTAAATATTTAGTTAATGAAATTAAATTAAATATTGCTTAAGCTTTAGGGGTGAAAATTTTAAAATGTGATTATAAAGTCTGAGAAACAATTTCAGATTATTTTGTGGCAGTTTGTTTTATACAAAATCGAGTTACGTCCTCTTCAAATACTCATTAATATTATTAGCATAAATGTGGTGAAGTGAATTTAATAAAATATGATAAATATTTTTGCTGTGATTCGTAAATTTGAATACAAAATTAAATTTACAAAACTTAATGTTTTTGTAAGTTTATTAAAACGCTACTAAAAAGATCTGGTGGGTGTGAAATATTCAATATACGAGTATATAATTGAAACGATGATAATCGTTTTGAAGCATACTTTCAGGAATCGAGGCATGAAAGTTTAATTCTTTCAATCATAGCGTTGTTATAATAAAGATTAAAAAAAAAAATTACATTTGGCAACAGATAATTTTTTACTATTTTACGTCTGATCCAAATTACAAAATCTTTCATTTAGCTATTATAAAAAATATGATAAAAATTATTAAAGTATTTTTACAATAAATATTTTAATTTCAAAGAAAAAAAAGTTGCCGGTTTTGCATTCTCAATTGTAGAATAAATCCTTCTACGGATATCCCCAAGAAGTTGACTTGCTTGACTTATTTGCATAGGAATATAAGAAGGTCCACGCAAGGTCTTCTGCTAGAATATATATTTTTTTCTGCTAGGAATTTATTTTGCTTATTTGAAAAACATATTTACTTTAGTAAGACGACTTGCTCGCAGCTTTCCCACTCAACAGGTTGAAGCCAAGGAATTCAATTTAGAATATGTTACAATAACGTGAATGTATTCCTTTCAATTGTGCTTATAAATATACTGCAGAAGATTTCATTTTAAATAATGTAATAAATTACCTCGTGGAAGTTTTTATTAAATTTGCGTTTACTCAAGTATTCAGAACAAAGAAACAAATTGAATAGCTGAAAAATATACAACAATACAAACCTTTAATATAATACAGGTATTTTCGTTATAAAGATTCAACCGAATATATATAAAAAATGAAATACTAACAGCTGTATTAGAGTGTATTTATTTTTTAAATTAACAAAAGTGTGACCGATTTTTTTTCTTACATAACGAAACTGCTTAATTTTTTAACTGCAAAATACACACACCCATAAAAAATTAATATTATTTTTAATATATTCCTTTTTAATGAAAATTAATTCAAATAAATTATCAACAAAAAAAATTTCATATATCTAAATGCCACTAAATTTTAATAATTTTTCTATTTAATTAACTAGTAGATTTTTAAGTTAGAGTATGCGATAGTTGATCGAAGGAAAAATGTGAGTAAAACCATACCTGAATGTATTTATTGAAAATTGGATAAAGGTTTCGGAATATTAAATAACAGTTTTTATTCTATTTAATATATATATATATATATATATATATATATATATATATATATATATATATATATATATATATATATATATATATATATATATATATATATGTGTGTGTTATTTTACATTTGTAAAATAAGGTATCCTATTTCGGTCATATTTTTCTAGTAAAAAAAATAAAGCCTAGTACAGCTGATTGTACAAGGAAAACTCGAAGGAAAAATAGGCATTGGAAGGAGGAACCTAACATGGATGCGGAACTCACATCGGTGGCAGAAAGTCGGAAGTAGAGCCAAATTAGTATGACTGGCTCAGGAGAAACATATGTTCAGTAAAATGGTCATCCACCTCCTCTGAGGCACAGGGAAAGAAAATAAAACTATATGAATCACCCTGAATAAATAATGTATACCTATGTATGTAGGTTTTGTCTGAATAATAGATAATTTAATCATCTGTGTTTGAAAAGGATTTTCAAATATATTTAAGGTAATTAGTTTTGGGTAATTGAGGTGTGCGTTGACAATATTGGATAACAGGGATAAATCGTCCGGTATTCTCACATTACAGTGATTGATGATATTTAATCAAGGCACAATGAAGTTGTATTGTGAAAGGTTATTCAAAAAAACAACAGACGAAAATTACCAATTTTTTTTATTTACCTAAAAAAGAAATTCTGTTGACTTGTGATATACCAAAATATTTTTTTACATATTGATAATAGTTTTTTAAAAAATATAAATAATAATTACCCGTTGAAATCAAATATAAGATTGCGTTATTGGCAATGTATATTCGTTAATGTTGATTTAGAATTAACATTGTAATTTTTAATGTTTACAATTATATTTAAAAATTAATACCCAACCCATTTTTCAAAATACATTTTAAAGATTTGATTTTACAGATACATAATCTAAATATAAAATCCCCGTCCCAATTAGCTAAATCGATAATATTTAGTTTTTTAAAGATAAATAAATTTAAATATTTATTACATAAAAAACTCATTAAATTCAATATTATAAACCAAAGATTAGAAAAATTACATCTTACATAAGCAAGCAAGTGATGCTTAAATAACAGCATAATGTCTCTATTAAATTCAAAATTTTGCATTTTTTCCCTGAAGTTTTTGGACCTTGACTTGCTTTATTAAATCTTAAAAAATTCTTCCCCTGTTGTTACTTTTTAAAGATGTGGATTAATGATATTTTCGTTTTTTATATTAAAAATGTTTCTTACAAGTTGTTTAATCCGACAAATTCTTAATAAATATTATAGCCTGAATATTTTATCATATCTTGGGACCGAAGACGTTTTATTTAAAAAGACGTTCAATTTACTGTCAAGTATGTTAACAATGCGCTATTAGTGACCAACTGTTATGATTAATTTTTGTTTTTACAAAGCTATTTTTACAAAGATGATGATGAGACATGATAAGATTCGAACTCACATAATATTTATGATAATTTAAGAAGCATTTATTAAGTATTTAGTAGTAGACATATAAATACTAGCGTTTTCAATCATTTTTATAAATAAAGAAAAAAGTAAAATGACAAAAATACGAATTTATGGCTTTGTGCGGTTTGTAGTAGTTAAATTAATAATATCTACATTTTATAAATCATATTAAGCAAAGTGCATTATTTTTTGTTTAAGAAAATGAATAAAAATATAAAGAAATTACTTATTTTTATCTTTTTAGTGTATGCCAAAAAAACAGTAAACACATTTCCTCAAATGAGCAGAATTTCAGGGATATTAAATCAAAGCCTTACTAGTTATAATAAAATAATTAAAATCTATAATATTTTTATTAAAAAAATTCAGTTTGCTTATTTTATTTACAATAGTAAAAACAAGTTTAAAACTGCGATCGATGATAATTTTAATTTTGAAAAATATCATCATGAAATCTTTTATTAGTATTTTACATTTTATATAAAACCCAATTTAATTTTTAAAAATGCAGTGATCAGACCAAGCAGTTTTTTAAGTGTATGTGTATATGATTCCACGTACCTTTGAGCACACACTTGTTGACAGCAGCCAAGGGTGCAGAGTTTCAGCAAGGCTCAAGGTTCTGGTTTCAGCGCAGGCTTCAGCAGCAGCTCTTCCACCGGTCAAATACAAAGTGAAGGCTCTCCCTGCGAGGCGCTCTTTTATAGGCGCCGCGAAGCCTTCCCCGGCGCCTACGCGGAAGGCTGTGGGGAGGGGGCTGGACTACCCTGGCCTGACTACACGTATTTGCTATAAATTATACAAGTTTTTAGATTAAATTTGTCGACAGTAAATTAGGTAATCGATTCACAATTGACACACCGAGAAAAATCCAGGATCATTGATTTTCACGATACCAGTGAAAATCAAATCCACGTCTCCACGCCTAGCATGACATGGTGTTCTAACTAATCGAGTCACGGTGCTATTTTACTATAACTGGGCCTGGGCACATTGGTTCATATGTAGAATATGATTGTTAAAAATTCTTGATAAACGGAAGTGATTCGTTAGTACAAGGGTTAGTACACCGGCCGTGTAAGCCAGGGGATGTGGGTTTAAATCCCACACGTTTTTTTAAATCATCTTCTATGTATGAACTAATGTGCCTAATCATATAAGAAATAATTTTACTATAATACTGTAGGTATGAGTTCAAATAGTTTTCGATGATTATTATATAAAACATGATGACCATAATTATCTATTGTATAGGTTCGAAATGTTTGTTAACTAAAAATATTGTTAACACGAACTCAAAACGCAATATAAAACATAATGATTCCAGCAAAAAATACTATTGATAATCTGAAATATATATTTAAATAAATGTGATGATGCAATGTAACTCAGTTAATTGTGACCAAATTACACATAGGTTTTATTTTCGCAATGCATTTAAAAGATAATACAAAAAACCACAAAAAAGTTTGATATTTACATTACGGCGCATACGTCGAGTCTGTAATCAAAAAACGCGTTTTAAACCAGAATTAAAACAAAACAAATACAACGTAATCAACAAAGAGCCTTGCAAAACCAGCATCCCCTACTTGGGGATGCTAACTAACCAATCAGCGCGTTTCTAAATCTGTGAAAGAAAAAACACATAATTTTTTTATGTTTGTTACATATACAGTATTTTTTTCAGGTTTTGTGTTTTAATAAAGCCTTATGAGATTTGATCATTATGATAAATGTAGTTAATATTCATTCATCAACTTTAATTAATTTCACTGAGCACAGCAGATAACCGAAATTTTTCCTAGTATGGTTAATTCTTGAATAGCACAATCAACATTTCATTTCAAGAAATAAGTGTATAGATAATAAAACCTTAAGCAAAGAAAATAAAATATGTTTGACTTATGGAGGTTTTTAAAATATTGCTATAAATATTGAATTAATGCGATTCAAAATTTATTTTAAGTATATTAACAAAAACATGCAAACTAAATTTCAAATGTCAATTAAACAATCAGTATTTCTAATATTTAAAAATGACAACATCTTAAGGACCCATGAGAATGCAGCAAACAAACGAACCATTCAGAACATATTTTTTATTACTTTACTAATAAAGAAAATTAAAAATTTAGTTATTTAAAAAAATCACGTTATTTCATATAAATCGTTTTTATGAAAATGACGTTGTATTTTCACAGAAAAATACAACGTCATTTTTTTGGATTTTCTGCTGCAAAAATCACGCCAAGCGTAGATATTTGCTTTTTACTGAAATTGTTTTCGTGTGTATACTGTAGAGATGCTGTTTGAAGTACGGGGGATGAGATTGAATGTTTGCATGTGTATCATTTCAGGAAGGACTCGTCGCAGTGAGGCTGTGGTGGTGCATTACTCTGTGAATCACAAAGCAGAATCAAAGGTCAGCTTCCAGCATAATGCTAGTCTTTTGGCGTTGTTTTATACTAAAAACTAAGTAATTACTTGCATGAAAGTCCAATGAAAAATATACCCAGCAATAATTCAAGAAGTATACCGGTTACAGGAGAAGTCTTCATTAGTGTTTATATTTTTAAAAAGTTGTTAATTTGATTTGCCAATCAATGTAAAAAAAAGTTATACACATACATATATTTTTATTTCTGAAACTCGTAAATGCACGAGCTTTTCCTACAAATTCTGTTTATATAGACATTTTTTTAAAAACACATTTATTTATCGAAATAAAATGTCTTAAGTAATTAAATGTATTATAAACGAATTTTGAGGCGAATTTCATACAACCTAGAATTTAATCCGTAATGATAAACTTCAGGGCGACCTTCGAAAACACGCCATAAATAATTTATAAACGTAAAGAGAATGTCGAAAAAACCACTTTTCATGGGAATGAAGATCAAATATCGATCACTCGCTGATAGAGTGTCAAAGTGTAGGCTTTAATGATAAAAATAATATATTGCGAAATATACTCACATGCGAACATATATTTTATGTTGCATATTGCGAATTGCTTTTAAGAAAATAAAGCATATGTTCACGTGAAATGTTTTTAATAAAAATTCATTTTTTTAATATTGGCAACGTGTGAGATTGGTCCGGGGCTTTATAAAATCTGTCATTAGGTTTTTATTTTGTAATGACAAATCTCGAGCAATAATCCGATTCTAAATAGATATATAAAAAACTCAAACACCCAGTTCGACTAGACATGGAATAATTAAATAAACAAATTGAGAAAACCTTGTGCAAAGAGTCCTTCAAAAATATTGGATGTGTTTGATCTCAAACATAGACTTGTGCTTGTCAATTTTACATTGATTTTTCACAGTAAAGGTAATAATTATGATTAAAAAATATATTAATGAGAATTTAATAAAGACGGACCAAAATTAAATTCCACCCCCAGACGCTCTATATTTTTAGTTAAGTTTCAGGTGATACCAAGTGAATGTAGATACTGAAAAACAGTCAATATGTGTGGCAAATAAACAACATATTTAAAAAGCAGCTTAAATAGATTATTTCATAAAATTATATTTAAAAAGCACTTGAGTAGTTCCAGTGAAAAGGATTTTTAAATGATAAGTTTCAAATTCACAAAAAATGCAATTAATTGTGACTAATTGTCTAACAATAATATGGATTAATATAATATGGGTCAGAAACAATATATGTCTGTCAGCACAGGCCAAATATTACGCCAACCTTTACCCAGTTACTAAAAGATGAATATAACAATTTAAAAATTTATAATTTTTAAGCTAAATTAAAATACTCAAAAGTTGATATTAACTTGGAAAAGTTTTACTAACCTAAGTGCGAATTCTGAATAATCAAATAATTTAAAATGCAAAGTGTGATTTAAAAGTTACTTTACACATTTTATAAATGCCATCGCAGTTATTAATATTTAACATACATTATTATTGATAATTAAAGTTATTCTGAAACTTAAAACTAGTCGATTGATTGCTTGAATTAAATATTGCATTTTTTTTACCATTTCAAATAGAAATAGGCGGTTATCGATTATTTTCTACATAGATATAATTATATATAAATTTATAAGTCTGCGTGGCAGTTTGATAATCATTGTTGAAATAGTCATTGGTCAGTCGATAACCGCGTGATCGCAGATTAAACAAATTATAAAAATATAAATACGTAATTGCAATCAAGATCCATATATTCAAACCCACGAGCTGCAAATCGCCAAATTAATCACCGGGAGCGAGAAATGAAATCGAATTTGAATGCCGTTCATCAGGATCATGTCTAAATTGATTTTCGAGTAGGAATAAATCTACTGGATGGCAATATTTTCGGCGGTCCTGGAGCAACTGCGCAGAGCCCTATCAAAGCAAACTTGATTATTTTCAGCATGATGGATCACCGACAGGCCGGATTATTGCCTTCGGACAATTGCCGTAATAGAGGCCGCCGGCTTATGATAACCTACCTAATCGGAAAACAATATACCGAATTACCTGTATACTTTATAAAACGGTTGTTGTAAAAAAACAACTCGTTTCAAATCGATCTACTTTGCAGCCTGAAAACCATTAGAAAAACTAATGGTTTTCAGGCTGCAAAGTAGATCGATTTGAATTTTTTTTAAATATTCGTATGAAACTTTTACTGATATATTCATAAAATTTAAAAATTACTACAATCATATTTTGCCTTGTGTTCATTGATATAAAAAATAAATATCAAAACATGTAAAATAATACATAATATGTAAATGAAACGAAGATTTCCACGGAAATGACTCATGTTCCTGAAAACCTTTGGGTTTCCTAGAATCCACAAATCTAGGCTTCGGTGAATTTCCTTAAGCCTCCCTACAAGGACAGTGGGCGTATTTTCCCCTGTGAGTTAATATGTTCGTATTATTGATATTTTTGAACCAAACAGTAACAATGTACGAATATTCAGAGCAAAGCTTTCGGTAAATAAAACAAAAGCTTCAATTTTTTGATAATTAATAAATGAATATCTATCATTAAATACTCTGAAAACTAATAATTCACTTATCAAATAATTACTACAAAGTTATCGTTTAGTTTATTAAGTGTCTACCATTTAAAATAAGTAAATCAATTGAAAAATATAATATTTTTAAATTGTCAATGGTTTTTCAGCACTTGGATGAAATTGCAAAACGTTTTTTAAAAGCTCTCGGGTACACATTGTGGATCCGAAGTTTTGCTTGTGTTTAGAATTGGATTTCATCATGATAAATATAATTAATTTAACTTATTTTGTACCACGAATTAATAACCGCATCGAATTTAATCTTTTTAAAATACAAATATAAAATTTTCCAAACTATAAAATAAAACAGCAATATTAAATTGGAGAATTATTAATTTGATATTTAAGGGTAGAAAACAATAGTAAGTTACTCAGAAGCTTTTGAAAGCTTTTGTTTTGCTGTATTGTTTTGGTAATTCTATAAGTGTGTATATTAGAAAGCTTTTAACTTAACTGCATTCTACAGTATGTATTTTGGGTGGTTTCCTGGTGATAAAACAATGTTTTATAACTTATAAATAGATAAAAGCTAAGTTTAACTAGATAGTTATATTAATATTACTTTGAAGTTTCTAATGGTGACTAAAGAATAGTAAAATATACTAAACGTTAGCAGCTAAATAGTTATTACACATCATAGATATAATCGTTTGCAAACATAATATAAAAAGATTAAATATTTAATATTAATCTCAGTGCTAATGAAAAAAATTAATAATTATGGTATTTACTAAATTACCATGATTTTTGAGTTTTTAAAATCAATTTTATATCGAGCATTAAAAATATTATTTTAAATTAATTTATTATTGTTTTATATATATAAAATAGATTGTGCTTATTCCTTTGTGAAGATGATTGAGTCCTAAATCTTTAAACCGCGTAAGAGCAAAGGTTCTCCATGAAAATTTATCTGCAGTAGTTTATGGAATTTATCAAATACCACTAAGACGATTGTGTTCAAAAATCAAATTTACTGTGATTCGTCAAACAGACCTCTGTCTACTTTGATTTACCACAAGTAATAACCCATCCTATAGATTTATCAATATGTTTAATGAAATATTGAATTGGACATACATTATTTTATTATTACTTTGGTGTTTTACATGTTGTAACAATAAATTAAATCAACATTTTTATTTATTGAATTTTTGGATTCATTGTTACTTTTAACTGTAAAAAAGAGAATATGTATTGGTATTAGAAAAAAAATACTTTTGAGATTTTTCCGCATGTTTAGTTTTTTTGGTGACCGGTTTCGCAAACCCTTTACGTTGGCATTATCTAATAGTTACATCTTAGTTTATTTGCAATAATACTAAAAACGTTTATGTCATATATTTTAAGTCTACAAATTTATATTTTTCATTTCAGAGTTTTAATTTTAAATCTCACAGTTTCACGTCATTGGACAACGGTTTTCAGCATTAAACCTAATACAAAATATTAAATCAATTTTTATTTCCATAAGCATGCTTACTAAGCAATTTTTTTAAAAATTCTAATTATAAAGCAAACTGTGATTTGATTCCACTGACACGTCATGGAATAAAATAACGACTTTATATTTTTCATTTTAATTATTTGATTAAGTGCATTCCTTTCAAACATTAACTGCAGCGATAAAATTGATTCATCTCAAAAATCAGAAAATGGTATTTATATTCCTCGTGCATAGTGCATTATATTCTGATAATAAAAACAGTTTTTTTATTTTAATTTTCTTCAGTCTAGAAGGCGCCTCGTATTGTGTTGGTCGTAAATGTAGTCGATTTGCTTCAACACCCGCTGATTTTGTGATGCTACAAGCATAACGTTTAATAAAATGGAGACATTAAAAACCTGCAGAGGTTGTAAGTACACCTCGAGCCACTCAAAGTATTACCGACAAGTAGTTAAAACTGATTATTTATATTTTTTATTAATTTCTCCGTGATTGGAAGACTCATAAACTGAAAAAAATATAGTAGTTCAACGAATCTATAAGCTATTTAACAAAAAAAGGATAGTAGTTTTAAATCAAAATCTGAAGTAAGAATTATTTTTTGGGCAAACTTGTAATAGAACTTTTTTTCATATTTTATTGCATTCAAAAAAAATCTTAGAATTAAAACCCGAATCCGCGTTTATGAAGACATTATCTTTAAGACAAGACAATAAATAATAATAAAAAAACACAAAAAGGGAAATGATGTTTGTTTAATCAACAGTAAAATCTACTTGTAACACAATTATTTATAATATACTTATTGCTAAGATTGTTTGGAAGCAATAAATACAAATATATTTTGTTTGGCGACTAAATATATTATCGAAATTGAACGAACCTAATTCTCAACGTGAATACAAACTCAAGTCCTCCCATAACTTAGCAAGTAGACTTATATCTAGATCTTTTAAATATTATATAATTAACAATATTTTCATTTTTATATCACATCAACACGTTGACGTAAATAATTTACGAAAAAGGTTTTGAAAAATATTTACCCTCACATTGAATTAGGCACTCTTCTTTCAGAGCTTATTTTTAGCATTCAAATTAGTGGATTAAACAGCGTTTCGGAATATCTTACAGGAAAATCGAAATCACGTAAATATATAATTTATCAAGACAGGAAAATTGAATTTTGGGAAAAGGCTTCGTTTTAAAACAAAAAATATGTGATAAAGCTTAAAAATAAATATGAATATAAAATACCAGCGTGAAAACGTAAAAAATAGCAAGATATATCAACGGATTCGTCCTGAAAATGTTTTTGATCAACTACCCTCAACATTTGCTGCTTGGCAAGCATGTCAGCATAACATTTAGACACTGGTAGCTATTTTAATTTACAAAAAAAATGCTTTGCAAGTCCGAGACATTATGATGATAACTAGAGTACGCAGTTACCTTATTTTTATGCATTGTTTTCCCAAATAACTATTTTTAGAGTACAAAGCAAAACCTGCCATAGGTATTTTAAACAAAAATAAATATCTGAATTTAGTCCCAAATTTCAAGGAAACCCCAAAACAGCTCTTTGTATAAAATACTGGTTCCCAGAGTGGTCAGTATCGACTCCCAGGGGTCGATTTTGGCCTGCAAGGGGCCGATGACAGCGAAAAATTAAATTGGGGGTCCACGAACTGTAAATGGGGGTCTACGAGAGTGGATCCCATTTAAGCAATTCATCACCAATATTGAACCTATGTACTTACATAATAATGCTGTTAATCCTGCATTATGGACTATCGCAAGAAGGTTTTTGATAACTTTTCCATCTTAATACCACATGGAAATGAGTTTCAGTGCAGTTGTAAACCTTCTTACAAAAAAAGCAATAGTTATTCAATGTTTACATACCGACATAAAATATGGCGCACCCTGTATATCATATGTCAAAAATATGTTTGAAGATGATGAATATGTAAAAATTTCGATCAAGGTCTACGACAAAATAGTTTAGGAACCTATGGCATAAAAGAACTATATTAAATTTAACGTATCTAAATAAAATACTGTGAAAATAATATTTTTAGTTGTTTACTCTAAAAGTCAAAGTAAGTTTTACAAACAAGAAGGATTTATAGGACACGGGCTTCGTACGTCTACGACTCGTATAAAATCAGAATAGAACGGAAACACCGGGCTTTTCATGCAAGTGGTAATCAGCCCTGGTGGAGTCGAACCTCGAACCCCGTGCAGGTGTCCGGTTTTGTTCCTCCCAAGGCAGGGGTAATTACGTACCTTTGTGTAACCGGTAATTAACCACCGGTTACATAATCAGAGAGCCCGACGCCTCTCAGCTGAAGAGCGCCGAAAATAGGGGATCGGGTTCTATGACGTCACCGATTATATTATTCCGGATTGGTCGATTTCAAATTAGCCATGTATATTTGTGAAATCAAATATTTTGCATAAACGTGTATATATAACATATTAAACTCAAGGGAAGTAAAAAAAAAAAATTTGTTCCACTGAGACTATTTATCATTATCTCTATTGAATCAACCTTTATTGAATCAAGATGCTCTTATATTACTAAAAATAAAATCAAACCTAGAATACATTGATTTGATATTAAATTAAAATCATCACAAGTAAATTTAATCAGTCTTGTACCTGTTTCAGTTTGGGTGATGAAGATTTGCATTGATAGTGTCGATAAAATTATCTAATTAATCATTTGCATAAAATAATTAAGATATTATTTATTCTTAGATGTATAAAAAATTAAATAAACAACACTAAAATCAATAAAATATAAAATATAATAAAAAAAAACATTTATCTGTCGTATGATTATTTTTTAATAAAGTAGTTGTAAGATAATCGAAAAAAATATATATACTTACCTGTTACCAATCTGATATTACACAACAGCCCCAGAAACTTGAGAATCTTCGCCGCACATCCCCTGGGCATCTTTCATTTCTGAAAGGGCGAACATCAATTATATTGAATAATATCCAGATAACTGTTTGGCTGCTGTAACGTCTTAACAAATCTGATATGACTTGGTAACAAGAGAGCAGTAACTAATGATGTTACTAAAAAAATCAAATTTTAAAACTTACCTCTCTAAATTATAGAGGCTGAATGTAAAATGCTCGCTGTGAGATGTTTTAAAAAAGGTTGCTATTAAATAAATACTTAAGAAGAAACAAGGATATTTTTAAGCATTAAGTATCTAAACTGTTTCAGAAATATATATTAGTTCTCATTATAGGAGCGTATGATACGATAAAAAAAATTCATTGAACACAGAGTGATAAAGGTGTTTCGTAATATAACGGTAATTGGCTAATTATGTCCTCTTACTCTTAATAGTGTAATAAGCAATATAAACTAAGGTGTGTCCCGCTTATAAAATAATCATAAACAACTCTCTCGGCGCAATAAAAAAATGTTTTGATTTTACTAAAGCATTAAATAACAAGTATATATTTTGCATATTAAAAATATCCTTTCAATGGTTGTACACAACTTATTCAAACCCCCGAAGCCACGGTTGCAGGTGTAATTACAGTTCACAAATGCGAGGACCTCAAAGGAAAACCTCAGGGGGTTTCACATATTCACGCGGTAGAGGAGAGTCAACATTCACATTTGAATTTTATGGGGGTGGATTTGTTTTCAGGATTTATTTCAAGTTTCAGCCTCAAGGAGCCAATGTTGCAAATGTAAGCACTGTCAAAACACTCATAGTTTCAAATAGAAAATCAAAAGGCACTTAATAAAAACTTTTCGATTAAGATAGGAATTTTTGAAGGAAATCTAAGTGTCCTTATAAACCAGGCTATACAAACTAAACAGTAAGATGTATGAAAACAAATACAATATTGAAGACTGAGTGAATATAAATTTAATGGACACACTAAAGATTTTTAAATAGTTTTAAAAAAACTGACTAATAAATTATATGTCCTTTAAATAATGTTAGAAAATTATTTGAATATTTATTAATAACTCTTCGGCTTTGATGTTAAAATAATATTCAAGATGCCTAGAGCTTTTCTAGAACTACAATCATCTGTAAAAACCCTTACGGGAAATCATTCACCCACCCGATTTCTATAGTGAAACTGGAGTCAAAGCCTTAGAGAAAAGGCTTCTCTGAGAAGAAAAGATTTATTCAGTCTTAAGTATAACTTTCCTTGAAAAATATTTATAAATTCATATCTTTTGATAGTCTTTTTTGATCAATATATTGTTAATTAATGTTTTTTATAAATATGGTTTTTCAAATAAAATGCTTCCTTAAATATTATTTTTTAATGTATTTCTTATTTTTTATATTTGAATTACTATACTTATAAAAATTTGGTAAAATAATTTTAAATGAAAAAAGTTTTCACAAGTAACAATTTAACTTCGGTATCCTTGAAAACTTTTAGTCCATTCTAATTTAAGTAAATTGTAAGCCCGATATGATATATTAAAACGTTGTTTTCTTGGGTTGTGAACAATCGAGGAAATGGTGTACTGACTTAATTCACTATGTTTTCCATTTCGGAAATTCTGTAAACTTTATATGTAACCCAGCATGTCAACTGTAAAAAGATTAAATTACATTGTATAATAAGCGTGGTCTAGTGATAAGTTTACTTTCCCACCGATAATGGGGCTCTTTGTTTGATTCTGGGTAAAGCAAAAAGCTTTTTCGGTTGTGTAAAAAATAGTTTTGCTTTGTATATGCTAATAGACTGTACATAAATTTAATTGTTTAAAAATTATCAAAATAATAAATATTTATTATAATTCTTTTGAGTCATTAAATGATGATACTAATAACAACCTAACATTTTAATTACATATCCAATAAATTAAATTTGTCTTATGATAAACCTGTTAAAACGTCGCAAATACTGTAGTAACGCTTTTTATTCTGCAGTACTTAAAATGCTGTTGTTCAATACGTCGTAATTGACCAATCAGACCAGAACAAGTCTTCAATCGTTTTTGCGACACATTTTATTTTTGATAGCAGTAATTTACGCAAATTATAAATTTTACTCTGGCAACATATCCGTAATTTTTGGTTCATTTATATTTTATAATTATTGTCTGTGCTAAGTGTCCGTGACGTTTTGGAAAGCGATCATTTTAAAACGCATACGGGTGTTAATAAATAAACCTTAACTTTTCTCATCAGCAAATTCTTAAAGGTCATAGCAGCATCGAAGCCTTAATTGTCTATCGCCTGATATAATAAGTTATAAGCGCGTGTGTTGCATTTTTTTTTCTGTTGTGACGTATCTCACTTTACCAGGTCGATAAAAACATTAGTATCAATTATTATAAATAAGTAAGTTTTTTAAAACATTAACCACTTATAACAATGAAAAAACACTGGTGATTAAGTGATTGGTCGAAATGTGCATCCCGAAAGCCAAAAAAATGAAGCCCGTTTTAGTTGCAGAGCCTCTGACGTCTAACACTTGGATATAACAAGGTAAAAGCATGCATGATGTATTATTATTTTGGATTACTTACTATTTATTTCATTCTGCTAGGTAAGATTTATCCCAGTTGAGAATCGGCAATATCAAAAATAGTTTTAAACGTCGCATGCCAGAAACACGTGTTATCTGTCCGTTCAAAAATTGTCACCACGCAGAGCAAAAACCAAAATAAATTATTGTAAAACGGTATTGTTATCACTGCAAAAATTCCAACAAATGAAATAATACAGTGTTAGCTATTTGCGTTTTTATTTGATTTATTACAGACCAATTGATGTGAAAATATACAAGAGTGGTTTCATTATCGTGTTATGTTTTTTTCCACCGATTTTATCGTTTTATGCAAAAACTTTCTTACAGAACGTGATCTTTAAGTGTCTAATATGAATCCATATTGTAAATTGGATTTTTTTTTTACTACCAACATTTTGTATATATTACTGTAGCTCTAGAAAAACTTGTAGAAAAAATAATATTGACATAGAAAGTTTTTAGAGTTTTATTACACATTTGAGTAATTGTATCCGTAAAGATAAAGTGGAATTTACATACTTCTATAAATAATACTTTGTCAATATTTTCGGTGCATTTTACTCAAACTTTTTCAATAGTGGCTACAAGATTATGCGCTTATAAAATCATAAAAAAACATCACTTATATAACAATTATGAATCCATCAAAATATCTCTGAAAACTTTGTTAGTGATTCATAAAACTTGTCTTACTGAATTTTTCATGCAATATATACGAAATATTAATAATGAATCATATTTTTGATAAAAAGTGCTTAATTTCATTTTAATAATTTTTATAAAATAAATATGTTAAGTTTTCATACTTTTTGTTATTTTTCCTAAGTTAGCATCATGACATTAATTGATACAACCATTAATCAATACTGACTCATTTATTTAGATTACAGAACGATGTAAATGCATCACTTAGTTAGATATGTTTAGATGCACTACAAGTGCATCTAACAGGTGGGCTAGGATAGTCATTAAGGCCGAGTCTCCTTTGAGCTGCACTCTCACCTGTACAGTGATTTTCCATTAGCCAAGCTCTACTTGGTATTTGATTACAGCACTTGTAACATAAGCTTAATGCAGTTTAACAGGCTAGATTATCCAACCTTTGTGTACTACAAGACAGGCACCATAACCTAAATAGACACTTAATTCTTTTCAAGAAAAAATATTATGTAACACTTTATTACAATGTATAAAAATGGGTTTTATTTAATTAACGATTCTTCATAAATTGATGATTGTTGTCTGTCTGGTTTTTTTTCTACGGGTTAGGTTTATAACACTTAATTTGTCATCATCACCGCTCGGGCAACAAAATTTTATACACGAGAGATTGTGTCTGAAATGCGTGTATGAAATGGAAAAAGTTAATTACGAAATAAATTTAAATACGTTGAAAATTATAGTTTACATTTTTTCGCTCCAATAGAATTTAAGCCCACATTTTAGGCTATACAGCGATACGGCACTTTGATCCTGTGACAAGCACTTAAAAAAATATATTTAAAAAAAAACATATCTATAAAATCTGTATTTGTTTAATTGTGAATGATGTCTGTTGGTTATCAAATATTAAGTTGACATTAATTAAAAACTTGCATTTAATTCCAAATATTTACTTTAATAAAAACAGATCCTTCAGAGACTTCAGTGGCGAGCAGTCCATATAAATACAAAATCGTCGTATACCCTATCGCAGGGATCCCCAACCTTTTTGCACCCAAGAGCACATTCTAGAATGCCGGTCGGAAGGAGGGCACCATTTATTTTTTTAAGGTATATTTATAGTTGGAAATAGTCCATATGTAATGCATAAAAATATTTGATTCCAAAAATATAATTAAAAAATATAAAAATAATGGTTTATATTTTTATGTAAAATAAATAATAAGTAGTAAATAATAGCATAAAAATTCTGGTAATTGGGTTAAGCTGGGGCAAATCTTGAACGAATAATTATTTTTAATAGCAACTTTAAAATGTACATCTATAACTTAAGATTGCAAACAACAGGTTAGAATACGAAAAATATCAGTTAGGGTCCGGACTTAGTCTATTAAGATTTTAATGCACAACAATATTTAATTTAAATTTTAATGTTTTTATTACCAATCAGAATTGCTCAAATTCGACCCAATTACCAAAATTCATTATAAAAAAAGAGAAATATCATTGTAAATGTGATCGTGCATTTCATTGACCATTGCTTCGTAATTAGGAAAGTATGATGATTTTCCTGCTCGTAAGCAATCATCAAGATCTGTAAGTCGAGATCTGTAATTTGATTTTATGATATTCGCTGTTGAAAACAATGGTTTACACAAGTACGTAGAACTGAAAAACGCTTTAATTTTGTATGCTTCTCTTTTCAAGAATGGACATTTGTTTATGTGTACTATTATATATTCCAGAAATCCTCATCTGATGCATTGAATTTAAGAATAAATATTTTGAAAATTATAACGATATAATTATTTTGGCTTATATTTTGCTGTTTAATAAACGTCTTATCCCAAAAATATCAAGTAGACTTCCACAAAGCTTTTACCTCACTTTTATCCTCGCACAAATATCAGAGGCCCTTTCACATCGATTTCACCTCACTTTTATCCTCGCAAAAATATCAGAAGCACTTTCACATCGCTGCAAAAATATCAGAGGCCCTTTCACATCGGTTTCACCTCACTTTTATCAACGCAAAAATATCAGAAGCACTTTCTCATCGCTGCAAAAATATCAGAGGCCCTTTCACATCGATTTCACCTCACTTTTATCAACGCAAAAATATCAGAAGCACTTTCAAATCGCTGCAAAAATATCAGAGGCCCTTTCACATCGATTTCACCTCACTTTTATCAACGCAAAAATATCAGAGGCACTTTCACATCGCTTTCACTTCACTTTTATCCTCGCAAAAATATCAGAGGCACTTTAACATTGCTTTCACCTCACTTTTATCTACGCAAAAATATCAGAAGCACTTACACATAGCTCCAAAAACATCAGAGGCGCTTTCACATCGCTTTCACCTCACTTTTATCAACGCAAAAATATCAGAAGCATTTTCACATCGCTGCAAAAATATCAGAGGCACTTTCACATCGTTTTCTTTTCACTTTTATCTTCGCAAAAATATCAGATTTATATTTATTCAGCAACTTTTTCACCAAGTATCTGAACAATTTCGTAAACGCATTTTTAGAGGGCGTTATTACCAAACTACACCCATAAGATGCTATTTCAACAGGCTTATATATAATTTTCTGGAAAGAATAATTAATGTAAAAATTATGACGATATAATTATTTGCGCTTATATTTCTCTGTTTAGTTACTAAATATATATTTTTTTAAAAACATTTTATTAGTCACACAGCGGCGGGCACGCGTAAAACGGATGGCGGGCGCCATGGTGCCCGCGGGCATAGGGTTGGGGACCATTGCCCCATCGTATAAATAATTTTTGATGGTTTATAAAAAGATCGGTGTCACAGCTTAATATTTTTAATTGAAAATAATTTTCTTTTCAACGTCCAAGAAAATAAATTCGTTGCCATGTCTCATACTAAATGAATATTAGAAATGTCACGTCTTTGGTCTTTTAATGGCGTCATTAATATTTAACATGATTCAAGAAAATCCCACATGTCTTCAAATAGGATGGTACTTAATGGCAATAATATCTGGATAGCTGTATTTTTAATTGTGGCTGATGGGGACTACACGCCTCTCACTCTACCCGTGAGTGGGAGGGAGACCAGCCAATCACGTGCTTCGATTGCTTCCCAAGGAAAAGCAACTTATTTGTAATTATCTCGCTGATAGCAGTCTCCAAGGAGAGACATATAACTGCGTAGGGGTGTTCTCCACACCCAGAGATGACGCAAGGGAGGAAATTAATACACCTCTGAGGTCAAATCAAAAAAATCATCAAAAATCCCATTTGCAATATTTTTTCTTTGCATTCAGCACTTTTATCCCAAACAATATAAAATTTATAATATATATTTTTTAATTGATTTGAGTTTTTGGAAGATGAGCTGAATCAGGTTTTGGACCCCATGCTGGACCCATCTTCAAGAGTTTTAATCCAAAACATCTGAAAATGGTCACGGGGACAAAAACATAGGAGAGCCGAAATTTTCAAGCAGATTAACATATTTTAAAAAATATAAACAGTATTGAATGTATTTGTGATAGAATATACCAAATAATGTTTGGATGAATAAATATTTATCCAGATTAAAAAAATAAACTTATTTATAACAATCTGGTTCTAAAGTACTTCCGAGTAAGATTCTACAAGTAATTGTTTAAGTTGTAGACAATTCCGAAAAATACAAACACCATAAAATATGGTGTTTTGATTAAAAACTAATTTAAAAATTTTAACTAGTTAAAACAGACTGTTAAAAGAAGTAATGACAGAAAAACGTTAGAAAATAATTTTCGTTATATTTTTTATTAATTTAACTAGATATTGCGCTGCGAGGTGGTTAGTTTATATAATTAATAAATAATATTGAAAAAATGTGTCAGAAAACTATAACACGTGAGGCTCACAACACGTGACTTGCGACGCTATTTAATCGGCAATATGAGACGCCGGAAAGAATCGAGTTTCCGCTTTCCAATACAAATACATTGCAAGTAATTTACGCTGGGTATATATTTTTTTTAAATTTTGAATAAAGGGAAATAATTGGAAGTGTTTGATGCTTTGTTGATAAAAAATAAACATTATTACGATTTAAATCGCATTCCACCGCACCCTAATTTTTTTATCAGATAAAGTTTAATTTTAAAAATTAACCCGTTTGAATAGTTTAAGTAAATGCAAAAAAATTGCAGATCATTAAAAAATGCAGGTACTTAAAACAGACTATAATAATACGCCGAAAATATGAACCATTTATCCAAGAACACAGAACAATATTTACTAATATTTTTTTATTATTTTGAAGTAACCGGTATTGTCTACGTTTATTGGTTTGCATACAAACTGCCCATCTAAAAAAATCATCCCTTTAACTCATTATATCACTAAATTAAAAACTCACTTAAATTCTACATTAAATAATAAAAATACTTCTAAAGCATGTCGTTACATACCATGGGTTAATGCAAAATGAATATTTCAAGAAATGTAAGAGAAGTCGAGTTGCATAATAGAAATACTATAATTGGCTTCTTTGAAAGACTTTTAAAAATAAAACCTCATTAGTTGGTGACTTTCCTTTGCTACACTTGGTACCGTGCACCTGTGAAATGCATATAATTTTTCTTATGCTATCATTATAAAGTATTATAATAATAGTATATTATAAAGAAGTTGAATATGCATCTCTATATAAGAGATACTGCAAAACACAATCGGACTTTAACAAAGAGCAATTACACTACACATGTCAGGCATCATTTTTATAATTAATTTTAACTGTCCTTTAGCATTTCACTTGCATGTGTAATGAAATAGTTTCGTGTATATATATTTAAATAAAAAAATTAAATTTCAGTTTTAGAGGGCTTGATTTGATAACCACAGAAGAACACATAACTAAGTATAATATTTTTGTAAAAAGTGTTATATTTTATTTCTACGTGCTATATATATATTTTTACAAACAATAATTTTTATGAATATATTAAACTAAACCACTATAACTTTATATAATCAATTTAAAATTACAGAATTTCGAAAACTTATACTAAGCAAAGGCGGCTTTAAACGTGGCTTTTAATAATCCTGTCGCTACGTGAAATTTATAGCTTTAAAGATTTTATGATTGTAGACAGTAGAGGTATGTATAATTATTATGTTTTCATGTAATCCAGCTTTATGTAGATCGCGTAGATATAAACTACCCCCGACGCGTCGATTGACGTCTCTCATATAATTCACCTTCCCTTAAATATCCCCTTGTTTAGAGGTTTATTTGTTTGTGACAGTGAATGTAAATATTGGCTCTGCGTACAAATACACACTGGGAATTGTAAAATTCAAGCGTCTCTTCTACAGTTCTGCGTCACAGGAACAATAGGTTTACATATGATTGAGAACTCGCCGTCAATTTTATCTTTGAATAATCAATTACTTGACTTATTTAATATATAAATTATGTTATATGAATCTTGTTGAGGGACAAGGCATCTGTTTGGTGAAGATCCATTTTTTATTAATGATTTGAAATAACTTTTTATAATTTCTTCATGTTTATTTTACATTTATGCATGACTAGTTTCAACCAAAAGACTTTAAAAACAAAATTATATGAATATATGTTCACCTTTATTTTATTTTAAAATCTGAATTAATCATGAACATTTTTTCCTTTGTGTATGTTTGTCTTATTTAGTCTTCTTTCATACACATAATTTACAACAAGAATTGCTAATTATTGAAACAGAATAAAAAAAATACTATAGATAGACTTTTATTTAAAAAAAAAATAATTGGATATAATATTTATCCATTGATAAATTCAATTCAATTTTTTCCCTTCTGAATTTGCTTTAAAAAAAATAGCGCTATTCTACGTGTAAATTATTTTATACGAACACGGTTCTTTGCTTATGAGAAGTTCGTGTTATTATTTTTCCAAATAAATATGGACATGGATCCCAGCGGCTGACACGGAGCCTGTTATTATCACCTGCTATGTTCTGACAACAGGTAAATCGGTTGTCAGTTGCAGTGTTCGAGCTAGAAAAATAATACAAGTTCATATCTTTTGCGCAATCATGAAAAAAATGTATATTATATTAAGAAAAAAAAACTATTTCATTTAAACCATCAATGATTTCTTGCTAGAGATTTACCAAACGTTATGTTTTCTCAGTTCTTCTTTGTAGAGTTGAAGCCTGGAATCTTTAGATAGCAATAATGCAAAAAATAAAGCCGTTTTAAATGTGGGATTATAGGAAAAATTGTGAAATACCATGAGCTGAATATGTCACAAATGAGTATCTTTCACAGAATGCAAAAACAAAGAAAACTCCTGAAAATGGTAAAATAGCAAAAATAATCTTGTTTTGGTCATATTTTTCGAAATACTAAATACAATTTTCTGCAGCTGATAGCCGAGGGAAAAATTCAATAAATAAGAGGCGTTAGAAAGAAAGCGCTAACTTGGATTCTGAATTTACCCCAGTGGCTGGAAGTCAGGAGTACAGCCGAAATAGTTAAACTGTCTTAGGACAAACATATGTTCAGTGAGACAGTGAAACACTTGAAGAAGAAGAATAATAAAAAAAATTAAAAAATTTCATTAAAATGGGATGATGATTGTTTGCCAATACTTCAAGCTCAACGTCTGAGTATTTGATGCCTTGTCATGATATTGAGCATACCACTCGAGAGCGTCTGTAATTTTGCCTAACAACTTGGTCACTCTGACGTTATTTTATAATAGAAATAAATAAAAATATTTATCAAATGGCTTATCTAGTCATTCAAATAACGATTATACTTTTTTTTTTGTAAAAATATAGATATGTGGGATATTTGTAACTGTAGCTTGATAACTTTGTTTCAATACTCGCTGGATAAAAAATATTTGTCTATGTGGAGGAGATCCTTTAAGTTCGCCAATCATAATATCTCTTTCAGAGTTTACTACCTTAAAATAACTATAATGTATTATATACTGTCTGAATTGATTTTCACACATCGATTTTATTAAATATAATAATATTGCATTAAATATACAAACAGTAGTATGGCGTTTATTCTAATTATTTCTTCGGTTGTTTTATCGCAGTAGAATTAGGAAAAAATATGTATTCCTTTGAAAAGCGAATAATTGCTTTATTAAAAAAAAAAAACAGTTTATTTTTTATAAAAATCTTTATGTGCGTTTTAAAAAGTAATTCTATCTTCATAAGCTGTTCTGAGACTTTATGAAAAATAAAAACGCCCCGTGGTGAAAGAAAGAGATTGTTCGTTTGCATATATTTCCTCAAAATCCCTTTGTATTTTTCAGCGGTGGTGCGTACGAGGCTTCATGAAAACAACATTTAGGCTATATGTAGCTGGTTTTTTTTTTCTCTATATAAAATTGTATTTACACATAGTTTTTTAGTATATTTATTGACTTCATTTGAAAAATCCGTGACCGTAAATTCAACATATAAACATTGAATCTCTTTTATCTTTAAGCACTTTTAAAACTAGTATCTTCAATGACACTTCAAAAGCTTATTATAAAACTATGTTTATTTTGTAAATATTAATACAATTTTAAATGTAAATTTTAAAGAAAATTTCTACATTAAATATAATTCACGCTAAGATTTAAAAAAAAAATTACAGTTAAAATTAACCCTTGGATAAAATTGAAACTTTTGAATTTTCTTTAACGTCTTTGCAATCACATATTTTAATCATACGGTGGTAGTAACTTCCTCTTTTCAGAAATGATATTTAATAAATATTAAAAAAAATTGTCGATCTTCTGCAATTGTCTTTAGTCATTTAAAAAAAGCCTCTGATAAAAAGAAATTCATAAATTAAACAGTACAAAAGAAACTCAAACGCTTTACTCACAATGAACTCCATTCAACAGAGTAATTGTTAATTTTCATTTTAAAAAATCTGCTTAATTTTACTTTTATAAATCTCTTTATAATCCTTTTGGCGTCAAGTCTTCAGAATTAAAGGCGTCATTTCAGATTAATTTTTTTTTTAAATTATGTAGTTATTTTTAGTTTAAAAAGAAACAATCAAAGAAGAATTCAATTCACATCTTTTTCAAAGAAAAATGCATTTAATTGTGAGTTATTATGACTTTTGGGATATAGGATCTTAAAAACTTTTGCTTCGTCAGTATTCGAGTTCGAGACTCCACGGTGGGCTAACAAGCGTGCTAACTACTAGACCACAAGCTGGATGTACTGTGTTTTGAATTATGACGCTATTGTCATCTCACGCGAGTGGCGGAAGTTGCCAGTGGCGGATGTTATCAGATAGTTATCTGTAATGCAGACATTTGAAAGTTGAATATATCAGTGCTAAATCCGTACTCGATCCTTTACAATGCTTACTTTACAATGCTTACTTTACAATACACTTGCAATATGGCAAAATTATTTTCATCAGCTGAAATCATTACTTTTAGATGAATGGCAATTTGGACGGCACGTTAAAATAAAAATAAACTATTTAAACGTCTCTATTAAAATTCATTTGAATCGAAAAAAATAATAAACAAATTGACGACTTAAGCTGCCCTTGATTGTGATATCACTTTTTACATTATTCAATTTATTTAATACATCAAAAAATCTTTAAAACCTGTTAATTTTTAAAAAAGATACATGATTAGCGTAAATTCTTAAACCCACATATTAAAGTTCACTGAAATATTTGAGAAAGGTGCGATAATTTACATTTGAACTTGATATTTTTTTGCGACAAATATTGTATTACTCGGGACTAAATATAGTTATTTTTAATATTCCACGAAGACTCTGAATAAAATAGAAATCTGGGACACGGTGACGGAGAAGAGACTCTATTTCGATAGTAAATAATCCAAAATATTTATTTATGGTCGGCAACATGAGACCGTATCCGATGTCCACCTGTGAAGTGTATTGTTATGAAACGCGAGTTTCTGTGACATCCTGTATATTGTGCCTCATCTGTACGGGAAATGGCGTATCTATTTTGCAGAAACTCTGCACGTCAATACAAGGTTGTATATTGAATTATTTCCTGCATTATTATTATATTTACTGACATTTTTTACTTAGACAGTGAGAGCTTTTTCTCTATGTAGAAGCATCGTCAAACTTATAACCTATAACCGATTCCTGATAAATAATTTTGAACGGTTATTTAAAAAAATATATTTTGGATGTTATCTTTTTAATTTAAGTTATATTATGCGCCATTTAAGAAATAATTACTAGGAATACTATTGTCTACTACAAAATAAATAAAAAATTCGCTATTAGTGATGTCCAGTTAACAATTCGTTTTTTTAAACAATATTCTTGTACCAAGCACATCCTTTAACAAAATTATTCAATAATTATTGAATTAAATAACAGCTCGGAATGGCGGTAAACATCGCAATTACTTTAAATTTTCACTCAAACTCGATGCGAAACGAACCCAACATACACCTGTAATTCTATTAATGAGTTATATACAAAGGGTTCGTGAGTTTCAGGGTTCAGGTGAAGCGAACATCAATTAACCATTCCATTTGCAACTTGGGTCGAGTTTGTGGAACACCGAAGAATATTACGAGGTCTTACTTCACGCCGGCTGCTATTTTTGATGGCACTCTATATGTATTTATTCATAGATGAATATTTGTTCAGTACGCTCAGTCATTCACCTGCTTGGTAACAGAAGGGAAGTCACTTTAATGAAGACTTTTTTTTTCCCAGTTATTTACATATTATTAATTTGAAAAAAATCTATTGAACAGGTACCAGGTGTACTTGTAATTAATTTCCGGTTTTTTTGTAAATAAAACACAATATTGCAAGAGAAGTGTTAAAGATATTTTATTCAAAATATTTTCCATCGTTTTCTATATATTTTCCCCACCTTTCCGGTAATTTGTGGATACCACGCCAATAGAATTGACTGTCTTTGGTGGTGAACCACTCGGTGAGCCAATTTCGAAAATTTTCATAAGAATCGAAGCGCTGCTCAGAAAGTGCGTGGCCCAGCGAAGCAAAGAGGTAGTAGTCCGATGGAGCCAGGTCTGGTGAGTAAGCCGCATGATCAAACATTTCCCACTGGAGTTGTTCCAGCGTGTCGCGAACGCGTTTCGACTTATGCGATGGTGCATTGTCATGGAGCAAAATCACCTGCTTCTGTCTTTCTTTATATTCTGGTCGGTTTTCCGCAATCGCTCGGCTCAAATCTTTGATTTGTTGTTCGTAGTGAACGGCGTTCACAGTTTCACCAGGTTTCAGCAGTTCAAAGTAGATAACACCCGTCTGGTCCCACCACACACACAGCATGGCCTTCCGACCGAAACGATTTGGCCGTGCCGTCGATGTTGATGCTTCACCTGGATTCACCCACGATTTTTTGCGGTTAGGGTTCTCTAAAAAAATCCATTTTTCATCGCCAGTAACAATACGATGCAGAAAAGACTTTCTTTTGTATCGTTGAAGCAGCATTTCACATGTCACTTTTCGATTTTCCATTTGCCTCTCGGTCAGTTCATGCGGCACCCACTTTCCGCACTTCTGAATTTTTCCCATGGCTCGCAGACGTTTGGAGATTGCTTGCTGTTGAGCTCCTAGCGCTTCTGCAAGCTGTCGTTGCGTTTGCGTATCGTCTTCATCCAATAATGCTTGCAATTCGACGTCATCAAACGATTTTCGCTTGCCGGAGCGTGCGACGTCGTTCAGGTCGAAATCTCCTTTTTTGAATTGTCGAAACCACGTTTCACATGTTCGAAGTGTTAAAGCATGATTGCCATAAACTTCGGTGGCTCTCGGACACTTTTTTCCCTTGATTAAACATGAAAAGCAATGCATGGCGCATATGTTCAAAATTCGGTACGAATGCAGACATCTTTGACACGCAATAAAAACTTTCTAAAAGAATTTTTTAGGAAAACGTCAACGCCGTTTAGACACTCGATAACTACTTAACAAAATGACATATAAGTGCTACCAACAGCAAAGCAAAATACAGAACACCATCTATCGAAAAAAACCGGAAATTAATTAGGAGTACACCTGGTAGACAATATAATATTTTTGAAAATTGTCACACACAAACTTGGTAGTGTATTTTGCGTTGATCTGTATAGAGTTTTATTGTAGTCAAATTTGTACTCTGTATTTATATAAATCCGACTTACCTCTCCGTTAAATCTGAACAACATTAGGAGATATGAAGAATTACTTAACATAATATTTCAAAAAAAGTTACATCACAAATAATAAAATAAATTCGTAAAATCTGAACAATGTATAAAGATAGAAAAATTACTACATTATTCGTCTTAAAAAAGTATAAACTCCGAAGTGTGAGTCAATTTCAGGCCGGCCACCGCCTCCATTATCAAGTAAAAAAGTTATATTACTATTTCTCTCAATGTTTAGTATGTTTTTTTTAACTTATACAGGGTGTACAAAAAGAGTATCAGGTGAATGTGAATGGTGACCGTTATTGCGACATGCTGCGAAAATTTTTGGAGTTACAGAGTCATACATCCAATCAATCAATTGAAGCTGTTAACGAATTATTCCCTAATAAGGTCATTTCACTTAGAGGTAACATCAACTGGCCTCCCAGAAGCCCCGACCTTAGCCCTCTTGACTATTTCGTATGAGGATACCTTAAAAGTAGGGTTTATGAGAATAATCCGACAAACCTAACGGAATTGAAACAAAACAGCAGGTCAGAAATGGCAGCAACATCGATGGCTATGTGTCAGCGTGTTATCAGCAATCTTCGTTGCAGATTAGAAGAGTGCCAGCAGCGCGTAACGGTCACCATTTGGATAACATCATCTTTTCGAAATAATTTTCCATTTTGTATTTTTATAATCAGCAATAAAAAAAATACTTGATTAATAATAGTTTTTGTTTTAATGAACTAACAAATACCTGATACTCTCTTTGGACACCCTGTATATATAAATATTTCATACGTACAAAAATATGTTGTTGATTTTTTTTTCGTTTCTTTTCGTGCTGATCTAAGATCAAACAGAATATCACCGAAATTACTCCCACTGTAGTTCTATTGTCGAATATATCTGTGAGTAGACTCCAAATCCAGCTTAGTTGATTTCATATTCCTAATATATTTCCCGCACAGCCACGGGGTAGAGAGAGTACATCCCCGGACGTCATCGCTTCTGTTAACAACCCTCCCGCATCCCTCATCCCACAACCCTCGTCCCGCATCCCAGGCTCATGTACTCGGACCAGTTTAAAAGCAATTCTTTTTTTTAATACTCAAAAAAGGTGGATAGTAAATGTAAAATAATTATATTAATTTAAATAGATATTTGAAAATACATCGGCACATAATATTTAAAAATAAAAGTATACGAAAGATACCCCTACACAGATCAACTGAGCTATCAGTCTGAATCCCCATGCTATGGAGGTAGCTAGGCTATGAGTTGTATCGTGTCTGCTGAATGGTATTTTTTTAGAATATGTCTGGTCTATAGGCAGATAAAGCTTATCTCGATGTTCGTTTCAGAGCTTAAACATAATTTCAGGAGCTGAAAAAGCATTCGATCTTAGAAATATTATATTTTAACGATTATTTGGTGGTCAGTGTGCGGAAATCCTACAAACCCTTTTTATGATTTATTGAAAGAAATAACACCTTTTTTTATTCAATAAAAATATTTATTTGTGATGTGTGATTTTTTAAATTATATTTCAAAACAAACTTTTTGGAAATTAAAAATGAAAAATAGTTTTGAAAAGTGTACATTGAAGTTTTGAAATGACTTTAATTTCAAATAAACCAAATTATAGTCTGGATCTAGTCAAATCTAGTCAAAAGTATCTTAAGTTTTTTACTATTTTTTAGGTCGTATACTAACCTTTTAAATTTATACTTACGAATTTAATCCCACGCATCTTTTTAGTTATATATTTTACAAGCTTTTTTTCCTTACACGACCTTTTTGGTAATTTGGCATTTCGCTGATCAAATAAACCAATTAATATAATTAATGTTCTTTTGTATTTTTAGAATTAAAAATAATGACTTAAAAAAAGGGAGAGTTGAAGCTTTCAGAGCCTTTTAATTATTTGCTGTTATCTGATAAAAGGCTTCAGATGATCGAAAACCATTATTATGTTTTTTTTTTAAAATATATATTCACTTATTTTAACGTAAACCTCTCTGCTTCAAAGGATTACGTTAATAGCAGCAAAGGTTGAGGGTTGTTTGTTTAAAAATATATAATAAACAATCTCGTGGAATAATAAGAGTAATGTGTTCTATTTAGAATGACAAAACAATTATATATATATTTTTTTATTTAATAAATTTTTCTAATTTGAAGAAGTGGTATTTTTATTCGTTTTATTACTTAATTAACCTATTTTACTACAAACATCTAATGGGTACGATTTAAATAATTTAGCTATAAATTAAAAGCGATACTTTTAAAAAGTAAAACCGCAATGTTTGCACTATTGTGGGAATAATATAAAATTTTATATTTTGTGGTTGTGTAATATCCTTATCTATTGAAATATGTTAACTACTTTTCGGAGAATCGGTTTCTGACATATATTAGTAAGTAAGTCTGGATAACTAAACATTGAATATAATCTGTATACCCATATCAAATGTTAATTTTCTATGTGTTACACGTCAATCACAAACATCACATTGATTACATATAACCCCTTGAACCTGAAAACCGCAATACCCTATATCCAAATAATTATAAATCGTTAAATATTACATATTATTTTAAAGTAAATTTAATTTTAAAATGTCTAAGCAAATATTTCCATATGTTACTTTGAAGCAATATTTCCATGTGTTATTATAATTAGTTTTATGGTCTTTCATGTAATTAACTCCCTTCATATAATTTATTATAAATAACAGATGGCAGTAATGTCGAAATTGGGTTTTGGTTCAAAGAAAACTAATTATTATAAAATAAACTACAGATGGCAGTAGTTATTTAAAAATATTTTACAGAAAACGTAATATAATAATAAAATAAGTGAATGTATTTTAGTTTTTATTATCATACCTTTTTTCTGGTCATTTTGAAATATGTGTTCAATAATAAGCTGTCAATAAGAACCAATGATTTTCTTTATTTTAGAGAATAGAAAAACATTAATAAAATAATATTTGTATTAAATTATCTTTTACAAAAAAATATATAGTATAAATTAGATGTTATTTAAATAGCGTAGAGATAATAAAAATATAGTCACTGTAATATTTTTGTTTTGTTTGCTTGAGATTGATTACCACTGAAATAAATAGACACAGCGTGTAATTTAAAGACCTTTTATTAGATTGTAATTATAGCCGTTAGTAATTTAATCTTCTCAAATGTTTCAGCAAAGATTCAGTAATTTTCTAAAGACTAAAATCGAAGTCAACTTTAAGTAACCTTTTGTAGAGATTTATAAATAAACTGGTACCTCTAATTATTATAATCTATGTTAATCCTTTGATATTTAAAAAATAATCGTAATTTTTTTTTGCGATTTCAGAAAATCGAGTACTTGATTAACTCTCACTTTCGCAAAACACCACCCTACGAAAAATCTTCAGTATTTTCCGATAATCGCTCAGATTACAGAGTTATCTTCAAAATGAGTGACTCAATTTTAAAAAAGATTATTTTGTAACGGTTTAATAACGCAAAACTCAAACTTTCGGCGACGCGAGCCCCTTTCACTTCTTGCCGAAGCACGACACAGCGTTGAAGTAGCACTGCCAGACATTCCCTTGCTTTCTGGTGTTGGCCGGTCCTCTCCTCTGGGGATTGGTCTAAAAATACAATAATTAAAACACAAAGTGAAGTAAAATTGCAAATTATGAAGTTAATACCTTCAGATAATTATATGGGCTTTAAATATATTTCAACACTAAACGCGACGTAAGGTTACATTAACCTTGTGAACAAAACAAACGTTGAATTATAATTTTTATGGTAACCTGGTATTTAAAAAAAAAACTTAAGCTAAATACAATAAGAGATACATCGCACAGTTATTTTAATTTTTTAATTATAATTTTGGGATTATTACAAAAAAATTGAAAGGGAGTTATGAAATAATTTGATTTTAGATACAACGTAAGATTACATAAACCCTGCCAATAATTGAAATATAATTTTTGGTGTCATAGTATTTCAATATTTTTTTATTAAAATAAAATATCAATTAAATAGATTGCAAAGTAGTCATTCGTTATTCTTAATTTATTTTTAAAAAATCGTTGCTAAATAAAATCTATATTATAATGCAATATTTTAAAAAAATACCTCCATGGATATTCTTTTTAATGAAAATGGTCTACATTTTTCTTACAACCGAATTCAAAATTATAACTTGTTATAAGTATAATTAAATGATCAATTCTCATTTATTTGATGATTATTTTATGAACGATTGAATGTATGCAAGTATGTTAGATCAATAATTTTTTTTTTAAATAATATACGTATTGATAATGTGTGATATTTATGAATCGAAAAATACGTTTATTCAATTATTTTAAAAATATAATAACTTTGAAGTAGTGAGCTACCGGAAACTGAACATGAATAATTTTAAAAAATTGGGTCATATAATAATATTTTGATATATAAATGTTTGACTTATCGAGTATGGGTCAGTACAGTGATGGGTATAGTTCGATTAGTTTTCATGAAATTTACGCACCCTCTTCAGGGACTCCTCGTTGCCATCCAGCCTCTGGGACACTGTGTCGATGTTGGCAAGGGGCTGGAAGTCTGGGCCTGCCTGTGGCACGACACCCTTATCCTCAAGGGCGCGGTGGAGAACCACGAGCAGCCTATCCAGTAACAAGGCAGAACGTTTGCTAGACACCATCTGAAAAAAAAAACCAATATGAGATCTCACGCCTCTTTAAAAAATGATATTTTACGATCAATTTTAAAATAAATAATACTTTCAAGGCGGTATTTGCGAATCACCATTAAAAAATGTGCTCGTAATTATTAGTTTCTTGTAAAAGAATGTCCGTCGCAAAATCATATATAAAGCTTGAGGCTTGAGTTTTAATGTTTCTCAATGTAACTGTATCTGAAAATAAATTTACTTCAGGAGTTATGGTATACTGCCTCTTACCGGATAGTTGTCGTACATAGCCTGGACATCCACGTCTCTCTTGACTACTTCCTGAGCCATGGATGTTTGGAGTATCGCCATTCCCAGCAGAGCGAAGCAGACCATCGCCCGTTCCCACATTCTAGGAACAATAACAAGTTGTATTATTAAAAAAAAAAAAAAAAAATCTATCAAATATGTGACTTGTAATATCTTATGTATCCGATATAATAGTTTATAAGTACACGTTTACGTCTTGATTATAAATTTTTATATAGACAACAACCAAAATCACTGACGGAAAATATATGGCAATGTAATGAAGGAGAAGTTAACAGTGTTTAAAAAAAATAATTTGTTTGAGAAATATAAAATAATAAACGGGAAATAAAATTCGTTATGACTGGAGAACGATTTCTAATTATATTCTGATTGAAAACCTGTTGCGTCTTGCACAAATCGCGTCATGAGAAGTTTTACAATTTTAAAAGGGGAAATGGTGGTTAATTAATTTAGAAACCCCTGCTATTTTTTGCTAAACATTATAAGTATAACAGAAGCGTTTTATTTAAATAATATTAAAAACTTTATACGCATGTCTTATTTTTTGGATTGGACGTCAATCAGATGCGTATTTATTACCCATTACGGCTTTATTATATTATTACTAATCACGATGATATTTTTCTGAGAGTTTCTTTAAATCATCTTCTATATATGAACTAATGTGCCTAATCATATTAGTAACTTTAAACGTATTTTATGTCCACTTCCAGCTTCCATTGTTGGATGATAATTTTTCATGAGCTTATAATGAGTAAGCAAACCACCCTTGTATTTGCATAGTCATTATAAATAATTTACGGAAAACCTAATTGTCTATTTACGCACAACACGCCTCGGAGAAATTGCATTATGGCGCTTTTACAAAGTAATTTCACACTTTATTTAAATTAAAAGATTTAATGTTATTATATAAAATAATTATATGAATTGAAGTTTTACAGCTGATGTTAGAATTTGAGACTTATAAAATAATTTAAAACATCAGATGATATAATCAAATTTTATGTTACTTTTGGGGATAGGAAAATTTTAAAAACAATTTTCTTTAAGGGTAGTTTGTTTAGCATTTTTAGTAAGTTTTCTTAATATATTTTTTAAAACAGGTTATATATATATTTTTTAAATTATACTTACTTTTTTGAGTAGTAGTTTTGAACGTCAAAATGCCAAAAGTTTTTAATTAGCTTACTGAAAACTGTATGTGCACAATATAGGTAATACTTGTTGAGGATATAACCTGGTCGTTCGGACACTTGGGGTTATTTTTATGAGTTCGGGAAGAGGAGGTTGTGCCTCGGCTGTCAGTGACGGACTAGTAAGGACACCCCCGCGGCCAGGGGACAGTTTTATAGCGCCGGGAAGCCGACCCTCCCCAACGACGTCGCTCTTCAGCCGAACCGCCATTCGCAAAAAACGAACCACCTGAAACACAACAACCCTTAAAAAAAAAAAAAACGTTAATCAGTTCCTTCGGTTCAATTCAAATTTACTCTGTTTCATACAAAAACTTCAAGAATCACCCTTATAAAGAAAAGCATTCATTGGGTTATTATCGATTGTAAATGCACTGTCAATATTTTTTCGTTGTTTATTTTATTTGGAAATTTCTTTAAAATACTATATAAATTCTTATGTAACCAAATCTATAACAGGTCTTTCGGGTCTAGATAAATGTACGTATAGATGTAGTAAAATAACATTTTATTGGGTGCCGAGGGTCCATAATATATTAATTGTTGAGTTATCATAAAATATCGCAATAAAAATATTATATCCCGTGCCAGTACTAAATGGAAGGCACTCGTGTCCGCTGCAGTCTCCATTAATGATATTTATAAACCTCCTAAAAGCCTTCCTGAAATTGTGAAAAGCTAGAGAAATGGTTCTTAGATTCGTCGTTAATAGATCAAAAATAAATATATTGCAATGAAAAACTGTACATAAAAATATTTGTAAATACTCTAGTATATGTTGCTTTACTAAACTGCATTCAGAATTGATATTATATTCTTTTCAAATAAAACCATCTCTAATGGGTTATCAAAATTATTTTAGTTTCTATTATTATATCAATGTATTAATTTGTATATTAAATACATAAACGTAATATGTTCATTGTTCATACTAGGGAAAAAAATAATTGGCTTTGTCAGTCTACGTAAAACTTTGGTTAGTTGACGTCGTGGTCTTGTAAAAACCTAAGAGGTTTTAAATATTTTCAGGCATAAACATTATTTAACCATATAATAAAAAGCAGACTATAACATTAAGCTGGCTGGTGTAGCTTTATTATTTTACTGAGCTTAAGTTAACCGGAGATTTCTCGAGTGTCAAGTCGCAAGTATTGGTTTGAGTTCCGATGTTTTGGCTCTGCTGTTTGATCCATCTTCAGGATATTATGAATTTTAGCATCATTTTTACGTTACTCCAGCGTTGAAGAAAAGCCAATTTTGTCAGTAATCAGCATTTTCTTTAACAATGGACTTTAAAGTAGCGTGATGATTTTAGAGAACCTTCTCATATATATTGATTAGATGACGTTTCGACGCCGATACTTGAGCAATCTTCAGAGAAAAATAACGTCACTACTCGTATTATGTTTTTGCAGTGTTGAATAAAATACAAGTTTTGTCACTTGCTGGTTCATATGACCGTGACGTGCGAACTCAAATCAACGGATAACAACCACCCCTAAAACCTGCGAGCACATCTTGACGAAGGTTTTCTAAATGCTGTTCATACATGATAGTTCCTCCACAACCCAGACAAATAAACTAGGTTGTTTTGATCACAGCCTTACTTCCGGCGGCGGAGTGTAGGTGCGAACCCCCGCCGAGGTGACGGCAAAAAGCTTTTATTATACAGCCTCCCGCAGTGGACACAGCTTCCATTTCAACCCTCGGCCCTCTCGAACCGTGGGGTAATTTCCTGAAGTTACAGAAAGCACCCTCGAGCCCGGTGCTCGTGGTTCGGTTCCTGCAGTCCCTTAATCCATTTGAGTTGTGTCGATTCGCTAATGATACTGAGTCTAATGATCCAGGCTTCATTAGGTTATGTTTTTATTTATAGTGGATTTTTTTGTTTGATCAATTGTAGGGATTTTCGGTTTATGCACTTTCTGTGTTTCTTGGTTCATGGAAACGATTAATGGGCGTAAACGAAACATTCAACTTACCTTCTTGTAGTCTTGAGTATTTTCAAGATATGTTAGAATTATGTAATATATCTACATTATAAACCGATGTATCTTTGTTGCTAAAGACATATTTGAAACTATAATTTTGTTAGCACATATTAATGTATTTATAAAGTTTTTCTTTATTTGTTTAGTGTATTTTTTTTACAATTTTTTAATTATTTGTAGCTCATCCCGTACCAAAACAAGTCACGGCGTTGAAGAAGCACGGTTTGACCGCACTGCCTGAAGGTCTTCCTGTATTGGTCTGAATGTAAAAATAAATATATTATTAAAATTGACATATTAGGTTTTCATATAAAAACATGCGCAGTATTTATTTTGTATTAAATTTTAAAATACAACCACTTCAACAACCAAAAAACTCAAAATACAACACCCGACCTCACGAATATACACGATTCCTATCAAGCGTTTGGTTTCATTTCTCATAATTTACTGTCATATTTAACTCACAAAAATATTTTTATAATAACAATTAGTTTTTATTCTATTCTACATAAAAAAATATATAAATTGATCTCACAGAATCATATAATTTTAGCTAAACAGTTCAGACATGAAATAACGAGAAAAATTGTTACAGATTTGTGTTGCAAAGCCAAGGTAGACCCAAAATTTATAAGCACGTCCAAGTGTGGAAACTTATCGTGAATCATTTGCGTAAAAACGTATTGAATTATTATCATCAAATTATTCAAGTTTTACGTGGATAACTTCATTTTTTTCATTTTCCACAGAAGATATATAAAGTCATACTAATTATTTGCGTACCTTTGGTGGTTCATCGGTGACGATGTCTTGGCGATGGATGTCAGAATAACTTAGAGGAGCATCGTGATCACTCTTCGCAGCAGGTAGGAGACGCAAATCATAGAATGAAAGAGATCGTGCTGGTTAGAATGATGACATGTTAATTAAAATTAAAATTCTAGAGTGTATTAGAAAAGAAAACTACGAAATAGAGTAGCACTGAACTGCATTTCAATTAATTATTTGGTACAAAATATTGGTGGAGTTGAAAATATAGTTAACGCTAAGGTTGTAGTAAGCTTAAAAATCACGACTGTATGCAGCACTTATGTATATATATATACATAGCATTTATAACTAAAATCCATTGATAATAATTTGTCAAGTTGATGTGGAGAATTGATTTAATACTATGTTAGGGTATAATTTTAAAATAAAATTTCCCATTATGCGTAAAGCGGTGTATCGAAATGCCATATCCCAAATTTCCCATTTTAATTAGTATGTGGTACTTGATTTTTACTCAACCCCTGACCAAAGTTGCAGTTCAAAGAGGAAGTTTAATTTTGTGTTCTTACCTGATTTTCATTTATATTGGCATCTTGTTGCGCCACGATTATCTTCACCATTACTAACCCTAGCACAGCCAAAAAAATAGTAGTTCTCCCGCATGCCCTAGAAAAATAGCAAAATATCTTTATTCCTGGAAAAAAATCACACTAATACGAAGTAGAAGGTAGTAATAAATAATGTGATAAGTCAAATATGTTTTTGACAATATCTGAACTATCTGACTATAAATTTTATTGTTACTACTGTAGTGGTATAGCAGTTTTAAAGTAACACAATATATCCAAAACTACACATACAAATTTAAATATATAATATATATTGATTTTTTTAAAGAGTATTTTATTAAAATAACGAATAACATTACTTACATTGTAGATCTTCAGCTTAAAACAGTATTTTCTTGAAATAATACAATTTAAATAAAACAATTTTATGCTTATATAAGCAAAAAAACATAAATATTATCAAATCACATAAAATTTCTAGTAAATAAAAGTGATTTATCGGCGGGCAGCACATTTTTCATTTTCTGGATGAAAATTATTTTATAATTTTTTTAATACAATTGAAATTCTATTTTTAATTCATAATCAAATGACTAAAGATAATTAAAATAATAAATATATAAATTAATATAAACCATGAGATACTGAGCATTTTTCTACTCATATTCCCAAAATAAATAAAATACTTATTTATAAGTAGTCACCATTTGAACAAATTAGTAATTGGTATTTGAATGAAATTCATATGTAAAACACTAATTTTAATAAATATCCTAGTAAAATATTTTACAAGTAAGCAATAATAACTAGAAGGTTATTATTTGGTGACCTTTGTGGAAATGTGAACAAAAACAATAGAAAATGACACCCCGTTGTTTAAATAAATAAAATTATTATTATATGATAATGTATCATGAGACTTTCCTATAATATAATGAAAACTTAATATCAGCGTAATCATTAACATTAGTTTAATATTATCAACTATATTTTTGATAAAATACATAATAAACAAGTACTCAGTTAAAAATATAGTATTTTATTAAAATTGAACAAATATTCTTATTTACATAAAAAAATTTAAGTATACAAGTTAAATCTTCAAAAACAATTGATTTAATAATAAATTTTATACACAAATTAAAATGATTTACTTATAAGATGATATTTTAAAGGAAACTTTGGAGTTGTTACAATGTACTTAATTTTAACATTATCAATGATCTGACTCGGTATCGTTGTGTGTTCTTTGTTGACGTAATGTCTTGGAACCCTCTTCTGAAAACATAAACGTAACGTAATTGAAATGCTTTATATAAGTAAAAGACCCATATTCATAAATTCTAAATAAAAAGATTCCCATCATAAAAATTATTATATTTTGCAAAAATTCATGTATTTGCATGGCCCTTAAATTGAGATTAAATTGGTTTACTTTGTGTGTTTGAGTACAATTGAAAGGTAATATTTAATATTGATTTATTGTACGGTCATACCAAATAAAATATACATAAAATTGCATATAGTTTTGATTTTCATTTAAATCAATGTGAATATAGCGGCACTTTCATTAAAATAAGAAATTTATCTGAGTTTTTGCAAATAATGCTTTGACCTTGCAAAATTTTTGTTTTTGTTCACAGACGAAAACACTATTATTTTTTTAAATTATAACTAAATTTGAAAATAAAATTTTCCATTAATATAAATAACATAATACATATTTAAAAATAAAATAATAAAGATATATTCTTACCCTTGAATGTGAAATAATATCATCTGATATTGGAACTGGAACGGCAGATATTAGCGCTGTTAATATTAAGAACAGGAAAGCTATCTGTGACCACATCTTATCCGCAGGAATAGGAAATAATTAAAACTACAAAATGAATTAATAATTAATCAAATATTCAATGACGATTTAATATAAACCAGGAATTTCAAAGTTACCACATATGTATGATACAACTTTTTAATAGATATCCAAATAAAAGTTGGTAAATATATCACAATTGTAATTTAATTAAAACTGCACTGATAATAAGTACATTTTATATTAAATAAATAATCAAAATTCTTAGATAAAATATGTTCTTACCGGTATGGAGACTGTCAATAGTATCGAGTGATGAATGAACTTTCAATACTTTTATTTAATTATTTAATAAATTTGAAACTCTATATTGAATTTCAGTACCAAGGCATTGACAAATCAAAGAAAATAGTTGATACCCCTAGAAATAAATAGAATAATGTTTACAAATTCATTACCCAGAAGTGCAAAAATTGTTCAGTATTGTTTAGAAAAAATATTAAAATAGCAAGATATTAAATATTATCAAAATATCTTGCTTTACAAAGAGTCACCAACTTAATGCAGGGAAATTTAATTTGAACACTAGCACTACTAATAAATCTTCCAGTAATCTAATAAATCTTGTTTTTATAATTGCATTTGAATGGTAATGTTTAATTGACGACATCTTGCATGTGACTATGATAGTCATACAGTTTACATTTCGAACGATAAGAAGTATTATTTGTAAATATCGTCGACTTATGAACCTTGCTTTTCAAAAAATTTACTAGTGATTTATCATATTGATTCTGAAATATTATTGCAAAACTCATAATTCAATGCTATTTTGAATATGAAATTAAAAATTTGTATTTTTCTGAAATGTAACAATTTCTTCAGTTTTTCAATTTACATCCATCAGAAATTTTGCACTAAGACAAATTATTTGTTGGGGTTTTCATCCTGAAAATCATCACAAAAAAGATGCATTTATTTTTATATGGTTATTGATTGTTAAGAAATGTATTCCAAAGAGATCTGAAATATATGTAATTTCATCTATATAGACTTAACCACATATTCGCTATGCGGACAAGAACTTTATTAGGGCATGTGAAAGTAGATGCAGGATTATCACTTTGAAGGATATTCAAAAGCTAGTCTAAGGAGATGAGGCATATTAATTTTTTTGTTTAGAAAATGGTAATAAAAGATAATATTTAGAAAAAATACATTTATTTGACATTCAAAATATATAAAATATATTATAAGACTATGTACGGATATGATAAAAACGTTTCAAGACAGATACAAGTGTATTATAAAATAAAATAACATAATGTCAAAACCGTAATAAAATCCACACACTAACGTCAATTCAATCATTTCTTTAAAACAATTAAGACTTAATAAAGTAATTTTGTTAAGTAATTCATTTGGAAGACACAATAACAAACGGGTATCAAAACATGGGCAAATTAGCAATCATATAAATATAGATTATATATAAATGATACATATTTATGTATTAAATGATAAAATTGATCACATTAAACTGCGTTGATGGATGATTCTTGTGAAAATTATAAAAGTATTGGTTTTAAACTTCAAGTGGGTTTCTATTTTTACCAGATCTGAACTACATAAAATTAATAATAAAATAACAATAATAAATAAAATATAATAAAACAGAGAATTTGAAAATCAACGATTCAATGAAATTATAGTACTTAAATAAATAATAATTTTCAATTGCACTTTATAGCGCAATAAGATAAATACATCCAAAGTTCAAGCAATTCATTTGATTCAAACCGTTGGAAAGACTGGACATTGTTATTTTATAAACACACAAATTATAATATCAACAATAGAAGTACTAATGAATTAAAATTAATTTGTTTGATGTGTTGATGAGAGCATTTTTCAAAGAGTCAACTTCCCTAAAGAACGATCAATTAAAAATATCACGGTATATTTTAGACAACAGGAATTGCTAAACTCAAAAGTTTACCAAATCGTACATTCATGATTTTAACTAAACAATGTGTAACATCTGCATTATCTTTATTGGAAACGCTGAGTAAGAGCAACTTTGATGGATAAATGTAGATAGATTCCCCCATCGTTATGTTCGAAGGCTTTAATAAATCAAAGAAACTTTTTCTGTTTAGAACTAAGCAATTGAGTTATGAAATCATATTTATAAATATGATAAACTTGATCACCAGACCCACACAGGCTTGACTGGATCGAAAGCCCATAAGTCTGGCTGTCCAGTGTGCTGTATTTTGGAAAAACTACTTTTGGACCACTGGAAAGGAGGAACTGAGTACGGCTTGGGAGGATCTATCTGAATGTTGGTGTTGACAACGTGCTCGAGAGCTTCTTCAAAGTCTAGTGGTTCTTCTTCTTCCTTTGTCTCACCATCTTCCTCTGACGACTCTTCCGAGGACATGAATCTCAAGTTGCTTTTTCTTATTTTTTTGAGGAGGGCTGCTAGTCCAAATTGCGATTTCTTCCGCGTGTCCGGCTTGAGAAGCGACTCGATTGGTGTTTCTAATGCTCGGGAATATGCAGGACCAGATGTCGCTTCAAATTCAGTAATTCCCTCAATATTACCTAAAATCAAATAAATGTAATGAAAATAGTTAAATGAACCTAAAATCCATAATAAACAGAAAAAATTATCTTTAAGTATGACATCATTCTCTTTACTCTAAAGCTTAAACAAAAAAACCAAACAGAAATTTACAGTTGTTATAACGTTGACAATAGAGCACGCAAAGTGCTAAGGAGATCTATGAAAACACCAATGCATCAGATCTCTCCCCCCTTCTTAAATAGGAGTCAATTGAGATTAATTATCTTGTTTGGTATTTGGAACATAATATAATTTATAAGCATATTCCTACTGTGAAGAAACAGAGTAATTAAAATCATGAATTGGGTATTCTTATATGAGTATTGTTGTATTAAAATAACACAATTCTAATTCAATAATAATGCTAACCATCTCAAAATTAAATGGCAATGTAAAAATACATATTTCATAGTAATCCAATGCTTACCGCAGAAAGTTTTGGTGTCAATGACTCCAACAGGCAACAATCCGTATTGACCTTCTCCAATCCATCCGTGAAGATCTCCTCGTGCCCCGAGACCGTGCCAGGATCCTTCATCTACCAGCTTGTCTTCTATGTCCTCAATGCTGTCAACCTCGAGGTTCAGATGCTCCTCTGATTCACTCTCACTTTCCTCCTGAGTTGATTCACCAGAGTTTGTCAAAGATAGCTGAGCAATAATTTCATTTACTTGTATGGTAATATCATTTTGTTCTTGTTGTGTTAAAATAGATGCAACACCATCAGCGTCCTTTGATTCCACGTGGCTTTTGACTGTTTCTAATGATTGTATGATTTGTTTTACTTCATCTGAGTCTGAGACAATATCTTCAGGCTCAATTTCTTCTACTCCTTCTGGTTTTGGTGTGACCAGTTTGTCTTTGTTGACGACTTCCTTGTCATAATGATTGCTTCGCATCAGCAATGTGACAGAGTCAACATCTATGGCAGTCTCAGCTCCATTCTTAAATAGAATTGCTCTCGGTGATTTGAGGAGGGAGTAAACGTTGCCATGCTTCAGTTCCATGTTCTTGATTCCCGAAATTTCTCTCATATCCTTAACAAAAAATAATAAAGAAATTTTGAAAACACAGATTATACTATGAGGATATTATGAAAGTAATTATATGAAACACACCCTAAAAGATTTTTTTTATTTAATGTCTCTAAATCACTTAAACTAATTAAGTTTTTTTTTATTATTCAAACAATCTTTTAAAGTCACCAAGAAGTATGTATGTGAAATTTGAAGAACTGGTAATGATAGCTGGAGAGCGTGAACTATTTGTATCTTATATATAATTTTCAAACATTTTCATCTGAGATTTTGTTAGCATATAAATAATATTTGCGCACCTGGTAGTGAGGTATCCCATAGTCTGCCCAGTATCCTTTAGCTCGAAGTACATTAGTTTGATCTGCAGCATGAGTGTGGCCCGGTAACTGCTCAACAGCCCAAAGGAGACCTGGTCCGTCCTTGGGCCACACACGGCGTCTTAAGAAACGCCAAATGCTTGGATGGGCACTGAAAAATATAATATTATTTTTTTTATGTGTAATAAACAAAAAAAGAGTAAATTATTTAAGCAGAACTAAGTGTTTATTTCTATTTATCTATCTTAACATTTTCAAAACATGGTTTTGAAATATCTAAATTAATATCTCCTCTATGGTTTATGTTGTGATATTTTATCCAAACAATTCAAAACCGCATTATTTCTCAAAAAAAAAAAAAATTATGTATGTCAAACCTACCTCATTTCCCCGTTGATAGAAGAGTGGATATATCTATAAAGAGAATGATCAGGAGTGGGTGTCGGTACAGGAGTTGGGGATTCAGGAGATGTCGTAGAATTAAGCGAAGACAATTTTCCAAAGTTCAAAATAGTCCATTGTGCTGGAGCAGTACCGGAGTTAACACGAGCTACAAGTCGAGACCAGCTAAGACCATTAGTAGCTAAACGATTGGCTGCCATCACTCGTGGACCAATAAGAACCTGAAAAAAATTAGTGATAAAACAAAATGAATTAATTCACATTGTTGAAGTTATTTTGTATTGTGGTATGGTTTTAATTTTAAAGATAAATATATGAAGTTTATTTCTCTGTTGACTGATGGTTGAATTAAATCTCTTAACTAGCACAGACATGTTGTTTGATATTGGCTATTGTTGTTTTGTGTGACTGTAGTATTTATTTATGTATTTGTCAATTTCAATTTGCTTTTTCAGCATTAAATATAAACAGTAACAATGAACAAATGTTTCCTATAACCTAAATTCTTTAAAAAAATTATTGGATAAATTTATTATTTGTTTTAGTGCAAATGAAATAGAGCTATCAGGGGGCGAAAATGATGTGATGTAGGCACAAGCAAAACAACCGACTGTTGGTTCATCTGATCATGGATTGAGGAAATGGAGCTACATGATGAGCTCTTTACATGAAAGCTCTTTACATCTAAAAGCGGAACTCTCTCGTTTAATTATACAGATGTTTTTAGATTTGTCGCGATGTGACATAATTATAAACAATGGAATTTGAAACATACATGATCTAAAAGGTTAACTTTTTCCCAAAGTTCAGTATTGAAGTTGTTGATGTATGTCCCCGAAATGGCCAGATTATGGTCGCTACCAGGAGGTCCAGAAATTGTGTACATGTCGTCTTGAGAAGATACAGCTCCTGGATAGCCAGAGAACACAATACTGCTGCCTGATACTCTGGCAGACGAAGGCAGAAGGTTGTAATGATAGTTCAACTCGTAGCGCTTCAAGAATCTCAGCATTCTGTTGTAGCTGTAATGTCAATTAAAAAAATTATTAGGAATAACCTATAAAAAAATATTTTATAAAAAAGAGTGCCAAATTACAATTTTTATCTGTCTGGATCTATTACAATGCTTAATTTTAAATTAATAGTAGTAGTTTTAACTTACCTTCCTGCAGAATTATGTCCAACAATAACTTTTTCTTTATTATCTGGTCCATAATGCACCAAGCGAATGAACGATGCAGAGAGTCCTGGCAGGTCTTCACCAGCTCGAGACCCAGATGAAATGTTGAGCATACGTTCAATTACAGCCACATCTGATAACGCGTTCATCCAAATGTAATCTATAGTCGGAATTTCTATTTCATTGTGGCTCCGCTTGACAGCATAGTTCCATCCCATCTCCAGTCCTTTTATTTGATCGTAGTATAAGTTAATCTGAAATATTTATGTTGCTAAATAACATTCGGTTATATTCATATAATACTATTAAAGCAATTCAAGTTTAAAAAGCCGACTATATTATTTTAGACAAGTTTATTTCTCACATGATGCCACAAAGGATCTTCTTGGTTTCTTGTTCCTCTAACTCCGACCCCCAACACATTTTCATTAAGCTTTTCTCTGATTTTATTACATTCGTTCTCGCGTCCTTCACACGGGGCTTCTGCAAAGAAAATAATTTTATTAAATTTATAAACTGTGATACACTCTATTGCTACTTTGTTTGCTCAACTAATAAAATTAAATAAGCCACGCATTGTTTATGTACTGAGCAGTGTGTAAAGAGCATTTTTAATGTAGTTGTTTGGCAAACATAACGTACGGATTATATTCTGCCAGTGCCAATAGATGAGTTGCCAAGTAAGCGCTCCTTCCAGTAAGCCTGCAGCGTAAGCCTGTACCCAGTCCGGATAAGCACCATCTGACTCGATCTCTAACATTGCCCACCTGAAATATGATAGAAATACTTTTAAAATCCCACTTTAATAGTTCAAGAATCAGTTTATTACATATCTGGGTCACATCAAATTCTAGCACATCTTGAGAGATAATGCAAGGTGAATTTGAAGGAGGCAAATAAAACATAATGTAAGCATGGCTAGACATGTTTATGATATATATATTCATACCCTGTAGTAGAAGCATCGTTGCGATAATATGCTCGTGCAACTCCTTTGGGTATTTCAGCAAGCTCGTTCCCTTGTCCCCAATATTCTATGCGATATCCTGCTTTTGGAGACCAGTAAACGGTAGCTGCGTAATTGCCATCGTCCTCAATTCTGAAACAATTTATTAATTTCAAATGAAGAGGTTTATTTTTCAATATGTAATAATTTATACTTTTAAATTAAAAGATATTGAAAGATTTGTTAACTTTTTTTAAATTTCTAATATTTAATGCTTATTGCTAAATATTCAAATATTGTATTTGTAGATAAAGCACTGTCTTGTGTTTCATAAAATCAAAACTTGTTGAAGGTATGCAATATCTAGTATAAGAAAACTCAATTTAAAGTCTTACCTTTCAATTTCTCCGATAAAAAGAGCAACGATTCCAAGGATTCCCATTCCAGCCAAGATGTATGAACTAATTTTGGTTTGTAACCACGAAGCTCCCACGACTTTCAACATGATGATTTTGTATAAAAAATATTATAAATATTACTAAGTATATAAATATTTTATATATATTTTTTGTTCTTGCTTAATTTTATTAATTATTAATATATTTTGAATGTCAAAAAATTAAATATAAAATTTCCTTCAGGGTGAAGTACATATAAATGCTATTTGAGTGGGTGCTGTTCAATTGTACTAATGTTGTTTTAAGAGATAGCTCTGTAGTTTTAGATATTTATTTATTATAAGATGAAGAAGAAGAAGAGAAGTCTGATTGCCACAAAGTGGCAGGGCGAGTACTTTGTGTTTTCTAGAAGAGGGCCGACCATCGAAAAGATGTTCTGATATCTTCTTGTGCGACGAGTTACTGTATGGCCTGCCAGAGTAGCGGGATGAAGACGCTCAGTAAATGAAGAGTGAATTTGAAAATGGCGGCCTCCTCTCATTTGTTTGCCACTGAAAGCTTTACTGACGTCATCCGTCGTCAGAAGAAGACTGATGTGCTGCCCTCGCCCTTTTTAATACGACTTGAACGTATCTCTTGTAAAATTAATCCTGAAAAAAAAAAAACATACTTAAAGCAAACAATTAAACAATCAAGAAAGAATAAGTGACTGCTTTATTTTAATCATTTTAATCATCTGCACTTGTGTATTTTGGATTGATGCCGGAATTGTCAATATATATTACTTGTTAGGATGGAAATTGAACTATAGACCCTCAATCATGATTTAAAGGTCTAACCACTTAGCCAACAACCAAGTCATTTTTTTATATTCTATGTGTTATAATATTCATAATTATTGGTACAACATTACATAATAACAAAATTATTTTTTCTAAGAGACATATAACAACACTCTTCATACCATTTTATGTTTTATAATATTTATACTTCCAATCTCATCTTGAAGCTTTTATTTATATAAATTTGTTTTTTATGCTGTAATAACAATATACCTTGAATTTAAAACATTCAAAGAGAAATTTATGCATAAATATATTTTACAAATTTCACCTTTAAGCATGTTATTTCGGAGACTAAACTTAGGCATGAAATTTAAAAAAAAAAATATTTTAAATTATGTACAAAAGGCGGATATCGAATAAATTTTTGTTTTATTTAATGAAACACTGATACCAATGCATTAGTAATACTTATGATAATCGTTTTTTTTTTCAAATAATTTTATTATTCATATATTTATGCTGTCACTTAAAAGTGATCTGAAAGTAAAAGTGATTGTGTTGCATGCCTACGATTTGAAGTGCCATTTTTTTAGTTTTTTTTTTTTGTAGAAGCTTAGTTCGGTATGCTCGGAGTGGAATGCTTTGGACAGGATGTGGTCTCGTCGGCTCCTACAGACTCCCGCATGGGAACCTCCCGTCGCTCGAGTGGTCGTTGATCTCGGTAGGACATTTGTGTGGCGTGTGTGGTTGTCAACCGTGGCATTATTTGAAAATTAAAATCGATGATATTATAAAGCATGCGACGTAATAAATCCCCACATGCACGCCTGCGAGATATCTCGTTTTCATACTAGCATACAACGATTAAAATTTTCGCCCACCGCTATCGAAACAATTACGGCGTCAAGTGAAAAAAAAAATATGCAAAAACTTTCTTGTCGTTTCACGAGTGAACTTATTAATAATAAAAGAAAATGTTATTGATAATTTTCGTATAAGTTTGATTAAATACTTAAAAATGTATAAATTGTTAGACTGTATTTTTTTCAAATTGGCAAAAACTTTGCTTTATACCTAATATCTAAGAAGGTTCTCTTTTTTCACGTGTGAAGGTCACGCCTGCAATTTTTTTCAACATCAACATTGTAATCTTTCAGGGTTACATATTTTTTTACAGCGAAGTATTTAGTCCGTTTTCTACGATATATTAAAAATAAAATTATGGCGATATTTTAATTATTACGAATTTTGCGTTAATGTCATGAATTATTATTTTTACATGCAATAATAATATTGTTAAATTTTATAAATCAAACTTACAACTTCAAAGCGTGTAGGTACAATTAATATATGAAGAAAATTATTTCATAAGTATTATTTAAGAATCAAAAATATTTTACATCTCGTTTTAAAGCATATATTTACCGAAAAACAAGCCGTTCTTTAATATAAAAACATCTAAAAAATACTAAGAATCACGGGCTCCATTTTCTGTAGATTCCGCGAATTTTAAAACACGCTGTATTATTTTAATAACAGTATAATTAATGTAATATAAAATATGAACCTACGATATTAACAACATAAGGATAAAAACGAACGCAGATAAATTATAGTCTTAAAATATAATGGCAATAACAGCGGTTTTTTTATCTTTGTTTTCCGCGAAATCACAAAGTATTATGTAACGCGGTTTAACCAGGGCTGGCTGAAGGATTAAGGATTATTCGTTCAAGGCTTTAGATGCCACCCTGAATTAAAATAAAATTATGTAGTAAACATATAAATCTATATTATGTTTAAAAATCAGGCATCAATATATTACATTTAGTATTGCACAAATAAGCCTACGTATCATATATGTTAGTGTTTATTCCATCAGCATATTTATTGGAAGGTAAATAACGTTTCTATTTATCTTCATGTCTCAGCAGGAGAAGTTCTCCGGACCTGGACACGAGGAAGCGTTTCATCCATTGTCAGCTCAGAGACAAAACCATGGCCACTGCTTGCGCATAATTACATTTTATTGTCACGGAATACCTTACGGTACCACGTCAAGATACACGTACTGTCGCGTCAGATTTTTTTTAATATCCGCATAATATATATGTATATTTAAATATACTTGCAAGCGCATTAAGGCATGCAAGAGTCTCCCCCTCTCCGTGTAATATGTTTAAAATATATGATGATATGTATAAAATTCTGCTTTTATCCGCTTCCTTAGATTTTAAAGAAAAATCGTACTTGCAGTTTTCAGATTTTTTTGATTTCGTGAAATATGTTGTGAATTAATAATGGGTCGATGAAATTTTTATTGGTAATTAAAATTGAGTCAGTTTTCAAAATAAACCGATCGTGCCCTTCGTTAGTTCGAGTTCTTCGGCGCAATGTTGTCGACACCTGATGCCGAGCGAGTAACTGACCTGTACAACACTGTGCGGTCGCCGACCGACCGGGGATTTGAAGAAAGCTTTGGTGTAACGTTACAGTGTCCGATGGTCAGCCATCGACGTTGCTCAAACTCGATTTATCGGGTCTGTCGATTCCGTATCGAATATCAGATATATCGATCGAAAATATATGTACAGATTAAAGCCGGTTACACACGCTGCGACACAGCTTGCAACCGATTTGCGTTTAACCAACAGTGTCCTTTATTTCAGGTTATTTTAAAAATGACTTGGACGAAGTGGATAACGCGAAAGAAGGCATTATTGTGTCAGTTGTGTGTAAAAAAAAAAGACATGGTTTACAATTATGTAGAGTACAGAGCTACCATTTGCATTACGGGTGTCATTGCTGCTTTGGAAATACTTTTAAGTAGCCGTATACGATCAATTTTTTTTTTTAATAAATCGAATCTGGACGTAAAGTAGTTAACACACACATGCATGTGTGTGTTGTGATAAAAAAGTTAAAAATAATATGACGAATATGTGCTATTTTTTATTTCGATTAAGCACATAAATGATTTCACAAACGCAATAATATTTACGTTGAAGCAAGGAGAAGTAGCTACCCTTAAAGCAATAAATCCGGAAATAAAAATCTAGACGGTCGCATTGGCTTATGGTATAATATCAAGAGCAAATCCATACTTGTTGAAGGTTTATTATATTTATTAATATCTATATCGAATGCAATAACAGCGTCCAACGCAAGGGCGCGCTCGGACAGCTAAAGCTAATCAAGACGTTAATCGATTCGTTTTGTAAATTACACGGCAATTAGTCTAAATTACAAACGCTAATTGTGCATCGCTGGGGGCGTCCGCGTGAACCGGTGTGGGGACAAAGCCTGGGGTCGTTAACCGAGAAGCCTCGATTGCCACAATTAGGGGGTCGTCGAGACATTCAGGCGATCTGGAAACCGGACGCTGAATGGAAATTGAGACGATGAGTTGCGACAATTAGCGGTAGACTTTGAACAATACGCATTCCATACGAAGGGCAACAGAACACGTGAACTAGTAAAACATGCTCTAGAGCAGTGGCTCTCAAACTCTTTTGGCCCATGGACCCCTCTTCATAGTCAAAACTTGCCCACGGCTCCCTTTCATAGTCAAAACTTGCCTACGGACCCCCTTTCATAGTCAAAACTTGCCTACGGACCCTGGGTGAAAAACTACATAAATTCATATTATAGACTAGTTGGTGCAAGTATCGACTCTGTACTAACCTACCTGACTCACCGCGATGCCTGTTATTACTTGTATCTTATGCACCTGTCTATATTTATATTTTACTTAGGACGTAAAAATCGACTTCCATATTAATAAAAATGTGTCACAATTTTTTTATTTTATATTAAACCTTGCACGGACCCCCTGACGTTGTTCAGGGACTCCCAAATCGATTTTAACTTTCTAAGGACCCCCTGGGGTCCGTAGGGACCACTTTGAGAAGCACTGATCTAGAGACATTAAAATTTAAAATTCATATACAAAAAATAATCTTCATCGAAATCTGCACACAGCTTTACAATACTACAAACGTTTCTCTCTAGTGATGATAACAAATTTATTGAACAATACGCATCCCATGCGAAGGGCAACCGGTCTGAGAGATACGCGTATATGTATCACGATACTAGTGATGGACGCTATAATCTTATATAATAATAATAATAGCTTAATTCGACTATTATTAATAATATAACTCTTTTCACTGACAACCGAGTAGTACTTAGCCAATATCGTCTCTTTTTTTTTGTTTTTTTTTCTACAGTTTTGCTTAAGTAAATTCAAAAGTGGACGCTATTGACCAGTTCCCATTCATCTTCTAAGTGCACATGCAACGTTCTTGATACATCTTAATCAGTTTAATTGAGAGCGCACGAATCGAAAAGAAAATCATTATCATACGTACATCAGTAAATACAGAGTCTTTGACAAATAGACAAAAGAAATATTTACCGAAAACAACTATTGGTTTCACTTAAACGTCTATAATTTACAATAGCATATATGAGTATTATCTATCTAAAAGAAGATACAACAGAACAATATCTGAAGGGAAATATTTTATTTACAGGGTAGCATATGGAATATACAAGTGGGTTTCAGGCGCGAGCTTCTGATGTCATCAATAGATCTGAAAAGTTCATGACGCGTCCTATTGAATCAGTAATATTGGTCTTAGTCACAGGAAGCACTTCAGTAACACGATCTAAATTTATAGCAAGAACACGTGGTCTATGTATAGAAGTTTCATATTCGGTGTTCAGTATGATTTTTTAAATATTTAATGCAAGAGAAAACACCCAAGTCTATATCTAATAAACATAAAATCACTAAAAACCCTTTTTTTTCAAAAAGCTTCAGAGTTTAACCAAATAAACTATCAAATCAAGATAAATGTGAAACACTGCTATACTTCTTCTCTTTGTATATTGAAAGATTATGACTATGCTTTATGATATATAAAAATAAGTATAGATTGGTACCACAGCTCTAAAACAGTATTTTTTTTATTTATGAAGCCAGATAATTATAGACATATCTACTACCAATATAAAAAATATGCATTGTTAAGATACTGTGATTCATAAAAAGTTAATTAACACTGCTTCGAACACACGAATTATCTTTCAATTATTGTGGCAATTATAAAATTAACCAAACATTAAAACCAGTTTAATTAAATGCGACACAATTAATTAATTCGACATAATGACCAACCTGGTAATTATTCATAGCCAATTATACACACGCAACACCAAAACATTGCCAAACACTTTTAATTATTGTATTGTTTGTATGATTTTAAACCGATCACAAATCAATATAACTACAATCAATACACTGCTTGCTTCCCGAACACTTGGGAAAATGAAAAAAAAAAAAAAAAAAGTAGCAAAGCAAACAACCGGATACGCGAGAACTGAAACAACGTATAAGAGATTTCCCGTCCCAAGCATTTCCTCTCCGCTTTTGGCGTCCTGTCAATAATTGAGTTTCTCGTCCAACTTCGTATCTCCGCCGAATATTTGCGTAGGAGACGACGAGTGATCCTCACTCATACGATATTTTATTATTTCCAATCACTGGACCATTCACTATCCGAACCATTTTAGATTTCAAAGAAAAAATATTTTAATGCTTTGATTCTGGATTCAACGAATTCTACGTTTATCATTCATCAAAGTCGTTTTTTTATCTTTTGGATCTAATTCTGTTGTACTTGATTTTTTTCTGTTTTTTACCGGTGGCCCATTTATTGTGGAAAAGATAAAATAATTTGCAGACGTGATAAGAGTCAAAAAGTATATCAGATTCATTGTCTTCACAGCAAACTTAAAATAAATATATATTACTCGTTGTTATTTTATTTCACTTTATTTCGCCGCTATCAAGATTAAAGATTATCAAGGCAAGGCGGAGATCGCATCAAACACTAAATAGATATGTTTCTTACTATTTATAAAAGTGGCCGAGGTGCACCAAAACAATCCGCGGGTTGTGAAGGGGACAGTCTCAGTTCACTTCTCCAGCCATGATGAGCAGCTGATGATGGAGGTACCGTCAAGAAAATTGGCAAGAGGTCTTCGGAAACTTCAACGGCAAAACCCCATTGATTCTCAGAAGCATATTGGATGCCGAAGAACCCCACGAAACAAACACCAAAATCCACTCGACGACGGAAACGTAATTGTCGCAAACGCGCTATGTTTTTTTTTTCCACTAGAAACAAGATTGTATATTCAATCGATTATCACTCGTGAACTGTCTCAAAAGATTTCCCAAAGTCAGATTTACTAAATGTATATTTGGCGCAAAATATTCACAGCGAGAAAACACCTGGTATTTTATCAATTGATTAAATCCGAGATGAGTTATATAAAATTTATATTTTTTACGCAAGAGTGTGTTTATTGTTTTAAGCATTACCTTCTTGAAATTTACAGCAACGAAATGTAAATATAAGACGTACGTATATTGTGTTATATAACTTTTTGAGGATTATTTTTTTTTGTTTTTGCTTTTGTGATTTAAATTACTGTTAACGTCCCTTTGTCACTTTATCTGTGCTCTGCGATATCTATTAAAATCTAGAGATTGGAAATCGCAGTTTTGATTCAACACTTTGACAATGGCCATAAATATAATTGATTACGAGCCTAAGCATTCACTCAACTTACACATATATTTAATTAAGCGACACTAAGATTAAAGTTATAAAAGCAAATATTGAATATTGGGAGATAATATCAAAGCCCATACAGTTGTTATCAATTAAAATTCGAGAAGCACATCTGAATATTAATTTTTGCTACATTTTTGATATGTTTAAACGCACAGTGATCTTCTTTCAAGGGTGAATTTTCACTTTTTTATAAACACTTGAGATAGATGCATACGTGAACTGCACAAAAAAGACATTAAAACATATGAAACCTGACTAATGATCAGAAATTTTCTCGCTAGACTATCCACAGAATGTACAAGAGTCGCTCCGCGAAGAGATCTCAATGCTTCTGGTCTTCTTTCCTGATAAAAATAATTTCCTTATCTATTTGCTCTCTAAAAGCTTAAAAGCCTTCACGAACAGTAGCGATATGAGATTTTATGCCACATTTATACTGAACTCACAATTATAGCATCGCTTTAATTTTCTAATAAAAACTTACAACTGTTTTAACCCTGAGAACAAACTATACTCGTAGAAAGAAAAAATCTTGAAATAACCTTAATTTTTTTTCAAAGTAATTTTCCAGCTTCGAGCGGCTAGCTTTTTTAAACAATATTATTTTTTAGTTTTGCAGTACAAGATTTCACTAGTCAGCAAATCATTTTGAAACTCAATGTCGATTTTAACTAACGTCGAATGCCAGAGTTAACATATTATTTTCTATTGAAGTCAATTACATTACATAATGACAAAAAAATTAACGTTGACAAAAAAACCAACAAAGCGGCCGAGAACTTATAAAAAAAAGTTAATACATAACAAGCAATTTATATGTAAATATATTTTGTAAATTGTGTGGTCTTTTTTTTGTAATTTGTTGCGTTTTATAATTATGCAATTTTTTTCAAATTTTTACATTAGTTTCATAACATAAAGTTTTCTGTTTTTCTCTCTATGTGCTATAATTTTTTTAAGCAAAATAATCACTGTTCTTGGAAATCGAATGATTTGCACGTTAACAATGATCGATAAAATAAAAATAAATATGTACAAAGTGCATCTTTTGAATTTGGGTTGAACGTTTGATAAGCTATATTTTTATTTAAAATTTTATAATTTACATGTACTTGTGGTTTCAGAGGTAATTTGATAAGATCCAAAGACTTAGATTCTCCGGTACTTTTTAACGAATACAATAAAATCACTACCTTGACAAATAATTGCTATTATAAATGGTTATCAGCATGTTTTAAGGCAGGAGCATAGGTTTAAAAAAATCGTAGTAAATATTATGAATTTCATAACTAAGAAACCGAGCAAACTGTCCGGATAGTGAATTATAGATAGTTCTGTCTGATATCAACGCGTCATCAGAGATAGAAGGAGACAGGCGACAAGAAGACAGAAAGATTCGTCTGCACATAAACGAAATTGAATATTTTTATATCTCGTTGAAATATTCCGTTATAAACACTGGGAGTCCGTATTGTTGGCTGTCAGATAACACAAGTGTAGCGTATGTATGCGCTCGTGTCGGGTGTCGGGAGATACTACCTTCCTTTTACCTGTGATTTACTATGCCTGAAAACGTGTTTTTATATACATGAAATCCGCAACTATGTACAATAATCAAACTTAAAAAAATATACTTGTTTTAACGTGTTAGTAGGATTTGCAAATTCTTGGGTGTTGTGCTGCATTTTTTTTCATTAAAGTTTATTAACGTTTTGAAATTATTTTATACCGCCTAGCCTGACCCAGCCGAAATGCCGAATATAGTTTAAAAAATAATAAAAATAGCTTTTTTGCATAGCTCAATTAAATAAGCATCAAAATTTCGGACCAATATATAATCTATAATTATTCTCTCACTTGTTATAAACAGCCGTTTTTGTTAGCAGCTTGAAATACTTTATTTTTAATTAAAAAACTTACAAAAACTGAATTGTTGTGTGCAATTAATTATATACCCATAAATACACTAGTTCATTTAATCGTATCTTAATTTTAAGAAATCATTGGAATGGTTCGGTTTCAGTCGTTCAATCTAATAAGTTTACAAAATATCGAAATTCTGATAATTCCACAGCAAACACACTTACCAGATTTGCAAATACGATGCGTGTAGTTTGTTTGTTTGTTTACGTTTGTTGCTCGTTTAGATTAAAACATACCTTAATGGAAAAGATACGCGGAAATCCACAATATTATGCTTCTGATGAACCGAACAATAGATCTTGAAATTTTCCATGTATTGAAGATAAGAGCCCGCCTTTCTATCCCAAGGCAATCAGAAAAACACATCACATCTGATCTCAAGAAGTATTGATAAAAATAAAACCTTTCAGTAGAGATTGTATTTTCCGAATCCATTATAAATAGGTACAAAAATTGTTGTAAAATACATAAGTGAATCATGATGGTTTTAAAACCAGCTCAACTCTTTGACTATTTCCGGGAGATAAACACGAAGGCAAACTATTGAAAGAGATTATTAATAACCAGGGCTATTTTAAATCAAAAACAAATACCTTACACCGAATAAAATATATCTTAAAGCAAGTTATTTTAATGAAGGACATTACTCGCCTTGTTACTGTGACCTTTGGTTGTAAAACAAACAAAGTAAATGGAAAATTTCTCAAGTGAAGCCAAACAAAATCGATCGGTATACATCCAAATATGTAAAGTGTTTAAATGTTACTCAATGAAATATAAATAATATTTATGGAGATATAAACATAAATTTCAGATCATTCAGCGTATCGATATGATACATCTGTACTCGTGTATTTTTCTTACTCGCACTTCGACGTTATATATCTATAAAAACAGTAAATAAACTAATGGATATGTTACCTTCCATTTTACGATAATTCTAACTTTTATGATGAACAAAATAATTTCAATGTTTATGCAATAAAATGTGTTTTATGGTCCTTTTACTTTTATAGCAAAACGTGGTCGGTTGGAGATTACACTTTCTGCGATAAAATATTTTAAGTATTAAATGATCGCTATACATCGAGTCAATCTAATACAACGCAACAAAAAAATTATTAAAAACGAAACACTAAATGATTATTATAGAATTTTAATTTTTTTTATTGGTTTTTTGTCCCATATTTAAATTAAATTTCATGTATACAATGCGCAATAGTTTTTTTGTAATACATGCGTATTTTATTTACACAGAAGTCTGAAGTACCTACAGAGTAATATGTATTTAGAGAAAATTAGTTAAATGTGTTTTTTCATGTCCACAGAAAAAGGTTTTTATTTTAATAAGGGTTTTATATTTGTTTAGCAGTATTTAAATGGCAATTTATGTTCACATCATTGTAAGAATTTTTAGTTTATTTTATGCAATTAAAAATAGACTTCTGATCGCCTTGTTTAACGATTGTTTTATGTACAGGAATAAATATTTTATATCCCATAAAATGTATGAATATATATTTTTTTATTTTATTCTGCTGTATAAGTGATTTTTCAATTAACCAGGAGTATTTTTTTACATTTGAATTTAATCAAAGATGTAAATGAAACCTTATCGTTTAAACCGCAACGTTTTTGTGTCAAATGACTCAAAGCTACTTGGGGCTTGTATTGTATGTTCGTGAGTTATATATACTTTTAGCAAGTCTATAAGAAAAAATAATTATAAAACTACAGCCACAAAAATGAAGTATATCAATATATATATATTTTTCTGAATCGATAGTGCTTCGCTGCTACACTGCTAAGTTGGCCGACGCACTCCGCTTTGAAGGGAACTGCTATTTATATAGAGGTCACCCTGTAGAGTGCAAGTTCAAACTAAATCATGTTTACCTACAAATATTACACACACATACAAAATGTACGAAAAACTATGTTTTGTTAAGAGTTTGACAATTATTTATGAAGCGTGAAAGGCTTTTTTTCATATATTTTAAATATTTCTTAAATACCACTGTATATTATTAAGCAAATACTTGATATACGTATTTTTTATTGAAAAATAATTTTAGCATGTATTTAATTCAATATAATGTACGAACATTAGTTTTTTTAAGAAAACAGTTTTTTTTATTTCCTTATAAATAAATATAATAAAGGTATTATAGAAGTTTTTTGTTCAGGTGATACTTTGAGATTAAAATTGAAGAGTACATCCGTCTGCATGCATATAAGCATATCCGTTTATTACACAATAGCAGAGTCATGTGGATACTGTTGACTTTCCTGTTAATTTAGTGTTTCCGGGAAAGTTTTTATTTTTGACCATCCTATCAATCAAGATCTTTTTTTTGTTTGTCGACTCACGTAAAGGATATCCGCTGTTTTATGGCAGTGATTTGGCAGACCAGTTACTGCCAACACTTTAATTTTTTTTTAATAATATGTTTTTTACTCTATTCAATAGAGACATGAAAATTGAAAAATAAAACATCCTTAATTTAGGTACTTTGCACAAATCTTATATTCACATTTTAAAAAATCCCAATTTTAATTGATCACCATTATTTTTAGATTTCTAAAAATCGACAACAGCTAATATTAACGTTTCTTTATAAAAAATCTATTTGTTTTTTTAGTCAATTTATATCGTTTCATAAAAACCATTAGGTTAAACAAAATAAAAATTTCACATTATTGGATGTTTGAAAAATATGATGAAATAATTAAAGTTAATTTATTTGTAAAAAAATTATAAAAACACAAGTAAATTTTTCTATCCATTGAAATGTTTTTTTTTTTTTTGCATTACTAATTATTTTTAACTTGAAAATTATTCTGACATTGAAAATGACATGATAGCGACTCATATTTAGTTGATTAGGACAATTCATTAAAAAAAATTTAGACGAGAAAAAAACTCCGACTTAACACTGGTTTAATCTAAATTTTAAGTTTCACAAGACACTGAAGATGTGTAGTGTCATAATGTTCGCGACTCTCTCTTTTCCGAGTTTCTCTTGGCAAGAGTAACAAACGAACACACCAACACGCGCATTAAAATAAACAAGGAATTATACAACAATAACAAGACGTTTAATATTGGATTTGGCAAGCCAACTGGGTTGAATATATTTACATCCATAGAGCTGGGTACTCAGCATGAGCACTTGAAAAGCTACTCTTCTGCTGTGACCTTGCATGTAGAAATTATAACATACTGAAGATCGCGATCTCTCTGAAAAATAGGAACGAAGTTGCAAGCCTAGGGCCTGAAATTTGGTAGACCGTAAAAAGTTAACATACAGAAACTGTACATACAAACCGATATAGCTAAGTAGGCTTTGCATCCATTTATTTAAATATTGTTACTACAACATTTCATTTAACTACTATACGTATCAATGGTGAAATTTTTAATCAAACTTTGTTTTAATATTATTTAAAATTTTCAGGAAATATTTATATTCAAATCAACCTCATAATGAACCCCAAGTTTTTTTAGTATATTACGCTATTACTGAAAATCATGATATGACAGTTATACAAGTAAAAATAAATAAAAACCTAAAGTAATTCTACAACTATACTTAATTGTCTTGTTAATTAGGGATTATCTTAATACCTTTCAAGGAAATTATTCAAATTTGACACCGTACATATGTACTAGCCTTGAAAAAAGGTCGCACCAGAAAAAAATCAGTTAGATTGACATTGTATTTAAATGAATACATAAATTATAAATAAGATTCAAAATATTTATATATAATAGTATTATGACACGTGTTTGAACTGACAGTTTTATTTAGAGAATGTTGAACTCGTGTGACCAGAAGTAAATTTTTTAAGATTTGATTTTAAGATATTTAAGATAAGATTTTTTTTTAATGACTACCAGTACTAATAAATTAGAATCAAATAATGAAGCCAAAGACCCTTGATACTATAACATGTTTTTTAGTAAAATTAATTTATTTTATTTAGAAATTTACTGTATAAATTAGTTTTTTTTTATAATCATGTAAGCTCAATCACAAACTGTTAAAAACATGTTCAGTTAGGACATGAGAGAAATACAGTGTATAGACGTTTTGCGTAGAAGATGAAAGAAGTCAAAGTTGTCGGTAAAAAAATATATATAATTTATTTTCAAACAGAATTGAACCGTTCTTTTAATTGTAAAAAGTTAATAGTGATAATTGAAAATTCATGGGTTATTCATGTACTTTCTATTAAATAATTTTTATTTGAATAAAAAGCAGTGGATATATTGCAACTTACCAGCTCCAGTGGTTCTCCCACAGTATCAGTTGTAGCACGTCTCAACCCATCGAGAAACTGTGAACGGACGCCGGTCACAGGTTGTTTACTCCTGCAGTCTTGTAGCCGCCTGTAAGTGAAACAATGCCATTGGTCAGTAGCGGTAGTAGTAGTGCAAAAAGTCAGGGGTTAGCAACGCAAAGGTCAACAACTATCATCGAAACTATAAAAATAAATAAGCATCGATACATATAAAATTCTTGCAATTTATAATGCCCATTTGTGGGTGTGGAAATTTAAATTGTTTCAAAATCGTATTAATAATCTATAAAGTTTTTTTTTTATGCTGACTGCATCGATAAATTATTGCATCAACTTCCTGTTTGAGTATTCTCTTTCTTTTGCATAAATCAAGCGGAGGCCATTAAAAAAGTGTTTGTATAAATACGCCATTAGATTACTGAGTGTTCATATAAACAAATAAACATATTCTCTTTATTCAAGGACATTTAGGAGGAAAAAAATCTTTGCTCGTTTCAAGTGCAATATGAAAAATGCGTATATGTAGCTTAGAGAGAGACGTAGGATTTATCAAATGCAAAAAAAAAAACTCCACTTATGATACAATAAATATAAATAGCCAAATGGATAGGAGATTACGACCATTGAATCTGATCATACCGTGCCTTATATAGATTGCCAACTGATGATTCATTTTTAAGGTTATCAATATTCAACAACAATGATTTGTATATAAATATCCTTTGAATAAATAAGAACAGGAAATTGCAAGTTTTTTCACATATTTCATTACTACTAACCTAACCTATCATCGAACCAGATGTTACGTGACACCAGTGCTAATTCGTAGGCATCAGGCCGTACCATCCTACACGTAGCCGTTAATTGGTTATCCACACTGAGCATGATAATCGACGCGAGCTGTGACTCATCTGTGGGAAGTGCGGTTTACGAATTCAGTGTTTTGTTTGATTTTTAGCGCACCTGTCCCGGCCAGGTACGCCGCATGGTATAATTGAAATTACGGAGAAATACGATGATTATCAAATATAATTAGCTGGAAATTATCTTTCTGTTCAGCATAATAAAAAGTAAAAATTATTCGAGACTATTAAACTGTTTAACCGATAAAATATTAAATGAAAATAAAATGATTATAAGTAAGAGGTCCACGTAAACCATCTTTTGAAAATTCCTTGTGCTTCTCAGGTAAGCTTGCTTAAGTTCATGTCCAGGTGAACTAAAACGTGTTCTTAATTTTCATAGGCATCATTATTAAAATTTTTACTGGATTCAGCTACAGGAATCCCAATCCTTGAAGCTGAAATTAATTACAAAAAAACAATTTACAATTTAATTACAAACCGTAAAAATTGTGCTCAATTTCAAAGAAAAGAAAACCTCTCTCTTCTGTAATATAATTATGCAATTTTCTCTAATCTGTCTTTCTTATTACGGCCACATAATTTCGGGTTTAGGTATCTCGTTAAAATTATGTAAGTTTTGTTTTGAAATTAAATTAAATTTTTTCATTAAATGATAAACAAAAGTGAAGAATCATGATGCAAGCATATACGAGCCCGGAACATCGTGGTAGGCAAGCAAGCGTGGCAATTACTAGACCACGAAGCAGAATAATTTTGATACTCAAGCGCAGTAATTTATCTTTTTATATATTCATATTCTAAATTGTCACTAGTCATGATTTATTGTTGCATACAAAAACCAATGCAATCGATTACCCGTTCATTACTTGTGATAGCGAATGAATTGGATATGATTTTTTATTTGATCAAGTACTTCCACTATTCAACGTACTAAGCAGAATATTTGCCAACGTACTAAGCAGAATAAATGCTTGAAAATGTCAAAGTAGCTTTTTAGCATTGTAAAAATATTATAAAATAATTGAGAAAATATTGAATTGCTATACTACTTACTGAGAATATTCATTTTTTAGTTATTATAAAATTTACAAATATATTACCAGAAAAGATCAAATGTGTCAAAGTTCAAAATAAAACAAACCAAAGTGGAATAACACTAAATAATTATAATGGAATTCTACCAAATACTTTCTGTAAAAAATTTATAATTTCATATATGAATCACAAAACTCGTTCTTAACAAAAGAAAAGATCATATTACTCAACTCAATATATCAATCGCAAGCACACGTAATTAAAAGAATTATAAGGTCAATTAAATTTAATATAAACAACTATGACGTCTTTACTTTTTACCGTGCTTAATTGTTCACAAAACCAGACTAATACGGCGATCCACCGAAGCCTAAAACTTTTTTGTCCCGCAGACCACATGCCAATTTTTTTCTGTTTTGAGAAGCTATGGTATAAAACAGTGCATCTCAAAATGGTTCCTACGGACCCCAGGGGGTCCCTGGGATCATTCAGGGGGTCCTTAGAAAATTAAAATCGATTTGGGGGTCCCTGAACAACGTCAGGGGGTCCGCGCAAGGTTTAATATAAAATATAAAAATTGTGACACATTTATTAATATGGATGTTAAAATAAAAAAAAACAACGAATACATTATTAGCGATTTTTACGTCCTAAGTAAAATTTAAATATAGACAGGTGCATATAATACACTGGCATCGCGATGAGTCAGGTAGGTTAATAAAGGAACGGAATAGAGTCGATACTTGCACCAACTAGTCTATAATATGAATTTAGGTAGTTGGGCCAAAAGAGTTTGAGAGCTACTGGTCTAAAACATGAGTACGATGGACTATAGTATTTAATAAAATGCTTGTATATTAGTTCACAAAGCTCGTTCTCTGTTGCTATGCCAATCCTTCTCTCCTCTACTCTGCAGAGGTGACACGCGTGTCACCCGCCAGACTAAAATGATGCCGGCCAGTACTAATTATGTCAATATGAGACACATTCGGGATATAACCATATTTATAACTGCGCATTGCCGTAATTGTTATATTCATGATGATATTTGACGAGTACTGATGGCCGCAGTTAACTTGGAGCTTACGTGAAAATTCGTAGCAATCCAATTTATCCTCATCATGTGTCTCTCCTCAGAGGAGGTTGGTGACCATTTCAATGAGAATTTATTCACCCAGTGTTCATGATTTTATAAGGGGAAAATAGTGTGGTGGGTCCATCTACACCTTCTACGAAAAAATAATAATAAACTGAACTTAATTTGATTCATTTGTAGAGAAAAATTTCAACTTCACGTTATAAATATTTTTGCTGCTGATTGTGTGTTTTTGTTGAAAAATTGTTTACTCAGTCCAATTAATTTCAATCTATAATTAAAATAAATCGTTTATTCGATTTTTTGACTAGCACATTTGATCATCCCATCACTGGTCGTGGGTATTATGAAATGACCGATAATTTTTTAATAAGTCTGTACTCAGCACGAGATGTAGCTATGCAGGGACAAATAAATTCTTGCAATTTCTTGGATAGCTATGGTTGCTTCTAATAACATCTTACTGCTTTCTTAACTGCTTATTTTTGTGGGATTCGAACCCACATCCATGAGTGAATATACCATGACTGTAACTTAGCGAGAGTTGAATAGTTACGTGTGAAAACGAATCACAATAGACTTGTAAAATTAACACGTATCTTCGTCAAACATTTCACTATTGACTCTTTCGTTAACGTGGTAGCGACATTTTAGAAAGCTGTTCATATATTGAATGGATAATTTTAAAAGCCTTGTGTTTAAATGTTGCTGGACCTCATAACACCCGAAATTACCAGAATTATTCTTCTTCGGGTGCCTCTCCTCATAGGAGATTTGAGACCATTTCACTGAACATATCTTTATCCTGGACCAGTCATATCAATTCGACTGTACTCGTTATCTTTCTCCTTCCTATGATATTTTTTCCAAGTAAAATTAGATACACTAGGTTAAATTTGATATTTCTGAAAATTTGGCCAGAATACCCATACTTATTTACGCTATCATCCTAAAGTTTCATATTATCATATCATATTAAAGTTTTAACATAAAAGATTTTCCTTCTATTCGAACTCGAGATAATTTATCATTTTGACAGAATTTGAATGACTAGACTCGAGTACATCTCTTGTTTGATAAGAAAACGTGTAAAATCCTAGACCAGAATACGATTTTTATGATTTTCTTGCCTAAAATAATTAGTGCATAACTGAAACCATTTTTTCACTACTTAAAATTTATTTTTGTTTAATAGTTTATATTTCAAAAGTGATTTCTTAATGACAAGACAAAAATGAACAGACAATTTTCGTATAAAGCTATCTGCAAGCTGCATTCTGTTATCAACAAACATGGCCTCATATCAGAAATGCACGTTTCTGCAATTGAATTTACCTCGTTCATGATCTGAAAATTTCTAGATAGAACAAGACAAAAGCTATTTTTAGAAATTGTTATTGACGTAATTTATAGAAGATACGAACGATATACTTATTGCCAATCATGCCAATTGCAATAACAAATGACTTTAAACTGGCCTTGAGAGCGCCGCAACCCATATTACTATTTTTTGGTAAAATTCCCTTAAATCGTCTAACCCAAAGACTTTTAAAAGAATGAAAGATTTATCATTCTGTAGCATTTTTTCAATAAAATAATAAAACAACGCTTTAATATAGTACTGATTAAAAAAATATAGAGTAGCTCATAGGTTTGCAGCTTACAAGAAACTCACATAAATTTCTTTAAATGAAGATCTATTTTTTTTTAAAGTGGATCGCGTGTGGACACGCCGGTATATTTACTACTGTCTTATGATTTGAGAGGCTCTATATTAATGGAATTTAATACTTGGCGACATGTTGCTTTTGCGTGTTATCAGTAATTGGATGGCACGAAGAAACCTAATGACGCATTTAAGTCAATGGCGTTTCTCAGAAATGATACATCAAAGTCACTCGACGGCGTAAGAAGCCACACACTGAGCTCTAAATACGCGTTATCATAACATTATTTTTATTTAATTGAAATATTATTTAAAATGGAAAAAAGGATTATCTGAAGCTGTGGTTTTTGATAAACTTTTATTTTAATTATTTTGTTTTTATATTTTTTGTAAGAATTCTGTGAATAGTGAGTGCCTTATCATTTTTCGTTAAAATTATTGATAAGCGTACTAATTGCAATCGACTTCTATATTTCCATATTCAACAGATATAATTAAATAAGAGTAAGTTTTGTTGCAAAATACATTTCATTTATTAAATTGTAGTAACCTTTCAGTCTCCGAAGACAAAAAGTCTTAATAAAGTTAGCCGCATTTGGCATTTAATTTTTTCAATGTGTAAATTATGGGATTTGCTGGTTCAAAAAGGCACTATATTTTTTCAAGGGTTCGTGTGAATTCAAGCAGGGAATTCCTTGATTAAATGATAACCTTTTTCTGAAAATATATAAAGGTTAAAAGGGTCAAAAACAAAAGATTCATTGTTTTTGCGAATTCGCAGGAGGGGTGAATGAGAAATGTCCGGAATGGTGAATCGTATTGCGTATATATAGTGTTAAATAATTAATTAAGTTAAACAATAAAAACGGAGACAAACCAAGACGTATGGTGTTTTCTTTCGCGATGCTTAAAAAGCAGATGTAGAAAAGTGATTAAATTTAAATTTTAAAGTGTTAAGTTCAGGAATGTATGGTTGTCTTTTTTACCGCATATTGCAAAAAACGAAAAAGTCTATTCAGCTGAAAATAAACCTTGAATATTTCAATGTAACTGGGTCAAATATACGACGAAACAGTCGGCACTCGACTGTGAAATATGAGATAAAAATTTCCTGCATTTCTTGGGGATTTTAGTAAAAAAACTAACGCTTGATATTTTTTTTCCGATAGTTTTGTTTGTTACGAAAAATCCTCAAATAGAAAAAATACAAAAAACCTTCAATAGTAGACTAAAAAAAATATTCAAACGAAATACAATTGAAGTAATATTTTAAATGTTTTTTTGTGGTATTAAAAATTGTTACACTCAATTAAGTTACATTCCGTTTAATCAAACTATTAAATAAACAAATAAAACGTATCTATATTTTTTCAATTCTTATTCTGCAATTTCTACTTAACATTGTTTAAAAAGACAAATAAACTATCTTGATATATTAAAAAAATAATTAATTGGTTTATACATTCATAATCAGTCATCAAAAAAATATTATAATTGAATATTTCTGTACCACAAAACAATCGGAATTTCATCATCATTAAATAGAATAGTGACAATTGAAAAGAAAAATTCCCTAGTAATATTGCATAAAAACAATAAAAAAAAAAAATGCTGTAATGAAGCCTAAGTATTTTTTACTTATTTATTTTTTATTTTTACTTATTATTCTAATTTAAATATAAAGCATTACGGCCAAAGATCGGTTACAATTTTTATGTACGACGTAATAATAAAAAAGAAGGATTTAGAAAATAAATCTAAAAAATACGAGATAATATTGAACTCTATAACTTGAATCATCAGGTAATAATTAGTTTTTGGCGTAATAAGGTTGAGTTGCTTGCATATTTTATGAATTTATTCCGATCTCTAGTTAAAACTAAACGTTAAACTTTGCATTGAAAAATAGCATGATTTAATCCGCACATAAAAGTATAAGTTTCGTAAATCATTGCCTTATCAATATGATAGGTCAACAGAAGCCAACATTATCAATATATTATTAGATGATGCGTATGCTGTAGATAGCAGAGGCATGCTACGGATATAAACTGCATGCATACAATTAAATATCGGTGTTAATTACAAACAAAGCATGGCAAAACTATTACCATGCATGTTACATAATACTTAAATGGCAAAAGAATCGCTTAAAAACTTTAAAAATAATCTGAAAAATGATGTACTTTTGAGTATAACAAACAGCATTATAAGAAATCATATTGATATAAATGAAAATTAGCATAATTCAAGTGTTCGTGTTACGTTATTGCCACGTGTTTTTAAATAATGACGTTGCAACATAAGCACAAAGGGAATAATACTTTAAACTGTATAATAATACGTATTTCTTGATATAAGCGCTTAGTGATAAGCTATTGACTTGAATTCCCTGGAGAAAATATTTGCGTATGCAATTTTACAACAGCAAAAAAACACCTGTAAATTTTGTACTGACCTGACATATCAGTTACATTTTTGTACAATATATGTATTATATATATGAAATATAGAGCATTTCTTTCTAAACGAGCAGTAACCGATATTTTGCTCTAATAAATTCATTCGAATGAATTAATAAATTATCAGGGGAATTTATTAATCAATGGGTGAATTAATGAATAAGTAACATAGTCAATATTGACTGAGGTTAATGAATGAAGATCGATTATTCGAATCGATTTGAATGGAAATTATTGTAAGTTAAAAAATGGGACCTTAGAGCTCAGACATCGGGTGGTAAAATTTAAATAAAATAATCGATAATTTATTTTTATCTCATCTATATGGTCTCGTAAGCGTCTAAGAATATTTCTCACCGCCAAGAAGCCGGTTATTCCCCGCGCAAGTTGTATCTTGTTGCTTGCGAATATTTTATCCGGTAATTGAATTCCATTCACAGCCGCTAAAGCGACTTGCACACGTTGCAGCACTGGCGACCGGTAATTAGCCAATCTTCCATTTTTTATAAATAGTTTTATAGAAGAAAAAAAAGCCTAAAAAATCAAGCATACTGGGCGAAAATCGACAAACGCACTTAAGCTGTCTACACACGATGCAGCACAACTAACCACCGAATGGGAACATAACCAATTGAGACTTTTGCTGGTAAGCAATAAGATGAAAATCAACTCTTCCAATAACATGATTTGCTGATAATTATTCGGTTGTCAGTTGTGCAACAGCGTGTGTATGCAGCTTAAACGATTTGTCTGTCGGTTGGGTTCCACAGTCTTCAATTACAGCTGAAATCATTGTTTAACCACGTGTGACCCACGTGTATAAACTTTTATACATTCCCTGGATATAAATTGAAAATCTTCATTTTATATAATTGTATGATTATCTAAAAATGCAAGCACAAAAACAAGCTGTGTTTGAAAGTCTGTTAATCAAATGGTACTTTTATATTAACCGATATCAAATTCAATTCATTGAACCAATAAAATTTCCTATGTAATGAAAAATATTGTTTGACGAAATAAGTTGCAAATATAATACATGTAGAATAGATGCTAATATTAACTTATTAAATTATATTATAAAATGACTCAAATTACATTTAATTGAAGACGTTATTTTTTTCACCTGATTGCAATGTTCGTTCATAAAAAAATAATTTATGAAATCATTTTAGAGGTTTTACCTTTGAGGTGCGGCAAAATTAGACTTTTATGATGAATTGAGAGATGAGATAATAACTGACCACAATATATAAAATATAATTACTACCCGTACGCTTAAATATTCAAATGTTGGTTTTATATAATACCGAGTGAATGTTAAACGTGTTTCAAGCAAGTGAACATCTGATATCGTTTAGAAATAAATATCAAGATGACGCACGTATTATTTTATTTTTATATAAATTCGATAAAAAAAACACTCAAAATGACTAAATTATACAAATTGTTAAACATTATATTAAAAAATAGGTGATAGTGTTATCCATATAAATAAAATATGCGTTTTTTTTCATATCATGTAGACGTAAACAGTAATATGATAGCTAATGTGTCTGCACTTAAAGATAAACATTTGCAATGATTATAATTCTATACAATGTAGTTAGTAAGTATATTCTTAAGAAAATATAATCTTTTAATCAAATACTTTAAATAGAAATCAACGTATTTACAAAACAAACGCTACTGCGGATAAAAAAGTTAAAAAATACACATCAAAATGATTATGAAATATTTGGATATTTTTGTTAAACAAACAAAAAAATTGCAAAAAACTACAAAATACTTGAAATATTGTAAAACTTCAAGTATTGACATAAAATATGTATATCATAGAATACTGGTTCTAAAAAAAATTAATAAGATCTTTATATAATCTGTGAACCTACTATATATTGATCATGTACAGTAAAATAATCTCAGAGTGATGATATCAGATTTTAAATATTTATATTATCGTAATATGTTTTTAAATAATTTATTTAAAAAAAAAAAGTAAATTTTATGATTTATTATCTCATCAGCTTATGTGACCGAAAAGTGGGCTCAGAAGAAAATATTAATTAATGAATCTCGGAATTTGAGTTATAATATTGAGAACATTACAATCGTTTAAGATTTTCCGAAGTTTGGCTTTGAACGGTAAAAGGAGGGTCAAATCAATTATTTATTTAAGTGTGTAAAAAATCTGAATTTATTGTCGTCTGATCAAACAATTGATTACAATTGACACACAGAAAACAAACAAATAACAAACGTCTATCAATAGCGACCTATTTGACATTTTTTGTTTATTCAGAAATTGCGTATTTTTTTACGTTATAATACTTACCTACTTTATAAAGCTAGCAGAGACAGAAAAAAATCGAATAACAAATAAAAATTAATTCCAAACTTTTCTAAACGCATTGATAAAGCAAAATATATTGTTTAATAAAAAGTCACATATAAATATTAAAGTATTTTTCATGTGATTGGTTTTTTAGTTTGGTGTTTTTCATAATGAAGTTTCTCATAAATATGTATTATTGAATTAAATCTAATGTTGCAAAAAATTAGATAACTCCCAAATATATTTTGAAAAATAAAACTTTATATATAGACATGTAATATATTTAAGGCTTAAAAATAAACAGCTGAATAAAATCTATTTATATTTGTATTTCTATTTTATTGTTAATGTCATATGAATGCAAAAAAATCTACTGCCAAATTGTGCATATTTTTTTTTATTTATATGCTTGTTTGTTAGTTCTTGCATGTAAAAACTTGAAAACCCGTTAAAAATAATAAAATAAAAACTCCATCATTTTAAAAATCAACATAATTAGAATATTATAAAATAATGCATTGATTTAATTTAATTGTGTCTAAGTCACCGATTCCAAGTGTTTCGTTTAAGACATCAAAAAATGTAGCGGTCTTAATAGGCGCTTTTTGCTCAAATGATAACTTACTCATCCTTGCTCATAGAGAGTTAGTTCTTTTACTCTAGAACTAACTAACTATTTTCAAGCAAAACAGTTCAGATATGAAATTTACTGTTCATTTATATTCGCTTTGGTGCACTCTTAAAAAATCATTTTGCGACTTTACATTCTATATTACATGCCATTTATCAAGTCACGCGCTTTATGTGATACGCGTTGATAAGATTTTCAATTATTTCAGATAGCGCGCTGTAAATATCAAGGTTTCCATGATAATCGATCGCTAATTTTATCAGTTTCATTTATCAGAAACGTATTGCGATTATGCTTTGAAAACTTTTACTACGTTCAACAATATTAAATTCTTCAAAATAACAGATCCTGAAAAATAATCCACCCCCTAAAGAAATACACGCCCTATACCAGCAAGCCGATTGGGTAGAAGATTACGTATATTATTGCTTGTGAGGGATTCTTGACACGCTTTCTTGAGCTACTGTATTGCCTTCACCCGTCTCAGATGTAGATTTGTATAGAACCTTAAACCATCTACACACTAAATTGTAATATGTGTTAATCTCTCTACAGACAATAAGCAGGTGTTTTTTTTATGGTCTTGCTATTTTTGGCTTTATTATAGCTAATATCAGGTCAGTTTTAAGTTGTGTCGCGACTCGTGTAAAGGGTGTCGTCAACGTTTTTTTTCATAGAAAAATTACCCAAAAAATATACGCCAATGGTGTAGAGCTCCAAAAATCGATGAAATGAAATTTCATTGAATTCATGAATATCATGATTTCATATTTCCTGAAACGCTTTCAGTAAACCCACGACCGGCTGTCACGCTCGATATTTCAGTTTATTTTCGATGCAACAGATAATTCTTTCAGCACGTGTATGTCCTCTATGCACGTGGACACGTGGGCACATCGGTATTGGCTCGTGACGCAAGAGAAATAAGTCATATGTCTATTAAATAAACAGTTCCAGCTAACATCAGCCTCTGACGCAGACACCTATTATCATTTTTCCAAGCGAATGATCCGCGTGGAATTTGCTCTACTCTATTAAGATGATTCTAAGAACGTTATATAATATAAAATTAATTTATTTTACAGTCAATTTACTTTTACAATTTCCTGAGACTGTGTTTAAATTTTATTCCTGAAAAATTTATGAAGTGTTCATTCATAAATTGATCAATTTTATGGTTTGGCTTTAAAATATAAATGCTTGCTATCGCTTCTGAATTAAAAAAAAAAGTACGATTTATGAACTCAAATCAATTGTATTAACACGTGTTAATAATGTTCAGTTATTTATTTTTTTATTTACAATTATTCATTGATGTTTTAAATGAACAAAAAGCCCAATGTGTATATTTGAATATTTTAAATCAATTAAAATATATATATTTCAGAGTGAAAAATTATTTCACAATGCTATATAAGATTGTGAAACTCTAACCAAAACAACACGTTTGCAATTTTTGTGCTATTTTACAACAACTGATATGTAACATTAAATTTGTAGATATAGGTGTACATTTATAAACTTTCATAAGGTAATACAGCTTTAAGGAATCATTTTTTCCATATAAAAAAATCAAGAATGGGAGCTCCAAGTATTTGTCGAATAAAATAAAACGATTGAGTTTATTTCTTTATTTCAAAAGCATTCAATAATAATACGGAAATATAAAAAAAATATATGTTATAAATCCTCCGATGTGTCAAATTCAGGACACGTTGCCTTTCTAAATTGCGCCAAGTCTTACGAAAATAGTAAAATGAGAGAAACTCACCAGCCTAGTTGTATAAATCGCCTCTCTTATTTTGTCTGAAGCTATTTCTGACAAAATACCAAGGGGCTACATTTGAGAATCGTAGGAATTGACTATTCTTCACGCGTACAAAAAAAAAACTACACTCCACACCGACCACACGCGTTCACATCGGATAAAAGAATGAGCAGGAAACTTTTTAACACAACACAATAAAAAAAACACTGAATCCAGTGGCGTACACGCGAACCCATACTGACATCTGTGAATTAACTGCTCTACTCTTCCTACCCATGCTTTAAGCCATAATAATGCCATCTGTTCACAAGTATGAACATCAGAGTATATATTTATATCAATAGATGCCAATAGCAGTTAACAACGTATAGTAAAAAAATATAGCAACTATTTCTAATCTCCTTTGCATAACGTTGTTGTTTTACAATTATCACATACAGTATCGTCTTGTCGGTGTATTGGTCCACGGAGAATACACCGATGCGAGTCATCTTCACCAGAAACACTGTGCACTCTGGCGACAGTCGAGACGTTAGTATAATAAAAAAAAAACGAAGGTTGACCCAAGATAGAATATATTTATTATTATCGTAGGTCAGAAGCTGTGACGTCACCGCGTCGTCTGATGCTCAAACTTTGATTCCCGAAAGAATGTCACGTATATGAAGCGGACCGCTTGATTGATCAACAAAGTAATAAATTATAGCGACTGCCAGAGTGGATGTAATAGAGTAGCTGGGAGTATATTTGATAGTTGTTTAGGATAAAATACGAAATGACGGTCGCATGGCAGCAAACTTGGGTCACGGCCTTCTGACGGAAGCAGGATATCGTATTCGAGCATATATTGTTTTAAAACTAATATAAAAACTATTTTTATCTAAAATTTTGAGGTATAAAAATAGATATGTTATGTATTGCCACACCACATTTTTATCCGGTCTTTTTGCTAACATTGATTTTTTTATATTTTATATAAAATAAAAACCAATAGTGTGAATTGATCTTTTCCGGTGATAACTTTGGTTATCAGTATTCCTTTTGATTTTTATTTCTGTTTTATGACTGCTTTTTTTTAAATATATCGCCTTCTTGAAATTGACGTGAAAACAGCTGTGGAAAATTCCTACTAACATGAATAATAAAATATAAATTCTAGCTTATATATTTATATTGCATTGTTATTTCAACGCGTTGTTTATAATTTGCAATTATTATTATTTATAGTATAAAAATTGGTAATATACCACGACAAAATAACTTATTTATGGCAAAGTGTATAGTGCTTAAAAAAAACTTCATGGACCTGGAATTAAACATTCTAGTACTTGCAATGCAGTTCTTGTGGAAAATATCAGTTATATGTGCAAAAAAAATAATATGCATTTCTAGGCTTTATTATATTTTTTGTATATAAAAAATTAAATTTTAGAAGATGTTACATTTCTTCTATTTTTCTTTGTCCACGAATAGAAATATAATAAAACAATATAATCCTACTGATAGCATTGGATGTTTTTTTTTTTGCATAGAATCTTTCATGTACCAATACAACAAATACTATAGAAGTTTCAGACTTATATTACAAGCTTAGTTATCATATTATTTATAAAATAAAATAATTATTTACACAAATAAAATTGCCAAGACGGAGAGCTTCTTTTGATCTTATTCTACGAATAGAAATGTTTTTAAACATTCTAATTTACTGAGAATTGATATTTTAATAATATTAGCTATATTTACACCAAGAGTCACGCTGTAGAAACGGATACTATAGCTACATTGCCTAAATAGGGTGCTCCAAGACCCATGGCCGTTCGACAAAGAAATTTTACTAAAATATAACCCTTCTATTTTATACACGGTGACTCAAAACTGCAGCATCATTCGAAAAGCGGAAATCAAGTATGACGTCAATCAGCCGTCAATTATTTATATCAACTTCAATCAATGACTGAATAAAAATTATAAAAAAATTCGTTGAACCTTGCACATCTGCTTTATCTGCGCAGACCTCAAAATAAAGGCTTTTTATATTTCCAATATACTCACAATAATTTTAATATAAAAATAATTCACAAAAACAATAAGAAAAAATAATGAATGTTTTTGCTAAAAAATAACATATAGTTTTTTCTTTATTTTTGCAATCAACAATAAAAACACGAAGCAGTTATTAATAAATTTGCCGGCCGATGAATCCATATTGATTTGGGAATTGTTCGCGTTAAATCGCACAACTGCCGTAAACTATTTGGTTTTATCTGTATTTTTTAGATATGTCTCTGTAGGGTGAAAGAGGTCTCAGTGATAAATGATGACATTCTATTTTTTATATTTATACTGTGGATTACTTTAGCAATAAAGTTGATCCACGGGAAACTGTTTTAATATGCCATACTCCGTATTAAAAAAATTATTCAATTTTTATTGCCGAATGGCTTAGAGGTTACGACATTGGCACTTATAAATAAATAAAAAAGTTGGATCTTGTCTTTTGGCTACTCTTATTTTTGTATAAAAATATAATCTTTTATCACAATATAGAAAAGCCTTTAATAAAAATGTAGGACTCAAGCTTTATTAATTACGACTAAGAAAATCAATATAATTAGCATACATCAATGTTTACTTTTTTGTTATATTGAATAAATTTCAGTAACGACATCTTTTAAGTTTTAATTAGTAATTTATTATCTGACCTAACAGGTGAATCCCAAGCTGATCTTATTCCTGAATACGATTTGAGTTGACATTGAAAACGTCGATTCATTGCGATGAAAAAAATCATCATCAAACTAATATTAATACACAATTTTAACGAGCTGTAACTCGGCTTGCATGTTACGCAGACGATATCAGTTATGGTTATTTGGAAACATGAGGCTCCATCGTAAAGTAACAGAAGGTGTTGGTGTGTGGAGAGAAATCTGACTGTACAATTCGCGACGCATCCGGCCTGCAGTTTCATGCAAAACTGCAACCACTGCAGACTGCGCCACGTCATGAGATCGATAAAATCAATCCATTAAATTTTCATTACCACGGCTACAGCAAAAGGAAAATAAATAAACAACAATTTTATTTCCAATTGCAGTTGACGAATCGCACGTGCAGGTAAATTGTTCAAAAATACAGATTCATTTCTAATCCGGCGCTATCGTTTTTTAAAGAATTTTCAGGCGCTTAATTTTGAAAATTTTCTTCCCCTATTTCTGACTTCCTACCCTGTCAGTAGTGCAATTCAGGTATTGTGTCTGATTGCGACTACTCTCAAAAATATTATCCAAGTCAGATGATTTGATTACTTATGCTTGAAGTTTTCAGTTCTCTGACATTTCGGACAATTTTCAGAAGACTTAAAACAGCTACGAATATACAAATCCAAGTCATTAATAAAAATAATAATGTATACATCAAAGACGTCACACATTTTTTTTATGTTTAAAATAATCAATAACAGTGACATTAAACCTTCAGCTCGTTGAAAAATCTACTTTAAATTTAAATGCAATCGTATATAGCGATTGGGTCTCTTTGCTCGATTGGGCCATTTAATATTCTTGGTCCATCGCCAAAACCTCGCCACGCGCTGGAAAAAGATGTTTGGATATGGTCAGTTATTCTGTGACGTCATCGCTCCCATATGTATATACTTTTAATTATATAATACGATTAGCCTTGCGGTTGAGATCGTTGACTCTTATCGCAAAGTCCGAATAATCTTAATTGCCCTGCAAATCTACGAGTTCTATAAAATACCTTTATCAGGTATCCCGTTTGAGATTGATAATTTATTTACTAATTCTCACAGAATATGGACAATTTTCTTTTCAATTATTTGTTAATTTATTATTATTTTTTTTTTGTAGACCAAGACAACCCAATATGACCGATTTCATTGATTTCCTCTGCATATATTACTTTCTTTTAATTCACAAATTAAATTTGATGTAGTATTCATCTCTAAATTTAATTTCTTAAATGAATATTTTAGTTGGTGTTCTAAAAACGATAGATAGAAATATGAGTGACTGCTTTGTTTTGATTGCAAAATAATTCCTATAACTAAGGATCAATAATAGTTAAAATACAGAACAATTAATTAAGTAGATACGAATGCATCTGTTATCTCCAATAACCTGCAATAGTCACGTACCAGAGTCACTGGATTTATGTGATAGGCACTAAATACACAACAGAACTCTATCAAGGAAAACATTGTTAGAGTGATTACTCGTGCCTTCGTTAGATGGTATCGCACACAAGGCGGACACAGCCGAACGTTTCCGAACCCGACCAAGACGAGCCGTCGGGCAAAGAACGCTAACATCAATATATCATTATGTGGAAAATTATATAAATATATTAAGATAATTTACTAATTAGAAAGAATATTATATAACATAATTTTTGAAGTTTAAAAAAAATTACACCAGCATATAAAAACCATATCGTTATTAGTTCATTGCATATCTTGTCCTCTTTATTTGACTTTTTTAAAATTATTTTTTTTATATCATACGCACAAGGATTTTTTTCATAAGCAAGACCCATATTTACTAATCATTACCTTGTAATTAATTTCTTTTTTTTATGGGACTACACAGTTACAAACACAATGTTTTTTTATTTAAAATATTAAAATGAAACTGTACTAAGTACTTTCTGTTAAAAATAATAATTGTGTATAATAACGTCTTAAAAATTTACGAAAACCACATGTTTGTTTTATACAATATATTTATGCAAGCTTGGAGCTAATAGCAAAGTCTAAACGTATCGCTTCCATATATGCATACAACGATTGAAATTCTCGTTCAGTTATAGCTCTTCAGTCCTTTAATGGAAAAAAATACACAGCTACTGTATTTATTGAAAGTGTATGTTCAAATCTCCGAGTAGCATTTTTTTGTTGTGTAAAAATATTTTTAGTCACTTGCCGTGTGACTCGCTTTTATTAAGCATGAGCATTTATATATTGTAGCAATTAAGTTACAACTTTGTGATACTAATGTGCATTACGCCATCTTGTTAGTGATAAATAAAATCAATTAAGCATTCAAGATGAATATACGCCGTACTTTATTGCCGACCGTTTACAACTCCGGGTAAAATTTCAATAGCATATTCATGTCGCATCCAGCGAACTACTGCAACTTTGTATACAATGGACTTATCACATATTTGTTTTGATTATCTTTCTCAAACTATTTCCAATGACAATGCATTACTGGAATGTGTTTACGAAATCAATGCGCATTAAATCGTATTTTAAAATATCTCAATTTTAATAAATAATTTCAGTTATTATTATTTGAATCTATTGAGCGATATTACTGTGTTTTAACGCTATATTAAAAGCGCACGGTTATATTACGTTGTGTTATGTTTATTATATATAGCGGTAATTATACAAATATATTGAATTTACCATGATTAAATATATATTGAACGAGTGTATTTCAGTAGTTTTTTATATAATTATCAGTTTTTCTTATAGGAATACTAAATCAAAAAATTTCTATACGTGCATGTCACTGGGGTATGGTAATGGCAGCTACATGATTAATATTTTTAATAGTTTAATACCGCAAATAAAAAAGAAAATTAATACTTTAGTGACGTCAGAGATCACAGTATGATGCATGTGGGCTGAAAATAATTGAGAAAACTCATGCCAGAGTTTAAATGCCTGTAGATAAACAAATACTGAATAAAAACAACACGAGTTATACTCATGGTTTTTTCTTTAAGTTTATTGAGAAAAAAAATTTAAAAAAGCTTTATCGTGAAAATCGCTCAGAAAGTTATAGATTCATAATTAAGGGTAGTGGTCTAATACGTGACATATCTTCCCAATTAAGAAGTTATGTACGAGTATGTACTATGTTACGTTAAAGCATTCGTATATTTAATTAGTGTATATATTCATTATACTTGTAAATTCTACATTCCTTGTCACATGTTCTAGATAATTTTGTTGCATTATGTATATGTTATGATTCAGAATTTATTCAGTACAGTAAATTGTGAAGCATTGATTTTCTTGAAGGTCAATGAGGAATTACATTAACTTTTTACAAGCCAGGGTGGCGTGATAATGATTATTAGTTACAGCACCTGACTACAGCAAACGTATTATATATTCTATAAAATCACCACAGCCTACGAAAATAAGATTACCAATAACATATTTAAACATCAATAGCCAAATTGCTAGGAAATATCGATCTTTTTTGCTTGTAAACACTTTCGTCTTCTTCAGATTTTGCGCTCTTTTAAAGCCCTTGAAAGGTGGAAGTGCTCACAAACAAAAATGATCCTTATCACTTGGCTACTTGGCAATGCATATTTTTTGCGAAAACACTACTAAATTTATTAAAAATACCTTTTTTTTTAAATTTTATAATAAATAATACAACATAAAACTATTTTTAAAAAAGTGGTTTTTGTGTAAATTTGTTTATAAATATACACACATAATAATTTCAAAAACGTTTTTTTAAGTAAAATTTAGATATAATCTAATAGCTTCTCCTAAAAACAATATGTATAATCTACAAAAAAAATAATTTTTTAGTATAAAGAATTGTAAATCGTTCGTAATTTAATAATTTTTTGGCAAGTACATTTGGTATTGATGTAAGCTGTTACCAATAAAATAAAGATCTTAAACCGGATTACCGCTTGGTAAGATTCAGATTAATTATTACAAGACCCTTTTTTCGTGCTCTACGGTTGTACTAACCCAGTGAATTATTAAAATAATTCACACATAATATTTTTATCAGAACCCAATTATCATTTGTTTAGATCTAACAGAGTGTGTTTTTTTTAATTTAATATAAAAAAAAATTGAACCTTAAAACAACACTACATATCTTGCATCTTTATTACAGCAACTTGGAACTATAGTATAATACTTCTAAAGTAAAAAAAGTCACACGTGGCAAGACCAAAGCAATTATCATTTATAATTTTTTTAGATTTTAAAACATTGACCATTCCTATAAGTTAGTATTTAAAAATATATAAGACCATAAAAGTACCATTCATATAAGGCGTTATTTTTCTTATGTCTCGTTCGATAAATACCCGTGTCTTCTAAGGCCACGTTTTCTAACTGGAAATGCTGTTTTTAAAAAGCAGATATAAATACAAGTCTTTAATTTTCGAGAAAATGTATTGAAATGATTCTTGACTATTTTTAGTTTATTTTATATATTATGGTGCACTTTTTTTATATATGCTAGTAGCAAACCGGTGGATGAAGTTATTTCAGTGCTCTTCGATCCTGTTTTCCACGAGTTGCAGAAAGTGCACTCCTATTACGTAGTAGAGTGCATTCGTCTGCACTCTGCGCCCACACTGCATTCGTATGTATCAATCATAATTCCAATAATATGCTTGCATTGGAGGACAAAAGGTCAGCGTGTTAGTATGTGACTGGATGTGTGGTTGGAAGAGGGGAAAACCACCAGAGCATTCCTGAAAATAAGCATTAAATATATAAGAGAAAATATTATATACGAATACCTTTAAACTCTTCGATAATGTCCTTATAAGGATGTTCGTAAACTAAGTTTTACGAATGCGTTTTACAGAACCGCACTTAAGTAAATTAGAACTTCATATTCTAAAATAATTAAAGTATTAATTTTTAGTTCCCATGAAATAATCTGGTTTTTGCCTTAAGAACAAGTGATAAAGAAGCATACTTCATATATATATATATACATATATGTAACAGCACTAAAAAGGAATATTTATTTATTATAGTTTTAACATAACAACTTATATAAAATAAAATTAATGAATCAAATAAAAACGTAGAAGCATTACATTCGCAATCCCGAATGTGATAATTCAATCCACTATGGCAATATGGGTACAAATATTTATTTTTGTAAAATTTATATTATAATTTTACTATATATATATCTAATTATCAAAAAACATGTATTTCATCTTTTTATAACATAAAAATTCAATATGTTATTTTAATATATATTTTCAATAAAACAATGCATTCAGTAGCATTGAATTTGAATAACGGATCAAATAATCACGTGAAATTTAATGCCAAGGAATAAATCAGATTCCCATTAATGTGGCGTCGCAAATAGAGTGCATGAATATTCAACATGGCGGACAAAATGGGGGATGACGTTCGCGTGGATTCATAATTGATTTAATAAAAACTCTCCGATGCAGGCCAAAGCAAAAAAAGGAAAAATTTTCATACTCGAATTTATTATAGATGGCACATTTTTCATGCATTATTGAAATTATCAGTTTATTATTATTCATATTCCAAAATATTTTTTTCAAAAGACTTAAATGTTCGCAAGTTTTTTATTTTTATTTTCACAGAGTAGTACCTAAATTGTTACACCTGTAACGTTTACATCTGTAAACTATTATAAATCAATTTATTTTTTAGAATAGATTTTGTATTGTTTACTTTATTACCTGTTAATAAAAATGATAGGCCACTCCTACTGTGTACAAACCGAAGACAATCCGTATGCTGAGAGAGCTTTAATAAAGGTTGAATAATAAGTAAAGGTATTGTTAAGGCTTGAATCCACTTGAAACCAGATCGTGTCTAGTTTGATACAAACACAAGCCTAATAAAACTGAAACATTGCGAGGCTCGAGTAAACAAAGTTGAACCCGTGCAGAGAAAATGCTTATCCTTTGAAACAATCACAACTTAACGTTTTTTTTATTACTGGAGATAAAACGATGCTCAAGGAGAAAACAAATTTTTACTAGTTTCACATTATATGAATCATTAATATGAAAAGAATTCCACGTATAATTTTTTTTCACGGTATTTGCGATAGGTCAAGTAGTATGAACTTTTTATTAGTAATTAAGTGAATTTATTAATTTTGGTACCCTCATTAAAATCAACAATCTTATCAAACTGAATTTGAATTATTATAAAATAATGCTTAGTTGGGGGTGCATATTACCTATAACGTTAACCAGTTACCACCCCTGCGTTAAATAAAACGTTTTTTGAGTTTGTTTTCTTTAAATTATCTTTGATTATTAAAATATTTATTCAATACGCTTATTATGAATATAACAGCGTTCAAGTAATTTAATGGCTATTTACAAAGTATGATCAGACTATAACAGAATTTTGATCAGTAGGTGAGCTTCATAATATTGAATTTAGTTTAATTGCGTTTTAAAATCGTAATTGTTTGATCAAACTGTAAATGTAAAATAAATAATATTATACTACGTTTTTAAACATGTTTTTTTTATCTGCACACCTGTTGGGATACATTTTGTAAATATTCATGGATATTTTAAATAATCCCTCAATGACCAATATATACAATCATTATGAATATATCTTTATTTACTACTATGACAAAAATAGGCCAGTGGCAAGCGGTTAGAAACAATTGCGGCTATATCTGGCTTGTTACGTCTTTATTATAAAATATTTTCTTATCAAATAATATTTATTTTTGCTCAAAATCAAAATTCAATGGTTTTGTTTTATTTTCCTCCGTTTATTGTCTAAATAAAGCGCTTTATATTAAATTAGTCTATTTAACATAATCCAGGTTAAAAAGTTACTATAGAATGAATCTAAATAATGACAATGCATTTTATTTATATTTTTTTATAATTTGTGCACTCTTTCAAATTGACAATTATTTTACTTTATTTATTCGCTTAAGTAACATGGTTAAAAAGATAAAATATTGTATCGAGTTCAAAATGACGCGCATGCAAATATTTGGGCGCATTTTTAATTTAATTATTATAAATAAGGCTTATGCGTGTAAAGCCATGACTTTTTTTTTTCAATTTAATGTGTTAATCGATTATTTAAATAATAATATTCACAATAATAATAATAATAAATATATATTGTTGGTATTTAAGTGCAAATTTGTCAGGCTGGTGGCTTCTTCAAGCTTCAACCTCTGCACAAAGGCGCCAACCCAAAATGTTGCCAGATAATATATTCTACCTCTAGTATTTGTAATAATTCTTAACCATAGCTTTAAACAGTGTTCAGTGTTATAGTTTAATTGATATATTGCACTACAATTAATTTAAAGTTCAAACGAATGCACTATCAGAAGTGCAATCCGCCATGCGACGCGACCGTCAGATGGGCCGAGTAAAGCGCATTAAGTTGCAACTGATTGTGCCACATTGTTGCACAGTGCAGGACCGCACTGGGGGCAAGACTTTTTTTAAATTTAATTAATTTAGAATTTTTTTTATGTTAATCGACGATCAATCAAGTCGTTCAGAGCAAATTAAAATTAATTTTAAAAAATGTACTATGGTTTATATTGACATATATAAGAAATAATATTTTTTTTTTTATTTTCAGAATAAAAATATATTTGCTATAAATAATAAAATTCTTCACAAAAATTTGTTTTTTGTCTAGTACGTAGTACTTTTGCTTAGTCAGCGGTGTGTAGAAATATTTTTATCTTCAAAAAACTGCTACTCTAAAAAAGATTTTCTGTTGTTTATATTAATATCACTGATATTTATTATCACTTCGAACCTCCTGTTCCCCTTCTTCTTCTACTGGTGGTCTCCTATTTAAATGATCTATAGACTTTTCATTCAGATTATCAGATATACAAAGTCTCCCACTCTTTGAAGAACAGGCAAAACCACCAAATCGACTAAAAACGCACCTCTTAATAATTAATATTTTATGATTTTAATTCCATCAAATTATTAAAATATTATTTTTATACTCTAGAGGCGGTTCTGCTCAAAGTCACGTTTTCGCTCTGCGGTCACGTGGTCTTTCGTATAAATAATAATAATTATCGCTTCATTGTTTTTGCAATAAAATGTCCGTCGACCAACCAACTAGCTCGGTGCTAGCCCGGTTGCACAAACACCGTTAATTTGTTAAACTTATTATTAATCCATGGTTCAGATTTTACTGGGGGTCTTAAAACAAAACATAAATACCTTTATTACAAAATATAATAATGAACATGCATTTGTAAGTTATGAAATACCATTCAATTTAAATGATTTTAAAAAATACATGCATTAATTAAATTTTATGGTAACATGCCAAACCAACACATCATATCAACGAAACTCTATTGTATTACAATATTAGGACGTTGCTCGCTCGTGGTACAAAAATAGAAACATAATTAAAAAAATTCATACATGTCACCATAATTTTGAAACCCTTTTCATTCAATATTAGTCATATAACGCAAAAGTTTTAAGGATTTACAAAATCATCGTTTTAAACGAGCATGGTGCAACCGGCCAACAGTGATGGTGGAAAAACATGGTGTTACTAATTCACGGTGTACCTTCGAATGTAAATACAAATCGAGTAAATTAAAATCTCCCTTGTTGTTAAATTGAAAATTTCATTCGTGTGTGACGTCTACCATTTAGGCTCTAGGCATACTGCTGCGTTTAATGTATTTGCATATAAACAATACATATTTCAATAAGTAATTATTAATCTTTGTTATGTTTATGATAATATTCATTTATAAATTTAAGATAATATTTGTATCAAATAAACCTATAAATGTGACCGCATAATGACACATGACTTTGAAAATAACCTCATAACAAGCTATCGTCACACCATGCAAAATATACACTGTAAGATTATAAAATAATGTGACAGTTTATTAATTTGTTGATTGATTAAGCATTTATTAAATGCCTAGAAAATTTCTCCAGTGCCAAAGGTAAATTTGATGTGACTAAATATTCAAGAAAATAATTTTAAATTACAAATATTTACATAACAAATCTTCGTGCTATTAAACCTTGAAAACCTTTGTACGTCACCACACAATTCGATTAAATCGCTTAAATTTCATGAAATATTAAAAAGTACATATTATATGTCTAACAACCTAAAAGCATTTATATTTGTGTTGATTTGTACAATGTATACTTGTGGTTTACGTAGATTAAATTACATCTCTTTTGCACTGAAATCTTGTGTTAAACTATCAAGATATCTCATCGTGGATCGTCTTACAAATGCATATAAGCTCTTATCTCCAGACTACTTATACAATGGAGACTAGCCAGTAAATTTTTATATATTCTCTTAGCTGAGTTAGAATTTTTGTAAAAAAATATACCATCCCCCAGACGTTGCTTATTTTGAATAGTTACAATAAAAGTTTAATAACAACACAAGTTACTGATATTTTCACTATGAAAAATATAACTCGTTCACTCTACACAGACATCGTAAAACTCAATTATTAAAAATGATTTAGTTTGACATTGCACTTATTTATTAAAATAAATATATGAAAAATAGTATGAGCTATCTTCTGCACGTAGGCAACGAATAAATATTCATAAAATGCATGCATCATTATTATTTATATGCAGACGGTATAAATTTGTTGACAAGCCTTTCTTGGAATTACGTGATTCGCTCGGATTGAGAGCAAATTAGCGTAATATTATATTCTATAATGTAAATAGGCCTTATTATCTATAAATATATTGAGATTGCTATAATTTAGAGAACATCCAGACTGATAAAAATAAAGTCGTCAAAAACTCATGCGGTTAAAGCATAAAGTCTATTATTTATTCAATGTCATTTGCCTAAATAAAACACTTCAAGGTTCTGACCTCTGATGGAAAAAGGTCCAAAGGAAATGAATTTTTTTCGCAAACAATCAAAATCAAAGTGAAATTAAAATAAAAATATTTTTTGGTTAAAAATACAATGTAACGTATTTTGAAATGTTATGTTATCAAATAAAAGTAAACAGTGCTAATAATTTTGTCACCTGTACCTTAATTCATGAGATTTATGGCTAAACAAAGTTTTAAGGTGTATGAGTTTAAACATCTCTTTTAAAATAAATTGAATGATTTTATTTATAGATGAAACGAACTAACGAACATTGTTTTATTATAAAAACGAGTTCAATTGTTGACAATTATTAATATGAGAAATTTAGAATCGTCCTGTATATATACATACGGTGCGTAAGATTATTTTTTATGAAATTATTTCTTGTTGCCGTGTCAACAGATTGAAGCGGAAGAAATATGAATTAAATAAAATGATCTTATTTCTATACCGTAAGGTAATTTGAAATGTTTTACTAAAATTATATTCAGTTTCAGTTTTGTAATTTAATATTTGAGTACATTTCTATTAAAAAACACAGAAGTTTTAATTTCATGTTAGTTTTAATTCGATACAACAAGAAATAATCCGACAAGTTATAATCACTATATCATATCTCATTGTATAATATAGAATTAAAAGATTGCAAAAAAAGAAAACGATATCAATTTCAAGTTTCAATAATTGATCCAACATATTATAAGCTGCAAATTTATCTCAAAAAACCTTTTGATTAAATACTCTGGAAATTTTACCAACAATACAGATATTTTCCACGAGATATTTTCAATTCGTTTTATTTCCGATTAACTGCGAGGCTTTGATTGCATGGTTGTAATTTTTCTCGTGCAATAAAAGTGTTGATTTTAAAAAGGTCTCATCTCCATAAACCATAATTTCGAAGCGCAGTGATGATATTCGTAAACACAGAGCTTTTGGATTTTATAAAACAAAAGCTTCACAAACAATGCTTTCAATCAAACAACACGCAGCTTGGATTTATATACTTTTAAATACGATTAATTTTTTTTGTATTATATTTATATAAAAATAATAGTTTTCAAGAGACATAATAAATCATTTGGATTATTCTATACGTGTATGTATGTATATATATATATATATATATATATATATATATATATATATATATATATATATATGTGTGTGTGTGTGTGTGTATTATGAGCAATATTTGCTAATTTAAGTACATTCTTAATCTAGTGCTTCTCCTCAGAGGAGGTTGGCGACCATTACACTGAGCATATACTCATGCTGAGCTAGTGTTCATGGATTTCTAAGGGGAAAATAGTTTAGTTGGTTCCCAGGTCCTTCTACATCGCATTTTTATATTGGAAGGGTAAAAATGAGTATTATTGTGATTTTCCACATTCACAACAAGTTTCAACGACCTTCATTGCTGACGTTTTCAAATAGAAATATATTTAATATAATGATAATTTATAATGTTCAAATGTAACACATAAACGTGTAGTTGCGTGAATTTAAATGAAACATATGCCGGTGTCTAGAAATGCATCTCGGCTGCAATTCAACGGCTATTCCTGCCCTTGGCAATGGCTGCGTCATGCAGTTCGCCTCGCCGCATGCACTGTTACTCAACGCCTATGCACTTCCGCGCATTCCGCTGTTGCACAAGTGCTAATGCACTATTCTTGAGTGTCCAGATTCTTAATAAGCTAGACCACTGAACAAAACTTACATTTTTTGTCAGTGGCGTGCGATAAGCACAAAATTGAAGCGAGCGTTTTTATTCGCTGTACGCGACCCCGTTATGCGCGGTTTCACTATAACGCGAATTTCAAATTTCGCGTTAAAATGCCTCGCATTACGCGAATTTCTTATTTTAAGAATATGTATGAACATAATGTATTCATTGACTTCTCTTAACAATTAAAAACAGCGTTGGGTGTTATGGACGTATTTTACAAGAACGTAAAAGAAACGCTACCCAAAAGACAATAGATGTATTTTTCAGTAAAAATAATATGTAATACTGCATAAAGTGTTCTTAGAATTAAAGTGATTGATTCAAATGATTCGTATTTTTTTGTATTAAGTTTTGACTATGTATGTATGTTTAATCATAAGCCCCGATATACGCGAATTTCACTTAACGCGATTTTTTCCAGAACGTATCCCTCGCGTAAAGTGGGGTATTACTGTATATAAATAAGTATCGTATCTTTCAACTAAAACAGATTTTTAATACTCCAAATATAAAAAAATCAAATGGCAAGAAGATTACAATGAAATAGGCAATATACGTATATCAGATACGATATGATCGGAATCAATGATCAAAGCCTCCTAGCCAGTCGGTTATTTATATTTATTGTAGTGCAGATTTTTTTTGTTGTTGATATATCTTATGTTTTTCTCTAAACTAAAAATACGCATATATATTGAATAGATTTATTTGAGTAAAAAATATCAATAGATATTTAATGTAATTCTTATGCAGTAAAAATGAGCGTGAACTCCAGGATTCGATTCAATTTTGTTACATTCTTATTACAACGAGTAGTAAGTAGAGTATAAAAGCCAAAATAACTATTTAAATGATTAAATTTGTTTACTTCTTGCACATGCAGCTCGTATAAACAACCGAAGCGTCATATTAATAAGTTATTATTTATCATGTGTAACCATAAAAGGTAGCAAAGGTTATGCGAATAATAATATTGATCCATCGTGTATTTATATGTTTAAGTTTGTTTATCCCAAGATATCCATTTAAGCACCCAGAGATATTATTGATCGTAAATAATAAACACGATTAATGAAAGCTGATTAAGGACAAACAAATATCAGAAATAACATAAATTATCAAATTGATATAAAAATATATTTTAGGCGATGATAAACTCCTCATTATAAAGAAAAATCAGAAGTGTATAGTTCTACAGTTTTTTTACCTTTTTGAATTACTCGTTGGTAATAGTGTTAGTATTATTTGTTTCATTTAGTAATACATTTTGTACATACAAGAAAAGCAATATATTAAAAAAGATGCCCCAATGTAGACCTTTTTATTTGCATCAATAAAAGGGGTAAAAAAGTAAAAAGAAAGATTATAACAGTGACACCAAATGACGTCGAACAGGGGGTGTACCGAAGATGAGATGGCTGTATTGTGTTACGAAGGACTATGGTAATTAAGGCAAGATGAGCTAGAGGGTAGAAACGGAATGAGGTACTGGGAATGGCGCTTTTTCTTGAATAACCTAAGGGTTGCAACACCGAGGTCTATAAAAACAAACATCCAGGATACCACCATTTCATATGAAATTTTATAATTTCCATATTTTTGGTTTTACTCCTGTTTATGTTAATATGGTCTACAATTAAGGACTGAAATCTGATTTGGATTCGTCAAATCATTCAATCAATTCTTGAAGCCTGAAAGCAACTGCATGCAGCCGGGTTGCTCGGGGTGGAAAAAAAGAAAATCAGTCTTTTATTTTCAGCTTGTTACTATAAGTTCAATTCTGATACTCGTTCAACTATACTAGCAGCCATGGATGCGAAATGGCCACTTTATTATTACTGCACTCAGTCCTTAACTACAAAGAGAAAACCCTAAAACTCAACAAGTTACGAGGTGATTTACGCTAGAGTATGCTACTGCGCTGGTTGGAAAATAACGACAGCAGGGTCACGATTGAAAGTCATGCAATGCATAAAACTGAATTATTTTATATATTTTAATCAAATCAAAAAATTATATTTACAAAAATTTGTGTTGAAAATTGTGTGTTTTGTGTAGATTTATCTTTAAAATAAACGATTCGTTAGTCTTTATTTTTCAGTCCAAATAAATAAATAATCAAAACGTATTAAACCTACGAACAATTTTTTTTCATATCAGATCTGCTTTAATTACTTTTATCCTAAAATAGAATGAATTATAATTACATTGCCGCTGGTGGTGAGTTGTTTGTCGCAATAGCTTTGCCCGAGGGAGGGTAAAGTTTCCACCCCTTCAGTTCACAAACAAACTACCCCTCCCGACAATGTCAATACGGCCAGCATCCCCGAGGAGTCGCTGCCGCTGGAACTGAAAATCCATAAAATCCATTAATGCCTGTCCTTGGAAATTTTCATCAAGGAAATGGACTGGTGTAGTTCCTGTTGCAAAACCGTACGAGTGGTTTGTTTAGATTTATTCCTATTGCCAATTGATACGTCTATTTCTCTAAACTAATTAAATCCTTTGGTCTAATCATAGATTCAAATAAAATAATACATTTTGTGTTTTTGCGGGTTTTGACAACTTTTGTTGATAGAAATATAATATTTTTAAATCACTTAATTTTTACAGAGTAGGCATGAGCAACAGAGAATGGAATTTATACATTGTTTTTGTTTTGTTTAAAACTAAAAAAAGACATGCTTATGTTTTATTTATATAAAAGAATTTATGGTCCAATAAATCTACAAGCGTCAAAGCTTTGATTTACTGAAGAAATGAAGAAAATTTAAAATATATACCTCGCGTTGAATGTTTATTTTTTTTTCTAATATATTTTTAAAAAATAAACGAATTTTATTTTTACCAATATATTTGAAGGCAGCTTGTCTTTTAGTATAGAAATGCTTCAGTGAACCACTCTTGGAAAAGTTCACACAAGTGATCTTTTTGAAGGTATTGCGTTTCGTGGGAAATGCGCAACAGATGCAGTATGCACCTGCTCGGTACGTACCTTCACGTACAAAGTGCACTCACTTGTTGAAATAAGACATAAATCTTTTAACAGGCGTTTATACAAATAGAAAGCACTCGGCCACGTTATTTCAGGACGACATTACGTCCGGCATCCTGAAACTTGGCGACGCCCTCCTTTTTTGTCACCCACGTTTACCAGCAAAACTTCATTTATTACTACTACTGAAACTATTATTTTGCTGTAAAGGCTTTTATAATTTCATAGCGCACACACCCTTAAAAAACATTTAATACACTACGAGCTTTGATTTTTTAAAATTATTTTACGTAGCAGCTTGCATTTACTTCATTAAAATAATACATAAAAATAAGATAACAAATAAAAGCTCAACTACTTTATAACTGAAACGCACTCACTATAAAAAGCTCTCAATACATTACGAGCAATTTTTTTTAGTTATTTTGATAATATTTTTTTTAATTTATAAATATCAAAAAGCAAAACTTGAGATTTAAAATTATTTTTCAATGATTAAAACTATTATACTTGCCATATTTTCAATGATGAGTTTTATTTTAAAAATCAAGCTAAATCATATATATAGTTTGTTAGATCAAATATGTGTTTGGCAATCAGTTTGACGCATTCAACAATTTGTAAACTATTGTTATCATTGATCAGCATGTTATAAATCTAGACTGAAAACAACAATAGAATACCAATTCATTAGAATCCGACGTTAAATTTAAAACTTGCTTGCGCTGCAAAATGATTATGTGAATATTGTTTTAGCGCGGTTTTCCTGAATTTTCGCTTCGTACTTGTAAATTTAAGCAATAAATTGAAAATCCACATGTCAGCGCCAGACGAAAATTACATAAAATATGAATAAATTGCTCTTGTAAATATAAACCGACAAATTTATTGATTTCATTTGACATTTGAAAATAATTACAATTATTGTTTTTGCTGTGTTTTTTATAAGATTCCGTCCAAATTCTGTTAAAAACAAAATAAAAAGAAGGAACTATTTTTTCAATCAATTAAATTAAATTCCTAACAAAAATATTGTTAAAACAAAAGTATAAAATATTTTAAGTAGATTTGTCAACTTGCAATAATACAATTGCAATTCTTCAAAACAAAAGCTGAAAAGCCTTTAAATATATTATGTTGGTTTGTGGTGAGTATTATTTCGAAATTGCTTTAACAATTGTTATTTTATAATAAATATTAGTTGCTAGGGTTTTTAAAGCAATAGAAACACTTTTTTCCAGGCAATCGGTTATATATAACAATTGCGATAGAGATATGAGATGGTCGCCAATATTTTCTTAGAAAATGCACCTGAAAAAGAATAATGGTCTTAAAAAATCATGAAAGAATGAGTTATTTAAAATGGTAAGACATGCTATCATAGAATTTCACCTTAAAATTCGTATTTATTTCTATATCGTTGCTAATATGCATAAAATTCCATTTAAAATAAAAATAAAACCTACCCTTAAAATCTTTCGTAAATAATGCTTAATTTTTAATGATTTATTTAACGTGGTCGTTTTTCGCTAAAATTGTATTTCTCAGCTATATAGAAAAAAAAACGATTGCATCCTTAAAGATGTAGGAAATCTTAATAATGTTGATTTCTTACTATTGTGACTAAATTGAATTTTTCTTGTATTTATTTTTCTGCATTAAAGTTTTTGAAAAGAAAATTCTAAAAAAACCCAAGTCTCATTACTTCAGCGCTTTTGCATTTTTCTATGTCTTCAACCAGTTAGAAGAGAACTTAAAAATGCTTATTAGTTTAAAACTTGAAGGAACTTTAATATCACAGTAGGTATTTAATATATAAAAACTTAACCATATATCTTTTTTAAAATATCCAAGTTAAAGGATGTTTTCAGTTATCAAATAAAAAAATTACTATTAAACCATAGTCTTTATTCTAATAGAAAATTTTTTAAGCATCTTACAAAATTCATGAAACGTCCTTTGTTTGTTCAAACATCAAAACTAATTTCAGTTGTTAACGCCTCGAATTATTGCACCTGAAACACTTAGTACTAATTAAAAACATAAACGCAATTGACAACAGGTATTTATATTTTGATAAAAAAATCCCTTTTTACAACCTGTTTGTTACAAGAGATTACCTTCCCGTGAAAAATCGTTCCCTTGCTCCTGAAACAGCCAGCAATGCAATGCGACCCATCTTAAGAAAAACTGAAAGCTTTCATATTCTACTTAGAGTTTTTTTTATAAAATATGTCACGGGTGTGAAGCGGCACTCTTCCGATATTTTCTAAGTTTTCATGAAGGACAGCGGAGGAAATGCAGTTTTCCAGAGAAACTGAAAATGCCTCCCTCTATTTTCTCCCTGAGAATATTTTCTACGTAGTCTTCATCTTACGTATATGCCAGGTCAGGGCTGGTTGGTAGAGTGTAAATACGAAATATATTTTATCATGATGTACTTACGTTATATTTTTTTACGAGGCGGATGTCACGTAGGCATTTCCGTGACATGTTTTTTAAGGTCCAAGTTATTATTTTTAATGTTTTCCAGCGTTCAAAAATATATTAAAGGGTGTTTTGTTCAGTGGTAAGTTTTTTTTTTATATACAGGTTATAAACTCAAATATAAATAACACATAGTACATGAAAATCGGGAGACGTATATCAATATTAATAATTATTATTTTAAATGCATTTTAACACAGAAACCAGAAATACAAGTCGTAACCTAATATTGTTACATGTAATTTTTTATATTTTCTTGTAAGAATCTTTTTTTATTTTTTTAAAAAGATAACAAACATTAAAGTAGTTTCTCTTAAATTTTTGTTCTCGTAAATCTCAAGTTTTTATTTTTTATACAATATGTATAAGTAAATATTCATTGCCTGTGAAAAAATATACACATTTAAGATGTTAAGCAAACTTTTTTTTATGAATAAAGTCAATAATTTACTTAAGTTCTCAATAAAAAATTAAGTATCACTTGCAATGTTACACAATTTTTCCTATAACTATATCCAGATAAAGATAATTTTCCTCATAGGCGAGTTCGGCTAGTAAAAAAACAATAAAACCGGTAGCAATTTTTTCTTCTTATAATAACAACATAAAAAAACAAATTTTTTATTTCAATAATGCTTTTTAAAATCATTTTCAAGTAAAAAATGAGACGATTGAGGTTTTTTTCATAAATCAAATGGTTTTTTTAAAGAATGGTTATTTAATATTTTATATCTACCCATTAAAGCAAATTGAAATATCAATATATTCAATTTTAACATTCTAAGTATAAAGTAAGTTTTATTTTAGTATATTTCAATCAATATTTCAATTAAATTATGTTTTTTTGTAATATTACTTAATCTGCGGAAAATTCTAGAATAATGTGGGCGTAGACGATTATTGGTAAACCATAGAATAACTCAAGGGGGCGTCATTTGCGTCAACCGATACTGAGAGGCATTCAGGGAAAGCATATTCGTAATATCCTAATCAATTAGCTCCATGTATTATTTGCTTAAGTATGAATACCTACTGATGAAAAAAATTGTTTATGAAAAAGAAGTAGATAAGATAAAAGTCGTATTTTTAATATATATGTGTATTACACAATCTACAAAATCATCGTTTTAATATATTCATTATTTTGAATATTTATTGAATAATGTTTTCTGGTATTATTTATTGAAGTATTTTTAATATATTATAATAAAAAAGGATCATGTTTTTTTGTTTTACGGACTTCACCGTCTATTATCAACACGGTCTATAAACTTAATATTATACTATGTATATATATATATTAGGGTGTCCCTTATATGACCAAAAAATTTTTTTTTTCAAATTTCGAAATGGGTACCCTCTACTTTTTTTAGTAATGCTATAAGAGTCTTAAATATAAAATTTCATCTTTCTAGCGTAATTGCAACCAGTGCCGACCGAGCTTCAAAGTTTAGTAAAAAACGTGTTTTGTCTTGATATTTCGGTCTGGTATAAAATCATTATAAATGCAATAAATTAAGTAAATAATAGTAAAAATTCAATTAGATGAACATTAATCTTTAATCAAAAACATAAAGTAATAACAATCAGCCAGGGTAACTTTTTTTTAGAGTTGTTTTTTTACAGTCCGGATACAATTTTCTATGTTCCTGGACACAGCGCAGCAAGAACTGTTTTTGTTCTTCTTCAGCCGCGATAAGTCCGTTAAAATCTTGCATCATTTTAACAGCCCTTTCAGCAGTATCATTCACAACCCTCAAATAACTTATTTTTCTTTTAGCTTCCACAAAAGCACTATTATTATTCCAAGAAGATACATCTTCCTTTAGAAAACTGTCGTCGATCTGCAGTCGTGATAAAAATTGTTTGCTCTTTTCCGATACGAAATCATCCAGTGTTTTACAAACATAAGCAAACATCTTGTAGAGTCTTTTTGTCCTTCGCAGTTATTCTGCATTGTGACTGAAGTAAACACATTTTTAAAGAATAGATCGCTCTCGCCATCCAGCGTGCCTGATGCATGGCTTTGGGGGGGCTTAGTTTTAATTTTTCCTCTGAGTCTCCTCCCAAAAATATTACGCACAGTTCGACCAATTTGCGGTAGTCATCTCTTACATAACCTTTGTCTAATTCTGCCTTATAAAATATTAAAAAAGCTTGAATGTCTGTCTCGGCAACACGTTGTTTTACGAAATTAAGAGATGGTTCAATGTTTCTAGCGTCGATGTTTTTCCAATTTTCTCTGAACTTTTTAAACATTGGAGTATCTGGGGTACTAGTAATTTACTTAATTTTGCTTTCAAAGACAGCTTTTAGGACCAATTCATAAACATGATGACGACAGACGAGCAGCAATTCTCTTTCTAAAGTTTCTCCAAAATAGCACAAGCTCCATTGAAACGGCCAGTATTGAAAGCTGTTGTGTCGCAGCACATTATTTGTACTTTATCGTGAAGGTTCTAGTCAAAGAGAGCTGTTGGGACAGCCTTAGCTTGATGTTTTTCAGAAGAATGTTCTAGTTTCGGCACTGCAAGAAGCTGTTCCTTATCGTCAAACGAAGCAATAACTGGCAAGCGTTCTTCTTTAGAACTTCGTACATCTAACCCGGGTAATAGTTTTCCATCCCAATGGACTGTGACTACGTCGGGTACATTACTTCCAAAGAAGTCAGATTTTATTGCTTCTGCCCTTGATTTTCTAGTTTCAGCAGCTAGTGGTTATCTTTGTCTTACAACCCTTTCCTCTTCTTCCAATCGTCGTTGTTTAGATCTATCTTCTTTTTCCGACAATTTTTTATCAACACCACCTAAGCATCCTGGTCGATCTGGCTCTCTCTGTTTCATTAAAAATAATTTATCTTACTCTATTTTCATTCTCTCAAAAGCATCAGCATGTGCAATATCAAACAAATTATCAAGATCAATTTTGAAATTGTTCTCACGGCTCTTGAACGTAACCTGAGTTTTCTTACAATTTTTTTTGCAACTCTCTCCAAACATGATATAAATCAACAAGTTTCTTCACGCAGTTAGGATATGCCCTTGTTGGAATTCTTGCTTTTTCCCAATATATGATGCACTCCCTAATCACAAGATTTGCACTTTCACTAACAATCAGTTTAACCTCGCGAATATTGTAAAATAGGACCGAGGGAATTTGTCGATTAGATGGTAATTTTGCACCATTTATTTGATATCTAGACAAACCGATAAGGAAATTATTTTGTTTATCACTCCGTAATTCCACCGACATGTTAACGCACTAAACAATGGAGCACTACTAATCTCAAAAATCACGTATGAAATGACAAATAAAACATGCAGTTACAAGTCACAGCGCAGTACTTACGCAACTTGTATGGACAAGTTAAAATCGCAAGTCGGCACGGGTTACCGTTTATAAATCGAACTAATATTTTTTTCTAGACAATATAGGATTATTACTAAACTTTTAAGAAGGTACGCGTAAAAAAATATCGAACTTGAATTTTAAGGGACACCCTAATATATATATATACATTTTTTTTTATTAGATGTCCCTTGCTCGTAAAATAAAAATAAAAAACCGAAATTAGTAGATATAAGTATACAATATATATATTTATATATATATATATATATATATATATATATATATATATATATATATATATATATATATATATATATATATAAATAAATTTGATTATAATGTAGGATTATTAGTAATTATTAGATGGATTATAACTATTTAGGTAGAGCGTTTTCAATTTATTGGCAGTGCAAATTTCTTGGTGTTTGAACAGCAATTGGTTTTTTTCGTAATTCTTCTATTTATGCCTGAGAGAAACGGTGGTTTTTTATAAGAAAATTTTTCATCACAATAGTATAAAAAAGTATCTAAATTAGTCAGTAATTTAATTCCTTTGTCTCCCGACGGTGGTTGATTTTGAATATATTTTCAAAGCACACAAATATTTAATTGAATTTATATTTATATAAATATATAAATATCGCTTTGTATTTTTATACAATATTTTGTAACTACGCCGCGTAATTATTTGTCAAAAATATTAAATGTACTCCCTGTTACCATAATCATTTAAAGATTTCAACATGAACTCCTATGTGTTATAAAATTCTGTTGTCTATAAAATATGCATTTAAGCTATCGAGTTACACATGAAACAATGATAACAAGAAACGAAATACATATGGTATTATATATATATATATATTTTTTTTTTTAAGTACTAATTAAAGGTACAAGGGAAAAGTAAACGCAGATGCATTACGTTGAATGTTTGAAAAACACCTCGACTCGATCGGACAATTATCTGTCTGGCCGCGCACCAGGAGATGCAACAATGTATAATGCCCTTGGAAGGCGCTCACACAGCGCTTAATTGCGAATCTCGAATGATCGCGTTTTCTAAACAGAGACAAACTGCGCTGGGAAAATATACCTGAATAGAGATAAACACATTCAAACAATCTAGCAAATATTACCCAATCGACATACATCCGTAGTATTTTTTTAAAATTATTATTTTCGTGTATTTTCATTCGCAGTTTTTGAATTGATCATTTATGTTTTTGCTCGCATAAAATTGCAAAAAAATACTGCGCTCTTAGGTGTGAACGGATTTCAATTCACGAAAATGGCCCCAGTACCGAAAACGAAACGCAAAGCACTCAAGAATGCGGTATTTTTAATTTACAGCCATAGAATACATATTTTATTTGAAAAAATGGTTTTTAATACATTGAATTATTTTTAGGGCTAGTTTTGCCTACATGTATTTAACCTAACTTAACCTTAACTTTACAGGTATGTTGTGCTGTCGATATATTTGTACGTTGCATATATTTTGATATTTTCTCGGTTTAATTTTACATTAAATAAATTACTTAATTCAAGCCCCAAAATTATAAATTTTACTATGGTCAATAATCAATCAATTCTTATTTATTATGATTGAATGTTGGATGAGTTATTGCGTATTAATATTAAACAAATACGAAATAATCAATACATAAATAATCGTTTTTAGATTTTGTTCGGGAGGCTTTTTCAAAAACATTAATCTTAAATTGCAATCTTGCCACATATTATTTAAATTTGAATCATCAAACTACTTTAGTTGCATAAGCCTCAACTAATGACTTATTTTTCTCGGAGCGTATGTACGGAGATAATGTACTTATTTACAAATCATGAATGTTCTATGTATCATATTATTCTAGCCACAGTAATCTTCCATTGTTGGTCAAACAGGAAAATTATTTTCTCTTATCTCGTGCAATTCAAGTACGTGTGTATAATAAATTACACTAAGTACACATAATCTGAATTTATCAATAACACTGCAGAATGATCTACATCACTGTGAATCAACACAGGCAATATTAAATTTAGCTTACTTAGACATTCAAAGAACAAATCAGTACATTTATTATTTTCAATTATTATTTTTTAACCGAAATACTTTGATCTGCATACATTTCACTTCTATCGATTAATTTTAGACCATCTTATAAAGCGATAATTTTGGTTCTTGGATATTAGTTAAGCTGCTTAAAATGTTCAGTCGTGTCGAGACCATCTTCAAATAAATCCTCGGAAATTGTCCCTATACGGAGACCAAAACATCGAAAAACAGATATCTTCAAGCACCAAAATCATTGAATAACAACGAATATACCTATCTTATATTATACAGCATTTATATCCACCAAAAACACATAACAAAACTAAAAAAGGATACTGTGATATGAAGAGTTATTAGTTAAATCGCATTTGAATATAATCGCAAGTAAATCATACACTAATAATTAATTTATAAATAAATATGCTTCAGCGAATTGAAGAATCCCTTCATGTTCGTAGTAATTTTCATCATTTTAATGCTTTGTTTTTCACTTAGTTAAAATATTTTTTTTATTAAATTTAACGTCCACTGCACCCCTAAAATGTAGATTAATACAACCTCAATATCAAACTCATACTCGTACTTTGATATTAGATCATACGATTTAAAAACAAGAATAAGACAAGCTTAATTTTTCGAGTAGAGGTCTTTCGCCGATTCTAACAAAATAGTGCAGAAATACGTTTTTGCTTGTTGTAAACATAAATGAAATATCATTTTCTATTCTAAATGTGACTTCAGATGCTTAGATTGCATTGTATTTTAGCGGTAAGGTTCTTTGAACCGGATAAAAAGACACTGCAGTGAATGTCATTGGTTCATGTTTTGCAGTTGAGGCTTTATGATCGTGGATATTTGCCGATAAGATTAAATTGTATGCAAAATAATTTCTAATGACGTGTTTATAGCTATTAAATAATTTATAATTGCATCGACTAGTTTTTTTCCTTGACTTATAAATAAAAAAAAAACAATCAAGAGTTCTAAATTTATATTACTTGTTTTGCCGAGACTAATAATATTATGTTATTGAAATACTTCAATTTATCCGCAAGTGTAAATTTATGAAACGTTTCTTGAATATTTCAGTACTTAACCACTTATGAGAATTTAAGATGTATAACATTATGAAATAAAAATGTAATAAATATGGTTCACTAGAGAGGAAGACATTTTCTATCTCTTGGAAATGTAGTTATTATTTTGCATATATTTCATGTCTAATAGCATTTCTAAGATGTCTGGTAATAAACTTAAGATTTTAATCAAGTTAATATTATTCATTTCAAAACGTGGACAGCAATAAAATTTTTCAAGACTGCTGAAGTAATCAAAACGACAGCTATAGGGAATGGACCGAGTTTTACTAAAATTAACCATTATGCTTTGAATTTTATAGATTTTTTAAAATACATAATGGTTAAATACCAAATGAAATAATTTACCTAAATATTGAATTTTATAATGTTTATGAATTATTTTTAAAAAAAAGCATGTTTCACGCCTGATTTTATTTGTTGGATACCATTTCATGTTTTCTAATAGGTCAGTCGTCTTTCTTATTCCACTTCCACTTAGTGGTCACAGTTTATTGAATCAAAAACCGGTTCGTATAATTTCAACTCTAATCGACAAATGCAAAATATTTATATTATTAATCAACCAATCAATCAAATACTACAAATTTATTTAAATTAAATGATTATTGATAAATCGTTAGTGCCAATTTATTTTAAGATCAAATCCAAACTAATTTCATTAGGATGAATTATATAAACCGTATTGTCACGTGATAAAATTAACCATTTATATTTACTAGTAGATTGTCAGATTCACCCTTTGGGTATACTGAAGGTTGGGAAAGAGATAAGCCATCTGCTGACATCTGAAGGGTTCATCTAGTTTATTGCATGTCAAGGGTTAAGCTTTATATCTCACTGATAAATAAACTAATGATATGGTAGCAGAGACTTCAAAACAAAGTGAGTTTAGATTGACTAAAGTGCAGGCAAATTATAGGACTTGGAGGAATTAAATTATTTTTATTTGCTTTTGATTCAAATCATTAAAAATGATCTACGATGTTAACATATTTAAACAAATATTAATAGCTAAGTTGTAAATAATATATTTGAAGGCGAAAGCACACTTTAATGTTTTTGTAATCATCTAGCTATTTGGTTATTTATATTTGTTGCATAAATGATTGTGTTGGATCTCTGCAGTATCGTTTGTTATTCAAGTGTTCATGTATGAGTTTTGGTTTCTGTTCTTATTCTGATCCTGAAAAACTAACTCATGTTGTGCAACGTCCCTTGAAAAAGAGTCAGCACTCTAACCTTTCATATATATTATTAAACCTTTCGGATATTGTTAGATCTTTTAGAATCACAGGTCGAACAAGGATGTGACACTTAAATTATGCAAAAAAAAAACTCGCGTTGAGGATTTATTTATAAGATATTTTTATTATAAAAAGCAAGGAGTAAGTTGCAGTGAAGCCAACAAAATAGAGGGTGGAATTCAATAGTATATTAAAAACAAAACCAGATCTGTGTACGCTCAGAGACTGGTTCAAAATAATACTTGGCAGACATGCAGGGCAGAGTGTTTTGTTGGATCATCAACAAGTACTACAAAGTAAATACATCTATTATTAATTTTCAAAATGTATATCCAAATGAGTCCTATAAAGATATTCGACGCTTCTGAAAATGATCGCTTGGAGCATTAAAATAATTGCCTGATTAATTATTTTCAAATCTTTTTAGTTAAAATTTAAATGATGGATATAATAAAAATATTAAAGTATGTATCTACTCAAAGCTGGTAATTATTCTTTGAGTTTAAACTTCACAAAACGTTAAATCAGATGGCTTTGCGTTTCAGCGTGACAAAGGTCAACAAAAAATTAGAAAGAGTGAAAACAACGAAAAGATACCTTCAATATGCATTAAATAATGAAATACAACAATATCATCTGAAATAGTAAAAATAATCATTTTCATCAAAACGAATTATTTCGTTTTGTTGCAAAATATTTGCAATTATATTTAAATCGTGACGTCATAACATTGAAATATCTAGGCACGACAACTTAACTTTAATTAACTGGATTAGAAAAATATTTATATATACATAGAAATCATCCTGTATGTTATACACAATGAATCAATAATTCCAATGTTTACCTCGCATACTTTAATTTTATATTCATTCTAGCAATGGAAAATATTATTCCGTTAAAATTGTATTGTGTATTTGCACCATCTGTTTCGGACCAGCAAATTGTGAAATGCCACCGGGCTCGGAACAATGAAAGGTGCAAACAATGTGACATTTTACCGGGGCGGGGTATTATTCAGGTACGTTGCCAAACAAATAAAAGCACTGCATTTTCAATACAAATATTTTCCCTCTGGTCACGTCGCTGATTTACCAGAAGCACTCGCCGCTGCCGTCAGGTAGAGATGCTGTCATAAGCTAATATCGATTGGCAGCTGTACAAACATACGTGCGCAGTGAGCACTACTTACTCGTAAACAAGTCTTGCTGAGGACATACAAAATCGTTCAATAAACTTGCCTACTTGGGTATTTTTGGAATACTTACAACGTTAATTATTTTTAAATATAAATTGATGACTAAAATAGTTGCTTTTATGTAATATTTTATATAATGTATAAACGTTGAAGACATTCAGAAATATTAAACAAATGTAAAGCATGCTTTGTTTTGGAGTATGTACTTACATATTCTTATAAAAGATACCCAAAACTGTTAATTAAACATTTTTACTTCTAATATACTTACAGATTTTACAAATATTTAAAGTTTACTTATGAAGCTAAATTAACGACGTATTTTAAAGGCCTTGATAATTCTTTTAAATATTTACATTTTTTAGTGAAGATATTTAAAATCCTTCAACACACTTAAATACTCTCATTTTTTTTTAAATTCAACAGTCAAAAACCAATAATGTAATGTATTTTATGTACCAATTTAAATTGAAGTCGACAATACAACGTTTTAAATAATTATGATTTAATTATTATATTAACTTTTCTTTTTATTGTAATATATACTGTATCCTTTTAAATGTGATTTTTTAATATTTTTTAGTTTAAAAACTGTTACTTACGAAATATCACTGTAACTATTTATTGAATGATGGATGATTTATTTCGCCCTTCGGTGGTTATATTACGGGCATTTATTTATGACTATTAGTTTACTTCGTGTTCCGAGGTAATAAAAAAATGCTTATGTAGACATTAAAAAAAATAATAAAACACTAGAATAATAAAGATATTTATTTAATATATTTTTATATACAAAACAGTTATTATTTCGTATTTTTATAATACAGAATAAGGTTTCAAGTCATAAAATTTTAAACTGTATAAAAGGTCAAAATAAATAATCTCTCAATACATACTGACTTATTACAAGTAATCAGTGACCTGCAGTTCATGCTTTCAAAAATAACTGCATGTTTTATTTTGTATACAGCGAATATATCAACATATATAAAGCTTAAAGTTACTTATTTACATGTTAAAAGTAATTTTAATACAATTTGTTAGTCAGCCCAAGTGTGTTTTATTTAAAACAATTTATATTTTAATAAATTAAGAAAGAGTTAGCTATGATTTAAAAATTTAGTTATTATTTTTAAATTAACTTTGGGTTGATTATTTTAAATTATTTTAAAAAGAAAATCGGTCATTGCTTGTCTTCATAAAACATGGATGAAAAAAAAAACTATCTTTTCATGCATATATTATATAGTTACGCGTCCAATGCTTACAATTAGTAATTCTACAGTTGAAGCCTTCTTCTGGTAAGTAATATTTTTTTTATATTAAAAGTTATGGAAAAATAAAATATAAACAAGCATACATAAAAATAATTGTTGAATTTATATCTAAACGAAACTAGCAATGTTGTTATTTTTAAATCAACAAACGGTTTTATTTTACAAGGCAACATTATTTAAAAATATATTTAAGTAATGCTGAAAAATTATAATTAAAATTGCACTCTGAACATTGATCACTTCAAGTGTGTACGGTACATTTGGAAAATGCCATCACTATCATGAAGCAAGTACCTCGTAGCATGATTATAAAGATTAAAAATTTGATGACAAACAATATTAGCATAATCGATTTAATACTTGAGACTCAATTCAAATTATAAAATATACAGTGTGAATCAAGCGTTATTAAAGTCTAAAATTTTATGTTTAGGCTGGCAGGAAGACAAAAGCGTTCACCAAAAAAATTATTGTTAGCATACTTATGGAAGAGTATTACCAATTAAACCAGCCAGTATTGAATAAATAATAATATATATTTTTTTAAATTAATGCGAAATATTTATATATAGCCTTTCACATTGTGTATATACCAAAAACAAACAAATACATTTTTATTTGATTTGTAGGTGCCTATAGAAAAGAAAAAAAATATTGTAAGTGTATTTAATTCACCTGTATATTTCAAAGTAAAAAGAACTTGAATTTCGATTTCATTTATATATTTTTGAAGAACATATTATAGATGGGTTTTATTGGACTGCTCGACACATCATGTTGTTAAATAATTGATAAAACCAACATAATAAATATACCATTCACAAAATACAAGCCAACAATAAATATTAATATACTATTAAAATTTTAAATAAAAATATATTCTCGCTAAGCGAAATATAATTGACTCTAAATGTTGAGCTTTAGGCTTTATGTAGAAAATATTGACACACCCTACAAATTAAGCAGTACATATAATGATTCTTCACTCCATCTCCAACTGAATGCAAACAAAGTTGCAACGTATCAATGCAATTTTAAATGTCTGAAAACTGTGGTTAAGTATAATTTAGATGTTGAAATTAAAAATACAATTACAATAACTAGTAAATACTTAACATGCATAGTATTTCAAGACAATATACTTGTTTAAAACATTATACTATTCAAAACGTACAATTACTTATAAAAATAATAGAACCTTACACTTAACTGGATAATTAGATTATTTAGCTTAAACAATACGTTATTTACTTTTTAAAACTTAAAATAATACAACTTTGGGTTATTGCACTTTAGTGTATTGATTTTAAATTTATATCGGATTTCTGAATAATTATAAGCATACTATAATTGGACAATATATACTCATAACAGTGGTATTGAATCTCTCCCCGCTCTCCTCATTCAGTTGCTTGTGCATGGCTGCCACTCTGTGCCCAGAGCGTATGTAAAGGATCGGTAATTGAGAGTTGGATTTGAAATGATTACGAAGGGATGCGTTCTAGAAGTAACTTGTGAATGTTGGAATATCAAATCTAAATGCCAGACCTTTGCAAGGTAAAGATTTTATGATAGTGACATTTCCTTATAATATAAAACTGCGGTGTAGAATGACTCGGAGACCCACTACGCTATTTTCCCTAAGAAAACCATGAACATACATAGAGATAAATTCAATGAGATGCTCACCAGCTTTCTCTGAAGAGAGATACCTAAAGAGGAAGGCATTAAGACAATCAAATAAAAACTATTCAATTATGATAAAATACGGTGTACTTTTAATAAAGTTTTATAAAAAAAAATTCTCGTGGTCACTATAAAGTGAGTATACTGTGCTAAGCTACGTTTTTAGTTATTTTCATTCTACTATTAAATCCATCATCGGCGAATAATTAAATGTCTAGCAGATGCTGTTTACCATCTAACAGATAAATGACAAATCTGCCATTTTATGATTGCCGTCAAATTGTAAATTAATAAATAATACCCGAGAAGGTCAATAGTTACTGTGCATTTAGCAATTTTCTAGGTATACATTCGGTATTTATTTAATTTATATTTTTCCGCTTTGATGTACTTGTTTGTGTGTACTCAAATAACACTAGACAATGTGGAATTGCAATTTGCCTCGTCAGAGAAATGCTTTGACTGTTTTTGCCGCAAATAATGTGACTCAGTCCAAAGAAGCAGGTGAATAGAGGAATAACATAATTTTATAATAAATTAGCTCTTCAAGGACGCCATTTTGAACTTCGATAAATTATATAAAAATTAGCAATGAAAATTTACGTTTTATGTGGCTCACTATAAAATGTGTGAAAACTGCATGTATAATTTTTATTTGCGACAGCGATAGAGGAGTATTATCATTGAAACTTTTTATTATTTAAGTTTTTTTATTTAAAAAAATGTTCGCTTTCATACTTCTATATGTCTGAGCGATTAACAACAATAATATCACACTCTTCAGACATCAGAGAGTGTGAAAAAAAATATAAATGTCTGTGTTACCATGCAATGTATGCAAGATTTGCAAAAACTATGACTTAATTTTGGCTCGAACATGTGAACAAGTAATTCTCTTTAATCAGCCTTTCAGATATTGTATTTATAGACGGTGGTAAAAAAGCATAAGGTATCCTATTTTGGCCAAACTTTTCGAAATAATAAATTGTTTGACCAGGGAAAAATTGAAGGAAGAAAAGAATGTAACTAGCGTGGATGCGAAATTTACACCAGGGGCTAGCAGAATAGCCGAATTAGTAAAACTGGCTCAGGACAAACGGATTTTCAGTGAAATGATCTCCGAGCTCTTCTGAAGAGAAAAAAATTTATAGGATTTTAAAACATACATGTTCAACTTTAAATTATAACATTTCATTTATAGATTTCTGCATGAAATTAATTTCATATGAAAATAGTTAACATCCAAAAAAATGCGATGTGCGTCTCTTCCTCGCTGAATTAAATCAGTTTACCTTTATTTAATGTTGAGCATTTTTAAAAGTGGATAGATATATAATGCATTAAGTAAATATGTTTTTTTTAATCTATAAATAACTTTGAATAATCTCAAGATGCTCTAAGCCCTAGTATAAAGAAAATGATTTTTTGCTTTAAAAATTCCCATTGCGACCATGTGACACGGAGATAAAAGGAATAATCGAAATCAGTCTATTACGGTTAACTCTAAAGTGTCTTAAAAATTATACATATAAAATTAATTTGTGCGAAAACCACTAAGATCTTTTCAATTTTTGAAGAAGAAATTTGATCAAAATGAGTTAGTTTTTAACTTGATTGAAAGTTGTGAAATTTTTTGTCTTATCATCATTATCAAAATATCTCTATAGGGCTTAATTTACATATTAACATTACTTTTAAAATAAATTATTTATGTATGGACGTTGGCTACATGCACTTTTTGTTTTTAATGATTCAAAATATAGTGTGATTTATTTAGATGCGATTCAAATATTGATACTCATATTTACCTACTAAATAAGTAATGAAGTGCAAAAGAAACAGGACGTATGCAATACTTATAAAAGTTAATATTTTATGTTCTACGTGTAACTGCCAAATGAAATGTCTGAAAATAATAATTTAAAAAAACGTTTGTGGAATACTACTTATATTTTTATACGCAAAACTTCAAATACATTTCAATATAAAAAAAATGTTATCTCTGTTGAAATTTCCACAGTAGGAGTGATCGTAAAATTGTAACTTAAATTATGCAACATGTGACCAAGAAAATATGCAATAACTTTGCATAATATCACACATTTATTTCATTTGTACCTGTCACAACTAAAGATGGTTGTCAGCATGCTTTGGATTTGATAAGTCTCTGTTGCACGTAAGTTGTCTTAACCAACTTTTCCAGTACAATAACAATAGCATTGTACTATATATTAAGTACCTTGCAAGCTTCTAAGACAATTTGCACGAGAAAATACCTTTTTTTAAACTGACACCCTTCTGAAAGCTCCAGTGAAGACATAATAGAACTTAATGGGACTCCGGTTAGTCGTAAATTTTTTTTACACATCTCTTCGAACTGATAGACGACTTCTACCGTATATAAATAAACTTGGACTAATCTTTCAATACTGATTATTTTAAATACACATCGATATTTCGTTACAGAGTTGATAAGAACTGCCCTTTGTCACTTGAGCCTGGCAGAAGATATACGAAGAATTTTCACCTGAAAATGATGCCATAGCAGCAACTTTATGAAAACAAACCTTCCAACCGAATGCCTCATAATCCAAATACCCCATACAAAACCCCCTGGAATTACAAGTGAAGAATACAACCACTCAAGAATGGATAAGAAACTGTTAATTTCAGTAATCTCATGTTAAAAGTAGCAAAACACTCGGAGCTTTCAGTTTACTCTCAATGATGATTTATTTTATTTTACTATCTGAAACGCATCCCCAAAATTTACTACTTAAAACTGAAATGCACCGTACAGTGAGTATCAAATACACCCAATACTAATTTTAAAGGACACATGTGGAATTCGAACCCACACATCCTAATTGTGCCTTCGATTATCGCAGCCTTATAAAAATGTACATACGTGTATGCTTTTGATGGATGTGAATGTGTACTAATTAAATATTTAATCTCTTTAAGCTAAAACAAATTCTTATTTAATATGTTTGAAGTTGGGCATCGCAGTTTAAGGGTAGCAAATATATACTTACATATTATATGTTGAAGTCTTTTGAATATTTTCACGTGATATTATTTATAAGCAGTTGTGGTTTAAAGAAGCAAAAACAATTAATGGAGCTGCTTCTCTTTTTTATTGTATGTGTTTCATTGTTTATCGAATATATAAGTCGAGATTGTAATATTTCAACTCATAGTATTTGTAAAAAAACAGACCGCGGAAAAAAATACTTCAGTGCTATTTTATATCAGAGGTTTTATTTTTACTTAGAACGTTTAATGTAAATTAAATTTAATAAAACAATAAACAAAACAAACATAGACATTTCTTTTCAATTGTATTTAAATGTATTGTTGAATTGTTGTATCATGTATTTTTTGATTTATGTCAAAAAGTATTAATTTTATGTGATTTAACAAATAATGAAAATCAAGCTCAAGGTGAACTCTCCCAGGGTGACAAATTGAAATACCTTGGAAATGCTTGCCTGGATAATAAAGCAGCTTCTTCAGTACCACCGAGACCTGGCAATGGCCAGCAGGCAGAAGTGAGGGGGACCTCCATGTAGCAGGGGATCGATACGACCGGCGGTGACGCGGCTTTTGAGGCTACCGGTGACTCAGTAGGTGTTATTGTTTAATGTTTTGGATTAAAAAACTTTTATAAGTCACATTATTTAATTATGCAAAAAAAAGTCAGTCAATAGATCTCTACATAAACAGGTTAACGGAAACATTTTTGTATGCAAATTTATTTATCAGATACAAGGTACGTCAGTTGTGTTTATTCTGGGTCTATAGTAGTTCAGGTGAGCTGCTTCAGTTGCGACTGCTTACCACCGAGCGATAAAAGATTGACGAAAATACCGAGCGAGATCCGAGACGACCGCTTCGTGCCGGCCGATATGGGAGATCCGAGTCATTCTTACTCGATCGCATTCAACAGGTGAGTAGAAGGTGATGCTTGATTCACTTCCAAATGCAAATACGGCATGTAAATTATTTTCAGTTTATTATCCATACGCATTCAAAATATATATAAATAGATTTTCTATACAGAGTATGGCGTAAGAAATTATAACATTATTTTGTACTACGAACATGAATAGTGACAATTTTCACGAAAGTCTACCAGCGAAGATTATGCGTCAATAATTGCATTACGATAGGTGTTTTGACATGAGTAAAATTTGGTTTACGAACTGTAACATTTATGTACTTCCATCCCCGTCGAGTTTTTAACAATTTTTATAAAAATAAACATACAATTTCACGATAATACAATAACAATAAAATAGGGCGCCGATGTACACAAATAGAGATCGTTAACAAGCAAAGGACGCGGCCAGATATCGACCCATCATCCCACCGAAGGTACGCAAGTACTCGACAAAAAAATCAGTCAACTCTTTAAATTTACTTACGACTAGACAATAGTATAAAAACAATCCGATATATGTATCAATATCAACATTCAGTTACAAAAATTGGCATCGTAGCGTCGGAGTGCATCATCTTCGTCTTCGCGGCGGCAATATGGCGCCGGGACGGCACTCGCCATCACAACTCTGGTCAGCATCAGCCGCCCCGAGCCCCCTAGCCCAGGCCCGGCCGCTGCTTGGCGGGCGGGCGGCCCTCGGGGCTGCACAGCGCCGCGCGCTTGGCGCCCATCGCCACCAGCGGCAGGCTCTTCTGGATGGACGACTTGATGGTCGAGGGCTGCGGCGGGATGATGGTCAGCGACTCGCGCTCCTCGCGGCCCTCGCGCCCGTCCCGCCCGTCGCCCGGCGGCTGCTGCGGCCGGCGCAACTGCGTGCCGGGCGCGGGCGACGGCAGGTTGGTGACGAGGTGCAGGATCACCTGCTCCAGCTGGTACGGGTCCTCCACCCCCATCTCGTCGTCCCCGTCGTCCGAGCGGCACTGCAGAGAATCGTCCGACACGTCCATGTCTATGATCGCCGAGTACTTCTTCTTCATGTCGCCGATCATCTTCGCGCCGTCGTCGTCGGAGATCAGCGAGTTGATGCACACGAAGCTCTGGGCGGCCTTCGTGGCGCTGTCGACCTCCAGGAAGCCCTTCGTGCGCAGGTACATGAACCGCCCGGTGCGGCTCACGAGGCGGTAGCAGGACTCCCCGTACGACTTGCTCTCGTCGTACATCTGGCGCAGGGCGATGATGACCCACCGCACGTCCTCCTTGTGCATGAAGGTGAAGGCCGACACGCCCGTCACCTCCTCGCACATGTAGCCGGCCACGAGGGAGATGCGCTGGTCGCAGTGCACGATGCGCCCGTCCACGAGGTGCCGCGTCCAGTACTCCGACTTGCTCGCCTCCAGCAGGCGGTCGGGGATGGAGGGCTGGCGGAGGACGCGCACCACGCCGATGAACACCACGTCGTTGCCGCTGGGCGAGACGGCGCGGTCGCGGCGCACGCGCTGGCGGCGGACGAGGTGGCCCTCGGGAGCCAGGCCCGCGCGGTCGGCCCGGCGGAAGGCGCCGTCGATGCGGCACAGCGCGTAGCGGGGAGCCTCCGAGCGCACGGGCGCCCGGGCCAGCCGCACCGCGAAGTCCCGCCTCTCCGCCGGGCCCGGGCTCGGGGCCAGCGCCGCGGCCGAGTAGTCCCGCGGGGTCAGGTTCTGGCGCATGTGGGCGTGGTCCTCGGGGTGCGTGATCCCGAGCACGTTCTGCCCCAGCAGGTCCAGCTGCGCGTGGCCCAGGTGGTCCTTGACGTTGGCGGAGGCGAGCAGCACCACGCCGCCGGCGGTGGTGGCCAGCATGAAGCCGCTCACGAGGTCCAGGAATCCGTCCGCGGCGCCGGGGCCCACGTCCTGGTGGCAGCGCAGGCCGGAGTCCCCGAACACGTGCTCCGTGCGCAGGTCGTGCGCGGCCAGGCGGAGGACGCTGGTCTTGTCGACCTTGCGCGAGGACTCGGCCACGAGCGACACCAGGCCGGCCAGCTCGCCGATGTGCTCGTTGAGGACGGTCCGCCGCCGCTTTTCGGCCCTCTTCCTGGACTCGCGGTCGCCGCTCTTGCCGGCGGAGGCGGAGCTCCGGTAGTCGCTGTCGCAGTCGTCGGAGAACCCCCCGCCGCCGGAGGGCGGGGAGGTGGCCGGGGCCCCGCCGCCGGGCCCCTCCCTCGCGAAGGGCTCGGGCCCCGCCGGGGAGGGCCGGGCCTGCCTCGCGGAGGTAGTCATCGGCGTCGCGGTCGCGGCGAGCGCTCCGGTCGGCCGTCCGGCAAAAAATCGCCACTCATAAAAAACAAGTCCGTCTCGAGCGACTTCCGCTCAGCGCTCATTCGAACGCGAGAAAAAAATTCTCGGGAAACACTCGTCCATTTCGATTCGGAGCGGAGCCGCGGTATCGCGAGAATTGCATTACTCGGCTGGCGTGCAGCGTGAGCGTGCAGCGTGCAGCGTGCAGGTGTCGGGCTCACACGGACGCACACGGACGCCCGCACACACGCGCACTCGCGCACACACGCACACCCGCGCCGGCCACAAGGTCGCGGCGTTATCTATGGTTAAAATGTTTAACCTTCATCGCCGGGTACGCGCACAGATTTCGATATTTTTTTTAGCACCAGTCTTTTGAGTTATCCGATAGCACGCTTCACTCCGGGTCCGCCGCTATGCGTGCGAACTGAACGCGCATTCCGTTGAAAATGTACGCGACAACCGGTGCGGAATAGCGCGACCCGACTGCATCGCGCGGGGGGAACCAAAACACTGCGGACCGGTGCAACTGCAATCGCCGGCTCGGAGCTCGGGCGGCGGGCGGCGGGCGGCGACTGGCGTGGGCCGTGAGCGACGCCGCACTGTGCCGGCGCTGGCACCGACGCTGGCACCGACGCTGGCACTGACGCTGGCCCCGGCGCTGGTTCGCGTGAGGATGGATCTTCCCCTACGACATTGTCGCGCCGATGACGTTTCCCTCCCGATGCGTAGATTCAGCGACGAACTTCTGGTTGTAAACAATCGGGCCGAATAAACAAATGACTGTCTCGTTTTTGACGTTTGTCGCCGAAGATTCTCGACTGTTTGTCGGTTGAGTTGAAAGTATAACCTCTCCCGGTATTTTTTCAGAGTGCGAATGAAGTTTTTCACTTGTTTGAGCGAGTCGACTGAAGTATTGTTCGAGTGCGGGCGGCGTTATGCAACGTGCACTGGACGCATTTGTCACCGTTCGACACGCTGCCCTGACTAACCTAAAATCTTTGTACTCATTGTCACTGCACTAATCGCCCTCGCTGTCACTCACCGATACAGCGTTTGCGAGTCAACAAGTATTCGAGTATTGCTAGCTTCTTTGTATTTTATATATCTTGTCATTTCAGATAAAATTTCTCCTACTTGTCAGCGATTTATAATATATTTATGTCGCGTAGTAAAATCTTACATGACTACTCGGAAATGTCATTTTGCTCATTCTTATGATAAAACTATCTGGGCACTTTACTTATTTAACTGCATATTATTTTTTTAATCAATGTCACTAATGAAAAAATATAAGAAAATTTATCACCCAAAGATAATGTTTTTTTTTTATTTTGTAATTGAACATTACAATCGAGATGACCAGATAGAACTTCGAATGCTGTACAAAGTACAACATACTTATAAATAATTATTAAATGATTTAAGCGATAAATTCCTACCGAAGAATATGTAGCTATATATTTGATGAATATTACAATATATTTGAATAGCTCATTGAATATGACATGAAGATTGTATGAGCCGATACAATTATGATGTAACTTATATGCGTGATTATTATTTCTGCATAATAGCAATCTATCCCCGTATCGAAGAAGGAATGGTGGGTATTTAAAATTAACATCTGCATAACTGTTACATAATCACTCAAAATACTTCTTCATAAATCATCTACTTAACTTGTTAACCGAGCGGTCAAATGTAAACAATATCGGGTACGAGTGGATATGAATACGACCTTGACATATATTTTGCGCCCTGGAACAGGCGGGACGTATATTTCCGAACAAGAAAGGTATTGGTCATTCATGCATGTCTCGACATGAATTTAAGACACGGAGGAAATCAGTATCATTTCGCTATTGAGAGTGGTGGACGTGCTCTGGGTGAGCAGTGACAGGTACGTACTTACACTTACCTTCGTATCATATATTATTTACTTATATTTTTTACATCTCCAACCTTTTTATTTTAGAATACATTTTTATGAGTATCCATTAAAATGAATGAAAGCGATATCAACGATGACAAAATCAATATAACGGCAGGTAGAAAAAGGAGACGTACTATGAGTTCATCATCGGAGTCATCTGACAGTCATTTTGACTACGACACGGAATTGAGTGATATTAAGAAAGAAGATGGTGAAGAAGTTGATGAAGTTGGTCCTAGCAACAGCTATGTTTCTGAAGAATGGCTACCTCAAAATGCAGAAAGACCACCTTTTCCCTTCACTGCACATCCTGGAAAAACTTTCGATACTCCTCCAAAAAAGGTTCCTTTGTTTTATCTTGAAAAGTTTTTAGATGAGGAACTTATCAAATTAATTTCAGAGCAAACAAATTTGTACGCCGCCCAATATTTTGATAATGATCCTGAGTTGAAACCACGTTCGAGAATTCGAAAATGGGAGAATACAAATGAAGCTGAAATGAAGATTTTTCTGGGGCTCCTAATTTTACAAGGAATAATTGGAAAACCGACTTTGGAACATTATTTTTCAAGAAGAAGAATAATTGAAACACCATTTTTTTACGAAACTATGAGCGAAAGCAGGTTTGGATTATTATGTAAGTTTTTGCATTTTACAGACAATCTAAGTTTTGATCCTAACACATCTAATAGAAAAACATATAAAATTGATCCAATCATCAATAATTTGTCAGAAAAATTTAAAAGTTTTTATGTATGTGAACAAGAAATATGCGTAGATGAATCTCTTTTATTATGGAAAAGGAATTTATCATGGAAACAATATATATCTACAAAAAGAGCTGGATCTGGAATGAAGTTGTTTATTTTGAGTGAAAGCCAATCTGGATACGTACAAAATATAGTTTTATACACAGGCAAGAACACAAATTATGGTTCGAACTACCGACAAGAAAAACAATTAACAAGAATTGTTTTGGAGTTAACACATGACTTACTGAATAAAGGGTATAGGCTTTACTTAGATAATTTCTATACGTCAATTCATTTGGCTGAACTCTTGTGTCAAAACAATACAGACATTGTCGGAACAATGAGGATAAACAGAGTCGGAATCCCCAGTGAAATAAAAACAAAAATATTACAGAAAAATGAACATATAGTAAGATTCAAAGACAAACTTATGGTTTTAAAATGGAAGGATAAAAAAGACGTATTGATGCTCAGTTCTATTCATAATGACGAAAAAACAATTATTGAAAAGAGAGGAAGATGGCAAGAAAAACTTAATGTTGTCCTGGATCATAACAAGAATATGGGCGGCGTAGATTTGGGAGATGGAATTATGGTGGCCCACACGGCTCCCCGTAATAGGATAAAAAAAAATTATAAAAAATTATTTCTACGATTAATTGATATGTGCTGCCTCAATGCATATATTATATACAAAAAAGATAAAGGTCATTTGGATAGATTAAACTTTATGATAAAGTGTGTAGAGAAATTGGTAGATAACAACATAGTGAAAACCCACCCAAAGGCATCAACAAGCCGCTCTACATCTAAACCATCACGCTTAGTTGAAAGGCATTTTCCGGAACAAATGAAAAGCGATATAGGAAAAACAAAATCCAGGAAATGCCGAGTTTGCTACAAAAAAAGTATTAGGAAAGAATCTACATACTGGTGTCCGGATTGTAAGGTAGCACTATGCATCAACAATTGTTTTAAAATATATCACACGGAAGTTGAGTTTTGAATTTTTACATCTATATTTTAATTTTTTAAACTCAATATTTCTATTTTATTTGTGTGCTTTTGTTTATTGTTCTGTAATTGTCAACTTTTCAATATTTTTAATTCAATGTTTCGATGTTGGTATTCATTTCTATTTGTTTGTAATTTTGTATTTTCCTTTGTGCTTTATATATAAATAAATGAAAAACAATATATTTCAGTCTTTTCATTTATTTTAACCCTTCTTTGCATGGTGATGGAAATTTCAATCATAACATTTAGTGAAAAAAAAAAGGTACTCAAAACCCTTGTACTGTAAATTTGTTGTTGCTCGCAACTTTTTAAGCGACTATTGCGTACAACAAAACGCAGTTGTCAAAAAATAGCAAACGTCACTGTCAATTACCAGGCCTAGAACTTGTCATTCCGCTGTTTGTTGTGACTGGAAGAAACGAGCGAGATTTTAAATTGTTTTATGGAAATAAACGGAGATTTAAAATACAATAAAAGTGAAAATGAGTGGAAAAAAGGTTTGTTTTCGTGTTTCTGTTATTTTATGTACAATTTATATCAAAACACTGTGAATAAATTTCTCAAAACTATGTGACAGAAATTTACATCACTATGCAGTAACTTCACTTGTAATGTATGGCAAAAATGTTTTAGTAAACGTTTTTTAGGGAAACTTGAATAAAAGGGATATTGAAGATTATCTTAGTCAGTTACAAGGCGGTTGGCTCTCAGAAGCTGATGCTGATGAAATTATAAGAGTGTTGCAGGAGGAAAACGATGATGATGATGATGTGGATGAAACTGCTGACATTGATCCTCCTCTTGTAGAACCAGAAGATCAAGAACCCTCTCACACATCAACTTCATCCAATTTGCAGCCTTCATCCAGTTTTTCATTTGACAAAAGAAGCTTGATTTGGAAAAAAAGGAATCTGGTGTATGACACAAATAAAATTACTTTCTTGGGGAGTTCTGCTGCTCCAGGTGATATATCAAACCTAGAAACTCCATATCAATGTTTTAACCATTTTATCACTAAAGATTTTATCAAAACATTAGTAGAGCACACAAATCTAATATATATAATAGCCATTGTGTGTGTGTATGTATGTATGTTTCGATTTTTGGTTTTCTATAGAATATTTTAAAAGATACAACGCTGATTTTTTGCACATAAGTTAAGTAAATTTTTCCGCAGCTATGTGCCGAATTTCAAGACGATAGGATAATATTTTCATTCATAAACTATAAAATATGCTTTAGCGAGTTTCAATATGTACGAATTATATGATTCTGTAGTTCACCGCGAGATTTTCAAATTTAGGACTTTTACAAAAAAACCAAATTTCCAGCTTATGTCAGTTTGACACAAGTGCCATCTTTATTTTTTCATCGAAATTGCATTAGAAATTATTTTTCACATCATTAATAACTCAAAATGCCTCCTAAAAAAATAACACCGTCTACCCACAGCAAACGTAATTCAAAAAGAATTGCACAATTGAACATGATAAAGTCTGCATTAAATAAAGAACAGTGCAGTGAAAGTGATGGGTTGTTTGTTTTGGAAGGGAAACGTGAGGAGCATCTTCTTAAAATTCGAGTACGTGCATCGACCTCAAGACAAAAAGAAACTGATGCACAGCGAACACTGCGTTTGTCTTTAATGAGAGAGCGTGCATCGATAACGAGACAAAAAAAAACGGACGCACAGCGAGCGCAACGTTTGTCCTCAATGCGAGTGCGTACATCCACTTCACGACAAGAAGAAACGGAAGCACAGCGAGTGCAGCGTTTGTCCTCAATGCGAGTGCGTACATCCACTTCACGACAAGAAAAAACGGAAGGACAGCGAGCGCAGCGTTTGTCCTCAAAGCAAGTGCGTGCATCCACTTCACGACAAGAAGAAACGGAAGGACAGCGAGCGCAGCGTTTGTCCTCAAAGCGAGTGCGTGCATCCACATCGAGGCAAACAGAAACAGAAGAAACAATAAGACAACTCACACAGGAGCGTTTGATAGCGGTTGCTGTCCCAGAAAATATTACTGCACACAATTGCGGATTAATGAATGTGACCTGTCGATTCTGCAATGCTTTACATTTTAAAGCAGAAAAACCATCAGATGGAAAGTTCAACGATTGCTGTCACAAAGGTAAAGTGAAACTACCAGCAAGGCCTATTTTTCCAGTATATTTAAAAGATATTATGTCAAATCCAGAAAATATTTATAATGGAAATTTCAAAAGAAAAATAAGATCATACAATAACAGTATATCTTTTGCATCAATGGGAGCTAAATTAGCAGGTCCAGTGGCAGGATCAGGGGCATTCTGCTTCAAAGTTCAAGGCCAAATATATCACAGAACTTCGCACCTTCATCCAACTGATGGTAGTACGAGAAAATATGCTCAACTGTACGTTCTCGATCCAGCACAGGCAGTAGTAGAAAGAATGAGCTTGGCAGAGAACATTGATTGCAATCCGGTTGTAATGAGGGAGCTAGCAAAAATCATGCAGTCCAATCCGTTTGCAGCGGCATTCAAAACAATGAGTGAAGTAGAGCAGGCACAAAAAATGCATGCTCAGCAGAATCAGCTACCTATGCCAAAAGTAAGCATGGTCATACGGAGAGACCGTCACTGGGACAATCGACCCTATAATTTGCCGACGTCTAACGAAGTTGCTATGATCTTTCAAAATGACGAAGGGGAGCCACCTTTTGTTCGCGATATAAGAATATATCCACGAAATAGTGAACATCCTTTCATTAACATTAATATTCTCAGCCCAAATTTGGATCCTATGACGTATCCAATTTTCTATCCTCATGGTGAACCTGGGTGGCAGCCCAATATTACAGCAGTAGGTTATTCTGGCGCAAATATTGGGGTACGAAACAAAGTCACCATGTTACAGTATAAAATCGCGCAGACTACAATTCGAAAAGGTGAATTCAATCCAATACTTCATGGAGGAAATTTAACGCAACAATGGATTATAGACTCACACTTGCAAGTAGAGGCAAATAATCTAAATTTCATCAAATATCAACAGCAAAAATTACGATCTGAAAACTATAATGGATTGATGGATTATGTCTCGAGAGGAGCAGCAGACGCAGGGATGCCAGCAGGGCGAGCCATTATTCTGCCCTCTTCGTTCCAAGGCTCCCCAAGAAATATGAGAGAGAGGTATAATGATGCCATGGCAATTGTGACGAGATTTGGAAAACCAGACATATTTTGTACTTTTACGTGTAATCCAAAATGGCCTGAGATTACCAGCAACTTATTTCCTGGACAATATACAACAGATAGGCCAGATTTAGTGGCACGCGTTTTTAATATAAAATTGAAATCACTCATGCGCGATATTACTAAGTTGAATCTGTTTGGAAAAGTGATTGCATGGGTGTACACTATAGAATTCCAAAAACGTGGGCTACCCCATGCACACATTTTAATAATACTAAAAAACGAAGACAAATTAAATGATGTGGCAAAAGTAGACAGTTTTATAAGTGCAGAGATTCCGAGCACAACCAACAATCCAAATCTTTTCGCCATAGTAACAAAGCAAATGATTCATGGCCCATGTGGAACATTAAATCCCAAATCTCCATGTATGGTTGAGGGAAAGTGCTCAAAAGACTTCCCTAAAAAGTTTCAAGTGACCACAAAAATGAGTGAAGATGGATATCCATTGTATAAAAGGCGGGAAGGAGTAAGCATAAGGATTAGAGAAACACCTGTAGACAACAGATTTGTTGTGCCATATAATCCTTATTTATTACTTAAATACAATGCTCACATCAATGTAGAGGCCTGCACATCCATAAAATCTATAAAATATATTTATAAATATATCTACAAAGGGTACGATTCGGCCAATGTTACCATTGGAAATACGGAACAGAAGGGTGAATTTGTTTTGAATGAAGTAACAAATCATATCGATGCTCGATATGTTAGTGCCCCTGAAGCGATTTGGCGGCTAAGAGAATATAAAATGCACGATAGGTCTCATGCAATTATTCGACTAGCTATCCATCTTCCGCTCCAACAAATGGTCCGTTTCAGCGATGGAGAAGAGCACGCAGCACTTGCCCGCGCTGCAGAAAATGATACAACACTGACAGCATGGTTTAAGTTGAACATAATTGATGCAAATGCGAGACAATATTTGTACTCTGAGATTCCTAACCATTATGTCTTTTCAAAAGGGAAATGGAGTGCAAGGAAGAAGACCAGCGGTAATGTGATGTCTCGGATCTATACAGTTAGTCCGAAAGATATGGAGAGATATTGCCTTCGTTTGCTTTTACTGAAAGTAGCTGGAGCAATGAGTTTTGAAAATTTGAAAAGCTTCAATGGTACATTGCAACCGACATTCGTAGAAGCTGCACGGCAAAGAAATCTCTTAGCAGATGACCAAGAATGGGAACGCCTTTTAGATGAAGCTTCAATTTTTGAAATGCCTCGACAGTTGAGACAAATATTTGCTTTTATTTGTGTCTTTTGCAATCCAACCAATGCATCAGGTTTGTGGGATACATTTTCCAATATGTTGTGCGAAGATTATCTGATATATATGAGCGAGTTGAATGCAAAGAATAAAGCTCTGCATGACATACAGGACATTCTACTGTCACATGGCCTTCAGTTGGCATCATTTAGTTTACCAAACCCAGGATCAATTCCACAACAAGCCATCAACTACATGGACATTCAAGCGGAAGCAGATCAAGCGACAATCAAAATTAAAACACTCAATTTACTTCAAAAACGAGCTTTTGATCTTATTCGTGATGCACTTGAAATTCCGGAATCTTCAAGTCGTTGCTTTTATCTCGATGGACCTGGTGGATCTGGCAAAACATATTTGTATAACACGCTGATGGCATACGTACGAGGAAAAGGAGAAATTGTTCTACCGCATGCGACAACAGGTATTGCTGCTCTTCTACTCAAAGGAGGCCGCACTGTCCATAGTGGATTCAAGCTGCCGATTCCGATATTAGAGAATTCAACATCCCATATGCGCATGGCGTCAGAAGAAGCTGTATCTTTACGTGAAGCAAAGCTAATTATTATCGATGAAGCAACCATGATGTCTTGCCATATGCTCCAATGCATAGATGTTTTATTTCGAGAAATACAAAAGAACAATATTAAATTTGGGGGAAAAGTGATGTTGTTGGGTGGTGATTTTAGACAGACATTACCAGTGGTTGTGAAAGGGTCAAGAACTCATATAATCGAAGCATGTCTTAAATCAAGCTTACTTTGGAGTGACTTTTTGAAATTAAAATTGAGTGTAAATATGCGATCAGAAGGACAAAACGTGTTCAATCAGTGGTTAATCGACATTGGAGAAGGCAAAACGCAACCAATAACTGATTTGCCAAGTGGTTATATCGAAATTCCTTCTCACATGGTTTGTGAAGATTCCATTATTAGAGCCATTTATGGGAATGCAATTATTGCCAGTGATGAACTAGCTGATAAAGTGATTTTAACCACCAAAAACAAAATATGTTTAGAGTTGAATCATCAAATTCTGTGCCTGCTGCCGGGAACTGAAAAAATATACTATAGTGCAGATTCAGTGGTATCAGAAGATGACACCGATTTTACTTTTACAACGGAATTTTTAAATTCCCAAACTCCTTCGGGAATGCCCCCACACAAACTAATCCTCAAAGTAGGCGCCATTGTTATGCTCCTCCGTAACATGCAGCCGAAGCGAGGACTGTGTAATGGGACCCGTATGATTGTTAAAGTGCTGCATCACAATTTCATCGATGTGGAGGTGTTGACTGAAACAAATAAAGGAGACCGAGTTTTTATTCCAAGGATTGAAATTGCCCCCAGTGAGACCGGTTTGCCATTTATATTAAAATGCCGGCAATTTCCCGTCATATTAGCGTTTGCAATGACAATTAATAAATCGCAAGGGCAAAGTTTCAATTCAGTCGGCATTTATTTGGATGAACCAGTATTTGCACATGGACAGTTATATGTGGCATTCTCAAGATGTTCCAATAAAGACAATATTAAAGTGTTCGTGAAAGAAAGTCACCAGCAAGGCGAACTCTTTCAAGACAATAGAATTTTCACAAAAAACATTGTATACAAGACAGTCCTATAATAAAAAATTGGTATGTACCACTCATTTGTGATGGCTCATAGAATGGCATTGCTTTCGAAATTAATATCCACTTATTCAAAATATATGTGTACAAAATGAAAGAAAATATATTCATATAATTGTCAGCCAAACATATGTTCAAACACTATTACATCGTTCATCGAATACGTCATTTTATGACGGGCTACATTTCTAGTTTATATATAATACAGAGTAATCCCAGTTCATCTATAACATTTACAGAATATGATTTATATAAGTTCTTTGGTATATTATTATACATGTCAGTAATCAAATTTCCTAGCACAAGATCATACTGGTCACCAAAGTTTGGATATGAGCCCATTTCTTCAACAATGCCACTGAACAAGTTTGAGAAAATAAAGTTATCATTACATTGTAATAACAATGAACTTCACAAACCTATAGGTCATCCAGAACATGACAGGCTTTATAAAATACGCCCTGTTATCAAGCATCTCAATGAGAGGTTTGCCACAGCGCCAATGAATCAAAGACTTTCTGTGGACGAACAAATGTGTTCTACCAAAATAGGGCACTTTTTAAAACAGTATCTGCCTAAGAAGCCCCATAAATGGAGCTTCGTGATTTGATGGGATATGCCCACAAGTTTGGGGTATATTCTGGACAAGAGAATTCAGAGAAACTCCCAGATGAACCAGATCTTGGTGCAACAGGAAATGTTGTAGTACATTTGCTTCGGGGAGTGCCAAGAAGCCAAAACCACATCATATACTTTGATAATTTTTATACCTCTTTGCCATTAGTAGTTTTTTTAGCTAAAGCAGGAATTCACACAGTGGGAACTGTGCAACAAAACAGGATATCAAATAATAAACTTCCAGAAAAGAAAAATTTCATGAAAACATCTGTGCCCAGAGGTAGTTTTGAGGAAAGAGTGTCTATGCATGATGGTATAGATTTGAGTTGCGTGGCTTGGAAAGATAATAGGATAGTAACCCTGTTATCTTCTTATGCTGGATCATTGCCTGTAACTAAAGTCAATAGATTTGACAAGGTAAAAAAAGGAAAAATTGATATTACTTGCCCGTTTATTGTCCAAGAATACAACAAACGTATGGGAGGAGTAGATCTCATGGATAGCTTTTTGGGCAGAAATCATATAAAAATTCGGTCTAAAAAGTGGTATTTGCGTATTTTTTTTCATCTATTTGATCTTGCTATTATAAACTCTTGGATTGTTTATAAAAAAAATGCCCAAGAAAGGGGTGAACCTAAAAAGAGTCTGCTTACAATGGGCCAATTCAGAAATGAATTGGCATTTGTGCTATGCAACAAAGGAACCACCAAAGAAGCTAAAAGAGGGCGTCCTAGTACCAGTGTACTAGAAGAAGAATTACAATAAAAAAAAAGAAAAGGTTCTCCAGCTCCACCACCTCCAAAAGACATAAGAAAAGATGGTGCTGAACATTGGCCAAAAGTAGGTGGGTCACTCCGGTGCAAATTTCCCAAATGCAAAGGCTATTCCACAATTTCGTGTAATAAATGTGGAGTCAATTTGTGCTTGAATAAAAATAATAATTGTTTTTTAAATTATCATAAAGAATAAAGAAGAATAAGTAAACAATATTATTTTATTTATTTAGTACTGAGCTAAATATGTGACAATGCATGATGATGTAAATTTCCATCATATTGTTTTTTTACATAATTCATATTTTTATTTATACTAGGATTTTTTATATATTTTTCCTTTAATCTAGAGCATTAATTACATCACCCTGTATTATTTTTAAAAAAATAGAAAAAATCATGCAAAGAAGGGTTAAGCATAAATAAAAAATAAGAATAATATTAAATTACGTCCTAGTGAAAGAGTATGAGCCCGTTGTATGTTGCGTAATTAAAAAGGGTTAACAGGTTGTCACTTTTTCAAAAGTTTATAAATTTAGATGCTACTACCGACTCCAATACCTATTACTTCTGATGTCATTTTATTATATTCCATAGATGTTTAATAAAATGAACATAAAGTTCTGACTCAAAAATAACAGAAAATTGAGAATTAGCACTTATTAACCAAAAAAATAGTAATCCGATTTCTTGTTTTTATTATTTAATAATTATCTTTACGTACATTATCTCATATTATCTAAGTGTACACAATCAATAAACAAACTGTTGATATCTTTTTCCAGTAATAAAAAAATGAATAAATTATTTTGTCTAGTATTTACTCATTATCTTGAGATTTGCTTTATAAATGCAACACCATCACTAATTTTACTAAATAGGATAGTAATTGTCAAGCTTCCATCGGGCTTTTAGATATCCCGTCGGCCTGTTGTTCTGTGGATGTCCCTGGATGGAAGATGCCGTGTGCTTGGTTCCCCTCGTGTCGTGGATGATAAAGGGGATGAATTCAAAAACACTTTGTTGCCTTATATCACTATATTATTTTGTACTTTTACACCTTTTTTCTTGAATGTGACTCGTCTCGCCGTTGAAGAATGTGTGATTAGATTGGATATAGATATAGTAGATATTTGAATTCTCTTGATAAACCATGTTAGCGTATCAAGGGTCGAGCAACGATTAAAAGCCCAAGCAGGGATTTAGGTTTTAATCACTCGTTCGCCCTCTAGCGAGAAAGTCACATTTTACAATTTCTAATGATTTTACAGAGATGGCGTTCACATGCATAAACATACTCCCCCCCCGTTGAAAGTGTCTGGAACCTTCAACAGAACGTTGATTGCTCTATTGATCAAGGTCCACAGATGTTTTCAGGTGCACATGGTAAAGGGCAGATCTTGGAGAATGCCCTCCTGATTGTACCATTAGCTGTTCGGATGTCAGCTACTCTGGACACACCGTCCGATCCTGGAAAAACTGATATTATTCTGCCTAACCGCCATTTGAGGGGCGGCAAGTTCTCCTCCTTGATTACCACCATTGAATTAGGCTGCAAATCCTTGCTTGAAACCTTCCATTTTGTTCTTTGCTGAAATTCCGCGACGTATTCCTTTGACCACCTCTTCCAGAAGTGAGACCTTATCTGTTCGACTCGCTGATAGCGAGATAGGGCCAGCTGCTTAGAATCCTGAATGTAAGGCTCTGCAGGTGCTGTGAGTGGTCGTCCCAGAATAAAATGCGCCGGGGTGAGAGGTTGTAGATCATTTGGGTCTGTTGATAATGGATGCATGGGACGGGAATTCAGGACAGCTTCTATTTGAGCCAAAACCGTACTGAATTCCTCGTACGTTAAATTTGATTTGCCTAGTACTCGAGTGAGATGGTGCTTGCAGGACTTGACTCCAGCCTCCCATAAACCGCCAAAATGAGGAGCGTATGGTGGTATGAATTTAAATTCAATGGAATTGTTAGAGGCAAAATTAAACACAGATTCATTATCATTTTTTAAAATTTGTTTAAACTCTCTAGCTGCTCCTACAAAGTTTTTGCCATGGTCTGAAATTATTTGAATGGGTTTTCCCCTGCGAGCAATAAATCTTTTTAATGCTAAAATGTCGATATAGGTGCGTAAGGTCGCGTAGGTAAGGTGTTGACGCGGTTCCGTACGTCACCGTATTAAGTTGATAAGATAAGATTGGTGCCGAAGAGTTTCTCGCCATAGAATCAGTTGTAAGTTTCGTCGGTCGGTTTGTATTAGAGATTGTCTGAAGAACTTCTCTATATTTGCGTAGGCCACGAATTTATATTGACGGAATCTTAACAGTATTGCGAACAAGTCATTTTGTAATGGCGGACCTGCCATCTGAATGTCATTTAACGACTTCCCTGACGTTGTTACTTGGCTCGCATTGAAAACTACGCGTAATTTGGTGGTAAGACTGTTTTCTCGTAATACTCCATGGTGAGGTAGAAAATAATGAGGTGAATTGTACTCCTTTACTTTAGTCATGTGGCCTAGTGCCAGATACTCCTGCATAAAATTGCAATATAGTTGTTTGTATACCGGTGACTTATCTAGTTTTCTCTCTAGTGACAAAAACCGACTTCGTGCTATGTTATAGCTTTCTCCTACATAAAATGTAGATCCCCAAAACGGGGGTCAAACCAATCTTCGTATGGCTCGCTATATATCGGAAGCGCGGCTTTATGTAGTCTGATATACAAGTCCGGATCGAACGCCATTTTGTGAACATCATTTCTATGACAGCACCCATCATTTCTAATATAGCAGTCGGCTATCATGATCGATGCGTAATACATACTTTCAAGTTTTTTCCTAATCTCTAGTTCAGTATGCAAGTCGGATTCGTCATTTGTAATTCGCTCGATGTTATCCTGAAGTTCATTTAACTCCGCTAATAAACCCGACACGGACTGTTTCCGTAATATTAGTTCGTTTAGTCGCGCTTCAGAGCGATCGTCATCTTTGTTAATCTTATCAACGTATTTACGAAATGAAGTTAATTTGTATTTAATCAAGTCTCGTTTCCAGCTCCAATCTAGCAGTTTAGTTCTATCGTCGTTCATTTTGGGCATATTTATTGGACGTTGGTACTCACAGTTTCTGCAACCACCATGTATTCTCGTTAGAACGCTGCGTATCGGCGTTTGCAAATCTCGTCTCGTACCTATAAAATACCGGTTTTAGCACAAATATACCGATAATTGAAGGAATAATAGGAATAAACCCTTTGATGATATTGTAGATGCGTCTTGGTCCGGTTGATTCTGTGGAGCGTAGGTCCACGTGTTATCCGGTAGACGTTTTGATGATTATCCAGTAATTTGCTTGATTATCCGATTCGAAGGACCTTGTCAAGCTTCCATCGGGCTTCTAGATATCCCGTCGGCCTGTTCCGTGGATGTCCCTGGATGGAAGATGCCGTGTGCTTGGTTCCCCTCGTGACGTGGATGAATTCAAAAACACTTTGTTGCCTTGTATCACTATATTATTTTGTACTTTGGCACCTTTTATCTTGAATGTGACTCGTCTCGCCGTTGAAGAGTGTGTGATTAGATAGGCTCTATAGCTCTATATATAGTGGATATTTGAATTCTCTTGATAAGCCATGATAGCAACACAAGCAGAGGAAAAACCCAAGCAGGGATTTAGCTATGAATCACTCGTTCGTCCTCTAGCGAGAAAGGTCACATTTTACAATTTCTAATGATTTTACAGAGATGGCGTTCACATGCATAAACAGTAATCATTATTGAATTGCAGACTTATAATTTTAGTCAATCAGCCCTATGGTTAAAACTCACCTTACATCTTGGTTAATTGATATAATTCATTAAAAGTTTAGAAACTAGAAGAAAAAGTAATAAAAAATATTTTTGATATATAATGTATTGTTCAAAATTATAATTCGTAAAAATATACAAAATGAGATCGCATCTTACATCACAATACAACAAAGCCTTGTAGTTGAATAAATGGTACGATTTATTACATAAGATATAAATAAATGAAATTGTTCCATAATAACGATCCAGTAAAATAGATTAAAAAAATTATATTATATACCAAAAGAAGATATTATACCATGTCAATTTAATTTACATTATTTTTACAAAATATCACATCCCACTGTGCTAAGTTATAATTAATTTATTTTTATTGTACAATCTGCAAAAAGGCATAATTACTTTAAAATTGGATTAAAACATTTTTTTTTTTACATTAAAATATATTCAATATTGTAATTGGAAGCTTGGTGATATTATATTTTTATAAAAACATTCTCGCTCCACAACACATCCAATAATAAACATGAAATTCAGCTGGTTTAAGTGCTGATTTTTAGATTTGCAAGAATCCAAATGGGTTCTCCTTAACTGCAGATATCACTGGGCATGATATATTTTTTTCAATTCCACCGCTCGTAAGCAACACTTATCATAATATATTTAAAGTAACACGCAACCAATTATAAAAATTTAAATAATATTTGTATGTAAGAATAAATATTGTTTTAGTTGTCCCGTCCAATGCACACAGCAAAGAATGTGCTGGACCAATAATGTGTAGTTCAAATACTTACCGAAAATAATTATGCAAGTTTAATTAAAAAATGGAAGTATTAAATTGATTAATTAATAACATATTTACACAGTATTTAAAAAAATACGACGTAATTAGTTTTAATTGATTTTTCTGTACAATTTTAATATTGTATGCCAATGATATGCATTTCACTACCTTACATTGTCATCTTCATTTTACAAGTTTTTATTTTTGATATCCGATATTTTTGATTTTGAAATTGTTTAATTTTTAAAATTGATCTAAGGCAGCAATGAGGGTATATACGAGGCTTGTCCGTAAAATAAGTTCCAGGAATTTTTTTTCACATCAAAAAACTGGTTTATTTGCAAAGAAAAGTACATTTTTGGAAAGTTCTGATTTCTTCTTAGCGGCCAGGAAACGAATAACAGACCGCAACTCGCAACTGGCGGGAGACGCAAGGGGAAGCTCCATCGCTGACGGCTGCTGAGCCAAGACTAAACGTCGCAGCGACGCTGGCTTGGTGAGGGATTGGAGTGGGGGAACCAAACAACCTGCCTCTGTTGCCTGGCCGCGCATAGAAACGATCCTAGCGCCAGCGGCAGCCCGTGGAACTTATTTTACGGACAAGCCTCGTGTATATATATATATATATATTTTTTTTTTTTTGGGATGGCTCGGTTAAATCTGAATTTTTTCGTTACTATTTCATTTCATTTTTAATAAGCTCACTGTCAGTCAAATAAATTTTAATGTAGCAAAATCTAATTTGAGCTTATTTCGATAAACTATAACTTGACGATTTAAATTATCTCAACATAATGCATCAAGCTTTGATTTTTAGCTTTAATTCCAGTGCACAACTCAATTGATTTTATATGATTAAGTACATTATTTCAAACATTGAAATGGTTTTTTAAAGAAACTCTCAGAAAAATATCATCGTGATTTGCCTGAAAAAATGAAACCAAGTGAAAGCACCTTTAGTGCTATATTTATAAAAAAAAAATTGCGTGCAAATATTTTGTATTTTGCCTCAGTAAAATAATAAAAAATTAAGGTTATTGATAAATATACGTAGCTACCTTAATATATTTACAAAATGGAAACCTAATTTTAAGACTTCAGCTGTTGTAATTTAGCAAAAATATCTTCATCCGTAAGGCCAGAACTCTTTTGTCCAATTTTTCCTTTTGCAGCGGAGGGTGCTTCGGCCATCTGCAAAATAAGATTTACTCAATATCATCATAGTAAGTAAATAGTTATAAGAAGTCATAATCATAATAAGTAGAGATAGTCACAATTACTAAATAATTACAAGATATAGTATGTACTTCATAAATTAGCATTACAGGTTTATGAAAAATAACTGGTTGATATTTTATGACCATTTACTGAATTAAAGAGTAGAGGTCGAGCAAAACAAATAATATTTTTGATAATTACAATCATATCAGTGGAATGATACACATGATACACATCAGTGGAAAATGTTAAGAAATTGAAAAATATATAGAAATAGTAAATGCTTTTTCGCCAATATTAAAATATGTCACAAGATACAATCATATATTGTTACATTATCTTACGAGATAATTTTTTGAGAATATTACTGCAGGAATTCTACAATAATAAAAAAAATTCCCGTGCCTACATTGAAACTATCTTAGGCAATCATTTGCAGATGCTCCCATTTAGCATGAAAAATATATAAAAATCTTACCTTTCCACTAATTTCAATGCCTATTTCATCCAAGACCTTGTTCACAACATCGTTGGATTCAGATTCTTCATCAGAATCACCCAGCATGTCGTCTAATGTATCTGAAACTGTTTTTTTACTTGATATTATTAATAGTGAATATAAATCAATAAATACACCTAAAAATATTTCATTTGAAAAATCAATCTTCATAATAAAAATTGATGTAAAGCAAAACAATACTTGACTTGTACTGCGCAGATGCAAAATGATATGCTGTAAGAAAAGTTAAATATTACAAATATTTTTTTTATCTACACTAAAAAATACTTACTCATTTCATCTGTCATCTCCATTTTTGTATTTTCTCTAGAGAAGGCTGCCATGTCAGCGGCCATCTTCTGTGGATTCATCATCTTGTTCATCCCGCCCATGGTCTTAGACGCTGTTGACATGGCTCCCGCAAGAGCAATGTTGGCTCCCATTGCTTTGTTTTGAATACCAATACTATTTATCTGAAATTATTTTATTCAAAATGATAAATCCTTTTAGTGGGTATTTTTGAATAATTAATACTCACATTCTATTAAAATAAATGTGTGTATGCAGTTTCATTTCAGTGAACACAAGGTGAAAAGTAATAAAGTACTAGATTTAGTTTTTTTTCTTAATAACAATAGAAGCAAGTATGGAAATTTTAAAGTATATCACATTACTGGCAAAAAGTTCAAGGCCATGTGTCTTTTCATGTAATAATTAATATACAGAGTTATCATATTCATACTTTACTATTAGCTGCATAGAATCTTGTTTTCTGTTTTCTAAGCTGAATTAGGTGCTTTGCCAGAACTTTACATGCATCGTGATTTCCTTGTGCAGCCATCTTCTTAATTTCTAGTTCCTTAAAACAAATATTATCAAAATTATATTTTCTCATATGTTCAAATGTCATTTCTGATGAATCCATCGTGTAAACCTTGGAAATTGGGTTTGTGTATTTAAAATATATCAACATACTATCTTTTTTTCTTCTCGTTCCAGTGTAGCTCTGTCTCTGTCGATTTCTCGACCAGCTTTCCGAAGTGTTTTATCATTCTCTCTTTGTTGTTCTGTCAGGTCAAAGAAATAACGTTTAAATATCACAAAACTCACCAAACACATAAAAATTATTTCTGAATTTAGATTATGAAGATATTAAGATTTCGTTTGTCAATCTAAACAAATCAAACATAGAACTAAGGTTCCCTCTCAAGGACGGGACCTTTTTTGCTGATGAATTACAAAATATGAGCAGGAATAAGTATACACAAAAATTACTACGTATTTCTACTATATGACAATAAAAGCATGGAAAATTATTTTAAGTGTACAGGTCAAAATCGTTAGGTAGATAAGTTTTTACCTTTGACAGTAGGAGCCTTTTTGAAAAAGTCCATGATTTTGTAAAGTTTACAAAGTTAGTTTTAAAACATGAATTTTATTGGGACAATTGTCGTACGTAGGTGGTATGATGTAAGATATCGTTATAACTGAGTGCCTGTAAACCACAAAATAATTTATGAAACATGAGTCACGCAAGACGAGCTGTCACATTTCGTAAATTTCAACATCTTTTGTCTATGGTGCGTAAATTTAAGTTCTTCTTCTTTTCATGTATATATGGGCGTTCAACCACTTTTTCTCTAATTTTAAAAACGCATTGTACGAATAAATAAACCACATTAAAAAAAAAAAATTTACACATAAAAAGTCAAGTTACGCAATTTAATGAGCTAAATATTTTCGCGGGCAATTTTTTAACCTAATGTCTTTTGTTTGACCTTCCATTGTATTATCGGCAGAAATATTTTACAAGACAATTACATTAAATGCATAACAAAATGTATGACAATTTTTATTAAATTTTAAGGTTTGTTTAGAAAAATTCGAGAAAAAACTTTAAAATATTTTAATCCTTTTTGTGCCGAAAAACAAAAAAAGATTTCTACAATTCTCTTCAGTAAACAGATGTGTGACATTTACAAATTATACTTATATTTTGCCATCGAATTGGTACTTTACCACTACTTTAATACATACTTACATTTTTCGTATATAAAATATTAAATCAGAACAAACAAACATCTGACCTATCAAATATCTTTTTAAAACACTTTCATAAATGCTTTGGAATAAATCTTTTTGACCATGGTGAAAAAATTAAATTTTGCCTGGCCACTTGGAGTTCTTTGAAGGTGACCATTAGCTTTTGATAGCTAAAGCTTATGCTTCCAGGTAGCCTTGGTATGACTCAATGCCACCATTCAATATTCAGAAACAGACCCCCGATAATTAGCCGTGACATTGCGCCGAGGGCCACACTAGAAGCCATTAATCAACAACCCCCGCCTTTCATTAATAATTCTAATGATAACTCGAGCTTTTAAAAACTGAAAGCTTTATTCAACCGACGGGATTCAGACGAGCAAGATCGTTCTCTTGGGGAGAAAATTCTGCACTTACTTTCACAATGTGAGTTTTGTCTTCCATTATTTGTTAAACGTGTGACTTATGTGGGGACAGATTTTAAAACTTTTAAGCTCCGGATTGTACAAACTTGTACGAGTCGCAAATCCACGCTATATTGCGTTAAACACAGTGTAGTTATAAACAGTAACTCATCTCGAGTTATTATATAGTAATATTAATATAAATCATTCTTACCAGCACTACGCAAAAATACGATAATTATTGTTGTAAACATAAAATTAAACAATTGCATTTATATACATATATTCATGAAAAACTAGGTTGGCATATCTTATAACTAAAAAAATTTAAATGCACGTATTTATAAGTAGTTATCATAATGATTGGACTTTTAAAGATATAATTTGATTTTTCCAAAGCTTGGAGACTCGTTTTTTTTACTCATTTCATGCGACCAGGGCGCTGAGAACTTTGTAATCCAGAATATGTAATTTTTTCAGATATCAGTAAATTTCTCAAATGATTTTTACACAAATAAGTGATGTTGGCGATGTTCTTCTCAAGCAGTAGCTAGATGTTTAGCAACCGATTAAATAATGTAATTGAAGTAAAGATCGAGTCAAAGATTAACAATGAATGACGACAAGGTTGCTGACCAATAGATATTTAGCTCTATATACTTCTAGTTATTATTTTAATGCAAAGTATATACATTTATTTCGATACTTGTTTGAATTATTTATGCTAAATTCTGCATGCTGTGGTAAAGCTATTATATTACAAAAGCAGTGTTCATACTAGTATAATTTTCAGTATTTAAAAGTTTTAAACTACTCATAGATGCTCTGAACAGAGCTTTCACTGCAAAAGTTGCAGAACAAAGGTATTTACAGGTAACTGCATTAGCCAACTTTCTCGTTTTCAAGAGTAAAATCTGTAAACTAATTATACCTCCTTAAAATATATCAAAATTAGAAAGGTTCATAGCCATATCTGTTTTTTTTTACTTTTACTACAGGATATGACGTAAGTTTTCATTGAAATATATAATTTCGATGTAATATTATATATTGAAGAAATACAGTCTACTCTAACAGGTAAACGTTTAAACACTACAATAATATCGATACAAAAGCAAAATAATTAAATTAAATTAAATATTGTAATAAATTTTACAAAAAATCCAAATGTGAACGACAAGTATGCATTGAGTTATCAAAAATAAATATTTTGACGGATAACACATTTATTATATGTTATTGGTGTTTTAGTTGTTAATATTTTGTAAGCATTCACCCCTTCGCTGTGTAATACAAAGTCTTTTTATTTAAAAAAACCTTCATCTTTGCAAACCTTTTTTTAAATAAAAAGTTAATCTGACACGTGCCAACAATTAGTCGGTGGTGGATGCAGCCTGCTAAAAGCTTTTAGTAATTCTTCAATAGAAAATAGTATAAGAGAGAAAACTCAGTCTCAAGGGAAATATAAAAAAAAGCAATCGCTAATTATTATGAACCAGTAAACATTAGTCCTGCAACGAAAAAAAAACTTTTAGACGTATATCATGGCATTGAGAAATCGTGTATCTGTTAACAGTTTTTAGGTATTTAAAAATAAGCAAGTTGTTACGTTGTAGTAATGTTTTGTTGTCTGCCTCCAGGGTTGTCGCCGACGATCCCATGTGGAGATGGCGCGACGGGTACGGGGCGATGATCCTGGAGTCGGAGCTGAACAACCTGGCTGCGGGCGGCGCGGTGATGGCGCCCGACTCCAGGGCGGCCAAGCGCAGGGGCCGCGCCAGGCTCTTCTCCACGGACGGCGACATGCGCGAGAAGCACGACCAGTTCTACCGAGACCACAAGCTGCTGCTCGTGCTGTTCCGGGCCCTCGCCGTCATGCCCATCACCAGGTCCTCCCCAGGTCAGCGAGGCGTGCTTGTAGTGCTCATGCACCACTGTGCTTTTCAGCGGGGTGCTCCACCATGGCCGAACTCGCTTATTGAGAAACCAGGATTCTGGCCAGTTCTCCCGCGACCGCAAGATTCCGAGCCCTCGCAGTCTTGCTCATCACCAGGTCAGCATAGTGTGGTCATAGTGGTCATGCACAGAGTCTAGCGGGGTGCTCCATCATGGCCGAACTCGCTTATCGAGAAACCAAGATTCTTGCCAGTTCTCCTGCGACCGCAAGATTCTGCTCGTGCTGTTCCTGGCCCTCGCCATCAAACCCATCACCAGGTCCTCCCCAGGTCAGCGAGGCGTGCTTGTAGTGCTCATGCACCACTGTGCTTTTCAGCGGGGTGCTCCACCATGGCCGAACTCGCTTATTGAGAAACCAGGATTCTTGCCAGTTCTCCCGCGACCGCAAGATTCCGGGCCCTCGCAGTCTTGCTCATCACCAGATCAGCATAGTGTGGTCATAGTGGTCATGCACAGAGTCTAGCGGGGTGCTCCATCATGGCCGAACTCGCTTATCGAGAAACCAAGATTCTTGCCAGTTCTCCTGCGACCGCAAGATTCTGCTCGTGCTGTTCCTGGCCCTCGCCATCAAACCCATCACCAGGTCCTCCCCAGGTCAGCGAGGCGTGCTTGTAGTGCTCATGCACCACTGTGCTTTTCAGCGGGGTGCTCCACCATGGCCGAACTCGCTTATTGAGAAACCAGGATTCTTGCCAGTTCTCCCGCGACCGCAAGATTCCGGGCCCTCGCAGTCTTGCTCATCACCAGATCAGCATAGTGTGGTCATAGTGGTCATGCACAGAGTCTAGCGGGGTGCTCCATCATGGCCGAACTCGCTTATCGAGAAACCAAGATTCTTGCCAGTTCTCCTGCGACCGCAAGATTCTGCTCGTGCTGTTCCTGGCCCTCGCCATCAAACCCATCACCAGGTCCTCCCCAGGTCAGCGAGGCGTGCTTGTAGTGCTCATGCACCACTGTGCTTTTCAGCGGGGTGCTCCACCATGGCTGAATTCGCTTATCGAGAAACCAGGATTCTTGCCAGCTCTCCCGCGACCCTAGGATTTTGCTCGTGCTGTTCCGGGGCCTCGGCGTCATGCTCATCACCAGGTCAGCGAGGTGTGCTTGTAGTGGTTTTATGCACAGTGTCCCAGTGGAGTGCTCCGCCATGGCCGAACTTGCTTATCGAGAAACCAGGATTCTTGCCAGCTCTCCTGCGACCACAAGCTGCTGCTCGTGCAGTTCCGGGCCGTCGTGCTCATCACCAGGTCAGCGAGGCGTGTTCGTTGTGCTTATGCACAGTGTCTCAGAGGAGTGCTCCATTTGGCTTGAACTTCCTTACCAGACCTGGAATTTTGACAGTATACCGAGACATGTGGGACTGCAACAAGACCGCTTCTACGTGGAGGCGGGGGCATTAAAAATAAGAGCTGTTGGAATACATTTTCTTTCGGGCTTAGTGAGCTGCACTAGAACCAATTAGAATATATTGAAAACGATTTGATAAACTTTATTATTGGACATTAAACAGTTGCTATTTGTTTTAACGCAAAATTTTGAGGGATGGCACTTATGACAAAGTTATCTAATATTAACTTATATACTAAGTTAGCAATTACCAAACAAATTATAACACTGTGCCGGGCTGTTGGTGCAAGATACGAGGTTGTCTAGTAGTTAATTAGATTTCGATTTAGTAGGAATTCAAGCATGCTCTCTATCTAGAATAGACACGTGAATTATACAGATGAAACCAAGTCTAGCAAATTAGGTTGCTGCTTGAAAAAATATTATTAAAAATAAGATTAAAAGTCTATTGCATATATATATATATCTAAAATTGGCTTTTTAATTAATTTTTTTAAAAATCATAAAATTTTGATTAATCACAAATATCACAAAGAACAGAAACACAATTCACAAAAATTCTTTTGATGGAAGTCTGCAAATATAGCAAATAATTAAGTAAAGAAAGATCTATTTACTTTATTCGCGTCGAACGAGAGAATTATTTTTCCGGCTCAATAAAAGATGGCCTTTGAGCGTAATTTTAATTAGATGATCGATTTAAATATACGTTTCGTGTGTACAGAAGAAGTTTAATGTACTTTTTATTGTAATTTCACATTAGGTATTCGTTTTGCGATTACACGACCATGAGGGTGATGATTCAGTCTCTGGGGACTTCAGAACGACAGCACATTTCTGTTAAGAGGGTTGATGTCGAGTAAAGAAAATAATTCTTTCAAACAAACGAAACATTTTAATTTAAAAGCAATTTTACATTCAATAAATCAAGATAAAATTTTACTTTCAATAAACACGGTTTTCTTTCATTGGAGTGGTTTTTTTTGCTTCTAAAGATTTAAAAAAAAAAAAAAAAACATGGATTTGCTGACTCTCAAATACACTGTAGAGATTGAATATTATCTGATTAGCAATTAGATATTAACTAAAAACTTTTTAATAAATATTTTGAAATGATGTAACCTAAACCGAAATAATCTAATAATTTTCTTGCCATAATGTGGCATTTGTAATAAGTTGAATATGAATGTTTAATTCAATTTAAATTTATTAAATACCTTTACCGCACTGTGTACATATTTCGCTTTTTAATTTATCTTTAACCCATATTATATTTTTAAATAAGTCAAGCCTTAACTTGATTATACAACTATACATACAAGTCGTACTCGGAACAGAGACTTTAAAGTAAAAAAAATACAGGGTACATCAATCCCAAGTATTGTTCACTAAATATATTTTATTTATTTAGAAAGGACTAGGGACCTTAATTTAAGTATATATCTACAAAACACAGTTCATAGTCAGAAGAGGAGCGTACAATTAAATAAAATACAGGTTAATGAAAAAAAGTCAGTTGTTTTGAAAACCATGTAAGATGCCTAAATATTACTAAATAAATAATTACTGATTTAATGCTCAATTATATCAATTTCATTAATAAATTACCTGTTGTTTTGTCGTCACAAAAATTTTATCAAATATTTCATGATTTTTCTTATTCAGGTACCTCTCCTCAGAGGAGGTTGTAGATATGTATGCTGAGCCATTGTTCGTGGTTTAATACAGATTATATAAATAAACATCAGTGAGAAAGCTCCGATCGACTCGTACAATTCTAGAAAACTCCGCAGGATGACGGCAAAGGTCGAAGAATTCCCGATTAAACCTTGTTTTTTCCCCAAAAAGTTGAACAAACATGGCGTTGCGTAATTCGATATAATTGCATATGACCCGCCCATTGTACGAACTGAATCATTTATTTACGCTTGTCTACGCAAATACTACTTTTTTATAAGGGTAATAGATTATTGTATATACTATCTAGAAGAGGTATACAGTCTACCTGTATCTTGGGGTATATAATCCGAAAGTACGAAAAAATTATGCTAATGAAAGCTTATATTTTTTTATTACCACAGATGCATTCCTAACCATATTTGTTACTTCAAGTTGAAAGCTTGTTTAAATACAAAAGTAATCTATAATTGTGTATTATAGATAATAAATGTTTCTTGATACGGATTTCGTTTGCAATAATAGAAACCACGTTATTTTAATTTAGAAAATTGTATAAACGAAAACTGGATGAGAGTTTTTTTTACTATAACCGAGTAAATCATTCATACTATTTTTAGGGAAAATTAAAAAAAATCGATTATTCTTTTTATTATTATTAGTTAATCATGAGAATCGTATATGTATTGTCTTTGAGCTATATTATGATTCCCTCGCTGTTGGGTCGATTAAGGTTTAAAGGTCTGTTTAAAGGTCATCGGCATTGTAAAGGGAAGAAACGTTTCTAGAATTGATGCTTGATTATCTGAACAAAGCATGCCAAGTGTGGAAAGCTACAATCTTTTTATGAAAAATTTAATAATAAATAAATTGTATGAGTTTTTTTTTAATGAGAACGCTGTGCTCTTTGGTTGGAACTTCCGACGTTTCGGTCCCAGTACTGACACCATATTCAGGTATGTGAGTTAAAGGTTGTGTTTTTTAATGGTTCCTTGTTCCCTCAGGCCTGGTGACCTTCAGCTGGAAGTCTTCGGCTACGATGTACGCCATCTTCTTCTACATCGTGAGCACGGTGGTGGTGCTCATCGTGGGCTACGAGCGCGTGCTCATCCTGGGTAACACGAAGCGTTTCGACGACTACATCTACGCCATCATCTTCGTGCTGTTCCTGGTGCCGCACTTCTGGATTCCCTTCGTGGGCTGGGGGGTGGCCACCCAGGTCGCCATCTACAAGAGCTCCTGGGGGATATTTCAGGTGACTGAATCTTATTATTGAAATACTTTGCATACGTTGAAACTATTTCAACAATTAACATGAAAACCAAAATGCTTTTGAGACCATTATATTTTTTTGTAAATATAGTGTATTGGCAATATTATTTAGATTTACAAAATATTGAAAAGGTCATTATAAAAATGATTTATATTCTAAAGATGACATTAAAAACATTTTTTAATACACCTTTGTTGTACTTCACAAAAGATGTACTACACATAAACATTATATACAAATCTAAAAACCGATACAATCGAAATGCATTTATGTATATAACGTAATATACGCAAATAAAACTATTTAAAATGGGAAACAACAGCAGATGAACAATAAAAAGCAGATCGTCTTGATAAAATTATGTCGTTAAAGGCGTATTCGGCTTAATGAATTGTATTCTCTTCAATAAAACTAAGCATAAATGCGAATTAAATTGGCGATAAAATTTTCTCGGTCTTTATTGCCGGAGACCACCATGAAACTATTATGGTATCGTTCAGGGAAGGTTCCAGTCAATTATTAATCGTCAGCTTTCTGCCAGTCACCGCTTATTTACCACCAAGATCAACGCTTGTTTACTAATAATTATTTAATCGATATTCAAGGCCCTTGGACTCGACATTCTCGGCTTGAAGAAAAAGTAAAAAAATAACACGAGCTAATGAAATTACATTAACTTCAAGCGTAACTTATTTTATCTTTATTAGTTGTGATCAAGTAAAATTAGGTTGCTGATTTTATTTGTGAATAACTGAACAGAGCAATTATATACAATTAATAATAAAATTTACAAATGTTTCAATACTTTGCAGTGTTAATATTTTAAGTGATGCCAATTTGCCGATTTTAAATAAAAATATATACTTAATACTTTCTGGCAAAAATATTGAACTTATACTTGTATTTATCAAATTACTAAATAATTATAATGATAATAGTAACTTTGTATTCTGTCTTCACTTTGAGTTTATTATATTTTTTTGCATGACTAGTTTCGACCAAATAGACTAGGTCATCATCAGATGCATAACCAATCAAATGCCTTGTCCCTCAACAATACTAAATAATTGATACTCTCTGAATGGATATTAGAAAAATAAATTGCCAGTATAATGTATTTATTGTTGTCGATATTTTTTTTAACTCTGTCAGGGTTCAACGAGTACTTCATAAGAAAGGATGAATTGGCACTATAAATGTAAACTGTAAGTTTGTTTTTTCTAGTGATGCCTTCGGTTTTCAGGAAGTTTATACGTTGATTCTATTCGCTTTGGATTTCACAGTGCCAACGTTAATAATTTAAGTATAGATCCAAGATATCACCAGCTAGTATAAGAACGTGTATTTATTTGTGATTTGTTCGTAGTTGAGGTACTACAAGATCACCGGCGGGGACCTGGAGTTCCCGGGTCTGAAGACGCAGATAGTGATAATCAGCGTGGGCTGCCTGGTGCTGGCCATCATGTTCCTGCTGAGCCTGGTCGCGCTCATGGACGGCTTTTTCCTGTGGCATACCCTAGCCTACTATCACATCATCACCATGATCAACATGAACTGTGCCCTCTGGTACATCAACTGCAAGGGCATCAAGGTCGCCGCCCACAGCCTCTCCGAATGCTTTGCTGTGGCAAGTTCAACCCTTCAGATTTTACACCCTGAAAATATTTAACAAACATTAAAACATTTTTTTTTACTTCAAGGGATTTGTTAGACAGTTTAACGAAAATCTTGAAAAGTGAATGCAGTCATAAAAAATATTCGTTACCTCCCAGCCATTTGATACTGTAAATTAAACTATTATTTTATAGGTAAATTAAAAATATATATTTGTTGTAATCAATAAATTTCATGATTTATTTAATAAATCGCAAGGCGGGAACACGTTTCATATATAAAATATTATAAACATTTATAAAAAATAGCGTTAATTTAAATATAACATATAAAAATATATCACATCGAATAACGCTATAAATATTTCCATCAAGACTTAAGGCTAAGCCGTTGAAAAGCTTTGGCTGACTATAAGTGCTGGAGTCGAGATTATATCTAAAAAGTATGCTAAGATGTTTGTTTATAATTTTAAATTTCATATTTTACAATAATAGATAGATTTTTTTTAATTAAAAACGTTTTATTTTATCAATAGGAAGTTCGAGAAGAGTGCACTGCATCCATGATGGTGAGCTATCGACTTCTTTGGCTGTTCCTGAGCGAGATCCTTCAGTCTCTAGGAAACGCGTACGCCAGGACGTACTCGACTTACAGCTTGTTCATGTTAGTAAAGCTTAGAATATAATAAACGAATGAAAATCTAGTATTTATGTTTAATTCACAATGTTAAAGCACATACTTATTTTAGATGTTTAAATAATGGGGAAGGTTAAATTTAAACAATTGTGGTATGATTGGCAGGTTAGTGAACATCACTGTCGCTACGTACGGAGCCATGTCGGAGATGGTTGACCATGGCCTACAGCTAAGTTACAAAGTATTCGGGCTTCTCGTGTGCACGATTTACTGCTCCACTCTCTACTACATCTTCTGTGACTGCTCCCATAAAACCACCATGAAGGTAAAGTCACGCTCACCATCGCCATCCCTTCAGTGAACCTCGTTCATACACTTTTACTTGAAAATATATTTTAAAGCCTTGTGTGCACAACGTAAAATAAAACTGTGTTTTAATATTTGTTTACCAAAGTACAAGCATGAAAATATATAAAAATGATACATTCGTGAATTTCTATCAACTGGCGGAACGAAGAAATTTTTCACATTTGTAAAGCTTTTCAAGGTTTGTGCCTGAAGTGCAAAAATCGACCATCAACTTCTATTTGAGTCCTCAAGCAACCGTGAAAATGAATAATCAATCAGTATGAATTCTTAAAGGCGCTAGACCTCGCCCTCGGGGGAAGGTTCTTATCCAACAAGTACAAGGATGTTTTCAATGCGATCGAGTTACAATTACTTTTACATGCTATTTTTATACATGGCTTACTACTGTTGTGGTTTAAAATTAAAAATATATTTCAGGTAGCACAAGGTGTTCAAGATACGCTATTGTCTATAAACATGATGACAATAGATCAACCAACTCAGAAGGAGGTAAATAAATAAATAAGTAAATCCATAGGATCATTTCTGTACCATATAGAAAACAATATAATTATAGGCGATGATACATTAAATGTTTTATTTTTTTTAAATTTATCTATAAACCTTTTCAATAATTAGGTGGACCTGTTCATTCAAGCCATTGAAATCAACCCCGCTGTAGTGAGCCTGAAAGGGTTCGCTGAAGTCAATCGACAGCTGCTTACATCTGTGAGTTATTATTTTTTTATACTTAAGTAATAAAAAAATCATAATATAACAATTTATTAATTGTCAATATAAGATTTTCGTTTTTGTATAAATTTCTGCTATTCGATATCAAAACTAAATATAAAAACATTAAAAAGTATATTTTTTGTAAATACTGCAGAATATTTTATATCTAAGATAATCAATCAATTTTTGTGTGTTTAAAAACAAAACTTGAAAGCAGCGCCACGTTTTGTGAATACTTTCAGAGACGAATTTAGTTTAATCTAATTCAAACTTTAATTATACAGCTCCAATGTTTTTTTTTAATGGTTTTTAAGATGTGATTTTTCTTTTAGTCAATGTCTACCATCGCTGTGTACCTGATTGTCCTGCTGCAGTTCAAGATATCTCTACCAAAGGATCCTGAACTGGACAAATAAATAATAACACAAAATCACACAGCAAATAATATACCACGAATGAATTTAAAAAGCACATTTTCTATTTAAAAAAATCAAACTATAGCTGTGAACTTTAGATACATAAACTAGTGAGATTAGAGAATGAATATATTTGTTATTATATTTAATAATATAATAATTTTTGTAACTGTAGTTAAAAAAAAATATTATTAATTGCCGCATTTGTTGGAGGCAATAAAATTTCGACATTGTATTTTTACCTTCTTAATAAAAATTGAATTTGTCTTTGCCAAGCAATTCAGTGTTGTTTTTGTGAATATAAAAAGATAAAATATTTTAATATATTTTTTGGGATTAAGCATATGAATTAGAAATAATGAAAGCGTGATCTTCGAGTGATGATATAATGTTGCGATGCTTTATTGTATTTTCCAGATATTCTACGAAAGCATTGAATATTTTACTAAAAAATATTCAGTAAAAGATAAAAAACCTTCAAAACTAAAACTGAGCTTAGTCTGCCCGTCATTTTTTCTCCAAAAGCAATTTCCCTGCATGTTAAGAACAGAAAAGTTCTGACCTCTGTATACTTTTCGTAGTTACTTAGTAACTGAAACTTTGACTCTGTCACTTTGTAGTGAGTAAATTCAGAATTGTTTCAATTTGTGAAACTTTGAAACAGGATATAAAACATGGCGAAATAAAAAAGAGTTTCCATTTACTAACTATAACATACACAAAAAAAACAAGTTTTAAATTAACTTCTATAAAGTTACTCATTGCTTTTAAAAATATACTGCAAAATCTTTCATTTCTAATAACAACATTATTAATTATATATTTTTGGTGATTTATCAGTCTTTGAGACATTTATTAGCACAGTTGCTAGTGTGCATACCTTTAAATATCCGTGGATTTAAAATCAAGAAAATCCGATGGAAAGTTTTTTAATATTTTAGACAAAGCAAAAAACCTGCATTTATTCTACTCATTAATATCTTTAGTGTTTGGAAATCTTCTGATACGACCACATTCCTCAATTTTGATTATTATTTATGACTAAAGTTTTAATTTTATTATAAAGCAATTTTGTTTATTTATCACTGCTTATAAAGTAAAAAAAATGTGAATTTATCGAAACGATTGCAGTGATTCCCATAAAGTTTTTTACCCAAAAAAATCACCCGAATAGTGAAATAAAATTTTAGGTAAACCGTTTGTTATATGCTAAAAAAAACTACAAAAAATTAAAGCTTAATAATATATTCATACCGAGAGCTTTTTTATCATATTTATGAATGACATAATTTTGTCTTTGAGGGTGAATTTGAAAATTTACTGTGTTGCATATAAAATACCTTAAAATAGAAATACGATTTGTCTTTCATATTAAAATAAACTGGAATTTTCTGCCCCAAATCTTTGCTGTAAGTTTTCTATAAGCAAAGTGCATATAAAAGATTTACAGTTACTTGTGGTTCAGTCATTAGCTAATGACTGTATGCAGGATAAAATGGAGCACCGCTAGATAAAAATGCTCTCGCTGAGGATATGATGTCTAATTATCTAAGTGCGATGTTCAGAAAATCTACAATGAAGTTTAAAAGTAATATTTTTAAACAAACACTTACTATTAAAATAATATTCAATCTCCAAAACTACCGACTTTTAAAGCTTTTTAAAGTATTAAAAAGAAGTCATTTAACGAACTTAAAATTTATTTTGGCTCTCTCGTAAAATAGCCGCATTATGGTTTTTATGAATTCTGTAATGTATTAAAAAGAAACCTTTCATGGTTCAATAGTTAAAAATAGATTTATTATATTTAGCTATTACGATATTCCAGGTGTTTCAGAAAATCATAATTTATTCCTCATGTCCTGCTTCCCACACGTAAATAGCTTCGGGTAATATCTGCACCTGACATAAACATGGCCAAAGAAAAAATATTTATTTAATAATTAATAATAATAATATTATATTATATTTAAGACAGCAACATGTTTTTTTTAAAATATACTAAGCGATGAATATATAACCAACCTCATACGTTTTTTATTCATGTTTTAATGCATTAAAATATATTTTAACAAAACGCAGCATTTCAAAATTACCTTTATACAAAAAGGTTTATTTAAAGTATATATTTAAAGGGGCGCAGAAATATATCAAAAGAAACCTTGCGTATTGTGTTTTATATATTACTTATGTATGTGATTCTTGCCACAAAAGAAAATCTAGTATTACCATAAGCTTACAGTAGCAATGTTAATAAAAAAAACTGCTTGAATTGAATTCCTATACAATAATATTATATTTATGTTGTGTTTAAAATTTCAATATTTATATTACACAAATAAAACGCTCAATAAAAAAATATCAAAATGATGTGAGTATAAAATTAAGTTTACTCGGTAAAAAGTGTTAACTCATACGAATAGAGTTTTATAATATGAATTAGTCAATAATTTATATTATTCGACTTCTAAATAGCAAAAATATTTGTACGTGAATTTGTGACAATAATTATGAAACCAAAAAAAAACATTGTATTTTATGCCATATTTTGGTCTTTGTGTAATTTTTAACGTATAGAATATTATTGTTATTATTTATCAAAAAAAAACAAGTCAAAGTTTGTAAAGGTTAGTCAATTGTATAATAAAGATTGGTTTATCTAATGAGCTTCCCAAAGTTTATCAATTTCCTAGTCAACAGTATTATAAATTCAGTTGTTAGCGAATTTTATTAGAGTATATAAAGTTTTGGTTTTATCTTATTTAACATACGATTGATAACAAAATTTTAAGTTCTTACATTTTGCTATGATACATTAAACAATTATCATGTGTATTTTGGTAGTCTTGACTAACTTATATTTGCTTTAAACATATTTGAATTTATTTGAAACAGAAATTTATTATTGTATATTTTAAAATACTTCTTTAAAATTTTAAAATAATACTTAGATCAAAAGATACAGTTATCTTATTAAATTATGTATATATAGTACATTTAAAAAAAATGTCAATGCCTTTATTCGGTATAGCTTGAATATGATCAGATATCTTCAAGAAAATTTGTGCAACGTATATGATGATTTATTTATATGAGAAGTCGTCAAATATACTCTTGAACTAACGCAAAACACTCATAATTATTAATTCTATAAAAAAAGTATTAACTTACTCTAATAAAAAGAATGCAGAAGCAGATGCGACAGGTTCGGCACAACTAAAGCGAATCGTGGAAAACAGATTGCAGGTAACTAGGCACAATAACTGCATCCGGTGTATTCAGAGTGGAAAACGATATCTCAAAATCACCTGCTTTTCACACACCCACTCAAATCTACATACTAGTGACTTCCGGTCGATATAAATGGGTTCTTTGAATCTTTAAACTAGCGAAAATAATGATATTTAACATATAAGCGAGGTTGAAAAATCGTTATTTTATATAAAAATGCTTTCATTTCAAAAATTATATTCTTAGGTAAGGATTATCACTCATTCATATATTAATTTATAAAATACTAAAATTACTTGCTAAAACCACAGCAAAAATAAACCGACAGTAAAGTGACTGACAATATGCTCCAAATATGTCAAATAAAATTATTTTACCGAATCATAGTATAGAAAAATCTATTAATCTCCAAAAATAACTCATTCGTAAACAGCACAATAATTATTGATTAAATTTGACTTTGATCTATTTAAAACTTTTATTGTGTCAAGTATAAAATGATAAAGGATTTTTGTAGGTTAATTCCTTCAGCTAAAATACTCTTGGTGACATAGAGAGAAATCTTTGAAAACTTTCTACCCAGTTGGGCATTATGCAAAACCGAACCTTGACTTAGCCCCATGAATAGAACATTGTGGAGAAAACGAAGTCTCGTGAATGAGTTCAAGTCGATTCGGTTGCATTTGGATTTTATTCATAAAAGCGTTGAATACGAAGCGGCGTTTGTATTGTGCAAACAAATCAAAGTAAAACCGTCAGTAAAAACTTTGAAATAATCTTTCGTGGGCGGAACACCTGAGAGTCTTTACCGACAAGGGAACTCCGCCATTTCATATAAGTAATAAAGATTTTATGAGTTGACTCTGTTGGAAGTAATTTTCGCTTAACCTCACTTTATATTTGCTCATTACTCAAGAGTGGTATTAAAAATTCTTAGCAAAACTATATTTATTAGGTTTAATTGTGATTTTTCTTACAATAAACTATTTTATTATAGACAAACATATTACAGAATTTTATTTATGCTTGTTTTAAGGTGTGGTAGAGTGATATAACCAAACAGGTAATGAGGACTCTGAATGAGAACAAATAATGCAAAATATACCACTAATTGCAGCTAGAAAGGCTTTGATTAACAGGCTGTATACGATAGATCAAAAGTAAGTACTGAACCCATTTTATGATGATAAGCTTTCTGTACAATAAAAGGCAATAAAGTTTAATGGTTTAATTAATTAAAGCCATGTTTAATTTAAATTGTGAGTTGATGATCATTAAAACCAATGCAAAACTTTATTTACTACACCGTATATGCTTACAGCAATCTATTCATGAGAAATATCAGGAGCGTATCGGAGGGTTGGAGTATTCATCTGTGCGTCCTAGGCTGCGAGTCACGACCGATCTTTATTGTAGTTTTCCATAATGGGGGCGTCTCTATGGCAGCGTCACCTCTTGCTTGTTGTGATCTTGTTATTCTTTATGTGAAGATCGTTACTCCTGTAAGGCAGCGAGCTCTCTTGATACTTCCAGCACTGAATATGTTCGTTGTATAAAGCGAACTGTGATTCTGTGATTTCTATATATATAGAAATATATACTTGCTATATATACCTTCTATATATCTAGTAAATGTTGACCTCTGTGTAGCTTCGACTATGGCAACAGAATAGAGCGCATTTAATATAAGGTTATCAAAATATCCGAATGCCATTATTGAACGGACTGATTATGGATTTGTGACGTCCTTTTTATGGAGTTGGTAATTAATTAATCTTCCATGAGAGTCCCTCACGTCCTCTTGAAATATTTATGGACTGATAAGGTGGCTGTTTATCGCGAACGCATTTCACTTTGATAACATATCAGATGAAATGAGAGGCAACAGGATCTAAATATTTGGTTAAGGTAAACTTAAAATTCTTTGATAATATTTTGTTTTAAAGCAGAATCTAAAGTTTTAAGTAAATAAATAAATAATACGCTCATATTCTAAAGGCTGATAAACTGAAGTATCAATGCATCACACATTGATAAAAACTCTTTATTATCTGCAAATGCAATTAAATTTTGCTTTATACAAATGCAAAAAAAAAACACCCGTTGTTCAATTAAATTATTGAACCAATCTTAAGAATATTAAGCTAAAATTCATAAAATAGTTCAAGGAAGAAAAAGATAAACTGAATTCTAGTCTACAGAATCTGAATTCGTTTATAATATAATGTGCATTTATTTCATCCCCAATGGAGTGGCAGTTTTCCACGTGTCCGCAGCATCGTTTTCAGGATTTCGCTTTGAAAGCGGATCATGGTGGACCTGGCAGCCTTTGAAGCGGATTCAGTACAACGTCAACAGGGCGTTTAGTTGGCCCAACCTAACCTGGCAAACCCTCGTTTGCAGCCCTCTAGATCAAAACCTCACTCACAGATACGCAACGAAGCCGAATTGTAACTTAATTAAAAAATAAGCTTTTCAGTTTGTTGACAGTTGACCATGTTACCTTGCAACGGCTCACGAAACATACGATTAATCACATAAATATAAACTACCACGTACTTTAGTATGAGCTTGATATTTTCATTTGGGAAGGTTTACGATTATTTACATAGAATTCTGAGACAAAATTATTGCAGTGTGACTTTTATTTACTAAAAACCACCAACGTTATTCAAAACATTTTTTACTGTTACTTAATAAAAATTCACACATTTACTATTACTTATTTAAAAAATATAAACTTGCACTCATATACCCACTTAATAACATATCAGCGTCATAAAAAAAAACTTATGAAGAAGTTATCTCTCATCATTTTATATATATATATATACAAAAAAAATCAGAATAGAATAATAGTGCGTTTTTACTTTAAAATAATTAAAACAATAATTGGTATGATATTGTTTTTTATTCATAAAAGAATGTGGTTGTTACTAAGACCTCCAGGCTTTCAGTATAGAAGGTTTCAGTTAAATTTATAATCCTGTTAGACGCAAAGGTGATAGAGCATATTTACAATGGAATGACCGACGAGACTCGATGCTGCTGTGGTTTTAATGTGGGTAGAGAAACGGTAAGGGATGATTTTCAGTAAGTCCACTTGATTGTATTATTTTCAATATTGAAAAGGCAAACGATTATATAAAGAATTTATAATATATCTTAGTTTAAAAATCAAAAAGTTATCACTTAAAATATATTATTCATAATATTTTATAGTTATTTCAGTATCATTTCAGTCTGGTAAACGGATCAATAGTGTCGATAATAATTTCAAATTGAATTGAAATATCAAAATAATATATATTTATTATACCAATCCAAGATAATGTTTTTATGCAAATAATGTTCAGGCATAAATAAATTTAAAAACACAATGCGTATCCAGATTTTTTATAGTTTTGTGCTGAAAGAAAATTCATGAAAAAATCATTTTATGAAAAAGCCATGTTGAATTCAAGAAAATTAGAGAAAACCTAGATCAGAAGTGTTTTTTTTTTTTTAAAGAAACCTTACTTTTGAACGTTTGAATTTGTTTTTTTTTTTATTAGTTTTGAGCTTATTAAATATTTTTTTGAGTCACTCACGCACATTTCTAAAACAAATCAAGCGGCAATTTTTTTATCAATGCTATGTATAAAATAATAAATTATTTTATTATGGTTTTAATTTTTAATCACTGACAAAGTTCACAGTGCCCTTGAGACTTCAGACACTGCGCTATCCAATTAATGAGATATTCTTGTGCTGTTCTCTATTCTTCTAATATTTTTATGACCTATGTACAAAGTCATTGCGTGAATAAGCAACGCATTAAAGTCAAAAAACATTTTTAATAGCACTTGAATACATACCAAAATATACAAAAGATTATGAAATATACGAAAATGTCTTTGGAATACTAAAAAGCTCCTATACTTAAAAAATAGTAGTTATCCGTGATAAAACGATATTATTTAATACGAAGTTCTAAATAAGTATTTTTTTTTCATTAGATCAAAATTTAGGAATTAAATAAGCAATTGAATAAGCAAATGAATAATAATTAAATCTGTCGTATGACTATTATGTTACTTAAATTTAAATCTTTTAAAATATTAATTTATTTGTTTTACAGGTTTAAATTTATTGTACTTTCCCAGACTCACCGCTGAACTTCCAATATTATCATTCACCTATACACTTGTATTTTTCTTATCATAGATATTCTAAGCTTTTGCTTACTCTCTCAGGCCGGATATTGCTTTTCATAATATCCAGCTAACGTTTAAGCTTCGTGCTTCCGATATTTTTTTAATCTGCTATTTTTAATGAAATGACAAGAAATACTCATCAAAAATAAGCTTTCAAAATACACGAAAATACCAGATCCCTAAAACCACATTACATGCATTGGGAATATACTCGCTATTACAAAAAAAAAAAGATTTTATTTAACAATATGTGTTAAATTTTGTTTGACGTTTTGGATCATTTTAAAGGATTTTTATATCCTGCTACTATACATAAATTTTCGACGTGGATAATAAAATTAAAAGATAAAATAAAATATATGTGGATGACTTCGAACAAACTCATAAAGAGTAAAATGTAAAGTTTATGATGTTCTTACTACTTATTAAATTCTTTCGTTCAAAGTGACATATCCATTACCCTGGATATACTTTGTATTCCATAATATCCTATTTCTACGATATTAAGATGCATTACTAACGAGGCGGAGTATATATAAAGACACCTCCCATGTATTGACCATATATACTTTTCAGGAATATCACGAAAAGATAAGACTTCATCTTATTAAATATACACATTACAAAAAAGTAATGATAACTGTCTGGATAAACGAGTACTCACTGTATGTAGAAAACAATATTATTATAAAGTGTTTGGAGGAACTAAAAGCTATTTCAATCAATAAAGCTAAGAAGCATTTAAGGGCAGTAAGAAGCAATTGATTTATATTTGCAGTTAGTATTTGTGAATGTTGCGATGGCTATACACAGAATCGTTCACACTCGAGAAGATAATTACTCTTTAAATAAACTTATTTAAGTATATCTTCATATTTTATAAATCTCAGTACTTGGAGCTTGTATTTTAATACTTTCTAAAATTTATAAATTTGTGTTTCACTTGAAGTGCTTAAAAAAATACATTACAACGGCGTTAGATTTTCGGATGAATTTGATTGTAGATTGTTACTTGTAATCTCATTAAAGGGTTGGAGTATTTGATAACTGTCGGAGAACTTCTGTCGCCGTCGGCATTTCTAAGTGTTTCCCGGAAACATTATTGGCCTTTAAGGCAGCCATTGAAGTTACAGGAACGTGACTCGTGAAGCGCAATCATGAAGATCTCCTTCAGAATTTTCAACCGCATGAAGTCTGAACGGTATTATGTAATAATCTGCATTTTGATGCTTTCACTCGAGAAAGCTCCAGACTTGTACTTGTGAATAAAATTCACGATTTAAATAGAATTACTAATATGATTAGGCACATTAGTTCATACATAGAAGATGATTTAAAGAAACTCTCGTGAACTCTTGAAACAAATCACGATGATATTTTTCTGAGAGTTTCTTTAAATCATCTTCTATGTATGAACTAATGTGCCTAATCATATTAGTAATAATATAATAAACCCGTAATGGGTAATAAATACGCATCTGATTGACGTTAATCAAAAAATAGACATATTTATTTAAATAAAACTTAACCATTATTTCACTAACGTCGCATCATTTTATAAAATCAATGATAATTCAGTTTCAAATAATTTCATAATAGCATAAGCGAAATAGCATTTTCATCTACTCAAATTTCTAAAATAAAGTTCGACTGCAAAGTTTACGGATTAAACGTAGACTAATGAAGATAATGAATGCTGTAAGACTTTAAAACAATAAAATATATTTTTTACGTTTTCTACGGTGTGTGATCCTTTATATACTTCAAACTGTTTTCCACAAATGCATCAAATCTGATGGCTTTTATATTGACTGAAAAACATCGCATAAATAGCTTCATCAAGTGGTCCTTCATTCCCATTAGGCTAATGTATAGGCACTCAAGTAGGCAGGCAGCTATCTCTGGACGATGCTTATCGATCACCAACCACCTGGCACACTGACTACCGACTCTACCGAATAGATTCAATGTTCGATATAATAAAGATAGGATTATGTACTATCGACAGGTAATATAATAAAGATAAGACCGTTGGTAACCATTGAATATTTATTTATCTTAAATAATAAATAAATACAGACACGACGAAAGACATTTTTTTATAAAAAAAATATGAATAAAAATTCAACCTGTAATAAAACTAAAATCGACTGAAACCCCTAATGTTTCTCATAGAGGTATCTTTGGATGTATACAAAGTATATAAATAAACAAAACTTGTCATCAAACCAAAGGTTAAAACTGAATAATTTGTAAGGTTAATACTATTTTAAATTAATGATGTTTTACCATGACTTAATTTAACGGTGGTGTTAAAACTTTACGTTAATTTAGACGTCGGCCATGTTTAATCATAATAATATTGTTTTTCCTTGGGGGTTGGCTTCTCACTGAGATAAATGCGTTGTGGTGAAACCCTTTTTGATAGACGTTATACACGATACTACCGACTAACAGATTTACTTTGTATTTTTATATAGCTGTAAAATTTTAAAGATCGGCGAGCACTAATTGTTTTTAAAGATGTGTTATTTTTATTGTCAATATGAGAATAAATGGGTAGAGTTTCATTAATTGTTTTCGCACATTATATTCAATATTTTTTCGGTATAGGGTCGAAACAAAAGCTTTGCGAACGTAACTTGACTTAATTTGGATTTCGATACATATTTTACACGTATTTTTATAGTATACTTTTAATCTTGTGCTCAGAACAATAAACCGTAAAAAAATTGTTATTTTGCAGATAATACAACATCAATATCATTTAAAGTGTGTTTCGATTATTTATAAGCGATTCTCGTTGCTGTAATCCGAGTCATACTCAATCGCTCGTTTTTTTGCAGATCTTAATTACTTCGACAGAAGGCGAAATCATCCAGAGGATCGAACGGGACTCGCCCGATGGCATTAATACTGAAAATTAATTTGAAATTGGACGAGAAATGAAGCCATGAATGGACCTTGATGAAAATTACCATCACGGCGCCGTCTCCTCTGCAATCTGACCAGACCCGGATTGGACAGCAGATCAAAGCAAGAAATTATTTATAATTAACTATTATTATTAAACAATATAATAAAAAATATTTTCTCTCAAATATCTTATATATACATTTAAAGCTGATTGACTCTATATGCAACTAATTCAGGTATTTTTGCTGCAGGTGTTGGAGGCCATTAGTTAAGCCAAGTTTTTTGTAAATTGAATATTTCATAGTTTCAATCCCAATGCTAAGGGCATCTTATGGGATTATTGGAATATTAAACAACTAAAGCCCAAAAAATCAAGTATTTTGTGTCATTGTTTTACGAACGATGCTAGCATTGATACAATAATGCATATCAATAGATTTATCAGATCAAGTATGGTAATAAGTCAAAATCAAAATTTCAAAGTGGATTGAGACTTATCACGATGAAATATTAAATATAAACGTTATAACGAAAAGGTTATGCAAAAAAAAATGTTTATACGGCAACAAAGTAAATCGATAGAATTTATTTTTACACATACAAATCTAATCTTAATATGTAAATCAAGCTATTAAGTTTACGTGTGTGAACCAAGATTGAACGTATATAGTAGTTTACATTATATTTTATTACTATAGCAAAAAAGTAATATTTATTTTGAAAAAATCAAGCTTTAATCTGTTTATGGCCGTTGTGCTTAGAAAAATTATCATTTTAATTTATTGTTAGATTAAAATGAAATAATAAAACAGTACGTCTGTTTTTTTTTCGTATATGAACTTTATATGCATTATTCAAAACATCTGTATAACTCAGTGGAATTTGAAGTATGAGTAATCAAGATTTTCATTTCAAGAAAATTTAATATATCTGCATATTTGAATACAATAATATAATTTTATTCCTTGGCATAACGCAAAATAGGAAATATTTTTTATGAAAACATATTTCTCAAGATATTTTTTTATTTAAAAAGTAAATAAAAAGACTTTTAAATATATATTTTTCAATGATGCATTCCAGAAATGGTTTAAGTACTTTTTTGGCCATTTTCATCATGTTTTTAAATTTTTTGTTATTTTAAGCTCACATAACTCTGTAAAATTCAAAAATTTAAGAAAATGAAGCCTGTTTGTGTTTTCCGTATAAATCTTTTTATTTACATTTAAAAAAATTATCTTGTTTGACGGCTGAAGCATTTATATACTGATTAAAAAAACATTAACTGTCTTTTAATTACAAAACAATCCACTAGTACTATGTTTTAGAAAAATAATAACAATTAATAAATACGTTTATGTCACAAAAGTTGATCGATTCACTATGAAACTTAACTAAAATGAAATGAAAATATTTATAATAATATTATCATTACGAAATTTGTTGATAATTTAATATTCAGAAATATAATTATATTGGTTTATCTGGTTTATAAATTACACTATTTGGGTTACACTGACTTTTTTGATTTCATGCTGACGACATTGATCTAAATAAAATTCATTTGATTTTTTACTGCAAAGTGAAAAACAAATATAACATTTTATGTTATTTGCAATTTGGCTATGCTCTCTGTGTGTATCGAGTCAAATACAGAATTAAATTGAAATACAGTGCAGTATATTATTATATAAGCTGGCAACAAAGGAATGATCAGGAGCGGCCTCCATAATGCCCCATAAAGGTTTTTTATTCGACCATTAGGCGGTCGCTGTCGGCCCCGTGGCGAGCGTTTCATCTTCAATGGTGTCTCAATCAACTTATTTCAACATTGCCTCCATCACCATGGACTTACATGAAATACTCTATAAAGTGGTAAATGGCCGCCATCAATATTTATGATTTAAAAATAAAGCGATAAGCGTGCAGCAGTCAACTACATCCATTTTGTTTTTGTTCAATACTTGAATGCAGGACTAGAGTTAAGCTTAAAATGGTTTCAAAACCACCATCAGTATCGATGGTTCGGTACTTGTTTTTTATCCGACCACCAAAAAACTTGTACCTTACCTTTTTTTTTTAACCTAACCTAACCTAACCCAACGAATCGAGCGGTCATGGAAATCTGCAATGAACGAAATAAACGCCACAACGGGACTCATCGTCATATGATAGATTCTTATCTCTGAGAGTACATATACATTAAAAAAATTTGGTGGTCGGATAAAAAACAAGTACCGATGGTTGTTTAATAAGGCAATTATTAGAAAAAAGTTTAATTAATAAACAAATAGAAAAGAGTTACGTATTATATAAATATTACACTAAATATAAAAAAAATCCGCTATCAATATTGGTGGTTTTAAAATACTTTAAAACATGGTGGTTTTATATGATTTTAAAAGACGTATATAGTTTATTTTTAGTAATTAATTAAATACAAAAGAGTAACGTTGATTAGCCATTATAAATATCGATGATTTAAACTAATATATTGAGTTTGCTGGAATTTGGTGTTGCTGGCGATTTTTATAACATTCGTTTGAAAATGCCATGGAAATAATTTGGCGAAACCGGTTACATGTAAAAACGAAAACGTAAAAACATCAAAAGAAATAATTAAATTGTATTTATAAATGTCGATGAAACGCGTAAAATTGTAATCCAAGTTCACGTGATGAATAAAACGAAAAATACGTTGTGTTTCTGTTAAGCAGTTGTATAAGGACATAGTAATAATATAAAAGTACTATGTTCAAGAAGTATAACACTGAAATCTCGCTGGAGATTCACCAAGTGCTATGTCGTCTCAGTTTTCCTTTATGGAGTTGAAGCTTTGACACTCAAGACAGCTACTATGATGTGGCTGTATAGAAGAATCCTTAAAACACCATAGGTGGACCGCGTCACAAATGAGAGTCTTGCACCGAATGCGCAAATAAAGACAACTCCTGATTATGGTAAAGAAGCAGAAGGTCTCAGAAGGTATCAGTAAATATAGCCTCCTATAGCTACATTCTGTATAAGGTAAAATCGAAGGAGGAAGTTTATATGGATGCGGAATTTTCCCCAGTGGAAGTACAGTCAAATCAGTGAGACTGGCCCAGGGTAGAAATATGTTTCCAACCTCCTATGAGGAGAGCCATCGTAATAAGAAGAATAGGAAAATATTCACAAATGGTACATCAAGAAACCAATTAAGCATTTGTATGCATGTAGGACTCGCTCACTTGAGTTATTCAGGCCTGAATACCTTTTGTATTTGACCATTTCATCCGGCGCCTCCCGTGAAGGTAATTTATTTGTTGACGCCCGTTTGTCCCCAAAGTTCTGGGAAACAATTTGAATACAATTCAAATGATGAGCTCCTACATGGACGCAAAATTTCAAAGCTTTTTAGAGGTTTCTTCAATAACCAAATATTTTAACTGAAACGTTGCGAAATAAAATGCTGTATTTGTGTATCATTGTATTTTGAATATAATTTCATATTCGTATTTTTGTGTATAAAAGAAAATGAATTTTCAAATATTAATTTTCAATTAATTATACACTTACAAAGGGCAGTAGTCTTTTTAAAAAATTGTTTTTCAAATTAACAAAATGTTTTTCAGTCAGTATTGCCGGATCATCTTGAAGCCTCTGACTTCAAGATATTATCTTCTTTTAAGGTAAACTTGTTATTGAGATTTCATTGCAAATAGATATAATAATTTTATAAATGATATAACTATATATTGTCACATTGATTTTAACCATTAAAATTCTCTAGGTGATCGATACATTGCTGTTTGCTTGTTTGTTCAGTTTGAACTCTTGTCATGCAACAAGTGTATTTGAATTATAAGTTGTTTTTACTTCAGATAACAAAGAAGGACAGTTAACGCAAGTAAATATTAAATAAGAAAATGGAAAGCAAATACCTCGGAAACCAGATTGTAAATTAAAAATACAATGCTCTTTTTACATATTTTCTTATATTTATCGTCGCAAAGAACGCAAGATTCTTTTGTACATGAAAAATATTTCCATTAATTAGATGTTTGTTTATTAAGATTCTAAAAATCTATTTTATTTTCACTAAATAAATAATGTTTTTAACAAATATTACACACTGCAAGGCTTCCACGTATTATGCCTCTTCAATGGAAATTTTAAACGTAAAAAGGATCTAGGTCACAAATACTTAACTGGGATACTTGACAACTCACAGTTCATTTAAACTAAACACATAAATTTATATTTTATAAAATCAACAATATATTTTATTAATATAATATTTGTAACGTGTGGGTTCGGGAATCAGATGTAAGGATTTGTTTTTTTTTTTTAAATAAATAGTTATATTATTTCTTTACGTTTAAAATAATATTATACACCTGTTATAAATCGGATTGTCTTGGCTTGGTGTTTGCAGTACTTTGGTTAAATAACTGATAACTGAACCTTAAACTTTTATTACTAGATTCATGACAATATATTATAAAACAAAACGAAATAAATTGTGACGGTCCTATAACTAGTAAATGTTTTTGTAAGCGATAGCAAAAAAAAATTCTCAAAATTAGGATATCTATATTTTATTTACAGACTGTAGAAAAAATAATGAAAATATACGAGTGTTTTAAATGCTATCTACACATTTATATTTATTAAATGTTTCTAGCAAGACGTTTCGTATATCGACTTTCTTAGGCCTGTCAAATACCTCAATTTTTATATAAAAGTAACTTTTGGTAAAATATTTATGCGTGGGTCAGATTTTACGTCGATTTTATTGAGACTTGTCTTATCGCGTTTGACCACCGCTGTTGTTACTATAGAATATTCGTTCTTACATTTATCGACTGGAAAATTGATGTTCTACAGGATGTGAAATGATTTATTTTTCATGACCCCAAATTTCATGAAACACAAGTACAGACCCCTAAGCAAATTAACCGTTGACTTCTTGGGATTTGAAAAACGACGTTGACATATTTTAAGCTTTAGAAGTCAACATGACCTATGAGAGATCCGTCTGGTGAGTTTGAATAAAAAATATGTTATAAATTACTTATTTTAATAAAACATTACACGATTTCATATTTCGTCACTGTTGCTGAGATATTTGTAAAAAACTTGTAGTTGTAGTAATGATAGCAAGTCGATGATCTAATTAGTGGGAAGCCTAAGGGTACAGTAAACATTACATATAATAAAAAAGGTTTCACTCCATAAACTAGTGTAATTACATTTAATCTAGTTAAAAATGTGTAAAATTACAATTTATTCCATGTACACCGTATTAAGCAAAAAAATAGTTTTGATTAAATATGTATGAATGATCATATTTAATATTATATAAAAATTCAATTTTATTGCATTGTATCTTTCATGGCAACATAATTAATATATATATATATATATATATTGTATATAAATAATTACATTTAACCAGCCATATACAGTTAAATCTGTTTCTATAGTTTGTATTGATTGTCGATTTAACTAAGCATGGTTCTCAAGTTATAAGTCTACAAAACATAAAAAAATAAAATTTAAACGCATTATTGCAACCACGTAAGCACAATCATTATAAAAGAAAGAGTATTTAACTATAACAATTAGCTTCTTGGTTAAGAAGTAAAACTGTTGAATCTTGACCAAGAAATTACAATACAATTCCGATAAGTAAGTTAATAAAAATAAATACAACATTTTTACTTTGGTTCTACATTCTTGATAGTATATTAGAAATAATGATTTAGAAATTAAACATATCAAAAAAAATAATTGGAGGCTGACGTATATTCTAAATAGAGGTGTCATTAACAAATTAGTAAAAATAAGCTATTACAAGTATGAATAGCCGAAGGAAGACCAATAATAATCGTAATTTTTTTAACCATTCCGTTTTGAATATATGTTATTGAAACGTGGAGTATTACAAATTAAGATACTCTGAATAATACAATGTTTTTTTTTGCTTTTTAATTAATTCCCAAGTAAGATGACTTATAAAAGATATCTACCTATTTAATAATTTTTCAATAAATAAGTTCTTTACAAAGCACGGGAATCGACATGTCAAGGAGACGTATTTTAATTCTATGCGGTTGAATTTGAGAAATTTCAAATAAGTTGGATACAATCTCTCACCTGACAAAGGCACACCTGAATGAGACAAGTTAGTTCGGTACAAGACAATTCAGTTGGCATGTCACAGAGCCCGTCTACCCAATCACAGAGACTAAGCCAACAAGCCATCGGTGTAGGGTTGAGAAGCATTGTAACTGGGATCCCATAGCTGATCACGCAATTACAGATGAGGTTTAGAATTAGTTTGCTATTGATAAAACCATAATAACATCTATAATAATTATAGTGTTATTAAAATATAATTCTATAACTTCTAGGAAATGCCTCTACGACGCTACGAAGCTACGAGTCGATGATAAAATGTTTATTTTTTTGCTAAGCTTACTAAAAACTCAAATTTATCTAATAACATGTGTGTTTATTCGCTTAAAATTAATCTGTTAAATTTTTAAATTGTTTACAGTTTGAGTTTATTTTTCTTACGCACTTAATACTTTGATATAAATATGTATTAAAAATATATACGAACTCTATTTCTATCTATTTCATTGTAATAATGATTATGTGAAAGACTACCCACAGGTAATCACCACCAGGTGGTATGTTTATATATTCCTGATTACCAATTAAAAATGGTAATCCATTTCATTAGGTAGGAGTTTATTTTAAATAAATAATAGAAAGATGTACACTGAAATACTGAGTGAATTAAATTTTAAGTTATATATTATTTTTGAAATAATATTTTTTTTAAATATTATATTTTAAAAAGAGCGTACACACAAAAAATAAAACACCTATTTCTTATTTTTATTGTATCTTACTTATAAGAATTAAAATAAATAAAGTTTGGTAAAAATTTTTTTGCCCACAAATCAATCTGAACCATCGAAAATAATTTTTACTAAAAGTTTTATTTTCTTTTATTTAAATGTAATTTTTTTAAGTAAAATAACTGTTTTTTATACTGATTTTTGTAATAAATGTGACACAATGCTATGAAACGTAAGTCACTTACACTTTCTCGTTGATTGACTGAAATAATTAAACTACTCTAAAACAAGAAGACGTCTGGCTGTCAATTCGGTATCTTGGGGTGAGATGTAGACAACACAACACAGCCTTAATAATTATGTAATAATTGATGACAGGCTGCGATTTAAAGTTTTTTTTAACATTTCAAAGTATTAACTAAACCATATTTAATATATATTTCTGCATATTAAGAATTACAAATTTTATTACTAATATGATAAGGCACATAGAAGATGATTTAAAGAAATTCTCAGAAAAATATCATCGTGATTTGTGTGGGATTTGAACCCACATCCCCAGGCTTACATGGCCGGTGTACCGACCATTGTACTGACGAACCACATCCATTAATCGAGAATTTTTAACAATCATACTCAACATATGAACCAATGTGCCAACCAATATTTACCTAATCATATTAGTAATAATATAATAAACCCGTAATGGGTAATAAATACGCACTCGATTGACGTTCAATAAAAAAAAATAGACATAATTACAAATGTGTAAATTTTTTGAAAAAAATTTAAAAACCAATATATATTGTTTAAATCGTGGATGTTATTGAATACTTGAAATTCGTTTGAAAAAATTTTGTATTTAAGGTATTTAGCAACTTTTGGGTGGTGTGTTGATTTTGCTCGCGGTCATCAGCAGTTGAGAGTGCGGCGCGGGGGCGCGGGGGGAGCGGGGGTGGGGGGCGGGGCGTAGTGGAGGGGGGGCAAAGTGGGGGGAGGGTATAGTGGGGGGGGGGCGGGGGCGGCAACGGGCTATATAAGCCGCGGGACCCGCTGCACCTCTCAGACCCGTCGCTGCCTCCGCCCCACGAGCAACTCTGCACGACAACGACACGCAGCACCACGTAAGTACACCCCCACAACCCCCCATCCCCCACATCTATCACACTCTCCGACTTCACAATTTCATTCCCCCATGAAATGATGATATTTTTGTTGCTAAATTAAAAAATATTTATATATATAAAAAAAAATATATTGAGTTTTAAATATGGTAAAAAAATTTATAATGCGAATTTCAAATTTCATCAAAATACTCTCTACTCTACATGTTATAATAGAACCTAGTGAATAATTAATCATGGATTTATATTTTTGGTAGTTTTTTTTATATTACGTTTTACGCGAGGGATACGTTCCGGAAAAAATCGCGTCAAGTGAAATTCGCGTATATCGGGGTTCTCGATTAAACATGCATGCATAGTCAAAACTTAATACAAAAAATACGAATCATTTGTATCAATCACTTTATGCAGTATTACATGTTATTTTTACTGAAAAATACATCTATTGTCTGTTGGGTAGCGTTTTTTTTACGTTCTCGTAAAATACGTTCATAACAACTAACGCTGTTTTTAATTGTTAAGAGAAGTCAATGACTACGTTATGTTCATACAAATTCTTAAAATAAGAAATTCGCGTAATGCGAGGCATTTTAACGCGAAATTTGAAAACCGCGCATAACGGGGTTGCGTAAAGCGGGGTATTTCTGTATTCCGCTCTTAAAAGCAGTATACCCGTGATATAAAAACGAATTCAAGCATCAAATATAAATAAGTATTACATTACGATTGCTGATATACCTCAGTGAATAAAATCTACTTAATGCATATTTATATATTGCTATTTGGCCTTGTGTTTTCCATTTTATTACAATTTTCCAGCCCGATATTAACTTTTCTCACAAGTTCCTCTAAACAGGTTCTATTAAATTTTGCAGGCATATTTCAACATAAAATTAATTTATTGCTTTCTGTACTTTGCGTGTTTATTAAAAGTTTTTTTTTAATTAGAAAAATACGCCATGAAAAATACTAGAAAACATTTTATATACGTGTACAGATTATTTTGTAAAAATTTGGTAGGAGATCAATGTATAATTCTATATGATTATCTATTTATATTTTAAAATACACGAGTTATCAAATCGTGCTGAAAACGTGAAACATTTCACAGAATTTGTCACATTTAATTTTTTTTTATGAAATGAGGTTTTATCCTGATATATGAAAAGGTCCGTCACAGATGTCTCAAATTCCTTTCAGTCGCAAAAAAAACCATAAAATATTATTTGAGCTCTCCATATACGCATTTTTATATTATTTGACCATAGAATTTATTTTTTTACCCGGAAACATAACCCACACTATTTTAATACACCGTTATTTATCATAAAACCATTTTAAAAATCACACTCTTGTAAGATTGATTTTTAAACCTGTCAAATGATTCAGATATTACGAGTAAAGTTATTTTCGTCAATATAGTTTTGTTTAACATGGCATTGTTAAAAAGGCTATTTTTCATAACTTGAAAATGTCGTAGATATCATATTCTAAGAATATATTCTAAATAAATTGGCAATAAAGTATTGATAAAGAGACACCTCTAAATTGGGTTTGGTGTCATATGAAGACACAAAAAGTCAATCGATTCGTTCAAGAAAATAATTCTACTTACTTAACATTCAAAACTGAGCATATTGTACAGAATGAAAAGTCATGCATAACAGTTTAATGAAATTAAAGTTTTAAATTTTCAATAGAAAAGTTATTTATTATTGCTTAGATTAATACACGAATTAAAGATACAATAGTTAGCTGATCGCCTTTACTAAAATATTTAACAGTGAACTGCCTTAAGTTACTGTTAGAAATTGCAGAAGCTTTTTAGATCATTCTTGATCAAAAGTTTTCAGAAAATTTCCATATTTTATAATAGACTGTAAATATAGCGAATGAATAAGTTTTGTACTAGATTTATTAATAACTAAAATAAATCCTCATACTTTGACGACAATGGTTATAAATCAATATTTAATAAGTCCGCAATTATTATCTTTACATTGCTGATGTTTTCTTTTTGTTTTTTAGACAAATTGATTCTACGAAGCTTTTATTTTTACGCATGTTTTTAATACTCTTTCTCAATAAAAACACATCGAGTTAAATAAATATATTGTATCGAAGTGCTTTTTTTTTACTGTATGAAATGTTAAAAAATCTGCAAATATAAAAATGTTAACCAGATTTTACAACATAAATGGTTTAAATTATATGCCTTTTTTTTCTTTTGGTAGAACCAACGCGATGGCTTCCAAGACGATCCTTCACCTGCTGGTGATCTTCGCCTCTGTCCTGGCTCTCTCCATGGCCATGCCAACAAGGGTAAGTCAATTTAAATCATATTTTTTAATCTATTCTTAGTCACTTTGTAGAAGACAATCATTCATGAATCAGTTCATCAACAATAATTATTATCTCAATACTTTGAGATAATTTAATTACAAGAATGTACATGAATCAGAAAAAAACTTAAGGAATAAAAATATCGCTTAAAAATCAATCATGCTATAAATAACTTTTAAAATATTTAACGATACTTCATTAGCGACCATTTTAACTTCTAACACAATTGTTATTCCTTAACGTCTACGTTAGAAGAAAAAATTTCATATTTTATGAGTATGAATATCAGGTTTCTACGTTTGCATATCCGCTTTCCATCCATATCTATTGAAAAACAATTTTATTTTTATCCCTGATATAATATTAAAAAAATAGAACCTTGTGGCATTGCCAAAGCAATGTTTTATCAGCCGTTGCAATGAAAAAAACACGTTACTGCAAATTTAATATTACTCCCACAAAAAGCTAACGGCGTTTGTATGACAAAGAAATTTGAGTGGTAGAGGTAAGGTTGGGTTCACAGTAAATGTATATTCAATCAAGAAAGCAAAAAACTTCTGACGCCTATAGAGACTACTAGATTCAGTAATCTTATTGATTGATTTATGAAACCCTTACCTGAAATGAAACACAAGAAGCAATTGAAAATTGACATTTGAACTGTAATGCCTATACATATTTGAAAAAGTATATATTAATTTATACTTAATAAGCCTTCAATGAAAATGAGATGGTTTTTTTAAAATAACAAATCATATTATAGGTTGTTTATAGAAACGAGTCTGTTCTAATAATTTTCATGTGCTTTTAAATGCAATTTCAAAAAGCTCGCTTATAGCTGAATGTGAATTTGAATAATTCAATAGTGGATGTACTTTGAGTGTGTTCTGAAAAAAGCTTTCACTACATAATTCAGAGAGTTCATGATTTTAATATAACCGAGTCCTTCTTTACTTGTTTTAGTACAATAAGATGGTATTCTCAACCACGCGCTAATCATTTTAGGGGTTGTATTTTTTGGGAAATGTTCTAAATTCATACGCTTTTTCATATTTTCTTATTGAACTAAAGTATATTTTCTTTCTTCTCAAGTGAGTTAATTTATAAAACAAAAATAAAACTCCGGCTAAAAATTATTTCGCTATTATTACAAGAGCAAAAAAATCTAGATCTCATATGAAGCGGGTTTTAACAAGTAAATACATCTCTCTGAAGAAAAGTCTTTACTATTCATTAAACATGATTTCCTGTAGTTTATATATATATCCAAAGCCAAGTCAGTGCACAAAAGATTTATATGTGTGAAAGATGTCGAAAAATAGAAAACAGCTTTAATAAAAATGACCTGAGGAACTGCTGGAAAATCTGGCAGCACCTTTAGAGGGTGTGTCAACTCCAGAAGACTATTATAAAAGTTCTCACAAATTACTCTTTAGGATTATTTGATGATAACTCGCTGACAGAGTCATTTACGTTTCTTTGCAATTGTCTTTGTTTTAACTTATAAACAAACTATTTATAATTATGTCTGTAGATCAAACAACTATAAATATCCGTTAAATAAACAGTACTTAAGTTTGAAAAACTCGTCATCTTTAAAAAATATTTATATATAGATCCTTTCAAAAAGGTTACATCCATGTTATTAGCTTTCGATATCAGTCTTTTTGTTATCACTGTACACTTATTGAATTTCCAATCCCACATTATCACAAACCCGGCGTTCATCATTAACTTCTCTCACCGTCTCATGAAAATTTCAGGAAGGTAACATTGACTCAGGCTGATCAAAGATTTCGTGTTATCACATTCACCACCTTGACTGATTTTCAATTATATATACCCAGGATCAAACACTGAAAACTGTTGGGGAAACCCTCCATATTAATGTATCTAAAATATACTAATAGCAATGTACGGATATTAAACTTGTTATATTAATATTGTGGTACTTATGTCGATAAAATATATTTCATGTTAAATTCACACATCATACAATTATTACTATATGAATAGTTAAATAACAAGGAGTATCGATAATTTCAAATGTAAGTACTTTTACTGAAACCAATTGGTGCACATTTTCATGAATTTATTTAGCAGCAGCAATACGCAGACTTTTCTCAGGATAGACTCAGGGACCCAATACACTATTTTCCCTAAGAAAACTATTAACATCTCAGTGAGCATAAATATATGCTCACTGAGATGATCCCCAACCTCATCTAAGAAGAGACACCCGAAGAAGAAGAAAATATATATTCCACATAATTTTCAACATTAACGCAAAAAAATCACTTTGGTAACAACAAGTTTACATGATTAAAGAACAAAATTTTATTTTCATCCAGTGGCTATTAATTTTAACATATTTTTAAAGCAGTTGCTTCTAGCCTTTTAATTGCTTCTGGTGTCCAACCGGACACCAGAGGCAGTCCGTTACCTGGCGAAATCGTTTCATATAATTAATTTAATTGTCACTTTATTTTTCTATGTCGAAAGTTGATTTTTTTACAGAGTATTGAAAAAACTATAAATTATATTTACCAATTGTTTATTATTTAATTTACGTCCATTTTAAGGGTAAAATAAAATCTTGAAGATGTTAAAAAATTGGATAAAATGACGACTTTTCAAAACCAAAGTTTGTTAAAGATTTTTTTTAATTTTTAAATTTATAAGACGCACATGGTTTATATTTAATCTTTCAATTCCAATTTAAAAAAAGACTTTTAAATGTTTAGGATTCTTGGAAAATGTACCGGATGAATCTCCCAATTCCTACACTTCAATCGGAAAAACACATATTTATCATATTAATAGTAAATTTATAAGAAATAAAAATATATTGTGTTCGGAAGAAGGAATGTATCAAACTTTTTGCATTTAAATGATTTTGATTGATGCAGTCGATTTTTCGCAAAACGGACTAGAAAATGATCAAAAAAACTCGATTATGGGACCTAGACCCTTAACAATTAGCGTTGATAAAATAATAATTCATTAAAACATTTCCGAAAATCGTAATATATTTTTACATAAAATTCCTTTTTGTTTCAGAGAATCTTTTAAATACAATGTATTTATTATATATATATTATTAAAAATGAATTGTGTTTGATTAGCACCACGTATTGCGTTGAGTTCGTTCTCTGGCGAGATATCTCATAAAATATTTTTACAAAGAAATAAGCCGCGTTAAAGTGGAAAGCGGAAATTAAATTGTCCTTTGATCGGCCATGGAGTGCGCCGATTGGCTTGGAGGTTCTACACTTCACACTCTCCTGTAAAAGCACTTGAGGCGGTTGAGTAAAACGATATCGTGTAGAAAAGTGCATTATCTGATTGTTCTTAAACACCTACTATAAACTGAACAAACCGTTCTTTAGAAAATACTAAAACTTATTATAACTTTATCTGTCTACAAGTCCATGTTTTGCTATTTTAAAATTATTTTTACCTATTTGCATTATGATTTTTGAATATCTCTAATGATTTTGGTAGCAATTGAAATGTACTAAAATATTAATTTTAAGAAGGCACTTATAACAAAGATACTGATTTATTGTGTTTCCAATTTTTTTTTTAAGTAATGGGCCAAAGAAAAATTACCTGTTAAGTTACAAATAACCTGGTATATTCAAAGCAACAGATCGAAGCTACTTTTCTTTAACTTATGGATTTATATAAAATACTGCCTCGAAAGCATAATTCTATAATTGACTATTTTATAAAGTAAAGGGATTGCTGCCTTTTTTTATTACGTGTAGTAAATTTAACTAATTTTCCTAAACAATTTTATATGAGTTATGAATAATATAATTTCATACACAGATTTGCCTTAGTGGAAAACTACCTTATCATTGGTTATTTAAAGAGATCCATTCACATGCGTATCATTTTATGAGACCGAAGAAATAAAGCAAGCAATCAAATATTATTTTAACAAAAATAAAGCTGTATTGTGTCCATAAAAGCACTCAGCAAGACAAAACTACCGCATCGAAGGCTTTAAAAGCTTTTATTCCATTTTCTAGAATTTTTTTATGAGAAGCCAGACGTATAAATAGAAATACCTTTTGTTAAAAAATATTTAAGATTTTTCTTAAAATGAAATGTCACTACATTAATTTAGAAATGTTGATAATTTTTTATTTCTTATTTTAAAAATTTGATTAATTTAGATCGACTAATATTTATTACTTTTCGCATCAGATAGCATTTTTTTACAAAAAATCAGATTTTCATTAAAATTTTTACAGTTCTTTATATAATATTCTTAATATAAAAAAAGATTATTTACTTATTTGAGTGAAAAATATCACGAAAATCTATTTCGGAAAGAATTTATCTTGGAGATCGTTTTACTTGTAAACAATTAAAATTTTCGACTAGATAAAAAAATACAGTACTTCGTTTGGATTTAATCCTTTAAACTTAGTCAAACATTAGATATATTAATTGGCATTGATTTTATTATTTCCGAAGAATAAATAAGCAATGAAATATAAAATTAGAAAGCTATCGCTGCTTATGAATAGGATTCTCCAATTCTACGACTCACTAATTAATTTTCAATCCTGAAAACTTTCAGAGTAAAGTTTCCTGATTGATTTTTATTTTTATATTTCCTCTGTGATTTAAAAGTAAAGCATACTTTTGAACAATCTGTTTAAATACCCAAAAAAACTTAAAGTGAAATCCTTCCCATCCGGTTGATTTTTATTATTCTGCTAGCGTGTAAATATAAGCGTGGGTTTTCTTTGTTTGATGATTCAAGTAAAAATTAAGAAACTTTGAAATGTAACGATTCGCATTTATTCAAAAAGAAATACATCCAAAAATCCCTCTGTTTTTATTAGATAAAATAATAGTGAGCATTTGTGATGTTCATGTAGCAGAAAATTTTATGTTTTCTTATATATATATTAACTCTTGCTATTTGTATAAACATATCATTTTAGCTTCAACAATTTAATTTATAACATTATTTATGCTTGATCTGTCTCGGTACTAGCTAAAGGGATATTCATAGTAGGTAGCCTAAAAATATATATTTCACCGTGAATACAGAAGGCAGCATTTATAAATCAGAGACACTCTCGCATGGCCATAAACTATAATCGAATCTACCGGATGTCACGGAGATTCGACTTAAATTTTAATTACTCCATGGTCTGTTCCGGTACATGCCAAAGGAATATTCATAGTACGGTCATATCCAATTAGTCCGCCGCGGAGTGCTCTTCAGGCCGGAGCGATCGCAAGGGCTTTCATCGGAATTATCGTAGAGTTGATTAGCCGCTCAATCACTTTGCATTCGGATTTTTAATCAAATATATTAAAAGACTCAAAATACAGGGTGGGATCGAACTGGATCAGAAGATTATAAACATTTTACCTGTGAATACATTTGCATTTAGGCTTGCTGTCTCGCCTACAACGACGACTACAAATTATACCAGGCTTACATTTTATGCATGTCTTATTGAATTAGGATTTTGTAGGTTTAACCAAAATGTTTATCAAAGTGAGATTAGCTCCGCAATAATAACTTTAATGCATTGCAATGTGCATTTGTGAAATTAAAACCTGCATTTGCATACCACAGAGGCGCATGTATGGTAATGAAGTTTGGTCAGTTTTACACGTGGAACGGTTGGAAATCTACCCCTGTGTAAAAAGATACCTGTGGCAGCTCTCCCCTTTGGGAAAACATTGAATGAGTAATTATATTTCGACATTATAAAAAAAATATACAGGCAGTTCATCATAATAAATTGAATCACTAGTAACATTACAAAATTGCTATACTCGCAAGAGACACAAAATATTTTGAATATATAATATCTGTATTAAAATATTCAATTTAAGCTCACACATTGCACCCTTGAGAAATTTTTCATCGATCACTTATTAATTTAAAAAAGAATAATTTAATAACCAGTATGCTTTGTGACTTTTAACAGGATATATTTTTTTCGTTTCACATGCTTGTCATTCCATAATATGGTGGGATTAAAATTGATGTGTCGTTTTAATATTGAAAACACGCTGCTTTATTGAATAATTCCATTTATGCTTAATATTATGTTAAGTATTAAAAAATATATAGATATTCTCATGCTTTGTGTTTAATGGAGGTCTTGAAATAAATTGTGGCTTGGTAAAAATCATGAACTACTGAAAACTATATACAGCAAGTAATAAAAAAATTATCTCATTTTGCAATGCAGCTAGGGTTATATTTAACTTTTCAATGTTGAAAATAAAGTGTATTAAATAATATTTTATTAATTTCAAATGTAAATCATAATCTCACACTAGTTTTAAATAATAAACTTGTAAAAATATCACTTTGTATCAAGTAAGTATATTTTATGGGGAATTACGACAAAAGAAAAACTTCATCCATTATTTAAATAAGGTTTTGTTTCTCTATATAGAAAACAGATGTGTTTAGATAAAATAAATTGGTTTTAATTATAACTTTAGTCACTCTTATATCACAGACTTCATATTTTATGATAACTGTCACAATAATAGTGTTTTCAACATGTTCCATCGTATCATAAATTTTATGATAACCCTTTAGGTCTCAATACATTAACTTAATGCCAATCTCATATTTCGATGCTCTCCGTTACATATTTCCATTTATTTAAAAATTATTCAATATGATTTTTATAAAATAATACATATTTGATAAACAAATGCAAAATATGTCTTTTCAATTTTCAAGTTTATTTTTAAGGATCTATTTAAACAACAACAAAAATATTGAGTTATTGTTATAACTCTATAAATTTATAATTCAAAAATTCGTTCAAATTTTTTAAAAACTTTTTTAGGATTTTTTTAAACAAACCCATAAATAATAAGAATAAAATTCTTAATTCTTTGTTTGTACCTTTATACTTTTATTTTGATATTTTTATGTAAAATAATATTGGATTCATATTCGCAAGTACAAACACTAGCACAACAAATGCATTTGAACATGCAAAGTAACTTTTTATTGAAAACGTATGCAAGTACAGCCTTAATATAAAGAGCATTCCAATTTACTGTGACATAAATGACTTATGACAAGTATTCAAGAAAAAATGTTTTTTTCGGTATATTTTAAGCTGGAATTTCCATGGAGATATTTAATTAATATTAAACTGCGTGTAGGCATTTCAATGGGAGTGGTTTTAGTTTTCTTCCCTAATGGAGGCGAGCCGGGGAGAGAAGATCCTCCCGAGCCAAGGGCGTCCTCTCGAACTACTTCATCGTGGCTCTGAAATTGCATAATACCAGCAGGTATTCAAGGCAATTCACCTTCCATGTATCTCAATAACAACAATGTAATACACAGTGTATTGTGTAATCTCAACAAATTATTTAAAGTAGTCCAAACGCAAGGCATGCAGCAATAAACGAAACTCCTCTAAAGTTAAAATTGTCATAATGGAGCAGTTCTTCTCGTTGTTATTGTTAATATTTATTTATATATTTATACGAAAAATTACCATTTAACCGAGACGTAAGATTCACACAAGCGACAGAGCATTGATTACCCAAAATAATTTTTAAACAAGTTAAGCAATGTAGATGAACTCATGGTGATTTTTATTAAATAAAATTTACTACGCCGATACTTTAAGGCATGTACCGACAATAATACTTTAAAAAATCTCCTTTTAAAAAGCTTTGAACTAAGTATTACATAAACTAATAATCCATAATGTCAATAATTCTTTTTAAAAAATCATCTTCATCAAACCTATTTTCAAATCTGCTATCCGAAATAAAATAAGTTCGTATAGTCTACAATAATTGTAAAAGTTGCATGTACACGACTTTTTGGTTTTGCTAAATGATATATTTCAAATACATATGTAATTATTCAATTTTGATGAATTCAAAAAAAATAATTTGATGCTATCAAGCTTATATTACATTATGTTACGATTGTCTATATTTGTTATGACTGTGACAAAATTAGCATCAGAATAAATTTCACTTTGAGAAGTCCCCCTCTGCTTCCTTTAAATTACGTTTACAAGGAAGTGAAGTCCGGTTGATTGATTAGATAATATAAATTATAATAGATTGATTACGTTTCAAATTTTCTTGTGATATAAAAGGTCTATGAAATATTACAACAATAATTATTCTTACCTGGCTGCAGTCGGCAAACATCCCATTCATTTATCATAATATATATTTTTTTATAAACTACTTAATAGTGGTTTTAATATATAATGCAGATCAATATATTTTGTCAAACAAAGCGGTACACAATTTTATTAAATAATTATTTTTATTAAATATAAATAATAAATGTCATAGTACGATATCATTTTGGAAAAAATTGGTCTGTAACAAAGTTATATAAAAATCAGAGTGCCTCTTCCTATACAGAGTACACATTTATCTCTAAAAAGCTTTTGCAGACTGACCTCTCCGGTTCAGAGCATATTTACATAAAATTATGTCAGAGTAAAGTGTAGGCATCGTATGTCTTTAATAATGCAAGTAGGTTCTATTTGAAGGGATTATTTTCATCAAAAAATATATCATTTTAATTCATACTATCCGAATATTAGTATGAGCTTTAAAATACATAAAAAATTTACTCAAAGAGCTGAGAGCATGGTAGCTTAAAATAAAGATAAAATTTAGTGAGATAAACAAGTTTCCAATGGTAAACTTCATATTTGTCGATAAAAATAAATTGGGTACAATACAATTTTCAGTACAAAGAGAGATTCTTTAATGAAGCCATGTTATTACAAGGGAAACGGTTTTATTATTGCTCAACGTGTTCACACATACATCACGTATAAAGTTTGCGGCTGTGTTTTGGTCGTAGGCATTTTTGCTGGCTCAAATTAAATATCTGAAGGGCGTCGACCTTCATGAATAACAATAATAGGTTCTATGAGGAAACGCCGTAAAGAAAAAATCATGAAATATAAATTACATAGGAAATATGTTTTTGATACAAACGATACGTTTAGTAGAAACCCAAAATAATTTTTGGGTACAATGAATATATAGGTAGTAAAAAATATAAAAAAGAACAGTTTTTTTATTAAATGAAATATTTATGTTGTCTCTATAATTATTTAATTCTAACTGTAAAGAAAATTAATAATTTCAAAAAAATGTTTACTTCACGATTTATAGTTATATTTGTGGTCTTATTCGCTTTTTAACGTTAATTTTTATATCTTAGTATCAAAATGTCATCTTGACTTAAATTTATGTCATTCTACATTTATAACAATAAAACTAAATACATAACAGAACTTTGACGGTCATTTCAGCAACTTTCTTTCACATAAATAAGTTATTATGGACACATGACAGAGAGGGTAGTAACATTTTAGTTTCTTAGCTAAGCATTAAGATGTGTAGTAAATGAAAACTTTCCCAATTAGTTTTGCGAATGTAAAAGTTTATAAGTAAATGTGCGGTTCATATTGTATCAGCCATTTCAAAATGAGTTGGTTTTTTTTTCACAAAGTGCAGACAAAGTTTAATTCTGGTCAACGATAATTGCATCGAATGGATTTGTGGAAGAACTTCAACCGAACTACTTCAACCTCGTTATAAGAAAATAAGTTTTGATAAAATTCACTTGTATATACTCTCGAATAATGAATAAAAAAGCGTTTACGTTTTTATCAAATATAAAGGTATTTAAAAAAAACGCATATATATTTAATGTTAAATAAAGAATTATTGAAATATAAAATCGGAAAAAATTTGGTAATTTTAATAAAAAAACGCGTGATTCCCTGATATGTCAACACTATGACGTCACTATCTCAAAAAATACTCTCTGCAAATGTCATGGTGTTTGTTACCACTTATTCAAGGGATTTGAGAATATCTCTATATATTTTATACAATAAAACAATTTGAATCTCACTGTATTTTAAAGTCATAAGCATGGTTTTTTTATAATCTTTGAAATGAGCCAGATATATTTATATTAAATAAATTATGTTTGTTCTAAGGGAGGTTTTTTTTTGCAGCAAGAAGAACTCAACCGCCTCGTGGCTAGACTGCAAGCCGAGAATGCGGAAGAAAATGGTGAGTTTGTATTAAATAATTAAATACAAACCACATTCAATACACACAGCTCAAAGACAAAACCTTGAGGGTTTTGTCTTTGTCAGCTCAAAGCCAAACCCTCAAAGCAATGTACAAAAATACCCTAAAATCCACGCCATATGTAAAAATACGCATATACTATATTTAATCAAAATGTGTTTGAAAATCCGTGTTATAAACAGAAAATGAAAAACTAAAGTTGACTTCAGAACCATTTAATTTTCAATTAATTTTTTTTTTTTTTGGATTCATGAAAAAACTCATACTGTTTTAAAGACAGACATAATGATCAAAATTAAATTAGATTAAGTCTTGAAGTATCCAGCTTAGTTTTTTTATTTTGTTTTTTGTGTTTTTTTAAATTTTGTACATATTTTAATAAAAACAAAAATCTGAACAATGCATTATATTTTATTATAAAATATTCCCAAATAAATTCATTGACATTGTTTTCTTCAGCATTGTTACAAATAAAATTTATAAAGGTCATGAGGTAACACAGGTACATGCCTCTCCCATAATTACCAAAAAATTCCAACTTTTTTTACTCTTAAACCATTTAGGAATGCTGACTATATTTACTCACAATAATTATTTAAAAATATATTTATTTATTGCTTTGCTATGATATAAACTCGAAACCCCTTGATTAGTAGCAGATTCGATAATCATCTAAGTATAAGAGGATATAACATGAAAGAGCTTGTAGTCTTTTATAAATATAAGCTATGGTGTGGCTATGGGTGTTTTTAGATTAATAAATGTTTTTGTATAAATAAACATAACAACATATATATATATATATATATATATATATATATATATATATATATATATATATATATATATATATATTACATTGTTGTAAAAGTAAATTAGTTAACAAAGTCATGTACACCCTAGCAGTCGGATCCGCACCCTAAGGATATTTTCCCCAAACATGGAATCCCCTTGCGTAACTCCCCTTGGAAGCCACTGGTGTAAGCCATTATTACATGATGTAGGAATATAAAATAAGATATGCCTCAGGAAATATTTAATAAATGAGTTACCAAAATATTTGCATAGCATTCTAACACTCCCCGGGAGTCACTTCTTAAACGTAACTTTATTAAAAATCTATTTGCGTCTCTACTACTACGAGTGCCCCTACTGCGTGAAATATAATTACGTCTAAATTTTCCAGGCTATTTCCAATAACAATAGTCAATAAAGCGGCTAATTAAAGCAAATGCCTATTTTTAACCCGTCTGTTTATTTTTTGACTGAAAATCAAAAGTAAAGTTTAAATTTCAGAGTAACTCTTACCTAATAATAAATTCACTCTCAAAGTTAAGAGTCAACTTTGCTGTGGGATGAAACTTTTAAAATGTAAGTTCATAATTATAAATTTAAATAAAATTAATCATCACATGAACGTTTAAGTCGCGTTTAAATAAGTTATTTTGGCTATATTAAAAAAAATATGAATAATTTAAAGCTTAACTAACTTTGGTTCAACCACGAGTATAAATTTTTCTGAAATAAAGAGAAGCTGGAAAATTCTAACAAACATGTTAATAAGATTCTTGAACAAGTTAAAATAACAAGTTAAGTCAATGTTTTTGAGAAATAATAGGAATATTGAAAGGAAAAACATTCATTTTAGATTTCAGATGATTTAATTTGTCTAGCGTCTTTTATAAATTATAATAATGATAAAAAAATACAAACGATCAAATCAACATACGAAAGTCATCATATTTAAAATGTTAATTTTAGATGTGCCTGAGACTACTTTTATGTTAATATTATTATGATAAAGCAAGCACTTGTTAAAGTAAATTGTTGGTTATTCAATTTTTTCTCCAAAAACACCCACCAACATTTTATGTAAAATATCCAAAAAAAACTTTTTAAAACTCTACCTGATTGAGTCGACCGGCTTTATATTTAAATTGAAAGTGTTATTTTTTATCCAAAAATAAAACTCGTCATCCCTCGTTCAAATCGGATTAGAAATCACCGCAATTTGAATCAGCCGTATTGACTTTCATCCTAGAATGAGGGCGAAAAAAAACTTGAGTTAATTCTATGAAATAATCTTGGCTGCAGGTATGAGGGAGGATTTCTCGGAGGCTCTTCGCTCCGGGCCTCAGGTGTAACGCGATTTACCTCCACGTGAAAATTTCCCCTAAAAATTATTAAATTACACGAAAACCGCTCTTTTTAGTCCCGAAAGAGCAGCAATTGAATTTGCTTTACACTGCGGCGTCCTGAGATGTACAACATTGATCAATATGCTCATCTCGCAAAGCCGCGTTTCACATGAAAAATACGAAAAGCTTTTATTATATATATTACGCTGAATTTAGGTAAACGTGAAACAACATAATGTTTTAGTAAAACACTCTAGTGAAATCTAATTTACTCTGCGGGCGTGTAACGGTCTTACCGCTTTTTGTTTAATTCTAATATTATACACAACAACTTGAGGCATTCTGACAACCCCTTAGGATTGAAAAATATCTTTAAATAAAATATTTATTATTAAGAAAATTTTAATAAAAAATAAAAAAACAATGCATAATTTTGTATTAACTTAATCGAAACAACATCCATTTAATACCAATATCATGAGCTTATAATATTTAAGACCGCTACGAGTCCGCAGACTCAAATTCTCAAAGATACGAACATCAAAATAGACATTCATCCATGGACATGTCGATATTAATTTGTTATACCATGTAACAATGCCTGGCTAATAATATACATATTTATAAGTACGAGCTTTACTGAACGCGAACAACTTTGGGGGTTGATTTTCAATGAAGCTGCCCTTAGTTTTCTTTAACAGACCTGTTAAGATCAGTGAAAGTTACATGTTCATTTCACAGGATGCTAAATACATATCCACGAACCAAAACAACGTCGAATATCTGCTTTACTACAACTTATCAAATAAAGTCTTTATTTTTTATAAATTAAGTCATGACAGTATTTTTTTATTGTTGTTGAGAAAAGGCTTTTTTTTATGTGTTGATCGATTACTTTAAAACATGTTACCTATGCCATAAACCTGTATACGTAAAATGTGAAGGTTTCTAATTGTTATAAATTTAAAAATAGTTCATGGCTATTATTATTACTTCATCGGTTACTAAAACAAATTTTTATCATATCAAAAAAAATTATAATAAATTTAAATTCTTTTATAATAATTAAATATTTAATAATGAAAAAGTAAACGAATGATACATTTAGTTTGAATCTGCAAAATATTAAATTCAAACAAAACAATTATTCTCAGAATCAATACCATTACACTACATGTAAGTAAAGAATATTTCTGGAAATAAAAATTGTATTTGTAAAATATTTCTAGGCTTCGTTTACTTTTCACTTAAACAAAACCTCCATCCGCTGAGTGCTTAGTACGAATAGTCCGCATCGCACATCATATCAATAAAATAAAAATACGATTAGCTTGGAATGGAATCTCATAAAAATATGCATAAAAAAAATCAAGTCTATTTTTGTCTCCACAATTGACAATTACAAAAATGGAGTAAGTTTCATTACGTTCAATATTTATTCGAGATAAGTAATGTAAATATTGAGCTATAATAAATCGTAAAAATTCAATATCTGGAATCAAATATTACCCTCTCGGAGTGGAATGCATCGATGCGAGAATTCCGTTTGTATCGTAGAGCGACTTTTTTCTCGATATAAATTTTCAGCCAGCTTCCTTCGGTGAGATCTATGCTGAAAATATTTTTTTATTAAACGCGACAAAAGAATCAGTTAATCTCCTGATATTTCAATTATTTTGAGTTAGATTTACGAGTGAATGGTAAGTAAAGAAAAGTCTCCGTGAAATTATAAAAAAATACCTCTGTTATATTTTATTAAAATACGATACACTTGTATGGTTTAAAGCCTTGCCTCCAGGCTATACGCAATTTTCTTCAACATAAGTAATAACGCAACTGTGTACTCACCAAATATAAAAAAATATTAACCCGAATAATACTAGTGATAACTTTCAACCTCCCACGATTTTTGTAATACCCCTATTTTATTGTTTGTAGTACCATGATTTAAAATCCTCAAAAAAACACAATTTGTATTATACTCATAAAAATAAAAAAATATATATATTTCAAATGCGTAGTATACAATAAAATCTCAGTATACTCAGAAAACGTGAAGGGTGTTTTTTTTTATTAGAATTAATTTTATCAGATTCAAGCTCAAAAAAATTATGACTTCACTAGATTTCGCCTAATCTCATGATCAGCAAGTAAATATACAAACCGTAAATTGGGTTTTAAACGCCTTATTCTTAAACACCGATTAAACCATCAAACAAGTAGCGGAGACCAGATTACGACGGCGATAAACCATAGTTTAGGTAAACTTAGTTTCATAGATGACTGCAAAACCTGGATATTCTTAAGTCCCGCTTATACTTCCTGTGATTGGATTTAAGAAATTGATTATAAATTCCAGCAGTGTTTCTCACTTGGTTAGTAAAATGGCGGCGTACTACGGATATGTTAATACTTTACCTGTATTCTCTAGCCGCGATTTCCATACCATAATTGCCGCTTTAACTCCCGTGCGAGAAAACTATACAGAATTCAGTTTTTAATATAAAGTTAAAAACTAGGTGAGAAAATCTGCAAATAATGTTTTGAACATTACCCTGTTGTGCAAAAAATCTTATTCGTAACGTTTTATTACATGAGATTTTATTTATATGCATAGCACAATAACGTGAATTTTATTATTTCAAAGTATTTTTTTTTCAAAAAGTATAAATACATTATTGATTTCAAATTATTAAAAAAAATACTGGTTTGATCGACACATGAAGTGTGATAGAATAATAAACCTGATATAGATGTGAAGCTAATTCATTTTTGAAGGGGATCGAATCAGAGTTCTTGCGATCAAAAGACAACATTCAAACCAGTGTCCAATCAATCCAATCAGAAAAATAACCAATATTAAAGTATAGCCAATAATAATTTTAATATTCTTATTGTTTTTGAATTTATAATTTTTTAGTGCGGATTGTTTTATTGGAAATAAAATATGTTGACATGAACAATTTTACTTTCATACAACTCCCAAGAGAGCAAAGAATCACTCCAGCTTACGTTTTTGAGTTCACCCCTCCAATTCAATTATTGGAGATTTTTTACAGAGTTGAATCAGGATTTATTGACTTTAAAAAATTTAGAATCAATTGTCCTGAAAAAAAATGTAAAATAAACAGCATTTTTGAACCAACATGATAGATACTTATGTAGTAGAAATGAGATTTATATATATTTTAGTAACTGCAAATAACGTTATCTACAAATAACAAAATGTGTTGGTGAATCAAAAACATGGGAAAATATCGAATTCACGTGTGATAAAAAATGTTTTTTTTAATAGTTATAAGTAGTTGCTAGTTCAACAATACTGTATATTTAAACTTTCTTTAAAACGTACATCATTAATGATGATAAATAGACTTCACTCGACAGGAAAAGAAATTTATTTATGGCCTGTGCGTACATTTTTTTAGTAACAATTTTCCATTTGTATAGATTCAATTTTATCTATGATTACTGAAAAATATTTTCTTCGAACATGGCGACCTTTTCCGGCCTGATTCTGTGCACGGGGAAGTCTAAAAGGCGTGTATTTCTTTTCCCAGGGATATTCCAATTCCAAGGACTATTTTGTATGGAAAGTCACACGAGCGTCAACACGAAGTCAGCTTGAGTTCCCATACATTTTTAAACGTAAAACGTGATGTTTTTCACTTGAAATCGACAACACAATCTGCTTAACCAATATAAAAAAACTTATTTTTGACACAGCGAGAACTATTGATTAGTTTGCGATTAATTAATGTAAAAAATTTATTTCGTTGGAACATTTTGTATTAGTTTGCCAAAGCAAAACTTCTTACTGTAAAAATACAACACTTTGAACACTTCCTATGCTATATTAAAAAAAAATAATAAAATATATTATATAGTGTGACCGAATTCGCTCAGTCGTGAAGCTAGTATTAATTTATATGATACAGATATATGAATAGTTTTTTTTGTTTAAAAAAAAAGCACACAGTTAGCAGCAGCCCATAAAGCATCGCAAACGATCGCCTGAAAAGCCGCTTACAGGATTTATTATTAAAGTTTTATGTTTTATAATCCACGCGTGTTTACGTGCTCCCTCACAACAAATATGTGCTGTCACTAATTGCAAGTCCGTCTTTTGTCTGTGTAAAAAAATTCACAAAGGTTGTACAAACAAACAATGGTGTGCGCTGACTGGTATTGTCCTGGTTTATAATTATTATTGTAAAAAAAAAGCTCCCGCAGTGTTGGTCCGACAAGCTTTCAGCCGCCGCCTCCGCATCGTCTTGTGGTAAACAATGGAGGTAAGTGTCGTCTTTCATTTCTCATTTGTAAATAATTCCTCAAAGCTGTGGAAGAACGCTCAGTCGAAACACTGCCTTATGTACTCGGTCAACATAACAAGATGTACTTCTGATCATCACGCTTTGTAAATATAACGCTGTAAATGAAAACCTGTCTGCACTATTTACACTTGTAACACTGCTTACATTTTTATAATTAAACTTCTTTGTTTGTGCAATACAAAAAAAATATATATCTCATCTTATACTTGCAAATAATAGTCATCTCTTCGATTTAATCATTTTCTATATTCACATCTCCGCGTGGTATGAAATAATGGCTTAATTATACACCAAAGCTTTATTACTTACTTTTTTATAAAATTTACGTGGGGATCTTAAAGTATTGTAACAGAACTATATGAGATAGTTTTTAAATTAATTTAGACAATATTTACACTTAATTTTTTTCAAAATTCAACACATGTTGTAAATCACATTACTAACTTATATCGTAAAATTATAAGATACAATCGAAGAAAGACTCTAGAAGAAATAAAGCAAATCACCGTTTGATTCTCATTTAAGATTCAATAACATGTTTTAAGTAACTTGATTATTAATTAGCATTTTTTTCTTTTATTATTCCAATCACACGCTAAAATTTCTATTTTTACATTTATGAAATATTTTATTTCTTAAATTTAAAAGCATGTGTGTTTGTTAATGTGTTTTATCTGTGTTTTTATTAATTTGGTATATTTTTTTCAGGTTACTGGAATCATCCGATTGGAAACGAATTTCACATGGATACCATGAAAGAACACGCCCCAAAGACCTATGGCCACCATAGTAAAGGAAACTCACCGAGAAATTTAGATCAAATAGGGGGTGGAAACCTAGTGAGAAATTTAGATCAAATAGGAGGTGGAAATCTAGTGAGAAATTTAGACAGTCTGGGTGGTGCAAACTTAGTAAGAAATTTAGATAGTCTCGGTGGCGCAAATCTGGTGAGAAACCTCGATCAACTCGGAGGTGGAAATATAGTGAGAAATTTGGATAATTTGGGCGGCGCCAATTTAGTGAGAAATGCAAATAATAGAAATAAATTTTTATATTCAAATAATCGTATGCGGTATTATAACAAGCCCCATGGACGTTATAATTTTGCCCCCACTGGAAATTTGGATAGTCTTGGAGGTGCAAATTTAGTCCGAAATTTAGACAGCTTGGGTGGAACAAGTCTTCTCAGAAATTTAGACAGTCTGGGCGGTGCTAATTTGGTAAGAAATTTAGATAGCTTGGGTGGTGCTAATTTAGTCAGAAATTTAGATAACTTGGGTGGTGCTAATTTAGTCAGAAATTTAGATAACTTGGGTGGTGCAAACCTGGTGAGAAATTTGGATAGTCTGGGTGGCGCAAACTTGGTAAGAAATTTAGATAGTCTTGGTGGCGCAAATTTGGTAAGAAATTTAGACAGTCTGGGTGGCGCGAACTTGGTAAGAAATTTAGATAGTCTGGGTGGCGCGAACTTGGTAAGAAATTTAGATAATCTGGGGGGTGCAAATCTGGTGAGAAATTTAGATAGTCTTGGAGGAGCAAATTTAGTTAGAAATTTAGATAATCTGGGGGGTGCAAATCTGGTGAGAAATTTAGATAGTCTTGGAGGAGCGAATTTAGTAAGAAATTTAGACAGTCTGGGTGGTGCGAATCTGGTTAGAAACTTGGATCAAATTGGTGGAGGTAACATTGTAAAAAAATAAATTATGAAAGGTTTGATAATATGCTTGGAATCATAAAATTGACTGGACTAACGCGGCAACTTCATATTTGACATGGCTCATGATTATTATTAACATTATTACTTTTTTTCTTTCATACTAAATAATATAATAATTAATGGTTTCCAGGAAAAATGTATTATTTATTTGAATAAACTGATATTTGACCCTATTCTGTATTTTTATTTCGTGTTTTTTAGATTATTTTGCCTATGCGGGGTTTTTAATTATTTACACAAGTTTGTTTTTGACATCATTATATTTTGTTCGTTCAAACAAATATTCCAGGTGAAAAAATAAATTAAGATCATGACTTTTCTATATCTACAGTGTTTTATTCAAAATGATATCAAACTTCAAAAAAAATCTCATAACTTTATAGATCCATTGACAAAAAGTTTATTTCAATTTCAAAGTAGACTTCAATAGGATGACTAAATAAATACTGAAAGTCCTCCGCCTGTTATTGAAACGATCGAAATCACAGCTAAACTCTTAATTAATATTTCAATTATTTTAAACTTTACCTGAAGCTTTCAACAGAAAGAAATTTAATTGTGCAAATCACACGAGAAAACAAACTTTTAAAATATAAAGTCAGCACAGAACTCGCAATCACAATGGAGTGCATATATTTTTGCCAGAAATAATTTTGTGATTTTTCCAGATGCTTTATTTTATCGGTGACCGGTATCGCCAACCCTTTGCGTTTGCAATTCAATGGGTTGGCGAAACCGGTCACCAATAAAATAAACCACGTGAATTTTTTTTAACATTTTTGAATATGGAACGCGAGTTCTTTAGTTGGATTTGAACTTGAACTGTGTTCCATGCGTAGATCCCAGCGCGAGGAACCTGGACGCTCTGGGCGGCGGAAACTTGCTGAGGACCACCCGCGGGATGGACCCTCTCTCCGGCCTCACCTTCGGCTACAACAAGAGGTTCGACACCCTCAGGTGAGACCTTCCCCACCCATTAATCACAGTTAATTGTCTATTTATTAAATCAAATATATTAATGGTAGCATGCTCAAGAACGAGTATCAGATCTAAACTCCAGAGCTTTGCAAGGAAAGGATTTCAGCAGCTATATAAATCTGTGACGTAGAAAGACTCGGGGACCCACTACACTATTTTCCCTTAAGAAAACCATGATCACTGGCTTAGCATGAGTATATGCTCAGTGAAATGGTCGCCAACCTCCTCTGTGGAGATGCACTTGATGATACCACAATATGACTGCCTCTCTGAGAGCCTGCGTGGTATTTCATAATAATTTACAGTAGCAATGCAGCCTTTGCCTCTGTAGGGGTTGCACTAATGAGGGTGGGAAGTTGTTACAGATGTTGCCACACAAGGGGTTACCTAAGTCGACGCAATCCGACGCTTCTAACGAGATCTCCCAAGGCGTACGTAACGCGACAATCAACTTTAAATGAACCGGATATCATATTTTTTAACAACTTGAAATAGTTGCGTACAACTGATTTGTCGTTTTTGAAAATATTAAAATATTAACGGTAAATTTAAATACACACTAAATATTAAATGCGTGCTGACTTCGAGTATAAATTTACATGAATATTTTCAAAAAGTACAACTCTGATTGAACAAAAAAACAAATATATGTTAACACACAGTTAAAAAAATTGATAGTGTTAATAAACAGATTTTTTTACACATCAACAATATAGAAATATATACATATACGAGAAAACACACAAATGCCTTAATCTATGATCAGAATTAATACCCTGTGAGGAGCTTTAATAATCTCAACCTGATTCGATAGTTCTTATATAATTTAACTAAAAAAAGAATTTAATAGTAAATAGCAGACATAAATATATTATCTATATTATTTATCTATCGGTTTACACGTTGAATAGAGATGTCGAAAGAAGGGGATAAGGTCGTTTTGTAGATAGCAATAATACATTTCGCCAGTCAAGGCGGCTTATCATTTTATATTGGAAATGTAATATACAGCCAGGCCTTTTATAATATGAAAATGGAAAGACAAAATGTTTTATCTCCACCGGCAACCTAATGAAGCTAATTCTGCTTTTACGGATATCCTTTTTGATTCTCTCCAATATCTCCGTATTAATTATTCAAGAACTTTTAATCGATATTAAAAATAGTTACATCAGTTCCTTTTGCGCATTAATTATTCAATCATTATATAAACTAACCAACACCTCAATATACTAAAATATTTTTTTTCTAATGAGTTATTTTATCCCATAAAAGGTTAGAAGGAGTTGTACTGATAGAAAATAAATATATTTTCTTAAATTATCATGTTGGCCATTGCTTTTTTCCCATGATAGTTTTAGTGGTGCATATTTAAGGCGGAATGTTCATAACACAGTTTCTGATTCGCGATTGGAAACAAAATGGTTTCTCGCCATGGGTGCCGAATCATTAGACCACCGGCCATTGTTGCATTTGTTATCGATGATGAAAATATGAAAATAGCCGGAAAACTCGCCCCTAAGCGCCCCTAAGCGCCCCTACTCGCCCCTAGAGCCAATTTTTCGTTTCACACTGAGACAAAGTCAACATAAATTATTTTAGTAAGCTCTTACTGTTTTTCCACTTAATGGAAAACAGCGCAAAAATAAAAATAAAATATTCAATTAATATTAAATCGAATTGGAAAATATCGTTTCTTTGATATAATAAAACATTGATTTGTATTACATAGAAAATATTTTTTAGCATTTTTGTACAAATAATTATTAATATTCAATGTTTAAAAATATGTCCTATTAAGAAATAATATTAAGTCAGGCAAAAGCGTATTTTTGGTACTATTTTAATACGTCAAAACTAAAAAACTGTTTTTAGTTTTTATATAAATTCAAGATGTATATATTAGTAAAACAGTATTGATATGTGACAAGTAAATTTATTTCTCAACTCGGTACCTCTTAATTATAATGTTCAATTTTAACGAAAGTGAGATTTTATACAGAAGTATAAATCTCAGTCTACCGTAAAGCATTAACAACATAGATGGATGCTGCCCTTAGAATAAATTATCATAAAATTTCACAGTTTAATTTAAGATTTATACGTACATGTTAATTATAAAGGTACGTGTACACAATAAGAGAGTTTTCGTGCAGCATCTCACAGCGCTCAGCGTATCAGTGAACATAAAATAATCATTCAAAATTACGCTTACTACTAATATATTAAGGATCACGACTCTCGGGTAAAAATAAATTTCTTATTTCATATTAATTCGAGATTACTAATAAATTATTATATTTTAGATACTCATCCTTGAATTATATTTTAAAACATTTTAATGATAACGTATCACTTATTTTGGCCTTATACTTTATCCGTTTTTTTTTCATTATTACAATCAAATAAAAAAAATTCCACTACTTGTTAATTCAATGGCTAGCGTTGATAGAGTGATTTATATGCCAGTTTTATGCTTGTTACTACCATTAAATGAAACTATTTGTTTTATTATTTATATAAAGCACAATTCTCTAGCTCCATCGATTGCAAAATGAAGTTATATGCAGGTTACTAGACTTTTATCGATTGCATTAATTCAATGGATGCTAAAAATTAAATTTGTGTCATACTTCATCCATGATATGCATTATTTCATCGACACACTTAAAATATATACCGACTTACTATTTTCACATAAAATGTAATTTTAAATCTCGTTTCACTTTAAATTACTCTAAGAAGGTGTATATCTGCCTTATAGGTCACATTGCATCCACTTTCTATATAAAGCCTTAGCTCCGAATACCGAAACCGTTTCAAAGATTCACGACCGAAACATCGGAGAGACAAAACGTAAATAAATCTTGACAGCATCCAAGACCGAATCCAATTCCCTGACCTAAGCATGCCCACATACTTTGGCAGGTGTTTCTATAAAAGCAGAGAAAGTATCTAAATATATTTTTAATTCAATTACTAGCTTATTTCCAACGTATGTCCATAATTGTTTTACAGTAATATATTTATAGTGATTTATACGAATTCTGATACTGGATGGGCAGTTTAAGAACTACGCAGGTATAAGCGATGATAATAATAAATTAGACGGTTCGCAGTAAAGTTCACTACCCAGCTTTTATTGCCCCGATAAAAAGATTAATTAAATATGCCAAAAGCAACATGTAAGAGAGCTATAACCGTTCGTTTGGGCCGCCATTCCACTCACGTAGTATGGGGGCCGCCGGAATAAGCAAGTGGGTATTATCACCGAATGACAACTTTTTCTAGTTACCATGGGACGACTCTACTAATAGTCCACTGATTAAAATCTATTTCAATATATGTGGTAATTACAAAAACAACAGTTGCTTGTGTAATTATTTCAAATTTATGGTATCATTTCAAATAATATATACACAACATTAAAACACAATTTTCGTAAAGTAAAAATATATATGTGTGTATGCATAAAATAACATCTCATTTTGAAAGTAAGTTAAGTAATTATAACAACAATCATTTCAAAAATAAAAATCTGAAAGGGCGGCTCTACAGCATCTGAAAGATGATTGGGGGTGTTTTTTTTTTTTTTTTTTTTTTTTTCAATTTTCAATTACATAAACTTAGCGTCGTGTAATATGCTGAAAATAAATACAAATAAAATTCTGTTTATCAGCAGAATTATTTTTTGTTAAGGTCAATTTTCGGGAGTCCAAAAATCAGATATTGATATTATTGATGGCAAATATTTTTTCTATAGGCGAACCACGTTTGGATTAATTTAGTTTTCTCTTATTATTGCTTCATCAAGCAACGAATTCGCTCTCTTCAAACCTTAAATACTATCCAATTCTTTCGTGTCCGCATAAATATTTTCCTTTATATTTACAAACAAAAAACTCATTATTGATAATTATTAATATTTGCTAATAAATTATATTTTAATTAATCATTCACCACAATCTATTTCACTGCAAGTATTGTATGTGGACACGAACATTCATGATATGAATATTTTCTATCGGACGAGAAAATTTGTATTAAAATTCTTGAAAATGCATGAAAAATGCGTCATGTTTTATTATAAACACAATTCAAACATAATCTGACCTATTTTGGATTATTTTTCATTCATTTGATATAAATATGCATGTTCACTTATTTTCATTATCTGACCATGTATTGGTGCAATTTTGTAAGCATTTAATATGTACACTGATTTAGATTAAAATATATACAAAATAATATTACAAACATCTTAAAACGAATTTAGTATAAATAATAATCTTGAACTTGACAGCAAATCCAATCAAACACATAATTTAAAAATATATCAATGTTTTTTTAGATATATGTTAAACTTTATTAAAATAATAATACTTCCATATATTGTTTTATTTCATTGTTTGCCATCTGAAAGCTAATATCGTCTAAAATAAATACAAAGAGATATTAAAATACTTGAAACTCGAGGACACTTAGTAATATCATAGTGATATTTTATTTTAATTATAAATATACTATTTTATATTTACGAGAGTTTAACAATATATATTGAATTGATATTAATAATGTGTGGTGTATCGTTAAATAAACCGTAGATTTTGATAAAAATAATTATAACCCATATTGAATTCTAATCGAGCAGTCACATTATTTTTAAATAAAAAATGCGATAAGTTACTTAATAGCTATTAATCTTGTGAAACCTTATAATGTTCATTGAGAGTTAATTAGTTAGTTAATCTATAATTATTGTACCTGATGTATAGGGTTTCTTGAAATCACCTCGTCTGATATAACTTTATACTAAAATATGCATGAAGAGTTTCTCAACATGCTAAATCTTAAATAAGGGCAAGCAATTTTAGTGATAAGACTTGAAATTATCACAAAAAAAAAATATTTTACAAAGTACTAAAAATACTCATAATTTGGGCGAGGATTTTCTTCATATGAAGCTATTTTTTGCAATAATTTGATGAGTATACAGTTTTTTTTAGAAATCTTTTCAGTGTTTTTTTATGTTTACTCTACAAGTGGAAGATTTCTAAGCGCAAATAGTACGAACGAGATGTCCACAAAGAACTCGTGTCAAACCCTTGTCAGGCACTGTTATCTTTTAAGGGTTACTTTTCAATCCAAAAATTTCACAATATATAAAAACGAATTGCACCAAACGGGTTGAAGCCAAGAAATTAATGTTTATCTGAAATGTGCCAACCAATAAAATAATTGATGAATGAAATATTTTAAAATGAGTATTATAGTAATAAGACGTATCAGACTATTCGTGCTTGTGAAGAGGTATATAAGCGTAACTCCATGAACATGAGCTCGGTTCGCATTAATTCTTCACTAGGGTGAGTACACACGCGGCGCCATTTACAGGTCAACAGACACTCTTGGAGGGTATCGGAGACAACCTGGTAACGCTGAATTAAGCCAACATCGTCGTACAATAACGTGCTTAACGATCAGACGACATCAATTAATCAAATATTAAATTAGTCATTATGTTAATTATACTGCTATCACTAAAATTTTAAACTAAACACAGTGTTTATTTTAAATTGATACTTCGGATAGCTAAGACGTATAAACGTTCTTCTTAAAACATGCAAGAAAACAGTAAAAGAAAAACTTTTTGATGGGGAGAGATGTGCTCTAGAAGTACCTTGTCGAGGTGAGGGTGCTCCTGCTATTATTTCTGTAGTATCAGGTCTAAACTCTAAAGCTTTGTAAGTAAATGATTATATAATATTGCTATTGGGCAGTAGCAATAAGCAGATTTTTCGTTCCAATATAAAACTGCGGTGTACAAGGCCCCAAGAACCCACCACAAATGCTCAGTGAAATGGTCGCCAACATCATCTGAAGAGAGGCACTTAGTGAAAAAAAGTTAATAATTAGTGAATAATGAATGCACAAAGCTGCAATGCACAAGGACCCGAGGACCCACTACTCTATCTTTTTCATGAAACCATGAATAGAAAGTGGCTGCAGGTCGTAAATAAGGTCGAATTAGTGAGACTAGCCCAGGATATAAATATATAAGATGAAATGGACCAGAGTTTCCCGAAAGCTAATTTGACTTTTAATACAACAAATAATCAAAAATCAACTCTTACGATTATTTCTCATTAATCATCTCACGCTGTTTTCAGGTAGTATAATGTTTTTGAATCCGTTGGAAATCTCATAATGGCGACTAAGCCACATAACGTGGATTTTCAAGTAACCAACTTGCCGGTACAATTGCGACAAGTCACTTTAAAGTTGGCAAGCCTGCTACGAGCAGTCTTATTTAAACTTAACAATGTCGTACGTTTCCCTGACTTTGACATTCAACGTCGCACCAGACTATGTACTGTATAAAAATATATACTCCACGTACAAGGAAACGGCTTTCACCGACGCAACGAAGTAGAAATAGAGATATCCCTTCAAATGCATCTGAATATATAAAAAAAATATATATTCGTTCATGTATATTTTATTTAGAATTCAAAATGTTGTCGCATAATCATAAATATCTAAAAAATTCAGAGTTAAACTGTTATTAATTATAATATTGAAAACAATTCTGTTGATAATAAATACATTACATGTATTGTTATTAAGATACGAATAGATCCAAAAAAAAAACAACGATTACTTAAATTCAGCATAATACGTTTATTCAAGACAACAATAATAGTTTTGACGTGCACAGATTGATAAAATAATTTGATTTTGATTAATTTAATCTAACAATATTAGATAATTAATAATTATACTTTTTTCTACTTTAAAGTTTCTAACATTAATTTACCATTTTAAAAGCTTTTAAATATAATTTAGTATTCAAAGTTTTAAAAGGATTACATTTATATTACAATAGGACTTTGCATATGCATAGCTAACGTGCTTTAAATATTCCTATAAACGGGAAGTTTCTAGATTCTAGAATAATACCAGAGCTCAAACGACTTCACTCTCAGCACTATAATACTAATTTTATTATTCGAGTCAGTAACACCAATGCATTGTAGCAACGATACTCACTAGATTTTTATGAATAAATGGCCGTTTAAAAAGTATTTATTTTTTTATTAATAAAACCTGCGTCTTTAAGCTCATTTTAATTAGTTTTAAAATATCCACAAATCGATTATTTAATTAAATTAATCTCATCCAGAATCATCGGTGATATAACCCGTGGTAGATCCTGACCTCTGACAAGAAAATGAGTTATCGGTCGTTGCTTAAACCTGCTACCCTTAGTAGTTACTTTTTTTTACAGGGTTATGCTAAATACTAAAATAAATAATAAATATTTAAGCACTATTCAAAAAATCTGCAATATGGGGGTGGCAAAATTCACCCTTCATATTCCATATTATTACGTCCAATGTTAAATATTATAATAGGTCGCTGCCCCTCGCAGTTCGAGAGCTTTCCCTTGTCGGCTCACTTCCTCCCCCAACCCCAGCATTTGCACCCTCGCTTCCCACCTCAAATGCATTTCGTAATAACTTATTAGAGACTGTAGACGTAAAACGTTCTTAAATATTGCATATGTCTTTACAACCTATTTTTAAGTATCATTATATATTATACCGAAAAATTGACACGTGATTTGATTGTCGGCATATTTTTTTGGCCACAATGTGGCCTCGGTTTTGAATACAGGAAAAGCAAGGTTTTTTTTCTGCTGTAAAAAAATAATTGATTTCGAGTATTTCCGTATTTTTTCAATACAACACAGCAATGATAAAAACACAATTAAAAAAGCTTAGCTCGTGGAAAAATAAAAACAAACCTCTCAGTACAATTAACTGCCTCTCATCACTTGAGCCTCTTTGTAAGATTCGTTTTCCACTTGTAGTCTTATACACTCTCAGAATGGTTTATACATTATATAGATCAGTCAAATTGTCTAAACGTTAGTATTTAAATATCAAAATAAAACAATATAGGTTAATCATAAGGTCACACAGTGCGCATTTATTTAAGTAGATTCTACGGTTATTTATCTTCGACGCTTTACCTTCGTCTCGTGCTCTTGGACCCTGAAATTATGGAGCGATCCTAACTGGCAAGTAAAAAATAACCCCTTTGAATGCGAGTTACTTTGGAGAAAAGAAAACAAGTCTAGATAACTTTTTTAAGTTTAAATATCTTGTAAAATTTTTTTTTTTCACATATAAGTTCTTGTTTTGCAAAATAGTTCATGCTCTGAAATTATGCGTTTGTAGAATATTTAACGTGATTTATGAATTGAGTGATAGATGATTACCATACTTTGTTAAGATATAATTAATAAATAGGGTAAAATAAAACCGAATATATTTATGTCTGAATAAATAGGTAGTTTCAGTTTACTATGTTTTCTTTGAATAATCATTAAAAAACATTAAGTCGTGTATACTGCTTATAATCTATTAAAAGTTATTTTTAATCTTACGTTTCGGTTTTTGGTTCTCTGGAAGTGTCTCAAACATTTACAGCCCTTAATTTAATTAAAATAAATCAAAGAGGAATATTCAAAGAAGCTGAAGAAGTGTTACTAAGAAAAGGCACTTTTATCCTAACAATAAAGCTCTAAGTAAGAATCTAATATTATATTCGTTTTTAAGTGGAAATGATTTATATAAGAATAAAAGTTTTTACCTTGTTGGTTTGTTAACTGCAAAGTTGAATCCCAAATCGATGGGATATTACAAATTGTTATACATCGGATACTTTCTTAAATTCGTATTATGTATTTATTGTAACAAAAGAATGGCATGGACTGATATTTATATGTGGTTGATTTGTAATGATGGCTAACATAAATATACATTTTGTTTTCCACGTGAAATGGTTTATTACAACCATTAAAACATTAATAAAATGAATGCCGATTACTTCCAAATAAGTTCACCTATTATTTTTTTTAACAAACATCCACATTTTAATTGTTATTTCTTATTTCCGAATGATGCAAAAATTTACAAAGTAAATCAAAACCATACGTCATTTTTAATTATTATTTTTAATCTAAAATTCTGTTTGATGTTTGTGATTTTCGGTATTTCCTTGTTTATTTATTTTATGATACATTTTTAATTTACTTGAGATGTTGCTTGTAGACAATATAGGCTTATTTGGCCTCGCATTTTTAAATAATCATATTAAAACGTTAGTCACTTAAACTTCCACGTCCCTATCGTTTATTATTATTTTCACTTATGATTAATATATTACAAAATTTAGTAAGGACTTGACTTTCATTTTAATAATTTATTTTTATATTTTAAAAATAGTTACTTTGAAGTTATCACTGTTGACAATATTTTCATATATGGCGTAAAAAAATATATTACACATGAAAATAATACTTTTTATTAATTTCAAACTTAATACCCAAAATTTCGGAGTACGCCAAAAAAAAATACAAAGACAAATAACGAATGAAAGGTAATATCTCGAGTTATATCTTTTTCATTTTGAGATCACTGTTTTGTGTTTCGCCTAAGGGTTACGCTATAATTTATTATACAGAAATTCATAAGACCTTAGCGAAAATACTCCCGTGTAACTTGAACCAATAAAATATATTAAAGGCAAGTGTTGAGTCTCAACAAAAGAGATCTGCTTATTTGCTTTCACTCTTTATCATACATTTTTTATTGAAACCAAGAATCAAAATAACCACGGAGAAGCCATTTTGGAGTATTATAAACTTTGCCATTTTGAAAAACAGATGTCTAACAACAAAATATAACAACGGCTTTGTCTGGATTTTAAATTATTACAAACGAGAACGGATTTACTATTCCCTAGAATTATCACTTTATCAGAACTTTTATAATTATTTTGCATTAAATAAACCTTGTTTTATGGTATAATTTATGGGTTTACTCATAATTTACTTTTAATACTTCACATTAGTTTTGCACACACAGTGTTATTACAACGGCCATTTTATCATTTGTAAACTAATTTTATTGGTGTTGAAAAATCCTAGAAAATATCTAATACATCCGATATGTGATACGATCCTCGGAAATTTTCTTGATTTTCAGATTTATTAAACTTTATCACTTGTTCATATTGATATTGTAACTGACACCCAAATGTCATTTTTAATTCTAACCGATATTTTATTCAATGCCGTAATGCAAAATATGTCTCCAAAATTGTAACATTTTTGTGCCTTCAAAATCCAAGACAAAAATCATTTTGTTACATATTCCAATTATGAGCCAACATACAGAATGCGTTTTGTGAAATTTACCAATATCACCGAGGCTTCCAGCTGTTTCTCACTAATTCCACTAACGAATGCTATAATCTCGCTAACAGATAAATATTATAACTACAATAAACACGAATTTCGTACCAAAAAACGTGCCGTTAATCAATGATATTATTTAATGACATTATGAAGTACCTAGTTAAAATTTTAACGACGTAACCTCAATAATTATCAAAGCATACAAGTATTGCTTCTATAGTCTCTATGGCTGCATATTATATAATTTTTTGCCTTTGTCATATGTTTGTCCGTTAAAAAATTGTTTATAGTAATAAAAACATACCTGTAGGCGTTTTTCTCGCGCAGCTGTCACGTAACAAACAAACACTGTGCGAACAATTCTTATATGGAAACTGAAATAAAACTTGACACTGGTCAACTTATGAACAACCACACAAGTCAGAAACCTTTCTAAATACCTTTAATATACATCAAAGCATACAATTGTTGCTTCTGTAGACTTATATGCAACTGCCACGTAACAAACAAACACTGTACGAACAATTCTCATATGGAAACGGAAATAAAATTTGACACTGATCAACTTATGAACAACCACACAAGTCAAAACCTTTCTAAATACTTTTACTGTATATTATATAAATTTAATATTTTTTTGCCTTTGTCTATTATATACCTAAGTTGAAAAATTGTTTATTATAGTATCAAACTAATACATACCTTTAGAGGTTTTTCTCGTGCAGCTGCCACGTATCAAAAGTTCAAACAATTCTTATATGGAAATGGAAATAAAACTTGATAATGATCCACTTATGAACAACCGCACAAGTCAAAACCTTTCTAAATACTTTTAATAAATATGCATACAATTGTTGCTTCTATAGTATTTTTGACTGTATATTATTTTTTTACCTTTGTCTAGTATATACGTAAGTTCAAAAAAAAATTATTATGGTATCAAACTAATACATACCTTTAGAGGTTTTGGTACTTGTTTTTTATCTGACCACCAACATTTTTCAATGTACATGTACTCGCAGAGATAAGAATCTATCATATGACGATGAGTCCCGTTGTGGCGTTCATTTCGTTCTTTTGCAGATTTCCATGACCGCTCGATTCGTTGGGTTAGGTTAAGTACAAGTTTTTTGGTGGTCGGATAAAAAACAAGTACTTCAAATGTAATTTCAGTTTCCATATAAGAATTGCTCGATTTTTTGATACGTGGCAGCTGCACGAGAAAAACCTCGGTACTTGTTTTTGTACCCAACGAATCGAGCGGTCATGGAAATCTGCAAAGGAACGAAATAAACGCCACAACGGGACTCATCGTCATACGATAGATTCTTATCTCTGCGAGTACATGTACATCAAAAAAATTCGGTGGTCGGATAAAAAACAAGTACCAAATTTGACACTGATCCACTTATGAACAACAGCACGTCTTGTGTGAGTTCGAAGCCATTGTGTGCGCTTGGTGCTGGAGATTGATAAGGGTGTTTCTGCCATTGCAGCGGCGTGACATTCGGAGGGCAGAAGCGCACTATCACCCCCGTGGACTTCTACCTGCTGCCCCCGTCCACCAAGAAGGAGTTCGGCGGCTTCAGCGAGTTCGACGAGATCGACAAGGCCGGGTTCGCCGGCTTCCACAAGAGAAACTTCGACGAGATCGACCACTCCAACTTCCCCAGCTTCGCGAAGCGCCTGACGTCCCGAGTCCCCTCGAAGAACATGGTGGTCGCATACTGAGCGCCAGGCCCGGGGCACGATCGACCATCCGATCCATCAACACGCATAATCGAACAGCCGATCTTTTATTTCAACAGGACCGTAATATTAAAAATGAAAACTATTTAATAATTATATCTGTGTCTATTTTTTGATTTTCAAATGTTACCATTATATTGAAGTTTGTAAAGTCTAATTTGAACAGTCGCATCGAAAAGTCGATGCATTGTGGAGATATATTTATTTTATAGAATAATATTTTGAGAATATAAATAAATGTATTTATTTTATGGTATTATACAACGTAGAGTTTTGCATGTTAAATCATTGTATATTATTCACCCTACCGGGCTATTAGTAAGTACCCTTATTCTTTATATTCTGTTATATATGTTTTAACTACCTATTTTTTTTAAATTTATAGGATCTCTTTGCACAACCTTTTAAAACATTTATGCAAAAGTATATATAATTTTAATATGTTATATAATATTAAAAAATGTAGGTACTTACTATTTTCCCACGTTGTATGGTAGATATTTTATTTAAGTTATATTTTTTGCATTTATGATTATTAATTAACAGTAAAAAAAAGAATCTAGTCATTGAAATCAGATTTCAACATAGAAAGTGAGCCGAGACTAACATGGCTCTCTGTGTACCCCCATCACAGGTTTTCTCATAACAAGCACAACCCTCAGTATTACTTTAGAAATAATTATCAAATATGTATTCGATATTGTAAACTCCTATTTAATAAATGTTAAAATTATAGATCGAAGTGAATTAAATATGATTTCGTTACAAACTCAATTATCTCATTAATTTGTATATTGATGTCAAGATACTTGAATAAAAATTGCAATGTCGATTAATGGATATTTTTATTACTTTTAATACATTTTATCCTCCCATTAGACGAGATGACTCAAACACTGTATCTCTAAAAACCTGTCATTAAATTATTCAAATAATGTCAAAACACATTAAATTTATGGATTACAAATGCACTTAAATCTTTAAGACAGCAATTAGAAATATTTCAAAATGTTGGCAACTGTATTGAGAACTGGACAACGTTTCAATATCAATATTAATGCTTTATTCTATTTCTAATGACTTCACAGTATCTCTGCCAAGATAAGTATATAAAAAACACTACTCTGTTTAAATATAAGACCGCAAATAAGAAAGCTTTTAGATACAACCAAAGGTTGATGAGACTCTTTCCTTTATTATGTCTGATTGAATAACTTATTGCAACATCCAGATTTAAATCCAAAACCTTGCAGTTTGAGAGCTCTAATCTATTTTTATTAAATATATTGTTTTAATGAAATAATCATCAACCAATAACATAGTTTAGTGTCTATTTATTATGTCTCAAAGTATTTTATAAATAATTATGAATTATGAAATGCTCCATTCAGTCATTTAGATCGTATTTATAAATATTAAACTGAACCTCAAACGCCAAAAGGACTCTCCTTAAATTATAACACACATCCAGGAGTCGAAAACAAGTGGGGATCGTAAACAATCGCTTATGAGTGTCATAGACAAGCGGCGAATAGGCTTTCTGACCCCAGAGGTCAAAAATAATTGACACCCATAAAGTTTTTCCTCTTTCCGGTTCCTGGAATTTGAAATTCAACTATTCAATAATAAACAATGTACAGACTGAATGTAATTTTTTCAAGTATCAAATAATAATAAAAACCCAAATGAAAGGTAGGTAGGTAGCTCCAGTTATTTGAGCTCGAAGATCGAAAGCAAAAATTTCCATAGCATCGTCTAAGCATAACGAAATGCAATAACGTAAAAATGTCCTTATAAATAAATCTTAGTAAAAATATATAAAATCGCTTTATACTTTATGTATCTAGATTCGACACAATCAAACGTTTATTGGAATTTACTTCATAAGGTATTTTATTGAGTTCTACTCAAATTCGCAGCCTTTTCGTCTTTCAAGACCATACATGTGAAGATTTTGAAGTAATTCCCTCCGAGGTAAACAAATTCATGCAATCACACGCATACATGCCTGGATAAATACATATACACACTAACACTACAGGGTGTACTTAAAATGTTTGACTAACAGAATCTAACATCTTTCTACAAAATACACCTACACAAATACCATTTTTAGGTTTCATTTCAGATGAATATATAATAAGAGTGGTTTAAAAAAAGCTCCTAAAAACTATTTAAAATCGGCCAAGCGTGCAGGAGTAAAGATTTACTTTAAGTGCTGGAAATTAAAAATATAACACTATACATTATTTGTCATCTTTTAAGTAAGAAGAGAGCAATAAAGTGTTTACTGATCAAATAAAATAAAGTGTCTATACCGAGAACTTTTGTTGAAGAAATTCACATTTACTTTATTAGATACTGTAGCTGGGAAATAATAAATTTTGAAATATAGCAGATGAAAATAAATAGTCATTTTTTCAAAAATCTTATAAGATTTTTTATTATAATTGTATAGGTGAAAATATTTTGGTCGTAAAATAATATTTAATTCACTTAATTCGATTAATAAAGACAACCTACTTTTATTTAAAAGTATACTCGTTGGATAGATAAAAATCAAATTTTTATTTAAAATTATATTTTTTTAGCAAAAAATTTATTTGAATATAATTCATGTTTATCTGTTACTGATGTCATTTAACAGATTAAAAGTGTGTTTTTGTTTGGGTTTTTTTTTTTTTAAATTTCCCATATTTACACGGCGTATAAAAAGTCATCTGTATACAGAAGTATTGATAACAATGGAGATTTCGTTCCCAGCGAGGGTTTCCCAAAAAATATTATTTTCTTCTCGACATTTGAAAAGAAAGGTTACAGCCATTGTTGTGTATTGTGCTCGATGTAATGCTGAGTGATACTGCAATACAATAATACAAGTATTGATTACATGATAAGAAAAAAGCTTAATTTTCTGGAACCTTCCATTCCGATAACACAATAACGCCTATTAATTTGGACTTTTATTAATTAACGCTTTTCGCTGAATATTGAAACTAAAATCACACACTGATCTAAAACACCATCGCATACACATATCACGTTGTTACATATAATTTTTCAGTGCTATGATGTGATATCCACACCTGTGGGGAAGACTAAGTTCGATCTATCAGACCTACCCAGAGATCTGAAGATTCCATCCACCACATGATATAAATGATAAAAACATACTATGCAGTGATAAATCATTTATAGCTTCTGGTGTTTGTTTATGAAGAAGGAATATTCACCATGGATTACAGTATAAAAGAAAATAAGTATACTGCAGCATATCTAACCACCTGCGGTGAGTTTACTTAAAAAGTAAAAAACATACAAACACACTCGCTGTAAATATGATAGATCTGGTGAATAAGTTCTATTCAATTGCAGCAAATGATGGATCTGAAGTGGAACTGAATATATTTTATTCATAACTTTCCTTCTACATTTTATTTCAAGATGAATTGGATTATTAATATTTTTAAATAAATTACAACATCCATTCTCATACAATATCATCTTACATTTTAACGAATTCTCGGCATATTTTAAATATTTTTCATTTGCTAACAACACCACATTTTAGCACTATATTTTGAGACATTATGATAACAAGTAAATTGTAGATCTATTTTATATATTTTAAAGTATCTTCAGTTTGCCAATAATACATTGTGCTCAACGTCAAATCATACTTGCGACAATCGACGAGTATTTTAAATTCGTTTGATAATTAAAAAAAACTGTGTTTTAAACAGTGATACCGCAACGTATAGTTAAATCGTGTGTGGTTTATCTTATTATTTTTTTTTAGTTGTTATATCAGCCAAGTTGTGCTTTATAAATTAATTATTTATTTACTTATTCACATCCAATGTTCAATATAATCAAGCATTAAAAATTTGAGTATATTCGGTATTATGTTAAACGTGTATTTTTTTCAAAGCCGGTTGTTGCAAACTCCGAGGGACCTGAGGCCTCTCTTTGGGTGGCTCTGGGCATTGTGGCTGAGGCTTTTCTTTAGGTGGCTTTGGGCATTACGGTTGAGCCTATCTTTGGATGGCTCTAGGCATCGCAATTGAGTGACATGTGAAGTGGAAATGACGTTATATCGACAGTAACTGCATTACGCCGTGTGCCAGATTGTGTGGTGCAGCCAAAGAGCTGGCCGGCAGAGGGTCGCTAAAGCAATTAGTATCGGCAAACGGACACTTACACAACCTTAATTATAGGTTTAAACACCACAATAAATCTATAAATGCATTATATTCGAATAATCATCGATTCGGATATTAGCTTTGAGAGTGATCACTTAACTGTTACGCCAAATAGATTTTAATATACAAATTGTGTAGTATAAATTTACGGTGTTACAATTTGATCTAAATCACTGATAATGTATAAAAACATTTTTTTATTTAAAGGTTCGGTTTTTCGTTACAGGAGATACTCCGCTGGGGTGAAGTTAAACAGTCGGTGGAAGCAAGGTGAGGTTGAAGCGAGAGTTCGCTTTGTTATGCAAGGTCGGGGTGTCCCCCTGAATATTTCAGCTTGTTAGTACTTGTTACTCCGCTTCCAGGAAAATTTTGAACTTTGCTCGGGGGGAACTCCCGCATAGATCTTTAATTACATACTCGTATTTGGAAGCTGTCAACTTATCAGCAAGTAGACAGAGGACTGGACAGGCACACCGGTGAACTGGAAACTCCCCCGGGCACGTGGGATACCATCATTGGTTAGTAAAACCACGCATGCAAATGCAAATCGATAATATGTAATGATAGGCTCATTAAAAAAATTTTGAGCAAATAAGTTCATTTTCGTAAATTATAAGCAGAAAAATAAACTTCGTGACTTTTTAAAATAATGAAAATCCCATTTAACATTTTATTGAAGTTTTTTAATAATACTTACAATCAAGTAGATGCCTTTAATTTTTTATTCCGTATGAAATATACCCACACGCACACATAATTATTTAATTTCCTTATGACTAAAAATAAAGAACCACATTCACAATTGGTTCACAGTCGGCTTCGGCTAGAGTCTCCAGATAAAAAAATTAAACGAACTCGCATCGAGTAATTTATATACTTAGTAAAAAAAGGAGCGGTCGCCGTTGCTTGTTCGATAAGAAGCTTCGGCGGAATTGATTAAAAAATATTATAGGTAAAAGAATTAGATAAACTGTAGAAACTAAATATTCACGTTCCTTGAAAATCCATCTTAGCTCTTAAAATTAGTATTATATTTTACACATACAACAATTTTACATGATACATATTCGTACAGCCGTATCTATTGATTGATTTGACTATATGTTATAAAATAAATAAATTCAAAACGAAAGCTCACAAAGCCAAATTTTAGCAGATGTGAATAAATGGCGTTCTCACCACACAGGCGAAACAACCATTCACTAAAATAAGCTCTGTGGATACTCGTTTGAGCTTTTATTTATATCTAACTTAAATATAAATTAGACTTCCGATCGAAACTATCTTCAACCTGAAAATGACTCGGTCGTTTCCTATCCATAAGGTGTACTTTTAATTAGTGAAGTTTTCAGCCAGTCACAAACTAATGGGGCAAAAAGTTGATAAACTGTGATTGCGAAGTCTGATCGAGGTATTTATTTACTGTGCCTACGAAAAAATATAATTACAATTTTAATTATCTAATTAGTTCCTGACGTTATCCTTCCACTCCGAGATTCTCCTAAACGTCAGGCGGGAGACTAATATCAGTTTGGGATTCGCCTATTAGAAAGAAGATCGAACCAGTGAACTCGAGGATTAACAAACTTAGAAGTTTTAATGCTCATTATTTTCAAATAAGTAGTGTAGTCGTTAATCCTCGTTTGCAGATAGTTAGTTGTGGGGTTAAATGGAGGATACAACGATAGCTGTAGTTATTGATTAGCACAACTCTCGTAGTTAATTAGATTGGTCAAATATACAAGTAATGGTAAACATTCATGATGTTGATCAAAAAAGATATTCTATCATATGTGAAAGGGGAAAACATAATAGTCCGACATTGTAGAATCATTAATCAAAAGATAAACCATTTTTAGAAATTACTCATATGTAATAGTCATCATTCTAATCTATTTTCACATTATACTCAGGGTGTAAAATACAATAATTTCAACATATTTTTAATTTTATATTATAGCGAGCAACATTCACGTGTAAAATCTACTCGAGTAGAAAAATCACGTTTCCCATAAACAATAAATATCATATAAAAATATTTATTAAAATAATATGTTACGTAAATATTTATTAAATCGATGGTCAAAACCATCATCTAGCATTCTGTAAAACAAACCTGGTTTTCCCTGTTTCAGGATGTTAGGCTTTTCATCTCAACCCAGAAGCGATGTTTCAATGTCGAAAGAGCGTCCTGTCTCCTGGGATTCAACTTCTATACAAAAGTTCCTGAATAGATAATTATACAAAAAAATGCTGTAGGTTGAGAAACCTTCAAAGTTAACACAAAACGAAGTTTCTATATGAAAATTAGTTGCAACAGTCTCCGAGGAGAGATGTGGTACAAAATTCACATAACATGGATTATATTGCTCGTTGGAAATTGTAAAGTTCCATCGTCTCTCAAGTGTGTTTGTAGATTTGCGTTTTTCATTTACTGAAAAGGGAAACTTTTCTGTGGATTCATATTATATATAAACTATTTTCTTTTAACGTTTGTATTCCAAGTAAAAAATAAACAATAACAATTGTATCACAATTTTATTTGTGACCTTTTTATGTGAACACCCAATTTCGAAGCCACAAAATATCTTTACATATCGAAATACTTGTGTATTTACACTTTTCTTTTTGATCGTTTATTGCATTTTATAGATGTGTTTTAAATTATTTTTTTCTACACAATGTTCAATTTATGTAAATTATGCAAATTAATTGCTGGCTTAACAACCATACAGCCCTTTAATGTGATTCACGCAAGTAACAGATAATATATTCCGGTCACGTCAAAGCCTGGCTACTAAATTTGTAAAACTAATCGCCTATGGGGCACGTTTCCTCGTCGAACCTTAAAACAAAGTAAAGAGCATCTGATATTAATCACACTATCGGAAAAAATATATACATTCCATCCATACATATTAGTAAATACCATAGAAATAACTAAACGTATAATGTATTGTGCACACAGTACCCTCGTGAAACGACGATGTAATTTTTTTTTTCAGGTAGGCTTAAAACTACATTTCATGATTATCACACCATGATTATAATACAGTTATTTTCACTTGTCGTTTTGTGTGTGCATAAAACACATTTTAAACCATCAATATGCTTGGAGACGTTTTATGTTAAATAAAATTACAAATGGATTGCATCTTTACATCCAAATGAATCACTTCAACTGAAAATTAATTCGATAAATTGGCTTTGGGCTTATTTTGAAGTCTTCGTTTTAATTCAGCCTTGCAAAGGTATTCTCAAACTGGCACCCACCAAAACGTACTTCATACTTAAATGTACTTATTATTACTCGACTTTTTGGAAAGCAATTACTAGCGCAATCACAATCATGGCAGAGATCATATTCTATAGCTTGTCCCCTTCTAGACTCATTACGTGACGAGCTATCTGACACTATACGTACGCTACCCAATACGACTCCCCGTTGATTGGACCATTATGCCACACTAGTTTCATTGATCTCACCTGCATCTTTATACCTTCCACAAATTACCAAACGGATATTATTAAAACCTCTGACTTATTGGGTTGATAGGCTTGCTTCGTTTATTAAGTTACTATACGCGTTTGTATTTACTGTGTCTGAAAGCGAATGAATCATTTTTTATGATAAATATAATATAGTTGACCGACACTTCAACTTCGATATTCCATGTGATGATTTGTGAAACACTCCAGTCAGTCGATCGGAAATTTCAGCCGCTCTCAAATTATGGGAATCCAATGTTGAGTGCGAAATAATTACTGAGGCTTATGAATTTAATTGTGCGATTTTGTCAAGAATCAGCTATCAATCAAACACGAATTGATAGTAAATTTTAAAGGGAATTAAATTGAAACATTTATTAAGTATCACTGCAAAGGCATAGGTTCTGAAAGGCGGGCTAAAGAAAGCAATAAATAATTAATTAGCTGTCGAATAGATCACATCAAACTATTGATTAAAGTATATTTTTAAAGTTACATTATGGTAACTAAATATCAGACAGTTTGATGTATTTGACAGCTTGTCAACTTTACTTCGGGGGTGTGTCAAATCACAATTAAATTGAGTTTTAATAAAAGCCATATATGAAATGAGTTATTTTTCCTAAAAGTTTTTTTTATAATCTTAAAATCAAATATATAAGACAACACGGCCAAAGAGCCAAATAACAAATATCTAAAAAAGACTAGATTCAATCATTTCGATGATCCAGATAGAATCACAATCTGAAGATATTAAAAAACAATTATTTGATTTTGGACTATCAAAATCTCAACTGAGACTTGGTCAAGTCGTTTTATTTAATTTGAAGAAAATGCATCAATAATCATTTTAATTTTTATATACATATAGTCTACACAGACTCAATGACAAAAATAAATTAACACATGTACGCTATCACACCTTCTAAGTCCCACAACCTGCAAGCAAGATCAAGGAATCGTCTTATACTATATTGTAAGCATAGTCTTTAAAACTATTGTAAATGTAATGTGAATCTTTGAATTAAAAATAGATATGAATATAAAACACGGCTTAATCGCAAAACTATATCATATAATCGTATGATGTATGTGCAGCATACCGATGCTTAATTATTATTATTTAGACGGTGAGTAATTACTGTGTTCCGATGTTCCGTTCCTGGTGCCGTGTTCTCACACGAGAACACGGCAGAAAATTCCAATCGAGCAGAAAAAAGCACCCGCAGGTACACACCTGCGGGTGCTTTTTTCTGCTCGATTGGAATTGACAAACATGCACTCCGCCCCACACACCTCACCTGACGACAATTTAATTAAAACAGTTTTCAAACACGCGCGGCGGCGAGCACGGTGACGAAAAACCAGAGCTGCAATTATAATTAATCATTCAAAGGTAAGTTCATGGATAAAGGCCTCGGTGAATCTAAAGTTCCATACTAATAATTTTTCCAATTCATGGATTACACGATGTAGTCATTATCAAAAGTAGGACATTGCCAAAATAAGGTATACCTTCCAGGTGAAAAGATTTTTTTGGTAATCAACAGAAGTTGACACAGCCAGTATCCTGACTACCTCACCAGTCGTGATTTATTGCTACGATAACACCAATCCTCCGACCGCGAAGAAAAAGTCTGAAATAAATATTAATAAATCAACTGTTTTAATAAGATAAATTTTGTAAGTAAACGATTTTACTTACTTACCCAATACAAGGTGGATAAAAATATTCCTATGTAGTATTAACTTTAAACCACCCTGTAGCTGCGATATTTCCAGATAAGATGAAACAATTAAATTCTTAAGTTTGACTTGTCTTGTCTATTTGCATCTTTAACCCGGAAAATAGTAAAGAGCATGCATAAGACATATTATATATATTTGAATTGACCACTTTTTAATAGTAATACCATATTTTTTAATAGTAAAACTATACTTTCTCAATTTTTTATTACAGATCTATTTTTTTTTACTACTGAAATAGTAAATTTCAAAAACAAATAAATGCGATCAAAATAAAATCATACATTTAATAGATTTTTGTTTCTATCGGTTTGTGATTATTCAATTGTTAATTTCGTTGCAATTAACAACAACCGTTATAACAAATAATATATTTAGAACTTAAAATGTTATATTCTTGGGATATAATTATCTTGTTTAGGAAAAAAAATATATTTCTTCTAGTATTTTTTCTATGATTAGTTCACTTGATTGGATGAATTAGATATTTGCTCGAGTAAATTTTTATTACCGTAGTTGACAAAAATACTGTCACTAAAAATATTTTATTAATTCAATACAAATACAATGATCTATTCGCTCTAAATTATTGGCAATTTTTTTAAAGTAAAAAAATATTTTCATATATAAATATAGCTTTGTCATTCTAAACCAAATAATTAGTAATGTTAGTGTGAATGTAGCTTTATAATAATAAATTTAAAAATTGCATCTCAAAATTGTGTTGTTATTTTTTTCTAAATACTGATTATTTATTATAAAATATATTTTTTTTAATTATCGTATCGCGCAAAGGTTAATGTTTATTTATTTATTATTTATAAGCCGCGGGTGTTTCATGCAAATTATCTATGTTCACTAATTGTCTATGTTCATAAATAATATAACAAAGCGCGTGCATTTATGGACGCCATAAACCAGCTGGGACCCCCACCCGGTGTTTCGGTAGAAAAGCGCTGTTGCCAAATGTCACGTCGCTTCTGTCGGACGGTGTCGAAAAAGTTGTTGATTTCTTGATAAATATGTCCAATACTTCAAAAAAAACCATAAAAATATTTAGATCTCACCCGATTAAAATGCACAAGTGTTAAAACAATGTTATATTACTCTTGCTTTGTTTCACACGTTAGCTGAACCTATGAGAAATAGTTTGAATGCTTTCGTTAAGGAATGCGGCTGGCGATGTTTTCTCGACTGATCCATCGTGTTTGGTGACAGTTGTATTATTTTGATTCGTGTTTTATCGGTTTTCGTGGTGCGATTGAGGTCTCGAGATGAGCAGGTCGGCCGTCTCGGCTACCACCGCCGCGATGGGACTCGTAGGGATTCCGCCGGACAAAACGAAGGAGTTTCAGATGGAGCTGTTGATGGAAAAGTTACGAACGAAGACATCTCAGTACAAATCGCTAGCAGAGACTTCCAAAGCTGTCAGAATGACTATGCTGGTTCGTATTTCTACAATATATAAATATACGCGTTAATTAGTAATCATGAAAATTGCACATTTATTTATTTGCAATTTACTTACACAATTTACAACATGCACAGCAAAACGTAAAATACCTCTAAATTAGTTTGTCAAAATAGCCATAATTTATCAATACTTGTTAATTTATTTTTAAGTGCTGCTTCCTTTTAAAATTAAATTGTATTCTTGTTTCAATTAGTACATGCGTGAGTTCATTTATAAATTAAGACTGTAATAAACATTGTAGGAAATCATTTAACTAGGCCAAGTACTCAAAGTGGTTATAAAACCGTATTTGAAATACAATACTTGGCACAAATCTCAATATCAATGTAGAATGGAGATTAATATGTTTTTTTTTAATTGAGTATTGCACAACTGCTGTTATATTGTTTTTTTTTACAGGACAAACGATGGGCTCTGGACGGAGCAGACAAAGCTATTCTACAGAAATGTCTAGACAGTCTTCAACACTGCATCAAGGTGTGCTCACTCCAAAGCTTAGTGGAAAGACTGGAATGTCTATCTCGACAACTAGGGTATCTATTAATTATATTATTTACTTGACCTCTTACCACACTGTTCACATTACATTAAGCCATGAGAATTCCAAGTGCATTTATTGAACTACAATTAATCATGCAAACCTTTTGGTGCTTGTAGTTTACAGTACATATTTATCAAGTGTGAAATTAGTAATATTTTAATATAAACGATGCATTTTATATTAAACGTTAAACAAAGCTTTTAAATAAACAATGGCTTTATTTAAAACGTGATCACATAATAGCATTATCGCAATAAATCCATTTTATTACTCTATGCTTTATTATTTTTTCAGTAGAGTCTTTCAGTAAACTTCCACTTATTCTACAACGTTGATATTTTTTATTCATTCAATAAAATTAAAATTATGTTTGCATTTCAAAAACTAAGAATGTCAGCTCTTGCCATGCTAGAGGTTTTGAACTTATTTAATGTCCTGAACATCTGTTTATAGCATCTAAATCTGCAAGCATTAGACTATGTGCATCCATATATTTTGTCAAACATAAGAGAATACAAATTTCAATCATCTTAAGACTACATTCGCCAAAACATGCACACCTTTTTTTAAATGTATTATTTTACTGAATTACGTAAAATCAAAACAAACATTTTTTAGTCTAAAGCCTATAGGATCTACCATCTATTTTGTACTTTATTGTTTTTTTTTTTTTTTTTCAGGTTGAAATTTATGGTTGGAGCGTCAGGAGTGGATCTTTTTATTTCGTCTGATATGTTCTATTTAGAAATTCTACTTGAATCAAGTGGAGCTGTCAAAGATGTCAAAATACACCATGAAGGAAAGGTAATAAAAATTTCACTTATCACACAGTAAAAACTAAATTGTCTATCAGAGATTGAAACTGAGGTGTGACAGAAGCTCTAATAAATAGACATTAAATTATTCCAGTAATTAACTATGTTTACTGTACTATCTTACAATGTTTATTAACACAAACGTGATATATTTTTCACAACAGTGGAATGACGTACAAAAATTATATAACAATCACAATCCAATGTAGTGCTTACAAAGTGTACACCTATTTTGCAAATATCAATATTTTCCTAGATAAATAACTGAGTTACTATTGTACTATTCATAGAAATGAATAGTTAAATAATAACTCGGGGTATCTATCTAGGAGAATATAACCCATTTGGTTTACTCTCTAAATGTTTTAATTCTATTCAATTTCAGGTAGAGCAACAATCGTGTGAAGAGCTAGTGTCTTGCATCAGTCGAGGTGACTTTGCCGACTTCACAGCCCAGCTGGAAGGGCTAACTTCAGTGTACCAGCTCAACGCCGAAAAAAAGATGAAGTGTAAAGCTTTCTGTGCACTATCAGCTCTGGAGACGGATCTAGCTACGCTAGCCACGCTGCAACCAACCCCTAAAGACGTATGGGCACATGTGCACAAGAGTCCCATTGGACTTGTGCAGAAGAGACGAGGAGGTTAGATTATTAATTTAATGGTGACAAAACTTTCAAATCTGATGAACAGTATTCTGGTGTTTACTTTGACTTTTTTCATTTTAATTTTTTCAATATTGGCAAATAAAATAAAATAATTAAAACGGAATATTAAATAGTAAGAAACCAATGCTAAAATATCTTAAGCAATTAAGACTGCAAATTTTTGTTTTTTAATACTATTTTTCATTGACATTAATGTCAGATAATGATACAAGTCATTTACAAACTGTTCAGGCTTTGTTATGTTATAACTACAACTTGATTCAATAGTAAGTTTATAACAATCTATTCAATGTGGTTGACTTTCTATTTTCAGGTCATGCGATGCGCCTCACCTACTTCATATCTCCGTATGAAGTGGCCCGCTGTCCTGATGGAATCCTGGCCTCAGAGTCTCTGGCCCCGGGAGTGGGACTGTCAGCTCAGGTGCTTGTGGAATCTTCCGCTGCCCACAAGCTGCAACTGGCTCCTATTGTGAACTTGTCTTCCAGAAATTCTCCAAATGGGTAAATATTTTTATAAAATTAATTATTTATTTATGACATTGAAAGTATATACTATAGTATTGTTAAACTATTTTTTTGTTTATGTTTCCAGTAAGGTAAATTTAATGGATAAGTGTGGCAATTTTAATACATTTTCTATTTCAAATAAATAAAGTTTTAATAAAATTTGTCAATAAAGTATTTCATATCATAACTTTGACTCATAATTTTGATTGTTAGTCAAAGTAAACAATATATGCAGGGGCCATTTTTAAATTTCAATAAGTATATGGTATTTTACATGTGTAAAACATTTTTATTTTCATTTCTTTTATGTTTTACCCACAGAGTTCCAACGTATGCACCCCTGACTGTCTTGAATAGTGCTACTCTGCCCGCCCGCTTTATCTTGAAGCTCTCTGAGCCGATGGCTGTCTGCGGGTCCCTCCTGCGCATGATGGACTCTGAAGATGAGGAGCCGGAGCCGCCTCCGGGGCCTTTAGAACCCTTGCTGGCTCTTGTCGCCAAGCACTCTACCACGGCCACTATCAATCCCAGTAAAGGCATGTTTGTGGTGAGTACAAAACTTAATGACATTTAGACTACTTAATGATTTATTGACTACTTAAGTTCTTTGGGTACAAACTTCAAGAAAGGTATTATTATGTTAGTCTCAACTGGCAAATATAATTAAAAATAAGTGCATTAAAAAATGTCTGTGATGTCTTTAATTGATTGCCAAAATTCCTGTACTTAAACTTGAATAACAAAATAAAGGTTTGATATTAGCTATCAATAAGAAAAATTTCCTAATTGTTGACAGAAACTGCTACTTCAAATGTCTACTTATAATTCCATTACAATATATCCACTGATATCTTCACAGAAGAAAGCTAGCATCACACACATGTAGGTAGTTGTATAATATTTATGAATCTCATTTCCAGACCCTTCCTGACCAGAACCAGTGCTACTTTCTCACAGAATCTCGAGGCCTGGAGGGCTGCATGGTGGACAGTGTTCCCTTCACTCACCCATGCCAGGTCCCCTCCCTGGTAGGCAAACTGCGCCAGCAAGCTCTCTTCAATGCACTCATCGCCAGCTGTGTCAGACCCAACAGTAAACAAGGTACAACTGCACGATGACCCCTTTTCCACTTTCAAAGATAAATCTCTAGTCTTTCAGACCAAATTTAATTCACCAACTCAAATTTGTTTAAAAAAAAAACTTTAGTTTAGTTTCCAAAAATGGTTAATTTAATTAATTTTACACTATTTTTCTTAAGTATAATATGTTATTTATTGTTAGGCTTAGTTTATTATCAAATAAATACAACTACTTAGTAAGATTTTGAACTTACTGCATGCCACTTTTCACAATTGCCAACAACCCATTTACAGATGTAGAGTCATCAGTAATGGTGGAAGTGTCCGCACTGTCCTGGCAGCACATCAGCATATCACTAGAGCAGCCAGGTGATGGTGGAATGGCCGCTCTGGAGCTGGAACTCCCTGAGGGTACTGCGCCGCGCGTTTCGTTGCATGCATCGCGAGCCCCGCAGCCAGACGAGCGATTAGCACGCGTGCTGTCGAGGACCCTATCCCTGCCGCTCACGGTGAGGGCCCTGCTAGCTCGGTGGGAAGTGGCCCGGCCGGGTTTTAGCTCAGGCGCCGCGGACCTGGACCCCGGGGGGGCGGCGCCTAAGGAACAGCGGTACCCTCATCAGGGTGAGTTCTTATAATACATTTACATTTGTTTAATTCAATTTTACTCAAATATCCAACTAGGTTTATATAATAGTATTACTAAAGTGTGTTAATATTTGAGAGTGTACACTTTCATCATAAGACAAACACATTCATTTTCAAATGAACATATATTATTACAAGTATTTTATACAATACTTAAATAGCCTTTTATATATTTAGCAAATTGTAACAATAACATGTTCCATTAATGTATACAATGCATACATGTTCAATGATAAAATATTTAATATATTACAAAGTGTTTTTAAACATCTGTTATAATTTTATTTAGTCTAATATTGTTTACATAATTTTCAGGGAATTTTTTAAGTGATTCACAGCAGAATCTCCCTTTTGGGAATTTACCACTCGGAAATCAGGATAATAATTTGGCATCGATGATGGGAAACGGTAATGGCCTCGGATTGCAGAACTCCCAAGTGCCCCTTCAGACCCTCATGCTGCCGCACCAGCAACCCCCCGATGAAAAAAAAACAAAGAAACGAAAATCCGACAACGACTCTGACAAATGGAGCAACAAAAAGAATAAACCGCAAGTCCTCTGTGAGGTTCTGCTGGAGAGTTCGTCTAGCTCCGATGAATCTATGGAGGAATCCGATATGGAAGAAACTCAAGCACAGTCCAACTCCTCAAATGAAGAAGACGATGAACCGATAGTCTCTCCAACCTCCCAGCCGGGGTTTGTATCTGATCTGGAGCTTTCCGGACTCGATCCTGCTGAACTGCTGATCGGGGGCTCTTCAAACGACAACAGAACTAGCTGCTCAGAATTTGAAAATTCGGGGGACGGAGAACTGAATGATCTTCAAGATATGGACGATATCATAAGGTCAGTGACTAGATGAATGTTCTCAATGTGTTGATCGCTTGCACTAATCATTATTATCCATTTCAACCAACACACAGCATAACAAGAGCATACACTAATTATGTTGAAAAACTAATGGTACACGTACAAATCATACATTTATGTATATACTTTTTTCTGTTTTATTGCTTCATTTCTAAATTGTTTTTTCTACTTTGCATCTTGCATTTAAAATCTAATCCCTTTTTTATTTTTATTTAACATCCCTTTAAAACTCACACAGAAAATATTTTAAACAGAATTTGGAGGGCGACCAATGTTGCCACCCTGAGGATGACCATAGGTTCCTCATAGAGGCTCTGGGAAGCATGGAGACCCGGCTGGTCCGGTCCAGAGCCGCAGGTTGACAGGTTGTCGCCCTATTTCAGAACCCGCCTCGACGAGACCATAATATGGATAACTTTTATTTTATTTTCTTTTCTACGAATCCAAAGCTTGCAACTGTTTGACTTGGTGAAACTGGCTGCAGACTTGTCCATATTCATACATTTTGCATGCACCACACATAACATTGTACTTGAATATTAAATATTACATGCATGTTTATTAAAAATTTGATTTGAATCATCCGTTAACCTCGTAAATTATTCACTCCTTACTATCAATCTATTGTCTCCCATTAAGTGTATACCAATAAAACCTCTGTATTTTTCAACAGCTAAATAATAGTTTAGTTAAAACTTGTACACCTCAAGGTGACCTCAAAACACTTTTTAATTTACTATAGAAAAACATTTTGATTTCCAGGTCTGCAAATACTCCTTCCAAATCTGAATCAAAGAAACACAAGCAGAAAAACAGAAACAGTAGCAAGCTCAGTGCTTCATCCCTGCTGATGGACTTCGCTGAGGGATCTGCCCACACCACTTCAGCCATCAGCATCACTCCTGTGTTGCCATCGCAGCCGGCCGCTTTTTCCTCTGTTCGATCCAACACCTGCTTAGACAGGAGGCCAGGAATTGAAATCATCCCCATACCCACAAGCCCGCAGACTTCTTTACCCAGCTCAATAACCATCACCCCTATTACATCATCACAAGCTAAATCCATGGATGAACGGCATCGGACCGATCGAAAATCCAGTTCTAGTAAATCTTCACGGAGTAGTAGTAGTGATAGGAGCAAAGAGAAGAAGAAAAAGAAACGAAGAGAAGATTCAATGGGTCCCCCAGAAAAACTTCCTCCCAAACAAGATCCTCTCACAAAGCCGGTATCTGTTAGCATTAAACCCACTGATGGATCTCACTCCCCCCTTTCCATAAGATCATCTTCCCCTAATACGCTGATAAGAAAATTTAGTCCTAGCCCTACTCATGGAAGGTCAGTTTCAATAACGAAGACCACCAGCTCTGGGAGTCCAGGCAGTATCAAGACCATGGGAAAACCCACTGGCTCATCAGGCCACCACGGCAGCCCCAGACACTCTCCCGTACAGTGCAGCCCCAAGCATAACTTAACAGGATACTCCAGTCCAAAAAACCATGGGACCTCATCTCCCAAGCACAGCTCCAGTTCAGGCAGTGCAGGGAAACCTAGTATGTCCACTCTCAAGTCGGCTGCTAGCGGGTCACCTTCGGGAAAGTCAGGCAGCAGCAGCTATGAGCTATCGAAGTTAACAAAGTCAGCAAAAGAAGGCTCTTCAAGCTCATCAAGCTCGAGAGAAAAAGAGAGAAAATCTGGGAGCCTTTATAATAGCTCTGGTAGCAGTAGTCCTAAGTTGAAGTCATCCAGTGTTAAACTAAAGCAATTGGACCTGTCAGCTGCTATGGGAGACGTTCAAGTGACTTCTACAGTTGGAGATAGCTTAGTATCGCCAGGACTCGACCTCAGTAAATCTGCTACGTCCAATCAACTCAGAAATAGAAAAGGTTCCTTGAGTGCAGTGATTGATAAACTAAAATCTGCTCAGCATTGTGGTTCTGAAAACGAAGCTGTTGTTTCAAAATCTTCATCTTCTACTAGTAGCAATAAAGACCGCACCAGCACTGGCTCCAGCAAGACTAGTGACTCAAAAGCTACAGGCACTGGCAGCTCAAAATTAAGTGATAGCAAAAATCAGGAATACATGGTGAAACCTAGCTCTGATGGTATAAAACTGACCATAAACAAAACTAGGACTAAGGATTCCAATTCCAGTTCAGGAGGATCCAAATCATCATCAGGTTTCAGTAGTAGCTCTAATTCAGGCTCGGGAAACTCTACATCCACTGTCAAGCAATCTTCGACTGTCCCTCAATCTACAGCGAATACTGGATCACCGAAAACTCATACTGGGCTCAAACCGGGAGTCATCAGTGGTCCGGCATCAAAAAAGCCTCAAGTTCTACAATCATCTAAAGCTGGAAATCTTTCCAATTCTACTGGTCAGTCGAGCACCTCATCCGGTAGTCCTGGTCTGAGCAATCCTAAAACGAGCTCTGGTTATTCTAGTGTATCTGGTAGCAGTTCCAAAGTGCCCTTCACGAAGTCTAGTTCTAGCTCAAGCTTGTCAAGTTCTACTGTGCCTAAGTCGTCTTCTAAAACGTCCACTGGCTCTCCCAAGATGTCCAGCTCAGCTACCGATCTTTCTAAGCTTGGAAGGGATAGAGAACGGGAAAGAGAAAAATCCAGGGCCAGTAAAAGTAGCTCTATGTCAGGTAGCAGTAGTGATAAATCTATATTCTCCAGTAGCAAAAGCAACGAGAGGCGTGCCAGTCCTGCACCGCGCGATGAAGTCGATGGAGAGAGAGCATTCAAAATGCTATCACAACACAAGGACCAGAGCTTTATTGTTGAAGGCCTCATGAAGTCCCTCGATACCAGTAAATACCAAATTCCAAAGCTTTCTGCTAGAATACCTTCAGATGATCCCAGCAAAGCCAAAAACACATCCAGTAGCGAAAAAACAAGCACAGCAGTCAGTCAACCTGATATCTCCAGCCACAGTAGCAGGAGTTCGCTCAATGAATCTCCAAAACTAATGGATTTCATGGGAAGGCAGGATCTTTTGGGATCTAAACACTTATTTCAGCATATCTCGAGCGCCAAACTGTCTGACCAGAAATCCCAACCGGCCACAGTATCGACGGCAAAGCCAATTGTTAGTTCAACAAGCCCAAAGATGCAATCTAACCCGATGCCACTTCTCACTAGCACAAAATCTACAGATTCCATGGACATCAATTTACAGCCGACAAATTTTTCATTCAGTGGGCTGTCAAAATCTCAGTCTGACAGCTCTAAAGATACCAAATTAGAAATGAAACCACTGGATATTAGCAACAGAAATATGAGTCACTCTGGATCGGGAAACTCGCGAGACGAGTTAATTTCAGGGCCCAAGATGGAGTACCCTAAACCTTATCCTGCAATTTCTGTTTGCACCGCTGAGACAATAAACCAATCCATCACCAAGCAGCTCGAGTCGCACACCAACAAAGCCTTCACAGCTCCCCAAATCAAGAATTCAGACGAAGCGTCAAGGAAGCTCATGTCATTGACATCGGAGCTCGGTATGAAGCCACCGGCATCACTCACCACCAAATCCACCACTTCTCAAGAAGCAGCAGAGATGCTACTAGACTTCTCGTCTTCGTCCGGTTCCAAAACAAACAGTGATCTGAAAAGCAAACTGAGCGCTGTGGCCGGAATGAGAAGACACACACCTCCACTGGCTCCACTCCCGCAAGCACCTTCTCTGTCAGTTCATATAGTAAAGTCACCGGCGCCGTCTCCTCTCATCATCCCTTCCCCGCACTCGAACTCTCCGTGCATAACTGATGATGAGTTAATGGACGAGGCGGTTGTTGGGCCGGGTAAATGAAAATTAGTTTCCTGTAAGCTTTTCATCTTCACGGGAGCTCACTCTCCTCTGTCTAACGGCATATGGATAAATAACATTCACATGTCACTTGTAAGGTACATAGAATACTATTTAATTTCTTTAAACCCCGGTCATTCAGTATTTACAGATTCAATATAATTTTCTGTTGCCTCTAGGATTATCAAAAGATCGGATTGTGAAGGCGTTTGATTAATGTGATTGAACGAATTTATAGAATAGAAGTTTGTATGGACGATAAAATTATGGTAATGTTTTGACTGACACCTTTATAGAAACTGTTCGGAATGCTGAATCTCCGTCCGTAGAGTAGCTACAGAATCACCAGTATACGGGAAGAAATTCCCATTTTTTAGCTTTTATTAACACATTATCGGACACGGAGCGGTAAGCTGTCAACATCAGTTCTAAACCTGAGATGTATAGTATGTATAAAGGTATATCTTTAGTTATCTATAATAAAATATGAATTATATTTCTCTGAAATTGATTTTGATGTAATAAAACACAACCTATACCTGTAGACATAATTGAAACTGCATTAGAGCTAGAGGTGTCTTTCAAAATATAGGCATTTTAAAGCTCAAATCCACTCTCAAATTAGTCTATTTTAATTTTGACGTTTCGTATCATTGTAAATTTTAATTTTGTAGGTATAAAGATGGTGTAACCATATTGCTATTTCATTATCTTAAATTATGGTTTACTTTTTAAAAATTATCGAAAAATTAACCTCTAGTAGGTTCACTCTTGTTACTTGTAAACCCATCATATTCTCTGCTTAATAAGTTATAAGTGTCTGAAATATTATTCACCTTTTATGTTTTATACAAATTACCAATCTTTGGAAACTGAACAGAACTGAAATAAAACTTACCACATTATACAAGATGGCTATAAATCAAATCGATAGAAAGTACAGCATATCTTAAAAACGTTAAAGAACTAGTCTATTCCATTTGATATTATATCAACGTCAGGAAAGGGGAACGACTGAACCGCCATAAGATCAATTCTAGAGTAGTAAACTTTAAAGAAGATATTATCTTTTGTTGCAATGTGGCCTATATATGTTGCGTTGTATAACGTACCTTTATAGAAATTGCCACAGCAAATTCACCAATGTGAATGGCTTCTATATTCTTAAAACACAAAACAGCAAACATCATTTTCTTTTATCAAATGACAGTAATATTTTCATTAAAAACACATGTCATAAATATTATAATATGTAAAAAAAACTATGTATCAAAGGATTGTATAAAATGTTATGATCATATTTAGTTGTATATAAATTATTTTTTCAATTATCTATCTAGGAAAATAAGAGTATTATAATGAATACCTCTTCTACATCAAGCTTTTAGTTACCTTTATTGAATTTGTAGGATGTGAAGATATTTCTCTCCGTCTTGCTTGTTCAATATGTCATGTGTGGAAGTGCAAACAAATTATTGATTAAACGCAAAGTCGTAAAGACATTTAAAAAGTACAAAGAAATTAACCGCGGGTTAGTTAACGTCAATAATTTTTGAAGATAAGTAATTTTTACCACTTCAGATATTCTCAAAAGGGTCCAAATTGCTAAAAAAAAAAAAAATACCAACATTTGTACACTAGCTCTGATTTTCAATCAAATAAAACGAATTTTTGTCAGCAGTCGATATGCAATTCTGTGTTCTTGTTGTAAATAGTTCTCGTAATCTATCAAATTATTTTTAAAAAATACTGTGAACGTCATATTACAAGAAGTTGTTAAGATGCCTGACTCGGCAGAAAGTCTACAAGTTCCAACTTAAGATTGTGTATGAGTAAACCTTAAAGCAGTTTTCAATTTCATTTTTTTAGTTTCAGAAAAACTGAAAAGCAAGAGCACAGATTTGCGTTAATTATAATTTGCCATTGAACAGTAAAATTGCAGTTATGTCTATTTGATCCGTTATTTTACTAATTGGCAATTAACTGCAATGCTACTAACAAAGTAGTGAAAATGTAGCTTTAAAAATAACAAGCTTATCTCCAGCTAGGTTTATCATTTCTACAAATATAACTATTTTGTGAATAATATGTACATATAAACAAAAGAATAATTATTTTCATTGTTCGTAAACATAGGGTATAAAATTATGGCATAAAGTATTATTGATTTTTTGCTCAATCATATTGTGCAAGTATGTTTTATACAATACAAGACTTGTGATTGTTGCCTTTCTCGACTTTGGGATATTAGGATGCTTAAGTTCCAATGTCGGGACAATCATATCTAAAACAATACTGTATTCGTTGTAAATTTTAACTTAAGTCCTTAATTTATATAAACCATAGAGTCATCCGCAGCTCTTCTGACTAGGTGCTTGCAGTTCGGGCTCCGAATGTCGGGACTCGTTCTTTATAAATGTAACCTTGAGCACGAGAGTTATATGCTATTAATATATTATGTAAAATATAAAACAAAGGTCTTATTAGTTGAATGGTGTTGAAATGTGGAAGATAAAAGAGTACCTTTAATACTATGAAATAAATGATTTTTTTATTATGTTGTGTTTCATTTATTGATTTACTCCAAGTGAAAAACTATTGAAATGAGTGGTACTAATTTTTTCATATCGCTTATGAAGAAATAATACAGATTATTGCTGTTTTTCGAAATATAGTAATCCAGCATTTTTAAGATACATCATTTTATTAAAAAAAACTAAGCCTTTTATATATATTTTTACCAAAAAACTAGACAGGGCCTCAAATCGTTATCACCTCAAGGGTCATCGACCCAGTGAAATATTAAATAAAATTACTTTTATCAATATCGTGAAATTACTGACGATGCGGTAAACCCTTTTTCGTATTGAACGTTTAAATATTTTAAAAAAACTCAAACAATATCTATAATTTTTTGTGATAACCCAGTGTCGTCATTTCGAGTACTTAATACATTGCGATTCTACAACTATGTATATCTATTTATGATTAGTCAATCAGATGCGTATTTATTACCCATTACGGGTTTATTATATTATTACTAATATGATTAGGCACATTAGTTCATATATAGAAGATGATTTTTAAAGAAACTCTCAAGAAAAATATCATCGTGATTTGTGCGGGATCACGATGATATTTGTCTGAGAGTTTCTTTAAAAATCATCTTCTATATATGAACTGATGTGCCTAATCATATTAGTAATTCTACAACTACGTATCTCACGATCGGAACAACTCGAAGCGGATCGTTTCGTTAGTGATAATCCCTCGCATTGCTGCATTTCTATTTTTACAGCGCGAATGCGGCTCGCGTGTCCGTGCGGCATACAAAGAGGACGCCTATCAATGTTTTGCATTGCGCTCGACTAGGCCGTCATGCGCGGAAGCCGAAACGTACCAAAAGTGCACGTCGCGGCTCATGGGCGCAACGCAGCGCCCGAGGCAGCCCTGACCCAACATCGAACCCCTACATTTCACTAAAAAACACCGCCAGCGCGAGCACACGACGACAATAATCCAGAGTAACGATCCAAAACATCGAAACGTCATATTTTTCCGCGTAATTATCGCGCCAGATATCAGCTGAGCGACCGGCGTGAAGCTGTCAGAGCTGCGATCATTGCAAATTTGTCAAAATGTCATCGAAACCGCAAACGTCATGCGTTTTTTAAATTATTGCGGGAAGCTGTGCTTTATTTTCTATCGCTCGACAGTTATTGCTGCAAACTGGTGAATATATAAGCCCTCGGCCATGGCTTCGACCATGCAGCTAGAGTTTACGCAAGCGATGACGGATTTCAAGACGATGTTTCCCGATATGGATGACGATGTTATAGAAGCGGTTCTGCGCGCTAATCAGGGGGCCGTGGACGCCACCATCGATCAGCTGCTGACGATGAGCACTGACAATCAAAACGAAAGGCTGAGGCAAGAGATCGAGCAGGATGAAACGGGGCAGCCTGTTGTGAAGCGCGCTGTCACGAAATCTAGTCCCAAAACAAAGCCAAAGGAAACGGAGACTACACCCAGGTAATGGAGCATCAATTATGTTTTCTTTGTGTGTTACTTGAGAAATATCGTTCAATCAAAAAAAAGAATCAGTGCAAAACATATGACAATGCAAATAATAAACATTAAACGGATCAATGGATCCAACAAGAGAGATGACATCAATTTTTGCTCAAAAATACAAATAATCTTAATTATATCAATATAATATCATGATAAGCTAGAGTTCTACCCTTTAACACCATTTTCTGATTAAGTGTATCCATTTTGTCATGTCTGTTGTCAAATTTCCATGAATCTTGGCATTATTAATTGTACTTTGCTTTCTAGGTACTTCTCTCCTACGTTTTATTTTATCGAGTGATATAATTTGCAATTACCGAATACCACTTAAAAAATCAATTTAACACTACATATCGTAAAACAGGTTATCATTTACAATTATATTCTTCTTCAACAGTGAAACAACGACAGAGCAAGTTCCAATACACGTGCAACGTGGTTGGACACCTCCCCTCTTAGGCCCCTTGCCGGCGACCTTCCTGCGGCTGCCTGAACCGCCAGATCAACCAGACTTAGAAGATGCACGGATCGCCCTGTTTCTCCAGAATGAGGAATTCATGGCTGAGTTACGCTGGAATCAGGATTTTCTGCGAGCGCTTGATAAAGAGCAGGGCAAAAATGACAAGAAAGGACCTGATGAGGAAGCTGACTTCAGAGATCGATTGAGAAATATGGGAAAATGTAAGTAGCAGATTTTAATTTTAAAAGATCAAACTCTCTTGATCGAAAATTTGTCAGTTTAATCTTTAATACATAAGATTCACAGTTGTTTCAGTTTTATCATGTATAGTTTTGTTCAGTATTGCATTTCAGTAAAATCTGATCAATTAAAAAAAATACTGTCGGTAGTACAGACAATCATAAGAAAACCCATTCTTATGGTTCACGTAAAATAATAACTAAGTTAATAGAAGTGTTTATTAATAGAACTTAAATAACTATTTCTCAAAAATTTGCTTTGTTGAGACAGTATGAAGCTAATTTAGTAAAAATGTTATCATAATTTTTCAGTATCGCGCAAGAAATTTTCACAACTCAGTAGAGTATTTACATGGCAAGGAAGTAAGCGCAACAATACCAACGGAGCCGGTGGTCTCCTCCAAGAAGATCCCAGTGACGAAGAGGACCGAGCTCCGAGTTCCAACGGGAATACGAGCACACACAAGTAACCTCACCACCATTGCCTGACATATCTACAGTCTTCTGAAATTATATCTAGAGATATTTACAGCGTGCTGACCTGACAATTATTTAAACAGAACTTCAAAAATACTTTCATTTCTAGCTATAAGTGAGCCTGTAAATGTAAGGTTGACTGCACACCGAAGACACTATCAATAATTATGGCATCAATGAAAAAATTATTATTTCATGAGACATAAAAGACATGATTTATCCAAAGTCAGAAAATGGCAATGCCATTAATGCTTAGTACAAAATAAAAACAGATCACCGAGGATGAATACAGAAAAAATCTTTACAAAGTGAACTTTTTTCATATAGATCGAAATGCAATGTTTTTGCTTTAAAAGTTCAAGTGACTGAAAAAACCCCTTTATTTTCAGATTGAAAAATTTGTAACATTTTTTTATAATCACTTTATCTGTGTTGATCCAACTTATGGTTTAGCGGCTAACTGATGTCTCTAATTGTGATCCATCACAGATTGTCGACTTCTCTTCTATACAATCAAAGATGGTTCATTTGTGTAAATTGATATGTGGTTTTGGTGTGCAATTCATCCCAGCATTCGCCTTAAAGACGCTATTAATTAAAAACGCATAAACTGCCCATGCATTTACAATGCGAACAAATTTTTGCAATAAATTAAAGTTACATTAGGCTTGAAGAAGTAGTCTGGCTATGATGAATGTGTGCTATTTCATAATAACAAATGTTTAATTGTGATTTTAAAATACAAAGAAGTGCCGACAACCAGCATAATTACTAGATTACGTGCCTGTAATACAAAATAATGGCCTTTTCTACTTTTATTTAGAAAACTGTGATGCTAGGTGTGCATATGTATTTTTTTTTACTCTTACAATAAGAAACAACCGTTCTTATTAAATTACGTATTTCAACATACAATTTTTTATAAAGGATATGTATAACTTTTTTGTAGTTTATTAATGAAATTATTTGTTGTTTTGTATGTTGAAATATTTTAATTGTTTATTTGCTTACGGTTGGGGTCGTTTTCTCTGCTCATGTGTAGTTTGTTTCCACCTCTTGGATAAATTAATTAAATGCGATGTTGTCATTATGAGTTTGATAATTATATATTTTAAAAATTTAAACATCTAAACCCTCCAGATAGCGAGCGATTTTCTAGAGTCCTATTAAATTAATCTAGATAATTACTTTCTATGATCTGTTAAGTAGAATCTCCCGTATACCATTATATATTTTTATCACTCTAATTTTGTATATGTATTTTAGTGATATCCCTACAGTAGTATTTTTCTATTGTTTTTAGAAAATGTGTAGACTAAGGTTATTTATACAGAAAAATCTTCCGGAGGAAAATATTCAAAGATATCAATGTTATTATTTTCATCAGTGATTTATCGTTGTGCAATTGCAATTTGATTATTAGTTGTAAGAATTTTTGAATTTATATATTAGTGCTTTAAGAAAGGTAGCTCAATACAAAAGGTATTCGCAGGGAACTCGAAGTTAGGTTAAAAGAAGTCGACTAGGCCAAAATGCACAAAAATATGTGCAACACACTCCAAAATAAAAATTCACTAATAAACTATAATCATAGACCGTACAAAAAGAGTAGACGTGTAATATTATCAGCTAAATGTATCAAACACCTGACGTCATGTTTAGTATTGGTAATTTCTCTCTGCCTTTAATTAAACTATCATCCTAAACTTTTTCACACATTGAACAGATTTTGTCAATTTCTAAAAAAAATATTTAAATACAACATTCCTGTAATATTTTATCAAAATTAAATAAATACTAGCGCATGAAATATAATTCCTGGAGCTATACATTGGTGTACTAAATAATACAGCAGCTTATGCTATCAACCACTTGATAATGATCAAATAAACAATATTTGCTCTACTAACGCCGTCTACACTTCTTTGGTACAGTTTATTACCGTGATTTGTAATATATCCGTGGATATTTCATGCATCTTTGCATATTTCTATTAGAAGCTATATAACATTGGTTGGCTTTTTTCATCCCAAGCTGAAAGCCAATGAACGCGGTTGTGGCCGGTCTATGAAAAGAGCTTTTGAATAATTTACATGTTGAGTAGTTTTTGAGAGTAACTTTGTATATTAGTAATATAAGGTTAGTACTGAAATATTTTAATAAGATCTGCGCGTCTTCTTTTCAGTTGTTTTGTCCAGAATCTCAAAGTGCGTGCATACCTTTGTAACTAGTCAAATTGAGCGTTCAAGTCGTTTATGTTAGGTATTTCTTTGTTTATGAAACAATGCCAAAAAAATATTCCATTGTAAACAATTAAGATTTCGTATTAAAAATACAACACCAAAGTAAGTTAAATTGGCAACATTATTATGAATACTAATATAAATATAGTAGCACTTATTTGGGACATAAAAGCAAACAATTCTGATACATCAAACTAAAACACAATCTTTCGCTTATTTTCATTTACTATCTTTTTTATACAGCATGAATTATTTTGCAGATTCTTAGTATTATTATGACAATATTACGCAGTCTTCAACAGCTTTATGTGCCATAATTTATAATAATATTTTCAATCTTCTTACTCATTTAATTTTTTAAAATATTTTTTGGAGGTCATTTTTAGAGACTCTGCATATTTTTTTAACATAACCTTAAATTATATAAATGTATTGATGTTGTGGCATTCTTATTGTTAAGTATTGCGGTTAGTCCAGAACAATTGTTAAATTGTAAATAATAATTGTTGATTATTTTATCAAACTGTTGCATGTCTTATGCCCGGACACAAGCTCTGTGCCTTCAACAAGCGATACTCAATCCTACACATGCAGACCATTGCAAATTTACATTAACTTTATTTTAACGATGGCAACCTTAATGCGGCATAATTTTCAAAACAGCATTAGATTTTTTATTAATTACTTTTATTATTCATTAAATATACTTTTCTCATTACACTGAACCCGCCTTTCGGTAGAAATTCAAAAAAAGCCTTTGGCTAATCTTAATCAGTCAGATCTAGATGGTAATACATTTAAAAAAATACTACTGTACTGTGAAATAATATTTTAACACTCCAGTTTTTTAATTTTAATATTTTACACATAAAATTGATAAAGCTGTGTTGAAAATAAGGTTGCACATCTCCCATCTTACTAAAGTCAAATAAAACCTCTTCAATAAGGATATTGTGAAATTTGTGACTGTGTAGTAAATATATTTGTTCGACAGGTTAGAAAATGTAAGCTGAGATTTGTAAGTCTCGGCAGGGTCGATATCACTTTGTGACATTAATAAGATGGTTTATCATTTTATTTTGGTCCCATTTATTCCGGTAGGAACACTTCAGTGCCTATAAAGTTGAGATTAATTGAATGGTTGGTTTATATTTAACGTTATATTAAGCTGTTGTAACCAAATATACCTAGAATGTTTACATGGACATCGTAAAGAAATTATTATTTTAGATTAATAGATTGAACTGTATTCTAATTTGTATAAATCATAAATGAAGACATTTCATTGTTTTTCCTTCCAAATAAAATTGGCAGTCAAAGACATTGAATTTCCAAAGATTTTGCAGTTAGATGTTTATTTGTAAGACTGTGTTACAAATATCAAAGAAACTTTCTGAATCTTTTCGATTGTCTAGCTTTTATAGACATAATAAATTAGATGTAATTATTACAATACGTGAACTGGACAGGATAGTCAATGACGGAATCTCTCGGAACTTTGCTTTTGATAAAATGTCAATTTAGAGCTAGTCTATACAAAAATAAACAGTATATTTTAATAGTAACTAGCATTTTTTTAACAATGTGCTTAATAAACTTACTAAATTTGATTTGTAAAGATATCATTTTTAATTAAAATAATTTTCATTTATAAAATGTTTGTTTTATTCGAGAATGATTGGGGAGTTGGATGATTTTACCTAATCATACATTTATGTTTATTTAGAAAAAATGTACAACACAGGAGTGTAAGACCTTGCTGCCACTTCATCATTTAAAAACATGATCAGCTCACTATGCTGTAAGGGTTGCGACCACTGCCATGATTCCAGGACAAGAATTTCTAACTAAAATCAGCCCCATTGCAAAAATTAGGAACCCAAGAAGAATGAATTGAGTCTGTGGCCTTATACGACCTGCAGGCCGCCTTCAAAGAATCCTTTCACACATGCAAATTCCACCCTCGCATTCTCTTATCTGCTCCAAACAATCAGTTCTGATTGAGGTCACAAAGACTTTAACCACTATTGAAATCTGACCAGCCCTAAAAGAAACGTCCTATCTGGCACAGCTGATGAAATTACCCAGCGTTATAGTCAGATAGATATTCATCCACTGAAGGAGTACAATTAGACTACCCCAGTCTGGAAAGGGATTGTTAAATAAAGCAAAGATCTTTCAGTTTGTAGCACCAAAATCAACAATGGCTAAAAAATAAAAATTAACGCACTATAATTTTATATTTTATTTATTAATAAAACTCATGAAATTGACATTGATATATTATGTTTACAATATTACACAATTTAAGATATAATTTTCTTAGACATAACATTTTAAGACATTTAGATAGAAAGGAAAAGTTGGGTTTACGAAAATATTTCGAAAACATTTCTAGTTCATGTATGTTTGTGCATTAAAAAAAAAGAGTCTCCACAGTAGAAAATTTTGTTTAAAATTACATCTTAGATAACAAACGGTGTGGACTAAACATGTGCATTTAGTAAAATTACATTGTAACCTAATCACAGAGATATCAATACTAGTCAACTCAAAAATATTGCCCTCTTGTAAACAATCGTAATATTTCTGTACCAAAAATTGTACTTTGATCAAATAAAAGTAAAAGAATAAAAAGCTTCAAAACGACAGCTCAGTTTAGATTTTGTCTTTAGAAAATTCTGGAAGTACCTCCTATGATTTGATAGATACAATAGCTCATGCGATTTACAAATACTCAACGAGTACAAGATGAAATGAAAGAATAAGACATTTTAGTTAATCGTTTTGCTAACTCGAAAATAACGGAGGGAATGTAGTAAGAAAAGCTTGCATACTGAATCATTAGTGCCTTAGAATTATGTACCACCTTCCTACACGCAATGTGAAACCGCTTGTGATCAACTCGCCAACACGCTGATAAGAGTTAATGAATAATTTGCTACCGATGAGCCAAAGTCATGTTAGTAGAGAAATAACTGAAATTACTACATATTCGGATGAACCTAGCAGAGTGAGTTCGTTATCAAGGAACGGCGGTCGACAGTGCGTTAGTAAAAATACAGGATACCACCTCAATATTACATATATATATATAAATATGTAATATTATATATTTATATATAAATATATATATATATATATATATATAGATAAGATACACATTTAAATACAATTAATCTTATGATTGTATTACAAACTACAAAACGACTAAAATCTTATTTAAAAATATATAATTTGAAGTTATAGGAGTTTGACAGAAAACTCTTCATAAATGTCAGTGAATCTGTCAAACTACTCCAAGAGAGCCGCACGGAAGTGTGACGGCTCAAACTGCATAGCTTGGCATTCTTTATCATCTTTGTAACTGTGAATTTTTCTGAAACATAATGCCACTCTGTGTGAATAAGAATTGAACTATTCAGGCTAAGATGCAATGCAAAGATCTTGAAATTTGTGAAAATAAATGTAAAGCCTTTTTAGCATTTTCGGCTCAGTACAGTGCACACTTAATGATTAGCAATTTGTCAAATATCAGATGATGTAAAATTGATAACAGCCATCGATTCACAAATTCGCATCAGGACAGAAACCAAACAGCTAATTCTAACATTAAACACTAGATGACGCAAAAAAAGTGGCATTGTTTTTTAATTTCGAAAATTGTAAATAGTATGTTGCGATTGACTACCAAATTCGGATCCAAAAATGGAATATGTAAATCGTTAAAAGGGTCTCGTCCCGTTTTTCAAATTTCGCCGACAGTTCTTGATCGCACTACTCTAACACGGATGATTATCAATGAACATACAAATATGTACTACTTTTTTTTCACTAACATCGGAAATGAACCATTTTACTTTAACAATCTGAATACAACACACTAGAATATAACCAAAATACTCATGCATGAGCACCAAAACAAACGAGAGACGAAAAAGGAGCACTACGGAGTGATATACGACAAGCGGCATATAAATCTGGCTAGAGACGGACTAATTTTCAATCTCGAGTAGGGGGAAGGACCATCCGGACGAGGATGAGTCAACCGGTAGCGTAACAGACAGCACCGCCGACTCTTCTAATCGTTGAGTTTACCACCGCACTTCAAGAGATTCTTTCATAGGTACGCATCTAATTTTTTCCCAATAGAACAGCAATCACAATAAAAAGTTAACAATTCGCAACATACGAAATTTTTTGATGATTTTTGCATATTCTTCGAGATTAACAAGGGAGCGATGTAGTGCTACATCTAGAAAATCTCGAAAAACATCATAATTTAAGGAAGTAGCTGCAGAGGCTAGACTTGCTGCAGTGGCGGAAGGGGAGTAGGGGCCGCGTGCAGGGCGCTGCTGTTGGCAGGCACGTCTAAGCCCTGGGTGGCGGCCATGGCAGCCAGGTAGGAAGGTGGAGGAGCTTGCTTGAGGGCCTCCTCGTAATCGGGCAGAGCAGCAGCAGGTGCAGGTGCAGGCGGACGAGCGCGGGGGCATGCGGCGCCGTAGGGCATCAGGGAGCGCAGGGCGTGCTGACGCATGGTCAGATACTTGTAGCAGCGCCACACCATGCTGATGCAATATGCCTGGAGATGACAAAAATTATCCACAAAAATTAAAAAGCCACAAACCAAATTTAATTTAGGTTCTATTTTTCAGCATGGGAATTTCTCAATTACGTTTTGTACCAAATGCATATCTTTATGAAACTTCTCAGTAAGATTGACCTTACACAAATTATTTGAGAAATAGTAGACAATTCAAGAACAGAATAGTCAATAAATTAGATTAGTTGTTATCATAATTATAAAACGTATTGAGTTTACAGCAATTTCAATATTTTATAGAATACTTCAATAAAATGAAAAAATACAAAGCTCCATTGTTTGATGGACTGGCTTGTGTTGTCATAGTGTCAAATCTCAATTACCTTAATAAGCATGGCAGAGAGAAAGGCCACAAGCACCAGCAGAGAGAGAGCGGCGGGAGACAGACGCAGCAGCTGCGCGCGCCATGGCACGTGTCGGGATTCAGAGACCACGCGGTGCACTGAGCGCAGGTAGCACAGATAGCCAGTTGCAGTCAACCTGTAAGATTCAAAATAACAAAGAACCTTAACTTTTTATCTCTTATTTCAATTGCATGGATTCAAAAGAGATTTTTAAGATAGTTTTAATTAAATTGGTATCTTTTTGTCAAATTTTGAGTAATATAAATGATATGAAATCATTACTATCAACTGTCAAATAAAGCATAGGGATTTTTTTAGATTTTTTTCTTCTATTTGTATCTTTAAAGCTAATCAGAACTTTATAGAGGCTAAAAGTAATGATCCTTCAAAGATTTATTTGGTGTCTTGTGAGCAATATAGACTCAAATCTTTAATAAATTAAAATATAGAAACAAACTAACGTTGTGATGGCAAAATCGAAAAGCTGCAGGCAGAAGAATGGCAGCAGATGAGCTGGCTTTCCTTTAGCAGCTCCGTAGATCAGCATCATAGTAATAGCCAGAGTACACACCGTAACCAGGGCTCCCATGTCTACATCATCTGGGAGCATAAAGCAACACTACAATAAAGGAGGTGCTTTTAAGCTGACAAGCTTAGAAGATAATAATATTCGGATACAATGTGTGATTTAAAAACACTTTAGATTTCAACTTGAAAATTTCTACAAATTGAAGGAACTATTTTTATAATATGTAAAAAGTTAAAAAAAGTAAAAAATAAACTTACTGAGAAAAACTAGCTGTGTGTTGGGATTTTTTCAGAATTGTCAATAGTGTTTGTTAGCACTTGCCTCAAAAGAATCTCACCACAACTTTTAAAGAAATCCGAAATGTGTTAAATCTAGAGCCATAGCATGATTTTTGATTCACTGTACTTACAAGTCATATAAATTTTTCATATAGTCACTCAACACGTAGATAATTTTCTATGCCAAGTATAAATTATAGAATAACAAAGTACATACATTCCAATCGACCAATTCACTGTCTCAACCTTGTTATTGACAAAGTATAAGTGAACAATATATAACAAGCTGAAACAGTTTGTTAACTATAGTCTAAAAAGGCTATCTAAACATTTATAAACAGTGTTTTGTAAAGCACACATTATGTTTGAGTTGATCGAGTTCAGCCAGTTAATGTAGCATCAGAGAATTATTCAAACACTGCAAGTGTTAACAGAGTACTATGAAACTAACAGCAGTGCCAGAAGTGCGCTGCAGATATTGATGGTATTGGATTTGTGATGATTGGTGAGCCAATCATAAAACCAGCCATAGTTGAAATTATTGAGAACATCGAGTAGAATCATCTGAGATTTAATAGTTAAAAACTCTTGAATTTTGTACTTGACAAAGTAGTGAGTAACTTACGGTAAACAAGTGATGGTTCACGGTGGTGAGTATAGGGGTGAGCAGGCTGGTCAACGTTGCTGAGGGGCGTTGGCAGCAGTGCGGGGGCCTCCTCACCGCCCAAAGTTAGACCATTGCCCTCTCCTTGCAGACGGCGCAGCAGTGTGGGCTCACGAAGGATCATGGCCAGCACTCCGAGTGCTACTATGTGTAGCATCTGAAAAGAATTGAAAAGATAAAAAAAATAAAGTCATATTAGAACATAGTGTTTGTTATTTTTTTTCAAATTTTATTGATATTTTCAGTAACAAGATCTACCAGTAATACAATAAAATAAAAATGTTAAAATAATTTAGCACAATTAGTTTATATGTTTTTGAAAATTGCAGCAATCCAATGGTAATTTAAGAAATAATTTATTCATTTTTGAAACATCTTTATTGGTGCTGTTAACTTTTCATCCATCTATGTAATTCTATTTAATTTATGATTTTATAAGTTATATAAATATCTTCTTGTAGCTAATGTTATTACTGTATTGTCGCAAACTAAAAACTATGAATATATATTCTTTCCAGTGAAGTATTTGAAGCAAAGTTTTCCTTACAAGGTGCCAGACTCCGAGGGCCATGGTGCCGGTGCGCACATGCAGGCAGAAGCAGCAGCGCCATTCCCCGCCGCTCTCCGACCCCAGCTTGGGTCTTAGACGTAACATCCTGCCTCCGACTATGTTCACTGAAACCAAACACAAATATTTACACTACCCAGCCGACTCTCATAGATTAAAATAACTCAGTACAGTAAGTAACATCAATGATCACTTTGTGAAAAGCCAATAAAATTACACACATGTGCACCGATATTAGTGCAGTCATCACTAAATCACTGGCGGGTGTATGATAAACGATTCACATGGTGTGTGATGCAACAAGAGAGGGAAAAACCAACTCAAAAATGAAACATTCTAGCTATGTCACCTTATTTCACTACTTTTGAGTAAATCAGACCTGGTCTAAGGAGCAAAAGCAATCAACATTCAATAATGCCCTCATCTCTCAAATTTCTCTAATAAAATTGTTCAGTAATGAAGAATTGTCACAATTTACTAGTTTTATCTACAATGCATTAGTTTAATTTGTACCAATCCATATATATATATATATATATAATAAGCCAAATGGCTAAATTTATGAAAATATTTTTTTAGTGACCACTTTCATTTTTTAGGGAAGCCCAACCAATTCTATTTCTTGTAAATCTCCTAGCTGTTTGGCTAGTCATATTTGTTGATAATTCACACTATAAGCTATATACACCATTTGTTTTAAAATTAATTTCAATTTGTTTTCATGAATTTGAGGATTTATATTTTTATAACATCCGGATGATAGTATTGTTTATAGAGAAGTACATTTTATATGTGGCCTATGACAATTCTTTGTCACTCAATGCGTTCCAGGCAAGTTGGATAGTTGGTCACCAGTGATAGTAAATGATTATTTCCTGTCATTGAATTCCATATAGCATTATTAACAATATATGAAATCTAATGACATTAATGCCTATTTGAAAAAAGTATAAATCCTACCCAAAATGATGATACTACATCGAAATACTCCAAAATTTGTTATATATACCATGAAAAATATTGATCCCGACCAAATTTTTGTTCGTTTTAGTAAAAAAAAAAAAGAAAATTATAACAGAAATTACACCATACTTGATATATATATGCACAAATATATGGTGATATTTTAAAAAGAAGATAATTTAGATTTGTTGAGCAAGAGTATGATACAAGAGCAAGTGAATTACAATCATTAGAATAAAAAAAATAAAAATTTAGCTAAGGTTATTGGGAATTACTTCTAAAGAAAAAAGGTTTTTGTTCACAGTGCATACAAACGACCGTTTTATCAACGCATAACTCCAATACATTGTACTTGAACATCGAAAGCAATTTACGTCTACTGCTGACGAGTGATAATAAAAAAATAATAGTCCAAAGAGTCATACCTCACGACTTAACATTATATTGATACAAGTGTAATTGGTGTGAGCATATAAATAAAGAATAACTAGTCATTTTGCATTTAAAATAACATGATAGATAAAATTACTTTTATAACTCACCGTTTTAATGTAGTATAAGCAAATTAAGAAGTATAAAAAGTCCTGCTACTTAAGTAAATACTAATGTTTATTTCGTCACAATTTGTCATAATAGTGAATGTTTTTATGATCTTTTTTTTAATTTTATACGAAGAGTACAATAATGGTGAGAACATATTCATAAAAAAATAATGAATCTTCAGCATTTTTGTGATAAAGTCAAGTCACGAAACAATGATTTAAAAAATAAAATTAGCAAAGAAATAAATTACAACATCTGCATATTATTTTTGATATGGCACGTACGATGTTGCTTTCAAGCATTTTTGGTTTGTGGTTCATTTTGTTAATCTACACATATATATATATATATATATATATATATATATATATATATATATATATAGTGGAAAGTAATGGAATAAATATATGGAAAGTAAGTTTTGTAAAAAGGAATAAATTATTAACAAGGCTATCAGTAGATGGTTGACCACAAACTTTGGACAGATTAAAACCTGTGCTAACAGATATCATGCCCCTTACATTCAGTAATAGATTAGTAAAACACTTCTGAATATACGCCAATCAATCCATGCGAGTTTTCAAGTAGTCTGCACAGGGTATTTTTCTTTAAAAACTACTCAAAATTTTTACCTATAATTTCAACTACAATTCAGGGTGTGATGGATACCGGGATGGTAGTCAAAAAATTATGTTCAAATATATACAAAAAGTACAAGGAATTTTATTCAGTATCAAAAATTAATATTTTGAGCATTACTGTGCCACTGAACCATAAGCAGTGCAAAAAGACCAATTAAATAAAATATTTAATATTTGCAAGACAAATTCAATGATCTTGCATTTAGTGTGACAAATAATATTGCAACAAATACTATTCTTTCAGTCTGTTTAGTTTGGAGCTCAAAACAAATGGCTGTGTATATACAAAACGTGTCAAATTATAATAAGCTGTCACGGTTTATTTACAATTATTACAAATACATCAGCCGAACATTGAGATATTGAACTACATATATGACAGAGATATTAATTAAATATATATATATATATATATATATATATTTAATATCTTTAAAACAATGAATATATTTCAAAATGCACAAATAAATTTAATTGTAGAAGTAAAACTTGAACTATATATATTTTTTTAATTTTTAGATAAAAACAAAAGAGCGTTAAAATTATTAATAAGTATGCTTGTTATCAAGCGCCCAACAAAAACTATCAAGCAAATATATTTGATCAGTTTGCATATAATAATAATAATAAGAGTGATGACAAATGACGAATATCGTTAATTTTGTTGACACTGCAATGACGTATTAATAATAATCATTATTAATCATAACATACATATTGTAAAAATGAGTTATGTTTAGATTACAACCAGATATATAGTAGTAGTAGGAGTAGAAGTTTCTTAAAATACACCAGTATTATTATCACGTATGCATAATTTTGTGGTAAATAGAGGCATTTGAACGTTTCAGATATTGATAGTGGATTTCATGCCTATTGCAACATTTTGTCGTTTCGCATAACGTCACAAGAAAAATTATTAACGGTTCCAATTTCCGAATAAATAAAAAACGACGAATCTTTCGGAGATACACTACACTGTGTCAAAACGATTGTACAATAGATTAACGCTAAATACAATAACGGAATATCATGATAAATGATAATATGACTCAAAATACAACCACAAGCTGTAATAAAAACGAAGGCGACTTACGAGATTACAAAGTAAACAAATGTGAAAGTTTGATCACTCCAACGAGAATATTCAACAGCAACTTACCGACAAAAATAAGGCACAGGACTGATGTTTTAATTTAACCACACAACAACCGTAAAATATATCCACAAACTAATTTGGCGTAAGATGTCGACTCGTCAGAAGTTCAATCTGAATCTGACACAAAACAGTGCGCAAATACTGTGAAATGGAAAAATGATGTCAGCCTGGAACCTGAAGATCGCGCAATCATCACTAAACAGGCAGACAAACTTAAAATAAATTAAAAAAAGCTACGACCATAATTTATTTGCGATCCAAAAGAAAACATCTGGTAAAAATAAATAATCAATTCTTGGATTATTTAATTTAAAATAACACAAAATAAATAATACTCAATGATATTATTGTTTTAACCCATTTTTTTTAATTGGGACGACGAGTAATGTAAAAATTCAGCCCTGGGGTTAGCATAGACAATTTAAAGTGAACCGTCAAAGAAAGCAAAAAGCAAAAACCTGTAATCTGTCAAACTGCAACTGTGGAACTGCTCATCGTTGCACATGTACCTTAAATGTAGGAAAATCTAAATAAAATGTAACGTTTAGTTTAAACAAAGTTTGTCATATTATACAAATATGGTATGTACTTCCTTTCGCTTTAAATTTTTACTCGCTCTGAAATTTAATAATGAAGATTTTCCAAATAGATCTGTTCCGCTTGAAAGTACTGATATGAATTTAAGACGTAAATATTTTTTGTTTTTCTATTAAAACTTTATTTTATTAGGTGGAGGTAAACAGCGGGGAAATTCTCGTTCCATTGGAAATAATAGTAACCGAATTTTTTTATCCATCGACTAGCAATGAGAGAAAAAGGGAAATAGAAGTGATGCTGGAGTCCTTTGTGGACCAGCCCAACTCCTGGAAACACTGCCTATATTTTATTGAAAAGTCTAACAATCAATATGTTTCTATGTTTGCGTGTACCACAATTGAGGTGAGTTTCAGGTGGTTATAATTTCGAATTTATCACCATAGATCTCACTGGTCTTGCATATTCATTAAACTGTTTTCACTTTCTCAAAATTAGCATTAAGAGGTTCTGTTAAAAAAATATACGGTAAAATAAGCTACATTATCACAGGAATTTTCTGTATTGTCACAATGAGGCTTCAATTCATATACTTTTTCTATAACAATAATTTTATTTTCCCAACTATATTTTGATATCGAGGTCAAATAAAAATTATTTCATTAGTTTGATTTCTAGTTTTTTAATAATTTTTATTTAATTATTGGTTTTTTGTGAAGACCATCTCACAGGAAGTACGATTTTACCTATACAGGTTTAATTGATTGATAATGATTGTAACATTATTTCATTTATAGGATATGATTATTAAAAATTCTTGTCTAGTACTAGTGATTGGTTAGCATAGTTGGTAATGCACCTGCCATGTAAGCGAGGGGATGTGGGTTCGAATCCCGCACAAATCACGTTGATATATTTTTCTAAGAGTTTCTTTAATCAATTTTCAATATTTAAAAAAATGTTCTTAATCATTATCAATTTTTATTTAAACAAGTATTACGTTTGTATTTTGTTCAAGAGTATTAATTGATAATACCAACTTGAATTAGTAAGAAATTGATGATACTATATATAATTTACACCGTAGCATATTCGTTAGCTTATATTTCTTTGTAAATGTGTCTAATGCTTAATTTTTCAGAAATTTATTTTCAAAAAGGGTCACCTTTTGTCAGAGTCAGAAAGTGCCCAGTTAAAAAATTTCCTATGGACACATTTAACTACCAATCATCGCAAATGGCCTTCATTTATAAGAAACAAATTTGTCAAGATCATGGTGGAACTGAGCAAACATCAGAGTGCTCGGACTGTCTGTCTCTACGAATCATTAGAAGTAAGTTCATTTTATTTTCACCTTGCTCATATTTTGTAATTATTAAATATGACGCATTAAAAAAATAATCATTGCCATTGTAGTATAAAAGAATTGATTTTGAATGTCTATTTAATCAATTAAAATATGAAAAATTGTGTTACATTTTTCAGCTCATAAGAAAAGGAGGTCAAACAGGGATATTGGGCTTACTGCTTCTTCGAGATCTCACCGAAGTCCTGGACAATATGGGAGACAGAACATCTCGGATATCATACGAGCATCGGCTCAACCTTGAATCCACCATGATGGTGTTTGTTAGGAAAATTTTCAAAACAATCACTGGTAATTTTTAAGACTTTGATTTTGTCATCACATTGAAAATATACCAACTTGAACTGATGTGTAATAAAATATCAACATGATATGCTGTTTAAGAAACTATAATTTTAATATGAAATCGATTATATTTTAGCTTTGCTGGTATCAATGCAAGCAACTAGAGCTGATAACGATGAAGAAGAAAGTTACTCCCCTGACCCTCCACCATCCCCTGAAAGAGAGGACAACATGGATGCTGGTCACCAAGCCACCCTTCAAACCAATAGGCACAATTTTACCTATTTCACTATTTACACTTTTACTATTATAAATCTCATAGGACTTTGCAAGCAAAGCATCTTTGCTTTTTCTTTACCACAACTATAAAAGTAATTATTATATTTTTTGTAGGCATGGAATCTTCGCAGATGTAGCAGAAGAATGCGTAACACTGTGTCTCAATATAATGCAAAATCTTTTTGTATGGGTTCCACTTTCGTCAATTGAGCCTACATACATCTCTATAGTTTTCTTTTGGACCAATCCAACTACTCAGAAACAAGTAATAATAATCTTTTTAAACCCCATTTTTTATACTTAATTAATCATCTAACTAATAATTGAAAATATGCAGCAATTCAAAAAAATATTCGAAATTATTAATTTTAATATTTTGACTTCGTTTGAGTAGTTGAGTGAGTTAATATTAGAAACATTTTTATTTTTAATAGCAAGTTTAATATTACATTTCATTCACCTGTGCCTAATAAACTCAGTAGTTTTTATGTTGGAAATGGAAACACATGTGGACTCCTGCTATAAAAGTTTTGTCAATAAATATCTTGTTCTGCAGCTGTCAATGAAGTTAACTTATTTCTCAATTGTGACAGTAAGTCATATTTACTATAATTATAGCAAAACTATCACAGTTTCTAAATTGTAAAACTACCTTTCAGTTTGGTAACAATAAATTATAAGCTACGCAATTTGCTAAGGAAATGGTCATGGAACATTTAAAATATCAATTATAATAATAGTTATCTACGCTTGGGTTGCAGTTTAGTAAAGAGGTGTGCTTGACAGCGCTGTCAACGATAAATGAGCTCCTGTATAGACGCATGTCTCCCCCTGGTGTTGGCTGCACAGCCCGTTTCGGACGTTCGGCTACTCGTCTGCTTCGTTACCTAACAGATGCCAGTCCAAACGCTCACTCCGAACAGTAAGATGCTTATTTAATATTTCAAATATGCAATTTTTTCTTCTTCGTACAGTTTATTATTCAATTAAAATAGCCTGTTGATGGTCGACTATAATTCAGCCAATTGATATTTATCCAGAATTACACTAAATGTTGGTTTTACGGATTCCAGTAAAGTGTGGAAAATTAAAGCAGAGTCGGATCTCAAAAATACAACCATTGCAAAAAAATATTGCTGTCAATTTTTATAAAGTATCAGGACATATTTAAATTCATCTCAGGATTATGTTACTAAAAATCATTGGAATGTGGCTCAGAATGCCCTCTAGTTTAATTCAAAACATATATTGTGTATAGGTGCTTAAAAGTGTCGAAGCCATGTACATGTAATCCTCAGGGCGTGTCTAAAAGATTCTTTTAGAAAATTGTAAAGCTCTCACTACTTCCACTCATCTGCCTAACACAACCAGACCTGATAGGAGGCTGCAAGTGTGACCTTCATCAATATATTCTATTTTCCGTACATGATACTGATCCCTTCTGCACACTGCTGCTTTTGCCTGAAATTTCCATGTGTACGATTTTATACATTTTTTTCAGGTATATAAATAAGGTATCAGAGTTCCTGCGGCTATTTTTTTCGGTGCATTTTAGAAGACTTGATGCAGAGCACGATTTTGATAATATGACATTTCTATCAATTTTGTTCCAATATACATTCCAGGCAAGTAGTGTATACTCTGAAATTAATAACATATTTAGTTTTCAAATAAAAATCATTTTGAACTATAAATTAATAATTATTTATTTAGGTGCCATGGTGCTCTAGTTTTTTACACTTCCTAGAAGTTTGGCTTCAATTCATCGGTGACTTCAAACCTCAAGATCCGGTTAAGTAAGTTGCAAACTTACTTTCTTTTCTAAATCAACAAACCTTTTACTATGGTAACATTATTTTTAATCGTTAACCATATCACATCATTCACAAGATCTATATTGACATTAAATGATCTATATTATATTATTTTTATGTATGTCAATTAGAAATTACTTTTTTATTTTAGATATTCAGATGCATTAGGAGGACTAGTCAACGGCGTATTAAACAAAATTCAATTTCAACATAATAGTGTACAACTTAATAACCTTGATAATGAGTTAATAGATGATGATGTGAGTACTGATTTATAAATTTATATGAAAACTTACAATGAAATGTATATTTGTTATTATAGCCTCATTATATAATATGTTGCAGGGGGAAACAGAATGGCAATCCTTTCTAAGGCAGTGCATCGAGTGCATTGCCAAAGTGGGAGAAATCGCACCTTTAAACATATTTAATCTTGTTGTAAGTACATGACTTTTTGCTATCATTTCTATAATTTATGCCCTATTATAAAATATAAACTAAAATTAACTATTTTATATTTTTTATAATAAATGTCTTGTCTGTTGTGATACAAAAATAAACAATCATAGATACATAAAAATGTCGTACAAAAATGAGTAACACTGTTGTTTTGCACAGTGTAATGCTTTGTTTAAAGTTAATCAACTATTTTAATTTTGTATGATACAAATCTTCTATAAAAATAAATATATGATAAAATCAAATACAAAAAAATGTGTTATTGCAAAACTATAAAATTACACGCTTTGCTTTGACTGTGTGTTGAAAATTTTGATGATAGCTAATATAATTATTGTGTTATTTCAGTTGGAAGTATGGCAAGAAGCGGCCGGAGCTTACGCAGCCGGATCCATCAGTCGGCAACAGCTCCAGGACCTCGCCTCTCTCACCCAACTATTAGGAAGACTCATCCCAACATTATTCTTAGGTACCATCAATATCAATCAAATCTACAAAGAAAGACTCGCACAGAAGTCTGACAAAAAAAAACATTTTCTCGAAATTTGAATAAAAAAATTAAATGCTTTGCAATAAACTCGAGAAATTAGATCAGGTGGGTCATCTCTAAATCAATCCTCGGAAAACTTGAAAAATTCCTTGCACTCATTCAGTATTCTCTTCTGTTATAGCTTGTGAGGTTATCCTAAATGAAAATAAAAAGCTACTTGCAGAACCCTGTAGCTAGAATTCCTTGATGTATATGCTCATTTAGTTTTAATAAATTGATAGCTGATACAATATATAATTTTTGTTTGTTGATTCTAATATGTAGAACTTTGTTACTGTTGGTATTTTCACTTTTCTGTCAATTTTTTATTTATAACATTTTACATTCCAGATGAAGACTTGACTACATCAAAACAAAAAACATCAAAGGTAGACTATTTCTTGGAGAACCTCTTGGCTGTGATGGAACGCGTAACGAAGACTGATCCCCAGATGCTTCGGATGCAACCCAAACCAATGCAGGACGCCTTTGTCCAAGTGTAAGCTATATGCATTTACTTGAACTTTCTTTTTACTTTCAAAACACTATTATAAACTACAATTAACTGGCAGTTGTTCTTAAAAGATATGTATAAGATAAGCGTATTTGAGTGCGAGCATTACAATTTTGTAACGGGCTCTAACAGACACAGCCTGAACAGTATACCCTCCTTTCTGAAACGGTCCCAGATTTTTACAGTGAGGTTGATTTGGATCAGAAGCTTCCAATAGTAGTGACCATATTACTAAGTAATTTTATTTTGACAGATATGCTGAAACTTTGGCATGTGTCGGGGCTGTAGTGCCTTATGCTGCAAAGGACTCGGTACAGCCCAGCATTCTCTTGAAGGCTGCAGCTCCTCTTCTCATGCCTCCCGCTCGAGATTCTCCTCAGGTACTTATAAACTTTCTGACATGTTTTCGTCCTCTTTTTTTTCTCTTGTGTTACCTTTAATAATGATAACGGTTGCACCCATATGTCCTCTTGGTTTTTCTTGCATTAAAAGCAAAACCCAGCACTCTATCATAAGGATGTTGTGTAATATTAAATATGATTTGTTGTGTTCCAGATGGCAGCCGTTCTTAGTCATGCGGCTGCCCATTTACTGCTGAGTGTAGCTGTGTCTTTGAGAGCCTCTGATCCTTTAATTCACTTGAGAGAATTTTTCACGCAAGCTTCTCATTCTCTGGCCCATCTTCAACCTAAGGTAAAAAATAAATTAATCTTTTAAATATTTTGTGATGAGAAGTAATAATTTATTAAACCCAATGATAATTATTCTCTTAATTTCGATTGCTTTAAATAATTTAATAAAAGAGAATACATAAACATATATCCTTACCGCTATGAAAGCAGTATGGTGTATCTACTCTTTAAAAGAAATTTATAAAAAAATACTTATATATATATACTATTGATTCCTGTTTTAAAATAAAGTTATAAAACTATTGTAAATGTTATACTTAATTATAAATTAGCACTAGACTAAAAATTAAATAGTAAAATACTTTTTATAGATAATTTAGATTATCCATTCAATTCATTTCACCTGCTTACGTTCCAGACTGAGGCTGTGGTCAGACAGGCAGTGTGCGTGATGGTGCTAGAGTCTCCAGGGGCCCACAGCAGTGAGCGTGGGACTCTGTGCGCCACCCTCATTCATGGCTGGTGTGCACCCCTTCTCGCCTCCACACCCCCTGGCTTTGCGGCCCTATCCACTTGCTTACCCCCGCTAGCAGCATTGCTGAAGTACTTCAAGCACCATGCCACAGAAACAAAGAAGCTGCTCTCCGCGGCTGTTGAAGTGAGCTCTCTGTTAATTAAATTCACAGGACTAGATTTGATATTGAACATCTGCCTTAGTGTAATCAGGGCTTTTGTGAAATTCTGATCGTAGAAATTCTAGTAAAATTCTAGCTTTCTAAATTAAAAAAATCAATACAGAACGCAGAATGTTCAATGAACTATATGTAAGCAATGTGAAATATAATTTTTCCAGAGACCAGTCCAGGCAGCACTTGTCGCCTTCCAGAACTCTAATGGTGACAGTAAAGTGTCTTCATTGGTTTTGGAGTTATTCCTTGCCCTGTTAGGATCTCTTCATCAGCAACTCGGGACCACATTTGTTCACCAATCCATCAGCATGTTCATGGATGTTGCCAAAAGGTTAATTAAACTACAGATAATCATATAAAGCATCTTGAAGATGTGATGTGGGGCACCTTCAAATTTTTCGAAAAGTTTTAGCCCTTGATTATTACATTACATCACAGTTTTAAAATATCCCATCGATATATTAATTTAAAATAACTCAACAAAACATTGAAATTGACCTTTGACGGTTTCGTGTCCGACTACAGAAAAATAAAATTTGTTGAAAATAATAACATACTTTGGTGTTTTTCTAATAGACAAGAGCAAGGAGCACTGCACCGACTACTACAAGTGCTGAAGCTGGGTGTGGAAGGCGGAGCTCTGGGCGGTGAGAAACCTCTGGCGGAGGTATTGGACCTATGTCTAGCCAATGTTCTGCCACTCGTGCAGGCTGATGGCGCTGACCCTGATGTGGTACTGGCCTTCTTCCAACTTACGGGAAGGTGGGTGATGCTTTTCATAATAAACTATAGCCTCATAAGTCTTAAAGCTAGAAAGAATATAAATTTTAGAATTATAAAACAATTGATGATTATTTGGTGTTACAGCATCCTGTTGATGCGCTGGCAGTACTTCTACTCTTCGTGCGTCCGGCTAGGCTGGTCACCTCAAGCGGGAGGCGGTGAAGGAGAGGGGGCTCGTCCGGCAGCAGCGGGTCACTTCCTATCGCTCGTCACAGCCGTGGCCGCATCTTTCACTCGCGGCGATCACATTGAAGTATTCCGCCTCAACCTGCAGACCCTCGATAAACTCAACTCCCGGTGGAAGCTCTATCAAAAGGTGTGACCCTTATGCGAATATGTGTTTTGTAAACATAGCAATTACCAAAATCATCAAGATTTACTTCACAAAATCTATAGTAACACAGTCCATTGAGACCGAGAATCGAAATATTCCATTTGATAATTAGCAATTTAATGGATTGGTGACAATAATAACTTTAAATTTAGGAAAATGATGCCCACTCACCCATTTTAATTATTAGTCCAAAACTTACATACTTTGCTTTTTATAGAGGAATAAAATTGTTAACAAAAATTATGTATGCTTTAAAAAATTTAAGCATATCATTTAATTTACCGACAAATTTAAGCATTTTTTTTTTTAAAGTTTCTTAAAATTAAGTACTCAATTTGGCTGTCGTATGATAGGTTTTTATGCATATTATATTGTTTGCAGGTTGTATTCAAACAAGAGATTCTTCAGCAACTGTTGGGTGTCCTCTTAGGCGCGCTGGTGCGGCGTACTGCAGCAGCTTGCCTTCTTCAGGAGGAGGTCGCCGCAACCGTTCACGCTCTAGCGGCTGTGGATTTCACAGCCTACTTCTCTGGATTTATACCGTCTTTCCTAGCAACACTACCGGGTCTTGGTCAAGACGATATCCGCACTGTACTTAACCAAAGACAGGACACGGTGAGTACTAATGTGGTCTATAATACAATTGCATTATACCAACTCTTCAGAATTGTGTAACTTTGCTATTGAAGTATAAAATTAATTCTTTACTTCCATTCTTTCAGGATGTCCCGTCATTTACATCCAACCTGGTTACCATGGTGAACGATATTCAGTACTACCAAATGAAAGACAAATCATAGACCTTTCATCAGATTAACAAGTGTATACATTTTAATTCTCTCAACCTCAAGCCTGAGTAATAAAGTTTAAAATTGAAAATTATCTGTTTTAAACATATGGCTGATTTGATATGTATCAATTGTCTCTGCAGAACGATTTTTGCATCAAAGATTATCTGCTTACGCTTAGAGTGGCCTATCCATTATTAGTTTTACTGTTATTCATCTTAACTTATGCATATCAGCTCCCAATCGTAGTAGATCGCACATCCGCTTGCCTGATATATGATCTTTTTTTTCCATTCGCCAACTCTTTACACTATATTTATTTTTGACGGCCTAAAGATATTAAAAACGATCTATGATCCAGTTGAGTGGTTCGATAATATCATCTCACGTAAAATTTTAATGAATGGGCCACATAAGTGATATGGATATTGTTATGTATAAGGTTTATAACAGATCTATGACAAGAAATATCTATTGGTGAGAAAATTTAAAACAATTATGATATTAAATAAATGCGAAATTCCCGACTAAGTCATTACTCTGAAAACTATTAGAAAATATAAATTTTTGCAACGATTGTTGGTTATTCTGTAAATTTTTTTTAAAAATATATTTTGGTATGCAAAAATTGTTTAGTTTTATAAAAGTGAATTTCGAAATATGAAGTTTTTTATGTATTATACATATTCAATATTTTTGACAGAGAGTACTTGGTGGAATTCCATTTTAAATATAATAAAATACTTGAGTGAAACCGGTCACCAATAAAAACAAACACGTGGAAAAATCACTCAAGTATTTTATTATATTTAAAATATTTTTTTATGTACTATCCAATAAACTATGAATATCTCTGTTTACTATGTTTTTTAGGAAAAATGTTAATGATATTATGAGTACTTATTGAATTCACTATGGCAGGTGATGAATTATTTTTTACGAGACATAGTGCGTTTTAGTTGTCACAAAATTATAATCGTAAGGAATCTAATAACATTCCACATAATATAATATCAAATGTGGTCCTATTTAAGAAATTGTGTCTGTCAAATGAAGCTATATTATTTTTGTAACTGTCCTTAATTTATCATCAATCATTTTGAATTCATAATTCATATACAAAATCTGTTTTCATCCTTTATGAAAACATGTTGCATCAAAATTATTTTAATTCGTAATTGATTATTTGTCTCCAACGCATTCTAAAATATATCAGTATTACAAATTTTTCAAATCCTCATTGAAGATTTAATAATATAAATAAATTTTACTCCTTAAAATTATTTGTTGAATATTAATTTTATTTAGAAGAAGGCTATAGGGTATTTTTATATTACCTATCTTATTTCATTTTCATCCTTTATGAGATTGCTTATATTTTTATATAAAAACTATCAGTGTTTAAAAGCATATTACAGTAGGTAATTATTAAATATAGATTTAAACTTTAAAGTCAATGAGTTAGTTCCTGTTTAATTTTAAAGTATTGAATGCGTGTTTACAAAATTATAAAAATATAACTATCCATGACATGAGACGCCTAAAGTTTTTTTATAATATGACTATGCAGAAGACTCGATCTTATAAGGTCAACTTAATCTGTCTATTTCAAAAACTTAAAGAAACACTAGCAAAACTGTTAAAATCATAGTCAGCTCATTATGTGGTGGATAGTCCTGTGACAACATTCACAATATCAAAAATGATTGAACTGAAAATGCCTGGTCTTAAATGTTATTGAGTTTTTTTAATATATATTATCAATGAGAATTTTTATTATAAAAGTGAAATTTCAGCACATACGAAAGTTATCAAAAATTTTCTCCCTTGGCACACAAATAGCCATGTTAGGAAGGACAATATAAAAATATACAACCATATCCATGGTATAATTACTCATGATAGCAAAATGAGGGCCAGGTCTGAATGAAAAAGCGGGCGTTTTGTCTTGATAATCCGTCATTAAATATTGCATACATAAATGAGTCTTCTGTACTGCAATTTTTTTATCGAGTAAGTAAAATTGCATTGACAAAATGTCTTTGTCAATAAATTGATCGATTGTGTCTTATTTAGTAAAATTGATGAGTACTGACTGATTAAATAAATTTTACATTAAATAATTTTTTCTACTTTTTCCTATGAAAGGAAATTAGATAAAAAAAACCACATTGAATTACTTTTTTTTAAATATCAGTGAATGTAATTTTATTGACAATTAGGCGTTCATTAGATTAGGATTAGTATTGCGTATTAATATTGTGTATTTAGTATATTTTATCATTCAATTGGTAGTTTCAAAATTGGGTACCTACCTTTTTACAAGTTCTTTCATATTTTATAATACCTCAGCTTTAAAGATGCTTCATTCTCTTAAAATTACATATATACATTTTTTTTAAATATGGCATTTATTTTTATAAAATAAATGAATGTAGGTACTCTGTATTTTTAATATTTTCGAAAATGAGTTCTTATAAAAGCAATAGGTATTTGTTGTGTTATATAACTGCATTTATAATGTTTATTTTATGTTGTGCCAAATGTTTTATTGTACGAATCTACTCTAGCATTACTTATGAGAATCTGTCTGATGTCAATGGCAATTCATTATTAATGCTTCTTAATAATTTTACAGTATCGAAAAGGGAGTTGAGGTAAATATCAAAAGTTATGTACCGAATACATTATCATTATACTTATGAATATGAAAGTGATTTTTTTCACACGTATTATTAAATCTAAACAAAAAAACTTTTATTTAATATGTTATATTCATATAATTTCGCTTTATCAAATATGTATATTTTAAAACAAAATGTCATTTGCTCAAGAAATATAAAACTTTGAATTGTTGTACTTGTTTAATTTGATAAAACTATTCTAATTCCTCGATGGTTGTTTTTATAAGATCCCATATCCTTATTGAAATTTGAAAAATATTAACGCCCTGTTTTTTAAAGACTGATCTATTAAAGATACGGTCAATAAGCAGTAAAATCCTAACTCTTTGTAATTTAGATGCAACTTGTTATTTTAACAATAGTTAATGGAACTGGTATTTATTTTGTAATACTCCATTTTATTACAATAAAATAAAACCAAATGGTTTTGGAGACTACGTTAATTAACGTAATTAACGTAGTCTCCAAAACCATTTGGTTTTATTTTATTGTAATTTTAACAATACTTAGTTTTTTTAAAACAACTTTTTTTTCCTTGTCAATCTTTCAGAAATTGGGCATAACTCAATCTTGACATTTAATTTTCCTTTAACATTTTTCCTCAGTTTTTTAAACAAACTATGTACATACTTACCATACAGAGAGGAAAAAAAAAATTTTTTTACTGTCCCTTTAATTCTTTTTTTTATTAATTTACTTTTAAGGTTTTAATGAAATAAATGAAATTGATAAGTTCTAACTAATTCGGCCCATGATCTGTCATTCAGCACAATATGTCATTTGTCTATGAATTTTCGTGTCAAAACAATGTGGTTTTATTGAAGTTGCTACTTTTGAAACTTTTTATATATATAAACATAAAATATAAACTAAATCATGAGTGGATTTAAATTTTGCTTTTCCGTGGATGAAGAATATCCCAGCGATATAAAACGCGAGGAGACTACAAAAAAATGCGACGAAACTAAACACTTAGGTATAAAGTTGTTAGGTTATGTTACTTTAAATATACCATATAGACATATATTACTTATAAATTCGTATGATTTACTTTCTAATTAAACATAACCTCTTAAATATACGGCATTTTACGATATTTTCAGAGTCTGAAGAATCCAAGTCTATAACTGAGTGGTTTGAAGCCGCTGAAATATTTCCCAGTCAAAAAATTATAGACAGTATAGATGATATTGTTCTTAAAGCTAATATGTTTGTATGTGGAGATTTAGAAATAGGGCATGTCTTTTCTGATACAGCCATCACGTACCTAAAGGAACATGAATCTAGTAATTTGGGGGATAATGTATTTTTAGCAGAAAGCCAAGACTCTGACTTACTGGCGGGAAAATATGAAGGTGAGAAAATTGTTAAATTTCATTAATCTTAACATATTCAGCTGATTAACCAACAAAATAGATTATCACGTGTTATAACTGTATATATTATTAACACAATCACATTTTTACTAAAGAGACTTGTCAGTAAACAAAGTTGCATCTATGTTATGGAGATCTCTTTCGTGTTAATATACATAATTTTAACAAGTAGTCTTACATCAGTCATTTTATAAATAATTGCTGATCCTAAATGATCAATTAATTTTAATATTTAGCAGAAAAAAATAAGCTGTAAAAATGTGGCGTCATTTAACATCTAAATAGTTGTGATAAAATATTTTTAATTAAAAGTAAGAACTGTCTTTTTAGGTGGATTAAAAGTATGGGAATGCACTGAAGATCTTGTTAGGTATTTGTCTGAGGAAAAAATAATCAAATGGGAGGGAACTAAAGTTCTTGATCTAGGTTGCGGAGCCGGGATATTGGGAATAATGGCCCTTTTATCAGAAGCAGAAGTTCACTTCCAGGACTATGTATGTGATTAAGCTAAAATAGAATTTTCATGGATGCATGCATATTATCATATTAACAAATTATAAATATCTACTTGCATCTGCAAACTGAAAACCTGATAGCCCGAGTGAAGAGACATTGTTATTTAAAATTATGCACTTGGACTTAGTCAGTAGGAAGCATTTCGTTAGTTTCATTACCATTATGCTTCATATTTCACTTGGAATAGATAATACCCCTCCGTTTCCACCCTGCTCACTCGGGAAACTTACTCTTATTTTATTTTACAGAATAAAGAAGTTATCATTGCTGCTACGATTCCCAATGTTCTCTTAAATATTGGAGAAGATGAGCGAGAATTGATCAAGACAAAATGCAAGTTTTTCTCTGGGGATTGGGACTCACTTGACAAATTGATGGAAGCTGATGCAGATGCTTACAAATACGACTATATATTAAGTTCTGAAACAATTTATAATGTAGAAAATCATCAAAAACTTTATGACATTATTAAAAATCGACTCAAAAACGGGGGAACAGCTTTTGTTGCAGCCAAAACATATTATTTTGGAGTAGGTGGAGGTGTCAAACAATTTGAAGCTCTCGTAAATAAAGATGACAAAATGACATTTGAAATATGTTGGAATAGCATTGGAGGAGTTTGCAGAGAGATAATAAAGTTAACATTCAAATAATTCAATAATTACCACTTACTCGTAAGTATTATGTAAAATTTCATTAAAATCAAACTCTTTTATGTCCATTTTGTTAAACAGAATAAACACATAAGTTTTACATAAAATTTGGAGGTAAGAAGGTAATTATTAATTTTTATTTAAAATATATATACATTGGAAGACATCGATTATTGATAATAAACACAAAGTTTTAAAAACGTATCTAAACATAAATTGTATTTTTATTTTTACTTATGACTACACAATTTCCTCCAACATTGTAAGTATTCTTAATCAACCATAAGCACCATAAATAGTTCTAATAAAAATATACTATGCAAATAATTAACTAAGCTATTTTTGGATGTTATGAAATTTCAGTCTACGTTAATTAGTACACCAACAACCATTAAGGTGACAGTCGCTCATAGACCCATCCGTCTTCTCCCTGATGCAGGAGAACTCCGTCAGGAGCCTCATTGGGTGCTGGGCGGCGGAACTTAATTCTATCATGCAGCCTATCTCTTTGACCTTGCCAAAATTCAACACAGCGAGGAGTAACGAGATATCCTCCCCTAAAACAATCAACAGAAAATAATATACTAAAACAGTTGTATAAGATAAGGTTAAAACTGAAGTAAAAGGTAGCATATTTCTAAAGATGGGTAATTATATTATTGTCACATATTAATGGTAGTACTCTCCAAAAATGCAACATGAAAAATTCAAGTTGTGGGCACCCAAGCTGGTGAAACTTATGTAGAGCAATCAAGTGGACTCTCTGGTTAAATGGTTTTTTTATTTTAACTATTGAAGGAATAGCACAGCACATCGATTTTAGATTCATTCACAAGGTTTTTAAACTTAAACGATTACTCATTTTTTATATGTGTTTTCATTTCAAAGTAGATACTGTTATGCATCTGAATCCGTCTTGAAATGAAAGTTCAAATATTGAGATGGTTTATAGATAGAAATAACAAATATATAAAAATTACCAGAATTTGGGTTTAGGTATTTCAATATTTTTTTCAGTATAGGTTTTTTCGAGTACACTTTCTCTCTCGCATAGAATATCCCTAGATGGAATCGGTGTACTTTGATGACTTGCTGATGCCCCGATTTGACTCGGAACTGGACGCGAATGGAAATACTTTTCCGATTCTTCGTCAGGTAGCATGCTGACAGTACCCTCAATCCTAATACTCCTGTTTAATACTTCCCAATAAAATGTCAAGGCGACCGCAGGATTTTCTTTCTAAAAATAAAATTGGTATAATTTTAAAAGATTCACAGATGAAACAGCAGTTGATAAATACAATTGTTTAAAATATATGCTATATTGAAACAAAAGAGTCCATACTGCTTTTAATTGATGTTTGTTATAAAAAAATTTACATCTTTACTGACACAACTAAGAAGCTAGAATTTCAAAGTTCTTATGCTAAATATTAGGCTGTGATAAGTCGTTAAATATCTTTATGCAAATGTTTGATCAAGAATATTGTTTTAGGTCTATTTTTCTAATAAAAACAATTGTTTTTTAATGACACTTACAAGTTCACCAGCTTTACGGCTCTCTAAGTTGGTAAAGAATTTAAATCCATCCTTCCCGTATCCTTTACAGAGAACAAATCTGGCTGATGGCACCCCTTCTCTAAAATATTATCTACAATTAAATGTGATCAATACCAATGTAACAATTAATAATAATAGTATCGCCTTACTTGCTTGCCGTTGATAAACACATAGCATTAGGTTCTAAAATTTTAGAGTTGGATCTGGCTTCCTCAAACCAAGAATGAAACTGACCAAATGGCTCTTTGGATACTAAATGTTCTTCCAAGAAAGTTGCACTCCTATCCTTATATTTAATTCGTAAATCTATGAGAAAAAAATAACACTTGCATTTGATATTAAATAAAAAATAAATTCACTACTAAAATCAAAATTTCATCATTGCTTACCTCCAATATCAACACTCATTTTGGCGACACTAGTAAAAAATGACCTTCGTAAACACTTCTGTGCACCTCTCAGACATGCAATATTACCTAGAATCAAAAAAGACTTCATGAATAATACAAGTACGTAATTTAATAAAAAGATATTTAAAAAAACGAGTCGCCTCTATAAGAGTTGTTTTTACTTCTTTGTATCACGTCACTGTCAAATCGGTATTATCTTATCAGCTGTGATGCTGCCTGTACACTAAGCACGCCGACCTGCAAGACGACTCGTCGCCAATGGCATTAAATGCTGCCTTTTCGCCATCGCCAAAAGCTCACCGCATATTGCACAATACATAATATATTATCATTTTTGTAACAATTTAGTGATATTGTGGAAATACTTTTTTTTATCACACAATGAAAATGACTTTATATAAAATATCATACTTAAAAATTGTCATTTTTTGTACTAGCTGTAATTTAAGAATTAATTAAGTATGCTTGTCAATATCAGCAATATATCATTGAATGTGAGTTTTAATTATCAAGCTGTTAAGTACAAAAATTAAAAATAATTATTTTAATTTTATCAAATTGATAAATAACTGCAAAAACGAATTAAAAAAATATACTACCTTTTATGTAAAATTGATGATCGTACTTTAATTGGTCTTTTAGAAAAAGAGTGTAAACTTTTTCAATCCTTGATTGTAATTTTATATAGTCGTAATTTAATAATCGTGTATTCTGTAAAGGCTGCATAAATATTCATTTTTGATAATAGATATGAAAATAAAGGGGTTTTTTTTAACACAAACTGAATAATTAAAATAAAGAGACCCACGTAAGCCACATTTTGTAAGCCACACAATCTGCGCCGGGATCAAAGAAAGCTACATACCGTTTTGTAAGCATACATTTGTAAATTAACACAAAAAAAAACAATCTTGGATTTTTTTAAAAGACATAATTTAATTAAATATTACAATGTTACGCGAATAATTTACTTTTTACTTTACTTTTTTTAAACTGAAATATTTTTAGGTTATCTATAGCCAGAATATGGCTGTCATACATAATAGTATTTTTTTGTTGTCTATGGTTGCTTGAAGTTAACAGTTAGTTGTTGGTTGTCGTTGACTGTCATTTTAATTTTTCTTTCGCCGCCTGTTGGACCGGTTTTTAGGTTAAAAATATTTTCATTAGAAAATTAAACAGGTTACATCAATCTTAGTTCATAATGTCGGATAAAGTGCGGACTCCTCCCTCGGGGAAGGCGAGCACTGACCTGAACTCCGTATTTGTCGGAGTCACTACCCTCGTCGTTTTATTGGTGACCATATGTAAGTCTAAAAATAGTTCGCAAAGTTGCGTTCGTGTACTGCATTTTAAGAGAAAATTACAAGTTTGTGACTCAAACTTTTAGTGCCTTGAGATATTGTCTGTAGCTTTGAATTTAATCTTTTGCAGTGATATTTTGGTTTTGGAGTCGCAGACGTCATTCTCGCCGAAGTGTATTGTTGACTGGTCTCAGCGATTCTGGAAAGACCCTCATTTTCGCTAATCTTCTTCATTCACAATTTAGGCAAACTCATACTTCTATCAAAGAAAACACCGGGGACTACGAAACAGAAAAAGTAACAATTCTATAATATTTATACATTTTAATGAGTTCATTGAACTTAATAAATTGCAAACTAGTAAATCAATATTTATCTTCTAACACAAAGGTTAATAAATTTAAATTTGTAATTATTTTTTTCTTCTCACTAATCTAATTAATAGACATGATTGTCATATACCTATTTTATCTTTACTTATGCTGTCTTTTCATTGCAATCATTTAAATAGTATTTTTGATAACCAGTGAAAATACTATTTTATATTAATATATTTTTTGCTTTTGTAGTATAGTTTTAATTAACTTAATTTCATATTAATTTCATACTTTCTTTTATATTTTAGTAAAAGAGCTCTTAGGAATTGTCACCCATAAAAAACTTTCTTTGTTTTAAAAAAAAAATTCTTCTTTCATCAGACTTATAGTACACAAAGCTACTCAAAAAACAATAACTAACTCTTATCACCATTCTGTAGTTTTACCATCGTTACTTCTGTAATTCATATTACCAGATATTATTGACTAGTAATTGATTTGGTCGTACCATTGCCTATTTAATATACCGATGCTGAGTATGATAGTTCTTCTTGGATAGTATTGTGCATGTGACTTGACTAGGCCAATCCAGGAGCCACATATCCTGCCATACACCGGGAAGAACTTGAATACAGACTGCAGATTTATTACCTGTCCTCTTGTTAAATGCTCTCCTTATTTCTGTCACCTTAATTTTGAATAACTGATTTGCTTAATCCCATAGTGCGGGAAACCATCGCTCAGGTCTATTATCTAGTAGTTTAGGTTCATTAGCACAAATCAAATACGGTATCTTAGAACTTAAGTAGCACATTAGTTGTGCACTAGTTCTGATAGAAATCTCTTTAGATTATTTGATATCATTTATGTTATATATTTAAACTATGATTAGGAGTTCACAAAATATAATTATAAAAGAATAGGCTACATTGAATTTTATTATTGGAATCAGGTGACGGTATTCTTACAAACATATTGTTTTAGGGAGTGCTACAGATCATTGACGTCCCGGGCCAGGAGAGAGTACGTGGTCCCATCTTCGACAAGTACAAGTCTGCAGCTAGGGGCATTGTATACATCATTGACTCTGTAACTCTTCAGAAAGATGTCCGCGATGTGGCTGAGTGAGTACTCAATATTACTTATATTGAAATAAGAAAAATACTATATTTAGTACGTGCATCAAAAATTTGAAATATTTTTTAAGTATGAAAAATCACAATAAGTGCTATTAAGCATGTACGTATATCAGGAGTTAATAAACTTTCTGTCATGTATAAGAATAAATCTTGGCAAGTTGAAATATTGTTCTCGTGCTAAATATAATTTCATTTTGGGAAATTGAAATTAGCTTTTCATAAGTTTTGTCCTTATAGTGAGATAAATTTCAACCTAAGAATTGCAAGTTATTCCTAACAGTAATAGCTTGCAGTTTTAATGAAATCTGGAGATTTAAATCGTTATATGTAATCTTTTCACATTAAAAATCAACAGCATTCCATGTTAAGGATATATTAATCTTGGAAATAGCAGAAATTTATTACTATGCTATTAATGTCACAAAGGCATCTACAGTATTACCGTTAATAAGAAGTACTTTTATAATTCTTACTAAAATAATTTCAAATATTAATTGAAATGATCGTTTATCTTCTATAAAAGAATCTCAACAAGAATTGGTGAATGCATTATTTTTAAGTATCAGTATGCACTCTTCCTAATATCCAATATTATATAGACACATTTCTTTGTAAACTTATTTTTTTTTTAATTATGATAAAATTTAATTTTATCTCAAATTTTAGTTACTTAGTTTCTACATATAAGACGTATATAATTATTGGATTTAGTTGTCATTGTACTTTGTAATGACGATACTTTATCCAAGTTCAAGAATATAATTAACCTTTTGCGTATCTGTCTTATCGTAACAAAGAGAAGTTATTATATTCGTGTATTGAGTCACATACTTACTGTACTTGATATTTTATAAAAATAACTATTTTTAAAAACAAAATGAAACATTTGTTTTATCAGTGACATGCGTTTATTACATGCAAATAGAAAAACATTGAAAATTTTTAAAAATGAATACGAGTATTTTATTGGTTTATATTTGAAATTTTACTTAGTTTCTTTGAAAATTGAGTTTGTATCAAGATGATTTTCAGTAGTATAATTGAGGTGTGTATGAAATATTGACAGAAGCAACTCATCATCAATCACTGAACCAATTTCCAAGTTTGGGACATACAACAATCATAATAATTGCTGTATATAATAGCTTTATTTTCTACATGATAGTAGTTTGGTTTCGTGCTGATTATGTGTCAGTTGTATTTAAATTTATTTTTTTAAATATATATGTAGTACAGATAAATATTTTATCTGATTTTCAGGTACTTGTACAATATTTTATCAGACTCGACTATCATGAAGTATTCTCCTCCTGTTCTGATAATGTGCAATAAGCAAGATCAAACTTTGGCCAAAAGCAGTCAAATAATCAAAGAGATACTGGAGAAAGAGATGTGAGCTTTGCAAAAATTAAAAACTCTATACTTACATTATTTATTAAAATCGCTGTCTAAATTGATCTATGATTCTCGTGTTTTAGAAATCTTGTTCGTAAAACAAAATCAAGCCAGCTCGAGTCAGTGGACCCCTCCCAAGGTAACAATATTGTGTATCTCGGGAAGAAAGGAAAAGATTTTGAGTTCTCCCATCTGAATACAGAAGTTGAGATTGTGGAGTCGTGTGCCATCGACGAAGGTGATGAAACTGAAGAATCAGCTGTGAATCTTCAATACTTGTCCAAGTGGCTCGTGGAGATCTCTTAAATATTCCTTTAAAAAACATTTGCAATATATTCCAGCGTTATATGTATGCTAATTTTTATACATAAGTTTGTTAAACTCTATACTTAATCTTAGTAATAACAATGCTTTTCTAAATTTTATAAATAAATCAATAAAAGTTAACTATACTTTAATTTTTGTTTATTTTTACGTTTTTTGGGACTATGGAATTTTTCATACCTGGATGAAGACATCAAGAGTTTTGCAGATTATTGTTACAAATTTAAAAACATCTACCATAATATTAAGTAACTCAATATGACTTTGGAGAGTAATACTAGAGGAACTTAAATACTGAGATACGTAATGTTCAATATAAAATAAGTAAATATAATCTACTTCTGCTATTGAATCTACTCGGTTAACATTGAAATGAATATTTCTTTAAAAGGTATTGTCTAATTGTTTGACTACCAAAAGTATCAAAAGATAAAAATTTATCTAATAATAGACTACCTTTAATTGTCACGATAAGATTTTTTAAATTATTTCACGTGTTTTGCTAATTCCAGTGCACATACAACTTTAGAAAAAAAAACAGGTATCCACTTTTAGATATAAAAAAAAAATCATAATATTTAGGTGGTTCTAATATATTATTTGCTTTTGTTTCGTTTTGACATATTTCAACTCATTCAAAATTTTTCATGTGTAATAATATAATCAATCTTCGTTATTTACGTAAACGTATGAATAAATTATATAATATTTCATACATATTAATTAATAAAATTCCAAAATGGCTGACTCAGCCAATGGATCGCATTCGATTTTCCCAGAAGCCCTTAGTTTAAGAGTTACCATAGGTGTTCTTGCTGTGCTAACTCTATGTAAGAAGGGGTTTTTCTTTTATATATTTCTTATTATTATTGCTCAGGACTTTTTTGATAGTTCTAGATTGGGCAAGTAGAGCTTAACTAAGCCGTCAGTGAGGTCGATATTTTTACAAACCCCGAGGGTTGCTTGCCTATGGATTCCACTTGTCTCAAGACAACGGGTTCTTAATATCTTACAACGGGCCTGACTTGGGTCAGAACTCTTATTCTCTATTTCTATAAGAGAGTGAGTAACTTTAGAAATGTTTCCCAAGTGTTTTAGTTATGAAAATATAATTGCACACTCACTTGAGTATACATGTCGCAAATTCGTTAAAAAGCCCTGTAGATTTGGATTTATTGTTTTTGTGGGCATTGTGTACAATTTATGTACAAACAACAAAGCATTTGAATCTCCTGGATCCTATATTGCCGTTATGGAAGGTTATTTTAATCTTTCTCTTTCTGCTTTGATAGATTTGATATTGATCGGCCACTATTCTATAAAGAAATAAATAAGTCACTTATGCATTTGGGAATTGCGCATAGTTTTATATAAATAAAATTGCACTGCTATTTGTAAAATGACTACCCACCAAGTGCTTAAAATACTTAATAACTTTGATATTTTATGTTTTAGTATTATTTGTTGTTTATGGAAGAAAATGCTAAGTCCACAAATGTGAAGCATCGAACAGGTCAATGAAAACATGAATAGAAGATGAAGAAATGATATTCATTTGATTGAATAGAAAAATATTATCCCAGTGCTATTATTTCTGTTATGTAATAATGTCACTATGTTTTAGTTATTATATAAAACATTAAAATAATTTAAAAACACAATCGTCGTAAATCTTTATCGGTTATTTTAAATTTCTTTAAAAATAAAATAATACTGAGTAACATTTTGGTCTTGTCCCTATTGCTTTTCAAATATACTCTGAATAAATATAAGATATCAAAACAACTTAATTATTTCTGAGCCTGAAGCTTCGTAGTTTTTACTGCGAGTTGCTGATTTCAATGCTGCATATCCATCGGGCAGCATTTAGGTTTGTTGTCTGAAAGTACAATAGTCCAAAAGTGATTGCCTAGAGCGAGGACTCAGTTAGTTGCTGCGCAAACTCTATCACTTCTCTGATATTATCCAGCATGCGTGTTTTCTAATATGAGTTGTGTTGAAATGTATTTCTCATATTCCAATCAAAACTTAAGCAAATAGTTTTTTACAATGGATAACGGGTAAACATTAATTTTAGTATTTCAATAAAATTAAATCATTAAAACGATAAATGATCTGGCTAACTATATTTGTAAAGAAGTAAAATTCTGAGCCAGCAAACATTTATTTTGACTTACTACTATAGAAAAAGCCAGTGTGTATTTGTGTACCTTCAAATAATTTTTGTTGAAATGACAAATGTGTTGAACTTTAAAATATTACATAGAAAAATATAATACTAACAAAAAACATTTATATTTTAAGTCTTTGGATAATTCATAATAACATGAAAATAAATACAAACAATGTCGTACGAAGTTTATGGGTTTAGAGAAAATAGAAGCTATTTAGTAAAAAAATATGATTTTTACCAACCTCTGATTTTTATATCATAATATAATTAAATGACTCAATAGTAAAAATATATTTGAGTGAAAAGAAAATCAGTAAGGTTTATCATATGGCATATCACATATTTATATTTTGTTTAAAAAAAAAACAAATATCTATAAAGTCACTTTTGAATTTTTCATTTTCCTTTAAAATATCATAACCAAGGAGAAATTTATTTATTATTTTGTCAAAATATACTTGGTCCAAATTCTAGTTTGTCAGTAAAAAAAATATGGCATTCACGCAGTTACACTGTCCAGATAAACGGAATTATGGAGTTGGAGATAGAATTTCAGCACTCTTTGGATTCTTTGGCCATTATTTCCCTTCTCTCCTTTTTGCAATGGCTTTTGCGACATTGGGTAATTAATTTATATTTATAGCATGCAATCTTTCGACATGATATCAGTGTGCTGTGAATGACAGGTTGGTTAAAGAGAAGAAAGTTCACTGCTTTCGTGTTTTTTGGTGCATTAGGCTACGAGATCACATACATTGCAGATTGAGAATGACGGTTTGTTAATCCCAAGTGATCATCAGTTTAAAATACCGATGGGGTAAGCACTTAGGACTGAAAAGTAAATAGTTACGGTTATACGGAGTGTATGAGCGGATCGAGGAATGTATCAGAAAAAAATACTATATTATATAAGAAAATAATTCAGGATTTTACGGAGTTTGTTTTTGGTGTATCAATGCCTTCAAATAAAAAATATATACCACATCATTAAAGGGTTGGGTTTTTAAATTTTTAATTTATACATTGATTGATTATTGTATTTTGTAATATAATTATACCTTACTAAATTTAGTATTTTTGTTCCAGTGTTTTTTCTTTTAATGAAGTAATTGTTTCATAACAAGCATTGTATTGTGACAATCAATTCATATTTTTTTCTTTTACACCAATGTATTTTAATATATCTGTGATAATATATATTTTATAATGTAAATAAGCAAATAAAAATTGAATTCTTTTGGCTATAAAGAAAGTTTTGTTATTATAACAAGGAGATATATAACACTATAGAATTTGATAGACGTTACTTTTTATTATTTAGTAAATATTATTATTTTTCAAGTTTATTTTTTTAATTCCAATTAAATAATTTATTGAACAAGGTTACAGATTAGGCGGCTGCTTTTGATGGATCTATTTTCTTGGGTGTTAAATCCCACAATGTTTTATTTAATGTGCTGCATACATTTTCAAGGAATAAAAAATAGAAATGAAATTTCTTTGAAAATAGCTGCAGTTTTAGCTGCAATACGGTTTGTGTTACTTGTATAAAAATTAAAGTAAATTAATTCGACAGGTCCAACTATCACTAAACCAAACGGTTGATCCTATAAGTTTTGTATGGGGTTTTAATGCAGGTTTTATGATTTGTTGCCGATTGGCAACGGTATGCAATTAAGGGTTAGTAAAATTACAAAAGGCGTAAATATATATTTTTATATAAAAATTAAGTAAAATTATTTGACATTGTAAATAGGTAGGTACTATCATAATAAAATGGACCCCAGAGCGTCCTCTCGAAGGGGAAAAAATTGGTCCTTACAAGCACCCCTTTTTTGGAATACATTAGCATTAGGTTGTGCATATTCATGATTTCGTGATTAAGTTATTCATACCTTTTAGTCGCTCTCCCCTTTTAATAGGCCCGTATTGATTTCAATTGATTGAAAAATGAGCACGCAGATATATGGATAATTTACAATGTCGCAGACCTATATCGTATATTAAAACGAATAAAATGATTAACGGTATATCGATCTTTTCAAAGGCCACGAAACAAGATTTAAATTGTAAAGATATTTTTTAAATTTTAAATTTACAACCCTTACCTATTTTATTAAATTACATAGATTTTTAGTTACGTTATTCTAAAACACAAAACTGGACAGTTGTTAAAAATGAAGAGGCTCTATTTTTGCTACCGATCAGTGGGTCCGAAATATATTTTTTTTTTTACACAATGTTGCGTTTATTCCGTGTCTACATTACATACGGTAATGTTAGGTAGATTCAAGGTGTAAATTTTAAATAAAATTATCCGCTATATTTTAAAACCACCCGTGTATGTTTGGACAAAATGTTATTATGTTAATTTATAATAGTTAGAGTTTTGCTTACAATACGGTGCGTGGTTGTTACCTGATCTTGTGCGCAGGTTGTGAGGCTTACAAGGTGTGGCTTGGGAGGTAGCGTACCGGGGTTTCTCTTTTTTGCTTGAGTTGACGAATAGGTTTAACAGGTGGATGTCGAGTGTCGAATTTAATGAATTTCTGGGATAGAATTTCATCCAACTGGACGTCAGGGCGGCGGAGTCACAAGTGCTGAGTTATCTTGCACTCAGGATCTCCGCACGGGCACAGATGGTCCCTTGTCTTTTTAATCATACGAAGAATTTGTCGGGATCTTTTGCCGCAGCAACCAGAGACGTACTCGACAAGTCTCACGCCAGTGAATAACCCTCAAAGCTGCGCAAGATTTGCATACTGAATTAAAAATATTGTTCAAATGGGCAGCAATTTTTAAAATGTTGATATGCATTGTTTGCGTGTTTTTTTTTTAATATCGTATTAAACTATGTTTTTTTTCTACGGATTATATAACATGGCTTTAAATAGGTAGTTAGGTCCTTCCTCGTGGGTCTCTCCTCGTTGGTGAGCATTACAACCATTGGCGTAAATTCAGTATCTAAATTAGCTGCCTCTATTCTATCGATTCTTCCTACAAAAACAATTAGATGTGAGATGTTATTAAATATTCATTGTTTTGAAAAATATGTCCAAAAAAGCAGACTCTACGTTATTTACTTTACGCTTAATATTAAGATGTGTGCTGAAAAAAAATGTACAGTAAAACCTTGATATAACGGAATAATTGGGGGGGAAGGGGTGGGAAAGTCCGTTGTATAAAAATAGGTTTAAAAATACACTATGCATTTAAATATAAATAAAAAATACAAAACACAAACAAAATTGTCTTCGGACACTCGTCGTGAAGTGACCACGTTGCTGTTTGATATCGACGCGTTTGCTTTCGGTAATCTTATTAAAAAGGAATCAAGCTTTGTTTGCACTTGATTTGTTTTGATTTTTTTTCCGTTACATCAAGGTTTTACTGTACTATCTTCAGGACTTGAATTATTATTAATTAGGCATCAAAAATCTTCACAGATAAAAACTACGGAATACGCTTAGGTCGGGCCTGCTGGCTGGGATGGACGTCATACTTTTTGGCATCATTAAGGCCTCATTACGGCGAGGCTGCGTCCAGACAAGCGCCGTAATCACGCACAAGTGCGCGGAATATCTAGAATCAGGTTCTCGAGGCGAGGCTTTCAGGGAGCTTACTCGAATCGCCTTATCCGCCGCCCCAAGATAAGAATGTGAACGGAAACAAAAAGGCTGCCGAGGCGAGGGAGGAGAGAGCTCGGATTATATTGTTTAGGGGTAATCATGGCGAGTGAAAAAAAACCTGCATTATTTTTTACGCGAGATGGTGGCTCGCGGTCATTATTCACAGCCTTCCACGGCTGCGGCGCCGAAGGTGATAATTGATATTGAATTTGATGAGTCGGTAATTTCAGGTCATTTATTTATTACAGTGGCAAAAGAAAATATGCCCTTGCGTTGGACTGGAGCCATGCAGGGGTTTGGACCTAATCGAGAGTCTATTGGGTTAAAAATTTTATGAAACTTCTGCGAAGATCGGTAGCAGAGTTTTTTTTTAAACAAAGCTAATATTTAATTCATAGTCATTCCAATATTTTGGCGCGTCTGAAGAAAATTGATTGTTTTTCTCGGCGTGCAAACATCGTAAAAATATATTTTTTGATATGGGTAATCATATTTTTTATGCTGATGAATGAGGTACGGGACAATTCGTCATTTTGGTCCGTTAAATTGTCACGTTGCACTATTCACCGGAATGTACCATGCGATCTAGTCGCACGCAAATCGCATGGGAATTTCAACCTTCTATGTTTTTTTACTCTTACCCCTTTGGCTCTGGGGAATGGGTAGCTTATGGCGAGTCACGGCGCGTTGCATTACTGGGGTGGAAGTAAAAAGGTTTTTTTTATCATTATTCATATCATTATCTCTCTTTTTTTTCTCTACTCGTGTCCAATATTAAAGTGAATTAAAGGACTGAAATCAGTCACATATAATTTTACCTGCTATGGTCATTTGGAGGTCGGTTGTGTCACTGCGTGTTTATTTCTCAGTTTTGTTAGCTGTAATTTAATATTAAATCTCAGTTAAATCAATTGACTTAGTGATATTAGATTTATCACAGAGTAAAACTTTATGTTATATGACTACCATATTTAGTTTCGAAAGGGTTTATGTATACACACCTAATACAATATTTTCACAATAGAGAACTCCATTGGGACTCGGATCTTATACAAAAGATCGAATGGTGGTTTGTTATAGTAATATTTTTTACGTCATCCATTTTGTATAAGCGAAAACCTTTCGTTTTTAGTACAATAGCTCTGGGCGACTCCCAAAGGAGGAAACGATTCCGCTGCGTCACCAAACATCGAACTTCCATGACAACACAAGTTTCACGGTAGATTGGCTGCATTTAAAAAGACGGTTGCTACACCTATTTGTGCTAAAATTTAAGTTATATATTAGTATAAATTTCACGTAAAATTATCTGCTGCTTAAAAGTTAACTAAACTGCACAACCAAGAAGAAGCGAGAAGAGTAACACGGTTTAGTGTAACACTCGAGTGATACACATTTGATGAAGTACTTTTTTGGTGAATTACCTGTTTATTATCTCCATTAAGAGTGTTGTTTTAATAGTTCGAAGATTAAGAGTATTAAAAAATATATTTATTTATTAATTGACGCACATTAATACTACCTTTTCAAAATTGCACAGTGTGCAATATTTTGCTGTGATATAGCAGCATATGATATAGTTTGAATTATTTATCGAAAAAAGAAATGTTTTTGGTGACTTTTTCAAGGCGATTTTTTAGATTATTCGTGTGAATTGTTGGTAATGAGGGTCGTCCAATTAGTTTGACTGTGCTCATCACAAGTTAATAGTATATTTATAATACAACTGGTCACTCAAGTGCATCGTTTCATTTGGCATACAAAGTAGCGGAGTCTTGCGAGCACTCCGCGAGCAATCCGATCCTCGCCTGTCGGGGACAGACGCCATTTTCCCGACAAAAACCCGATCCGCCATGTTGGATCTGGGCTCTCTTGCGGAAACGTCGGAAGTCATTTGTCAGCAATGGCCGCGAGGACCACACGGGAGTGGCTGCGATGTGTTTTATGACACTGGCATTCTTGCGAAAGATAAAACAAAATATCTTTATTGCATTATATTTGCAATGCAACAGAGAATATGCACATATGTTTAAAGAAGTAGACCAAATGAATATTTGATGCAGAATCTCTTTTATTTCGTTTATTTTTTTCCTTCAATTATGTCATGAAGACTATAGTTTAAATAAATTTTTATAAATATTTTTCGGTTGCTGTTAAAATGGGTTAGATTTTTTTATTTTTAAGCTCAAACCAAGATAATCTTTACTTGAATGCTATAAAACTTCATTACTATAATATAGATAAGTAATCAAGCGGACTGAAGAGATCAAAGGCTATTGCGGCTGTGCACAGTTTGTTGTCTCCAAAAAAATCATAGGACTAATATAAATGTGTAATATACAAAATGTTTGGATAGTTAAAATAAAAAAAAAACACACCCATAAGTATGCATGAAAAATTAGAGAAAAACTGCAATGGATGGAGTTTTTTTAAAACTTTTACTTTCATATGAAACACTAATATTTTTCTTTTATAGCTTCACTCGGAATTCTATAGTTATAAAACGTCGTATAAAACTCACGTTAAATTTATGATAGCTTCAACTTATTTATATCTCAGTTGATTTACTTTATTTCTGCTATTCGAAGTTATTACTTGTTGTCAATACAATTAGCTGCAATGCTTAATTAATTATCTAAATAAAAGTAAGCCGGTACCAAAGTCGAAGGTTGAAATTAGCTATTAGATCAATATAAATTAACCGAACAAAGAGTACCAAGATAATTAAATATATCACTACAGCTAATCAATAATTTAATTGGGTCACAATGATTAATTCCGTTAGATAATATTTCGAAACAAACTTTAATTTATTTAGTTGCGTTTTTTTATTATTGAAGAGTACTTGGCAAAGTACTCGGCGCTTCTGAAAAAGCTGAGAGATAATTGAAAACAGTGTCCTTACTTCAGTACAAATTGAATGTGAAATTCCCATCAGATATGGGCTTAAGCTCACTGCTGAGCAGGCCAAAATATTTTCAATTACTTCTGCAATTTCAAAATGGCACCGGTGGGTTTCTTTTTCGTACGTCAGTGGTCCCGACTTTTTATACAGGGTGACTCAAAAGTTGTACGTTCATCTAAAAAATAATTGACTTAACATTCAATTGATAAATGTGATAGTGTTCGTAAAAAAACGTTTGTGTTTTTCGATGTACTTCCCGGCGACTAGCAGTGAGTGTTTTGATTCAAATAACTATGCATTTGATTGATTTTGGGAATGTGCTATTGACAATTATTAAAATGTATTTTTTTTTGGGATTCTATGTGGTTTGTAGGTTTTTGCAGGTTTTTAGTTGTTACGCTGCGTTTTTGTCGAAGCTTGCGACGTTTCGGTTGCGGTGCTGGGGTTTTCATGGGGTTTTAACACTCGACCATTGTAATGGATTTTTAACACCCAATAGCACATAAATTATAATATCCTATGCAGTAATAATTATACCATGTTGAAATGCCTGTAACGCGCTTGGAATCATCTTGTCGAGAGATTATTTCTTACCATAAACAAAAGTACCTTCATTTTGCTTTAAGGTGATACTTCAAAGCTGCCGCCGTGCATTGGGGAGAGGGGGGTTAATTTCAACTTAATTGACGCTATTACAATTATTTACATTTATTTTACTACCAGGGTCGGCTTAATACCTTCGCATGGTTTTTATGAGGTTTTTAATTATTAAATTAAAAATATAAATATGAATTTTTACATACGTTTACAGTGATAATGCATATATATTTTACGTGCAAAAAATGTTAAATATGTGTGCATGTGTATTGTGAAGATAAATATACTTGTACCTCAAAATTATTTTTGTTTTTTTGCAAAATGACTAATGAATAGTAAATCTTTAAGAAGAGATGTATGAAGTATCTAAGCAAGTTTCACATCGTGTTGTCATTTTTTCTTCTTCATGTGACTCTCACTCTCACTTAGTATAAATTTATGGTCCAAGGTTTTCTTAGGGGAAATAGTGTAGTGGGTCCCCGGGTTCTTCTACGTCTGCGTACTGCTGCTGCCCAATAGCATTATTATATAATCCTTTCCTGACCATTATTATATAATGCGTTTAGATCTGCTAATCCTTCTGCAGAAACAATAGCAGGAGTCCCCACTGTCCGATACCCCATCTCTGCAGGACAACCTGATTGCGCTTGCAATGGAGGCTCTCCAGAAAAACATGACTCCAGGTTCGAAGGAGGAGAAAATAAGAGACATCGTAGCGATGATCCCAAAGCTCCTGTCAATCCTCCTCGCCCCGTAAATAGCGCCCCCACGAAAATACTTGCGGACGGTGATCCGACGATCCGTCCAATCCTCACTTACGCCTGCCCCATCTGGGGATACATCCCATCTGAGAAACACAAGCCTCTCCAAAATAAAATCCTCCGCTAGGCACTCAATGCCTCGAGGTTCATCCAAAATGCCCAGCTCCACAGAGACACCAACACCAAAACGATCCAAGAGGTCATCATCGACCTCGCACACTCCTTCCAAATCTCCACCCACTTAGCTTCAAACCCCTCAATCAACATTCAGTCATTTTGAAGGCGCTGAAGGAAAATCTTCCTGTTTTGCCGATAAAGCCAAATACACTAGAACTAGAATAGTAGGAACACCCCTACCTCGAAAAAGTACTTCCAGAGCACATCCCTTCACAATAATTCCATTACCGATCTTCTGACATGCATAAGCAACAGAATGAAGAGAGCTATGAGGTTTATTAGGTAAATTTAATTTAATCGTGTTTTGATAACGTCAAAGTCTTTTCTACGTTTACTATTATACTTTTCTCATTATAAACGGACTTCGACGTGGAAATAATAAAAGATTACCTGGTTAGATCTGAAATGTGGTGGTTATTTTGGTTTCCGGTTACTTCAGCCCTGGGGACAGTAAACGCGGAGCTTTCAGCACTCGGCCCAGGCTTCACCGCAGGCTGTCGATTGTCTTTGGCTTACGAGGCCGGGAATGCGCTTTTTGCCGATTGAAGTTATTGGCGAATTATCAACCTGGACAAAAAGCTCCCCGCTGGGAGGTCCGAGTGAAGGGACCTTAAGCTACGCGATACATTGTTTATTGCGAAAGCGTTGCTAAGTAGGTGTTTGTTTACAAATTGTATTGATGGTGAAATTATCGCTAATTGAAGGGGTCTGCCACTGCATTGCTTTCATACAAAAAGCACAAGGCTTTTGTATCTCTTATTGAATATACAGGATGATTACAAACGTGTTGCAGTAATTTTAGCTCACGAAAATCATGCTTCTAGTGTATAGTTTCGACATCGAGATAGTATTGACATGTCATAAAATATTATAACAACGCGCAAATTTACTGTAGTATATTTAAATAAGCGGATATCAAAAAGAAATTCTAATAATATATAATATACAATTGTCTTTTATTTTTTTTATTTAATTTGGATATTATTTTATTAGATTGACGAAGACGCATACCATTGTGAGCCAATTAATATTTTAAACGTTTAGCTCATACTGAAGATATATTTCAGTGTGTTTAATTATTTATATGTTCTTACAAGAAAGCTCAAAAATAACACGCCCGCAGAGACAAATCTTCTTCTTCTGATGCCTCTCCTCATATGAGGTTGGTGACCATTTTATTTTATTCAATCTGATATATGCAGTATCCCTATCATGTTCAATTATATTATAATTATGATAATCAATACACATTAAAATAAAAAAAACTTTTGTTGGTTTGTTTGTCTCAGATTAAAAATGTATGATGTGTCTTGATTGACTTAAAGATATTCAATTTGATTTTTATCAGCGGTATAGGATTAGATAGAATATTTGCATCAACGTTAAATATGAGGACGGTCCGATAGGTACTTAGCCTACAACAAAAAAAAACGAAAATTTTGGAAAAGTGGCGATTTATTTCTCAAAAAAGTCTCCGTTTTGCCCTTCTCCAGGTAGTCAATGTAGATCACACCTTGTGAATCCCAGAAAACGGTGGCCATCACCTTTCCGGCCGATAGGACAGTCTTCGCCTTCTTCGGAGCACGTTCGCCGGGTGAAGTCCACTGTTTCGACTGTTCCTTGGTCTCTGGTGTGTACCAGTGGACGAGTCCGATTCGGCTGAAATTTTGACAGTAGCCGTCTACGAGAATGTACTACACGATAGTAAATCTCTCTTGCGATACTAACACCATCGGGCGGTGAGGCTAAGTGCTTATCGGACCGCCCTCGTATATACATAGTTGTATAAATAAATGGGCGCACGTGCACATCGTGGTCTCATGCTGCTGGCGACGGCATGCAGTTCCATGACACACTCGCGTCGTGAAGGTCAGTCGGAGTGGTCAGCCTGCAGCTCCGACAACAATGGGGGCCGCTGTCCTCGAGGGGGGAGGAGCCTCAGGGAGGCGCGGCGCCCCCGGCGGAGAAAACCTACCGCAATCCAGCTCAGAGGGCTGCCAAACAGAAAATTATCCCCATATTAAATAATTTCACGAAGTCATATACCAATTGTATAAATAATAAGGGGGGGGGGGTTAGATTAGGTTAGGTTACGGAGCAACAGAGTAGGCCGTCGAGAAAGTGAAGAGGGGATGAGAGCGACGCTTCCATATTTCTCTGTCCAAACAAGGGAGCTGGGAGAGATATAATTAGATTATAATAGAGATAAAATATATAACAGAAAATAATCCCCATATAAAATAATTTCACGAAGTCATATATCAATTGTATAAATTATATCTCTCCCAGCTCCCTTGTTTGGACAGAGAAACATGGAAGCGTCGCTCTTATCCCCTCTTCACTTTCTCGACGGCCTACTCTGTTGCTCCGTAACCTAACCTAACCCCCCCCCTTATAATGTATTATATTATATTTTGTTTGTGAGAGATAGTGAGAAAAACAACACGTAGATAAAAAAGCTGTTCATGAAAGTCTGCACTGTACGATAATCCAGTTGATAAGCCCTAAAATGGGAGAACAGTTTTCTATTGTTAATAAGATATATCATCTAAAATAGTATTGACTGAAATAAAAAAAATATTTATATATGTTGAATTTACTACTTATTTAAACAACATGGAAATTTATTATATAGTGCTTTGACACCCCTGATTTAATACTGAAAGGTAACAATGCTGAGAATTCACCATTTTTATAAGCTTATAAGGTATTATTACACTTATCGCGAGGACTTGTTTTTGTGTTCACGCAACCTGAAATTTCACATTATCCGATAATATATGTCGCACTAAAAAAACTATTCTAGTTTGTTTATATATATAAATATATATATAAATTTTAAGGCGTACAAAAAATCAATTAACCCACTCTCTAGCACATTTCACATTAAAAATAATGTCATTTTTTCATCTCGCCGGAGGAGCCGTGGAAGTGGCCGATGAAAGGAGTTTTAATTTCAGGTGGATGCAATTTGAAAGTCAACAATGCAGTCATTAATTTAATTTTCAAAATCGTTAATCATTCGGACACCTTCAAATCAACACACGGCCCGTGCGAGAACAAAAAAGCGCCCGGCATGTCAGCCTGTAATTAATGAACCGATCTGAATCAAACCTGAACCTCGGGTTTAATTAAAAATTTCGGTCACAAAAAACTGCCGCAATGCTGCCAAATTAATTGAAGTATCTATTGATTGCGTTCGTTATATAATTACTACCGTATTTACAGTATGTTTTAAAGTAATCAATACGCATCGCTCAGTCCTGCTGAAATTTTTGAAGTGTTTATTGATTATGTACGTTAAAATAGTTTCACTGTATATTCAATATATAAAACGTATATCACAGGTAGAATAATGAAAATCGCACAGTGCAAATTCAACATGTTTTAAAATGATCGAACCACACATGAAATGATATGATAAATCCTCGAACTGTGATACAGAAAATCATACGAAGTATATATTGACAGAGTAAATTATATAATAGCAACTGTATATACAATATGTTTTTATATTTAATTAAAAAAAATATTGATAATCTTATGTTTTCTATTGACTAATTGCGTTGAAATGAACATTTGAAATATTAAACATAAACTTACCTGTATCGTGAAAATATTATCAAGGATTCTTTTATCATTGAATCATATGTGAATCATGAATATATAGTCTGTTATTTTGATCTTTATGTTTTACGTATAATAAAATATAATAATTTCATTTTGGTAATAATGATATATATCAGGAATTCGTTAAGCGATAAAAACACCATAAAAGTTAAAGGATCGAGTCTGTAGCTGCCTTTATGGACGAGGTCTGGCTGCCTGCGCTTTGTCCGAGTTATAAAATACAATGTCGGTGGAGGTTTCTAGAAGACTGCCTCACACACTTGCAATTGATTTCACGATAAGCCGTCCTCGGGCGCGTTCATAAAGCATCGTGGAAATTCGTTTCTGCAAGCGATGTTGACATGTTGCGAGAGTAAAATATTTTTTTTATCGCGATGTATACAATGTAAATTAACGGGCGCATGCCCGAGTACTACGATTGCCTCAATTTCTGTTTTTTGAAGGATTGTTTTTATATTCTGTATCGATTAAAAACTTCAGTAAAAATACATGCTTATTTTATGAAACGAACACGAAAGTTGTTGTTCTAAAGACTCGTCATAACACCCAAGAGTACTGCAAATGTAAATAACTGCCAACACCTTAGATCACCTTAATTCTGTGCCCAGTTGGCACTTTAGGTGGGCTCATGTGCGCCGGTCGGCTGCAGATCACAATGCACATCAGTACTGGGACCGAAACGTCGGTAGCTTCTATTTTAAACGCGGCATAACATATAAGAACACAGCAAATGTAAAATAACTGCCAACACCTAAGTTTACCTTAATTTTGAGTCCAGTTGGCACGCGAGATGATCTCAGGTGCGCCGGTCGGCTACGGGTCACAGCACACATCAGTACTGGGACCTAAACGTCTGGTACTCCTATTTTAAACGCGCCATAACATCCAAGAACATAGCAAATGTAAAATAACTGCCAACACCTATGTTTACCTTAATTTTGTGTCCAGTTGGCATTTGAGGTGGGCTCAGGTGCGCCGGCCGGCTGCGGGTCACAGAGCAAATCAGTACTGAGACCGAAACGTCGGAAACTTCGATTTTAAACGCGTCATAACACCCAAGAACACAGCAAATGGAAAAAAGCGGCCAAAACCTAATATTGCATTTAGTTCAGTGTCCAGTTGGCACGCGAGGTGGGTTCAGGTGGGTTCAGGTGGGCTCAGGTGGGCTCAGGTGGGCTCAGGTGGGCTCAGGTGGGCTCGGAGCCGCTCCGCCCGGGGTGGGCACGCGTCGCCGGCGCAGATGCGATCGCCTTTATTATTTTCCAGTTTCCTCTGCGTTTATTTTGCGCAATTACCCTCTCGCGGCTTTCGGCGCCGCGCGGCCGCCATTACCGGGACATATCACTTAACCGAGAGGCCATTTTTCTTGTTATTTCTGCATAAGTGCCTTTTTGGTCGATCTCCGTGAGGCCACGTTAAATTACTGTGCCTTTAACTGTATTGCCCGCTATAAAATCACGGATTAAGGAAGTATGCATGCTATATCTAAATGCCAAAAAATTTGATTGTTGAATTGAAATATTTGTGGGACGACGGCTTTTACAGTTAACTGAAATTCCTATTTTTATCAAAAATTATAAAAAATTTTAAACGGAATAATCTGGAAAAAAGACTACAATTGCAATTCATAATACCTAGTATATTTAACATGTTACTACTATCAATCAAAATAATGTTAGAATCCGGTATTATTGAACACTCGGCGTGGGTATTTAATTAAACTCACGGGTATTTAATTAAACTTCTGTGAAACCTAGTTTTAAAAATTACTCTGCATATGACAGTTTCTATTCCAGGTAGGTGTGTGAAAGAAATAATATTTATCTTTAATATTGTAATTAGCGGCAATCAACATCTCGTCAAAGTCCGGTATTATATGACACAACAGTGTGAGTATTTAATTAAACTCTCAAACTTATGTTAAACCTAGTATAAAAAAATTATCTGCATATGACAGTTTCTGTTCCAGGTAGGTGTGTGTATGGAGTATAATTTATCAGGTCACACCTGTGGAGGCAATATTGTAATTAGAGGCAATCAACATCCCATCAAAGTCCGGTATTATTGGACACGCGGTGTGAGTATTTAATTAAACTCTCGTATTAAACATTAAACTCAGGTGATCATTACTCGCGATCCGGCGCGCATAAAAACGAGGAGGTTTCTGGTCCACTTATATGGCGAGCCTCGGAGTGGAAAGACTGGAGACTGGATTGCGGAGCGAGGTGTCGGAGTGATGGACGACGTGTCTCCTCACTCATCAATCAGAGGCCGTACTCCTGGCGAAAACTGATGATGGCTCATGCTGGGATAGAAGCGCTGATTGCAGTCAGTCAATATCACGTTTGTCAATATGTTTCCTTAATCTGTCAGCGGAAAAAAGTTTTGAATATATTTTACAAAATTTATTTCAGAGGGGCTCACGGCAGATGACGATGATGATCTTATAATCAATATCGCTTCGGTTACACTTCTTCAGGAGTTTTATGTTTACTATGGCAATTCATTAATTTGTTCTTGTTCACTAAGTACTGGAAATATTATCTATAGAAGTGAGTAAATAAATCTTATATCGTGAACTGTGTTATTCAAAACTGTGTTATGCATGTCATGGTTTATAGAAATCGCTGTCTTATCACTTATACCATGGTGTCTTCGTGAGCTTGATATGTCATATCAAAGCTTAATTAATGCCACACGTCTTGTCAATGCCATAAACTTGTTTTTTGAAGTGAATAAAACCTGTTTAAGTATAGTTTTTAAAATCGTTAAAATTTCCTCTTATTATCAATTTAAGTCGTTCAAGAATAATTTATTGATGAAAATGATCTTATACTACTAAGAAATTCAATATTTTTGACAGAGAGTACTTGGTGAAATTTCATTTTAATATTTTTGAATAAAATACTTGTGAGTAAAATAGTTGTGACCGGTTTCGCCAACCTTTCACATTGAAATTATCTCTGTTTCTTATGTATCATTTCTTAGCTCTGTTTGATAATGCCAACGTGAAAGGTTGGCGAAACTGGTCACATATAAAAACGAACATGTGGAAAATCACTCAAGTATTTTATTCAAAAATATTATACTACTAAATTTGACGAATATCGAATGGCGATACCCAAATGAAGAATTTATATTTTGAAGGCTTTACATTTTATGGGTTTTTTGAAAACGACTTTTTAATTGTAATGATAAAAGTAGCTTTGTATTCTGTCTTCACTTTGAGTTTATTATATTTTTTGCATGACTAGTTTCGACCACATAGACTAGGTCATCATCAGATGCATAACTAAACTACCAAAATATACAAATAACATATGCTTAAATACAACTTACAGGATACTAGTAATTTTTTTATTGTTACCAGTATCCTGTTAGTTCTCAAAGTAAAGACAGAATACAAAGTTACTTTTATCATTATAATAATTGATCTTCACCAATCAAATGCCTTGTCCCTCAGCAAGACTTTTTAATTGCTATTTATACTTGTTTAAACTCAAAATCGTCCATTCTTGATATATCAAAATATTTGCGATAGCCGCAACGCATATTTAGCACTTTGATGGTGAGTGTTTCACGATTTGACAGGCATTGCATTATATGGGGAATTCACCATGAGACTTATAGGGTACGAGAGGTCCTCGAGGCGCTGCAGCTGCGGACCGCCCACCCAGGAGGAACCTGCGGCTTGCGACTTCAGACCGCTTGTAACAATAAAGGTTGCTAACCCAACCGGACATGTTGAACAAGAAAAAATCACAATCTGCCAGCAAGTTGACTTGTGCACTCATTATGTCCTGCCCATGGAAAACATTGTGAACACGAATACATATAGCACACAGTTAATATTTTCAGTTGTAGTTTTCTTCACATCACAATTGAGACAGAAATTCATTTCGATAGTAATGGTCGGATTCATAATCGATATGTAGCGTTATTTTATTAAGATTATTTCGTTTAACTATATCCTATGGTTGCATTTTTGAATTGATTTTCCGAGCGACCTCAGCAAGTAATTTTATTTACAATCACCACGCTTTGAGGTCACTGCTCCTGTTATATAAAATTATTAAAAATTCATTAAAACCAATTTAAAAATAAGCTATATCAAGATATGATACTATATATAACACAAGATACAATAACTTTGGTAATATATCTGTATATGTTTTTAAGAGGCAATAAGAAGGCATCGACGTTTTCAGCGAGTATTTACTTCGTGAAAATATTCATGTCATCTGTCGCAACTCTGTGCCCTTTAAGTAGTATGAGGCGAATATTATTTTACGAATGTTACTTTGTCGGGGGAGAACGCGGGCCCGAAGTCACGAATACGAGAAGCCTCTTTTTCTCGAGGCTTTAATTCAGCAACAAAGTGTCGACGACCAAACGGGGGGTCTGCCATTTTTTTTGCATGAAAGCTTATATTCGATTTCAAGAGACCGGTGATTGAGAAAAAGCTATTAATTAATGCGATTGGTCCCAAGATGAATAACTCGTTTTTTTTTTAATTAATTACAAGTGCTGTTGAATATAATTGCGCAATTGTTACTCTCGATACGGATGCAACAGGTTCATGTAGTAAGCGAGGCAATTGTGAATTCTTTTGCAATAATTGTTGTTTTGCATTGATTCAAGTTTATTACTAAATAAAACATATCACTTATTATATTATTGTGCGTGTATTTTTTATTGCCGCCTGCTTTTGCGTCTGTTTTGTTGGTTTATTTCAAGTTTTACGACTCAATCCTGAAACCTGAAAATCTAGAAATACATAAATGAAAAAACAAATCGTTTAAGTAAAAATAAAAATGTACGAGGATAAATACATTGCTCTGTTTTAAAAAAATGAGATTTGAAAATGAGAGAGCCTCTGTTTCAATAGTGTAATAGCATGTGTATGTTAGGTTAAGTGTCTATTGTAATCATGTATAGTTAAGTTAGACACAACATGCAGCTGATTTACAATTAGCCAATAGCATATTTTTATTTTGGGTGTTTTTTTTTAATGATTTTTCCCATACACGACGCATTTGGCTATAGAGGCCTTGAGTCTTTGTACCAATAATTTATAGGTAAGTAAGGTTAGGTTTCTACTTTAATAATGTATTTTTTTTGAAAAGTTTAAGAAACTTGCGTTTATTAACAAGGTAGGATAGGATAACATTTAGAGGGATGCTTCTTACTACGACTAATTTTGAATAACAGAAGGTTAAGCTATGGCCTAATTGAAGCTCCTCCGCATTTGCTTTGGCTAGGAAAGCTTGCCGGAGGAGTCGAACCTCACCCTTATCGATTTATTTATTCGAGGACCTTCCGATGTGCTCATCATCACGTCTAATTTCATTAAACAATACTTGCCATTTACACCTCCTTGCTTGATTGCTTTTATGACATGCGTCATAAAATCGTTCAGCGGTCTCATCAGTTGTGGCTGCTGCGCTATCAATGGTTAAGTTAAGTCAAGTTTCAGCAGCAATAATGTATGGGTAAGTTAGGTTAGGTCTGTGTTGTAATAACGTACCTTGTCGCCGTGGCCGGTGCAGCGCGTGCAGGCTTGCAGGTGCGGCACGTGCCTCGATCTCTAGTGATGGGCACAATCGGATAAATTTGATTTTCAACTTAATTCAAATCAACCATAAAAGTAATGCGAATAAACCAATGATTTGAAAAAACGTAAAAAAAAAAAATTATTCAGTTGGAAATTTGTAACGTATTTATTTTTTTAATTTTAATTTGGTAACGTCTTCATGCGAATCAGAAAATAGACCGTTTTAAAATGTCCCATAATCTGTATAAAAAATGTCAAAATTGAATTTTAATATTTATTCAAAACTCACCGCCTTTTTAGTTGCTGTAACAAAAAATATCCGAATTGAATATTCAATTACCAAAAATATGGTTTTCGGCGGTTACTTTATTTATTCGGTATCAATTTTATGCGATGATTATGAATTTTGATAGTTTTTAAAATTAACTTAATTCTTTACAGCATGATTTATTTTTTTTTCGATTTCTTGAATAGAACATTCATTCATTCGAGATCTGTTTCAATTGTTAACTTTTCTGCGACAAATTATTCATGTCGAATCTGCAAGCGGTCTTTTGCCCGATTGGTAGTTAATTAGTTTTATTTCTTCTTAAATTAATCGATTATTCGATTGCGTATATTTGATAGTGCGATGCTTAAGATGGCGAGAATGCATTCGCATTGCGCGAGCGTCCATGAGAAGGAATCCGATCGCGCCCGGCGCCATTTAAAGCGTTGTTTTAAAATGACTCAATTAAACCTCTTCTCCCGCAGAAATAATGCCATGGAAAGTATGCACGAATTCCGGTTGCCTAATGAAGCGATAATTTTAATTTTTGAAATGTGATAATTGGTATAAAAATTAGTTTAAATAATGTTTTATGCTTTTCCCTGACAAATATATATTTTATAATTTCTGTAGTGCTTTTTAACAAAATAAATATTTTGGCTGATCATTTTTAATTTTTTAAAATTATTTGCACAACATTTATACACTGATATATTCATAATAAGGAAGTAGGCTGTCTTCAATTAGTTATATTTATTTTGTATATCCATACTTTGATTATAAGATGTCAACATTTGGGCGTGAATTTTCTCCCTTTTAGTATCGCATTAATTAATTTTCATTATCAAAGTGATGGACGCTTTCAGTGTGAATAATTAATTAAAAATATCTGAACTTTTAAATTGAAAAATACCAGTTTCAAGAGCTCCATTAAAGTGTTTCATTAAAGCAATAAAAAAATACTTTGTCATACAATTTTAAAGATAGTATAATGACGGTAGAGAAATGATTGCATTGAATTTCAGGGTTTTTCAATTATAACAGTGTGTGTGTGCACTCATTATTTTATTAAAAAAATTTGAAATTTGAAATCTTGTATGCAATGACATTACCTTAGAACCTGCATAAAATGCATTGAATCAGTTATTTTCAAAGTATACTTTATAGTTTTCAATATGAGCTGTACGTGACTGTAAAAAAAGGAGTCTTCTCCAGTTGGGCTATCGGGGCACTCTGTATGCGAGGGATCAGTCCCCTTGGAGGCGGCAGTAATTAAGCTGGATGGACCTCTGGAGACCTTCAGCTCATGCATATTCAGCAGCCAGGCGGATCACATGACTAAATGCTTCCTAATGAACACCCTCGAGTAATTGAAAAAACGCCCTTTGCATCTGTGCACGCTTATCTACGGTGGGCTTAATGATTGAATATTGAATACAACACTCCGATTCGGCTGTAATTAAGAATTTTTATATTAGAATTTAACTCTGGAAGGCTTTTTAATTGGATATATATACATAGATAAATGCGTGCTTTAAAATTAAAGTTTGCTTTTAATTTACTCTGTAGATAATGCATTGGTGTTAAGATAGCTACATTTAAAAAAAAATAATAATACAAAATAGGATGACGAAAAAATAACTTCATATGATTACATCAATGAAAGAGAATTCCACTGGACTGCCTTCTTGTAGGATAATATGATTTACTATTTTATTCAATATGATTTAAGTAAAAAGTGCCTTTTAAATTTCAGGTACTTATATTGCGAAAGGAAGAAAGACTTAGAAATTGTATGTATTAAAAAAGAGAGTGATTTGATGAGTCTGCTGTGAGTTCGAGAAGTGGAGAACGTTTGGTTACAACCTGAAACGAAGCTGTAATAGCTTTACCAGAGCCTCAGTATCACAAGTGAAAGCCTTTTAATATATGCATGTCATATATAGATACTTGTCAATATTTTGTTTTAATATTTTGATATACTTTATGACGTGTCACAAAAAACTCGTGTGTAGCCTATAATTTCTCTGGTTATCATGATGTTAATGAGGCTTCAACGTCATTGAAACAAACTTAACTTATGTCGGCTTCGGTGAGCAACTCTGCATGAGACGGTTTGGTTTTAAATAAGATTGGTGTGCTGTGTCGTAAGGCAGGGTGGACCCGTAACTCTCTCCACAGCCTGGCGAGGTCCACAGTCCTCGCCTGGACACAATTACCGTTGTTGGCTATCCAGAACCGCATTAGAGGATTATAAAGCTATAAAAAAAAAAATATATTTCTACAAACTTTTAAGTGTGAAAATGCTTAATACTTCTAACCCTAACGATGTATTTGTTTTTCAATTGAAATGATCAATTAAAATGTTAATGTAATTTAAGTGAATGTTTGTGAGTTAATAGAAGTAATGAGATTTTTGAAAAATTTATACATAGCCGTCGTCAGTCAGTAAGTTCAATTTTTACGATGCCCAAGAAGTAAAAAGCTCTCATTGTCGCAACTACTCACTTACAAACTTGACATAGTTTTTTTTATTTTTCGAGTTTTGCTTGGTTTAATAAGTACGTAAGTTTCTGTGGCTTTTTTTAAAGTAAAATACTCAATTCTTGGGTGTGTTGGCGCATTTTTTAAATTATTTATTATTCAAAAACGACCAAAGATCACTCAGTGCCGAGTGATTTCAAATTGATTACGCCTTTCCCACTCCAGCCCTGCCCGCAACGCCGGCCTTATATCATTACGGACGTAAAGAACACGGAGCTTAATCTTATTTTTGTCTGAATGTTGCCCGCCGCTGGGGAGCTTACCGACCTACTCCATTATTTATCTCTTAAAGCCTTAAATTTGGCGAAAGCTCAGCCGCGCACGCCATGCACAGAGAACAGCCGCTCTGAACTTCTGACCTTGTTACTTCAATAATGATAATAATTAAATACTCAGTTCGATAATGCCGACGTGAAAGATTGGCGAAACCGGTCACCAATAAAATTTAACAAGTATTTTATTTAAAATATTAAAATGTAATTCCACAAAGGACTCTCTGTCGAAAATATTGATTACTTTGTATTCAATTAATTCGTTGCTTTTTTAATCAAATACATTGAACCATATTGAAAATATAAATATCTATGAATAGGTAAATATTTTTTGTTTGCTTGTTGTTAACACAATTTTTTTTAATATTACTCATTTGTATCTTTCATGAATTCTATAAATAAATAGTTTATCAGAGTACATATTAAAAGCAATAAATATTTTTTCAATAAGAATTTATTTTACCTCAATGTTATTTAATTCATTTCTAACATTTATTCTAGATTTATTATGATGTTCGCAACAAAGACGCAGGTTTACACCAGCGAAATTAAATTAAAAGGTTTATGATTTATTCTGATGACGTCGACATTGATTTAGGTCTTGTAAAAAAAAGTGAGAAATTTCCAAGACCATCTCAGTAAATGGTTCTGCGTACGAAGGCAAAATAAAACACACAAAAAATTAAAATACCTGCGGTGGAACAAGCACAAGTAACTGGCATAGCAGTTGGCACCTGTGCCACTATATTAAGTGCAGATAGCATCTTTTTACTTGGAGTTCTCCATTTCGGTCTACTTGCGTTGCCCTGTGGCAGCATCGGGTTAAATCGAATTCTGCGAGCTTTAGGAATGTCGTTGCATAATGATTATTCATCCGATGTGTTATTCCAGGCATTTACCTGTAGCTAATAACAGATCTGGCGCGGACACCTTGTCGTTTAATGACCGAGTGCAGAGAGTAAACACGCGGTCGGGTGTAATGATTGTAAAATAATACATAACTCGGTGTTTTTGCCGATGATTGATGGGGTTTTAAAGACGGGTGTCAACACGTACGGGTCATTTAACATTTTTTTAATCACGAAATTGCTGTACAATTTTTGACAGGATAATAACACGGTTAGAAAGAATTTGAAAAAATTGAGATGTAAACAGACGTAACCCAAAAAAACTGGCTGTTTTCTAAAATGGTTTACAAATTTCGTAAGAATTTTTGAATTTAAATAAAACAATAATATAGCTATTATTGCATTAACATACAATTAGTAATCACAAAAAACAAAACACATGAAAAAGTAATAAAAAATATTTTAGGCTTTTTATGTCATTTTGTAATGAAGCAAATACGAAAACCTTATGCTTAAAAAATACGAGTCTTTTTATATGCGAGTAACAAAAGTGAAAGGCAAAAGTACTCACAAACAAACATGTTAAACATCTCTTCCGATAGGTTATTCATGTTTGTTGTTAAAATATAAAGTGTTACAAATTAAACCAGTTTGTCGTGGATAATTTCTGCAGGAACTTTGCTATCAAAAGTAATGCAGCTTTCAAAAGCTCACAAATCTGCTATTTAATTTCAGTACAAATCTGAATACATACAAATTGGGTTGGCATATTAGTTGGTGGCAACTTTAATAATAATTCAAGTTGACTTTAATAATAATCATTCATTAATATTTCAATGTGTGTTAACTGGTGTTAAATGCTCAAATAATGATTTGATTTAATTCAAACAAAGTCGATTAAAGCTGTACATAACAACTGTACTAACTAATTGATTATTCGATGTTGTGCATATATATAAATATAAATGCCACGAACTTATGCATCGACCCACTATTTTATCAGGAATCAGAGAAAGTACGCAATCAGTTTTATTTCATTAACATCTCCATTGAAGGAGTCTCTCTGTCAGGTAATCGTATTTTATGACACACAGTCAGATTTCAATCTAAATTAGCGGGGCGAGAATGTTTACCGTTCGTTAGGTTGGCAAGCCGCGGATCGTATCGGCCGATAGGAGCTGTATAAATATTTTTGCGATGCTATAAAATCATGTTTACATCTAAAGGTATCCGATTTCTCAACGCAGAATCATGCCGCGATGATTTATGAAGGCGAGGTTATCTCTGCTTCATTATTCAGATTTTATCAAAGAATGCTTACCGAATTAAAGACAAGGTTATGCTTCGAATGATTTATAAATAAATATATTTGTTTAAATCGTGATTAGTTGCGAAAATAATAATAATAAATCAAAAGAAAATTAACAAGATTGAAATATAAGTAGTATGTCGTGTGTAATACATAAGTTGGCATGTCGTAATATATATCTAAAGTCTTATAAGAGTTACGAGACCGGCTATTATTGTTAGCTTATTTTATTTTTATTTTGAAAATAATACTATAGCAGTCATTACCTCATCTGGAGAGTGAAAAACCGGACAGGCTGAAAACCACCTCGTGGTCCAGTAATTAGAATACCTGCTTTAAACTTGCGTCAAATAAAAATATTTTTTAATAAATATATAAATTGTTTCCACGATCATAAAAAAAGAACCACTCTAATGCAGGTCGTTTTTAATTTATCTGGATTCATCAAAAACGTATCAACTCTTACACAGACGCAATCTCATTCCTATTATCTGCCACCTTCTTTGAGGCCACAATAACAAATAAGCGTAGTCAAAAAATCTACGGTCTTAGGTTATTATATATTTTTATATTTATTCCCACTTGTGGAAATAAAAAAAAACCTTAAAAAAGCCTTTAGTTTGTAAACTATTTTAAATTAATTTGTGTTACATCCTTTATAACACATTTCGCGTAAGCTATCGAAAATATCACCACCAGTTATCGATAGCTAGCAACTTTCGGGTGGTGCTTTGGAGACCACTGCTATTAATCAATGTTTTAAAAAAATGTCCATACTGTAAGGTTTGATTGAATTTACTACCATTTTTTCCACGTCCATAATATTAAAACAGATAAACCTGCGTGTATTCCCGACCAGAATTGATTTAGAACCTGTTTAGCATATTAATTGTTAATTAACTTTCTATTAGTCATTAATGATTTGGAATTAAGTTTTTAATTTACAAAATGCGAAGCAATGTAAATAAAAACCTACATCCAAGCAGGGGGCGTTTTTTAGGCGTTATTCTAATCAAAATAATTCATTTTTTGATGTCACAACATCCTCATAAAAATATTTTAATTAACTCCCATGTAGAAACCAACTGGAAAAATATACTAATATGACGCATTTTGGCAGCATAAATCAACATTATTTGCGTTGTATAAATATCAGTGTGTTGGGTCATTAGACTGTAAATCTAAACGTGTCTATCAATATAAAAAAATACTGCTTCTTCTCTTCTTTGGCGAACATCTCGCTGAACAAGTATGTTTGTGGTTTTCCTCGGGTAAATAGTGTAGCGAGTCTCTGGGTTTTTCTACACCGCAAATTTGTATTCGAAAAAATATTCTGCGTATTGCTGCTTCTCTATAATATTATTATACAATTATTTCCTTGCAAAACTCTGGCATTTAGATCTGATATTCCTTATCCAGAAACCCCCCTTCTCGTTGGTCCATGTTTACTAATCCTTCTTAAAAGAAAGAGCGGAGGAATAGTGTTGAGTTTCAGAATTTCAGATTTATTTTATTACAAGTGTTATTTAATAATTTTTTTTAAATATTACTTCAAAATGTATGTACGTAACAAGTAGAAAAAAAAATAGGTAGAGCTACTCTCAGCATGATCGGCGTTTTGGTCGAATGTTTACTTTGGGGCATTTGAATGTTTTAATGTGTTTGGCAATTTAAAAACTGGCAAGTCATCGTCCGGTTAGTGATTTGGAAAGACTCGAAGAAAAACAAGCGGCACTGCGATAGCTCTTAAGTAGTGTCGCCACCGCGGCTGAGTAGTTAGCGTGCCTTCTTGTGAATCTAAAGATCATTGGATTTAATAATTTAATACGCAGTTACAGTTTTTGTCAGTTGGTTATTTCGAGTGCTTTGCACTGGCTCATTTTTAAAAATGACCCTCTGAAAACATTTTGTTGCCTCGTCTGTTGCGATTGCATTTAGTTGAATAAATTAGATAATAATTAACGAATTAAAAATGAAGTAGAAATGTTTCGTTGATGAATTATTTTCTAACTAACACCTGAAAAGTAATATTTAAACTGGAAATGTATATTTTTTATCGTTTTTCTACTGTAGCAAATCCGCGTTTAAATTTCACATTCTGTGATTTTATGCATTCCGGTTGTAGAACTAACATAAAAAAATAATAAATATGCACGAGTATGTTTAAAAGTCATTCACGTGCAATTAAGTTCACTAAAAAAATTTATTTGTTTTAGTGCTTTTATTTATATTCATTTTTCAGACATACTAAAAAATAGAGCCTAAAAATTGGAAGGACAGAGCTTTGAATGTGAAGAACTTTGCAGTCGTTAATATTGTCTGATTTCTTTTTATTTTGAAACTACCCACGCGGGAACGAAGGCTCTACCGCGAATAACGAGATACACATAGATAACACGATAGCGGCGTGTTCACATGACACGAGACTTCCACAAATGTGGTAGAGGCCATAAAATTATTTTTATCCCATCTAAAATTTTTATTTAAAAAATAACGACTAACACAATATGCATACAATAATAATTTAATCTTTCTGATACAATACAAAATCATTGAACAAAAGTGTGTAAAAGCAGTGTATATATGATGTTATTTTTTAGGCTTTGACGGTCGTTGGTATTAGATTTTTTTCAGGAAATAAAAATTGTTTTTAAACGCCTCAAATAACGTGAAAGAAGCGTTGAAATATTTCATTTAAATTTAACACAAAAAAAACCTTAAGTCAAAAAACATTCGTTGTGATATATGTATCATATCGATGAGGTTTTAGCGAGGTATGCTATTTATATACTAATAATAATAATACAATTGTTCCTAATACCTAGGAAGATTGTGCAGCCTACAACTTATATGCCTTAGCTTTTAAAAACCATAAAATACAAATCAGGGTATAAGGATAGTCTGACATGATTTCCGTAAACCTAGTGTAGTGAGTGACTGAAAAGTTCACTAATTATGTTATTCAACTACCTAGTTTAACATAAACTTATAAATGTATTATTCTTTCCCCAATTTGGTATACAATAATTATGTGTTTATTCCCTTGAGAGCTTGTTAACATTTCTCATTCATCAGTTTTTTAAAAACTGAGCACAAAGCGTGTAATGATTCGTTATCGTCCCTCACCTCAAAAAATAGTAATGTAAATTTTAATCATTATTATTCTGAAGCATCGATATGTATTATTCATAAATGTACATTGAAATAATGAGTAATTAGTGAAAATTAAAACGATTCATCTTATAAAACATATTGCAAGCACTTTATAACTGTACAGCAGAACTGCAATTCAATTATTTTTATTTTACCATCAAATTGGATATTTTACGTTGCACGCAGGTAAATACAATAAATCATTGTTTTTGCAGTCAATTAACATCGATTTTAAAAGAAGATCTTTATATCGTATTGTTTTTGGAGTTGATTTCTAGGTTACGGGCTCCAATAGCCCCCGGTGGGTCTCAGTAAAGGTCGGGCGGACAACGAAACGCGGGATTTGCATACGTTTTTGGCCGCCATCTCCATTGTCAGCGGTCCCGCGGGACAGTCGGCCGAAAAATGCTAAAAGGTAAAGAACTTCGCATTGTGCAAGCCAGAAGTGAAATCGTACCCCACGTGAATCCCAAAATCTTAATGAAATTATTTGAAACAGTAGAAGCACTCGTCAAATATCTCGTTCAAAATAAAAACTCGCGTGATTAATTCTACACGTATGTAATACGAAATTGACACCTGCCTCTCTGATAGTAAAAATAACCATGAACCCGAAAAACCGTTGATTCTCTTAAGCAAGGTACGGTTGGTTTATGTCCCAGTGCATAATCGGTGGCTTCTAGACTTAATACAGTCTAAAAAAGTTTTGTTTTCAGCGAAGCCGCGACACTTCCTGGTGCCAATAAAGGTACAAAGATAATCGCAATAGGTAGTAAGGCGTACTTTCACTGCAATTAAAAAAAAGCTAATGTTATTTAACACTATGCGCATAAATTTGAATAAAAGTTTTCATAAAATTATATATCACAATTTCGAGTTCAACGTATCTTATTAATATTGAAATAATTTCAGATCTCAGACAGCGGATAAGTGATTAGCGTCAATAGCGTCCAAAACCACGAAAAACATGCAAAATAAAAGGATGCTATTGGGCGATTGCAAGTGTGTCGCTGCGTGTGTGTAGATTGCTTAAAGGACTTTATACACGTCGCGACACGACATGCGACCCTGCCAAACAAATACACCCCGACAACCTTAGACAGAACCAACATACCATGGAGAAAAACGGTCAAGTACCTCGGCCTCACCCTTGACCGGAAACTCTCCTGGATCCCTAACATCAAGATCAACCGCGAGCAAGGCAAGAGCGGCCACCGGAATTTTCTCCCTACTACTCTGCGGGAAAAGCAAACTTTCTCCTCAAAACAAAATCCTCCTCCTCAAAACCATGATTCTACCCATCCTAACCTACGCCTGCCCCAGGTGATATATGACAAAATTCTCCGATGGGCATTAGTCCAGAACGCACAACTCCGAAGAGACACCAAACTGAAGACGATACACGAGGTCATCATTGACCTCACCCACTCCTTCCAAATCTACACCCCCTTAGTCCCAAACCCATCTATCAGTTCCCTCCTCGACTACAATCTCGAGGACTGCCTCTACCAAAAAAGCCCAAAAGCCATCCCCCTACCCACACATCACACTACATAATCCCACGGAATCTCATGGAGTGAGAATGAAGGCGTTTAAGTAACAAAATATGTTCCTGTGCCGCCGAAAAAGCCATAAACGATAGAGACGACATGCGACCGACTTGCAATCGGCATCGGCCAATATATGATGAGCGCTTTGTTTTTGGTGTTTTTTTTTTATGGTTGTCTAAAGTAAGGTGATTGCAAGTTGTGTCGCTGCGTGTGTAGGCTGCTTTAGAAGCGCACGCGTTCGCGAACGTGGCTGCGGCTTTCCGAGCGTTCACGAACGCCCCCGAACGACTTGACAGCGCGCCGAGAGCGCGTCGGCCTCGTCTTCTTTTTTCCCCTCTAACAAAAGGCCGTTAAAGAAAATAAATAAACTGAAACGCGCGGCGGGCGTCAGTCCTGGTGCCGCGGCGTGCTGGGCACATTAAGCGAGTTGCCCTTGAACTGAAGTATCACTAAAGTAACTACGTTAATAATAATTCCGAATTAAGCTTTATCGCAAAGCTCATATCGTATTCTTAATTTTCCAGAAGGCGAATTCCTCCATATGATTTAAATTTAATAATGACTGCATAACATGCGATGTGACTTTTTTTTTTACCGCTTGGGCTGACGCGAATTCCTCAATTATTTATATATATATATTTAGTAAGTTCTAAGACATATAACTATTGGAGGTGGCTGTGCGCGAGTGTGTATCAGTATAAAATAATTTATTATTTAAGTAATAAAAATCTGTCTGATCTTTCAGAAATATCTGTATTCATAATTTTAATGTGTATATATTTAAACTATAATATCATGACATTTTTAACTGTGAGCACTTTCGCCATGAATGCCAAATGCAATCACAATTTACTAGACGTACTAATTAAATGAGTTTGTTGAAGATATTTCTACTACATTTCGAATAATTGGGGAACAAACAAAGTTATATCAATACTTAAATATAAACTTTCAGGTACGTTGTGTAGATGCATTATAATGAATAGCGAAATATCGTAATTATAAAAGAGGTCACGATCCTTCCATCAACCTTATTATGTATCATTATTGTATCCTATATTTTAAAATTAGCGGAATGGATATTGTTTAAATTTTTTTTTTACGTTGTGTACTTCACAATTATATTTTTATAATTCACATATCACTCAAAGAAGATAGATTGAAGTTTAAATTTTGTGGAATAAATAAATAATATTTTTGGTTAATGAACATTTTCAATAAATGAAAGGGATAATTCAAAGTACTTGAACTCTTTCATTGAATTAATATAAATAATACAACGGACACTCATAGTATATTGTGTATCAGGTTGGACGTTGAATTAATGGGAAGAGATGGGACCCCGTGGGTGTATTCCCCTGCTGCACAGAGGGACTTCCCCGTGTAGGCTTAAGATGGAGTACGGTGTATGAGTACTCAGTTGTTATAAGCGGGTGTTTTCAGCCGCCTGCGTGACCGCCGCGTGGTATAACCGTGGGAAACTCAAGCCTTAAACTCGTTAGCAAAAAGGCGCTTACAAGGGCTGGTCCATGGACTGATATAAACGCACCTTGCATCGGTGCAAAGTGTTTGATATTGCTTTGTACTTGAAAGCTCAAAGTTTTATTTCAGTAATTTTTATTTATTAATTAAATACGCAAACAAATGCATTTTCTGTATGCTTTGAGTTAACAGGTTATAAGTTTAGAGGTAAGCTGCAATATTTTGAACCAAAAGAAAGTCGGCATCATTCATTAGCAGTGTGCAGTATGAGTAGTTTGAAATAATTTAAAATAAATCTTCATCCCCACGCGACAAATAAAACATTAATTTAGCTCAAGTCCTGCGGAAAACTTGTTTTCTAGATACGCGTGTCTTAACATCGGTTAATCGCGAAAAATAAATATTCTGGCATAATGGATAATGGCACTTAGCGCACAGCGGCAGGTCGTAAATCCAATTAAATCCGCTGCGAGTCTGACCGCACTCCGGACCGGCCTGCCTCATAATATCACATACCTGCAGGCAACGAGCGCCGAGCGCAGCGGGACTGCATGCCGCGGGCGGGGACTCACGTACGTGCGGCTAACTGACTCAGAGCTGTTAATTCAGTTTGATTGTGTTAATCAACTTAACTGCGCTTTTAAACTAACTCAATGAAACCGTGTTATCGATCTACATAACTACGAATAACATTGTGCAGTGTGTGTACTGTTTTGAAAGAGAACTCTCTCACGTCCGACTAACTGAGTCAGAGTTGTTAATTTACTCCACTGCGCTTTTTAACCAGCTCAATGACATCGTGCAGTTATTTTACTTAATTAAATATTTTAACAAACTCAATAGTATACATATTTTTAAAGTTACTTTTATTATTTCATCCGTAACTTCTATTTGAAAAAGGCAGTGTAAGCTATTTTCCCATTTTAGCGACCAAAGAGATGTTTTTTTGTATTTCTAATTAGTAGATTAGTTTAATCAATATTACAGTTAGTATATATTTAATATTTTAAATAAAATCCTTGAGTGATTTTTCCACATGTTAATTATTATTGGCGACATTATCAAATCATTAGCATTATAAAAATTTGTACTCAGAAACTCAGTTTGAAAATGCCAACGCAATAGGTTGGCGAAACCGGTCACCAGTAAAAATTAACATGTGTAAAAATCACTCAAGTATGAAATTCCTACCATAAAATGGAATTCCATTTTATACTCTCTATCAAAAATATTGATTACATAAATTTATATTTAGTAGTCAGTTATTTTTATTCAAATGCTATTATTTCGAGTTATTACTAAAAAAATTCCGTCAACATTCTAAAAAATATGCTCCACTAAAATTAAAACCGCTAAAAATATTACCAACTTACTATACACTTTGCTCTCTAAAATATATGTTAAAACTTTTTATATATGGAGCTTTCGCTGACCATTTTTTTGTACTGAGAGACCGCGACGCGCACGCAAGCGCGAAACTTTCATAATTGTTATTTTATTTTAATCTTTACACCATTTTTGTAACAAAGAGGCTTGATTTCATACGAAACAATATATTTAAATTATTTAAACTATTTTAATTAGTTTATATCAATTTTTTCATTGTTTGTTTTTTGATAGCAACATGAAATCAATGTGAAAATATATTATGAAAGATGAGATATAAAAATAATTTTTTTTATTTTATGAAAGAAGACTATAAGTAAACTAATAAAATTATGGTTTGCATACGAATATTTATTCAAAAATATAGTACAAATGATTTTCAAAGCTTAACGCAAAAAATATTTTTAATATAAAAAAAAAAAAATGAAAAGCAGCCAATCAGAAGCGGTTTGTTTTCAGTGGTTGAAAAACGAACAATCCATTTCGGTCAGCCGTCGGCCGAGAAATGCCGCGGCGTATTTTACCGTCTGTCAGAGGCGCGGCGTCCTTTTCTTTTTGTGAATATGAATTGGGACGCGCCACGCCGCGCACGTGCCCGGGACACGAGCCAGCCGGTCGCGCCGGATGTGGCGTGGACCAAAGTCTCAGGGGATTTTTTAAATGCTCATTATAAGAGCAAAGACATTCAGATAATCTGAAAGAGGAGAGTACAGTCTCGGATAATAGTATTACTCTACTAGTCAAATTATTACTTTTAAAATTGACGTTGTCGTGTTTATGAGTCAGACACTATACGTATAATTTAAAACTATATAAATTGATTATTTAAAAAAATACACGGGTCAAAAATGCAAAATAATTTCCGCGTTTCCCGCAGCGAAGCCTCACTCGCAAAATGCCGGCCACCATGCTTCGATATTAATAAAATAATATTTATCATAATTTATTAGATGCAATCGGCATCGACGGAGAAGCGCACCTATAATCAATGCAGAATAAACATTTTAAATGTCTCTGTTGCGCATGAAATTAAATGTGAAATATTAGTGGGGAGGGGGGCGGTGGGCGTGCTGGGGGCGCCGGGCGACACGGGGGCGGCTCCGAGTGGCCCCGAGTGGCCCCGAGCAGCCCCGAGTAGCCCCGAGTGCGCCCGAGCCGGCACGAAGGCCCCCAGGCTGGGGCGGGAGCCGCGCGCCCGTAATTGAATGCTGCTTGCGTTTATTTGTTTTTGAACGCTACGCCCCGCGGCTGGGGACTCGCACTATATACAGAGAAACTTCCACTATATACAGAAGAGACTTCCACGTGAACTTTCCAAACGTTCTTAAGGCCTCTACACCCTAGCTAGTGTTTTTGGCTGTTTCGGCGCAACTAGAATTTTTTTTTTCTTTTAACGCCTTCGAGTCACTGGGTGATGTGTATCACCGTGGGGTTGTGTGTTGGGGTGGGTGGTTGTGGGTGAGGGGAGAGTGGGGGGGTGACTTTGGGCCTTTTTTTGAGGAGGCAGTCCTCAGGGAGGAAACTTATAGATGAGTTTGGGACTAAGGGAGTGGAGATTTGGAAGGAGTGGGCGAGGTCAATGATGACATCGTGGATCGTCTTCGTGTTTGTGTCCTTGTGGAGTCGGGCATTTTGGACGAACCACGTTATTTTGAATGACCTGAAGAGGCTTGTGCCTCTCAGGTGGGATGTATCCCCAGATGGGGCAGGTGTAGGTGAGGATAGGACGGATCATGACTTTCATGAGGAGGATTTTGTTGGAGGAAGAGAGTTTACTTTTGTTGCAGAGTATTGGGAAGTGGGTTCCGGTTGCCGCTCTAGCTTTGCTGGCGGTGGTCTTGATGTGGCCTCTACACCCGCAGCGACACACCTTGCGACCGATTTGCAATTTGTTAATTGCAAGATATATCGCGACGTGTGTGGGGGCTTTTCTGCACCACAAGCTATTCTACTCCAGCCCTATGTAAAAATTCTTTAAAAAAAACGCGTTGTTGATAAGGCTTGAATTGGCGATGGTGGCTGAAAGTCGGGAGTACAGCCGTACTAATAATACTAATGAGATATGTTTTTTTGAGATGCTCATCAATTCTGCACCTAAAGACAGAGAAAGAGCTTAAACTTACTACCATCTGAGACATCTCTTACAATGCACTTCGGTAAAATTAATTATATAAACTATGTCGAAGTGTGTGAAAACATTACATAAAGTCCGAACTGCTTATTTCAAGTTATTCAACTTTGTTGTATGTCAAATAGTTTATGCAACTCAATGCAAAGCAAACGTAAAACAATACAAGCCTACGCTATGATTACAATTTGTAAAACTATAAACATCCTCGTTCTATTGTTAAATATTTTATATACATATATGTAAGTGTGTGTGTGTGTGTATATAATGACAAAGAGCTTGTCTTCAGTTTAGATAGTCTGGTTGAGAGCTGCTCGAGACCCACCCCGCGTTGGAGTCTGCTCTTCCGATACGTATTTTGCTCTCGCGGTATGCAATGCGCTGGAGGTGATTTCTGAATTCGAGGCACAATGGCCAATGTCGACAGAAAGAAATGCGACTTCATCGCGACCGAGATAAGTTAAGATTTTACTCCGTATAATTATGCACTCCCGGTACGTGTTTTAAATTACATCGCGACTGGTTCAATTGATTTACGCTTTTGATTATACCCGCAATGATAACACACCACCCCTTCGTAATTTACTGCCGCCTGGTAAAGACGCGATAAGAGGTTGTATTATTATTTAAATTATTTATTTAGCCACTCGCAGTGCAAGCACAGCCATCACTTGGGACACGCTCAACCTAAATAATTATAGAACACCATCACACATTGATCTTAAATTAATATCTCGCAGCGATTTTTACTGTAAAAACCTAAGAATTAGCAAGCAACAACAAAACTGCTAGATTTAATTGGTTTGAACAGCCATTAACCCTGTAGTTCTCGAAGTATATTTTTAAAGGAATATACCTGTGGGAGTGTTTCGCATGGCAACACCGGGCCATGGTAGGGACGTGCCGGGCGCGTCGTGACTCCCCGCGGTGCTCGTGGTGCACGGCTCACGGGGGGCGGCCCTGAAACCGCCGCCCGGCACTAACGCGGTTGGTCACACTATCCGGGACTATTGTCAGACTCATAATGTTTCAACATTAATGCATGTTTTGTTATGAAGACGTTGATTTTTACTCGGATTTCGTGTGGGAGAGCAAAAGTTGCTAGATCACGGGCTGCTCGAAGAAACGCAAGAGAAACACAATAGCAATAAATCCACACTTGCTCTAAAATATATATGAACCTATCTTAAAAAAATTATGTTCATATTATAATATTTCAAAATATAAATAAAAGAGTCACATTGTTTTTATCTTACGTATTCATGATCAAGCTTATAATATACAAATTAAGCAAGACTTTTATAACAGTGACAAAAATAACAGTCAAGAAGGTTATGAAATTCCACGTAAATATACAATGTTTAAGTAACCGAGAAACACTTCATAATACTTGTTGAGGGACAAGGCATTTTATTGGTGAAGATCCATTTTCTGTTAATGATAAGGGTAACTTTGTATAAAAGAATACAAAGTTACCCCTATCATTAATAAAAAAAAACTTCACAATACAGTGATATGGTACAAAATAATAACGAATAAAAAAAACATTAACAAGTGTAGCAGGAGCAAGAGGACTGCATCAAACAGCATTTTGTCAGTAGAAATACTGGCAAAATATTTACCGCAATACTAATATTGTAATGAGTTTGGGTTTTAAAAGGATTTATAAACCGATTCTCTTTCATTAACGCAATATTTTTTTCAGTAGAAATGGTCGTATAATAAATTAAACAATACGTCTTGAATGCAATATTGATCTCGCGATTAAAATGGGAAGGAATTCCTCGGGGCACTGCGTCAGAAGCGGCTCGATAATAAACGCATAAAGCCACACGCGCGCAATAAAGCCTCCTCGAGTGGAAACCGCCATATACGACGCAGCCATTTAAATTCGATTATAGACACGACAATCAACCCGAGCTGTAACTGCGGACTGTCGTCTGCGAGCCGAGCGGCTAATTCAATCAATTAGTGGCCGGAGAAAATTGGACGGTTTTAAATTAGCGCGTTACTTATAAGTATAGGTTGTATGTATATTAGCTTACCACGTTACTTAATAATATAGATTATATACATTTATTTATTTATCATGTTATTAATTAACTAAACACTTTACTTTAATATATTATCTGCAGTTTTTTTATAACTGGAGACTGTTTTAATTTTTTACGTTTCTTCAGTATTTCAAAGATATCAATTTATAAATACAGGATTTATATTTATTTATTTTCTATGTATGATTTAATAAATTATCAAAATCCTTTATTCTGAAATGCTGTGATAAGGGTGTGGTCAGGGTTGTTTCTAGATATAAAAAACAATCTTTCAGTCCCTATACTCAAGCTATACTTTTGTCCTTATACTTTTTACCCCTTTATCTATTAATGCCTTCCGGTTGAAAGCGGAAAAACTTTTATCAATATTCACGTACAAGATGTATTTTTATTATATAGTAGTGAAACGAACTCTATGATAGAAAATACAAAAAGATACAAACCCTCTTACGGGTCGCCCTACTATAACGCCATTAATTTCTATATGGAAACCGTGCTATAAGAAAATCAGAAGTGCGTATACATAGTACGATACACTTAAATCAGGTTTATTTATTTGATGAAATGTTATTAAAAGGAAACCGTGTAATAAGAGTAGCGCGTTATTGAAAGGCTAACTGTAAAATACAATATTAAAATTTGCGACATACAAATAAAGTCGAAGCGAAATAAATCTTAAAAAGGTAATCATCTCGGTAGGCGTCATTCATAACGCTTTTTGATTAAAACTGGTGTCAGCGGGCCATTAAAAGTCACCAGATACTCGTAAAGTGTATGACAAACAATTCTTTGTTATTGCCTTCGATTTTGCACGGAATAAACGTCTAAAAATAATTGAAAATTTCACGTGAGTTATGGCGCACGTTAGCATCTTCAGCGGGGGAATAAAGTGAAGAGATCGATGTACGCAGCATATTAAAGAAAACGTTATTGAAAATGTTCAACTGGTCACAGGAACTAGTGACATTTGAGTAAACACCCTCTGGCCATCACGGATTAGTTCTTCGCTCGCCTGGCCTGGCCCAACAATAAGACGAGAATTTTAACTACCTTAACACGCACAGAGTTTAATTTAAATGTCATGTGGTTATTAACAGCACTATTTTTGCTTTATTGGTACATGAACTGTAGAAATGAAATTTTAATTATTATGTGCTTTATAGATATATATTTTCTAAGTACATAAATAAAATTGTATAGGCTGTTCTAAAATTGTGTATTTCACACATAACTTACAAGTCTATTTATATAAACTCATAACTTGGGTTTAAATCATGTTCAAAAATTATCAATATATAAGTTTATATTAACAAATTTGTACATCGTTTAAACACGTTCACTATCCGGTTTACAATTTAATTTGTAAGAGTATCGATAATTGTTTTGTTTTAAAAAAACCTTAAAAGTAATGACGCAAACCTTTAAAATGATTTATAAAGACGTAAATGCCAAATACACCAATAAGCAATATAAAATTAATTTTTTTGTGAAACTCCATACATAAAATGTTTACATGAAGCATGTTACGAATAACAAAAAATCATTTGCAATAAAACGAAAACAATTAACGTAATGGTAATTGTGAAAAAAGATATCGTTTAAAAACCGCTTAATTTATTTTCGAAGCTTTTAATGCCTGGAATTTACAATCAAAAACAAATAAATATATTAAATGGACAATAAAAGGGAGGAGATGGCCACCGGCGAAATAATTTTTCTGATTTTAGGTTTGTAAAAATCTTATTAATATTTTAAATTTCTATGTGCACGTAAACGTGGATATTTCCAAAAGCCATTTTGACGCTAAAATGTTAGATGATCTGTAATACGAAAGGACATGACATCTTCTACAGAAAGACGACACCTTAAAAAGAAGCAGCCTAAGCAGTATTCGCGCCGTTAGAGAAATTATTTGTTCTAGTCATGTTTAGGAGTCATTTATTAAATCATTAAATCAAGTCATACTTGAAACCTTTTTATATTTACAGTGGTAAAACGACTTAATTTAAAATGGGTAAAAATATTTTTGACCTCGATAAAATTTGTATTGATAAAACAAAGCATTTGATTTGCATATTTTTTTACAGTGATTCCACACTTTCACCTTTTTTTTTAAAGTAAACTATTAAAAATTTTGTGTGGTGCAATATATATCTAAATAAACAATGTTTGCTTTTAGGGTTACAAGTATTTGTTATTCTAAATAAATAAATTAAATATGTATAATAATAAATCGTTTTCGTAGACCTGTTTCAGCAAATGGCTGTAAAGAATCGACTGACTATCATAAGAGAAAAATCGATTTTCCTGCTTCTTTCATTTTGCGCTTTACGATTGACTTGCATAAATATTTTAATTGTTTTTTTTAATACATAAAAAAAGAATTCAAAGATCATGTGCAATTCGTTCCTCGATCAGACCAGATTGGCAAAGGGTGACCACACGATAAGCGTTAGGATGAAAACATTCACTGTGTTTTAGTACAAAATTATTTTAATATTCATTCGTGAAATATACTATGTATTGAGATAACATTTATTAAACATAAAACCATATATCTTGACAATAAACTAATCGTTATAATGAGCTACTATTAAAAATTATATTTCCGAAAAATTTAAAAATTCAATTCACATAGTGTAAAATAAATTTGATGACAGCGAGTATAATTAAAAATATAGTAATAGATGACTCGGTAAACAAAAAGAAATATATATATATTATATAATAAGTAAATATTAAAAATAAATGTGTGTAGTAACCCTACCCTGGCAGTACCTTTAAGTAAATTAATAAATAATTATGAAATAGCACGAGCCGCCACTGTCTGTTGCAACGCCTGCACTTTTCAGCGGTCCCTAAAATTTAAAGCTAAAAAACCGCGATTCAAAATAAAATGTATAATTTTTCCAAATTTTAATATAAAATATTAAACTATGAATTAATAATTAAAATTAAATTCAATCTCATACACGTTTTGAAATACAAATTAGTATTTCCAACCACATTTTTATTTATATATTAACGAATTGCATATGTACAATCTAATATATTTTTAACATATTTAGGAAATCAAAGTATATATAAATGATACTCTACGATACACCCAAAAAAAAAAAAAATTTAAAAATGCAAATATACACTTCTGAAGACAGTCACAATTTATTTGAATCAATTGGTTATTTTTATAAATTACTGTTAACATATAAATATCGATTTTTAAAGCTATATATTTTTTCTTGAACAGCTTATTCTAGTTGAATGTGTCAGAACTAAAAAACCTTTCCTGATAAAATAGAGAGCTAGGTCTAGAAAATGACAGAAGATTAAAATAAATTACCTGTTACAGAAATAAAGGAAACGGAGAGTTAAAAGTATTACCAAAATTTTTCAGTCGTTTTAAGGGATGTTATCTCTGCACTAAAACCCCGTTGAGTAACAATTATTTTTTCAGACATTCCAGCTCTGAAATCATTTTCATGCACTGAAAATTCAACAACTCGACGCTACCAATTCATTACAGTCTCTCATAATCGAGATAAGATTGTAGTTTTCACTAATCCTTGGGAATTGAGCCCCCGGCAGGAATAAAAATGAATTATTTCGTATGTTTAATAAATATTGCAAATAACTTCACACCGTGGTTTTGGAGTGAAGGTTTTGGAAGCTCTACTCTGAAGGTTTAATCTGGACATACAACTTTTACTACGCCTCGCAGGTACTGAGTAATTAAACTTTTGCGTAGTGATTTATTTAACATTCCGAGCATCCCATCGGTCAGATGAAACACAAGGCCAGCATTCGTGTTGATTATTTATATATTTTTTTATTAAAAATTAGCGGCAATTTTCGTACGTATAACGGAATATTAAGTTTATATAATGCATTCGCGTCAACAGACTCTGAAATAATTTATTAATAACTCTTAAGTGGTATTTTTTACTTTTCATCCATAATGACCGCTACATTGATGACATATAATTCAAAACAGGTATGAATACCAACTGTGAAATCATAATAAGTTTATACGTAAATTAATATTTAATTACCTTATATTTTTGATGCCTTACTTACTTTACTTTATATTATTTTATTTGTAGTAAATCTTAGTGGAAACAAAGATAAAAAAATTGGTCGTGAATACGGTCAGCCTTCTCCAAATTGTACTTCATAACTTTTTACATAATAAAAATTAATTGATACCATTATTATATTCTATTGCTTTTAGAGCATATATAATATTAGGGCTTGGTTTTTAAAGTAGAAAATAATACATTTAAATCGCTAATCTATTACAAACAAAGATTTTTGTGTTAAGGGAACCTATTTATAAATTACGTGCATGTACGATGTTGTACATATAAGTAGCCATTGTTCAATTATTTTATTAAAAAATATTTTAAAGTAATATATAAAGTAGTTTAAAGTTGTAAAGTACCCTGATACAATGATTAAGTACGTTAAATTTTACTTCATTTCTTGAAACTGTATTCATTTCTTGTATTTGAGTATAGTGAAACTTTAAACTGAACATCAAACGTTTTGAACCAACAACTATTCCCGAGCAAGTCATGTATTAACAGTCTTAATACGAAGTAAATTGTTAAAAATCAAATGGGTATCTCCCTAATGATTTCTCTCGCCTCGAATGTCAAATTGTTTTCTTTTTTGTTCGTGTGATGATAAATGCTAAATAGCTTAATACCAACTTAAAAAAACTCGACTCATCTCACGGTTAATCTCTCCAACTTATCAACTGGCATTAAACTGTTGAGCGGTCACGCACGTGAATACGTATTTTTTTTTTTTTTTTTTTCCTCAATGATGACAAATGACTATGCTGTGTTACTCGAGCTTCATTCTATGTTTTCAATTGAGAAATAAATTTCAATTATTTAATAAAAATATTTATTTTAACATTTTGAAAAAATATATGGAATCTATGTTATACAAAAGTTATATCTGGGATCACAGTCGAAATGGGTGGTAACTTTTACATTCACCAACTATTGTATAAGACCGTTTATCTTTTTTCCAAAGAAACGTTTTTTATTATATTTTTAACAAGGGAATAATATTCGGCCGTGTATTGTAAGTAAATGTTGATTATTTCAACATCTACCCACAATAACAGAAAATAATAATGGTGTGAGTACGATTCGGGATCGGAGTTTCAATGCGCACGTTGGTTCGCTGTCAGCTGGTTCACACGTCGCGTGTGCAGGCTGCTGGCCCGAGTGGACTGGGCTGTGGTCAGCGTGCAGGGTTGCCGAATCCAACATTAGACAAAATGACAAACAAAACAATACTGCAAAATGAATTAAGCTGTTTTTTCAGTGTTTTATATAACCATGCTTTCAAAAACACTTATAAATTTTCATATTATTTGGTTGTGCAAGCAATTTTGTGACTAAGCACATTTGTGAATATTGTATATTCACAGGCTATTTTAGTGATTTACTTTGCAATATTTTTAATTCTAGGCAATCATATATATAAAGTTAAAAGTACATGGTGGAGTTCTAGCACATCACTGAGCATATTCACAACTAAAAATTGTGGTTTCGGAGGGTGGATTTAGCAACAATTTTACAAACTAAGGAACTCTGAATTGTAACATAGGGTCAATTTATACTTTAAAAGGATGTAAAGGATAGTCTGTGTGTTAGAACTATTTGGTAACCCTTCAGCTCGCCGGTGAGGTATGCGGGGAATTCTCAGGTTGGTGAGATTCCCCAAACATCGCATTCACGAGAGAATAAGCGACCTCTCCTCGGCGCTCTCGGACTGTGGGACAGCCGGCCGTGGGAGCTCTACTCTCGCCGGTGGAACGGGAAAACGCTGCATCTGCCATTGTAAACTAGACGTTATTACTTTGCGTAGGATTTTGTATCGCACTCGAACCAAAGCCTGTCTTCAAGCGGCTCTGCCACTGCTCCGCGTGAGAAGATTGAGAAGTCTAAACATCCCACTCACACGAATCGAAGGATGCAATACACTGCTGTATTATATTATATCACACTTTTGTTTTCAAAGATTTAAAATATTAAACATTCATACGCTCGTAAACATTTTTAAACCTACAGGGTGTACCGTTTATAAATACATCATATCCTTGAAGATTGGACCAAAACCTCTAAAGCCTACGAGCTGATAACGAGGTGGTTTAAATTGAATGTTGCTTTCGGTGTTTTGGCTCTCAAGCGTGGGTCGGAGATGATTCATTAGGCGTGTCCACGCAGATGATTCCCATCGCAGATGATGGGGCCGGCGTCTGATCCGCCTGACGCGTGCGCCACGCACACCCCCGCGTGACCCGCAGGCCCCGGGGGACTTCATATCCAGGGGTCAGCTGGCTAAAGCATGATGATACTAGGCATACATTGTTATTTTCTAAAAAAAAATATTATATTATATTTATTTATTTCTGAAAATATCTTCATAATTTATTAAATATTGAAAAATACGCGAAAATCTATATTTTTAAAATAAAACCAAGTGGTTTTGGAGACTACGTTTATTTCACTTGTAGCGAGAGCTCTTTCGCCGAACACGGCATCTTCAAAACTGAGTCAGAACAAACAGACTCAGTTTTGAAGATGCCGTGTTCGTCGAAAGAGCTCTCGCTACAAGTGAAATAAACGTAGTCTCCAAAACCACTTGGTTTTATTTTATTATTATATAATGGAGTATTACAAAATAAATACCAATTCCATTAATTAATCTATATTTTTGTTTTCATACATTATTTGGAGGATGGTGCTTCCGTTTAAGTATGTTAATCATTTAACAGGTAATACATAAGTAAAATATATATTTTTTTAAACAAATTGCAAACTTAAATTATTATCGATTTAATCATTGCAAGTTGGATCTATTTGACTATCTAGAACATAGGTTCTCAAACTATTTTGTCCCGTCGACCCCTTGTCGAGTTTTCCTGTTTTTCGTAGACCCCTGCTTTGCTAATATTGAATTTTTATAAAATTCATCAACTCCAAACATATTTTTGACATCTGATATACAGGGTGCGCCATATTTTATCCTGGTATGTAATTAATGAATATCTTTGACAATTATAAACCGATTGACTTAAGTAAACATGTTTTGAAACATTAATTCAATACAATTTTAACCATGCTTCACACTGAAACAACGCGCCGAAATAGTGACGCTATACATTGAAAATAGTCGTTCAGTTGTGTTAACTCAACGTGCATATCGTGGCCAACATGGCCAATGGGATCCACTCTTGTAGACCCCCATTTACAGTTCGTGGACCCCCAATTTAATTTTTCGCTGTCATCGACCCCTTGCAGGGCAGAATCGACCCCTTGGGGTCAATATTGACCACTTTGGGAACCTATGATCTAGACTTTTTTTGCCGATGATTCGGTCAAAACGAGGCTGTTTGCTCTAACAACCAAAATAAAATTATACACACGATTAGAGGTCAAAAGCGTGATAACTATTAGCCATTTCATAGTTTATATTTGCTGTTTATTAATTCGTTATTTTCTAGCTTGTATTACAGCATGTTTAATTTTTATCAGTTTCGCTTATCCGGATTCCAATTCTGTACAGCAAAAATCATCTGATAGCCGCGGTTACTGCATCCTCGATGTAGAGGATCTCAGTAGTTTGAATCATAATCTTCAGATCGTAGGTGTGTTTAATTTTGCCTGTTTTCTTTATTAGGGTTTTAATTGGCCGTCTAGGTGCCGGGGGAGGCGGACGGAGAGCGATGGGGCAGATTAGTCTTAATGCTATAATGAGCACGTGATGGGTTCATTCTGTTGATGGCCGCGTGCTGCGTCGTGAGATGTGAGGCACTCGGCTGTAATTAATATTGCCTGAAAACACTTGGCTGTAATCAGTTAGGCGGAGTATTAAGGTGGCCACAACGCGTGTTGGACTTCGTCAAAATTTTAAAGACTTTCATTAAATTTTTAATGAATCTAATTAATGTTAAGAAGGCGTGAGATTAACAGTTAAAAATTCAATATTATTTCACTGCAAACTATAAATAAGATCCCATAGTTGGCAACCATTATTATGATCAATTTTATTGTTGTTTTCATAATAATTGTGTTCTTACGACAGGATTGTCCCTTTAAAAGACTCGTAGTTTCTGCGACTGACTTCATTAATAGTATGGTGTCTTGAACAATAATTGTCAGCCATATTGGGAAGAGTCATTAGTGAGGACCTTATAAGGATTCTCTGTTCTTCAGGCGTGGAGGAGCTGGCGCTGGTCAGAGCCGTTTTAGGAAAATAAATTCCCAACAATTTCAATTACTAACTTTTTTATGTGTATGGTTAAAATAAGTAATTGTATTGGGAAAATCAGAATTTATTAAGACCGTGAATTATTAACTAGTCGCTATTATATAGTTTTCTTTATTGATTACAAATTTTGCTATAGTTAAAATCAAATAAACATGTATTTTAATATGATTTTAGCGGCAAGTGTTATTGTGGCTGTTACTGAGCAAGAATTTGACTCATTATTTGTGGATTGAACGTCAATCAAGTGCATTTTAATTACCTTTACATGCTTATATTACTTACTAATATTTAGTATACTTGGAGATGTAGGTTCGAATCCTACACAAGTTACGATGATATTTTTCTGAGGGTTTTTTTAAATCATTTTCAATATGTGAAAAAATATGCCTAATCACTATATTTGCTAGATAAATATTTGTTGACTGATATTTAGATACGAGGTATGAATTTAAATTTCAAACATATCTTTTTATTTTTCTCGTTGTTTCATGTGTAAGTCGACTCCTCAAATTATACAAAACCATTTTTGGGCGTTACAAGATCATTTGAATACTTTTTCAACAAGTTTTTACGGCATGCCACTGGGTTTGGTGGGATTTGCATCTTGAGAATTTAGGCCGTCATGTGGTTTTTGGGATTTTAATTTATTATTTATACCTGCCATCATAACACCGGGGACCGGCGCATCAATCTTGGTGAGGAATGGAAGGCCCAGAGGCTGAGCCGCATACCCGCGGGTCCATCGCTGTTCGCACACCCACTCAGCCGGAGGTATCGCTAACCTAACCCTCCCTTCAAACTTGAAACCGACGCACATCATCGATCAACACCGGATATTTGAGAGCTTCTCAAATATCGATTTTAATTTTATATATATATATATATATATATATATATATATATATATATATATATATAATAAAAGTTTCGACCAAATAGACTAGATCATCATCAGGTGCATAACTAAACATTTAGTTTTCAGTTTGGTTATGCATCTGATGATGACCTAGTCTATTTGGTCGAAACTAGTCATGCAAAAAATATATATTAAACTCAAAGTGAAGACAGAATACAAAGTTACTTTTTTCATAAAAATAATGGATCTTCACCAATCAACAAGATTAATTTTATATTGTAAAAAAATCTATAAACACTGCTATAACTTACATTTGACATGCTTTATATAAATGTTTATATTTTTTTGTACTTCCATGGGTATTCGCAGTGAGAATCATTGTTTACTGGATAAATCAATATTAATATATTTTTCAAAGCATTATTGTAAGTAAAAAACAACTGTCGATATTTTTAACATACAATAATTTTTTTACATAGTATTGTAAAATAACTTGTATGGAGCTCTTTATTATAATCAGGCGTTCTGAAACAGGTATCGCATCCCATACCAATTAAAATGATATTTATATTATGTATATTGAATAATTATTATACTTTATACTATGAATTATTATTACAAAAGGAAATAAGCAAGGATGTAATGAACGGCCTTATAAATGTTTGATTTACCACTTTGTTATTGGATTCTAAACAATAGCGTGAATCACACAAAAAACATTTGCTCATACTTATAATTTGTTTATTATAAATATAATTAATTATGATTTGTTTTGTAAAGATAAAATTGCAGTTTGCTCGCTGAATTAAAAAAAAGTCACCTTGAGAACTTTTTATAATAGAAAAACTCTGAATATTATTATTACACTAGAACCTTGTCGCCCTTTTTTAGCAATGCAAATTTTGTATTAAAACTTAACATTTCTATAAACATAATGTGCATTGCGTGTTTCTTAGGTATAAAGGTGCTTTTTTTGGTTTTTAATATTGTTTTTAGTTTTGCTACCGGTAATGAGATAATTTTCAAAGAAATATCTAAGCATTCTCTATACAAGTTATTTCAAAATACGATCTTACGTGTTGTAAAAATTGTGTTTTCGAAATATCAACAGTTGTTTGTTACTTACAACAAAGTAATAATCAATAATGCTTTTAAATAAATATAGTAATATATTAATATTGATTTATCCAGAAAACAACGTTTTTCACTGCGAATATCAATAGAAGCACAAAATTATAAACATAATAATATAAAACATGTCAAGTGTAAATAATACCTGTGCTAGTAGATTTTTTCACAATATAAAATTGAAATCGATATTTGAGAAGCTCTGGCTATCTGACGTATTCATCATCATCACTTAGCTGTATACAAGATCCAGTTGGGGATGATAAATTATAATTACAAGCCTCGATCCTCTGTTCGGCTCCCAATTATAAAGATGTTTTTGTAAACTAACATATCCGTGGCAACCGCGTTACATCCATGAGCAACCCACTCGGGTGCTTTGAGATCCACAACCAATACGCCTACGAGGCATGGAAAAGCGTGAGAGACTATACCTTATTTAAATAAGTTTCATAGAAATTAAGCCACGGTGATTATATTTTCGTTTTGCAGTAGAGCTCTTTAAAATAGCTTGAAATGCAGTCATTTTCAGAATATGTTTGTATTGAAGATATATGTAATACTGAAGTCAAAGCGACGGAGTAAAAGCTCAGTAAAAAAAATGAAGCTTTAACTAAAAGCTTGTTCAAAGAACAATGCACTTTAGTTTAAATAAAAAATAAATCTGAACGTTTTTTGGCGTAAAACGCACAGTGAGTTATAGCAAATAATTATTGTAATTTATTTACGAATAAGAATATTTAAACAGAGGCTCTCACGTAGATAAGTGATGTTTGATTTGAGCCTATAAATAAATAGATAGCTACTTGCACTATCGACTGATGGCCCCCATGTTAATTCAGATGAGGGATATCGGCCATCAACGCGCCGGCACCGTCTTCAAACGAATTTATCTAAAGACTTCCCATGAATGATACGAGTTTAATGTTTGATTTTTGATAAGATAAATTTAATACGTTGAATTGGTGTGAGCGGTTAAAGTAGCTAGCTGATTTATGATATTTTAAGATATGTTTTTTACTTGCGTTTTATTTGGAGGTTAGAAACAGCGTGGGTTTATTCAGTTTGATAAAACTAACATCGTCCTTACTAACATGTCTTTTTATGCTTACTTCATTTTTTATTATTTATCTTGTTTAATATTCTCTAGCTTGTATGCTGATTATATTAAAGCCTTTGGATTTAAAACAGAATGATTACATTATGAAGACATTATTTATGATTATTTATGATGCAGCGTTTATTTTCTATAATATTTTCTTGAGTCGCTTTATCAGGGCCTTGCAATTACCTTGCGAAGATTGAGTCTTGTCTTTTTAATTGCGATTTACTGAAAGCTTCTTCACGATTGGCGCTGTCCTTGGCGTGCAATATATAAGATGCGGATTACGTGATGAAGATGAAGGTTGCAAGCCTGGGAAGCTATTTAATATAAGTGATTTCAGTTTCTTGTTCCTTACCGATATTTCAAATCGATTTGTTGTAACAGACGCAACTTTGGTTTGTTCATATTTTCATATTCATATTTGTGTTATTTATTTTTTATATTTATTGAACCTTATTTCTTGTAATATCTTTAAATGTTTATCTTCTTTTTCGGATGCCTCTCCTCAGAGGAGGTTGGCGACCATTTCACTGAGCATATACTCAAGCTGAGCCAATATTCATGGTGGGTTCCCGGGTCTTTCTATATTGTTAGGAAAAGTTTGCTTATTGCTGCTGCCTAATAGCATTATTATATAATCCTTTCCTTATAAAGGCCTGGGCATTTAGATCTGATACTGCTTCTGCAGCAAGCTACAAAAAACAATAGCAGGAGCCCCTCACCTCGACAAGGTACTTCCAGAGCACATCCCTCCACAATCATTCCAAATCTTATATATATAAAATAGTTTTATATATTAATTATATTTTTAAGTTAATCTGAATGAAGAAGAAACATAGAATCTGTTGCTACCTTTTCGGCAGCTTTTCTTCTTATGTTTCGTCACGGCAGCATGCCCAAAGCAAGACTCCCAGGTAGTGTCATTCATATATATTTCGGTAATGCTGCTTGAACGCCACAAAAAGAAGTCGTTTTTGCATCGTTTTGTCACTGGCGATGAAAAATGGATTCACTACGACAACCCGAAGCGTAAAAAATCATGGGGTAAGACCGGACATGCATCAATATCGACGGCCAAGCCAAATATTCATGGCGCCAAGGTAATGCTGTGAAGTTGGTGGAATCAGAAAGGCCTCCACTATGAGCTGCTGAAATCAGGCCAAACTATCACGGGCGAGTTCTAAAGACAATAATTGATGCGTTTGAAGCGATCATTGGCAGAAAAACGGCCAGAATATGCGACCAGGCATGAGTCTCTAATTTTCCATCACGACAATGCTCGACCACATGTTGCTAAACTGGTTAAAACATATTTGGAAAACAATGGATGGGAAGCTCTGCCTCACCTGCCTTATAGCCCAGACCTTGCCCCTTCTGACTACCACTTATTTCGATCGATGCAGAATGCCCTTTCTGGAATACGCTTCACTTCTGAACAGGGTATCAAAAATTGGCTTGATTCTTTCTTGGCTTTTGGGATTGAATCCATAATTTGCCCGAAAAGTAGTGGCTAGCGATGGACAATACTTTGAATAGAATATATTGTACCAATTTATTATAATAAAGCTCCAATTTCACGAAAAAATTAATGCACACAGCGTATATGTAATCGTTACATATTTTTATTTTATTTTTATGTTAATCTGAATGAAGAAGAAACATAGAACCTGTTGCTACCTTTTCGGCAGCTTTTCTCCTTATGTTTCGTCACGGCAGCATGCCGAAAGCAAAACTCCTAGGTAGTGTCATTTATATACGATGTAGACATGAGACACATTCGGGGATCCCGGCAGGCATCAGGGCCGGCATAGGCAGCGGAGAGCGGTTCGCAGATGAGCGGGCAACCTTTAGCTGACGCAGGTGTGACGGAGGCTGTATTTAATTATTCAGGAGACGGCGGGGCGCGGCGCCGGCCGGAGTCGGTCACGAGCGCGCGCGACCTGTGACCCTGCCGGCAGGAACCCTCGCGGGGCCACTTACCGCCCAGGGCCAGACCGGAAGCTGGCTCTTATTAAACTTTGCAATAAAAATAAAAAAAAATCCTGCTAAACGTAGCAGTGATTCGTTAGTATAATTGGTAATGCACCGGCCATGTTAGCTTGGGGATGTGGGTTCAAATCCCACACAAAGCACGATGATATTTTTCTGAGAGTTTCTTAAATCAATATATTTGAAAAAATTTAAAAATTTAAAAAAAAACTATTTTTGGGACTATGGTGTTATCTACGACTACCTCTTGAACTTTGCAATATTTTTTTATTATCAAGATAATTCCACAATATTATCAATATGTAGTGTTCAGCTTAAAAGGATTTTTATGACGATCAATATAAACTTATTTTTTTATATTGGGATTACCATATGTAAAAAACATTTAAATTATTTATGTATAGTACAAATAGGTTTAAAATACATGAGTTTATAAATCAAACAGAATTTTTATTTGACATAAATCATTCACCTCTTCAATTTATCGTCTGTAAATACAATAAACAATAATCACATCCGACTTTCCATATACACGTTTTTTCATATATAGGTCATTAGACCCTTTTTTTCTTTATTTTAAAACATATTATAGTACACTTTAGAAATCTTTCTATTTGTAATTTTAATAATGTCATGTTTTTCTTAGTGCAGGCCTGCTCTAACGGTGGGTAGAGTACTGTTGTTACTCTCGAGTTTGATTTACAAGCAGTACTGTGGTAGTTAGTGGTTTGGTAATTGGACGGTGTTTATGAGAAAGCAATCAGATATATACTTATTGTGTATGCCACGTGCAGGAGTTTGAGGAAAGCTGAATTCTTGTCGACCTCTGATCTGAGGGTGGCCACGTGAGAGAAGTGTGAAACTTCAATATTGAACAGGCTCACCTGAAAACAACACCAAAGATATGTTTCAGTTTCAGTTATGTAATAATATAGTTGAAAGAAACACATATATATACAATTTATTGAAATATATTTATATGGTCGAACAAAACTTGCTACTTTGATATGTTGGTATCTTGCAAAATGCACAAAAAACTTACAGAAGTGAAATTCCCATAGTATACAAAAGTTGGATTTATTGGAGAGCGTTTGCTGAATTTAATTTAATTTAATCTTTGTCTTTTTGAATGATTGCTTCAAATAACTATGCAGTTTTTGCTAATTTAAATAATACTTCATTCGCCCCAAAACAATGTACACTTGCTATATACACAAAATAAAATATATTAAAAATTTGGGAAAAAAATTAAGCTCTTGCTGGAAGTAATTTTATTTAAATCAACATCTTTTTGAATACTCGTAATAGTCAATATCTCAGTTCATATACGTATTTACATTTATGTAAAAAATACATAAAGTATAGTATCCATAAGTTGGATTAAACAGAGAGCTTTTGCTGTAAGTTATAAAACAAATATAATATAATGAGTATTGATTGATTCGCTTGTACATCTTGTATTACGCTGAAGAACTGCGGTTGCATTCGGTTAATATAAAAGGCGATTCGTCTCACTGTCACCGGGACTGGGAGCTTAGAAGCTCCGCCATCTACAGTGGATAAAGCTCCTCTCCTACTGAATAAATTATAATCCACTTGGACGTACCCTTTCGTGAGCTTCCATCGATATTTCTGAATTCCTTACCGATTATACGTCAGGTATTATGAACCTTTGCACTAAAATATTCTATTAAAAAATTTAAAAGAATGACTTTAAATTATATGACTATCAACTTGTAGTTAAATAAAGTACATTTATTTCAATGAATATAATATTTCAGGACTTTCTTTTATATATTATAAAGAGAGTTTTATATGTAAGCAAGCAAATGGTTTTTCAACAGAAAGCTGATGACTTTGTATGCACTGAATTAAATGTTTACCCAATAAACATATCTATAAGTTATAGAATAATTAAATCCTTTGCATTATCATAACGCGCAAGTCTTATTATTTTAGCCAGACAGTTACAGTAAAAATATACAAATAAATATATTTTAATATATTATTGCTTTTTGTGAAGACCGTCTCACAGGAAGTACGATTTTTCCTATACAGGTTTGATTGATTGATAATGATTAAGTACATTTTTTCAAATATTGAAAATTGATTAATAAAACTTTTAGATAAATATCATCGTGATTTGTGTGGAATTTGAACCTACATCCCCATGCTTACATGGCCGGTGCATTACCTATAAATGAAATATCCTATAAATGAAACAACGTACTCATTGTGCCAATTAAATATATAGGTATAATTGGTAATGCACCGGCCACGTAAGCTTGGGGATGTGGGTTCAAATCCAACACAAATCACGATGATATTTTCTAAGAGTTTCTTTAAATTTTCAATATTTAAAAATATGTACTTAATCATTATCAAATATATTTTAAAGTTCAAAGGTACAATATTTGAAAACAATTCATGATATTTTTGAACAAAATTAGTAACGTTTATTCGGTGGCAGACAAGTCAAGAAGTTTATACTGAAATTTAAACGAAAAGCATTGGAACCAATCCCACTCGAAGTCTGAGAGAGTCCGTGAGATTTTCGACATGGATTCATCGGCCGTGACGCTCGACAGTCTCGTAGGGCTGCTCTCTTGGCGGAGCTTTGACCTCCCCTGCAGACGAGCCGCAGTTGCCAGGTCCGGCGCGGCTCGCGTGTACTTTCCCACAGGCCGTGAGAACTGACCAACTACCGACGGCGGACCTGAGGACTGTATGGACATCTCACCAGGGCCCAACTGGAGACGTGATTTGTAAAAATAAATAAATAAAGTTCAATTTAATTAACGCAATAGAAATTCTCTACACATTTCTTATGAAGATTTAAAAAAAATAATGCAATCTTCAATGTTTTTGCTACCGATTCACTTGAGAAAATCACAAATATTTTACTTGTTACTTTTAGCAAAATAAAGGTGCCTTTCAAATAAGTACTTTCGTCAATGTCGTCACACACTAAGAATACATTTAATTCTCTCAGAAAAATATTATCGTGACTTGGGTTCGAATCCCACACAAGTCACGATGATATTTTATGATGAGAGTTTCTTTGATCATTTTTCTATATTTGAAAAAATGTACTTAATCATATCAATCAATAAAATCTGTATAGGCAAAATCGTACTTACTTTGAGACGGTCTTCACAAAAATCAATGTTGAAATTTAAATTTCTATCCCTTTATAAAAATAAGTGAAACTGTCAACGGCCATCTAAACGCTTTCTATAGCAGAACAGACAACGTCTATCTTTTAAAGCATAAAATAGGTTGGTTCAGTATTATTTGATTATTTATTTCTGAATGAATAATTTTTTGGTTACAAAATATATTTTTTAATGAAAATTAATAATAAATGCTGGCCTGGTCGCGGCTCCGGGCTGTATGCTTAAGTACAATATGTACATAAAATGATGTCCGTCGGCATCAAAGGCTGCACCGCGAGAGGGTTCACTTCCACTCCTGACCGGCCCTGACGAGGGACCCCGTGGACCTCTACTCCAACCGAGGGGCTGCTCTGAGACCTTTGAAGACATGTTGCCGTATCGCCCCGTGATAAACCATGAGGTTAATTATAATTAAAATATTTTGAAACAACTGTTTCACAGTGTGATAGTAGAATCACAGATTTTAATCTCGGATAATGATTCAATATAAATATTAATACATTCTCGTCTGAAACTTAGGGATAACTAATAATCATTATATTCGATCCGTCATATACACTGATTCATGATTTGGCTATAACAAATAATCTAAAATAAAATATACTGGTCTGATTAAGTATGCGAGTATTGCGTTTGTTAAACGCTTTTGAAAATAGTCTTACCACGTTTCAACCAATTGCATTTGCAGTGTGAGCGACCTCACGCGTATTTATCTAAAATTGAAAGTTACACGAAGAGAGGCTGCGGTTGTAAATAAGTTACGGTCTTACTATACATGCTCCCATGGACGTGCATGCTGGGCATAATGGCTGCGGCTCTGCAGCCGGCAATCTCCGCTGATCATCTCGAGGGGGTTAATGAAGACCCGCAGCCTCACGCAGGACTCATCCGCGGGGTGGGAGGCACGATTTAGGGGCGGGTCGGAATTTACTTGATTCTTTTCATGCCCGCGGATCGAATACTTGCACTAAAAAAAATACGTACGATTAACTCAATGCAGAATCTTGTATAATGCAACCTTGAAGAGTTTTTCAATCTGAAAGCAACATTACAAAAATTAATTAAAATACCAATTTGAATTATTGATTTAAGTTTGAACGTTCTTTCCACACAAGTAGATAAAACTGTCAACTCTTATTCAAAACTTAAATTTATATATTGTCCCCAAATTGAAGGCGATATTTTCTATATAAATCAATTGATATTAATTTACACCGTATTTTTACTTTTCAGTACGTTTTATGCATTTTAAACATTATATAAATAAATAGTTTCGAAGATATTATTTCTAAATGTAATATTTTAAAATAGAAACAAAAAGTAATGTAAGCAATATTAAATCATTATTTTGAATATGTTTATTGTAAATGTAATAAAAAAATTATTTTTATTTTATATCTTAAAGCAACCAACTGATTTATCGAATAAAAGTCAACTGGGAAACACGTTAACAATAAAACGCCCAAAACTGGTATTGACAGTTCGAACTCCTGAGTCAATGGGACCGAGGCAGTTTAAATATTTAACCAGAGCTCAAAAAGTTAACCAAATAAACCAAATTCGTAAGACATGTTTGGTTAACCATAAAACACCGCCTTCTTGTGGGAAAATAAACTTTGTCTTCTAAGGTGTATAACATTAAAAACCCGCTTTAAACTCTTTGTAATTAACTTCTATCCTAAGGGCAATGTTTAAAAATTTCACCTCAACAAGTCGCCAAAACCGATAAGGTAGTTATAAAATTATTATAGTGCGAGATTTGTAACCGTGCTGATTCGCATCACGTCCAGGGTATGCATTAATTTGATGTCAGGACATCAGGACAAGACGAGGGGAACAGACCAAGCACATGGAGTATGGAGATTCTTCCTCGGTGATCATCATATCTTCAACGCTAGCGAGCGAACTAGATGGCCTGAAGATGTTAAGGACTTTGAGTACGAAGAACTAGTGATATGCCTTAATATTTTTTTGACTTTCATGATGCTTTTATTATCAAAAAGATAAATTATTTTTACAACTATCATAGAGAATAAAAATAAAATTGAATACGTATTATTATATAATAAAACTATTTCAGTAAGTAGTTCCGTGCAAAACTACATTTTTTTTACATGAAATATGTTTATTGTTTTATGTTTTGGTGGTCAAAATGAAAAACGAAAAAACGAGACGCCTGGAAATAAATAATATTATAACTGCAATCAAAGCATATCCATGTTGTATAACAGATAGTTAAAGTTGAGAAAGTGAAATGAGAATATAAAAAAACACTTTTAATCTGACATTATTAAGGTAGAGCTGGGACCGCCTCCGAATCATCTGATTATAAGCCCGGAGTGGCCGGTGGCGCGCCGCACAGAGGACGGCAGAGCGCGCTCATTGAATATAAATTATATTATTAATATTTGATGGCCGTTTAGGACTTAGTATAATTTGAGACCGTGAGATGTGCCGAAAAGGTATCGCTGTGGCTGTGTGATACAATGTACGGCGTAACACGGTCGTAATCATTCTGCGGAATAAATAAGCATATTTAGAATATGCAAGACATTTTTGCAGTTTCTTAGAAACTGTTTAAATATTTTAATAAATATATTTTAAAACTTCACCGTGACTGCGCGATTTAGAATATATTTTATATACTAAAATTCGTCTTGTGGTCTAGTGGAGAGTTAGGCTTTTTTAAGATACCATTAATTATATAAAATAATCGATTACATTTATTTTGTATTTTAAATATTGATTGTATCAATATTTAAAATTGATATTGATCATTTTATCAACTTGAGGTTTCATATTCTTGTGATTACCAAAAAAATCAGATACATTTTAGTAAAGCTCTATCAATTTTGTTTGTCGACAAAAATTGCTTTTACTTCAATTTTCTTAGTAAAATTTTACCTGTTGTTAAAATCATTGAGAAAAATTCAGTTCAATTACCAAAATAGCTCTAGAAAAACTTTGATTAATGGGCAATTATTATATAGCACAATATCATAACTCGCACCCAATTTGTGTATACTTATTTTTACAATAAATCTAAATAGACTATTCGATTTTCATTTATCTTATTATGTACTTATACTTATTCAACAATCATTGCAATAGTTTTGACGATCAGCGTAGTAAAAAAAACAAACAATACCGAAGGCACATACTTGTTATAAACAAATTATGTGGTCCAGCTAAATAGCAAGCATTGAAAGGCAAATGTGTATTGAAATAAAACTAGCTACATTCGAAAAATTAGCCCATCTACCCAGAAGCAAAAAATCCTTTAAAACCCCCATCAAGGCAGGCATTTCTTAAATTCCCAAAGGTCGGAACACGCTAAGGTGCAAATTTGCTTAGTCCTGGCAGCTCCAGGCTCCATGGCTCCTCCGCCCTGACGCACCCAATTTACGTGTGAAGGTGATTCGGCGAGGGGATAAATCACAACAGCTTTATTGGTCGTAAGCTTTAAGTTTTACAGCCTTGCAACTTGATCCGTTTAACACACCGAACTTCAAAAACCGCGCAGGGGAGCTTTCCGTTTTTAATATTGTGAAGTCAACTCAACTGAACAGTTTAAAATGTAAGCTGACGTGCTGATTGCCTCTCAAAACCCAGTTTACTGCAAGTGAAAGATAATTGATGAATACCAGAGAATTATCGAATAAATAAGTCTTTAAAGTTTTAATATAATTGATTTATATTATTACAAAAGTCAACAATTTTAAGTTTGAAAATATAATATGTACATGAAATGACAAAATAAATCTTTGATTTTTAGTATGTATTATTAAAGCAAAAATGCAGATGAAATATTATATAAAATCTTTTTTCTTCAAGACTTCGCGTGGTGCCAAGTTCGTCAAGATCTTAATCGAGTTTTGTTTAAACTGTCTCAAAAATTTATGTAGTATATAATTTCATAATTTATTTCACTGTACCGAAACAGCAAGTATTAAATCCAATGTTTTCATGGGAGATGGCAGAAATGTATTATAATATTCCGAACTGCGCCGAATCAGCCTGGCGCCGAATCACACGGAGCACCGGTCCCGCGCCTCCGGTCTCCGGGCCGGTCACGACTCGAACAATTGGCCGGTAATGACGCCCTCCCGACGGGTAAGCGGCGTAATGATACGTCCGGTCGCCGCGGCATAAATTTTCACCAATTCTCCTTAAATCAGACCTCGTTTGGCGGACGCTTTGATTGGAAGAATTGACTCACGCCAGCCTCTGGACGTTTGATTATTGATTTTTGTTGCATCTGCAAAAATATTAATTTATTATAAAAATAACTAAATTAAAAAATTTATCTACGTTTATACAAAATTACATTTTATTTTACTGGGTTATTAGTAATTTATTTGAAATTTTGCGATAGCTCAATAGACTAGATCAAGTAACACCTTGCCTCGAATTCGACAGGCTTGCATCAGTAATGCAAGTACAAGTTTATTTATTAAACGAAACGTTTAAAACGAGTTAATAATTTATTTATATAATACCTCACTTATTTTTACCATAGGAAAAAATATCAACGTAATATAAGAATATATTATAAAAAATAAAATAAGTTTTTTGTAAATATATATTTACCATTTACCTTTCAGGTGCCATTTACTAAACAATAAACTAGAAGCAAAAGTATACCAATGGATCACAAAAATATTATTAAAAAGTTTGCAACTTTTAAAAGTCTAGTCACGATATCTGGAAGCACTCAATAACCACTATACTATAATCATCACGGCAAAATTTTAATAATGTTATAGATTTGAATATCAAATTTTATTCAAAAATAATATTGCCACCGGAAATTGCTCCGAAATTGACCGCCCAACCTAAAATTAGCATTTCGGTAGTCCTGTAAGGTCCAGATTGGATCTGTAAATGACCAATTTTCCATAGTTTGATCATTTGGGGCAGAACTGATTGCTGGGATTTGAACCGTATCGTCTGCGGTTCACCCTGGAATAATGAGCCGCGCCCGGACCACGTGAATAGATTATGATAATGCACGGAGCCTGGATGTCCCAGGGTTTGACTATTGATGAGGTCTCGCAGCCCGCGGGGGTAGTCGCGACCACAGCTGACCAGGTAAAAACTCAGACAGCCTAAATGGTTATATTTTGAATATAAAGACTACCAATGGGTTTATATCCTTTAGTATGTCGTAAAAACCTGCAGATTGCGATTTTGGGAGATTTTATCTAAATTAAAGCGGGGATAAAATGAGATGTAATAAAGTTTTATTGTTGGGTGTTTTATATCCCACTAAATATCATCTTATTTATTAGCTACCTAATGCAATCAATTTTAATGAAATATATGGATTATATTCTAACAACTTAATTCAATGACAACATTTTGTTTGTTGTTGCAGTTAATTATGTTATGCATTTAATAGAAAAAGTATATACTTGATGTTTACTAAATCATTTCATTAGTGAGATTTGAATGTTGAAACCAAATGGGATGTTAAAACCGATGCAGTAATAAAGAGGCTCAGATAAATTTGAATGAAGACAACAAAATACAGCGACAGCTTCGCTCGACAAATCCGCCAGTTTTTACAAAAAAACAATGTGAAATCGAAATGCCCTAAAACGTATGCAACAAAGTAGCTGTTACGTTTCCACCTTCAGAAATAATAAATATGCAATCTCCACTTACAATACACTCGCTATTTGCGCTCGAGAAGTAAACGAATTCATCAGAACGGTAACATATCCATCCATCAGGTGATAAAAACAACGCGACAAATAAGGACCGGTGTCTCTTAAAAGAATATAGACTGATATAATTCTGAATCGAATTCATGCATGATGGGTGAATGAATAGCCATTCAGAGGACTCTCCTTGTATGCCTCTGGGTGAGTCCACTTTTTGCCCCGTCCTGAGTACACTGAGGGCGAGTGCCCTGGGTGCTGCTCCGAGGGTTCACATCCTCGGAGGTTCCCACGGTGCTGGTGATGTAGACACTCGGAAAGATGTCTACGCAGCACTAAGAATGCGACGTTAAATGTTATGTTATCATTTTTTTAAATTGCGGTTTAATTTTTTTTATTAGTAAATATTCTAAAAATATTTTAATAATATGTAAAAATAAATGGTTTTCTGAGAATTATTATTTATATCGTTTTTTCAATGTTTTAAAGATTATTCGTATCGCAAAAGCTGTCTAGTGAACAGTGGATTTAAATTTAACACTCGATTACCCAAGGTTTTGCAGTCAAAATTACTTGTTTTTTGAAATATAGGTATAACACACATATATATATATATATATATATATATATATATATATATATATATACCAGAAATGAAGGATGGGAAGGTAACTACATTTATTAATAAACGCATTTATATGTCGTACAAAAAATCACAAAATTCTATGAATTGTGTCATTATATACATAATTTTTTACTAATTGAAATTAAAAAGCAGCCAAAATGACTTCCATGGGCAATCTAGTGTTAAAAATGTGTAAATATTTTTTTTTATATAAATAGGATTCTTAATAAAATCTTCACTAGAAAGCTTTTGCATCTGGAGATAAATTGAATATTTTACTGAATTAAATGTGCATCGATTCTTCCGAATTAGAGTATTTCTTTTCCTTGAAAAACTACTATTTATTACATTCATAATTGATAGTTGATTAGCAACTACTGTAAACCTAAAAATATAAACAGAATTTGCCTTGAACATGTCTGAATATGAATTGCCCATTTGAGTTGAGTTCACCAGTCGTCGTGTGCCAGTTTTTGCGAGCTGGTCTCCAGCGCAGCAGGCTCCTGGACTCCCACGGCTGCGAGACGCGAGGACTGCTGGGAATGCCGCCAGAAGATATCGAGATTGATGACTACGTACTAATTGCTTATTGTTTATTCTTTTTTCCCCGTAAATTATTAAGACAGCCGGTTTCGTTAACAAAATGCCAATCGATACTTTGAGACTCGCTGAGATTTTATTTTACGATGCCAAAAATAATTGGATCTCAATATCTTACCTTATTGGTTTTGCAATTTTTTTTATAAAATGAAGAAATTTAATGTTTTATTATAGAATCATGGCGGAAATATAATTAATTTTAATGTTATCGTTAAATTTTGTAAATAATTAAAAACACGATTTTAAAATATTTTAACATTAATAAGTATAGTATGCGACTTAGGCTACGGAAAAAAAATTAAAATATTAACGATGCCTTTTAATGATTGATGTTTTATATGGTCAATTTATTGCAAATATAATAAGGTTCAGGATATTACAACCCTTTTTTTATGGTGGAGAGGGCATTCTCGGGTTCTTCAACCTTGAGTCTGAAGTAACATTGAAAAGCGACGCTTATTTAGAATAAAATAAAAATTTATATCAATGATGACTTTTTTGCAGACAGTTTCGGCGCGGGGTGCGTAGACTTCTTGTTTTCAAGAAGAGGGTGAACTGCATTAAAAAAAGAAAAAAAACAATGCAAAAATCCTTATCGTGTCGCGCAGCCTTCGTGGGGGGAGACAGGGGCGGATGAGACGCGAAGAAAGGGAGAGTCGTGGAGAGTGACGAGAGCGAGAGAGACGGCGCGCGACCTCACGAGCCTGCGCGGGCGTGGGAACGGAATGGCTGTCTCCCCGACCTGTCCAGGAGGTTACTTATTGTCACTCATGCAGCCCACTGGGCGCTCCTATTTACCAAGATCCTGCTGAAGAAGCACCACGGCTCGAAACCGATTTTTACAATATTAAAATACAACATTTTTTTAAAGTAATGTGTGCTTACTAGAAGATCGGCTTCTAGGCAAAATATGATGTGGCAGAACTCCACTATAAAGCAGAGGTTCCCAAAGTGGGCAATATTGACCCCAGGGGTCGATTTCGCCCTGCAAGGGGTCCATGTCTCCAAAAATTGGGGGTCCATGAACTGTAAATGGGGGTCTACGAGAGTGGATCCCATTTAAGCAGGTCATCACCAAAATTTAGACATTTCGTAAAATGTCATATTGTGACGAATCGAAGCCCTGAAGCGTAGAAGTATTTTGTATGTTTTTAATTAATGTATTTTATTCTATTTAATATATTAAAATGGAATTCCACCAAGTATTCTCTGTCAAAAATATTGATTTTTTGAATGTTACTATATTTGCATTTTGTGTGTTTTCAATTAATAAAGGTATAATTAACTTGACATGTATTTTAACTTTTTCATTTTTAAACCTACTGTACAGTAAACCCAATGAACGTGAGTTGTTGAATTGAAGTTGATGAATTTGTAAAAATTCAATTTTAGCAAGGCAGGGAGAGGGTCGACGAAAAACAGGAAAATTCGACAAGGAGTCAACGGGACAAAATAGTTTGGGAAACTATGTTTTAAAGTGATGTGTGCTTGTTGAAATGTAAAGGCGAGGATCAGATTTTGTTCAAAAACCGATTTGTCAGAGCTTCGCTCAAACCACAGTAGCATTTTACTATGCCTAATTTTTTTTCTTGTGCTGATACGTTGTTTTAAAAAAACAGCTGCTGAGCCAAGACTTAAAACCCATTTTAGATATTTATAAAGTTATCATTTCATGAATTTTTTTTTTCACCAATTTGATCGATTATTTAACAATTTAATCAATCAAACAATTTTGCAATAAAAATCATTAAATAAATAAGAAGTACAGATCTTAAAAAAATGTTGTTACTGTCAATCCAGTAATGCGAAGTCCTGATTAAGGTTTCGCGCTTGTCCTTTTCATACTAATATAGATAAAGTTTTTTTTAATATAAACGTTTTTATTACAATCAAATATAACATAACAAATAATTATTTGCACTATCATCATATTTTATAAATGGTTTGACATATCCAAAATATATATATTTATATATATAAAATATAAATTTATTGGATGCTTAAAAATAATAATATTCACCGTATAAAAAAAAGCAAAATTTATTTTTAAAAAAGTACATGTGAAATGGCAACATTATTAGCACTGAAAAGCAGAGGTGAAAATAATCCAGGAACGTGTCATGATCTTTCCAAGAAAGAGATGACGCCATACGAGATCGTATCGCAGAGCGGGAGGGAAATACAGAGAACGTGTCGTACATGCGCGGGAGAAAGGGAACACTCTATCCAGATGACAATGGGAGTGAGAGAGATGGGTGCCCATAAATGAGCGTGCCAGGCATGCGTGCACGAATGAGACAGATGAAGTGGAAAAACGAGGCAGCAAAATGATGAAGACTTTTGAAAGAAGATAAGGCCAAAGTAATTTTGAAAAAAATAACATTTAAAATTAAATTTAGTTTAATTGCAACTTCATCCTCATCATAAGTGATAAAGTATCGATTTGTGCTGATTAATAAAATAATTCAAAGAAAAACATCAATACGATTTTATATTTATTTGTCTCACTGATAAATAATAATTATTCACTTAATTAAGACCACAAGTTTCAAAATTAAATATAACACCATCACAAAAACAATACATGTGCAATCTATAATATACTTTTGTATTGCAATTAAAAGCGAATAATCTAAATTCTGAAAATAAGATGTGTTTGCAGCCTTAGATAAAATTGATAGTCTTGGGTTTTAGTCACGTCAATTTTTATAAATGTCTTCAACGTTTTGGTTACAGCAAGGAATTCATTTTCAAATAATAAAATTTCCTCTAAAGTGATTTTAGTACCGGAGTTAACATCAAAGCATTTCAATTCTTTTGTTTAAACTCCTGAATCCGAAAAACAGTTTAAATTTAATAACATATTTTTAATGTACCATTTGTATCGAATAAAAATGTCAATTATTTATTAAAAATAAATGTATAAATAACTTCCTTTACGTATATGTATTTATGCGTTAATAAAAGATTATTTTTTTACATTGCGGCATATCCCCCGCACCCAAATACTCCTAAGCGCGGCATAATGTGGGAGCGTGTCAAGCGTGCGCGCAAGAGCGAGACGGAGCTACGGAAAATTCATGAGACGAAGCGAGAAAAGTTCACTTGTGGGAACGTGTCCAGCGTGCGCGCGCGACAGCGACGCCGCTAGCCGGGGTCGTACGGGGAGGGCGAGACGGAAGATCGCGGGTGCGAGGGAGACGGCGAGACGCGGCGGCGAACAGAGGGAGCGGGACGCACTGCGGTCACGAGGGCATAGATTGCGCGGAGAATGGCCCGAGAGCAACAATGATGATATGTGCTTTTTTCTCTTTACCAGTGCTCGAATTTTCGGATATTTAATATTTAAATATTATTTTCAATTAATTTTATGTGATGAGTTTTTTTTAAACGGATGTGTTATTTTAAAGAGTTTGAAGTCACAATTTTCTTTTTCTGTGTTTTTAAATTATAGATTTTTGGAAAAAGCTTCGTGTATGATGATGATTTTTCATAAATAAATGAAAATCCTATAAATATATGACATGATTTAGCAGAAATGAAAAAACTTGAATTGATAAAATATATTTTCTAGCTGTCTAGTCTGTCTGCTTGTTGTTATTTTTTTAATATACATAATAATAATTTTCTACTAAAAGTAAATTAAACCGTTATACGTAATTTTAAAAATATTATTAAAACAATAAGGCAGGGTGAGGCTCGATATTTATATTTGATTACACGTGGAAACCCTCCGACGATCTGGAGCTCTCCGAGGCGAAAACCCGATGCATGTCTTTCAAGATTGGGTTTACTTGAATAAAATAAAACAGGGGATTCATAAAATAAAACATGAGAAAAAAAAATTTATGCATATTTTCTGAAAGCAGTATTTTTGCAGGGGAGATCAATGAAATTGTCACGGCATTGTGGCATGTTGTGTATATTAAGGTGAAAATATGTACTAGGAAACAAGATCACGGAATAAGGTCTTTGTCTTGTAGAGCTTGAAGAGCAAGGCCAGAAAGTTAATTAATAAAAATAAATAATAGTTAATGTAGTGATGCTGTGAATTCGAGCCCTGGGCAGGTAGGTGGACTGGCGCGCGCCTGGGAACCGCCGTGGCGCGCGCGTTCTCACGGCCCCGAGCCCCGCGCCAAGCCGCACGCCGCCGCACTGCCGCACGCCGCACGCCGCACCGCCGCACCGCCGCACTGCCGCACCGCCGCACCGTCGCACCGCCGCTCCGCCGCTCACAACCACAGAGCCGCGTGGTGCGGCGGCCGGCGCGGCGCAGCAGCGAGAAGCGGCGGCGACGGGCCGGCTGGGGCGCCCCGAAGCCGCGGGTGTGCCTCACGCGTCAGACACGCCTAGGTACTGTGAGCAAGTGAAATAAAAAAGCATTATTTTTAACAGTCAAATATCATTACAAATTATATATGTTTTCATTTGTATTACATTCAAACATATTAATATATATTTTTTAATTTCTTCAAAATTCGTTTTTAAATATCACCGCATGCTCTTAAATATATTATATATTATGTATATATTTTCTAAAAATAAATTTGAAAATAAAATTGAAGCTTTTATGGAACTCTTATTTTTCAATGACATAATTATTTATAAAAATGTCCTCAATTCGGCAACGAGCCCATTGTTCTTTTCGAATGAATGAGATTTCATCGCTTTATAAAGTTTGGCATTTATCGTTTAAAACATATCACAGTAAACGCACCACTTGCTTATGTTTATTATAATTTTTCTAGAAAAATACTGTTTTAAAAACTTCTTTAGTGTATAACCTGCACTCACTTAGATAAATTTGCGGGAAAATAAGCGTATTCATTTTGTTTATTGATTTTTAATACAGTGTACTTTCATTTTGTTAGCTCAAGACATCTCGCTTACTTAATAAAATTGAAATAGGCTTTGTAGATCCCAAAATACACAGCGATATATACTGTTTTTTTTATATAAACTTTGTACAAAAATGTCTCAAACGTAATAAACTTAAAAAAATGAAAAAAAAAAAAAAAAAAAAAAAAAAAAAAAAAAAAAATATATATATATATATATATATATATATATATATATATATATATATATATATATATATAGATGACGTCATTCTATGCAGTTGTTGTTCTGCGGTCCACGGATTCTGCAGTCGCTATAGAAGCGTGCCCACTGTCCTGGCGGGCGGGGCGGCGCACCCGCGGTCGCAGAGCACGGCGGGGGGCCATGCGGGGGGGGGCATGCGGGGGGGGCGAGGCGGGGGCGAGGCGGGGCGAGGCGGGGGGCGAGGCGGGCGGTCGCGGAAAATGCATTGTAGCACTGCCTTGCACCATGCGAATTGACATATGCTACACTGAATCAAATATATATAAATATAAATATAACATTTCAATCACACAGAAACGCTTTAAATTTTCCTCTTCAGATTTTATAAACAATATTATTTTTATTAAACATGATTTTTATATATACATAATAGTCGATTTATAAAAAAAAAACTATGCTTCTAATCTGAAGCAGTGCGAAAACTGAACGTTGTTATCAATAATTATTTATAATTTTTTATCGTATTTAATTCACTGGCATATTGAACAGTTTTAAGCACATTTTCAGTTTAGTTTTGCCGCTGCTTAAAATATGTTTAAAATTATTGAATTTGATCACATTTTAGACAAAAGTGGATCGATGCTTAATTTGCGATTTATAATAATCGCGGAAATATCATTACATAACATGGATTTTATGTATATTTGTGATATAATACATTCAATAATGAAGTAACTAACTTTTTAGAACTACAATGACTGTTAGCAAATATAATTTATTAGTTCCAATCAATCATTACTGTAAGTTACATATATTTTATAAAATTGTTCATTTAAACACATAGGCTGCAAAGAATCACTCTTTTTTTTACCGTTTTCTTTTCTTGTATATTTCACCACAAATATTACATGTACAATGAAAGTAAAAACTAAATATTTAATTTGAATATAAAATTGCAATAAACGACTTGATATACTATTCATTCTACTAACTCGCGTTTTACGCAAAGAATATGTCATTTTTGATAAAATTATTTTTGCAATATTATTTGATAAAATGACTCGTATTTTATTTCAAAAGCGTTAAATATACAGTGTAAATAAAGGATGACGAAAAAAAAAAAAAAAACTAGTACATTTGATGATTGACACGTCATTTTCGTGTCAAGCAAATTAGGAAACGTGCTCTAGCCCGGCAGCAAGGCGAATCCGCCGGGCCGGCAGGTAATTGGCCGAGTGGTTAACAACTCAAGCGGGCGCCGCGGGGTTCGACTCCGGCCGAGTGGCCATCAAACGATTATTTCCACATTTTAATCGCAACGACGGAAAAAGTGGATCGAAGGCACGCGAAGAATTATTCACTCCACTGGTAAACAAGATACCGCACGTGCTGTCAATAAAAAAATATATACGCGGCTGTTACGGCATCGGCGACTTGCAGTTTGTAAACACACCTATCCCCCGATCTACGCGGTACTTTATATACACGATTTCGCTTTTAAATTATAGAATTAAAATAATATATTTATTCATTTAAGGGGACCGTTTTACTAGCGAGTGTAAAGTTCAGGGCTGCGGAGTCGTGGTTAATGCAACAAATGATCGTGACAGTGATCCTGATGAAGCAAAAGTCATCCGCGAAGGACTCGATTTAGGTTTAATAAATGACTATTTCAACGAAACGTATAACTAAATATGAGAAAATCTATAATGATTTGATCAAGAACCAAACACCATTATTAATTACGGATTTAATTTCTAATTCATCGAACTTGAATAGCATCGAGTACTATTTTGCGTCTTCCTCATGCTCAGTATTTTTCAACCTTTTCGAATATGCGACCCCTTAAAAAATTCTGGTGACCCCCTAAGTCTAGAGGCTTTATAAAACTATTTATTTATTGAAGTGTAGGACCTATACAAACAATTGTATTTTTACTTAACCTGTGACCCCTCAAGTGTGGCATCACGACCCACAGATTGAAAAACACTGCTCTTGCTGTGACACCGATCGCTTAAGACTTGATGATCCGATAGGTAGCAACTTGAGTTATGCTTTCTAAGCGTGTAAGCATAATAAGGATTCAGGTGATATCAAACGCTGTTTCCCTGCGAATGATATTGCAGAGAGACTGCTCCTCCATGTTTTTTCTGCCGCAAACAATGGCTGTTTTTTTCGTGCCATGGGATTCCTGCATGGGAATGTAAAACGCCCGCCGGTGCCTTGTTTTATGACGCCGCGCCGAAACGCTCCCCTCAAGAATTGCTCACGACAAATTGGCCATGGTGAAAAACAAAAATAGTTATGATGTCGCTGACTGCTGCATCAAATTTAATTTTTAAAACACAATTAATCACACGTATTCTATTTTTAACGTCTCCAGTATTCAAAGGCAGGACTTCTACAAATTTCCATTCAAAGTAATACTAAGTAATAATTATTCCAGTGGTGCACATAAATTAACTGTGCGTATTTCCAACACAAAAAACTCATGGGAGTACTTATCTACTATAGTAATAGCCATTGTGTGTTTATGTTTTTATTTTTTGGTTCTCTATAGAATATCTTAAAAGATACAACACTGATTTTTTGCGCGTAAGTTCAATAAGTTTTTCCGCAGCTATGTGCCGAATTTCAAGACGATAGGATAGTATTTTCATTCATAAACTAATTAAATAAAACTATCAAATATGCTTTATGTACGAATTATATGATTCTGTTGTTCACAGCGAGAATTTCAAATTTAGAATTTTTACAAAAAAACAAAATATGATGCTTCTAAGAAATTTCCAGTTTATGTCAACTTGACACAAGTACCAATTTTATTTATTAGTTGCGTTAGGAATTATTTATCACATCATTAATAACTTAAAATGCCTCCTAAAAATATATCACCGTCTAAGCACAGCAAACGTAATTAAAAAAGAATAGCACAATTGAACGTGATAATGACTGCATCTAATAAAGAACAGTGCAGTGAAAGTGATTCGTTGTTTGTGACACGAAATGTGATATTTCCTAGAATGGCTGTGCTTTCGAAATTAATATCCGGTTATTTAAAATATATGTGTACAAAATGAAATCAAATATTCATCTAATTGTCAGCCAAACATTCAGTTCAAACACTATTGCATCGTTCATTGAATACGTCATTTTATGACGGGCTACATATCTAGTACTGTATATATACTACAGTTACAATTAAAATATTTAAATAAAAAAATCTATTGATTAGCAAAGTATTTTTTTTAAAATATAATTATTTATCAGCAAGCATGAACCGTTGCTTGCGTCTTGTAATTGAGCAGGGAGAGCTTTTCAGTAAATCTTTTCGTGAGATCTGCGCGGCGATTATTAATAACGGTGATATTATTGACCGTAATTGAATTATGGATCCAATATGGCGGGCGTGCATTATCGTAAAGACACGCGTCAATTACCCGACAGATGTGCAGACGGTAATAATTAGCGAGCGAGTGCGGCGTCGGCGCCTGAAGCTGCCGACTAGTGATGGGCGCGTTCGGATAATCGAACATTCGTTTCAATCGATTTATTTAATTTCAATGAACGAATAAATAATATAAACAATCGATTTATTCACCAGTGAAATGATCGATGAGTGCATTTAAAATTCAGTCATATTTCAGTGTCGATTATTTGTAGTAATCGATAACCAATTAAATATAACCAGTTTCCAAAAATATAAACTGTGTGGATAATTTAAGAGAATATTACATAAAGATAATTTTTTTTTCTGATGGTTGTTTAGTAAATCTTCGATTAATCGATCAAAGCATGGTTGTGTTTTTGAATCGATGGAAAATTATGACCATCACTACTGACGAGATTTCAAGAAGTGGTTTTAAAATATACCTTCATGTATAACGAGTAATGCAAAGTATAAATAAAGTGATAAGCCGATGTATTAGGCGGTTACGAAAAATATTTTGAACGAAAAGCGATTACTATGCGTTATTCTATGTGATTATCAATAAATAAAATCATAATTTTGTACAAAAATTTATACTTGTGTAATGTATTATTAAACAAAACCATACAATCTTGGTAATAAATGTAGCTTTTAAGAGTTTTTATAATAATAATTTAAGCATGATTTCGTTATTTATATATAAAAAAAAATGTTACAGAAAAAATCTTAATTGTATCCTAATTGTGATTTTGAATAATTTTTATTTGTGTTTATATTGAGATTAAAACAACAATATAATTTATGTAATTTTAATCTTCTTAAATATTAAATAGTATACATACACATCACCAAAAATCAAGGTCAAATTTATTAATAAAATAAAACCGTCAATACTTTATATTAATGAATTATTTATTCTGATTTCTCGTAATATGCCTCTAATTCGTTTTAACTTGAAATGGCAGCATTGATTATTAAATTAATATCAGTTTATTAACATTAACTGACTGTCAAGCGTCAGTTGTATTCACTGACGTGCGTATGAACTAAATGCATAAATGTTGATTGCATCTTGAGATACCATTCAAGCTCAGCTTTTCATTGAAGTAAGGCACTCACGGCAACAAAAGGCATCTGATTACACCGAGTCATTAATCAATATGCAAAAACTTTTATTAAAGTGATCAATCACTGCAGCACAATAAACTTAAAGCCTAGGTTTACAGAGTCAAGCGATAAACCGAGTCTTTAATTAGACCGTGCCACCAATAAATATTCTAAACGAAGGAAATAAAAAAAAACGCGAATACCCAAGAACACAGCATTTATATAAACAACAGCCCGATAAAATCTATATATTAAATTAATCGGATTTATTCACCAAAGTTCCCACAAGACTAAGTAGGGATATTTCAAATTAGTCTGAATACTTAATTGCGTCTAGCTGGTGCTTTGACCTCTACAATTATTATTGGCCCATCTCTAACCACTAGTGTGCGATTATTTAATTCAAACATATCTTGAAATACATTGAATAGACGTATAATTCTTAAAAACCTATCCATATTTAATTGTGCGGCCTCGGGGGCTAGACGTCTCGGAGACTTCTGTGCGAAAGTCGTCAAGTATTAATCGACTCGAAATGCTCGATGATTGGCAATGGTTGTTTGATTTCGCAGGCGTGGGATATCATTAGGACCCCTGCCTGAAATGACTAAGGTCTGTCTATATTTCAGCTACTGTTCGCAAACATAATAATAGGGACCTGAAATCCAATAGAAATAATTATTTTCTTAAGAAATGATACACTTGGAGTTATTTTGATTGTTGTATGTTATCAGGGACTGTCAAATTTATTAGTCAATATATTTATCAATATTTTTGACAGAAACTACCTTTATAATATTAAGTGATATTCCCATTTGTAAAGCATCTTACATTGTACATAAAAATTATATATTTTCGTGCTTTTGCTAACAAAAACATTGCATTACTATTTTGGGTATTAAAAATTTCAATGGAAAAAAAAACAAAAATATAATAAGACATATTTTGACACGTATTCAACAAAACAATTTTTTTTTCATGTACTGTACATTATAAGTAGATTTTAAATCTACTTATAATTAAATTAAAAAATCATAGTTTTGCATGTATTCTGAGTAAAATATAATCGTTAGAAACTTCTTAATTAGGTTTTTATTTATTTGCGTCCATTTTTCTCAGGTGTCAACCCTCTGAAAGAGGCTGCGCAGGACGCAGGGCGATTAGCAGCGGTTCTCTGGCGGTGACCACTGAGGAAGGCTCGTCTCCGAACACATGACCTTCTCGCTGGCCGAATCTGTTCACAAAGAACCAACATGGCGGCGAGCGTTTCAGATTCTCGCCCAATTATATCGCATATAAATAAAACTAATCGGTGCCATTTTTCAGCGCGCCCTTTTCTTCGGACTCTTTTTGTGGCTGCGACGGTTTTTGACGTTTTTTCGAACTCCGGAGCGATGCCACCTCTACTGGAGAGCCGGATGGCCAAAAATTAAGCAGGTATACATTTATTTTCGAAAAAATATTATAGTTCAAAATATGCATTACAATATTTTGATAGTTTTGTATTTGACGATTGTTAAAAATATTATTGTTTTAATTAGCTATATTTAAAACTTATTAACAGCAAAAAAAAGTACGTTTACCAATTCTCACCAACACCCATACCAGGGGTAGATAAACTTTTCATCACCACGCACGACCTGTTTTTTTATTTTTAATTATAGGCAGCGGTCCATCAATATTATTTAATAATAATACATATTCAATATTAAACTATTTTCATTAGAAAAAATAATGATTCCTTCTCACAAACTAATTATTTTATGTGGGGCGGACATCAGAGATGTGTGCATATATCAGTTACGCGGTCGACGGTTTGGCTACTCCTGATCTATACAGCATATCTATTTGCGTCTCGGATGAAATTCATATAAATTTATATATCAGTAGTCGCACCTTTCTTTTATTTCTCCGGCCTCGCATCAGAGGAGGCTTCGTCCTACGCCTGGCGAGATTAGCGCAGTAATTGGCTCGGCCGATGCGCTCTTTGCCGGCCCGATTCTTCGATTATTGTATGGATCATAAATTATTGTTTTTGCTTAGCTTACGAATGATAAATGCTACTCCGCAGTTATGACTTTAGTTAACAGTTTGAAGCATTTTGATCGTAAAATATAATTGTTTTAATTTAGGTATCTCGAAAACACCCAATACTGTTTTTTTGCTTGTTTTTAAAAAAATATCTCCGTGACATTAATATTAAGTCCACGATCAGTCTGCATCACAATACGTACCGTTTTATAATAATAACGTTATTCATTGCCATAACAACAAATTCCTTTCTCGAAAATATTGCGTGCACACTTGTAATTCTTAGTTAACCAAGACATCGGATTAATCATTTTTTACTAATAATACATACCTGTTAGAAATATGCTAATAAACTCATTATTTCTGTGATGATATGTAGCTAGATAAAAATGTTATGTCCATTTTCACAATCTACACGACCACTGGCCACTTTCTATGCCTACTGGAATCCGAACCATGGACATGTCCGCCATTGTTTGAAATGATTGATTTTACTGAATTAATGGTGACCTATAATCTAACATGATTCAATATCGAACATGCACAGAGATAACCATCTATAGAAGGGGTTTACATGGAGTCAATCCTTTCACTACTAAGACTCAAGTAGGAGGTCCAGCTTCGTTAGCCGAGGTCTATGATTATAACTGTATTTTTAGTAAAATTTGATGGTGTCAGTGTTTATTACATATCCTTGGCGTATCAATATACGCAGATTGATCTCTTTGAGTGCGGTTGAGCCAGTATTCAAGAGTGTCATTCCCTTCATTGAATGCAATATATGAAACATGATATTTTAATGATTTAGATTTTTTAAAAATAACCCTCCTTATTACCTGGAATTAATAATCAATTGTAAGGTATATATTGTGTAGTACTTTGGAATCAAATGAATAAAGAGACTTATGATTTTTTACAGAGTGAGCTCTTTGCCTTTAAAGGCCTACATCGACAAAGCATTTGAAAGGCAAAATGCTCTCACCGTTTTGTTTTTATAATTTTATTTGATATAAATATAACAAAGATCACTAGTCTAGGGAAGGCTTCTATTATTTGTGCCATTTTAGCAATCGAGTTACTTTGTTCTCGGTACATCCTGTTCAGTGCAGATTATGGTCTTAGGTGTAGATTCACCAGGTACTGTTGTATTGTCGCCATGGTCGAGGCGTAGTTAAATTCATATTGTATTGTTACAGTATTCCCGTCGGTGGCCGCCAACAGGTCGATCGTTCCCTCCTCCATTGTTTTCCAATGCCTCAACCAGAAATTAATATGAAATCGTACGACCGCAATACGTGCGTGCCTAATTTGTCATCTTGAACAATTTCCGGCCGCTGCTATTAGGCTGTTACAAGCTTTGAACATAATTACTCTCAGGGTGCACTCTGAAATCGAAAGTAATTGGATATTATAAAAGGATTTTTTGGTGATTGGATGCAAAGAGGCGTGAACATAACTAATGTCGGATTAAATTTTATAAGTATCTGTGGATAATTATTTTTTGTATTGTATGTCGACGCAAATGAAATAAAAAAAAATCAAAGCGAAGACTAAGCCTACATAAAAAAACATTGACAGATTCTAAAGAATAAAAAATATGTATACACACAAGAATTATATTATTTTAACATATTTTATTAAATAAGAAGAGGAACCGTTGATTTTCGCTTAGAATTATTCTATTACTTGCCGATAATGTTGAATATTAAAACCACTTGTTGTTTTAGGAAAAAAATTATCGCAGATAATATCTTTTAATTGAAAAAAAAAATCATACATACAACAAATTTGAATCCTGCAATTTTAATATCGAAATATTCTCCGAGTGATTAAGTCTACAATCAAATTCCGATCGAAACCCTTTAAAATGCCTGCTGATACAATCTAGTTTCGAGATCGTCCGATATCAGAAAGGCATTTCAACACCTGCCTATACTTTACTATTAAAATATTTAAATTCTACTCTAGTCCCTAGGCCTTGGGCTGCGAATCTCTGATGAAATCTGGTCACCGGCTTTCAGGCTCTGAGGAGAAAACCGACCACTGCGGCACTGGAACCAGAGAGAGCTGCAGAGCCAGGTAAACCTGATAACCGTTGCATCTGGCTTATATATTATAATCAGGAGGTAACGCAAAAGATAAGCTATGTATTATATATAACTGCACCAACAGGTGCCTAGCAACTAACGTAAAAGTAAGATTTCACATATTCTTTGAACTCATTGTCTTTCCAAGCATCGTGACTGCATTAAAAAAATCGCTTTAAGAATCATCTGCCTTTTTATGATTTCTTTTTATTTTTGTGTGGTGTGCAAAGACTGATTTTAAAAAAGCATTTATAACTTTTAAGGTCTCAGAAGTTCCAAATTAACACCTTAAAAACATGAGGTCCCGCACTTATTGGATACTAAAATAAAAAATCGATTATAATTATACAGGTATAGGTATAACACTGCCCCGTCAAGGGCGCGGCAAGACAGAATTACCTGAATTGAAGGTTAATTAAAAATCTAATCAATCGCAATCACCTGTCTGGGCCGGGCTGTGTGGTCTGCTCCCTGCAGCAATGTACCTAATTTATTATATATTCGATACGTAATTCTATTAAATGCAATGCTATCGGCTCTGATAAATTTATATCTTGATATTGTTTTATTGCCTTCCAGACGATAGTCTGATACAAGTGGCGACAAAAAATCTGAGGTAACAAATATCACCTGGTTTATTTTAGTTGATTTTTAAATGTAGATAATCTATTTTATTTATCTGCTTACGAAATAGTTTGTACATGAATATATGTATAGATTTATATAATGTCAAGTCTGCTAAACAAATAATCCTTGAGGTGTTAAAATTACTGTAAATTATTATTTTTAGAGAAATTTATATAAAATTACTTATTCATTAATAAATCTTTACTTTGTGAATTTTGTTATTCTAAGTACAATAAAAGAGATACTTATACAATTTTTACATTTAATTTTTTAAAATTTATATATAATATTTACATTAAAATCAAGTGATGTATCCATTTATTTCAGATTATGTTTAATGCGTAAACGCTTTCTGATATTAAAGAAGAGAAATTCCAGGCGGGCGAGCCTTCGGGCTTCTTGACTAGTGTGGAAGTAAATAAATAGCTTCATAGTTTCTCTTTTGAATATAATAAATATTTATAACGAAATAAGTCAACGTTGGCAAGCTCAGTCATGCATAAACAATTTTTTTGAAGCACCTTTAAGCTTAAAATCATTTTTATTTAATGCAAATGTACGCTTGTAAATGATTCTGATTAGTATTATAATTTCGTTAACACAGTATGATTCTCCATTAACGATTTTTTCACGTTATTTTGATGAGAGCCCAATAATTTGCACGCAGGAGCAGGGGATAGACTAGATAATTCAATAGTAAAAATTATCCAAAAAGATACAGTGTATCTTCAACAAGTGTTTCTCCTCAGAGGAGGTTGTCGACCTATTCACTGAGCATATACTGATGTTGAGCCAGTGTTCATGGTTTTCTAAGGGGAAAATAGTGTAGTGGGTCCTTTTACACCGCAGTTTTATATTAGAAAGAAAGGTTATACAATTCAGCGTATGAAGACTTCCAATAAACAATCCGGGAATCAACAACACAGTGAAGCACTTACAAAACCCATCACAAAATATTCAGATGTTAAGTTGCTCACTTCGAGCAGTTAATACGAAAAATCCTAATTACAATTCTAATTCATCCAGTAACCGTGGTGTGTAATTATCCAATAATAAGCCATTACGCGGTGAGGCTGTTCGGGAATTCCCAATAGAGCCGCGCCCGCCCGCACAAAGGACCGGCCGGCCGACGCTAATCACTCACAGCGCGTGTTAATTACGAGCCAACGGGGATGTCTGACATGTTAATGCCGGCTCCTCGTCAATACCTTCGGGAATGTTCACCGATAGAGTGATGGAGTAGATTGATACGTTGTTTCGTTCCAAAACAAATAGCTGGTAAAAGCTTCGGATGCACTGAAGAAGTGCGCGTGTCGATAAGCTTCCAGACCTAGAGCCTCTGTAAAGCTATGATTTTTATCAAATATCATAGATGTTTTTGTAGGTTTTGGTAACCGTTTTATAAGTAACGGTATACCTTCCTTTCCATTGTGTTGCTTGTGCATGGCTGTACCCTGAGCGTGTGTAAAGTATCGGTAATAGAGGAGTGAACTTGGAATGATCATGGAGAGATGTACAACTGCTATTGTTTCTATAGCTTGCTGCAGAAAGAGTATCAGATCTAAACGCCAGATCTTTGTAAAAAAAGGATTATATAATAATGTTATTAGGCAGCAGCAATACGCAGACATTTTCTTCCAATATAAAACTGCGGTGTAGAAGGACCCGGAGACCCACTACACTATTTTCCCCTTAGAAAACCATGAACACTGCAGCATGAGTGAAATGGTCGCCAACCTCCTCTAAGGAGAGGCATTTGTTGATGAAGATACTTAAAAATAATTTCTTAAGATGAGATCTTGAAGATGGTACCAGTAACAGGACCGAAACGTTGGAACCACTATGCACGAGAACATCTAAAATAATCTAAAAATAAAGTTTAAATATGCTGTTAAAGTAGCCATCAGAATATTATCAGAATATAATTGTTTGATTTTTTTCTTTCGTAAATAAATATTCTTTATCTATTTATTAAATGCATAAATACCGAATGCACTAAACATTCAGACGAAAGTTTATTTAATATAAAAAAAATTATTATTAACATGTTTATTCTAAACCAACAGATATCAAGCTGTTCACACTTAAAAGCTTTATATAATAATGATGTTATTGATTAATAAACAATTCATCAATACCATTTTTTCCGGTAGTTATAATTAGGGTAGTAACATTAAATTGTATTTTCTTATAGTTGAAATAAAACATAGGCAGCAAAGATAGAAAAGAACTGGCTAATTGACAAGATTTTTTTTATGTTTTCCAGTATGTACTTGAAATACTACTCTAGAGTGCCCCAGCTGGATTGGTGACGGAGGCTCTTGGGGTGCCATGGATCGGCAATGCTCCACTCTGCACGTCTGATTCTGTGGAACTCGACAGCTTCCGCCTTGTCAGGTTCGCACTTCACAGTAAATGTTGACAGATCGGCGGCAGAGAACAAAGTATCGAGGATTTTCGTATAACTTCTCCAGCTTTTTGTGGTCTTATTCACTGACTTATTCATCTTGCGATTCGGCATATCAATTGTCCACTTTGCAGTCTTCAATAAATAAATATATTATATATTTTTAAAAAATGTCTACTGGCTCAACTTTTACCATTTAGTATTTTTAATATTAATTAAAGCTTAAACATTAATGGCAAGATTTTAACGATCATATTTTTTATTTTAACTACTTTAAAAGTTATCGATTTCTGACAAATTGTAAATATAAACTTTAAAGTAATAAATAAACTCGTTTTAAGTACAATGTTGTTCGAGACACATTAGGTATGCATTTCACGTTTGTTAACAAATCGAAAATCACCGACGAGATCCTTCTTATATGCCCTGAGTATTGCAAAAACACTGTTTACCCCAAAAAATACCTTCCTCGCCGATGACATATTTAAACATACATAAAAACCTGTATGGCGGAATAAATTACGATTTTTGCTTTTAACTGTAAACAATACTTTGTGCTCAACATATAAATACGATTTTGTCATGCAATCAGGCAAGATAAAGTTAAAAATGATTTATCATTCATCATCGTGGCTTTTTGATTTAATTTTCGCAGGTAGTTCAAGGCACTCTGGCTACCTGCAGAGAGCATCGTGGGCAGGCTTGAGCAGGCAGACACGACTACGCGGTTTTTACCAAAAATTGCGGTCACGACATTTGTACTTGTTTTTAAGAGGATCAATATTTTGGGCAGTCCGACCCGGTCGTGCCGCGCGGTGTTATGTGAACTACCTGAACTTGCTGATATAATCTTAAAAATATATTTAAAAAGTTCGCCCCGATGCGTAGCAACTCGACAACAATAGTGAACACACCGCTGCTCTGGAACACCGACAATGTATAAATTGTCGATATTTTAACCGATTTGCAGTCCAGTGCTTGTCGCGCAGGTACATGGAGTCCGTGGTTCCAAACCAAACAGAGAAAAACTTGTTTAAGTTTATAAATAATTAAAAATTTTCTTTAGGGTTGTAAGAAGGGAGACCCTTGAATGCTTGCTAGGCAGGTTGGGATAACTGCAATTCGTTTGCAATGACTAAAAAGCCGTTTTGTTTTACATATACCAATATATACGTCATCTTTATCTTGTGCATCTCTTCATAGGAGGCAGGTGACCTTATTAGTCAGACATTGAATAATGTCTGACTAATTCGGTCGTACTTCCAACACGTAAGTTTCCTCCTTCCAATATCCCTTTTTTCCTTAGACATTCAGTAGTAGTATGCTTTATTCATTTCAGAAAATAGGAGACCTTATGCTTTTTTACCATCGTCAGTTCTCTTTGTATTACTATACATCATCAAATTGCATATATACGAAGCCTAAAATAGACGAGAGCTTAGTTACTGTACATTAAGATTTGCCTGCCAGGCGAGGTTTGAAGCTGAAGACCTCTTGAACGTAAGTGTGATGCATATTACACAAACAAGGAGAAAAAATTTATGGTTCTAATAAAAAAATAAAAAAATTATACATTCGCTCGTGGGCAGTGTTGCACATCAACGGATTGTTCCGGCGCGGGTATCTGGCCGGGTTATCAAAGGCATTGTTTCGCCGGGCAATCTCGGCGTGTCCCAAAAGCGCCCGACCGGTTCCCCGGAGGCCCCCGCCGCCCCTTGCCGCCCCTTGCCGCCCCTTGCCGCCCCTTGCCGCCCCTTGCCGCCCCTGCTGCCCCTTCCGCCCCTTCCGCCCCTGCCGCCCCTGGCCGCGTGATCCCGAATATCAATTACCTCAGGCGGTAAGGCACGGCGCTCCTATCTCCGCCCTTTGAGTCTCGCGGCGACCGCGGCCCTTTATCGTAAAACCTGCGGTCGAAAGTTTAATTCGGAGTCTGCCTGCTTCTTGCTTTATCCCCCTTTTGTATCTTTTGTGGGTGTGATTTTGAGGTCAAAGCTATTTTTTATGCACTGTGCTTTTTTCGTGTGCATCAATTAGCTAAAAATAATCTATTGTAATAGCAAACACTCACTCTATTCTAAAACCTGCGGTCGAATGTTTAATTCGTAGTGGTTGCTGTCAAGTGGGGATCCACTTTTAATTTGTTACTTCACACGCAGGTAAATGACAAGAATGAAACTATATAGTTTGACGTTCTGATTTTTTAATCATAGTACGCACTTTGCGACGAGTCTGATACTCAAATAAATCATAGTTTTCTTATGACTATGCTATATAGGTCTCTTGGCGTTATCAGTACATATCGTATTATTTCCAAATATATATTAATTTTATGACTTAAACCATAATCGCATACTTGTAATACATATATAGCCAGTGCCCATTTTTTCGGTTATGCATGGGACTATAATCTTGAACAGGTCCAGTCTTGAAATGGGATTCCGGAATCTACCTCCCCAAAACGGCATTCTTAAATAATCTCATTTAATCCAGTTTGACTAGTAGACATAATAAATTGGAGTATACTTGTCCGAATAACGCAAAATATGCAATTGCTTCTGTAGCACCACACAATATATCGATCATCTTCTAACTATTAGCCCGTGGCATGCTATTAACGTAAGTACTTTCAACGTGTTTTTTTTTTAACTTTAATTATGAAATTATTTATGATATTGTTATAAATCTATATTATTATAAGCCGACATACACTAAACGATTTGCCAATATTTATATCGACTATTATATCAAATTATCAAAAATATGATGAAAAGTATATTTTGATTATCTATATAGTAAGGGGATATCAAATATGCATATCAAATTTCATAATTTAAACAATTTACATAAAATTTTATTAATAAGGGATGTTGAGTTTATGGATTCGTGACATATTGGTGTAATACTTACATAAATGAATATACATGTATATTTATCAAGAATTTCCTTCATTGGCATATAAAACCGCGCTTTCGACATATTTATTATTTTTTTTACGTGCGAATGGCTTCCATTCTGAGGTCGCTGAAATTGATATAGTCACGCAGTTGCATAACTGTGGAGAACTGCATTCATTATTGCAGTAGTTATTGCTATTTACATTTACAATACTAAAAAGAGTACGACTTCTGATAAGATCTGCACATGAGCAGAGCGCGTGTCTTGAATATGAAGGAGCCAGGTAAGTCGCATGCAGTTTTTTTTTGTATTATTTAATATCTTTAGAAAGGTACGGCAATGATGAAAATGATGGCACCTCATAAAACTTCTCTCGGGAATGTTAATCACATTGGCGTCGCTTTTGGTTGTGGAGAAATTCAACGAAACGGAACGGCGCAGTACTGACTCCTGATATTAATATTTATAAGCTTCGCTAATAAAAATAATAATTTATCGGCGATGGAAACGTAACCCTCCGTATAAGCAGCAGGTCCAGGGTGCAGTGCCACCGAAAACATGAGACGTCCCCTTCAATGAAACAGTTTTTTTTAATGTAGAAACTTCAACTGCGTTCGTTGTTTTTGGCGGCCGCTGTTTTTAAAACACTCAGCTCTTGGGTGCTATACCGCGTGATACTTTGATATGTTAACGTTTCGGTATTATATATGAATCTTAATATATTTTTTAGAGGCTTTAATCTAATAATTCATTTAACATACTTGCATATGGCCCCATTACTATACAGAAAAATTAACACATTAATTAAGCAAAAACGAGAAAATATTTGGTACTTGTTATTTATCCGACCACCAAAATTGTTTATTGTACATGTACTCGCAGAGATAAGAATCTATCATATGACGATGAGTCCCGTTGTGGCGTTTATTTCGTTCATTGCAGATTTCCATGACCGCTCGATTCGTTGGGTTAGGTTAGGTTAGGTTAAAAAAAAAAAGGTTAGGTACAAGTTTTTTGGTGGTCGGATAAAAAACAAGCACCAAATATTTTTATCTTAAATTATTTTATTACTATCTGCATTGTTGAATACTGTTATTACTGAATAAAATATTTTTTTAATTTTTTAAATTTTTACTTTTAGTATTGCTACCTCGCAAAGCGTCGCTTCTATTATTTCAAACTTTTTTTTTTTTTTTTTTCTTATTTTCAGGTTAAACGCAGCTCTTGCTTAGAGTAAAAAAATACTTTAAATGCCCGTAGGAAATATCAATATGATTATTTTGAAATCTTACAAGGCAAGCCGGGCTCACGGGCTTGTATGGCAGCATCGGCGCAGATCATTCTCCGCATCGAGAGCATTGATTGAGTTTAATTTGTACCCATCAACTGCCGTTTCCCACAGGCAGCCTTATATAGCGTGTCGTCCAAACGAGCCGACGGAGAATTTATTGACTTAATATATAATAAATCGAGAGAGCTGGGCGGGATGAAGTTATACATCAAACGGATCCTTAATAGAAGTGATCCGGCAACGCCCCGCGATATTGAAAACGCTGCCTAATGGAGTCGGTAATGGTGGGTGTCAAGTCTCAAGCCTGACTGGAGATAATTCTATCATCTGTTACACAATCTACTTGCGTTAGATATTCTAAGTGACCGCTTGGGAAATGTGTATAATTATTGTTATTATATTAATCCGTACATCCAAAATGCTAACTAGTTTTTAATACCTGTCGATGCGGTGTTAATATTTGTGTGATGTTGTATATGTACGCAATCTATTCATAGCACTGAGTGCAGCAAACACCCTTTGTATGCTTATTTGCAGAGCTAAAGTATAATTTTTTGTACTTATAAAAATATTTTATTAAAGTGTTTTATTGGTTGGCTTGGTGGCTCAGTGGTTAGACTGAAAGTTCCTCCAGTTTGCTCCAGTTCTGACATGTGAATCCTAAACTGTTTGATCGAAGACGACATTGCATTCGTCGATACAAGTTGTTTCTCCTAAAAAAATTAAAACAAGTCGTGAATAGTGCACGTCTCAAGGCAATTTTACGTAAAAACAAGCCTGAGAAATATTCAGGTTATACAAAGAAAAAATTTGTATTGATCAATTTATTAACTATTTAAATTAACTTAATATCAAAATTTACCGGTAATACCTGTTATATTCAAATGTTATATAATATATTATACATCTCTCTACTTTAAAATAAAATACTTTTTTGAGAACCACTTCTCCAGTTTATATGACTATAAATTTTAATTAAAAACTTTATTCAAACACTTCTGTGTGCGTATGACTTCCAGATTTGTTCAGATGTATAATTTATGGTAAAATTTAGTTAGGATAACCCGCGAGTTGTCAATCACAATTATTGTTACACGTGCAGAGAGAAGTGGCCCAGCCCTCCGGCAGTAAAGTCGAAGGTCAATGGAAGTGTCGGCTCTCAGAATTACTGGTCGCAGACGCTTATGGGAAAGATTGTCTGTATTTGAGATTTAATATACCAGATAAGATAATCGATACTTCAAAAAGTGAGATAAGATTCTTACAAGTTTTGAGTAAATTAATGGTCTAAAATTTTCCCCATGTTTGATCTCAAAAACACGAATGTAAAAAGTTATCTTTGGGTCATTTACAGTAAAAAAAGTTAAATGAATTTCATGAAATTGTGTAAGTAGGTTAAAAACAAAAAAACGTAAAAAAAAAATTTGGTACTTCTGAGTGACAGCGTGAATTATATTAGCATTGCATATAATATTATTGGAATTTTTAAATTAAAGGTGTTAATGGTTCAGAGTGTACGGCGGTATTCAGTAGTAAGATCGCACTCCGCCGTGAAGAGATTTTCACTCGGACCGGCGGTGTCATTGAAATATAATATAAAACGAGCCCGAGAGGCAACCGTGAGAACGAATTCACACTTGTATAAAATTCAGTAAAAAGTTATGTGTGAAAATACCTTTAGAATAATGCTGGTAGGACTCTTAATCTCTGAGAAGCGTGAAGTGAACCTTAAAGCCGCCTACACCCGCAGCGACTCAACTCGCAACAGATTCGCAATTAGCTAATAGCGTCCCTTTGTTTAGGATGTTTTTTTATGATTCAGCCTATTTGGAAGTTATCATTTAGTTTTCAGTTGTTATATAAGAGTTTACTGTGCTTGGAGTGATAAGAGAGTGTGCCCTGCACCTGAAGGGCTAAATACCAATCTAATGGCATAGTTTCGAAGGTAAGAAGCAAGTAGGTAGCAGGTAGCTTTGAGCAATGTGCATGAAATCGGTCCGAACGCGCAGCCATCAATAAAAATCCAATCAAAACACCATCCATCAAGCTGCTTGGGAACATAAAAAGTAACGTAAATCCAGCACACAGACTACACAAATTTAAATTATGTACAAATTAGACGAAATCCGGCACTATCAGGTGTGCTGTGAGGTGATTTATACGTGGGGGGGCTCATTAAAGAGTGGTTATGCTCGTGTCCAACATCCAGTAGGGGCGAAATGGACTAACATATTATTTGATAAAGATTTTATCAAAGAACTGGAAGCCACACAAGATATAGAGAGTTTGATGTATTCGTGTGACAAAAAAATATCTGGTAGCTATTATAATTTAACATTTACATATAAGTTATAATAAAAGAGCTATCTTCCCCGTAAATAAATGTGGCCCCGGTAACTTCTAACACCCAAAATTATCAAAAAGTTTCAGTAAATTCAAAATATAACCTTGAAACTGTAACATTTTATTTTTTATTATTTATTATATAATCAACAAGAAATTGGCATAAGGCGTGTAGATACTCTTATAGTTTTGTTTGTCATTAATTATAATAATCTGGAGTTACAAATATTTTTTCTCAAATCTGGGCTCCCATGAATATTTTTATAACACACCATGAAATATTTTTATCATAGACTTTTACAAAATATGTACTGCGATAGCGATGCTATCGATGTGTAGGGTCGTCCTAGAAGAGAGGTGTCAAACTCAATTTTGCAGAGGGCCATATATTAAATTTAGTATGTGTAGGCGGGCCAGATTCAAATAAAATAAGTCTAAAAGCTATAAAAAACATGATTCTTCTTTCTTTGACTCATTGGGATCGCGGGCCGTATTGATACGGCTCGGGGGCCGGATGCGGCCCGCGGGCCGTATCTTTGACATGACTGTCCTAGAAGCTCTGATCTGGACCTGAGACTGGACGTGAGACCTGAGACGAGAGGCGCGAGTGCCAGCTCGGGTGTGAAGCGGTGACCGTGTTGTCTGGAGACCTCCTCGTAGAATAGATAAGGGATTGTGTCACCGGTATAGTGTGACTAAAATGGACCTCACACCTGATTTATTATCAACTAAATTACTAAACATTGAAAGTAACTATTTAAAAAAAAAAATGTTTACAGAAAGATAAATCATGTAATAATTTCCGTTACTGTTACTGCAAATAAGTCTTACGTGCATTAACGGTCTATAAACCATTACTCATTGATAAAAAAAGTTATAAAATAATGTAATTACGTTTGTACGGGATTTGATAAACACATAAAAGGCAGTTTTTTTTCAGAAATAATTGGAAGTTGTGGTCTTTTAGGAATATTAGTGTACTTCTCAAATTTTTCAGAGAATCAGTGGTTTTATCAAAAAATTCAGATGTGAAAATTATTTAACTTATTTTATTGCTTATAATTACCATTCGATTGTATTATGTTATGACAGTTATGTTGCATCATATTTTATTCTTTGGGAATCAAAATTATGATAGTGTCTCTTTTGTATCTGATTATCATTGATTTGTGAAGTGGCAAGATATTTTGACGTTATCACATGTCTTTCGTTATTAATTTGAAATTATTTTATTTTTATTTACTTTTGAGTGGCCGTGTAGCGGACCCACGTGTGGTTCATTTAAATATTGAGGGAACATTAGCCGAGGCTCCATAAATCACCCCAAACAACGCCGGGCCTCCCTTATCGCGCCGGGCCCGGGAGGGTCACCGTGAATGGACGACAGCAGACCCAGGGTGGTCACACGTCCTGTCAGCTGCCTACACACGCTCTGACACAACTGACAACCGATTTATATTTAGCCAATACCATCCTATCATTTTTGGTGTTTTTTTTATGTAAACAACGCGAAATGCGACACTATTGGCCGGTTACTTTTCGGTTATCGGTTGTGTTGTACAGCGTGTAAGCAACACCCTTTATTTTGATGGTTTTGTATTGGTTAAGTAGTACGCTATTTGATAGCTGAAAATCATAAGAAACTCAACATTTCCTACTAAGAAATCAAATATTTTTGACATAGAGTACTTGGTGGAAATCCATTTTAATATTTTTGAATAAAATACTTGAGCAAAAACCTATTATTTACAGGACAAACTCCAACACAGGATAACTGCTGCTACACCTCAAAGCCACTATTTTAGATAATTACCCCATTAATATAAAAACATTTGTTCACAAAAAATTGCAATTATATAGAATCCTCCACTTGTCAGTTACATTAAAATCACATAACCCCTTACCACCTGACAATCACTCTCTCTCTTTCCAACAACCTCTCCCTCTAACAATTGTTTACCTAATTGCTTATTATTATATAAAATCTCACTCTGTTTGATAATGCCAACGTGAAAGGTTAGCAAAACCGGTCACAAATAAAAAAGGAAAATGTGGAAAACCACTCCAATATTTCATTCAAAAATATTTCCTACTAAATCAAAGACGCTTAGAACGAGGCATGTTTTAAGGCAAGCAATGCTTTATTGCTTGTGTGGATCGCACTCCTTTGATTTTATTTGACTCCACCTCGATTTTATTACAGTATAAAATACTCAAACAAAAGTGCAAAATTAATTTTGCTGTGATGCGTCAATAAACAGAATATGCAGACCTTTGCGGGGTCGTTAAAATACAGCGCTGCCAATTTAAGTTTGGGAACGCTTTTTTATTTCATAAATCCAAAACCTCTTTTATGGGGGTTATTGCAACTTTATTCGGGCACCATTTAAGTTATCGTTTTATCACGTCGGTACATGTACAATATATTGCCAGTAAAAAAAGCAGTTTTTGGGTTTTTATCGTCACCGCAACTGAGAAGACGTTTGAGAAGCGTGAATAATTCGTTATAATTAAGAAACCAATTAAAAATTCTACTCATAAATATTTTTTAATATCGACGGCATATAGGCAGGTCGACGTAATCAACTGATTACAAATCATCACTGAAAGTAAAAAAGAAGAATATAATTTTATAATTATGAATTGAACGAAGCGATGTGAGAGCTTTTAAGATAGATTTTTTTTAAGACTTGATAGATCCGCATAGTGCGTATCTACAAACCTTATCGTGATGAATATTTCCGGAGACAGAGAAAACCGCATGTGTTTCTTTTCAGGATAGTTTACAGACTTCACCAAATCAATATGACTTTCAAAATGTGAAGTTAGTAATTGCGGATCAGAATCTAGTTTCTAACAAATAACAGAGTAGATAAATATTCTATGAAAATACCACCGGATGCCTTTTTAGAGCTTCAGCATGTTTAACGCGACAGAAAAGTGATAAGCCTTTTATGTAGCTCTAGAGACCTCCAGGCCGGAAGGGCCAGGCCGGATTGGTCCACAGACAATAAATACATTTAAATGCCCCATAAACAATAAATACATCTCAGCGCGAGACTTATATTGTCTAACAGCTGTTTAGTATTCAAGATATTTTCTAATTGACAAAAGTCCGGCCAGACTTGGTACAATAATAGGTAGGAATGTAATCTTACATCTTTTCAGTTCCAGTGGCGTCGTTTTTAATTAATTTTGTTTGTTGCGTAGAAGTAAAACTTATCTGATAATACCCCATTTCATCGAATTTATATTAATATATAATTGTACATATTTTGCAGTGACACTGTCAAATTCATAACTAAATTCAATGACGAAAAACAAAGTAGTTTTTTTTTTACAGAATAGACTTTTTTAAATTTTACGTTATGACATAACATTATCACTTTGATATCGTCAAAAAATGTCAAAAGAAGAAGAGAAATGTGTTTATCTACTAGTGAAATCGCCACGTGGCCCAGTAGATTGTTTAGAGCTGCTTATTGGCCTTTGGGTAATATAAAAAAAACCTTGTTTTATTCAAAAACTTCTATATGGTTGAAATTTTCCTTTTAGGGGAATATAAATCTTCTCATGTATTTTTCTTGGCCTACGAATTTTTTTTGACAATTATCATAAGTTACCGTCAATATTCGTCTACTATATAATCTAAATAATTAAATAATACTTAAAATACTTGAGTGATTTTTCCACATAAAGATTTTTATTGGTGATTTCGCCAACCTTTCGTGTTGGCATTATCAAACAGGGTCATTGTTGGCATTATCAAACTCGTGAAAGGTTGCCGAAACCGGTCACCAATAAAAATCTATATGTGAAACAATTACTCAAGTATTTTCTTATTATTTAAAATATTAAAATGGAATTCCACGCGCCCCCACGCAAATACCTGCACGGGCTTCTGGAACGCCAACGGAGCCTCAATCAACACCCTCTTAGAGTTTAACCTCGAGGACTGCCTAGAACCTAACCTAACCTAACCCACCCCCACAATCCCCCCACCACTTACCCACCTAACCCCAAACACAACCCCACGGTGACACAAGTCACCCAGAGATTATGAAGGCGCTGAAGGAAAATATTCCGATAATGCCAAATACACCAGACTAGACCAAATACTCTCTGTCAAAAATATTGAATTTCTAAATAAATAATAAGTACGATTTAATCTTGTTGAAGATCCATTTTTTATTAATGATACAGGTAACTTTGTATTCTTTCTTCACTTTGAGTTTATTATATTTTTTTACATGACTAGTTTCGACCAACAGACTTGGTCATCATCAGATGCATATATCAGTCTGTTGGTCGAAACTAGTCATGCAAAAAATATAATAAACTCAAAGTGAAGTATCATTAATAAAAAAGTACGATTTAATTTAGACTCGCACGAAGCGCCACTGGTCGGTGAATGCTAAGAATTAGAAGTAGACAGTTGAATAGCAATTAAAGAATTAAAGAAACATTCGGACAAGAAAAAAATAAGTCCGACCAGATGTCAGTGGCGGCTCGTGAGTTCCTCGCTGCCCCCAAACTGTCAGCACGTCGATACTGCCGACTGATTTTGTCAACTTTTTTGAAATGCCACTCTCTCGTTGACTTCTGACACTGTCCCGTTTAATCGAGTGACTGTAAAAAGGTATTTGTACAGTGCGTAAAAAAAAAAACAGCCTATTTATTAGTTAATAAATTAACTGTCACTACTTGAGTAAAGTTTTTTTGTTGTTGTTTATTTTAATTAATTTTGGTTTTGCGTTAAGCAATCAATAGCGGTAATTGGGGTTGCAGTATTATTTTTGATATATGCTGTGCGCGAGTAAAAGTAATTTAATTTTCCATGTAGCATTGGCGGTCAATTCCCGAAAGTCACTTCATTTTAAAAAAAAAGTCATTTCATTTTATGCATATTAAACAGCTAAATTTAATTAGTCAATCGAAACCAGGCCGTAAATTAATCTTGGTTATTTTTATTGTGTATTGTGTCTATTTTTTTTAATTCTTACTGAATAAAAAGTCTACATAACCTCCTTGAAAAACAAGGAAATATTTTTTTCAAATTTAACAGTGAAACAGCAAAAGACCAAAGAAACCATATTTTTTACAAAATAGAGAAAAAATTTTTTTTAAACAGAATGCAGCTGCAATTAAAATATTTATACATAATACAAATATATTTTACGGCTCGCTTATAAGCAGATACGATGGTAATCGTCAAGGCAGCAGTTAAATGTAATATGTGAATACAAAGCCTTTCGGATGCTTCTCCGGTGGCCAGGGTCGAACTCTTTTATCACCCGAGGTCCCGGATTGTCACGTGCACAGGGCCGGCTGGTAAATAAGGCATGCATGCAGCCCACGTATTAATTTCACTATAAAGCTTTATGCCGGGGAGCCGGCCGCTAACGAGGGCATATCTCATCCGCGCCAGGGACGGATTAGATGCTCGTCAATGAAGAGAAGACGCTTCTGAATGCATCAGCTGATCTATTATATTAAAAGTATATATAAAAAAATATATATATTAAAAGCAGCTTACATAAATTATCGACAATGTTACATTTATTGTCTGACTAGAATATGATTTTTTCCTTCGACATCGACGTATGAGAAATACTTAAAAATTTATATCAAAGAGTTTTTTTATATATCAAATGACAATGTTCAAGAATATATAAAGCAAACGAGGCCGATCCCTGAATTTGGGAATACTTTTAATAACGAGTTTGTACAATCGGAATAGCTCCAATTAAAAAATCATAATTTCGATTTCTAATCGGGGTCTGTAATTTCTGAAACGTGCCGGGTCACGGGTCACGCTTTATGTGCGGTCTCAAAGTTGACCGTGACACGACCCGCGGAGAACATCCCCAGAGCGGCGGCTTCGACTTCAGCTGTGGAGTCATTTACAATGCAATCAAGAAGTCTCATTATATTTTAATATCTAAGTTAATTGTTTTTTTGCTTTTGAGAAATACCACAAGCCGACGTGACGACAAAAATTGCTCTTATAAAGGCTCGCCTCGTGCCTGCTATGAACTACGAGGAAGCGCAGATTGTCGTTTCTACTTTATTTGTTGGAATCTGTGATTTTTCAGCTTCACGGCCGATAAATTCACGTTTCATTTTCTACACTTAATAATGATATATTTTGAAATTCATAATTGGAAAAAATATAAAATGAATTGTCGGTTTTTTTTTCACATTTATTCACACAAGGCAGCTTTGGTTTGTAAAACTCAATTTTTAAACAACAAATGTGATTATTGCTAGAAGATGACGATCATTTTTATTTGTGAGAGCTTTTGTTTTTTAACCCATTTTTTTAGACTAGTTAAAATACACTATCAATTAAATAAATCCATTGAGAGCTTTTTCGCTCTATTTTCAGCGCCGTTTTACTGATTCATACTTTTTATGATTTTAATAAATCCGCACTTTTTAGCCATATTTTTTTTAATGTATCGATTTGCGCATGAAACGACGAGAAAAATCATTGAAAACTTTTTTACGACACCGATGGGATTTCAAACTCAAACTTTCACGGCTATCGTGTCGTGAAAACTATTTTTCAGAATTTTTGATTTCAGGACGCGTGGATTGCATAAATTCGTGTAACTGAACTTTACAGTTAATAATGCAGCTCGTGGCCGGTCCTCGGCGTGATGGAGTTCGTTGCCTGCTGCAGCTCGGGCCTGGTGAAGGATGCGCGGGTCAGAGGTCACCGCAATTATCCGCGGCGCACATGCGCGGCTAAATTAATACTCCGCCATTTGTACCGGTCGCATTACACCGGGGCCATCATGCTGCATGGGATAAGACGCGCGAGAGAAAGCTGCCGGGGTGGTCATCGTCGGTTATTTACATTATACACGATGATTTTTAACGCACGGTATCGGGAATGTAAACGAATGTGCCTCTCATCATAGGTGGTTGGTGATCATTTCCTCTAACATGTCTCTATCCTGGGGCAGTCTCACCAATCCAACTGCACTTCCGATCTCCAGCCATTGACGCAAAATCCGCATCTAGTGAATTTCTTTCTTCCAATGCTCCTATTACCTTCGTTTTTTTCTTGAACAATGAACTGGAGAATGCCATACTAATTGTAATGAAAAACATGGCCAAAATAGTAGACTTTTCGCTTCGTTACCAACGTCTTTACTCTATATTTGCGTATTCTGTGATTCTCCTATACAGCCACATTTTGAACGCTTAAATTCTTCGGATAGTAGCTATCTTGAATTTCCAGGCTTCAACTCCATAAAGGAGAACCGAGACGACATAACATTTGGTATTTTATAAAAATATTTATTATAAATAATTTTAAAATATCGTGTTTAAAATTAAAACACTTCTCAAGCCTTCCTATCATTTCTTACTTATCATTTTTATTTACGATATTATTTGCTCATTTCAAGATATCCACTTTTTTCTACCCTAAATATGCATAAGTAAAAAAATAATAATAACTAGTATTAACAGTTAATATTTATTTATATAATCGAATAATGTGAATCTTGCATTACACACGAGGAAGATTTATTTCATATTTATGCGCACAGTCGCTCGTAAATTGCGCATTTTCAGAAACAATGTCGATTAAAGCCGATTGAGCGATTAAAAAATCACATTCTGCACAAAGTAAACGGTTTTTGAAATTAAAATGTGAATATATTGTGTGGAAACTTGAACCGATCCCCGGCTAATTAGAGGCCGAGCAAATTGATATTGACCAGTTATTAAAAAGTAATTCACGGAGTCCACGGAAACACATTGCCGGCTTAATTGTGATGAATTTTCAAGAACTTTTCGATCGCACCCAAATTTAAAGGCAGAAATGCCGAAATTACCTTTGATTTTAATTAAATTATGATGCTTTTATAATTGAAAGTACACTGTTTTTAAATATTCATACCAATTATCACATAAAGGATAAACACGATGTCGTGCAGTTATAATAACAATATTTTAAATGCGGGATATTTTTAGGTAATCGATCACATAAAAATATATTATGTACGCAATACAAATACAATATTTAATTTTAAAATTATTTAAGCATTAATATATAAAGTTTAATATGCGAACAACCTGTAATATAAATTTGCAAGTGAATCTTATTTTTATCTGTATAAGTATTATTAATATTGAGGTCACTACTTCCTATCTTTATCTAAAAAGAACGGATATACTCAGACGTAAATGCATCACTTGATTATGCAATCTAAAATGTGACATTATTTTATATTGAATATTTATGAAACCAAGTATTACAATTACGAATTTAATTAATACACTACAAAAAAATATATACTGAAAAAAATTGTTTATACAGCCGTTTTCAGCTTCGTTTATCATATATTAAAATACAGATTTTGAACGATAAAATGAAAGTATATTTTTGCAAGTAAGAATTCAAGTTGAATTATTATTATTTTAATCGAAAAATCTTGAGAATACAGATGAAATTTAAATCACAAAAACTTTTCAGTAGCCAAACGGCATACCAGGAGGCTCCGAGGAGGTAGCCTGACAAAAAACTCACAGAATGGCAGGAATGTCCACAAAGGGAATGACGTTCGTAATCCTTTCTGCCCTCCTGGCAGTCGGGATTCGGTTCGGCCGGTCCTTGCGAGGCACAGACAGAATTTGATTTATTTGGATTATTTTCGGTTGAAGTATTCTAGATGACACATATACGGATATTTCATGGGTATTGCGTCTGGTATGGGTATTTCTATTTGCAAGGGTATGCTATGAGTATGAGTATGGGTATGGTATTTCTATTTATTTGATATTATAAGTTACTCTTTTGGTTACAATTAAATCAAGCGTTAATCTATTTTTTCCTACTAACCGAAAAAGTATACGTCTATTTAACTAGTATCTTAACATTAATACATTTGAATTATACTTTTTGCTTCAACGTAAACTTCTAACAATTTTAATTTATATTTGTAATGATGGACGTTAGTCAAATGGAGTCACTATTATTTGGCGACAGGTAGAAGTCGATGATATCGAAAAATCCATATTGCTGGTGCAACGTTTTGGTGACATGAAAATTGTAGATTTTAAAAAAAATGTTGTTTGTTGTGAATTGATGAAATTTCCTATATGTGATTTTGTTTTTATGGTGGTCAGATCTGTGGAAAGACTCCTGAGGTCCAAGATATCTGAAATAAGGCAGTAATCTCCTTGTCGGCGGAAGGCGGAGCAGAGCCAATACGTGCTCGGCCCCAGTCGCACCTGACTGGGATATATTATAATGCCCTAAATAATAGATTTAAGGCCCGACGCTTCCCTAAAAGGCCTTGATTCCAAACTAGTTTACTGCTACCCTTTTCTGTGATCCTATTACATCATATTTTTTGTTGATTTGGTTTTAAAAAAGTACTCGCTTTAATTCAAAAACTTAATTCTACCACATAGCTGATACGAAAATGCTGTAACTTCCGAAAGTTCATTTCGATGCCGAGTCAGAAGAAGAGCTTAAACTTTCACGTCTGAGGGTCAGAAATTTTTGAAATAATAAAATAAAGAGTAGCTAAATCTAGTAAGAGACACTTATAAGATAAAAAAGCAGACATATAAGTAATTTAAATAATTTACCCACACACACAGAGAGCAGGTTTGTGATGGGAACTAAAAAAATATTCAAGTATCGCAAGTAAATTTATATTTATATATATATATCCATTTATCAAGTTGTATTTTTAAATAAATAAACCAAGATATGGGGCACATATACCTTCATCCCTGATCAGCTTTCGATCGTCTACTGGTGCATAGCTGCGCCAGGTCGGTAAGGAATCTGGCACAATCGCCCTGTCAGTAACAAAAGGCCGGGTGATTATATAATATCTTCTCAAAACCTTATGAATGAATAGGAACTGCATTATAGAAATATAATTGTAAACCTTTCAACGGGCTCTCTTAAGTATCCAGTCTACTAATATGGGTTTAATGACTATCATGGTCCCTGATTATATGGCAGGTAAAAAAAAAAACAGGGAAGATCTAGCGTCGAATCCAGCGTGGGGGGACGTAAACTGGACCACCGGGCATCAACGGACCTGGCAGGGTTGAACCGCAAAAAACCATATGCTATAACTTATATCAAAACCAAATTAAAAATCAGACATAATCCTTTATCAAAATGCGTAAAATATTTTTAAATGATCAAATTGCTAGAAAATTCCTTTTTTTCTGTTATCGCTCTCATCTTTCAAGTGCTTCATCAGGCTTCTTCATCGCTCTAACGACAATTCATCAGCTTAAGGAAGCCCTTGGTAGACGAAAGCGCTCTCTAACTATAATAGATTATCCATTTTTTTTTTCAAAATAATACAAAACGTTAGGATTTTATTATTTATGTTTTATATTGGAAATCAAATTTGTATCAAATCTACTCATAAAAAATGAGAGCATCAGTTTTTTGCACATCTGTATTTTAAAAATATACTAATGTTTTGCTATCATATTTAATGATATAAAATTATCAATGATATGCATTATTCGAGTATATTACATTGACAGGTAATCATAATTTATTTAATGCATTTGCAATTTCATTCATACGGGTCATGTATTATACTCACTTAACAACAAATAGAAATCTCTATACTAGTTTTTGGGCTAGTCCTTTTTACAATTTAGTATTTTTTATCGTTTGAATATAAATACTATGTACTCAAAATGCGAGTGAATAGAAGATAAAACAGTTATTAAAAAAAGTTGAAACCACAGTAATCCATATCTATTTTAAAGTGCTCCTTATTATTTCCAAAAGTGTAATTAAAAATAATAAAAACGGAAAATTAGCTGCCAACCCTGCTTTACTTTGATTAACTTGGGGATCCATTTCGATTTTAATACCAACACGCAATATGTATTTAAAGCATGATTTTATGATATATAAACTACAAGTTATATTTTCTTAGCTACCTGATGCTTTTTTCCATTGATTAAGAATCGATAGCGGTAAAAAATGTCGTAAATTACAATCGTCAAGACGTGAATGGTCTCATGTTATATGTGGCGGTATAATGGCTTGTCAAGATTAAGCAAATTTATGATAAATAATTAATATCTCCTTACAACAAAGAAAACTGATAGTGTACCCTGACAGATGACAACACATTATTTATTTCTATATTCATAATAAATTGTTTATAATTTATTTTCAGCATTATCAGCGGCATTCTTTTCATTCATGATATTTTTGCACGGCCCTGTAATATATTATAAAGCTCTGGAATGTTTCAAACAGCCTTGATTAAAAAGCAGATATTTGACACACTGAAGTTTGTTTTCTCGTGTAAATTAACATTAATTTAAAAAAATTTAAATAACGACACGCATCTTTGACGATTTGGGGGAAATCGTTTGAAAGTCTATTTAAAATTAAATACATATTATATAAAACAGGTATTTTTAAACTGGTTGAGGTATCTTAAAAATAATAAAATTAATGTGTCATAATAATTCAAAAATTTACGTTAGAGGAATTAAAAATATGTTTATATTTTTTCGGGTAAAATTACAATGCACGTGACAAAAGCTTCGGGAGTTTGTTTCAATTCAATATTATTGATAAGTTTAATTTTTTTAAACACACGGATGCAGAAGAAGTAGTAATTTGTAAGACAAACATATGTTAAGTGAAATGGTCACCAACTTCGATAAAAAAAAGCACACCGATTTTACTAATACGTTTTTTTTTATGTGATGTATTTTATTACTATCCACCCAAATTGAGCAATGCTTACTTACTTCAATGGCACCAATAGGATATTGAAATTTTAATATGAAGTTTCATGTAATCTGTAAAACATCAAAATTACATAAAATATTATATATAAAAAAAAAAAACATCGGTTTTCTTGCGGGCTGGACGATATTCGCCACAACAGAGGAGCGGCGGGGCTTTTTTTTTTTTTTAATCCCAAATCGAGCAATGCTTACTTACTTCAATGGCCACCAATAGGATAACATGAAGTTTCATGTTATCTGTAAAATATTTTTGAATAAAATACTTGAGTGATTTTCCACATTTTCGTTTTTATTAGTGACCGGTTTCGCCAACCTTTCACGTTGGCATTATCAAACAGAGTGGAAATGATAAATGTGGAAAATATAAATCGAAATCGAATATGATAAATCGAAAATGTGGAAAATCGCTCAAGTATTTTATTCAAAAATATTAAAATGGAATTCCACCGAGTAATCTCTGTCAAAAATATTAAATTTTTTATCTGTAAAACATCAAAATATTATATATAAAAAAAAAATAAAACCAGCGGCCATCTTGCGGGCTGGACGATATTCGCCACAACAAAGGAGCGGCGGGTTTTTTTTTTTTTTTTTTTCGGTCAATTAAGCGGGGTTTTGGCGTCCTGGGTGGCGGGCGGCGCTGCCCACCAGAACACCATTACAGCTCGGCATGCCGAGGCCCAAAATATAGACATTAAAATGCGAGGCGAGCTTCGCGGAATGGAGGCCGCGGGCGCAGCGCCGGAAGTGCGCGCAGACCCGGCCCGGAGTCCCACGTCCGGTGCGGGCGCGTGTCTATGGCGCGCTTCGCCGTTTTCCTTTTTTTTTTTTTGCCCTCTCAAATATGTGAATAATTTCTTGATTGAAACGTCCGCTTGAGATTTAAAGACTTTATAATTGAGATAAATTTCGTTTATTGAATAAATTACGCTTAATTGGATAGTGCGTGCAGCGTAATTCGCTGGATTATTACTTTGGAATTTTTTGGATTGCTGAGGGCATTTTTGGCAGAGCCTCGCGAGGGCTACCCAAACATCTCATTAAATGAATTGCTGTATGCGAGCTTCTGAATTTTTATCAATTAGATTCCGTATACTGCTATGCATACATTTTTGGTATCGTCAAAGCTCTAGTAGACCAATATATTAACACACTTTAAGCGGGTAACCAAATTGACTAAACTGGTGTGCGTAGCGGGAAAAATTCGCGTAAAATTGCGCGAGCCAAATCTAGTCTATACACTCTCTGATTTGCCCTTTTTGATTTTTTTTTCTTCCGTTTAGCAACTCCGAGTTAATTATGAGATTTTGGTTAATAAATTAAATGTTATTGTTACACAATAGCTTATATCATATTTACATTTTAAGCAAGTAACCAAATTGACTAAACTGATGTGCGAAGCGGACGAAATTCGCGGAAAATTGCACGTGTGAAATCTAGTCTATACACTCTTTGATTTGCATGTAGTCAAATAAATCGTTTCCTATATTTAACTTTAAAAAATTTAACCACTTCATACACACTTTGCGGATTACTTGGCATCACAACAACACCAGTTTGTCCTAAAAATTGTTCAATCTGACCACTCCACTTCTTCATTGTCACTTTGTTCAGAATCACTGGACAGTATTGGTAGAAGTAACGTTGACGAGTCGTAAACAAATATTACGAGCTGTAAACCTAAAGAGTAAAATGACATTCTGCCGCTTTTAGAGTAAACACATTCAAAAAGGTATTAATACGCGCCCCGCGTTCAGACAGCAGTCCGCGGAACGGGTACTAGTACCCGCCGTATTATTGATAACCCAGCTACAAGTGTGACAGCATGATTTATATCAAAAATATTTATATATATTTGTGTGCATTGAAGAAAAGCAGAATATTTTGGAATACACAAGAAAATTTGTTGAAAAAAAAAAAATCAGCAGGTTCCCATCCATCAGATCGGATCGGACCTCTTCGTCAGTGGTGGATGACAGGTTCTTTTGACTGACACGTCAGTGGCCGACCGATCCCCGTCCATTTCCAGGTCCGCCCAGGCCGATACGTCTTATCAGTCCATCGGCGGGCCTCGCAGCCGGCGCGGCCGCTGGTCCGATCGTATCGGCTCGTCTCCGGCGGAACCGCGAGCAGACCGTTCGGCTGTCAAGACGGAATGGTCTGTGTATTTTTTGTTTCTCGGATTGTATTATTTGTTTGTTTTTAATTGTTCATATTGGGTTTCGATCGAGGATCGCGATAAATAAAATATTTTAATTTGTTTTAGGCTCACAGTCGTCTGGATAGAGCCTATAGCTACTACGAGTATTCTTGTTGCTTATATCAAAGGCTCCCAAACTATTTTTTTCCGTACACCCCTTGTCGATATTTTTTGTGGTTTTGTAATGCAAAGTAGGCTGCAAGTTGCATTTATGAACAAGGTAGGATGGATGCTTCTAACTTGGCATGGCCTGCTTGGAGCTCCTCTGCATTTGCTGCTTTGAATCAGCAAGAGAATCCTGTTGGAGTAGTCGGGCCTCACTTTTATCGATCTCGTAATTTAAGGATCCTAAGTTTTCTTTCCGGGTAGAGCAGAGGTCCCCAAACTGTTTTTCCCGTAGACACCTTGTCGAGTTTTCCTGTTGTTCGGAGACGCCTTGCTAATATTGAATTTTTTCAAATTCATCAACTTCAAACATATTTTTGACATCTTATATAGAACAATTCACTTTCATACGGTTTATTGTACAGTGAATTTAATACATGTAAAGTTAATTATACCTTTATTGATTAAAAACACACAAAATCCAAATATATTAACATAGAGAGTACTTGGCGGAATTCCATTTTAATATCTTAAATATAATAAAATACTTAAAATGCCAACTTAAAAGGTTGCCATTACAATCTGTGTTCGGTGCATTATGACATTTACGGAATGCCTAAATTTTGGTGATGATCTGCTTAAATGGGATCCACTCTCGTAGACCCCCATTTACAGTTCATGGACCCCAAATTTAATTTTTCGCTGTCATCGACCCCTTGCAGGGCGGAATCGACCCCTGCGGGTCGATATTGACCACATTGGGAACCAAAGGTGTATATGTATGAGTCATAAGAACTATATTATAAGTCGAAGTATCTCTGCTCGATTATTTCATCAAAAAAATATAAATAGGCATTTATTTTTGTGTTGGCAGTGCCACACGCGGCGCCAACACAAAGAACGCAATAATCCTCTTGATAACACACATTACGGCCATCCACAGCTTCCGACTGCAAGATTACATTTAGAAGCGTGGGTAGTATTTAAAGCGCGTCCTTCGGAGTGACTAGCCCGTCTTCTGGGCTCGGTCGCTTTAATAACTCTTATTCAAGAGGGCTATGATATTTAAAGTTTTGATTCGGCTCTTAATATAAGAATCGTGTCGCGCGGCACGGCCACCCAAACAGGCGGTCGTGAAACCAATTACGCCAGTAGCCCCGCGCGGGTGGTTTGTGAGGGGCTTGTTTATTTTTATTCCGATCTTACGTCTTTGTTAACAAACTGCTTTACTATCCTATCAAAAGCAATATCATTTCAATCTATTTTTTCATGCGTAATAATTTTGGGGGCCGGCTCTAGCTCATTGATTATTGTAACATTTCAATACCCTTTTCAATTATCTACGTGGAAACACACTGAGTACTTTTCGACTCAATATGATATACAGTAATACCCCGCTTTACGCGACCCCGTTATGCGCGGTTTTTACTATAACGCAAATTTTAACTGCCTCGCATTATGTGAATTTATTATTTTAAGAATGCGAATGATCACAATGAAGTCATTGACTTCTCTTAACTATTAAAAACAGTGTTGGGTGTTATGAGCGTATTTTACAAGAACGTAAAAGAAACGCTACCCAAAAGACAATAGATGTATTTTTCAGTAAAAATTACATGTAATACTGCATTGATTAAAATGATTCGTATTTTTTTGTATTAAGTTTTGACAATGTATGTATGTTTAATCGTTAACCCCGATATACGCGAATTTCACTAAACGCGATTTTTTCCGGAACGTATCCCTCGCGTAAAGCGGGGTATTACTACTAGAGTATACTTATATTGTTTTAATATTTTTTGAGTCTGTTTTAACCTTGCGCAAGATATGAAAGGGTTACAGTCGGGTGTGTGGGTCAAGTACATGTCATGTGTAATTTAGCCTGCAGGGTTACCAGTACAATAAAGGGACGCCTTTTATGTCTTCATCTGAAAGCTCGGATAATCAAATTTGTAGATGGACTGGTCTTGCTTGTTTGCGTGGTGTCGTAACCTTTGTAGGCTGTTAAAGGACCACCAACCATTCTCCAGCGAACAGCGGAAACCAGAACAAACGTTATATTGCTCAGCGTTGCCATAAACAGTCGCCTTCCTACACCGGGCATGCGTAGGCTTCACAGGTGATTAAAGGTTTATTTATAAACGGCGATTCTTTACTTTTTTGGTTAATTTTATTAAGAAATATCTAATAAATTGGTCAGAGATCTCAAAAACATAAGAACCCAAACTCTGTATTGAGAGACTTCGAACACGTTTGGCGTACACGTAATCTCTTTTTTAATTACTATGCTCTGATAAACTTTTATTCTAGAAAAAAAATATTTCATTTTTTATGTTAACTTCCACGAAAATTTATGACAAAGTATCAAAGAAAGTATCTACTACCCCCTTAATGAAATTCTACCTCTTCATATATGTGTATTGTAAGTAATGGTTTATTTTATTTTAGATCCGATTTTCCCTAGTTGCTCAGATATATATTGGTGTAAGTCTTGTTGAGCATGTTAATCCTTTTAATAGGTCTAAATAGCAAATAATGGTAGTATGCTTATCCATTGATGGTTTAAATATTTTAATTCTAAAACCTTTATGCCTAAAAACCTATAAAACGACAGAAAGAGTTGAATATATGTATATGTTATGTATATAATAAAGCATAGATTACGTGAACCTGGTTTAACAAACGACTTCGTATAACACGGTGTGACTTTTATTTATTATGTATAATGCTCTATCTAATATATTATAACAAATCATTTTCCAGTATCATTTTTTAAAACAAAACACATCTTCACCACTCTTCTTTAAAATAAATTTGATACAACTTTAACGCGATATCATGGTGTATTATTTAATCTGAACAAAGCGTTTTAAAGTCATGAAAAAGATTCTTATCTAAAAGCGAGTGAGTCGTTTTAATATCTGCCGGTTTCGGTTCAGGATCAGCTGGTATTGAAAAGTACTTTGCATTTTACTACTTAATTGTTACGTATGAGTCTGGTTTATTGATTTTAAAGATTGTTTTTTCTGCTGGCCAGTCACTTTGGGGTAATTTCGTGCAAATTGCCTGCCCTGATGTTTGAATTAAGGAAATTCGGACGAGCCGATAATGCAGACCGGTCGGGTAATTGAAGTAAAAACTCAAGTATTTAAAAATTCCCGGATGTTTTCTGTGTATAATGGAGATTGACTGAAGCTGTTCTGAGAAATAATCTGACTGGGGGAAGCCACTGAAAATTAAGGTTTTTTTTGTCACTTTATATAAGTGCGTAAGATTTATAGATATTACGTAAAATAACTCGTATGCTTCGCTGGTCGTTGTTATCATATGATTTTGAGATTTCATGGGTGTGGTAGTTTTTATCTTCTGACGTTTCGGTCCCAGCACGACCATCTTCAGCAATTTTCAATGTCTATTTTTCTAGTCAGAATACCTAAGAAATCTTAAAGACCTTAAGTAATAGGCTACCCATCTTCTTCGTTCCCTAATCAGCTGATTGCGTAAAATACATTTTCATCAAAATAAATAAACGAATATCAAAATCATTGTTGTATTTGATTTCAACAGCAAATGCTTTTCTTAGTGTTTTTAATTACTTATACTTATACTTGTTCATGGATTGAACCAACGTTGATTTTGAAATATACTCACATCCCCTAAATTTTCCTTGACAGCCATAAATAAGCCGAGTCATCATCATCATCAGCCCCCGCGGTCGGTGCGTCTCCGGCTACTAATATTTAAGCGTTCGCCCGAAATCTGTTATTTCGGTGTGCATTTTGTTACGTGTAATTTGCCCCCAATTATTGCCGATGGCCACACAGAGCGCCAAAATTATGCGTCGGTGTAATAACACCCTCATTTTTATTCTCTTATGAAAATATGCTTTTAAGAAACATTAAATTAGCTTCGACGTGTTTATTTTGGGTAGCATTTTTATTAATATATTTCAAAGGCGTTCAATAAACATGAGACTCCATACAGTGTTGAGAAATGGATACAATGTGATGTTTGGTAACTTCTCAAAAAATCATGCTCATGTCTAGTATTAAAAATAAATATATATTTTATAGAAATGCAGCATAACACTGCCCTTTTTAAACGCTTAGTTAATGAAATATAATATAATCGAGGTAAGTTTTATTATACTATTAGAGCAGGTGAGTCTCTTTTTTTTGGATAACGACCCCCTATCCGGATTGTTTGCGAACAACAAAATCCTTTTTTTGTCTTTTTAAAGGCTGCGTTTGATTCGTGGACCCGAGAGGCACAATAAAAGGGTACAACGGTAAAGTTTAATTGTCTATCATTTGAAGAGGGACGATAATGCGTGGCAGAGCTTTATGGTCTATAGGCGGTATTATTGAGGTCATTAAAAAAATCGGGTCACTCATTCATTGTTTTTTATATAGCGTCTTAAATCAGTTTATAACAATTATTTTGCTCTGTACTTCTCTTTTTTAAAGTAAAGATTATGGAGGGTTATTTATTTATTTATAAACTGAAATCCAGTTTTTGAAAGAACAATTAAGATAATACCTAACCACTAGAAATAAAAATACTGTCTAAAAGACAGTTTTAGAAATTAAATATATACCCAACTTTAAAAATCCATTTTAGAGTCCAGTTAAACCTTCATACATATTGTATGCACTTCAATATTAAAAAAAACACAAAATCAAATTATTTATTATTTTCTATCTGAATTATAACCGTAAAATGTTATATCACTTAACATTTTAAATATTAAAAAAAAAATTTAATGAGTAAATTTTGAATTATCTGCACGCCACTGATATCTAATACTATTCAATCGGAATGAAATACCAATCAAATAAGCCGTTCCCATCTATATAACGTAAATTAACCACATATAAGATTTTTTAGCCACAGTACTTATTGAATCAAGTTTACGAGCGTAGATTTGTACTCGCGTATGTAAAAATCCCATAATTATCCCCCACCCTATGATGACTTGATGACTTTATATGACAGGGAAACCGAGTCATTGCTCAGGTGGTCATTGGGCATGACCACCCTAGCCGCACCGATCCCGACCACCGCCGATCATTAGGCAATAGCACAAACCCGGATTAAGTCATCAAGTCATAATGGAATCTAATTATCCACTTATGTAATTTATTTTTGGTATGCTGCTCGAGCTTCTTACCTGTTGACACCAGAAGGGTGGTCAATAATTAGCCGGGGTGACTGTAGTTTATTTAAAATTATAAACATAGGGTACAGAATGGTTCAAAACTTGAGGGATCGCCTAAAAAAGAGACAACTTTATCACCCACAAAACACAAGATTTAAAGTCAAAAATAAAATTATATTTGTAAAAAATTACAAAGCAAATGTGCCCTGCTACGTTTTTTATTTCCTTCAATAATTAGTTTTTTCTTTTAGAAATTAATCCCTATAAAAATATATTAACATCCTTTCTTTATTTTTACCTGCAGCGTAATCAAACATTTACTTTTTTGCATACCATTTCTAATTGCGTTCTGACCGGCTTTCGAGCAAAGAAGTGCGGAAATTTTAACGTTTAAGCAACTAGTAACTAAATCTAATTTTTTTCGAAAACATTTTCAATAAATAAAATTCCTACTTTTTTAACTATTGGATGTGTCTTAGATAAAAAAAATCATAAAATAGAACTCTAAAGACTTAGCAGCTTTAACTCCTGCGTGGTTTTCACAAAAATAAAAATTAACAAAGCACTCAAAAAAATATTTTAACTATTACTAAATAATTTCAAAAATTGCATCATGCGTTTTATGTTTCATGGTAATTAACAAACACTGTGCACGTACAGAGTAATGAAATTATTGCTAACCGGATAGGCCACGTCCATCCGGCCATGCCAGGGGTCATCTGGGGACAGATAACCAGACGTCATCGCTTAATCAACATAGAATCAGTGAGTAATTAATTTGATTAAATTAAATTTTAAATTTTTATCCCATTGATGTAAAAGTGTTAGGACACAAAAAAAAATATTATTCCATACGACGATTTGTGTAAATGTTTTGCAAATTATAAACATATTTTCTCGCTGTTGGAATAGCATGGGTTGCATATAATGATTTTTTAATTGAGAGGAAAAATCAGAAAATATAAATTTCATGTACGATGGTTTGTGTAAATTTAAAACAAATAATTTTGCTGTAAGTAAAAGGTTGCAAAGAGTGCATCACCCTTTTTTATAAGGGAACAAGTATAAGAATATATAAATAATTAATGCTTACAATAAATTCACTATTATAAGAAACCTGTATATTTTTTATTTTAATAATAATTTTTTGTAAGATTGTTGTGATTTGATTAGTAGAAAACATATTTCATAATATAAAGATGCTTTCGCATGTGTGTCTTTTTTAAACAAATGGATGCGCCTTTAAGCCAACGTTTAGCCTAAACATTGGCAAAACTGGTCGGTTAAATAAATAAGCACATATGAAATTAGCTCTAGCTAGAAACAGAGAATACGTGCGCTTTTAGAGCTCAAATATAAATTAAGATTGAATATATTCAAGGTCAAGGTGTCGTATCGTATCTTCTGTCTATTATACATATGGCGGTCTGCGTACATCGACGGAAGTTAAAAACATCCCGTGTGCCAGTAATTAAATAAGTATTGTTACCAAATATATTTTCTATTTTTTAGGCTTACGTAACTTCAAGTTTAAACTAGTTTAACGAGCCGACCAGGGTCTTATCCCTCGGTAATTATGAATTTTTAGTACTAAGTTTATATTAACTTAGGATTATTGGGATACAGTTTCCTATAAAAATGAAGATTTATTTGACATTTAGAATTACGTGTTACTAATTCATATTTGAAAATAGGTTTGGAAGTCATTACTTCGCAAAGTTATTTCCTTTGATTTTAAGTTTTGCACATGTTGAAATACTAGATGCTTTTGTGTAAGGACCGATCTAGTTAATGATGAATAGCTAGGAAACCAAAGTTTATATTTTCTGGACACGGTCAATTGATATTTTCGTTGATTGCTAAATTTAATATGTTTTTAGCACGTGTGCTTGTAAACATGCTTCCTTTGTTCTTAAACTGTATAAATAACCGTGAGGGCGCCATAAGCGCCAGAGCTACATAGTTTACCATCAGAAGGGGACGCGATGTCCGCGTACCGATCTGTCATTCTTTAATAACACGATGTCCGTGTACCTACCTGTCAATATCTAACAAGCCACGATACCCGTGTGCCATTTGTAATAACGAAAGTTTGTAACGAAAAATTCTGAAATAAAGTGAAGGAAGAACAGAAATAATACAGTCCACAGTTATTCACGAATCCTTTGACGAACTCGTGAACTCACACCGAAGAAGTCGAGCGACTGCTAAAGGAATATACTTAGCAGGCGTCGCCAACAAGTATTTTGTGTATTTTTGTGAAACTATACTGCTAATCGAACCTGGAAGTGGAACCTGAATTCTTAGTTACTGATACAACTGAGTAACCGGTCAAGAGCGTGCAAGTTGTGTATCTGCGTATGAAGCTACGATTGCTGCACATTTCTCACAATCCGCTATCACCGGACAACACAAATTATGCATTTTTAAATAGACGCAGATAACGAGGAGTAGGGTGGGGTGGGGAGGGGGGGGGGGGAGCGGCGCTAACAATGGCGGCGTCCAACAATGGCTCCGTTTTTATGAGCCGGGGCCTTGAGCGCGCCGGAGCCGGATACGCCGCGCGGGTCGGAGGTCGCGAGGCCCGGCGAGACGAGATAGCGGGGGGCAAGCGCCGCCACGGACAAACGAGAACGATCAGCTGATCAGCTAACCTAACCCCCCCACACACACACACACACCCCACCCCCCCACCCCCGCCCCGCGCCGAGGAGGCTCTCTCTATTACCTACCGACCGCATGGACCAGGCTCAATATCAAAGATCACACTAATTATAAACAAGCCCCGACAACAAGGTGAAACTCACTCAGTTTACCCTCTTGCTACGTTTTGTTTTAAACAGGGTGTCCAAAAAGAGTATCGGGTATTTGTTAGTTTAGTAAAGCAAAAACTACTAGTAATGAAGTATTTTTTTATTGTTTTGAATATTTCACTCTTCTAATCTGGAACGAAGATTGCTGATAACACGCTGACACATAGCCCTCGATATTGCTGCCCCATTTCTGGCCTGATGTTTTGTTTCAATTCCGTTAGGTTTGTCGGATTATTCTCATAAACCCTACTTTTAAGGTATCCCCGTACGAAATAGTCAAGAGGGCTAAGGTCGGGGCTTCTGGGAGGCCAGTGGATGTTACCTCTGCGTGAAATGACCTTATTAAGGAATAATTCGTTAACAACTTCAATTGATTGATTGGATGTATGGCAAGTGGCCCCGTCGTATTGGAACCTCGTTCTTGAGTTGAAACCTTGAAACTCCTGCAACTCTGGGCCCAAAATTTTCACAGCTTATCGCAATAACGGACACTATTCAAATTCACCCGATACTCTTTTTGGACACCTGTATAATAAATATTTATCCTTGTTATCTGGTCCTTACTTATTTATTTACCTTATTGCAAAAAACACAAACTCAATACAGAAAAAATCATGTATTATACGTTACCACCCTAGTGGCCTCCACACACGTGCAACCGACTTGCATCTAGCCCATAGGTTCCCAAAGTGGTCAATATCGACCCCCAGGGGGCGAAAAATTAAATTGGGGGTCCACGAACTGTAAATGGGGGTCTACAAGAGTGGATCCTATTGGCCATGTTGGCCACGATATTTTCGACGATATGCACGTTGAGTTAACACATCTGAACGACTATTTTCAATGTATAGCGTCACTATTTCGGCGCGTTGTTTCAGTGTGAAGCATGGTTACAATTGTATTGAATTCATGTTTCAAAAAATGTTTACTTAAGTCAATCGGTTAATAAAAGTCAAAGATATGCAATGTTTATATACCGACATAAAATATGGCGCATATCAGATGTCAAAAATATGTTTGAAGTTGATGAATTTTATAAAAATTCAATATTAACAAGGCAGGGGTCTACGAAAAATAGGAAAACTCAACAAGGGGTCGACGGGACAAAATAGTTTGGGAACCTATGATCTAGCCAATAGCGGCCTACATTGCATTGTTTACTTAGCGCCCCACACACGAACCAACAAATTGCACCGTGTGTAGCGAATATTGACAGTTTTTGTGAGATTTCTATGATAAATCGAGGCTTCGCTGATACCGAAAGGTTCACAAACGGCAGAAGTGCGTATTCCGTCAATGTATACAAATGTCACTAAATCTTGAATATTACACGGCATTTTATATATAAAATAAAAAAACTCCCCGACGTATGTAGCCACACCTTGTTAGCCTCATACCTGTACGCAAGACCAGGTGATAGCCACATACCGTATGGCCTATTAACAAAGAGAATATAATTGATATTGTATTATTATTATTTTTTAATTTAAATTATATATATCTGACTCACGCAGCGACACAACTTGCAACCGATTTCCAAATAGCCAGTATTTTTGTCACCATTCGGTTGTCAGTTGTGTCGCAGCGTGCGGATACTTTATAACAAAAATACAAGCATGCCAAAATAGTTAAATCTTTTTTCTTCGAACTTAAAAATAAAAGTATCTAGTTTTTTGTTGAACTCTAGTCTCTAGGTAAAAAATTGAATATAAACCTCTTTTACAAACGTTTAGATACATGCTTGTTTTGATGTTGGTCATACAAGTGATATACAAAGTAGTAATGTGTGTGTCGAATAATATTTCTGTTTATATATCCAAAAGTGCGTACTTATTTATTACTACATAAATAATACATATCTTCGTTTATATTTTATCATATCTGCAACAGAAAACACAGCCGATAAATAAATGAGCATCCTTGTACATAACACAGTTATATGTTAAATAAATACAATTAAACATTCATAGCGTATCTGCTGCATTATGTGTGATTAAGTTTTTATACGTGGGCATATTGGAGTATTTTTTTCTGACAAGGTATGGTAGTTTTATACTTTGTCATAAATAAAACGTGCTTATCAATGTTTCAAAAATCTAGAAAACTACTTGAACGTACTCCTCAAGTGTCCACTGCTAACAGATTTAAAATATTGAAAAGATTTTAATATATACAAAATAGATAGAACTGGTAATCTCAAGTGGTATTTTAGGAATATTATAAAACATTCTGTTGATTTAGCAAACCATCACAGATAATGGCTTCGACCCACAGATTTACACTTATCATTCCAACCGAACTTCTTGTGCCTGCTGGTGACTTCAATTTGTTCATTTGAGGAGCACTCAGTAGAAGTTATCTTATCCAATTTCTTTATGACGTACGAGTGATATATAGGTTATTCCAAAATTCACGCAAGATTACAATGACTGATGCAGTAATTTAATTTTTTTTCAGTAATTTTACTCAGTATATACATACACCTAAAAAAATGGATTATCACTTTGCACTCGTAGGTTTTATAAACCCCAAATGCGACAATCGTGTCGATTCACCGAGACAACGATATGAAAATAAACCTCATCGCTCATGATGATTTTGCTTGAAAAATCAGTACGTATGTGCCAGCAAAGCCTTAGAGGACGTTTACCCAATGTGCTATTATACTGTATAATTTATAAATCAATAAAAAAAATTAATATATACTACTCAAACCGTGACCATGTTTTTTTTTTTTGTACCCGGAGCGCAGTTCGTTATGCGGTTGCCGCTTAGAATCGTTGTATTTTCGTGTAATTTCAGTGATTATAATAAATTCAACATTCAACATGCAGCGTGCCGTGCTTGTGTTGGGATGGCAGAAGTCAACATAACGTAACCGATTCAATTAGAATGCGATCTGCATGTCTGACGCACGCGAGGCCTCCGTCGCTGTCTGGTGTTGTTCCACTTCGTCGGCCGGGCACATGAAAAGAGCCGCCTCGACATAAATTATTTACAAATTAGTGTAACCTTTCAACCGGCAGCGCTTCTAGGAAATGTTGATTTTTAATTATCTGGCCACGCTGATCTCCTGATCTTTTTATTTCGCCATGTTGCCGGCTGGGTGGCTCCCAATGGTGCGCTACATTTTATTTTTATCGCAAAAGCCTCTAAGATGATACTGACCCCGCTGCGCTGATAACCCAATAAACTAATCGGAGAGCGTCTTCAGGTGCGAAAACACTCAACATAAAAGATACAAAATTAAGATTTTAAAATAAATAGATAACAACACAATTTTTTGCAGACAAAAATATTAATATCATATAGAGCTGTTTTTGGTGAATAGTATATGCGATATGTATAGACATATTTGTGTAATGCAAAGTGTTTTGATAAAACATTTATATTTATTGTTTACTTACGTCATGCCCCTATTTATTAAATAGTTACATGGGTATTCAGACGTAAAGGTTGTACAATTAAAAAACAAACAGCGGATCTTGGCGTCATGACGGTAAACGTAATCGATGATTACTCAGATTTTCTTATTATTCATATTATTAAATTACGAATTGATAATGTGGGTACGCGCTTGCCTTGTGCGTAAGTAAAGACTAATTAAGCACCTCGACTCACTCCTGAAGAATTCAGGAATGCTTTGTGGCCATCACTGGCTCTTGAAAACTAGACGAATTCGTTAGATATTTCATCGAACCGTGCGTCACCGCGGCGGAATTCATCTCGTGAATTCCTATGAAACATGTGGCGTGATTATCACATCCCGTCATTGCATTTTTCAGAACTTATCTACACGACCAATACCTCGAAACTCACATATATTTTACAATTCATTTAATAAAAAACCATACAAGTTGTTTACATCAAAATAACACCTTTATTATCTATTTAGGGTAAATACATCAAACTGCAATAATAAATAGGTAAATTTTACATTTTTACAATTCTTAGAATTTGATATAATTTCTTATGATTCGGTGATAGCGTACCAATACAGAACCAGCCACTTCAAAGCGTGTCAATATTTACGATAAAAAGCATACACTTCCATGTATTTTGATTATCAATTTAATAGCTCTCTCCGTTGCTTCAGACTTACCTCCTTTTTTTTTAATGTTGAGGCTCAATTTCTAATGGGCAAGTGGATTGAAATTACCTTGCTGACGTTTAATATGCTTCGTCGCAGAGATTCTATTCATAGAGCGACACTTGAGGTGTGCGAGAGGTGTTCCTGCTCTCAGGTGTGCCCGCCGCCGGCTCCGGCTACTGGTGTGTGTTCAGATGATATTTGCAGTGGGTCACGCGGCTGCGGTGAGCCGCCCGCGAGTATGCAAACACTCCAATACGGAAGCCAGGGACGACCACTGGCAACAGATATTATATTAAAAACAAAAAACAAGTCATTTTACATCGAAAGTACCAAATTGTGCCCGTTTGATATGCAACTTCTTTTGCTGTATCGTCTTATACGTCATTGCCTTGGATGCTTACTATTCAACGTGAGAATCTATTTTATCACACTGTGCAGACATGGGGTCAATTTTAGTGACCTCTACCAAGATAGCAATCATACAATAGCGTCCCTTTATTTTGAGTATTTTGCCTAAGTAAATGCAATGCAAAAACGTCGCGTAAACAAAACTATGGGCTGATTGCAAATTCGTCGCATATCGTGTGTAATTGGTTTGTTGCTACACGCTTCTTGGATCACCTATACCCACAGCTATACATCATCAGCACATTTTTGTTTATATCGGCGTTTTATGTGGACCCAAATGTATCAGCTGTCTTGGGTAGTATCCAGCAGTAGTACAGGCGGACCAGTGGGTTGGGTTAGGTTGGGGCAGCCCTGCTCCGGAGCTCGGGGCCCGCTCACGTGGGAGGCACGTGAGCGGCTCGGGCGAGCGGCCCCACACACGGCCCGGCGTGAGAGAGCCGCCCACGCCCGCGATCGCTTGCCGCCGGCCCGCTAATTACCCGCCTGCCGCATTACTCATCACCGGCATCGCCCGCCTCGATTGCCCGTCCATTGTACAGTCTCGAGCGACTGCTATGCTTGCCTCATTACCCGCTAGCTCTACTTCCCGCGGGTCTCAGGTTTAAGCCTACACCATAGGTTCCCAAAGTGGTCAATATCGACCCCCATGGGTCGATCCCACCCTGCAAGGGATCGATGACAGCGAAAAATTAAATTGGGGGTGCATGAACTATAAATGGGGGAATACCAGAGTGGATCCCCGTTACTAAAATTTAGGTATTCCGTAAATGTTCTAATGCATCTAATTTATCCTGCATTATGGGCTATCGCAAGGAAGTTTTTGATAGTTTTTCCATCTTCATACCTCGCGGAAAGGAATTATAAATTACTGGGGGAGGAGATTTGAGGTTAAATCTGACTTATTTTTAGCCAAATATTGAAAATTTGCTATGAAAGCAACAGACTCATTAAAAGTATTGTTTTTTTTAGTGAATGTTACTATATTTGCGTTTTGTGTGTTTTTAATTAATAAATTAACATTACATGTTTTTAAACTTTTTTATAACCCTATGAAAGTGAGTTGTTCTATATCAGATGTCAAAAATATGTTTGAAGTTGATGGATTTGTAAAAATTCAATATGAGCAAGACAGGGTTCTACGAAAAGAAGGAAAACTCATCAAGGAGTCTACGGGACAAAACAGTTTGGGGACCTCTGCTCTACCCGGAAAGAAAACACTCACACAGGATCCTCAAATTACGAGATCGATAAGGGTGAGGTCAGATTACTCCAACAACATTCTCTTGCTGATTCAAAGCAGCAAATGCAGAAGAGCTCCAATCAGGTCATGCCAAGTCTGAAGCATCCACTCTACCTTGTTTATAAATGCAAGGTCATCTACACATGTCGCGACACCAACTTGCAACCCTACTTTGCGTTACAAAACCACAAAAAAAACATCTAAAATAAATAGACGGTATAGGGTGATTTTAAATCGGTCGCATGTCGTGTCGCGACGTGTGTAGTCTTCAAGTTCAAAGGCAAAAAATGGTACAGTGTATCTTTTCTTCCGGTATTTTCGGTTGCACACTTGCTTACTTTACTTGCCAACCATGGGATCCCAGGTTTAAAAAAAACCATTTGAGAAAAATGTTGGGAAACCATTAAATGAAGCAAATTTTTCTTCGATTTCGTTGTTTAAGATAATGTAAATTTTAAAAACTTAAAGTACGATTCGTTTCAAAATCATCCGGTCAACTCACACAATCTCGTTTGAGTTTGTTTGTCTGCCGCTCGTGGAGTTTTATTTTTTAATGTGTTTCAGTTTTTTGTTTTTTAATTCAAATAAAAGATGGGAAGTCATTTTGAGCAACAAATCAATATTTATTATTTCAAAATCAGATAATAAAAACTCTTCAACTTCGGGGAAGCGCTCTTGGTAATATTATGTACATAAATATTTACAATGGCATAGGCAGATAAAATTCTATAAAATAAAACTAAATATTATTCATAAAAACTATTTTTTTATACATTTAAAATATTTTTTTATATGGCTCTACTTAAATTTTATATAAATTTTATTGAGTCATCACATATTTTCTATTTTAAACGGCACATTTTTAATTTGTATATAAATAGATATATTTTAAAGGCAATTTGTCATATACTATAATTAAAAAAATAAAATATTATTCAATTACTTATTTAGCAATAGTTGAAGCTACATTAAATTTAGATCTGTTGTATGCTTATGTCAGAATATTCTTTGAAAATACCAAACGATATGCTATTTGAGGCAAATAAAGATTTTGCCAAAATTTCAACAGTAATAAATAAAATAAATACCAGAATGTCTGGTGATAACAGCAAGTGTATTATTGATAAGGGAAAAGAAACTAATTTAAATATTTTTAAATGCATATTACGAGTGGCTTTCAGGTCGTTATCGGTACAGTTCTTCGTATCCTATCAAAACATAATTCCCTTTTAAATTTAATACTTATGGTGTGCATATTTCTTAAAATCAACAAATAATGTTTTTTTTATTTATTCATGGAGTATTATCAGATCAAAATCATAGATATTTTGTTTTTGACGAGCTTCAACACTATTGCATTATTTAAGTGATTAAAATTTTATATAAAATGTATAATAATTAAATAAAAATATTTATAAACATTTTCTCGTCATATTGGAAGACTTAGGATTATGTTGTAAGGCACTGAAAATCATCAAAAATGCCACTTATACAATAATTATTATTAATCATAGTTATATTAGTAAATTCATCCTCTACTTGGCACAGCTTTAAGCATAAATATCTTCGTATTCAAAGTTTTTAATTTTTTTTACATATATGTATGTTTTATATTAATAATCTGTTTCCAATTTCATATTGTTGATATATTTTATTAAATTGTAATAGTGATATATATTTTTGATTGTGTGGTTTAAGAAAGCTTGAAATAACCCTTAATTCAAATTATTTTTTTGTGGTTCAAATACTGACTATATTTCAAGCTTCCAAAGTCATCATCCAATCTCATATATATAATGGAGAAAAAAATATTATTATCAATATCAAAGGACGTTTTAAATGCAGTGTAATTAAATTTCGAAGAAGCCCTGATGATGTCGGGAATGGACTCATATCAAAGCATTCAAGACGGGAAGAAGTATTTAAAAATATTCAATTTATGGTCTCTAAGCCCGTTTCTATAGAAGTACCTGTTTCAAAGACCGGTAAGCTCTCGGCTACCGTTAATTACTGCAGGTGATTCGGCGTTATTCTGAAAGTTCCACGCTAAGAAAGAAGGCTTTGTATTACATTCCCATATGACTATATGGGAGGTACGACTCGTGGATGATGTGGGTACGATATAATGTAGTCAGTTGCAGGTACAAGTACATTATACCTGTGTTTTATCCAGCCATGATTAAAAGAGGCATTAATAGACCGTTTAAAATTGTAATTTAAGAATTTAAATACTTTATGTACCAAGGAGAGGATCTTGCTTGGAAAGGCAATCAATGTTTTTTATTACATCAAATTTTCTTGCCTTTGAACGCAATCGGAGAATTAACCTATGTTAGGATATAATCAAATATTTAAATCGATTAGGTACATGTTCAAAGCAGATTTAAACTGGCCTGCATAACATTCTGTTTACCAATAAAATTATATTACACTTAAGCCTAAATAGTAACATTAGAGGAACTAGCAAGCATTGCGCTCTTAAATCACGTTTTTAATCGTAGTTAAATACTAATCGTTAATTATGTACCGGCCATTGTCCTTATAGCATGTCAAGTCATGAAAAATTAACAGAATCCTGATAATAAGCTCAAAATAACACAATAATCACAGGAACACGAAAGATATACTCCCGAACCCCGATCAGCTGCATTCCTAGCTTTTTATCAGAATGGGCATATGTTGATTAGTATTTATATAATTTACAATATTTAATTATGCGACAGTGGCGGCTTCAATGCCTCTCGTAATCCGAAAACCAGTATCGGCTAAATCAAACATGCAGAATTCGGTTTCTTTGAACATGTGCCATCTTTTTTGTAGCTTATAATCTGACGTAGCTGCTTTTAATATCGCCTATCATGCGACAGCAAGAAAAAACAGAATAATGACAAGATAGTCAGTTTCAGGGTGGCATTCGATGTTACGTAACATCGACTGTTCAATAAAATCAAATTCAATATCACAAGAGGCATTGAGCGCGAATTAATTGCGAAAAAGTTGTTTTGGGACGCCAACTCAACTAGCTGGTAGATTGTACACAATTATAAGCATATAGTTGACGGGGAATATTTTGTAAGGATAGTATCATGTCACCAGGGCCTCCAAGGCTTGTCGTCATCCATAGGTTCATCGCATGATTTTTTGCGCATCACCAATGCGAGGGGTGCTTCTGGGGAGGAAGGCAGTTCGGAAGATACCGAGGATGACGCCGTCGACGAAGCCGATGCAGAAGAAGCCGTTCTTGCGGGAATCGGTATCAAGGTCGGCAGCGGCGAGGATGAGTTGGGAGTCTGCGCGGGCAGAACCAGCGCGATATCTCCGTTGGGCAGTCTCGTGGGGAGCAGCTGGAGTCCCGCCCCGGTCGTCAGGAAGATGTTGGAGAGCGTCGCGGCCTGCTGCTGCTGGGGAGGGGCGGCGATGGGCGAGGCCAGGCAGGAGGCCAGGTGCTGCAGGAGCCGGCGGCGGACGGCCGGGTCCAGCCCCGGGAAGCGTCCCACCTCCCCGGCGCACTCGCTGAAGCCAGCGCGGAACTTGTTGAGGACTGTGGGGTCCGCAGCCGCTCGCTGACGCTGGAGAGCTTCCAAGTGGCGGACAGTCATCTCCAGAATATCAGCCTTCTCCAGCTTGGAATGGCGAGCAGGCTGCGAAGAAAAAATCACAATTAATTACACAACCCAACAAGTTGCACGCTTACTTTACAAAACCACCCATATTTGTCATATATATATTTAAAAAAAATAATTGAGGGTGATTGAGTGTTTGTGGCCGCTGAGTTTTGAAGACTATCCGCCCTATCCGAAAACAGCACTTCGTCGAGTTTCTAGTCTCAAAGGCATTACTTGCACTTTTCAGGCCCCGCGGCCCGGGCGGGCTCGTCGTCCGACCGGCGCCATTCCGATGGCAGCAGACGGCTGCTGTCCGGACAGGAGAATGGCATGTCGGCGGAGAAATTGCAAAAATTGACGAGCCACACGACCCAAACATGTGCCACGGGAAATGTCAACTATTGTCACAATTGGCAGTAACTCTAAGAGATTTCGCTTCACTTTCAAGCAAAAAATGCGTTGATTTGTATTTGTACCAATGGCGTGTACTGCCGATACAATTTATTTTTGAGCACACGTAAAATCGATAAACATTTAGAGAGTGTCAAAAAATTATCTGTTATCAACGGCATTCAAATAATTTAAATCAAAAAGTGAGGTAAATGTGATTTTAGAAATAAAAAATTAGAAATTTTGCGTACACTACTGTACTTGTGACACAAGTCCTGAAGGAATGTGGACCAGATTTTTCACATCGCCTGTGACACAAATTTAATAAATTCACCACACTGCTATCTGCTTTTTTAAATAATTAAGAAATCTAGTTTGTTTTATTATTCATATCTTGCCCTTTTACTTTATGATTGTGGTAAGTTACTTGTAAAACTAAAAAGGCTTCTACACACGTAGCAACATCTCCAAGTTGCAGCTAGTCAATAGCGTCCTACATTTTAGGCAAAACCATAAAAACACCAAGAATGAAGGGACGCGTTTGGCTAGAAACCTCAAGTGAAGATACTCGACCTTTTAAAATTTGCAAGCACCTTGCAAGCGTAATCGGATATCCCGAGCTTGCATTTCGGAGGTCGGCAAAGAGTTGGCGTAAACCGTATCGAATTCGCAGAGAACTAGGTGGTCCAGAAGCAACCTGAAAGGTTCTGGGAGGTGGGCGTCGGAACAGGTTGAAATCGAGCCTCCGTTCAGCCATCCGACCCTCAATAACAGCCGCTAATTTATAATTAAACCACCGCGAATTGTCGCGGCGTCACGCCGATCATAAAATAGTCCGGCCCTCTTTTTGTGACTACCCGGTCGTTCACGCCCGATCTATCAACTAATTTATCGCTAATGGAGCACTTCCGAGCGTGGGAACGGGATAGGTGCACTCGGTCGGCCGTGAAAGAGAGCGAGACGGAGAGTGGCCGGGTCGCACGCCGATGAGAGAAAAATCAGAATGGACATCGCAAAGTGGACGGGGAGCCGATAAGATAGAGGCAGGCCAAAAATAACGCATGCCACTCAAAATGGACGACACCAAACAGTCCATGAATATATCATTGCATATTCCTCGATCAGATTAGACTGTGAAGAATTTTCCAGCAAATGCAAGGATAAGTCAATTGGCTCATTTATTAAACATTTTAATTCACAGTATTTTTCTCATAGAATTATAAACATCCTTCGTCGTTAGATACTGCTGAAATACTCAGTAATCCGATGAAACCTTCGTTATTGTTGTAGCTGGGTAGCTCTGCTTAAATAAACAATCCGTTTCCATTTCCATGGCAGTTTTTAAAATTTGTTTAAAATAAACCACCCTGCGTGTAAAACGACACGCAAAATCTTTCGGCGGTATCGTGTTTCGTCTGCCATATTTAATGAAGCGCATAAACGTCCTTGCGGTTTCCTGGACGCTTCAAGCATTTTAAAATGTAAAACGGACTCATTCTCAAGGATCTGTCGGTCACACGTTCAATAAGTAGCACAACACACAACCGACAACCAACCGATCAAAAAACTGCATCAACTGTAAAAAAAAAAAATTATAACAATTTTTCAATGCGTTGTTAATCGGTTGGTGCAGGTAGTTACGAACGGTTAAAAAGTACTCACGTCTTTTTTCATGGCGTCGAGGATTAGCGTCTTGAGCTCGTTGAGGCAGTTATTGATCCTCGCTCTTCGTCTCTTTTCCATAATCGGCTTATTACTCTGCAACAAAAAGATACCACCGGTCAAAAATAAGTTGCTAAACTGACAACTGATATTAAACACGTAATTACGGCTTCGCCGCATGATGATTTGCTATCCACGCACGCAAATACCAAGCCAAAATTTATGTGTGATTTTTGAACCACTGACTCCTTTTTAATTACATATTTAAAATATTGAAATCTTTGGGTGTAATTAAACTTTTTTTTCAGTCGGGTCTCACTTCGTTGAAGACAGCCAAAATGGCGCCGCTGACACGCTTTGTCGGCGTCTAATTATAATATTTACTGCGACAGTTCTCGCCACATTAGCGTGCGAAAATTGCTCAATTCGCTCGGGCCCATCGATAAATTATTATAATGAACGGAGCGTGATAGCGGCACTCCGTAAACGTGGAAATTGTTCGGCAATTAACCTGTCGGGAATGGACGCCGGATTGCGGCCGATTCGTATTATTTAAAAAAAAAATTTAAAAAAATGAAAATCATCGCTGCTTGCGCTTAAATTTAATTACAAGACTAAACGATTGTAAAAAAAAATTCAATGAAAAAAATATATATATATAAAAAAAAACCCCGTGTAAGTTTGAATGAATGTGTGTTGTTGTTGTGTGTGAGTTACCGAATGTTGCCGATACAATGTCTGCAAAGCGACGCAAAGTATCAGGAGAACAGAATACGCATTAGGAGAAATGCGCTCGTGTGCGCGATCATTCATCCGAAAGAGTTAAACAATGCGGCGTGCTTCTTGCATTTTTACTCGGTTACCCAATGTACCGCAAAAGTATCGGGAGCGCAGATTCGCACGCGGGTCGGCGGGTCGCGCGACGAGCTCGATGGCCTCGGCGACAACGAGCGTTGCGCAATCGACGCCGATGTATCAGGGCGGCACGCGGCGGCGGCGGCGGCTCTCGGCTCTCCCGCTTCACATATATATGCGCGGGCGTGACGACGCGCGTTGATTTATTTCGCGATTTCAATAAATACATATCCCTTTAAGTGAGCATACTTTGATAAAATAAAAATAATAGTCATCAATCGTCTTTGGCTTTAGCAGCGGTACAAAAAAATATGTTTGTCTTTTTGTGGCGGTTGAAAAAAATTTTTTTTTCTTTGCGGTACAAATAAAAAATGAATATTAAAAAAAATTTCAGCAGCTTCGCGTCGCCGTGATCGGATTGAAGAAGTCAACGGTAACAACGCCGGATTTGTACTAGGAGCGCAGATAGCGCGAGGAGGTATACGATATTTGTTCGCGCGGCCCCGCTGCGTGATCAGCTGATTGTCACAGTGCGCGTCGCGGCGGCGCGCTAGCCTAGATGCGGCGTATGGCCGCCTGATACGTACTCGACTGCCCGGAGAACGTCGCGTGTTGTGTGGTGTATGGTACGATGATGACTCCGATTGCTTAAATGTCAAAACTTCTGTGAGGCTTCGGCGTGTTTTTCTAGTAAATAATTTTACAAATGTGTGTATTTATTTATCGCGGAGATAAACAATATGACCGGGCGCAATTATGTTCTCGAGATAATAGCGTCGGCTGGGAATGATGATTTATCTATCACGTGTAACCTTGTCAACGGCTTTGCATGTAAATCCGTGAATTCATTATAAAATCATAAATAATATCACACTACTCGCGCGCATTGACTGTGTGCTCAATTATTGTGATAATAGTGTGTGCGGCGACTTTTTAAAATTGTTTTATTATTATTTTGCATATCTTGACCCAGCTAACAAATTTATCAAGCGAGAGTTCGCGTGTCAAGGACGAAAAACAGACATCAAAATAAACAGTTGAATTGCCGCTACACGGCCGCAAGCTTTCTTGGCGGGCGATAAACAGACAAAGTTACAATATAAATTTTTGAATATTTTGAATAAATATAAGGGACACATGATGCGTAATTTGCATTTCTGCACGCGGCCCGGTCATAATAAAACTCCGCGGAGCAGGAGCGCAGAAGCGCAGAAGGTGGCGGGTGTCGGTGCGTGCAGCGCTAATGGCCGTCGGGCATATCCGTGACAATCTGCTCATTGGTGTTCAAATAAAACACCAAGCCGGCAGCAGTCGGCGCACGTCCGTCTCGCTCGTGGGAGCGTTAATTGCCCGCACGGTCACGGATTTCGACTGCTCGGAACACTCGTGCGCGCTAATCTAAAACAAATCGATTATTCAACAACATCTGATGCAAATATAATGCTGCGAACGTGTTGCAGATCTAGAAAGTGAACACGTGCATAATATCAGACATCCGCCGTTGATTGATACCCCCCTGGAAACTTAGCATACAATGCAGCGATCGATTAGTCCTAGACACTATTACTGCTCGGCGAGATCTTCCGAGAACTGGAGGATAATCAGAAACGGAGACGAGGTCTGGGCAGAAGGACTCCGCGGTCGACCGACTCCGGGAAACCGACAGCGAAGATCCGCAATCGATAACAATATCGCAACACAGCCGGGATAATCATCCGTTGACGAATACGCAGAACGGACAGATCCTCAGATTGCCTCGTGAAAACCGCAAGAGATTATTGTAACGAGCCTCAAGTAGCATTTTCCGTTTGTCGTTCACAGATGCTAAAAACAGATGGACTTGGAAAACATTACACACTTCCTCCGTAGCTCACAAATGTGATGCGAAACAACAAGGCTATGTATATACATTGCATTATATATATATGTTTTCCTGCTTTGGTATTACCGGTGCTCAATGAGTTTGCAAAAAAAAAAAAAAAATTGCACGAGACGGAGAAGTTCTGCGTCTCGTATTCCGTGTGCGTGTTGAGCGTGCGTAAATATGCAGTGCCCGTGTTCAATGTTGGTAAATAAAAGCAGGCATTTGCTTAGAGGCGGGCCGGCGGAGTGAATTCCGGACGGGGACGGATATAGGCGGGCTGAGGTCGGGCGCCAGACCGGATGCCGCCGGTATATTTGCGGAGTGGTCGGGCGCTGCGGCGTCCTAGGCGAAGGTCCCTGGCTTCCGGCCAACTCGCGCCGGCGCGACACGCCGCAGCGGAAATATTCCGGTGTGCGAGGCTATTGTTCTCCGCAGCGGACGGTCGCAACCATGCTTGCGAGCAAACGAGGAAAATCTCAACTCCATCACGCGTTATCGAGCTGCAAGACCCACTGTGGGTATTTTTTTTATTCAACACTCAAGCCGTGATTCTTCGAATTAGAAATCCCAATCAATATAGAATATTGGCTATCGCAAGTCAAGAAAAGTATCAGGTACAAGAACTTCTTTGTGGAGTGGAGCTTGAACACTTAAAATAACTCCAATGCGATGAATCGAAGCCGCTGAATGTGACTTTATAGGAGAATCCTCAAAATACGATAGGTTGACCGAGTCCTGCACGGAATGCGCAAAGAAGGTGGCCTCCTATGTTGGCCAATCGGGGAGACTAACTCAGGATAGAATTATATTCGACAAAACGGTCACCGACCTCTTATGAGGAGAGGCACAGGAAGAATGAAATTCAAGTAATAGCAAAAAAATATTCCCAAAGTTTTGCAACTCGATTTGAAACTGTCGCGGAGCCCACCGGGCACTCGTCATCGACGAGGAAGAGCGACAAGTCACCGTCACCCTTCTGGCGGTTACTACTTGAAACGAGTTTTCACCGCTGCTATTTCTCGTCCCGCAGCCGATAAGCCAAAGCGGCGCAGGAACCTCCGCCACTTCGGGCACGGCGGCAGCCTCGAGTTCTGAACAAACAGTCGCGAAGGAAAATATTGACATTGCCAATTCCCGGAGCCGCGTCCGTCCACAGACGGGCACTCGCCCCGGTGCCGCGGTCTCGCACCGATAGCGGCGTCTCGGAGACGAGTCGAGTCTTCGCCCGGTGTTTGCTCGGCGATGACGCCACGGATCACTTGAAATAATACTCAGCGATGCAATAAACCCGACAGACTGCAGGGACGCCTTCAAAGGCATCACGCAAATAAAATATGGTTGAAAACACTAGAAAGGTGATTTCCGAAGGTTTCGAGCCACCCGATGCGGTGAATCATTCGACGGTCGCCCGCCGGGGAATTCAGGATCTAGCCGCTCCACATTGCCGGCGTGATTCATTATACCGGAGCTGAATCACGAGGCGGCCCGCTCCAGGTCCAGGGCGGGCCGGGAATAGCGCCGAGTCGCGTGCCGCCCGTAACACTTGGTCGGCGGCCAAGCCCGGCTTGGCGGGCGCCCAGCGCCGGGAGATGTCACCGGCCGGCGCTTGCCTAACGCCACTTTAACTAAATCGTCACGGGCATTGTAGTCCAATTGAAGTGATTGCAACGGTAGCGCAATGAATAGGCAAAGAAGTGTGCGTCGGGGCAGCAGGTATCCGGGAGCACCGGCATCGCGTGATGAGCGAGAAGCTCTTCCGCGCTGGGGCGACCTTGGATGGATCCTTGTGATGGATCGTGGAAGCGCTCTGGGTTTGTTGCGGGCAATTGAATGGTGTAAAAGTAATTGGCGGTGCGGGGCGTCTAGCGCTTCCTCGCTGGCGGGCGCCCAGACGCGGGGCGCGGCGGCACGCGCGGCATTCCGCGGCGTCTGCGGCACCATCCGCCCGGCCCTGGCCGCCTGGCCGCCTGGTCACCTGGCCGCCTGGTCGCCTGGCCGCCTGGCACGGCGCCGGCCAATTGCAGGAGACGCCAGGAGACCGAGGCCGGCAGGTCGGCGGGTCGGCCGGCGAGGCGCCCGTGGGCGGCGCGTGACTGCGCCTTCGATCGGATTGAGATATCTCCTTGTCGTGCCTGAGCTCCCGGGAGTATTGGGTAACGACGGAGGAGCGCATTTACCGGTTGATTGGTAAATCTGCTTTATACGAACTATAGACTGTATTTACACGGTCATATTGTAAGATAAGACGTTCCTATTTATAAAAATATATATCCCCTTGCGTGTTGAAAATTTTCTTTATTTTATATTGTTCATGATGAGGAGCACTTAATTTAATTAAATATACGAGCGGCTATAATTTTTCCATTGGATTGCACTTGATAATACTGTGTACCCAACGGGAGTCGGTTTCATTGCCCTTTCTGCGAAAGAGGCAGCACTGATAGTGTATAATGTTTGATAAATACATAACCAAACAAAAATAATATAAAATGCAAAAAAGTTAATTCCTATTGAAATCAGTCGAAATAAGATTTCTAGAGTGACAGTGTCAGCTTCAACCGATGCTATGCGATTTAAAAAATACACCTACCCTTCTAGCATCGTTGGCTGCGGCTCGCTGAGCGTCCAAGGATTGGGCGCCGGTCCCTACTCCTGTCACCATCTTGAAGATTTATTTTCACAAATATCTAAATACACCCCAGAATAATACACAATCACGCAATATATCGGTTGCGGTGCACCAAAAACGTCAATATGTCAGTATCGAGTGTCACAACAAAGCACAACCCGAGTTTGCGAATTTTATTTCGGTTCGCGTAAATAATTCTCCTCTCGCGAAACAGAGCGACACCCGCCCCACTCTGCTGACGTGCGCCGTGCGACTGGCGTGTGCTGGGAAAACGGAAAATCTCGAGCGGACGGCGCGTGTCCCGCCCGGGGTGGGAGAGACAGCACGCTCCTCGCGCCGTCTCTCTCGGGCGCATCGTAGCTCGCATCGCGCTATCTCCGTCGATCTTCGAACGTGCATCAGGGAGGTCACCCGCGTTTTGTTATTTATTTTAAAAAATATTTTTGACTATTTCATGATCAAATAAAAATATTTTTTTTGATCCTATAAATATATTGTTCAAATGTTTTTTTGCAACAAGTAAATCAAGATTTTATGTTTTATTGCTGAACCTAAAATATAACTACAACTTATAATTATTAAAAACATATTTATTATATAAATATCGTATAAATGATATTCATTTATTTAAAAATAATATATATATTGATAATATATAATTTTTATTAAATAGCGATTATTTACAAATTGGAGAAATATTATTTTTAAATTGCTTTGTTCAGCCCTGACCGTCTGGAAAATGTCCTTATCGCACCTCCGAGTTCTGTATAGCGGTGTCTCTTTCCACCTGTTGAACGAAGGACGAGTAGGACGCGCGTGGCGGTCCCTTTCTACTTCAGAAGCGATTTCAGAGATGTTTCTAACGCGTTTCGCAAAAACTTAATGTTTATATATTTATTTAAATTTTTTTAAATAAAATATGTAGTGTGAAGTTTAGCAAATTACTTCGATAGTTATAAAATGAAAGCAGTTTTCAAAATATTTTATTAGTATTTCTATTGGCTATAAAACTTTTTAGTAAACTATACAAAATTATTTTTTTTTTTATACATAATAATTTTGATAAAAAAAACATTCACAAATACTTTTAAATGACATCAGTTTCAATAACACACTAATAGATTGAAATTGTATAAATATATATTTTTTTCAAATAGATGATATAAATCAAAACTAATTATAATTTAATGATTGATCCAGTTTGATATTCACTGATAAGTCAGAAGCGTGTCACATCAGACAGTCACGTTCAACGCTCCATCTCTTTCTTCTTCGCTGCCGATCACAGTTTCCGTCTCACTTACACCTGTTGAGCGAAGGACGCGACAGGTAGACGAGCAGCTTTCTCGCTCTCTCGCTCGGCCAAACCTATAAGCCCGTCTCTATCCCGAAGCGTGTCTGAAGTACACCCACGCCTGCGCGGTCGGAAGTTTTTTCTGTTTGCTTTTCATTCGCGGGGATTTAATGAAAAATGTTGTATGAATCACGGGTTCAGTTATTTTGTTGGAAAGCTGAATTTGCTCTTTTAATGTTTTTAGTTTTTAAAGTAAGACATTTAGTTGAAATCGACAGTTTCTAGTTTTCGATCTTATATTTTTTGCCGTATTATCTTCATTTTTATTGACCCTTTTTGTCGATCGCTGCAAACACTCTTCTCAGTTTTTGTCAACGATTTCTATAGAAACTGAAAATAATTATATAAATGAGATATAAAAGAAAGATTAGAAAGGAAACAATTTATATACTTTTTATAAAAACGTATGAATTTCAAATATATATTTTTACTGTTACGTACTTTGTATTTCATTTTTATACTTTTTACATGATTAGACCTATGAGATAAATATTAATTTATATAAATACAATCGAAAATAGTCAATTATGACACTGATTAAAAAATATATATTAGTTGTGAAAATTTTACAGTAAAAGACTTTATTGGATCTTTGCAATAGTCCGAAGAGGGTGGCTTATTTAATATTTTATTTTTGACCTCTCTAGTCTTCTGTAAAAAAAATAAGGTTTACGCCCAAAAAATTTATGTGCATTTTATATTCTGTGTACAGAAATAAACGCCGGTATATTTTGTTTGATGGATAGGTCTGTCTTTTTAAAAATAATATTACCTATATTATGCATCATTATTTCACGGTAAATAAATCATTTGTAAGCATCTCCAGCGGGGTGTCATACTTGTGCCGCCATGGGGTGGAATACCGACCTAACAACCGTGAGAACGCGGGGATGGCCCCCTATGGCGACGAACATTGTCTCGAATACCAAAAATTATTTCTTTCAGACACAAAAACTTCCGAAACCTCAAAAAACACTGTTTACAATACTTTAAAATAAATTTTAATACCAAACCAAAAACTATTTATATTCAAAAAATAAAATGAGCTTGTTGACGATTTTTTGTTTGATCGATACAATTCACAACCGACTAACAAATCGACACTGTTATAATATTTTTTTCCGATTCAATATTCATAAGGATTCATTTTTTGCGCCGTTTTTTATTGAATGGCATCAAATATGGTTTGTTGCGATTTGTTGCTACACGTGTAGGGGGCTTTATATTTTCGGATCATGCAACCGATGTGATGCTCTGCGGATTATTAGGCTTTAAAAGGCTATTAGAGGTTGTGTTAAAATTTTCTTTCAATCGAAGGATTTCAATACCCGAAGCCATTGTAATAAATAAACTGTAGGATTCATTTTTCTTCTCTTCTTAAATTCTTAAATTAGTTTTCAAATTTATCCATGAAATATACCCATGAAACAACGACAAAGGATAATGCTGAAAACATATGAATTCTTTGAGGAATTTCAACTCTCCTGTGGTGGATATTCTTGTATATCATTAATCAACTAAAGAAATTTACTTTATTGACAATAATATGTCTTACTACATGTACACAAGTATTGGCAAGAAAGACTTCCTTAATTGATCCCATTGCATGCACGGTGAAATCCATTTACTCACATTACCGTACACGTCCTTACTGAGATGTATTACTTCAGTTATGCAAATAACAGTAAATAGCCTAGTAAAGTTTTTGTGCAAGGACTAATAAGTGTAATAAGGAAATATGACAAAAAGCTCAACAGAGGTTGCTACAGTTTTTTTTTTTTACTTTCGGCAAACTAAGTAAATACATAACTGTTATCCAAAAAGGGACAGTTATTGCATAATTTACTGTCGTGAATATGTACTCACATTTGGAGCATTTTTTAAAAATAATTGTTAAAAATGTCCCGTTTTGAAATACCGTTATATGCACGTGTATTTAGAGCAATGGCATCCATCTTTAAATATATTTTTTTTAAATCAAGTATACATAAATAACACGAATCATGTATTGATTATAAGATTTTTCGTACAAAAATTGGTGGCAGGTAGTATTTAAAATGATTTTGTATACACAAATCATTAATGGAGTTTTTACCTTTGGTTTTATTATAATACCCGTGCTTAATAATAGGTAAAAAATGGATGCAAAAACAGTGGAAATGAATTAACTGGAGACATTTATAATATAATTAAAATAGTATGCATGTAATAAAACCTTGCATGAACTGAATTTCCTGTATGTATTGTTGCAAAAGTAGGGTTATATTATATTTGATTATCTCACGAACGTAAATACGAGATAAGTATAAAGACCTTTTAAAGGTAGTGATTGAGTAAATATTTTAAGGGTTCCCTAATTTGCAATTTCCTCGGCTAATAAAGATAACAAGGCCCCCTGGGGGTGAGTATGATCGTGTCAAGATTCCTAAGTGATTATAGGTGGTGCCGAGAATTCACGTACCCTTGGACTCTTCAGAGCTTCGGCCACTTCAGTACAATATTATGTAGTATTTTGACAGTTATGGATTCCAGGGTCGGAGCGAGAGACTCGTCGATAACCAGATTCCTGATTTACTCCAATTATTCGGAGAATGTTTTGAGTACTTGTTAAATTTGTCTTTTTACGTGTTCTTAATTCATGTCCAAAAAATAACAGTTCTTTTGCTGAAACGACAAGTGCCTTAAATTTATTGTTGAATAAAATCTACAGATATGTTCAATCTCTATCATCGACTCTATCACACACAACAAAAAAAATGCTCAGCGTTATTAAGACGCTTTCAAAATAAAATAGCATGTTTTTAATATAAGTTTACGTCGTTTATGCATTGTAAGAAATTATGGTTTGTAAGAAAAACTTGCCAAAAAGTGCCAATAAACATCGAGTAGTTTAGATAATGTTTATATCTATTTATGGATTAGTCAATCAGATGCGTATTTATTACTCATTACGGGTTTATTATATTATTACTAATATGATTAGGCACATTAGTTCATATATAGAATTAAATCATCTTCTATATATGAACTAATGTGCCTAATCATATTAGTAATAGATAATGTTTGTTAAGACAGAAGAATTAAAGAGAGCAAAAGGTTTCTGAAATGAACATGTACTCTAATAAAAATAAAGTATTTTAATTTTTCTCGTCGTATTAGCAATGCTTAGTAATAAATAATAAAGCTTTGTTTCAAATACGATTTCTACAATTCTGTTATTTTAGCACATAATAGTGTTTAGTATTTGTAATGCTCATGAAAGAGAGAGTAATGAGAACACTCATGAAACATATTTTTTACAGTGCTTTTCTTGTTAACTAAATTGAAAAAAGCCCTGCAAGTCCATGCTCACTGACCAAGCGTGCTAGCCGCTGGACTGCAGAAGGGGTTCAAATACCAATCTAGCGTTTGTTCAAAAGCCACTAGTCAAAGGTTAGCGACGATCGTTTCCCTGAACTAACGGATTTTTTGCCTGCCAGGTCCCGAGGAGCCTTCGGGGGGGCTTCGAGGGGCTCACCGCCTGAGTGGTCGTAAACAAGTCCGGGAATTTCACTTTGACACATCGCCGCCGCAATAAACCCGCCCGTAATGTTCATAGTTTCGCAAAACGTCTGTAAACTCCGAGCCCGAGCTTCTAAGATTTGCAGGATGTATACTTCACCGCAACCCCTTTTATTTGTAACGGATCAAATTATGTATTCTCGGAGAATTTGTGATGAAACTATTTCCGTGTGCGTTGTTATTTTTTTTAATATGAATCCATTGTAATCATTCCTGAACATTAATTCCAGTGTAATGATTTTAAACTTATATATTTCTTAATAGATCACTGGCGTAATTTCAAATGAATAAATGTTTATTGATAAAACTGATTGCATATACAGCCGTTAAAACATAGATGCGGCAGTATAATTTTAAAAAATACCGCCGTGATCTGGTACAGCTGTAAATGGATAAAATTTCATAATCCAGGTGTGCATAAATATATGTTATATGATAAAAAAAATTAACAAATATTGTAAAACACTTCTCGTGTTTTTCGCTTTCTCAGAACAAAAGCATGAGTGAAGATTTTAATTATTTTGTATGGTTCTCCATACGAAGCTACAAGAACTCCGATTTTGTCGTCCGGGTCGTTAAATTTGATACGTTACCACTCCAAGGCAAAAGGGATGAGCATCCCTTCAAATATATCAACATAACAAACCCTCACAAAAAAAAAACCCGGCTGAGAATATATCCACGATTCACCGTTAGTGACATTTGGTTTTTTGAAAACAGTGACAGTGCTAAAATGAAAAAAAACGTATTTTTAAATTCAACATATTATGTATATTTTTTGAGCTAAGTTCACTTGCTAGCGGTTTTCATGCCCCCAAATTAAATTAGGGAGGGATAATAAATATTTTTTGGATTATTTTAAATTATCAACTCTAATGCAAATTTTTAGCGGTTTTCCAATATATAACGAATTAAATTCAAGTCCTAATCTGGTCATTCCAAACCGATGCTAACTTGTGTTTTCTGTTTGGAGCCTTACTTTTCTACTATTACTAATATTAAATAGGGTGTTTCTTACATTTGAAGTAAATTAAATAACTTAATTTTTAAATGTTTTACTATGGGGATGGGTATTTAATTTAAAATTGTAAATATAAAGTTTCTCTCCTCTTACCGCCACTGTGATTACAATTCCCGGAAACACGAGATACTCCTGAGAAGTTTTTTGAAAAAGCGATTCTTTGTCAACAGTTTTTATTAATTATGGTAATTATGTGCTGTTTATCCGATAACACGAACCAACGTCTACACCCAACAACTAAAATCTCTAGTAGACATGCAAAGTATTTATTTATTTCACAATAAACAAACAAATATACAGTTTCTGCGCAATCCATCACAAAGACATCGAAGAAGGTAAAAATATATATTTTTTAATAAATATCTGTAATATTTTATAAAAGTCGTTTGCTTATATAACGGAAAATTACAGTTTGCCTTGTCGTGTCATTCTTCCAATTAAACATGCCAGCAGAAGCTATTTTTTTGTATTCCTGTAACTCAAATGGCATATTTTTTTGGATCTCACACTTTCTGTTGCGGAAAAAAGTAATTCGGTTGATTGACTTGTAAATACTGAATTACCTATACATTTTTAATTAAACACCCACACTGCTAAAATAACAATGTGTTTTTGAAAGACTGCATAAATAAGAAACGTCCAACAATAATATAACGAATGAAACGTGGGTTCAAAACTCACGCCTTCTTATTACCAGAGGCATGCAGTGTGTATTTTTATAACACATTGTAATTTATACATATAATATTTTTTATCAAAAGAATATTTAGTGATATACTTGTTTTTTTGGCTTGTCTACTAAATATCTAACGCAGGGGAAATCGTAAACCAGGGAGCGCAATAAAAGTGTAATCACATTTTCACGGTAACACAAATTTACAATAATGTCGGGATTGTCCCCGACTTTGTTTTCACTGAAGAGGTTTTCTGGAAACCTCAACAATTGCAGACAATCATGTCAGATTTATAGCTTTATTGAATATTTGGAATGTATTCTCCTACTGTAAGTGCATTAGGCACGGTGGCAATTAACGAAATGGTTTACAGCCCCAAAGCGCTGCGGGTCTTTCCTTTGGGACTCCCCAAAACCACGTAGGCACATTGTGCGGTTGCTACGAGAATGGACACGCAAAACGTCCTAAATTAAAGCTTAAATTGCTTTGTTTGAGAATATTCTAAAAAATAGTTTTTTTGTGCCCTTTGCTCTTCGCTTTGACTTGAACGCAAGTCGAGGGCTGTACTCTTAAAGCGTAAGTATTTCAATTTATAACACAACCCATGAAGCAAGTTATAAAATGTATTGATTCCAAAATAGGATAAAGTTACCACAAAACCTTCGCGGTAAGATCACTTAGTACGGATTTCTGAATTCGACGGCGAGGCTCTTGTTTACCTCGTAAAGTTTTTACCACAATTTTATATCGAAAATGAAAATCAAAGCAGTTGCCCAAAGCTAACTAAAAACACGAATTGAATCACTCGAATTCACAGTAAAAAACGACCTTTTGAAGCTTCACGCATGAATCAATTTTATTTACAACGGCTTTAAAGGTGTTGAAATTAATAAAAATCAAGGATTCCTGAGGTGTCTGTGAAATTAAAAAAACAATGCAACTAGAAAAATCAACAGCGGCGGCATTAATTATTTAGTATTCAACTATATGCAATTGGTTATAAGAAGCTAACTTATTTTAAAGTAGACTTTTTGCTTTACTGAAAGCAAAAGCTAGAGGAATCATATTTATCATTCAGACAATGCTCTTTCGTCTTTGCCTAATTTAGTTTTATATAAACTTTTTTATTGTTGTATTTTGTTGATTTGTTATATTTGCAAATCACTTGGCTTCAGTTTTTTGAGAACAATTTTTGCTTTGATGAATGAATGACTGGTGAATTATTACTCAACGTGATGTGCGAGAGTTATAGTAAAGGGTTAAGTATATAATATAACATATATGACTGTGTTATTGTAATCTTCTACACAGAGATTTAACCAGCAAAAGATTTTTTTTAAAGATGGGTTAGTAGCAATAATTTAACTCAGTCAACTGCTTGTCTCGAGTCATATTTTATTTGTTTATCTTCGGTCTTAGATTTCAGACAAAAAATTCCCTTGACGATTGGCCCCGACGACGCGAAGACAATGGCTTTCACAGAAAAACTGTAAAATGGTTGAAATTGCGGCTTTATGAGGCTGGGCACTTCACCGCAGCCTTGAGCATCCTCCGTCATCATCCAGTTATGCCCAGAGCTCGAAGAAATAGTGCTGGACATAGCAGTATGTGCATAATCGAATGATCGATTGATTTCATCATTGGAATAAATAAGTCGATATTGAGATAATTTAAATTATTGATTATCAATAATATACACTACAAGATAACCCCAACACAGGACAACTGCTGCTACACCCTAAACTACCACTTTAGCTAATTACCCTCATAAATATAAAATCATTTGTGTTACATAGAATCGTTTCACAAAAATTAGCAATTATATCGAATACTCCATTTGTTAGGTACATTAAAATCACATTACCTCTTACCACCCGAAAATCATTCTATCTCTTTCTAACAACCTCGCCTTCTAACAATTGTTTACCTAATCGCTTATTATTATATAAATTCTCACTCAGTTTGATAATGCCAACGTGAAAGGTTGGCGAAACCGGACACCAATAAAAATTTATATGTGGAAAAATCACTCAAGTATTTTACTTATTTAAAATATAAGTATCAATATAATGCTGTTAAACAATCTCTTCACTTACACACACGCCTATTAATTCCCAAGTCAAAAATAAGACAGTAAAGCAATAATTTTTTGGTAAACACTCTATCGTAAATGTAGATAAAACGACAATTTTTTTCTATTTCTTCGTGGTTGGATCGAGTAAGTCGATTTACCAATCGAATGTGCCCATCCTTATTTCTGAATTCTGCTGTAATTACTTTAGGTTTCGGCCTGGTCGAAAGACCCGACAGTTTCATGGACATGAGAGGACTCCTAAAATAGCCGATTTGTATGGATCTGTAAGTCGTTGAGTATGATTTATTGATGACACAAACACTTTTAAAAGATGCTTAACGGTTGAAAATCGTGCGCCTACAGTGTAAGCGGATATTTGAAAGACTTTTTAATTAGTTGTAATAATTTTGTTTCAGGTTTGTCGCAAATCAAATTTGTGATTACGAGTACTTAAAAATGTTCCAAATATTTTAGAAGTAATATACTTTACTTGTAACATTCTCATATCAAAATCTAAAAGTTGTTTTTGTGAATACTTGAATAGATATTTCTATTCAAGTATAATAATTTGAACAATGTGAACAAAATATTGTACAACTTCAAACCTGTAAAATAATACTTATTGTCTTACTAAAAAAATCACATATCCAATCCAATTACATTGTCTCAATAAGTCGCTGTCTGTCAGGTCAGAAAATGAAATATTGGGATCATATTACCCATCTGACAACAACTTGTCACTCCCGTAATTGCATTTAATATATATGTAAATATATTTAAGGATGCATTTACATTTACGTAAATTTACATTTAGTTTAATAATAACGAACAATACTAAAAATTTTGAACTTTATTATATAGTACACAATCACTGAAATTGTCGATTTGCTTAAGAAAAATTATCAATGTTGGTTTTTTTTATAAATAGTATATAAGGTAAATTAATGATATTAGTATGCTATTGAGGAGGGAAGAAAACCCTTAAATGTCTGCTGTCACGTGAAGCCAGTTTTGTCCAGGCCGTTTATTTAGCAGACATTTCACTCGGAGGCATTGTTCCAAGCCAGACGGCCAGCCTTCGGGGAGTCACGACGCGCCGCAGCCTGCAGAAGAGGCCCGGGAGGTCCGAGTGGCCTCCAAGGTGAGGAGGCAGCTCCGGGCTCTCCAGTGACCTCAAAAGGGTTAAAAAAATCTTACGAAACAAAAAAAAAGTGGATATCTGATTGGCTAGGACCTTACGAACATTTCTGTTTGTGAGTACTTTCGTCTTTCAAGGGTTTTTTCAGACCCTAGAATTGTGTTTCTGAAAGAGCGTTTGACAAACGAAATACTTTACTTTGGATTGGCTTACTTTGTTATATAAACGTAAAGTAATAGCTTATTAAAAATTAAGGCAGTTGCTCCCAGCCATTTAATTGCCTCTGGTGTCCAACCGGACACCACAGTCAGTCCATTACCGGACGAAATCGTGTCATTTAATTAATTTAATTGTTACTTTATTTTTCTATATCGAAAGTTGATTTTTTTTACAGAGTATTAAAAAAAATTATAAATCATATTTTAATATTTTTTATTATTTAGTTAACGTCCATTTTCAGGGTAAAATAAAATCTTGAAGATGTTGAAAAATTGGATAAAATTGCAATTTTTCAAAACCAAAGTTTGTTACAGATTTTTTTTTTTTTTAATTAATAAGACGCACATGGCTAATATTTTATCTTTTAATTCCAATTGAAAAAAAGACTTTTAAATGTTTAGGATACTTGGAAAATGTACCAGACGAATCTCCAAATTCCTACACTTCAATCGGAAAAAAACATATTTATCATATTAATAGTAAATTTATAAGAAATAAAAATATATTGTGTTCGGAAGAAAAGATGTATCAAACTTTTTGCATTTAAATGTTTTTGATTGGTGCAATCGATTTTTCGCAAAACGGACTAGAAAATGATCAAAAAAACTCGATTATGGGACCTAGACCCTTAAGATTTTTTTTTTGTACAACCGAAAGAGATCTATTCTGGTCTATGTTATGTATACATTAAAAAAAAAAATTGTTGATATTATCATATACAACCAAATGTACCTGAGATGGATTAAAATTTGTTTTGAAATACTGATAATGAAGTATTTTTATTTTATTTATATTGATTTTAACGTGTAGCCAGTAGCCATAGTCACTAAAAATTTTGCTTCGATTCAAAACTAATTTAAGCTTCATTAAGGTTTGAGTAGTTCGTACTTTGTATAAATTAGAACACGAAAAAGTGTACACGTAACCATTTAACAGGTCTCTGTTAATTACACCTGAGTATTGAAATTCCTTTCGGTGACATCACAGCCAGGAGATCTTGCGTTAAAACAAAATGGGAGGCATTTAAAAGCTGAATCCAAGCATTTTTATGTAAAAACCTCTCTTTGTCGGCCTCGCCTTCAAAGGAACCCGAGCGCGTATCTCCGCCTTCTCGGATACTTTTACTTGTCGTTATTTTATCACCGACAGAACTTTAATCCTCCTCGGCCTCCGGCACGCCCGCTCGGGGTCCAAGACCGTCCGAGGACCGATTCTCTGAACAAACGGCTGTAAAATCATAAACAGATTTACAATAATGTTTTTATTTTTTTGCATTTGCCGCACGTGTCTCTCTGAAGGGTTTACACGGCCGTCATTTTACTGACAACCACCGTAACGGATATTTTTCAAAAGTCCGTGGCCAGTCTAATAACTTCCAACCACAGGTACAAACTCAATTAAAAAAAATAATTTAGAAAAACAGGTTGAATGGAAATTCCAAATAATTAAATTAAATTAAATTAGAAACACTTTTTTGCTGTAATAATAATAATAATACTCGTACGGGGCGACGGCGTCTCCAAAAGTTTGTTTGATGTCTGAAGAACAATACAGCGTAGGAAAGTGGTAAAACTTTAACAGCAGTGGTGGCTGTAAATGAATAAACACGTAAACTTTTAAATAGGTTTTCAGCGAAAGTACAGAAAGTAAAACTTAATTACTCTTCAGTTATATTTTTTAGTTCAGCAATAACCCTGAAAAACGCCGGTTTGTGGATATAAAAAAGTTAACCGTTTGCAAGCAAATGGCAATGTGGAAAAAAATATTTTAAAAGATATATACTTACATATAAAGGTTATACAAACTTCAATTTTAAAAAAAATATAAATTTGACTTGTTTATTTTAGAGATTTATATAAATTACATAGATATCATTAAACATTGAACAAATACGTTCATTTTGTTCATTAATATATTTTTTATTAAATTAAGCTTTAAATTTACGTCACAAATGTAGTATGATAAATATTCAACGTGATTTTCCAGGTATAGTTTATATGCCATGAATGAAACTAGTTACTTTACTGGTACTTGTATTATGGGCTTGACATATTTTAATATAGGTTCTGTGAAAAGGCCATAAAGACCGACTTTAATTTAATATTAATCGTATAGAAATCAAAATGCATTAACATGCAGATTATGTAATTAATCCAGTATTAGTAGAATTTTCAAGTTTATGATAAAAGTTACTTTTCTTATCACTAAAATTACGGCGGCACTTTACTATGATTTATAATATTTGTATTTAAATGTATAAATATTAAAGAGTTTACAGTACATTAAATCATGTTGGAACTACATCATTTCGACATAAAGACTGCGTTTTACGATGTAAGCTAAATATTTGTATTACTCAGTAAACGAGAGACCTCAACGCGCTATGAGTGAAACCTGGGCGCTGATTAATATAGTAACAAATATATTCACATTTATCAGCCATACAATTATTTAGTGATCATACCTATATTAAAATCCTAGATATTCAAATACACAATGATTTATTAGCAAAATCTAAAAAATCGTGATCCATAAAACATTCTGCATTTTTACTAATTTTTGCACTGATTATCACACGAGCCTTTCCACTAGCAAAAAATATTTTTATTTACTACTACTTACATTTTATAACATAAAAAATACTTAGTACGAATATTCGCAAGTTTTTGTATTGAAAATTGGAAGATAACATAACGCTTGGAAGATAAAAACAATCTCTTTGATCAGGCCCGCATCAGCGATTTTGAAAATGTTGCCCCCCGGTCGTTGCACACCCTCAGTTATCTCGCCAGAGGTGCCAGTTAACTTATTGCTAAGTACCGGTTAGGTTAGATTAGGTGTCAGCTGCCAGGGCGGATTTTTCGAGCGCTGCCATTAACAAGGGAAATATTTGTTTATTATGGCCAGGGCGTACGTGATAATGGGCTCAATTTTCGCAGATTTTATACTCTATAATGCGCACGTAAAAATATTGGCTGTACACACAAATTTATAATTATATTCAGGAAAAAAATCATGCTTGGACTCAGTTATTTCTTACTGTTTTTTGCTTTCACTTTATTTAATGCATCTTGCAGAAAAACACTAAAAAACCGTTAGATCGGAAACATTCGTGCACAAAAATCTCACCTTTATTATGAAATCGTATTAAAAAAAAAATTTGGAATTGATAATTTTATTTCTAGTATCAGTGAATAAAAGTACTTAGCAGAAAAGTGATACACGCATAAACTACCTCACATACTTAATTTACAGTTGATATTTCACAGAAAAAATAATAGTATTATGTTCTTAGGTTCTTATATTTATAAAAGACAAATACCAAATAAACAAGTTGACAGGCAAATGACTAAGAGATTTCCAACATTTTTTGTTGGCAACGAGTAAGTCCATGTCGTCAAAAGAGTTTCCACTCATAAGTATCTTTGAACCTTACACCTTTTGGATTGAACTATTAATTTTAAAAAATACACAATCTTTGAAAATTTTGACTGTCATAAAACATGCTTTACTGGATATATCAAGACGGTTTTAAAGCTGAGATATTTTTAAACGTACAACTCAACGTTTATCGGAAATTTGCAATAACCATAAAATCTTACTACCTCTTTCTTCCATTACAAAAATTAATTTTACCTACGCAGTGCCGGTCATAGTAAAACAAGGTGTCGTACAAAAGGTAATCACGAGCCGCCCTGTGGTTTTACAAACCCCCCAATTATCAAAAAAAGATCATCATTCAAAATGTATTAAAATCCTATCACCCTCAGCCGGTTTGCTTTGGTTTTTGTTTATAGGTTTTTTGCTTGTACACACCCCAGGAATTTAAAGTGTATTTAGGAGTGGATCGCGATGCTCCCTCGGGCATAAAAATGATCATTAAATAATGTTAATTTGTACTGGTGGTGGATTTTTGGAAATTAAAAAAATGTTTTGGTATTTTATTTGCCGAGAACATGACTTTTGATGCTTCCAATTAATACAGTGTTTGCGAAACATAATGGACATTTTTTTTTTAGTTCGACTCAGCCAATGATTGATGTTTTATTTAGATACAGTGCGTATTTATAGATAAACAGTATAAAAAGAAGAGAAAAATGTTAATGATATGCTAACTGTTAACAGTGCTTATATTTATAAATAATAATAAATGGAATTTTTAAATGTGCGAATGTCCAGACGTTTTTTCATATTTTGTGTATGGCTAGGATGCCATTTCACGAATTACTTTCTAGTAAGATTAACAAATAAATATATAACATTTATATTATTTATGTTTGTGAGAACTTTTTGACGTATCTGTAATCAGTAATTTTTTTTAAATATTGTCAATTTTGCAGACTAAGCAGATGTTTTTTGTATGTGAGTGTATTTATTACAATTTGGTGGTATATCTTTTTATTAGGTTTATAACAATAAATTGCTATAGATTTTTGAAGTCGCGTGAAGCGTGAAGTTAATGCATTGCATAACGGATATCAACAGTACACCAAGTGCAGTATTTTTACACATTATCTATTCTAACAGCCCTTGAAGCCTTAACAAAATTAAAAGTACTTAATTTTTACTTTTATTTGTAATACTTACATTTTCAACAAGTATGTTGAGCCAATCGATCAGAAGTTGTTTTGTATCCATATGATAGTTGATTTTGGCTTCGGGGGTTGAGAGCCACTGCGGCGTCGGAGGCTTCTCACCTGCAACACCCTAGGTGTAAATGGCGGTGGCGGGCTCGCTGTATTTAATGATAGCCCCACAGATTGGGGCGCATGTTAAATATTTGCTCTGGGGGCGTGCCTCGGCCGGGGCCCCGGGGGCTGTGGAGACTCGGGTACAAACCAACTTCTGCATTTATCTGATACACATGAAATCGATGTTATCTTTAAAACACGTGTAAATGTTGTATACAGTATTACAATTGTAAAATATTTAAAAAAATAAAAAATTGCGAACGATTTTAGGTACATTTTTACAGCATTGCGATCGACGTAATTTTACCACATCAGATATAAATTTGAGTGAAATCTCAGTTTTATTGTAGATTATTGATATTTAGTTTGTATATTATACAAAATACATCAAATAAATAAAAGGATTATTTACAAAAAAAATTGTTTAATATTAAAAGACTTTTCAAGTCACAAAAAGTCACTTTTATTGTAACACGCGAAGTCGTTATTATCTGGCATAAATGTATTGAGTAAAAAATCTTGTATAATCCGATACAAGGTGTTTTTTTTTTGTTTATAATATCTACATATACATATTATATTATAGGGTTTTTTTTTAATAAATAGCCTTGAAATGAATGATTTGACTTTGTTATTTACCCCGATATCCCTAAAAATCAGAGCGGCTGGCGGCAGGTGTTGCGGCCAATTTCGGCACAAATTGCCTCCCTCCCTGCCTCCCCCGGCAGGTAGTCCTCGCCTCTCTCGTGAAGCCTTCTTCTCACCCCTCCCCCATTTCGTCTCCAGCATCATCAAGATTTAGCACCGAATTCAATCAAGAAGCGGCCGCCGCGCCACTCAGATGTGTGCTTAAATTTAAATTTAGATGACTCCTACAGAACTGGATATGTTGCCTGTGTTATTTTCACCAATTTAAAGTGCGTACGCACATGCAAAAATAATTTAAAAAAAATTATAAATTAATTCGGGGAATTGGTAGGGTGTGTGATGGTGATAGTCACGAAGCATACTTCAAGTACTTTCACCTCAAGTCCTAAAAAAATTGATGGCGGTTCTTGCAAGCTGCTTACTAAATCTTAAATTTATTTTAAGAAATAGAGCAAAATTTTCCATACCTTGGTGGTTAATATTTTACTGATTCTCTGTGCAAAATTAAAAATCTCTTGTTTTTCGGGATATCTTTTTTAAAAGCTTTATCTAATAATCAAAATATATAACTTTGGTAAAATGATATTCTTTATACATTTGTGAGATACCTTTTACTATGCATTTACATATTGAATTTATAAAATAAATAAATCTGAAAGACATTCTGTTTTCTTTAAAAAAAACAGGAGTTCTGTGGTAGTTTTTGTGCTCTACCAACAACAATGCACCAAGATCGAACGAGGCGTCATTTCATTTCCTACCTTTTTTCAATGATAATAAAACATAATCGGCTCTTGACACGTGCGTCATTAAAAAAATACGAAAAAAGTTGGACGTCAACAAACTGATTTGTCTATAATTTAGTCATTGTCTGCGATTTACTGGTGTTTAAAGATATCAACGTATAAATAAAAAATATGGCCTATAATATTTTTTATTTCTCTGTTAGTTCTGAACAATTTTATGGCAAAAATAACCCCACTAAAATTACAGCAAACTGTTCTGAATATCTTAAATCATTTAATAAATTAATATTAGCGATCTTGACACAGTAAAGTTCAAGATTTAAAGTGCAGTAGATATTAAATTTTTTACCACAAATCCAATTGCAAAAATTGTCCAAAAATATATCAACAGAGCATGGAAATTCTGACATCTTGCATCCGCATTTTCAGCAATGTAACTTGCATAAAGCGACTATCATTTTTAGTGATAGTTTTAGTGATAGTAAATGTGATAGTTGCCGAAGCTTTCGGAGATTTCATTTCCGTCAGCAGGAGAACAGAACAAAGGACCTATATCAAGGCGCGGGTGCAGTGTCTGCGCAAACGAGAATTCGGTACAAAAAACAAAAAAAAAAACAGAAGGAGCCGCGCTGATGGGTCCAGTGATAAAGCAGACCCTGCAGCAGCCCCATGGGCATGGGAGGCTGTGCTTAGTGATGGGAACTTTCAGTTGCGGCTACATCGATTGTTAGCTACTAAATTTTAATAAAAAAATAATGGAATGGAATTAAACAAGTAAATTTGTATATTTGCATAATTTTTCAGTACATTCTTCACCTGTTATTTTATTTAATAATATATGGCTGTAGTTACAAATGTAAACTTTCAGTAGCAGCTATATTGGTTGTTAGCTACTAAATTTCAATCAGAGAATACTCGGTGGGAATTAAACAACTCTCCTCACAGGAAGTTGGCGACCATCTTACTGAGCATATACAGGATGTCCAAAGAGAGCATCGGGTATTTGTTAGTTCAGTAAAACAAAAACTACTAGTAATCAAGTATTTTTTTTTAATTGTTGATTATAAGAATACAAAATGGAAAATTATTTCAAAAAGATGTTGTTCTCCAAATGGTGACGGTTACGCTGCTGGCATTCTTATAATCTGAAACGAAAATTGCTGATAATACGCTGACACATAGCCCTCGATATTGCTGCCCCATTTCTGGCCTGATGTTTTGTTTCAATTCCGTTAGGTTCGTCGGATTATTCTCATAAACCCTACTTTTAAGGTATCCCCGTACGAAATAGTCAAGAGGGCTAAGGTCGGGGCTTCTGGGAGGCCAGTTGATGTTACCTCCACGTGAAATGATCTTATTAGGAAATAATTCGTTAACAACTTCAATTGATTGATTGGATGTATGGCAAGTGGTCCCGTCTTGTTGGAACAACGGTCACTATTCACATTCACCCAATACTCTTTTTGGACACTAGTGTAGTGGGTCCTTGAATCCTACTGCACCGCAATTGCAAATGGAAAAGTCTGCGTATTGCTGCTGACCAATAACATTATTATATAATCCTTTCCTTACAACGTTCTGGCGTTTAGATCTGATACTCCTTCTGTAGCAGGCTTCAGAAACAATAGCAGGAGTCCTTCACCTCGACAAGGTACTTCCAGAGCACATCCCTCCCGAATCATTCCAAGTCCACTTCTCCATCACCGCTCCTTTACAAATGCTCAGGGTACAGAATGGCAGCCATGCACAAGCTTTAAACAAGTAAATTTGTGTATTTACTTACATAAATTTGCAGTACATTCTTCATATGTTATTTTATTTAACAATACTGTACGTACAAAAGTGAACATTCAGTTGCAGTTGATTTCGATCAATTGATTGTTATTAAATAAATAATTTATTTAAAAAAAAAATCCATACTACAATTCGCATCTATTATTGTAATTTTAATACAATGCATTTATGTACTCGATTAACAATATTAGAAAATCTTTAAATATCAAACTCAATCGTTGATTGTAATTAATTCGCTTTTTTGCCAATACGAAATTATATTCACTAACACAGTTAAGATAAAAATTTAAGCAGCTTTAAAATCAATATCATTTCTTTTATTATAACGAATAATTTACGGATTATCGATTGTAATATTTTGTAAATACGATTAATACTGATTTTTAATTGTTTGTTGCTATATTTTTCGGTAGTTATTAAAAAACAATGTTTTATCCCACTAGATGTTATATTAATGATACTAATGAGTGTCCCATCACTATGTGAAGTATTCGAGTGTTATTAGTGTACAAAACGTGATAAAGAGAAATATTTATGTCTTCCAATATTGCAAAAGTTAATATGATGTATGAATAACGTATAATTATTATAAATTGAAAACCAATCATCTGGCCTACTCCTCGTAAATATTACGCCAGGAAGTTTTAATTACTCCAGTAGTCAAAGGTTTCTTTTCATCGTAAGCTCGTGTGCCTCTTTTCAAACATAAAAACCTACCCATTTTCTTTCACGAGAATTAAATAATTAATTACATCGATATTTTTTGTGATATAATTCTTCTAATACGTACATTGTTTGTGTTATTTTTAGAAATAACACAAAGTGGTCTTAAAAGATTTATAGTAATAACGCATATACCGGGCGATAAAAAATATTTATTTGAACATTTATAAACTCGGAAATATGCTTAAATAATTACAATGTTTTATATCACTTTTAGTTGTTTCATTATTTTATTAAATGTAATCGTCAATTTCTACGTCCAAATATTTTACAATATATATTATGAGTGATTCTACATACAATATATAGCAGGTTGTTAATTTAATATAATTTTTAAATCTCTTATTGTACGTACCGTATAATAAATCATTCACTCGTCCAAATCTTTTCCCTCCCTGGAGAATAAGGCTTCATTTACAGCAACCCTTCTCAAACGAATGCATCAATCAAGATGTTAAGGGTTGCATTTTAATATTGTAAAATGTACATTAAAAAAATTATAAAATGTATTTTTTTTATTTGACAGCACTTTTGTGGTCTTGAATTTTAATGCAACAGTGATAAGGATGGGTGTTTTTAATTATTTTATTTGTAAAAGGTAATAATATAATGTTTCTGTGTTGCCATCTGTGAGTATAAATTTCAACAACTTGAAAATCTTGTGCCGCCATCTTTTAGAAAATAACTAAGAACATTTCCATTTACAACTGCCTTATTTCAGATGCTTGGTAATAAATACATAGTGATATATTTCTTAAAGTATACAAATAAAATTAAAAATACGTAGGCTGCCAAGCTAAGTCTACTTATTTGAACATCTGTAAATGTATGTATTTTAATAAAATGAAGGGTGAATGGGATAAATTTTATTTCAAACGCAAACGAATTTTTTAAATTCTTTGCTGTACGTGTATTCAAGAATTATAATATTAATGTTATTTAGAGTGTTTAGGTCTTGGTTGACTCGGTCGGAGTAACAATAAGTAATAATTTATATTCTCACTGTTTAATCACTTGTTTAAAAAAAAAACTAGAGTGTCATTGAGTTTTGGTTAATTTAACGTATATTTTATATTAAATGTAACATTTTAGTCCATCGCCTGATGGTAAAAATAAATTGATTAAATAATTATCATATCTGAATTTGTTGACTTGGTAGAAATGGCGTGTTTGTTACCAAGCGAATCGCATCACCATAACACTGAATTATTATAATTATCTGGTTTTACATACATATTCATGGGTCCGGTCTCCGGAGGTATGCATGGAGAGATGTGAAGCCACCTCGAGGAATTACAAGCATGCCAAGACTCAGAGAAGCCCTCGAAGCGTCAGCAAGCCCCTGGAACAGAGACCCGCGGCCTGGAGTCCTCGTGTGGTTTAATTTGCAGTACTCCACGTATAAACAATGGTCGTGATAATCAAAACGACTTCTTCATCAAATGTCTCTCCTCAGAAGAGGTTGGCGACCATTTCACTTAGCTCATGGTGAGCCGGTGTTCGTGGTTTTTTAAGGGGAAAATAGTGAAGTGTGTTGGGTCCTTCTACACCGCAGCCTTATATTGGAAGGAAAAGTCTGCATATTGCTGCTGCCCAATAGCATTATTATATCATCATTTCCTTATAAAGCTCTAGCGTTTAGATCTGATACTCCTTCCGAAGCAAGCTACAGATACAATACCACCTCGACAAGGTACTTCCAGAGCACATCCCTCTAGAATCATCCCAAGTCCACTACTCTATTACCGATCCTTTACACACGCACAGGGTAATAAAAAGGGCAACATAATGGGCAGAGCGGGGAGGATCGAAAACGACTGGGAGATAATAAATCATTATAAACGATTCACACGTCCTTGAGTAATTTGGCAATTCATATTTATTGTTTGTACGCCCTATAATAATTTATTTTATTTATACTAATTAATAATACACACATATCTTTGTGTTTTTATATGTATGACTATTTATGTTCACACATATATATTTATAAAATAATATATTGAAATAAGTTCGTATTTGCTTGAATGCTCCTGACTATAAATGAACGGCGATTTTTAGCCAATCAAGGCAGAACAAATAATATATGTATATTTAATATTATAATGGGACGAAACTTATATAAGTCCGCAGATTTGCTGACCAGTGTAGTTCAGTTACGAACAACAAAAGTGATAACAGAGACCTGGATTAAAATAACCCAACATGGTAATGACTTTTATTCTCATTGTTCAATTACTTGTCGTATAAAAAGTGAAAGACACAGAAACCTGCAACAAGTGCCCTTTATTTTTTAATAAATTTATATAATTTTTTTATCGAAATGTAATAGTGTTTGATGTCAAAATTAACGGAAAAAATACGAATTCGTAGGACTTGCTAGTATTTTAATTGAAAATGAAACCCTTTTTAATATCGTTTGCTTAACAATGCCGTCGTGAAAATTAAAAAATCTGACTACGCATTATCTCAAATATTTTATTTTAAAAAATGTAATTATTACGCAATTTATATTTTATACTTTACGCCTATATTTATGTATCTGGTCTAAGAGTGGTAGATCTGATAATTTTTCATAATAACTAATGCTAGTAAAAAAAAAATTTAATGCGTATAATCTGATATTTTATTATTTACATAGACATGCAGATTTTTTTTTATCCACCGAAATCATGCAGTCTAAAACATCAATAGATCAACTCGTGTCCTAACATAAATAGTTTTATTTGTGATAAATGGGTCATCGAGTAAGTGATAAGAATATTTCGTTATAATTTCCTTGGCTGTATATAATTTTTAATTAGGTATATCCTTTGCACGCCACTTAAAATACTACACTACAAAATTATTATTAAGATCTAATATTGTTACAGACGACTTACACGGACAAGGGCCAAAAGCCAACGGGAGGGAGGTTCCTCGACTTCGACCATCTAACCTTCTACGTTTCGAACGCAAAACAGGTATTCGTCTTCTCATATACGCAAATAACAAAAATAAATTTATGTGTATCTACTAGTAAAATCACCTCGTGGCTCAGTGGATTGCTTAACTGCTTATGGCCTTGGGATTCCGGGTTCAACAATATAATATTAAAAAAAAAAAAAATGCTTTAATACTACAAGTACCCATAAAGCTTGTGATTTTTAAAATCTTCTATTTATGGAGGAATTTTATTTTTTAGAGATTTTTTTCAGATGAAATACATCTTGTAATTTAATTTTCTTAAAAAATTTTAAATAAATAAAACTTATTAGATTAATTGCTGCAATACTTATTTAATATGTAAAACCAATGGAAATGAATGTAATAGATACTCTCCAAGTAAACATGTTGTTGGTTTTCATGGTCGTCATATGTCAATGTGTGAGGAATTTTGATTTTGTTGCAATTGCATAAAGCTATACTTATAAAGCTGTTTACTTCAGATATAACATTTTCAAACCTGTTTTGTTTATTACTTTGTAGGAATAAACAGATTTCTATGGAGTATGGGATCGATTTGCATTTTGCCTCAAAACAATCTCCACAGAACTTGCAAAACAACTATTGAAGAATTTCCATTTAAATGCCTAAATTGTTGTTGTTTTTTGAACAGTAACTTGCTTTTTATTTTTTAATAATAAAGAGTTTTGTGGGCATGCCTTAAATTCACAAAATTATTATGAAACTTTATATAACATACAATATTATAAAAAAATTAAAAATGCAATTTCGGTGGCTGTGATAGTAGATGTGATAGGTCAGAATTCCACTGACTCAAATATTTGATGATCTGCTTTGCTTTTAATGAAATATTTTATTTTTAGTTAGAGTGAATTAAATAAAACCATCTATTAAACTTATTTTGTTTATTACCATAGAGTTATGACATGATTTGAACTTGTAATTTCCTATTTACATATTGCAACAATAATTATCAATGTGTTTTTGTAACAATAATTATCAACAAGATGTTTTTGAGCATGCTTTATGTGTAAATATTTATTCATGTTTGTTTTTACTATTGCTGCAGTTCTTCGTAAATGAAATTACAAATTACATTTTTAGTAATAGTGAAACATGAAATAGAAATCAAAACAAATTAAACTTGTTTCTATTATTCTGCAGGCAGCTACTTACTACATCACGAGGTTTGGATTCCAGCCTGTAGCATACAAAGGACTGGAGACCGGATCCAGAGAGACAGCTGCTCATGTTGTGCGACAAGACAAGGTCAGTTATTCAGAACTACCCGAAATTATATCCAATTACAGCATGTACTGATTTTTAAATATAATAGTGGGATTCATTTTCCTAAGAAATTATTCACCTCATTCTTCCCAAGGTGTAATTTATTTTAAAACAAGAAACATAGTCAAGTATATTAATTATTTTGCTTGATGGATTAATATTTTCATGTTACTCCTTTCTAGATAACGTTTGTTTTTGTGTCCACTTATGGCACCGAGAAAGATGAGATTAACTCTAGTGTGGCAATCCACGGAGATGCAGTCAAGGATGTGGCTTTTGGAGTTGAAGACTTAGACCATATTGTTATGCATGCTAAGAAAATGGGAGCGAAGATAGTCAAGGACATATTTGAGCTTACTGATGAATTCGGTTCAGTCAGAATGGCAATTATTAACACGGTAAGAATCACCTGGCTGGAAAATAGTAATAAAAATAAACAGCACCTTGGCTTTTTTTACAATTATTTTTTGTTTTGTTTTAGTACGGTACAAATACTCATACTCTAGTTGAGAGAAAAGATTATAACGGCCCTTTCCTGCCTGGATACATTGCCTCTGAAAAAGATCCCATCACCGAAAACATGTAAGAATAAAAATTTAGTACAGAATTGAAATTTTTATTTAGATTAAAACATGGTTTGTATACTCGTAGGTTTGAGTTGGTTTGGTTTCTTGGGTGTGATGCAGTTCAACACCGATGAAACAAAACCAACTAAAAAAGTGAGGTTATAGCTAATGCCAAAAACATCATAATTATTTGATTTAACTTTAGTTGATTTTGAATGCAATCTTGCAGATGTCGAAGAAGAAAAAACCAAATGTAAAGCATATTCGATCGAATTTTTGTAACTTTTTATTATGTTTGTTACTTACAATTCTATGTTTAAGGTTGATCTATAAATTGTTTTAAGGCCTGCAATAAATTTGAACTTCATTGACCACGTTGTGAGCAACATGCCTGACGGGGACATGGAGTCCACTGCTGCTTGGTATGAAAAGATGCTGCAATTCCACAGGTGATAAATTTATATTTACTTTTAAAATATAAACAAGCATGAGTAGTGTTAAAAAATCTCATCTTTCTTTTTAGATTTTGGTCTGTAGATGATAAACAAGTATACACCGAATATTCTGCCCTGCGCTCAATTGTCATGAGCAACTATGAAGAAACTGTCAAGGTAAATGCTGATTTTGATTAAATAAAATTTATTTAAACTTTAATTATAATAATTTACAGTTCAGAATATATAAGTTAATCCATCTGTGCTTCTTACATTATTCGATAATATATTGTTTCACATAAGGCTTAGTATCATTTATATAAATTTATAATTAGACATTTTGGCATGGCATTCTGTTTTCTGTAGATCTTGAAGTATTCAAATTTTAAAATTGCCTTATATTTACTTTAAAAAAATAAATGTAGTTTATAGGTATTTCTAATCTTGAACATTTTCAGTTACCAATTAACGAACCAGCCGAAGGTAAAAAAAAGAGCCAGATTCAGGAGTATGTGGACTACCATGGCGGAGCCGGTGTTCAACATATTGCTTTGAACACCAAAGATGTGATTGGCAGTGTAAGCTATTTTATTACATTTAATTAATGATTGTTTTTTCAATAACTTAGTTATTTTATTTGCCGTATCCATTGAGTGCTATATAATGATTAATAGATGCTTAAGCTATTTTGAATTAGAGTATTAATATATAATGTAAAATAAATCAGTAAAATTGCACACAAATATTATGTATATTGTTTAATAAATTACCTTTAATGTTAATAGGTCAGGATGTTAAAGAAGAGAGGAGTAAAGTTTTTGACAATTCCAGACTCGTATTATGAAATTATCACTGAAAGGTTAAAGTCAAGTCCGGTGGAAATCAAAGAAAGCATTGATATGCTTCGAGAGTTGAATATTCTCATAGATTATGATGACAATGGATATTTGCTACAAATATTTACAAGGAATCTACAGGACAAGCCGACACTCTTCATTGAAGTTATCCAGCGCAGTAACTTTAACGTAACTATAAATTTTGTTTTAATTATAAAAGTAAGATAGTTCAATTTTTATAATTTAACATAATATTATATCAGTAAGGTAGACCATAATTTTCCAACAATAAAATAGACATCTATGAATTGAAAGAGTATAAAGATAATTGTAGAGTAAAATGATGTTAGATGTAAAATGATAATAGTAATAAAAAGATTCAAAATATGATAAGTTTAGCTTCAACAGTGATAACTGGATTGCTCTGAAAACATTATTGTTACATTTACAAAGTTTCACTGAGTATAGAGTAAATTGAACATTTCATGAATGCTTTTAGTCTACTGTTATTGGTTATTAATACACATTCTAAGGCAAGGTTGTGTTTGCCAAGCAATTTACAATGATAAGTTAACTGTGCAGGTTTAAATTTTATGAGTTATGAAATCACGAATTATTTTTATATGTTTTAGGGCTTTGGAGCGGGAAATTTTGTATCGCTATTCCAAGCAATTGAGATAGACCAGGACAAAAGAGGAAATCTTTAAGAAGTCGTGGTGTCCAGGAAAGATTTCACCTCGACAATTGTTTGATATCAATAAATTTGCTAATGCACTCTTGATATACCAAAATGCAAATATTAAAAGAAAATTAGTGTAAAAACACTGCTACAAGTTCTTGCATATTTATAAGAGTAGTGTAATAAAATAATATTTTATTATCCTATGTGAAATGATGCATGATTTAAAATACCAGCCCAGTTTTAAGATTTTTATGATTTTATTATGTACTTTTTATTGGGTTGAAGTAAAATCCTTATTTTATATTTATAATATAAGATAAATAATTCATTTGAACTTTTCTTTGTTTATCCTCGTTTCTCAAAAGGGAGACATCCTGGAAAAGACAATCGGCGAAAGAAGAGTTCATAACTACACTACTCTGTTAGTCACAAGCAAGCAATATGAAGCATTCAGAGGAAGCCTCAGCTGTGTTTGGCTAGTTATGTCTCCAGCATAAGCTCCATAAAGGGCCATAACAGAAAACATGTATCTGAAGTGAAAAAATTGATGATATAAGTATTTTTTATGTTTTATTGTTATCTTAGTATTATTGCTATTTTTTTTATATCTTAGAGATGTTATGAGGTACTGCTATATTGTAGATAATAATTAAAACTCGAAGGCACATTTTACACTTCCATCATGTGCAACAGATATCAAAATATAACTAATTCAAATCGTCCAAAACAGATATACTAATAAAGTAAACACTCGAGTGTCAGATTTATGATTTTCAATTTACATTTCAACAAATTAGCTATATTTAATTTTGCACCAGGTAAATTGTTGATTAGAAAATCTTATAATCACATGTTTAACATAAAATGTTACATATTTAATTACTATAAAATCCTTCTGATATTTTAAAATATAAATCATTTTGTGATTTTTTCCACGCTTCTATTTTTTATTGACTGGTTTTGACAATTTATCTCGTTGGCAAAACAAGTCATAGTGAAAAATAAAAACCTACAAAAATCACAATTTTGTTTTATGAAACATGAAATGTATCAAAATTTTTCCACTGAAATTATTTTTATCAATTCTGACTGATTGTAGATGTCCATGTGATACACATGGACATCTGCCAATTGTCAAAACATTGAATAATGCAAGTTTAATACGAATTGGTTAATTATCCTAATTCAATTGGTTGAATTTGCAAAAATGGCATGCTACTAGACAAATGACGAGAGACAAAATTATTATAATGATCTGGTTTTACATGCATATTCATGGGACCCAGACTTCAGAGATATGCTTTGAGTGATGTGAAGCAACCTTGGAAAATTAGAATTGTGAGGAGATAAAGAGCCATCGTGGTTAGTATAAGTCCTTAAAACTGAGGTCCGCAGTTTGGAGATCTTTCATGATTATTTGTGTTCTGTTTGATATATTCCAGTCTCATACTGTTTACTGAGAGAAAGAACCGCAGGTTAATGAGTGATTACTGTGCTTGAGCTTTAAGTAGGAAGCCATGTTTTAATACCGGGCTATATATATATATATATATATATATATATAGATGGATAGTTTATTGGATGGATGATGTGATTGGCAGTGTAAGCTATTTTATTACTTTTAATTAATAGTTGTTTTTTTCAAAAACTTTGTTATTTTATTTGCCGTATCCATTGAGATCTCTATAATGATTAATAAGTGCTTATGCTATTTTTAGTTAGAGTACATATATATAATATAAAATAAATTAATGAAATCACACACAAATATTTTGTATATTGTTTCATGAATTAACTTTAATTTTTAGGAGTACAGTTTTTCACAATTCCAGACTCGTATTATGAAATTATCATCGAAAGGCTAAAATCAAGTCCTGTGGAAGTCAAAGAAAGCATTGAAATTCTTCGAGAGTTGAATATACTTACAGACTATGATGACAATGGATATTTACTGCAAATATTTACCAGTAATCTTCAGGATAAGCCAACACTCTTCATTGAAATTATCCAGCGCAGCAATTTTAACGTAAGTACCACTGTATCGATTATACAAATATTTAATATATATATTTGTAATATCGGTGTCCGTTAGGCTGACCATAATTCCTAGCATTAAAATGGAGAATTTTTGAAATGAATAAATATAAAGATACTTGATAATGCATACAAATAAATAAAAAATAATGGCAAGGGAAAAGAAAAATTTGTGCCAATGAAAAAATGCACAGTAAAATTCAATGATGCTAGAAATATATTATATTTTTAGTAATAAAAGGTTTGCAAGTGATTACTGGGAATCAATATTGTCATTATTGTTACACGTACAAAGTTGCACTAAGTGTAGAGTAGAGTAAATTTAACATCTCAAATACTTAATGCTTAAATCTATGATTACTCGTTACTATCATATATTTGGATGCAACAGGGGTATATTTATATTGATCAGTTGATTTTAGTACATTTTTATGTTTTATTGGTTGAAACCATGAATTTATCTAATTTTTTAAATGTGATTTAGGGTTTCGGAGCTGGAAATATTGTATCACTCTTCCGAGCAATTGAGATAGACCAAAACAAAAGAGGAAATCTTTAAGAACGATGACATCAGTTTATCAATAAATTTCTAAATCACCTTCAATGTATATAAAACTATGTTTCATAAGTATAGTGAGTATAGTTAAGTATCTATATAGTATAGGTAAATCATCAAAATGTTTATAATCATATAAGAATAATAATAATTAATAAGAATGCACTAAACTTACATATTTAATATGTTGATTAAAACAAACAGCTTTTCTTTGGATAGCATTTAATTGTATTATAAAAAAGTAATTTATTTATCATTAAATAAGTAACTAAAATATCTTTTAAAAAATTTAAGCAGCTTTATAACATTTGTTCTAGAATATAATATGGCTTCAAAAACAACCGTAAACATCTAGATAAAAGAAGAGTAACATTAGCATAACAATAACATCTAATCATATTACTTATATTATACACCCTGATAATTACAATTGATATGGCTTTGCATGATGGCTGTGATGTTTAAGTAAAATACATCAGGAGGAATTGTTTCTGCGATTAAATGTCTCCGTATCTTGGCTGGTGGGCAAACTCAAGTCCCAGAAACCTGCAGGAGTGTTGGGTCTCTCTGGATTAAACTTACCTCGGTGTTTGCTGCAGAGCTCCATCTTGGTTCTCAAAACTTCATCATTCCCAGCAAAGGCAACTTCGTAGAACTGCAACAAAAGAAACTCACATCACTACAGTGTTGGGACACAAAAACATATAAATATTTTTTTATACCTTCTTCTGCATATTTTTTCGCATAAGTAGAAAAAAATGATTTTATTTTTTCCCCCAACATGCAATGCACAAATTTGATGCTTTACTTGCAATATAATTCAAGTCAGTAATTTTTAGGTTTTGTAAAATATAGGAGCTTAAAAATCATTATCATCATTATTCAGAAATTATGATATGATGAGTGATAACAAGTTTGTTAAACAACAAATATGATTTCTATCTGTATCTTCATTTACAGTTTTCTATTTTTACCGAGTATGTAGTCATAGTCTCCTCATTCTCAGGTTATTAGAGCTGGAATGTCTACCACTTGTGGAGTAAATATATATAAGATGAAGAAACTCTGGTCTATTTACGGCCACAGACCTGCGGTCCCGACTATTCTGAGTTTTGTTTAGACTCCCAACTCAGTTTATCTGGATAGAAATGTCCTAAATTTTTGATAGGAAAAATATAAATAATCTTACATCTTTGCATTTCTGGCAGCTCCACCCGGGAAGATTTTTCTTATCTGCTTTTTTCCTAACAGGGTCTTCTTTATACACAATCACCTGTGGTTCATTGATTGGTTGTTCACTAAAAAAACATTCAAAATATATATTGCTAAATTGTTGTGGAAAAATATAACATAACGGAAGGCATATCAATGTGTGTATAATATGCATGCTTGAAATAATTAAATTGAATTATCTTATTATTTGAAGTAACTTCACACACGTTTTAGTAGGTTTCTTGGGTGATATTGAAAGTCTTAATTTGGATTTTTCACGTTTGGAACAATCGTTAGGAGAAACCTTCAAGGACTTGACTAAATCCTCTTCTTTTGGAAATATCATTGTTTGCTCATCATCATAGACATCTTCACATTTGACACTAGAACTGGGCCCAGGCTTACTTTTTCTAAAAAAAAACAAAATTTTATAACAGACATATCCATATAATTATGCGATTGAGCCGCATGTATACTCACAGTGGACTTTTTTTGATGCGTTTGAATTTTTTTAGTTTTTTTAACTGGCACGAGGGACTGGCATCGATAACGTCTTCATCTTCGGTATTTATTTTCTTTGAACTTTCATTTAGGGACAACTGTAAATATCATTACAATAAATAATTAAATAAAATATTAATTCTACACACAATATTAAAATTCATAAAGGCGAATATATATAATACATTGTTTATTTGTACAGTTGTAGCAAGGAAATTAAAATTAATATTTACCTCTAAAGCAATTCTGAACACATCTTCTTCATCATAATCACTTTTCATTTCAGTTGTAGCTCCTCTCAATCCACCACAAAAGTTATCAGTTTGAGATACATCTATGGGAAGCTTCTCTTTGAAATTGCTAAAAGACAGTCTGGATTGCTTGAGCTTTTTAACCGTAGGACTCTTTTTGGGTCTCAATACATTATTTAAAGGATCGTCATTTTCCTTTTTCATGTATGGCATTGGCAAAGTCTTTTTAATATGCTCGTTAGATCTAGGCTTCGATTTAACATTCCCTAAGCCTGTTGCCTCTTTGGCAATTTCCAAATTTGATAACACCTCCAACTTTATATTGGACAAACTTAGAGGACTTGACTCACGCTCTGGAGTCTTAGATTCAGGTTTAGGGGACTCGACAGCAAATGAATCACAACTAAAACATATTGACAAAAGTTTTACATTATTTAACACGTTGAGGAGTTGTCCTCGCAATACAATAGGTAGGTTACAATTTACCGATCAACGTCGGTAAATTGTAACCTACTGAAGAAAAAGAAGTACACACAGTACAGAATTTGTATTTAATACATATCTAGACAAAACTACTCAAAAATATTGACATAAAATAAATTGATTTTCACACAGGCCCATAATTGGTGTAAAAGTATATGGATTACTTCAAATGCGAAGATGATGCAATAATTAAAATTTTATATTATGGTGTAAAAATATGTGCAACTGTTTAAATTTTAGGAATGGCATCTGTAGCTGCTGTAAAAACAATGTAAATCATCGCCTTTTCAATTTAACACATTTCAAATATAATTTATTAACGAATAATTAAATATTCGACGCAGTTTTTTGAGTATACATTTTGTTAATAAATCAAAATAATAATAAGTCATAATCAACCCGTAAATTATTAAAATAAAGCATGCACTTGCTTGTATTAAATACAGAATAAACTATACTCATCAAATATTTATATCTGCACAAATAACATGTGTTACCTTTCAAGTGCAGATAGTACAAAAAAAATACATAAAGAAATTCATTTTTACATTTGGCATGCATCAGTAGATAAATATTTTAGTGCCGATTGCCACTTTTATATTCTCAGCATATTTGAGCATAATTTTTTTGTCGTCTAGCTGATGTTTGCCCATTTTTTTCATGTGTAAAAATAAACTTTAATAGGTTTTTATGAAAAAAATAAAAATAAAACCACCTATTTAAGCATTAAAATCATTGTCAACACGTGCCATTCAAGACTTCTAAGATATGTTGCGTGTCTCGACTTCATATTTGTTAATAACACACCTATTAGAATAGATAAAAACATCATTAAAAAGCATTATTTACCTGTTGTTTAGAATTCTCGAAGGAGTTTTCCAGCCTGAGGTCTTGTTTATTCGGCTAAATTTACTTTTGGGTAATATGGGGCTCGTTTTGCAATTATCTTCAACATCTTGCAGGTCTCCTCCATTAGATGAATGAATTTCTGCAATTTTTATCCTTTTTTTGGGTGTTTGAAATCCAGGAGACATTTCAAAACTGGGCTCATGCTTTCCATCCAATTTGCTAACACCTTCATCAGATTTGCGACGTTTTGAGGATTGCTTAATCTTGTTAATATCTTGGTGAGTTTTAATGTCTTTTTTTTGGGTGATACTAATGTTGTTGGCTTCAACTATTTGGGTGAATATATCTTGTACTCGTTCTATCCCAGTTTTAGAATTGATCGCATTATTTGAAGGTAAGTTTGCAAATGTTACTTTGTTAAAAATATCAGCTGAAAAAAAGATATCTACATAATAAAATGTAAACAAGTATATGGGAATACCATACATTAGCAAGATTCATGTTAAAATGCTTAATTAATGTGGAACTTTTTGATTGTACTGATATTATTTTTATGACAATGAATCAAAATACAATACATATTATACATGTTTATAATGCTTAGGTACTTGTTAAATTAATTTTTATATATGTATTTTGACTCTGAATGACTAAACATATTTCAATAATATAAAGTAGACACTTCTTAACATGTGTCCCTTGCAAAGAAATTAAGCAAATTTAAAATTAATACAATACTTAGTAATATTTAATATTATTTATAAAATGAAATATTTATTTATTTAGTACATATATAGTTGCTCACCAAGCGTTTTAAATTTCGCATCTTGACCTTCTAACTGTTTTTGAAGTGAAATGCAATTTTGGCAATTTTCCAATCTGAAAATAAATACATTTAATATGATTCATTGAAAGAATTTAAAAAATATATATTTTAAGATAAAGCTTTGGTAGCACTGCAGCTACATGCTGTTATTTAATACAAAAACATAGATTTTTTCATAAAAATCTATTTTAACACATCTGTGTGATTGGGAGTACAAATTGTGAATACAAATCAACACCTATTGTTAACCCTTTGCACTCGAGAGGTGCGGATTCCGCACCACACGATGTAATGCCGCAACTCGAGAGGTGCGGATTCCGCACCAATTTGCTTGGTGCGGAAATTCGATGTGCGGTGATAACTATTTATGGTTTTTTATCTGGTGATTTCTTGTTTATGTTTATGTGATCTTGTTCTTTAAAGTTCGTTACTAAGCACTGCCCATATAATTTTACAAAGATCATGTTATCCCCCTTTCAAACTACGCTAGAATTTCTTATCCAAGATTAGTGCGGCACCATAAAGCGAACTGCATTTTTGGTCTCAGTTCGACCTTGGCAGCCATGGCAAAATGACTAGATGTGTACCTAATCAACCCATATATTTTTTGCTTGTACTTCTTATCGTAATCATTCATTTGAGGGTCCTTATTTGCTTAAACTTATATTGCACTGAAGAATAGACTTTTTTCTCCCTCACAATATCAATAACCTTTCCATTCACTTATCGTACCATTATTTTGTTTGCTTTATAATATATAATAATATTATGATAATGTGTATCTCACTAAACAGCTGAGAGGAGAACAGCCGCTTAATCACTTGCGGTATATGAAAACCTTAGTTCGGCAATTGACTGGAGATTTTCGTCAGACACGTGCTAGAGCTTCACTTCAACCTGCGATTCCGAAAATCCGCCTAAGTGGAAGGCTGCATAACATTCTAACAGGAGTTAGGAAGGATTACAAAGTCTGTTCTCAAAAAAATAAACCCGGCAAAAGACATCAAACGACATACTTTTGTGATACTTGTCCCGAAAAGCCGGGCATGCATCTCGGCAATTGTTACATGAAATATCATACAAAGCAAAATTACAAAGACTTATGTTTACGAACCTATCTTCGTAAAGACGTAAATATACATTAAATATTAAAATTTAAAAAATTATGTGTCAATTTGTGTGTGTGAACATTTTAAGTTAGAGGTAAAAAATTCACCGAAAGTGATACGAAACGCTTCGAGTTGCTGATTAGTCCGCGCGGAAACGGTCTCGAGCGCAAAGGGTTAACATGTAACTTTAAAATGATAATCAAATAGTCTTGTATTTAACAAACTAACTTTTTACATTTGTCTAACAATTTTGCAATCTGTACTTCATATGCTTGATTTTCAGATTTTATTAATGAATATGATCTTGAAGCTTCTAAAAGAAAAAAAAAGGAAAAGATTAACACATTATCAAATAATATAAGCACAATTTTCCATTAGATATTTTAATAATATTTTTTATGATACCAACCATTAATTCTTATTATAGTACGGCACAAATATTTTGCACAATCAAAAAGGTATTTATTTTCGGAACTATTCATATATTCCCACTCAAACAATGTAGGATAGTGGAGTTCTTCAAAAGTTTTTGATGTTTCAACAGACATTGTTGACGCATGCAATGGATAGTATTTTTTCAGATGTATCGCTGAACGAACATAATTATATTGAAACCTTGTGAGCAAAATCACAAATACTTTTAAAAAATATCTATCAACTAAATGACATACATTTATTTTAACATGACAAATAAAACGAGTTAAATGTTTCCCGGCTGGAGTCTAACCAATAGCACGTCAACAAAAGTTATGACTTTATGTATGAGATGTCAAACAAAAAGCTTGTGACGTTTATTTTATGGCTGTTAAAAAAAAACAGCCTACTCTTCAAAGATTATTATTTTAAAATTCAGATTTTTTTAATATTAAACTTTATTGTTATTTATTGACTTCAATAATCATTTGCTCAATAAATTTGAGTTTTTTTTTAAATTAAATTACTACACTGCCAAAAACAATTGAAATTACTAATGATATTATTTTACTTTGCGTTCCGTCAAGGTCAGGACCACAAAGTACATAAAAAAAATTCATTTTATAAAGCCGTTTACACACGACGCCACACAATTTGCGACTGCGTTAGCGTTATCTTTTGCGTTTTTTACTAAGGCAAAGTCTTAAAATACACCCAAAATAAAGGAACGCTATAGGCAGATAGAAAATCGGTCGCATGTTGTGTCACGACGTGTGTAGAGGGCATTATAATCTAACTTAAAAAAGTATATACTTTGTGGTACTGACCTAGCGCTTTGCTGTTTTGTTCTCTTCTCTCCATCTCAGCTGTCAGTAGATTTTGTTTCGTTGTGTTGCCGAGTACTCTGGTCACTAGTCAACCAGAAAGAAAACTCGTCAATAGACCGAGTTTAATATCGGTTCAGGTGCCTATTTATTAGTTAAAGGTCAAAGTCCGATCATCAATTCACAGGATGATGAAACTGCAGATAGATATTTAACTATATATTTGCTTTTAATGTTCATGATTGATTCATACATAATACGACAGTCATCTTGAAATCCTTAGTTTGTCAAGAGTGAAGTTTTGTTAAACATAAAACACAATGGAAAAAATTAATGGATTTAGTATTTCAGGTGAATATTTTTTATGCGAATTTTATTTTAAGGAATGTTTAATTTACCAAAAAAGTAATATACTAATATCAACACTGGTTTATACATTATTTCCAATTAACGTCAAAAGCAATTTTATTTCCGCATATTAATAAGTTATGAATCAATATAACGTGACCTCACAATCAACTAGTTTTTGCAGTGCTACATTGTAAAAATTGGTAATTTAAAAATTAAATGATTTTATTTTTACATATTTGTCTAAAAAATAAACAGTCATGGTAAATAAGCATGGTGAACTCTGAAAGTTTTTATGTTAAACATATTTTTCCTTTGAGGAAAAACTATATATATATATATAACCTATATTAACTTATCTCAAGTATAAAACTATTGCTCAAACAGGAAAATTCCTGTCTGATACTTCATTAGTCACAAGTTATTTTTACTCAACCTTGCTATCTCTGAAATTCAAAGTCAACAGGAAATGTAATTGGCAGACATTTTATTATACTTAGAAATATCAACCCCTTCTGCTGAAATATTGTTAATTTTTTGAATGAAAGAATTTTAAAGTAAGGAAGATCAAAATTTGAATCCAATTAAAATGACTCAAAAGTGTGAAGCTTACTGTGAGGCGAACAAGGCTAGAGGAGCTAGCGGTCAAAAGTGCAGGACTCGTGTCCTGTGCATATCATAAATTTAAAATGTGTATATTTAATGTTTGGTGCATATTCAAATCTAAAATGGTTATTTTGGTAATTTTTTTAAAAGTTTATAATATTGACACTGTATTTTTATGGACAAATCTGTAGTAATCTGGCTTTTTACATTCATTCGGTAGAAGGTAGTTATATTGTCTATGTTACTCTCTATTATAGATAATGCAGATGTCAGAGAGCCGGTAGAAATAGAGATTCCTGTTCCATGGGGGCACATTAGTGGAAAATGGTGGGGCCCACGAGACAAGCAGCCAGTGCTGGCCCTCCACGGATGGCAGGATAATGCCGGCACCTGGGATGCTCTGATACCACTGCTGCCTGCAGACTTGGCTGTCCTCTCTATCGACCTCCCGGGACACGGTCAGTCTTCGCACTACCCACCCGGTGTCCAGTATTACATTTTCTGGGACGGCATCAGCATCATTAGAAGAATTGTCAAACATTTCAAGTGGGAAAAAGTTACTCTGATGGGTCACTCTCTTGGAGGTGCCTTGAGCTTCATGTATGCGGCCTCATTCCCTGATGCTGTCGATAAGTATATAAGTGTTGATATTGCAAGTCCTTCTGTCAAAGATACTCAGAAGATTGTCGATGCTACCGGAATAAGTATCGATACATTTTTGAAGTATGAACATTTAAAAGATGATAACATTCCTTGTTATACTTATGAAGAGATGTTGGATTTGGTTATGGCCGCTTACAAAGGATCAATCACGAGGGAGTCTTGTGAAATTTTGATGAAGAGAGGAATGGCTCCGGCTCCCAAGCATCTTCATAAAGATGGATATCATTTCTCGAGAGACGTGCGACTGAAAGTGTCTTTACTGGCTATGTTTAGCATTGAGTATGTTCTAGAATATGCCAAGAAGATCAAATGCAAAGTTCTCAATATTAAAGCTAATCCCGGGATGGATTGGGATAATCCTGAGTATTACCCGCTCGTGCTCGATAAGATCAGGGAAACTGCCGAAGAATTAGTCTGTATTGAAGTCGAAGGAACTCACCACGTCCATTTGAATAATCCTGAAAAAATTGTCGGTTTTATAACAGACTTTTTACAAAAGTAGTTATGATTTGGCTTTAGTTGAATTGAATTGGAAAGCAATACTGACTAGGTATTACATAGTTAACGCACAGGGTTACTTACGCCGGATGTATTGTACAGTCACCTTACTTATGTAGGATGATATACTCCAGACTTTTTATTCCAAACTACGTGATAATAATTGTTAAAAAAATCCACTTTGTAGCTCTAGAGCTTTTTCGTTATTATATCATTTTTTTTTTCCTTATTACCTCATCGGGAAAAACACCAACATGGTTCTTAGGAAATTTAACAGCAATGAATTTATTAAAAACCACAATGGTTTTTCGGAAGGTGTGTTGTTAAATTTAATTCATAACATGACCCCTGAGAATTTGATTGCTTAACTGTTATTCATAAAAAAATATATGGCCGCCTACATATATTGTAGAACAAAATTATTTTATGTTAGTTAATTATTTATTTAAATTATTATTATAGACCAAGGTCACAAAGGTAAATCATGATAGTTATCTATCATATATTATCTGATTTCAAATTCTTTTGCATCCCTGTTTAGACCAATCCTTTTGTTCATGCAAGTTTTATGCAATAATGTAACTGTCTTCCAGCCTATGTTTGAAATGAAGGACATGAAACAAGCACTGACTTATTCCGATAAAACAGGAAATTATTTATTTTATCAAAGCTCCACTGTCACCCAATTAATTTTATAAATATAAGTAATTATTTATTAATTAATCAAATTTAATATTCAATAATTAATGCAGTGGCTGCGGTATTTATCTGATCTGTGGTTGGATGGATAGCTAATTTTGCCAGACATCGCAATAAATGCTATATGGAGCTTCATTGCCAGGAATTACCTCCCCCCTCAAGCTGTTCTCAATTATTGACAAATTTTTGATAAACGTACGCCTTATTAAAATAAATTAGATATGCTTAATAGAAGAATAGCTCACCGCAGTTGACTAGTAAATTGTGTTAAACTTATGTACTGATTTAGACTAGCTGAGTAACTCTACACACATCGCAACAAATCGTGCAAATGACTTACAGCTAGCCAATAGCGTCCCTTTATTTTGGGTGTTTTTTTATGGTTTTGCCTAAATAAACAACGCAATTTAGGGCGCTGTTGACTAGCTGCAAGTCGGTTGCACGATTTGTTGCGACGTGTGTAGAGGCCTTTAGATTGATCAATGCTTCATTAAGTATAAACTACTCTGTAGATATTATTCATGTTAACTCAGCTTATTAGTATATTTATTTCATCATTATATACAATATCCCTGTATACCTAATCACTTTCCATACCTCAATATGTAACAATAATTTATTTTATTCATGCCACTGATTGTACTAGTTTTTAATTTTTTACCCACTGTGTATTACCGTGATTAAATGTTTGTGTTTGTCATGGTAGAAATGTGATATTGAATAAAAGCTATAAACTTTGTTTAGTTTAGTTGTTCTAAGAACATTTTGTATGATTACACTCTAAAAGAGAAAATTGATACCTCTAGCCCATGTCTAGCAATTGTTTTCCAGCAATTTATTTTTTCAATTATTTTCTTTTCGTGTAATAGATAGTTTTAGAGCTAAAATAATAGCCAAATGAAATCAATGGGAGCAAATACAATGTTTTACGCTGGAGATGTTGAAATGTAGCATGCGGTCATAATTGTTTGTTTTTTTTTTAACTTTATTTTTAATGTGCGCGTATTAATTACTTATCAAATAAGGTTTGTATTTTTCTTTTACCGATAGGAAACCTCTGACTCTGTTGATAAGTATCGTGTGCAATTTAAAAACGGCATGGAAACAGATGAGCTATAATGTTATTGCAACACTAACAGGCGATAAATTGACTTGACTGTGTTGTTTATATTTAAGTAAGCATGCATGTGTTGCATTTATCAGTATTAATCTATGAAGGTTGGGTTGCTTTAATTGATATCAGTCATTCAAATTCAATTTTTTTTTACGTATTTACTTCCTCATAATTACATAAACTTATAAAACAACCTGCTTATTTATTCCAATTCAAAATAGTACAATGTTATTTTTATGTCTTTTTGCTTGGTTTGTAGGTATAGTAAATAGAATTGTACTGCTCAAAGCATATTACTACTAATTTGTAGTTCTCACATTCAAAAATGTTTTATATGCCCTAAATATATTATAAATCTAACATTTTTTCTACTAACCCATGTCTGACTAAAAATTATTTCAATAAACACCCCGGTTAAATTAATATTTTCTTTTCATTTTCGCTACCCACAACAAATGAATGCTAAAAAGACTATTTATTTAAAATAATGCAAAACTACTATTATTCTCCTTACTGGTCAATAAGTATATGCTATTTACATGTCATCGATGTTTTATTATTAATATTATGACTTATAAATATATAAAAGAAGGTTTAATGTTGGTTTTTATCATTTTCCACTTAACATGCTATATATGCTATAACATACATAAAATGCTAAATATCATTCAACATGTTCTATATACAATTAGATAAATGATAGAGCATGTGCATTTTTTTTTACCTAACCACATGCTTAGATTATGTTGAATGTACTTTTTTTATGAAGCTACCGGTTGTGACTAAATTATGTAATGGAAGTTTAGATTAAAAAACAGTTAATTGTAAACAAAAACATTTTTCAAAGACTAATTATCCATTGCGCTTTATAAAATACCAAACATTAAATGAACAGTTCAACTTATATTCATTAGTAATTTTAAGTAAAATATATTTATAATATTCTGAGAAATTCTCAATTTATTTTAATTTTATTGCTCTCCACAATTTTTTTAATAATAATTCTCATTTGAAGATGCCTTTATATGGTTAAAGAACAGTAGTTTCTATAAACAATTTAATCTATTTATAATAGATACAGCCAAATACAAAGTAAATAATTTTTCAAAATTAATTATTTATAGACCTTTGCACTTAATACTAATCTAAATATTCTTTTATTATTGATAAATTTTGATTGTTATTTTTGAAAGTATGGGTTTTGGGAAAATTTTGTATCACATAATTTAAACGAAAATGGTTTAGGTATAGATTAATGAATGAAATAATCGGATGGGCTGTAATCAATCGCTCACTTGTAATACGCCTCACCCTTTTTCCGACGAGACTTCAATCTTTGTGTACATTGAATGTTTAGTAAATTTGTGATAAGAAAACTACAAGTCATAGAAAATTTCCTTTCAGCTTTAACGCGCATGCTCGGCCCATGTCCAATGTAACCAAAATGGATGCTTGCCCTTTACGATTCATCCATACATATCTCGATATATTACAACCATTACCCGAGAAATTCTTGTACTATTTCTTTCATGAAATTTTAATAAATTCAAAAGTATTATTTTATAAATATATCACAAACAGTTGAGTGCATTCTTTAAAAATAATTTCACTTGTAAATCTGCTTGCTAATATTTCATAAATATAAATTATTTATAGCATATTTGTCATGATTGCTATGATTCTTTCACACAGCAGGCTTGGAATTCTGCTATCTCATTCTTTCGAGATAATATTCTAACTTTATTGCGTTGGATAAATTTCATAAATACCTAGTTGTTGAAATTTAATTTTATTTATTACCATATTGTATTATTGTTGATGTTTGTAGTAAACACATTGATATTTTAATATAATTGATAATTCCCCCTTTTTTTTTTGAACTTTTTTGAAATTTAATAACGATGATTAAAGAAAGAAACAGTCTACACTTGTTAAGTATATATTCTCGAAACAACATTTTAATGTTCGTCACCAATATTTTATTCAAATGTTGATTTAATTCAGTAGCTGCAGGCTATTGTATTTAAATTAATGAAAACTCACTGACAATTTTCACCGATTCATTTGTGCATGTATTCTAACAATAGATTTTATAAATTTCTTGAACATGTCTTTGAAATAAAACATTGATTATGTGATTTTCAAATACTTTATATACTTATTATATATTATACATAGATATTATAATACTTTGTTCATTTCATCTTATCTGAAATTAGTCAATTTTCAGAATTCAATACACACAGCAAGTTATAAAAATTATCAATTATTCAATTATTTTTTTAAGCCATTCTACAAATTACATGGTCACATAAAAACTTTTCACTGAAATGCAAATATATTTTTTTGCTAACCTGTAAACACATTGGAATTAATATTATATGTATGTTTTGAGAAATGTGTGAATCTGCTTCTTAATTAGAGTAGATTGTGGCATTTTTTATGAGAATATTTAGTTCAAAATGTTTTATTCATAACTCAGCTTTGATAAGAAAATGTTAATTAATCCTATTACATATCAATAGTATTATCTTATATTAATTAACAGGCTATCAGATACACATAAATTACAGTGATAAAATGTGTCCAGTATTGAAGAGTTGTGAATATTAAAGTTGTGAAATGTATTGCATATTTGTCATTTTGTTTATATGTTGCATAGTGGAAATGAATAAAGATGCATTGTTACAATTTTTATTTTTTATTTTCAATACTTATTCAAGTAGAATGATTGAACATGACGTGGAGTGGTAATTTGTTATAGAATTTTTGAGGGTGTTATGCTGTATTTCGTCTTCAATGTTTTAGCCTGATGCTAGGGCTATCTTCAGGGATTGCTCCAGTATTGGGACCCTGAGTAAAGAAGGAATGCGGCAACGCTCAAGAATCGAGTTTCTATAGTAATAATGACTGCGAAAATTTACGATCACGTGTTAATTGAATTATTTTTTATTACTAAAATATATTTAATCAATTGACCTCTCTCCGTCATGTTGAAAGATTGATTATTCTTAATATTTTTCAAATCCAAGTCAGATATATTCAGCTACCGAGAAGATTGTAATTAATCAAAATAAAACGGCATATTTTAAAGTCTTTTTATAAAATTTATTTTTAAATATCTTTAAAAAACATTTAACATACAGATATATTAAAATGTATTGTAAACATATCTATAAGAGGATATGGTGGAATTGCAAAATTGATATCTATATTATGATTTTTTTTCTAATTGTACAGTGATGGCATCATTTGTGATTGCATCAAAAGACAAGAAAAAAAGCTATTTTTTTTAGTGTTATCAAAGAAGATCGAAGTACAATTTTTCTAATTGCTGTAGAGAAGTTGATTTCTTTAAAATATCACAAGCTTAAAACGTAAACAACAACAGAAGCTATAAATAATATTTTTTAACTGTGTAATTTTTAACAAAGGAGAAATATTTTCATATCAGCCGTGGACTTGATATTCAGGATGAAAGCACCTTCTTGATCGGGTTGGAACGTCGACACCATGATCTTATACTTACCGGAAGGAAGGTCTGGCAGTTCCAAAACAACAAAACCAGACCTAAAATTCAATTTAAAAAATTAAGTCAACAAGTATGACATGATTTCTTCTTATCAACAATTTGTCAACATCCCGTGTTATCTATTTGACATTATCAAAAGTTTTATGGGAGAAATCCTCAATATAACAATAATCTGTTTTTTTGATAACACAAATTCAAGGTTATAGTATTTTTAATCATGCACAAGCATTGTACTTATCTAGATAAACTTGGGATCTAAGATTTATTTTTCATTGAGTTACATTTATGTTGACATTTTTTTGAAGTAAAAAACTTCAAATTCTAAATTAATTTAAATAGTATATTTCAAGATTTTTAATAAATTAGGTAAATGGTAATAGTTAATTTTAATTAGTTAAATGTATTCAAAATAAAATTGACTTTAAAAAAATATATCATTTGAAGTAATTACCTATATGGTCCAGAAGATTTGGACACGAAAGGAGCCGTGACAGTTGGATCTTCGAGAGAGTGTACGGAGACTTCGATGCAGATCTGGTACTCCTTGGGGCCCCTCAGATCTAATACCATATGATTAGCGGAATAGCAGTCAGACAGAGTGATGAGATACACCGGATTATTCGAATGCGTTTGATAATTGGCACACCCACCAGCTGATCTTCCTTTCCACTCCCCGACCACCTAAATATTTTAAAATATTTAGTAAAAAAAAAGAAACATTTACAGATTTCATTTATACATTATAAAAGAGATAACTCAGTTATAATTTAGAATCAGAAAATTAGAATTTATTTCATATATAATATTTCCCAGCAACAACAATACTATTATAGAGAATAACATAAGTAAAAAGCAGACTGCTGTATTGCTTTGCTCAGTACTTGCATTTACCTTTCTACAAACGGGGAAGGGCATCAGCTTTCTAAGCCTGAAAGGGCACGTAGCATAAGCCCTCAGGGTGTAGTAGATAGTCCGCATCTTCTCATACTGCGAGATCACTAGCGTGTACCGACTAGCACTATTCGGGCCGACATTCAGTTTGCAGAGGTAGTGGGGACTGTTGATTCTCACTCCGTCAATGAAAGGATGTGGATCGTCTATTTTTTTTTTAAATTTACAATCATTAATCAATCAATTGGCCGGAGAGCAATTGAAATATTTCAAATCGATTTCTTAGATTACTTTTTAAAGGTGTTTATTTAGCTTTTGGCATTATTAATATACCTGGATATAATCGCATTGAGAGAACACCTTATTGTTACATGCATACTATTTGCAATCAATTTTACTAATTGATGATAAAATATTCTTAAATCACAAAACATAATCATTATACAGTAAAAATCATGTAAAACATCACCATGAGTATATATTTCTTTACGGGGTAAAATTCAATTTAAAAAAAGGATAAAATACTAAAACTTGTAAGCAGAAATTGTATTGAATGTGTATATGGGGAAGGAGTTTGTAGTTTTAACAGCTTATTTGATATAAATTCCGGTTGGTTCATGAACAACTTACGTGGATAATAGACTCTCCTGCCTTCATTTTTGTAAACAAGTACAGTAATGTATTCTTTGTTTTCTCTGAAATCATCTATCTGCGTGATATGCCGAGTGAGAAGTATCCAAACTTCGCCCTGGCCTTGAACTTCTAAACTGAACTGAGGGTTGTCTCCAATATTATAGCCATCTCGAACTGGACCTGATTCAACATTCCATAATCTAAAACAAATAAAATAATCATTGAAATTATTAACCGACTCCTAATTTAAGTACATTAATATTGATTCTCAATTCACAAATATGCAACAGTACTTACTGATGCAAGCAATATGTATTCACAAAAAGCTCTGGGTTCCAATTAAGATAAAAAACATCAAAGAAATGCATGATACTATCATAGTCAATCCAGAAGACTCCGTTATCGTAGGAAGCTGCCGTATCTGGATCAAAGTTGAGTGTTTTGCGAAGACTGGGAGTCCAGTGCAGCGTGTCCAGCTCAGAGTAGTTTCCCCGCCAGCGGAGATGCGACCAAGGATTTTTAAGTTGCACTAGCTTTACACCCTGTAAAAAATATATAATAATTTAAATATACCAAAACTTTAGGTCAACAGCGTACAATTGTAAAATAATACCGTTGCAGTAAAAAGATTGTAGAATTCACTTTATCTATCTATGTGTATCTACTGCGGAGAGGTATTATAAACTCTTAAATATGTTTTATATCTTACATCTATAACTTTCACATCAAGAACAGCATAAGCATGCGTCGGAACCAGTCCTGTTCTTTCTTCATCAACCGGAGAAAGCTCTCCCGTAGCCACAGTTGCAAGCATGCTTCCCTTCTCTAGGTTGACTCTTATTGTCTCAAATAAAGCATTGCCATTAAAGTCTGCGGCATCTTTCCTTATGGCAGTGCGTTCAGGTATCCACCCAGTCAGGGCATGGAGATCTATGTTCTATATTAAATAAATAATAGATTAGACGTAAGACAATTAAGATATTTGTATATAATACATGATACATAAAAGTAATACATACACTGTTAGATCCAGGAAAATCGTACCCACCCATCACTTTCATGTAGGCTTTTTCTAATAATGACACCCAAAACTCGTTTTTGTTACTCGAGTATGAGCAAAGAAGTTGATTATATTTACTAACTGGCAATAAATCGTCAATAATAATCTGAAAAAAGGTTAAATTCGAATCAAAGTATTCAGAAAAGCTAACGTATTTAAGATTATTTACATAAAATATTTACTATTTTCACAACCGTGCTAGTTAGCAGTGGAAATGTTCCAGTTTAATTATGTGGATATGTCAAATAGTTAACAAAATCTGCATTATGTTAGGTAGTCTAACAAGTAGAAAGTTAGGGGTGATAAGAGTTCCAACAGGATGAGCTGCAGGTCAACCATCGGTAAAATAGATAGGCTAAACAGAAGAGTTCAAAAAAACCAATGCAGTATATTAAAAGGGCGTGGTCAAACAATTAAGTAAAGAGAAAGAAGTATGAGAGGAAAGAGACTAACTATAAAATTTTAATTAAATAAAGTTGTTAAAAATGACAAATCAGTTTATGTTGTGTTACCTTTCTTGGCACTCCATTTAAATGCAACTTAATCATATACTTTCCAAAAGGATTGATAATAGGTTCTCCATTTCTCTTCTTGGGGTAAATAATAGAAGTAATAAGACGTTTTTGAAATCTCTTTTCATATAAAGCAGCTACTGCTAGGGATGCTACAAACGAGCAATCAGAAATAATCTGAAATACAATTTAATATGTGAGGTGAGAGTCTATAAGTAAGAATCATATTTTATTTTATAGACAATATAGTAATAATGAAAGGTATTTTAAGAATATTAATTTTTGATTAGGGATTATAGTCATCATTCAGGTGATATATAAATTGTTTATTTTCTGAGTCGATTTATTTTGTCACCTGATGATGACTGGAGGCTCTAATCGAAAAATTCATAAATAAATACTCTCAAAATACACAAAGTCCGCAAAATAAGTTCGCTTTATCATTATTTTTTTTATTATAATGATAAATCTCCACAAAAGATTTCATATTTTTCGGTGATACATATACACATCTCTTCTGAGTGATAGGACATACATAAATAAAACATTAAACCTGAATATTACATGTAATACTATGTGGGGCTTTTAGTCTTAAACTTCTCGTGACATTTTTCAGATTTTATAAATGTTATTTTTAAATAAAATGTTAAAAAAGAGTTGATTATTTTAGGATGTATACTTACTGTCTGTTTAATACTAAAGCAGTCAACGTTGGAATTAACAATGAGCTTAGGCTCCGCACAAATATCCTCAGGCCGAGCCCATTCCTTGAAGCTTTGCATTTGTTTAGAGGACAGAGGTAACAGGCCATCTTTGTCGGTAAACGTCACGGCGTACCTAAAGTTCTCAGAAAGATCAATGCTCATAAAAGGCACAAATTGATTGTTGTTTATTTGCGAGGTTCTTGTCAGAACCAATTTCTCCTCTTCTGTATAGAGCGCTTCTCCAGATGTTACTTGTAAGTGAGCACTATTTCCTCGGTGAAGACCTGGCCCTGAAAGTAAATACAAAAATAAATCAGAATAATTATCAAATATCTTAGCTTCACTCAAGATTTTAAGTACATTAAAAATGACAATTAAATTTTATTCTTTGAAGGAGAAATCTTTGGAAGTAACATACTAGGAGTTGTTCTAACAGAGACAGATGGCATCGGAACATTTCTACTAGGACTGGGCTGAATAGAAATCTGCTTCATATCTGGCACAATATCGTCTTCGGGACTTGCATCGCTTGTTCCAATTGGTGATAAGCCCTTTAACCTTTCAGCTCTCTCCAGAGCTTCATTAAGCAAACTGTTTAGTTGTGTTTTCTTTTCTGGATTACTAAATTTCTGTAAAATAAAAAAATTATTGGAGTAAACACATCCTTTTCTTTAACCTTTCCTCAAAAGGCGTTTAAACTATCTTGGGACTAATTATAGCAAGCAAGATTTTTATAAAATCCTATATTTCAATTTTAATGAAAATCTCCTAACTCAAAAAATTGAGAGACCTTTACATTATTATTATTATTATACTTTATACCAGGGGTCCCCAACCTTTTTGCACCCAAGAGCACATTCTAGAATGCACAAAAAAATATTTAATTCCAAAAATATAATTATAAAATACAAAATTATTGTTTATATTTTTATGTAAAATGAATAATAAGAAGTAAATAATAGCATAAGAATTCTGGTGATTGGGTCGAATTGGGGCAAATATGCAATGAATAATTATTTTTAATAGCAAGTTTAATATGTACATTTATAGCTAAAAATTGCAAACAACAGGTTAGAATATGAAAAATATCAGTTAGGGTCCGGAATAAGTGTATTAAAATTTTAATGCATTACAGATAAATCAAACTACAGCCATAAGATGCTATTTCAACAGGCTTATATATGATTTTCTAGAAAGAATTATTCATTGAAAATTATAACGATATAATTATTATCGTGTATATTTCTCTGTTTAATTATCGTCAATATCAGGTGGACTTTCACATAGCTTTCACCTACAGCTTATATATGATTTTCTGGAAAGAATTAGTATTTTGAAAATTAACGATATCATTATTTTCGTTTATATTTCTCTGTTTAGTTACTTAATATTAATTTTTTTCCATAACATTTTATTATAAACTTCAATATTTTTTTATCGTGGTCGCACAGTGACGGGCATACGTAAAACGATCAGCGGGCGCCATGGTGCCCGCGGGCATAGGGTTGGGGACCACTGCTTTAAACAATACAAAATTCCTCACGATTTGGATGCCAAATTCTACTGCCTGAGTGTACAGTTCAACTGCTTCAGCTCGTAAACCTTCACCATCTGCATCAAGTCCTTGTTCAAACAAGAAGTAGCAGCGCTGAAGTTTCCTCTCCTCTTCATCTTGTGATTCCATACCTTAAGTAATTTCAATAAATAATGAGAACATATAAGGTAAACACAAATTTAAAAATTAGATAAGCAAAGTAAGTCAAGATATATATAATCTTGACTCGCACTGATCTAATTGATACTTTTAAGTGTGAAGTATTTTGACCTATCGGATAGCTGCATTTTAGACATACTTTCATTGATAAAGTTTAACATACTATAATGGCTTCAATTATTTTTATTGTTATCATATAACCACGAAGAAATAATGCAATAAAAAATAATCTCAATTCAAGGTTTCTTTTTTTGCTTACACTGTCGACCCCGAGCAGTGCTGGGGTAGGTTAGTTAGCTGGTCTTAAATTGTATAAATGTAAATAATTCAAAAGCTAGCATACGTTTGCATACTGTAAAAAAATCACCTAATTGAGCAGCTCTAGTTCGATACTCATGTGATTTTGTTCTGTATGAAGCAGCCAATTCTGGTGGACTCTCATAGGCAGTTCGTTCCAGTAAATTAGCAGCACAGTGGTAATGTTTAACGGCCTCTGGAGTATTCCCAGCGCTGTCAAACTCGACTGCTATTTTAGCAAGCCTGATCGCCTCTTGAAGAGTAGACATTTTAAAGCACTGTAATAACTATATAATAATATTGTTGTTATTGATGTTTCATAATACGCTTATGTTTATAAAACTACACTAAACATTCCAAACTTCAATATAATGTCAATAAAAACTCAAATCCAACAAGCATAATAAACTCTTTTATCATTTAAAATAACAGTTTAATTTGCACGCATTTATATATTTGATTGGGGTAGAAGGAATTGTTTATTGCTTTAGAGCGTCACATAATAGAAGATAAAAGTAGTGAACTGGTTAATGGAAAATAATATACGGTTTTTCTTTAAATAAATACTAAATTGTCATCCAAGGTAACGGTGTAAAATTACTCATTATTTCTTGCCAGACCAAAGGATTTTTGAAACGTCAAAATGACAATCCCATCCCAAATGACAATAAACTTTAGTATTGTCATATGTAAAAATTAAATTTTACTGGCCAGTGTGGAAAATACACGAAATTAGATCCGTGTGTAAAAATGGCGTTTAAAATATTATTTCACCGTTGAAATTTATTTCTTGTTCATTTCAGTGAAACATGATTTAATTTTTAAATAATTTAGTCGATAAAAACGAATTTTATTAAATAAGTCATAAGTACTTGATCAATAATCACTTGACAAAATTACAATTCAAAATATTATTATTGTACACAAACACTAACATGAATTTTTATTATTTCAGAAGATTAATTGTTTAAAATATCTTAGTATTGAGATCTAATGGGAGACGTTAGTCTTCTAAGATTCATACCATAACAAAATTGCTCATATCAGTCTGGTTAGATAAAGAACTGTGTGATTTCAACGTTGCTAACTTTTATAATCTAAATAAAAGGCCATGTTTATAATAAATTAAATGTTTATTTTGAAATAATTTTATACATTGTAATACCTTAAATATACTCATTTAGCATTATTACTTTTCTACAGTTTGTATTATTATTATTATGAAATAACTAGATAATATTTTGTCAGATGCATCGTATCATAATAATGTTGTCTAGAAATAGAGCTCATTTGTGGTGACTTTGATTTTCTTAATATTTCAGGTAGTTAAATCCTTTCTTAGGATTCGTGAGAATAACATAGAAACATCACTCGCGATACTCAAAAATCACACAGTAAACCTAATTCTGTGTTTATTATAATATTATGCATATATACAGTATTATACTGTTGGATATAACTATCAATTTGAACAGTGATTTTTATTCATTTAACATGATACTCTAAATAATTATAACAACTTTGATCAATGCAGAAAAATACGATACATGTAGTGTTCAATAGAATTCATATTAAGACAATGTAATGATCAACATTTATTTACGGTTGAATATTTTTTAGTTTAAAAAATAAATAAATCTTTTCTTATAAATAATAATAAAATACATTAACATTTTTTAATTCATTTTGAAGGGAAGACGATGATAGTGTACTTATTATAAATCTAAAATACATTTATCACAAAGTTTTTTTGTGGAATGGATAAGACTTTTTGTCACAATAGAATGAAGACATTTCTGACAAGTAGTACATCAAAGTTTTCGACCAAATAGTTACTACAGATTGAAATTGAAGAAATATATAAATATCATACTTGAGTATTTACCTAACCTTATGTGAATTAAAAAGCTTTCTCTCTTAAATGTTGGAAATTTTCATTATATCACAAGTGCATTTACCAACAGGATGTAGTATAGTTTCTATGAATTAAAAAAATAAACTAAAATAATCAGTACAACTTGGAACATATCGATGAGTCGGATTATCTAGTGAGTGCTAAATTATAATACGTTTATTTCTATGGCAGTATAATAAATGATATTATGCAATAAATCAAATAAGTACTGTATTTTTTGTTGTTGTTAATTCCGACTCAAAAAACATTGTTTCCTTTATAATAAATGAATTTTTTAATCTGAATATATTCTTAGGCAAATTAAATTCTTAAACATATAAAGCTTTAAATAGATTACACTCCTAAATACATTAAAATAAAATAACATATTTTAAAATCAATATCTTACGAACTTTACATTTTGTAAATTACGGAGTAAGATATAAGCATGAGATAAATTAATTTATAAGCACTTGTTATGAATAACAGTTTTATAAAAAAGTTATCAGAAACCAAATGAAAATTTCTTTCAAACCAGAATTTTTTTACGCAAATTCACACGTATGATGTTATTTTTCCACTATCCAAATATATTGTTAACAAGATTATTGAGGCCATTGGTAAAGGTTGAGAAAATGCCTGCATTTTCTTGTGGTGGGGGATTCGGGCGTGAGACGTACTGCGGCGGGATCACTGGTCTGTAGAATGGGCCTCCATCTATACGCTGTAAAATAAATCATTGAATCAAAACAACTTATCCGAGATGACTGATCCCAGTGATATTTTTTTATACAGGTGCAGTATTGAATTAAAAAATAGTATATTTGTATTTATAAAGTCCAATCCCAAATTAGATAATACTTTCAATAAACAAAAACAGACTCTCAACTTAACACGAACATTTCACCTTATTTTTTTCGTGAAATAAAAAATAGGTACATTTTTATAAAATATGTCAACTTAACAATAAAAGCATACCTTATTTGTTAACTTGAAATTCTTTTTACTAGAATATGTTTCTGTTTATCTGCTAATATGTTGATAGTCTACTGTGCCATTTAAATTATTAATTAAATTTTACTCCAAGCCTTAATATACATAAAATTAATAAAATGTAATTAACATAATTCTGTACTAATACTTACATTGTTAAATATGCCAACAGAAGCAAATTTGTTGAGGTAATTTTTACAAAGGAATAGAAAGGATGAAAGGAACTTGATAAAGGATTATAATATTAAATAAAATAACTTTATGATCTACGATTAGAAAAAATACATATCGTCAATTTAAAAACACTAATGTTATGACTTTTCTGATTACGTAGTTAAAAAATATATGATTTTTTTTTGTAGATTAATTAGATATCTTACTGTTATAAGACAAAAAATAAACAGCACTGTCGTGTCTATAATGTGTGATATGTAAATCATGATATATGATAACAATTCAATATAGTTTGTAATGGTTTGTAGAGTAAAATCTATGTATGTATTTTTCCATACAAGTAAAGGCAATTAATTTGAACAACAGGTAGGTAATGATTATTATTATATTATATACCATCGCTTATTTTCTAATATAATCACTACAACTTTTTTGGAATAATCTAAATTGCTCAATCAAGATACAACAGACCAGCAATCATTGAAATACGATTATTCAAATATTTTTTAAGTCATTCAACTGAAAGGTGTGATATTTCAATTCAGTTATTTTTAAACTAGATAATTATAGCTATTATTGCTAACTACGTTCTACAACAATACCTAATTATTATTCACGTCTCATTGTCCTTTTGGATGCCAATGTTAAATTGAAAAGACAACAGACAGAAAGAAGAGTAGGCAAGCAGAAGAATTATAATAACGGCACTAGTTGTAAATATTGCTTTTTATATTACTTGGAAAAATTTTGGAAGGAAAAGTATGATATCAAGGGCAAATTAATTATCGGGAAAGTGGATATCTTCAGCAGCTGGAGCCACTGACATGGGTTTGCGGTTAGGTTGATATGGCTTCCTGGGTCTTGAGCTCTGTTTCACGAAGTAACCCTGGGTATTTACAGTCGTATGTTATTATATACATATACATAATTTAGATTAAATATAATATACAGAATTTTCCTATACCTCTCACCACATATAAAAATAACCATCAACCGTCACCATTTTTTGCATTCAACATTTACATTCTTTTATTTCACTTCATTATTCTAAAATAAATACTTAAACCACTTAATATTTTACAAAACCATTTACAAAAAAATTTGACCCTACATTCTTAACGATGACCTCGAAATTAAGGTTGATTAATCGGAAGCATAATAAAAGCTACCATAGCAAAATATTCATTTAAAATCTCAGACATTTAAGTTTTTAAAAAGAAAGTATCTCTGGGGATATACCCTGAATTAATCTATCACCAATGATAATTAAATTTAAAACATATTTATATTACCTTAGCAGAATGCATTGTGACATTTAATAATGTCGGATGGGCTTCAATGACCATAAAGTCGACTTCCTTGGGCACAAACCCGTCAGCATAAACCTTAAATTAAATAATAATACCCAAATGTTTTGATTCAAAATATAATTGAAATTAGATTTATAATTATTAGTTAAATGCCATACCTCCAATTTGTACATTCCTGGCATTAGAATCCTCCAGAACTCTCCGTACTTAGTGGTCTGGAATCCGACATCCCTTCCTTTAATCTTCAGTGAAGCCTTCTCAACGGGGTTGCCATTCTCATCCATAACAAAGCCGTGAGCTCCTCTGTGTGCTTCAGCCAAGAACTTGATGAGAGACTATAAATACACCGGAAACAAGAACCCTTAGGATGTGTACAGCGACTATGTGAATTTATTTTTAGAAAACAAAAAGTAGCACTTTACAGTATTATTAGAATTGGTGTCACAATTGTGCATAAATTGTTTTTGTCAAAAAATAACTGAATTGAATGTAACATACATAAACATTTTGGTATGAATGATGATTGGCATGGCATTTAATACACCATTGTTTTTTAAATGATGTGAGCTTAATTGCAAATTAGGAACTATAATAATGGGGTAGAAGACAACTCGGCTCTCATTTCTAAAAATAAATGTTTTATGACGAATAGAATTTAAGCATACCTCACAGGCCATATATTTTTAATCACTTAGGTTTAAGTGTAAAAGGGAAACCCGTAATTGGAGTTTTATCTATAATTATGAACTGATGGAAAGTTATATTATATTATGACTTTTAAAAATAAAAAAAAACACAAACCATTTTATTATCGTTCCAGTATTTAGGAAGCTCATGTGCTGGAGGAAATTTGCAGCAGGATAATTCCAACGTAATTTCCATGCATCCATACCAAACGTAATTATAATCCTGCATTCCACCTGTAAGCAAAAATCACAAATCACAATCACACATTACGGAGTTAAATAGATAAAATAAAATATTATAATTAAAGACTTTGTTTTACCTGTTAACGGGTACCACTGAGCACCATTAGTAATGCCATTTTCAAAGTTCTGGGATCCAGACTTGCATGATACTCCTCGAGACATCTTGGCGTGGTTATTCGAGTATGTCAAGGAGAGGTGCTTGAAGATGTCATCATCCGGAGTCAGGGAGGGTGATGAGGAGTAGCTTTGGAAAACTGCACCCAGGGGACATGTAATGTAAAGAAAAATTATTAATTAAAGTTATATAAAATATATCAACATATAAAATGACATGATTTATAGATTGACAAAAATCTTATCACTGTATATAATAGATAGCTAATTAGTAAATGTATATTTCCAGATATATCTATTCTATAAGTCCTTCTTTATAATTATTATTTTAATATACTATCTTACCCGAACACAATGCAGACGAACGACAAATTCCTTTGGTTAGCACAAAAATAAAAAAACAAATATTTTATTCACTAAATACTATTTTAAGCTAAAAACTAACAAAATAATTATCAATCTTTATTAATGTGTTTTACGTTGCGACTACTATGTAAACATTATTTTAATATTCCACTTATAAGTATATTACAATTTAAAAAATAAAACAGATGGTATTGTTAAAATAAGATACATAATTAGATGTACTATATTACACTTATATAATCAGATGTTAAATGAGCGTGTTACACGGCAGACAGACTTTACCGAGAAGTAGCGAAATGAAATCATTTAATATAAAAAAGGCAACTTTGAAAAACAAACAAAAAATAAAACAGGAAGTCTATGATCGATGTGATGACAATAAGAACCTATTGGTATCTTTTCAATTGCATCATAAAATTTCTACTCATTGTCCTATATTAAATTAGTATATACCATATTCTAAACAATACATTTATCATTACTAAAATTCACAATGTAAGTTGGAGTTTACGATTTATCTTGAAAAAGCATGAATATACTGCTCCAAGACATACATTTTCTTCAAATCATATATCAAATAATGCAAATTGGTTAACGAAGTTCAGCATACTTACTAGAGTTGGGAGTGTTGTCAAAGGGGTATGAGGCCACTAGAGCTCCCCCGTGCAGAGACCCTGACAGCACAAACTGTATCTTGCTGATCCATTCTTTGACGGCTTCTGTCTCAGGTTGAGCGTGTTTGTTGTTCTGCTTGAAGTAATCGGGGAAATTGCGGTTCAAGTCGTATCCTCGAGCATTGTACCTGGGAGTATTTTTTTTTAATGTTATTGATATGGACATTGTGTTTGTGATGATACCCTATTTATTATTTGTAAACACTATGGGTCCATGTCTTTGGGACTTAAAGATATCCAGTTATTCTGTCAATGGTTTTTTTTAGTTTCAGAATAACCATTTTCAACTTTACCATTTCAACGTAAATCAAGTAGATAGCTCAATTCGAGTAAATAGCAAAACTAATGAAATCGGTAAAGAGATTTTGATCAGTATAGACACTTAATTGATATTAGGCAAGGCTGGATTGGTAAAAAGCAGGGGTATTACCTTCCTTGCCCTCCATCACACTGGCCCTCCTTGCTGACAGCATACCCATCAGGGTTCAAGGAAGGCAGAATGTGAATGCGCGTGTTGTCCAGCAACCATTTGATGTAAGGGTCTGTGTCGTAGGACGATACCAAGTACTAAAATATTTTTTTAAATTAAGTAGATAAGCAAGTACATTTATAGCTAACGGTACTTTTTAATTCTTTAAGGTTTTAAATAAATCATATGGATGCTTATTTTAGTAAATATGGTATCACATTTTTTTAAATGACTGATTTATTTTTTGTAAATAATTTATAATAAATAATGGAAGTCAGTCAATAAAAAATATAGAGAATATCAAATGAACTTACGGTGTAAATTAATGGAGGAATGTTGTTTAAATGCAAATTATTATTTCTTACCTGGATCATGTGAAGCAGCAATTCTCTGCCAACAGCCTCGTTACCGTGAATATTTCCAACATATTTTACATCTGGCTTGCCGATCATGTGCTCATAAGGCGAAGCAGAAACAACCATCACCCATAAATCGCGTCCTGCAAAAAAACAAGCCGTTAGAGTTTTATAATTGCGTTAAAGAATGATGCCACTGCAATGCGAAATGCACACAACAATCTATTGATCATTAACAAGAAAATTAGCTCGTCATTAACTCTTTTTGCAGAATTATGGTTACGCCTTTTTTTGCCATACGTTTTTTAGAATAATTGTATGCAGTAGCCTTCTTTATTTATTCGTCTTTGAACTATTTATCAATTCAAGCTTACTATACAATTACACACGCAATATAAAACTTCGATTATTCTCCTATCAGAATAACGATTGCTTATTTTTTATATCACTGCAATATTAAAAATTAACACCAATTATGACATATAACATTACTAATTGATAAACTTAAATTACAATTGTTACATAATAATATTATACATCAAATGTATCGTTATGATTTAATAAAATATTTACATTTAAAAGAAAAATAGATTTAAATCCTTCATTATCAAACAAGGAATCTAAAAACATTTTTTGAATGTTGGATAAGATCTCTTCGGTCGTGATAAATGATATAAATGGTTAAAAATATTAATATGGTATGGTTGTAACTTTACCTTGGACAGATTTTCCGATGGAGTACAGGGCAGTAAGGTTGGGGTAGCGAGCGCTGGTGGCTCTCAAGAACCTCGTCAGCTCGTCCTGGTCATGGTAAGTGAAGTCCAAGCTGTAGCCGGCATCTTTAAACTCCACGGGACCTGCAGCAATATTAAACATAATAATAATTTTAAGTAAAATATAAAGCATACAATCATTCAATATTATTGCGTTCTTAACCGAGTGGCGCGTTTGAAAATATATTACTTCAAAATATGTATTCATGTATTCTAGTTTGCAAGTTAAAATATATTAAAAGACCATGTGTTTTTTTTATTATATTGCATACATATTTATATCTTAAATTCACATTATCTGATTGAGAAATTAGGAGTGAAAAATAAAATCCCTCTGCTGGTACATATGATACAGTGCGATTAACAATGTTATATGTTGCTGCGAGTAAAAGTGCATATTGCCCGATACTAAAACTTCATAGTTTTAGTTACTAACGGGGCAATTTTTAAGTTTATAAAAAACTTACAGCTCGCCAATCATCGTTTGAAATTGAAATTCAGGCAGAGTTAGCGGGGATGAGCAGGTAAGGGGGTGGCTCGGTGAACCTCGAGTCATCAGTCACAAGTGCTTGTCGAGTCATTTTTACGTGATTTGCAAATCGCGTAAGTCTCGGTTTTCTCCGCTTTCACCGTCATTACGCGCCTTAGAAATCGCCCGGTCTTGCCCGCGGGCTTTGATTGAAAACGACTGTCTCCGAATGACGCCGCCGAAGATGTCACGCGGCGATGCTGTCAGGTTTGGCCGAATCTCCTACCGAGGCACGAAAGGTCAACGCCGCGAGTTTCTAGGGCAGTGGTTCCCAAACTTATTTGGCTCCCCGACCTTTTCCGTGCAGTCATTTTAATCTGCTCAGATCCTATGCGATAAGTTTATATTAATTTTCAATTTCAATTTAAAAAAATACTTGCAACATTGAATTTTATGGTCTCCCAAGTGCTTGTATTAAAAGTTAATTTACAAGAATTAAAAATTTTTTTTTTTCAAGAAGAAGGAATGCATCTAACTTTTCACTATGCACTAGATATTTCGCAAAATATATTATATATCAAAATCATGGATTATGAAGAGGTAGGCAATATACCCACAAAGCAATGTAGCACAGTTCTAGTTTTAATGCACGATCTGTGGATATAAATATTTTTTACAGCTTTATAAATATAGATTGGTTACATTTTTTTCTGAATTGCACGGTTGAGCTATAAAATATCATCGTTACGTTTAGACACAGCTTTATCCCGAAAAAGAGAATTTTAGGTAGGTTTTCTCGTTATTTCGTGTGTTTTACTTCATTATTTTTTCCCAAAACATTTGAATAGTAAAATACCTTTGTATTGTGTGCACTGCTCGCACTATATTATTATAATTATAAAGATACATAAATAACAAATATAATATACGTAAAATCGTCTAACTCTAAAGGCTTTTTTTTTTTTTTTAAACTTATTAATTTATTCAACATCGGATGGGGAAAATCGATGTTTACTAATAACCCTGACTCTTGTAAGAAAAATATGAACCTCTTAGCCGGGGTTTATCGATCGACTTTGAGAATTAAATATTCAAGAACGTCGTCGTATTTATTCTGCAATAGAATATGTCGTGACAAAAATAAAAAAACCCTACCGTTTGAAGATAATCCAAAAATAATATCTTTATCGTATATCCTGGAAATGAAATGTGTCCCAAATGATTTGTGACCAAGTTCAAGTTCATCATGGTTTAAAAAATATATATATTATATAATATATACACTTTCTATTTCAATACAAAATATCTGCATTCCCGCTTATGAAAAATATTAATTACTCTTGTGTTTAATAGATAAATTAGGCTTAAATAACCGACCGCAGTTAAGCGGGTGTGTGGAAAATTATTTATTTATTTTCTTCATTAAAACAGAGAGGTGATCCTTTACCTTTAACGAGAAATTGAATTGCTTCATATTAATACTAAAGCAGTTACATAAATCCCTGTAAATTGTTTTTACACTCCCTTCTGTCTGTTTCACTCTCCCGCATTCGCAGGGTTTTAAGCTTATTTTATTAATTGTGTATTAAATTATTTTCACATAATAATTTTCTTATTACTTGACGAAAAATCCAGTAATCTCAAAGTACATTTGAAATCAAACAAAAAATAATATTTTATGAATTTTAAGGCATTGCTGAAAGTTGATTAAATTTTGGTTTACAGTTTTTATTTTTTATACAAAATAACGAATGAGGGTTCGGTTTTTTTCGAAGCACTAATGTTTCTCAGGCTGTAATGAAAAGATTTTGTATATTTAATTTCATTACCATTTTCAGTCAAAGGACGTCAGGGGCGAAACCCGTTGAGGTATATTCAACTATAATAAAAATTCAAAGAAACAAAGCTTTATTCAATAATTAAGATAACAAAGAACAGGCTTTGTAAATAGGAATTGCAAATCTCTGTATTAATAATTGCTGGATGTTGGTATTCCCTTTGCGCTGTCTCCTTTCAAAGGAATGTCTACCGAGCGCCAGGGCATGAAATAAACAGAAGCCGCAAAAATAATACTTCACTTTACAAGAGCGGAATGATGAAATTTACTTTGTGGTTTCTTTCTGAGAAATACAATTTCTCATTCGACGCCCATGGCAACAAACAGTCCACAAATTGCGATCCCACAATCAATTCTAACATCAAATGCAAACATTTTTTTTGTGATTTTTGGTTTCTTCACCATATTTTGAATTTAAATAACTTGTAATATATAAAGCCTGAAAAAAAAACCACATCTAAGTTTTACACTTGAATATTCGACGATTCTATAAAATGTTTATCAAAAAACGAAATCTATTATTTCGTTTTGGAGATTTTTATTATTTTATAATATTTTCTATATTTTTACAGCTGTAATCATTATTTATGTATTATAAGTTAAATTTTATTAGATTTCACGAATGTTTGCGTGACATTAAATAAATATTCGTGACCAGATTCCATAATAAATCTCATGTGCACACAAACAATTTTTTTTATATAAAAATGGTGTCATTTTAAACTTATGGCTTCAAAATCCTCAGTCGTGAGTCAACAGTTAATTTGAATTAATAAATAAAAATCTACTTTATTATATCTAATGTGTTTTAATTAACGATTTTCTTTGGCGGTTTATTCGCTGGTAGAAGAAATCCAAGTGGACGAAGAATCTACAAACCACACTACTCAGTGAAAGCAGATAAGTCAGTAGTCCATAACACTTACATATTTAAACATATATACTTTTTTTTAGTCCATATATTCTAAAGGCGAGGGGTGTTGCGGGAATTATTTATGAACTCACCGGCGCTGACTCTGGCCAGAGGGTCGGAACCCTTGGGGTAGGAGAAGTCCTGCGCGCTGCTCAGTGACGTCACAGCCAGCAGTGCCAGGCACAGCCACGGCCGGGTGCCAGCCATCTTGGAAACTGTAACAAACAAATCAATCGAATTAAATATTATACGCAGAGAACCTAAAAACCACCTGCTCATACAAAAAAAAAACATTTGTCCCAATGCTATTTCTAGAGAAATATTATTGGTCAGAAATTTGCGCGCGAAAATATCTAATATATCAAATATACCGTGTCGAAAAAAAATTATTAATTTTTCATGGCGTTGAAACTCAGTGTGATTCTCAATTTTATTGACGATATATTTGTAGCGAGTGTGAATAACATCGCTAAGTGTTTTGCGCAAACATTCTACGGTCGACCGCATTTATATTTATATGACCACCTCGGGGAGAAGTGGTTAGCGTATCTTTGAAGGTGCAGAGTTGAAACCTTTTTACAATAAAATTTTTAAGTACCCACGCGTTGAAATGGAAACAAAATCTAAACGTTTTTTTTTTTTTTTTACCTATTGGATTTTTTGATAATTTCTCTTTATGTCTCAGGTAGGATGTTGCTAACTTTATTCAAACATACAAACGCAGAAGTTGCATTACGGCTAGTTTCCATTTAATATAATAATAAATACGAATCTCATCTGATCTGTTAATCTCTATTATATATTTGACCTTCACCTCATTCACACGTACCAAAAAAATAATATCCGTCATCGTTTTTGAAACATACACTTCATAAGTATTTAGAAATCAGTGTTATTGTTTTTATTATCAGCACATCTCTATTTGCAATAAAACGTTGTTCGTTGTATTGTAAACATAAGAGTAAATCCCAGCAAAAAAAAAATTGTAATTAAATATAAGTTTTGGCAAAACTTACTCGTATTATACGTGATAATATTTTGCAAAGTTAGGCAATACATATAAACTGTTCCGTGTTTATCCAGTTGTGAAAAGATTATTAGAGTATTATTATGATATCATAATAATACTGCATAATAACATAACAAGCTTATGCTAATAATGTTAAGAAAAAATATTTTTCATAGCATTATAAGAAGTCGTATAAATAGGAATATTAACATTGCAGCCATCGTCAAGTGACAAAATAATTTTACACGAAGCATTGAATATGGTAAGGTCTTACAAATATAAAAAAACCTTTTTCTAGCTAAAATTAGACCTCTATATATTTTGCTTAGTTAATAATCGTTATACGCATATTGCTGTATGGGTTCATTATAAGAGTAGCTGTTACTTCATTAACATTAAAATTAGATATATATTTTTACACAGTGAGCTCACTGTTTCTCATAGAATAAAACATTTCATCCGTTCATCATAAATCCCCCTATAAGACCCGAGACTCTTAAACTAATGTATTATTTTATATAGGCTATCTACTAAGACGTATTGGATAGGAAAATAGAACCAGGGAAGAATAAATTTAAGAAACTCCACTCTGTCACTTAACAACGCCTTCTGAGACGTCTCCTTTGGGGAAAACGTATTGGACAGTTAGAGATGTTGGGCGAATAAGTCTTGAGTCTGGTTGGCTTGAAGTTTTTATTAATATTATAATTTTAACTAAATACCACTTTCAAAATTTTACATAACTACTTAGTAAATGTAGGCAGACGAATAGCTCTTCCGCCGCTCAACCTAATCTAAAGTGCTGAAGTTAAATGAAACTTATTTAACCCTTCAGGAGAACCTTTGTGAAGAATACGCGTTTCTCTCTAATATCCTAATTTATAAGACAAATTACTCAAAGTTTTTTTTTCTAGCCAGACATTATTTTCCCCGCACGAAATTTCAGCAAAATACAACGAAGCGAGGAACAGCTGCGAAAACAATTTCAGCAAATGGCAGCATTTATTTAAATAAAGCAACGGAAATATTTAAATAAAACGTATTGGATTTCTAGGACTGTTAGGCGAATGGGCGATGGAAGGGGTGCGGAGGAAGCGCGATATTATTTAAGCCTGCTGAAGTGGGGGTGGACCGAGTTTAGGGAAACTCGTAAATTCTGCCCCCAGCTCCGGGATACGGGACGGTATTCATGAACTAGAGGGGTGGGTCTCGCTGAGCTTTTAAGGGTTGGTTTTATATGTGATTCCTCCCCCCCCCCCTTCTACTGAAGTTATCTTGAATTAACAGAGGATATTTGAGGTTTTAGTCGCCGAGCACCCTCCGTGACAGTTTTTTTTAACATTTTTGAATTCTGCATACTTGCATTTACTGAAATAAGTAATATTTGAGTTTTTTTGCAATTGTCACCTCATTGAAGCATGGTCACCGTTAGCACCGACAATCTTGGGTAAACGGTATTGTCAGCCGTTGATTTCACATTTTTAAATTGATACTTTGTTGTCGCCATTTACTTCGACCACCTTTATCGATTAGGCGTGCCTTGAACATCCGCCATTGATCATTTCTCTTCGCTTCCAGTTAATCGTGGACGCGATTTTCCAGTCGCTCATTAGAAAACCGGCCAACTGCAGTCCGTTCCGAGTTCTGTGCCGTCGTTAGCGAAAGTGTAATAATCTAATTATCATTTCTTGAAAAACTGCAAAAAGTAAAAACCCTCATTCATCATTAAATAGATTTTCTTTGACAGCTCATTGAGCTAGACAATGTTGCAACGGATTTAATTGCTATTTAACTTGTTCGAAAGTGAAAATATATCAAGTTTATTCTACAATTAACTGGTAAAACACAGACTGATATCTTTACTAAGTGCTTGTCAATTTAGTTGCAAGTAAATAATTTTCTGCACATGACAAACTTGGTTAGGAAAAAACCCACACTCTTTTTAATGATCCAACTTACGCGATTGTTAGTATTTATAAAACCAGAGTGCTAAAAATAAAAACCTTCAGAGAGAGTTTTAATCATTTAATTTAATGTCATTGAACGAAAATAAAAATAAAGTTTCACTCCGTTGAGCCATAGTAATTGAAAAAATCTCTATTTTAAAATATAAAAAAATAACATATGATAAGCTTAGCAAACAACTACCATATTAATTTGTAAAGCAAGTAACATCAATGATGGTTTATTTTATGGTATTAATATGGGCATGTTATATAATGATACTAGTATACATTTGGTGGTTAAAATAAGTTTTAATTTATTAATTTATTATAAAACACTCAAAGATCACAAAACTTAAAGTCTTAAAACAAACTTTAAACATTGTAACTATAAGAATTCCTATTGTTTTTATGAGTCTTAAACCATGGACATCTTAAATTCTAAACGAGAAGGTATCTTAAATTCTAAACAAAAAATCTGTGGGCTACAGTTGAAAATGTTCAACAAATGATAAAAATTTAAAAAAATAGTAAATATGAATAGCCAAAGGGCTAAGAGATTACGATCATTGATGTGTGTGAGCGCTTTCGTCTTTCAAGAGCCTTCTTCATACTAGATGCTGAAAAGTAAAAGCGTTTACAAAAAACATAGTTATTCATTATTATTGTTCAAATATTGAGTATTACAAATTAAACCAATTTATCGTTGATTTACTTAAACATCAGTTTTTTTTATTTTGGACAAGTAGCATTGATATGAAGACAATTACAACAGGGAAGTTTTAAAATTGTGGCTTGATTATTTTAAAGCGTCATTGAACCTTGTTCGTGTCATTATTAGACCTTTGCTTTTAATAGAGGTCTTCAAGTAATTCCACCCCTTAATTAAATAATAATAATTAAAGGTTATCTCGTTTACATTTCGTAAAATAACGTTACGAGTAACAGGCGGTTAATGGAGCAGTAACACTTTTAGCTCTGGAACGAGTTGAGAACAATGCTTTTTATAAATATAAAACAATATAATAGCACCCCTATTGTGTACATCCCCAATCTTTATAATATAATGTATACGTTCATTTTTAAATAAGTTTTTTTTTAAATACAAACAATTCTCAGACAAGCGTTTCCATCAGAAGGGAAAAGTTTTCTCAGAAAATAATCTATTCAATCTCATTTAGTGTATTCTAAACTTCTATATTAATTAATTAAGAGGAATTACGTGTAAGTGCTCGAGTATTTCTTGAACTTTACTTTTGCCATTACCCAAAGCTGGTTTGACAGCTTCCCTAGACTAATTATGGTGAGATTTTAACGAGACTTGGTATCCCAATGATTAATTATTAACTTTAAGTACTCTTCGGTAGATTGCCAATCAATTAGTGATCTGACTTATATTATTAAAACGTTTCAACTAATTTGATTACTTGTATGGCGTGATTGACGATATGTTATATAGACTCGTGTGCGATTGATTAAAAGTACACTTCAAGTAAAGTTTTAGTTAAAAATATTACAGTTAATTCATCGCGATCGCCATTCTAAATATTTTTTTTTTGTATTGAAAAAAAATCGACCTCATAAAAGTCAGCGGCTTTTTCTTTACCCTTGTAGAAAAAATAAATCCAAGGATTCTATTATCGTAACGAATCCATTCTACGAAATATGATTGCGACCGTTTCGACAAAAAGGTTTTCCCATCAAATGCTTTGCGGAGCTTTTTCTCTCTCGCTTGCTGTCCTTTATTGATGAAAAGAGCGCTTCGTCGAATATTGCTATTAATTATGTAGAAAGTTTGTTCTGTATGCACCATTGTGTGATTCAGAGACCGCACCGGATGCAGAACAATATGGACTATTTTATAGTCGGCATGGTGACACGAACTAACTTAAAATGCGTCAAATGAGCGAGGTGAAATTATACACGCAGCCGAGTCGAGAGTGAAATAATTTATAGGACGATTTTTAAAAGTGTATTAGTAAGACAGCTACAATGCAAAGAATCAAATAAATGTGGCTTTATAAGAGAATCCTTAAAATACCGTGAGACAGTCTGGCACAGAAAACGCAAAAAAATACGATGGTAAAAAATCGTAATGTCTTCTTCTATTTTGGCCACATTTTTCTAAACAATAAATAAAGCATCCTGTAGTTGATTGTCTAAGGCAAAATTGAAGAAAAAAGAGTTGCGTGGATGCGGAATTAACGCCAATTGCTGGAAGCTGTAAATACGGTCGAATCAGTGAAACTACCTCAGGATAGAAATATATTCGATAAAATGGTCACCAAACTCTTATGAGGAGAGACACCAGAAGATGAAGAATTAGTTCTTGCGAAAAAGATGAATTGAATTAATAAAATTTGTAAATATTATGTAAAAAGTTAGTGCAACCGTTATTTATATAAATTCTTAGTTCTTGGGAGTCATACAACGTTATGCTTATTTAATATACAATAACACTATGTTAAATGACAATTGAAACACCAAATTCATTTTAATGTATAATACACGTATACGTTATATAAAAATTGTTAGCACAAAAACACGATGAGAGTGATCACAATTAATAATAAAGTGATCGAATCAAATAATCACTTTGCCAAAATTCTGAAATTTACACACATTAAAAATTATTTCGCTCACAAACTGTATAACAAAAGTAGAGCACAAATTATTTCAATATAGATTTAGAAAACGCGAATTTTGGTGCAATTGACGGTAGTTTAACGTTATACGCTTAAATATAGATTAACAACTCTTCGCTACATATAAATTAAAAGATTTGATCGCGTGCAGTGTGCAACTGTTGTTAATTGTGTATTTTGCATGAATATGAAAGGTGTGATCTGTGATCTTGCGCCATTCAAAATAACTATAATTGAGTGAAACTAACCAACCGGAAACTATGCCAATCGAATTAAAACTATGTTCATAGCTATAATTTAATTTTAAAGTCCTAGATTCACATTTACAAATTTAATCTATTCTCATCAAAAATATACATGCATATATAATGTTGTCCTGGTTATAATCATTTAATTACGAGTACGTATAGCTGGTAGCTGCAATATTCTCCAAATCAATTTTAAGTAATTGCAATATCATAAAGCTTGAAATTTACCGTACTATGAAATCTATATTATCTAGGTCAGTGTTTTTCAACCTTTTTGAATACGCGACCCCTTTGTGTGTTAAAAAATTCTGGCGACCCCCTAGGCTTAGGGCCTTAATAAAACTATTTATGTATTGTAGTGTATGACCTACAAATAATTTTATTTTTCTTTTCGACCCCACAAGTAAGGCATCGAGACCCTGATGGGAGCCGCGACCCACAAATTGAAAAACACTGATCTAGGTAACCACAGAAGTGTATTGATGTCTGGTTTTGGACTAGAAAATACAAATGACTCGCTGATATGACAGTTGTCGATATTGGAGTCATGCAGTTGACATACATTACGGTACATTGCATTATTACACTTGTATGATGTACCAGCTAATCTATAAAAACTGAACAGTATACATGACTGTTTAAATATAAAAATTATTATATTAAAAAAAGTTAAAACCGTACTTGGTGTGTTCTTTTAATTGTATACACCGTTCTTGCGATCAGTTTACTTTTCATGTAGTCAATAACGTATTTTACTGTTATTGCTATATGTAGAAGCTATAAATATACGTTTGTTTGCTATATTCATTATAAATCTTCCGCTATAAAATGTTTACCGATACCTATAAATTGCAGCTCTACAATCTAAAATATATATATAGAGCTGCATTATACTATAAAATAAATTCTCGTGTGTATTTTATTTTTGTAGCAATAACATCAAACTGAGTCAAAAATTTACAGGTAAAACAATACATTTATGTAAAAAAAATGTAGCTATTGACATTGAGTTTCTTTGGATAAGAGATTAAAGCTTATCTCCTTCCCATAAAGGCGCGTTCCCGGAACTGTTTACCCCAGATTTAATTCTGTGAAATCCCATTTGACAATGCAAATTTGAAAATGATAAAAATGAAGTCAACATGGAGTATTTGTTGAAATGTTTTTAACACTCGATGGCCTCGCAATGTGTTCAGAGCTACTCCATGCAAAGGGCTTGCAAGTTGAAATGCTCATCCCAAGGCTAAGAGTCAATGCCTTTCCGTAGTTTTTACACTCATGCAAGGAATGCTGATGGTTATTTGTATTTAAATTACTTTGCATTACCTTCTCGGCTTCGTGGTTATGCATCTAATTGTGTTATTTATTTTAATCATAGTTGATCTGGTGATTAAATATAAAAACCACGAGGAATTTCTAGGTAGCATTTATAACATAACTATAAATTATATTCACCATATTGCGCACGTTATTTAAAATTAATATTTAAACTAGTTAAATTTATGAATACATTATTTATCAATGTGCCCAGTGATTCATTAAAAAAAACTACGCAAAACACATTCGTGTCCACAGTTTGATATATTGCATGCATATAACTTGTGGTATTTTTTTAAATAAATCACGTCAGTTTGCATAAAAATACCAAAAACGTGTAAAAATTTCAGTAAGTTTATTTATTTGATAAACTATTAATTTTTATATTTGTTTGATGATTAGAGAAATTCGACTTCTTGGAGAAACCTCTAGTGTTTGTTTTATTTTTGATGACATTACAGCCGGTCTCAAGAATATAAACCTGTAGAGAACTCACAGGCAATGGACGCTGATGGATTGCAGAAGTCAAACTGGCTTTGAGTGTAATTATGATATTCTTTACAACTCCATACTGTGCTTGCCTTAGTTTTTTTTTCTGGTGCGGTTTCCCAGTAAAATGTGTGCGCCGTAAGACATTACCCCCCTGGCTTTATCTCTGGTTAACTCTATTAGCAAGTTACGCACCTGATTCGACTCGCAATATATTGCAGGGGTCGAACACCCAATCGCGATATATCTCGGCTCCAGATCCCTTCGGGGGAATTTCCCAAAACTCATTTAATTCGGTGAGTTTTTTATCCGGATCTAAAAGTATGCAATGAATGCTCTCAAACCACGACCAGCACAAAGCACATTATTGATTAAAAAATAATTTACAATGAACAACGAATGAACGACTAAATAACTCCTTTAACATCTAATTAACAAAAAATGCGATGATATTTTAAGAATAAGTCATTTTGTGGTAGAACGTTCTAATTATTACAACTTCAAGTCAAAAATATAATTCAATTAAAAATTACTGCTGGTGCTGTTGATATTGAAATTATCAAACTATAAAATATTCAATCATATCATAGATCATATATGGATTATTTTTTACTGCTCACGCATACTATATACTGCAATAAAGTATGAGTTTCTCTGGCTTCTGCTTAAGATTTGTTTTGTTTTGTTCTATCTCTTTAAAGTTAATATTTGTTATCTAGTTATTTATTTAACCTATTCTTCAACGAAAAAGGGTTTTTTACATAAACTCAATAAAGAAAACAGAGAATAACCATATAACCTGTGCGCCAGACCAGGGAACATCCACACACCTTACTGTACGCATAGCCCCAAGAACTACTGAAATAATCATGAATTTTTTTTTGAAAATCTGCAATCAAGAGAAATCGGTAGGAATTGAGTATTTATTCGCTTCGGTTGATCTCTCTGTGAGTTGCCGTCCCGAGGAGTGAAGAGGCTGCTGGTGCCCGGCGGTGGCAGCCTTCGGGCCGCGGCTGGTGAAGGTCAGTGGGTCAGCCTCGCGTGTCCGCCTGCCGGGCTGCAGGGGGGGGGGAGGGTTAGGTTAGGTTAGGCGGGAGCTGCACACCCCCGCCCCCCTCACTGTGCACCCTCCACTCTCGCAAGGAATGCGGAATGTCGCGGCACCAGGACTCTGCTGACCACACCAGACGGCCAAAACCCTCGACCATTGCAACCACTAGAGAATACGGCTACACGAAAATGCAATGTTTCCTTTTATTTACGCTAAAACGTCATTATATCATCTTCTATCATAGGAGGTTGGTGACTATTTCACTGGCACAAATTCCGCATCTTCTTCCCCTTTTTCCTTCGATTTTCCGTGGATAATCAACTGGAGGATGCTATATTTATTGTTACGAAAAATGTGGCCAAAATAGACGACCCTTTCTTTGCGCATTCTGTGCAAGACTCTCTCATTTGTGACGCGGTCAACCCATGGTATCTTCAGGATTCTCTTATACAGCCACATTTTTTTAGAAATGTGGCTATATAAAACCACTTAGAAAACCATCGACTCCTACTTACTTTTTTAACTATCTCAATGAATAAAAAAAAATTACTTAATTAATCAGGTCTTTAGAGTCGAATACCCTCTTCAGTGTCGATGTATTTTACGGAAAATGAGCATACTGGAGCTCTCTCCCTGCGTGGAGATAATAATGAATTCTGTTAATACTTAGACCGGTGCTTTTAGGAGGGTATAAGAAGGGACTTTTAAGTGCTATAAAGCGTCCCACAACGTGTCCGAAATATTTACTAAAAGCAAATAACGCACACGGGCCTTATTTCTAAATAAAAACACACTAGTTCATCGGCTGAGATACTCAAATATATCAAAATTAAGTAATCAGAAAAAACCCCATTAAAATCCATTTATATATTATGATGATTTTTATCAATATTCAACATAAAAAAAATTATTAAAATGCTTTAAAAAAATCATAAAAATGCACTCACTTATAATAACTTATGGTGATATTTTTTATTCAGTTGTTATTCACGCAATTTAATATTCAGTAAGCTAAACTTCTTGCCCAGATTTCAGTCGTGAAGCTGTCGATAGAGCCAAATAAAAACATGAAAGTATTGAAAAATTTCCCCCCTAATTACCGTCCATTCATTTGCATAAGCGAACTGGATTTACTTCTGAATAATGACCGCCCCGGAAAATCTCAACCCCTTTGACGTCATCAGCAGCCATTGGAAATTTACGAGTTGGAGCGAGGCCATTATGCAGTCATCGCCGCATTGAAGTACAGCACACAGGACTGGCAGAATTATCTTTGATAATATCATTAAAATTAACTAAAATCATTCAATGGTTTTCTATAGCGCATGCAGTCTGCGTATTGCTGCTGCCCAATAGCATTATTATATAATCTTTTACTTACAAAGCTCTGGCGTTTAGATCTGACAGTCCTTCTGCAGCAAGCTACAGATACAATACCACCTCGACAAGATACTTCCAGAGCACATCCCTCCACAATCATTCCAAGTTCACTACTCCATCACCGATCCTTTACACACGCTCAGGGTACAGAATGGCAGCCATGCACAAACAGAGTGGGTAGAACGGGGATGTTTTCAATAGTAAGCAGAAATTGCAAAAGCGTTAGTGGCTTCATCAGAAAAGCCAAAGCGCTTACTTTTAAAAATAGATATAATCTCGTAGTTGTTCAAATGTTTTGATCATAAAAAAAATTATGAGTCGTTTTTTTTCCACGTGTAAGAAACACCCAAGCAGAGAACTTCTGAACGACCGTACCACTATGTAAGTGTATAATAAGACAAGCAGATAAAGCAGATGAATAAATCGACTTGTTACGTCTCTAGCATGTGCTATGTTGTACTCATAGAAATCACATATTTATCGCTCGGTCATGTCGTTGTTGTTTTACGTTAACAGCACATAAGTTTCGCATATAACCGTATAACTAATAGTTGTTATGGATCAAACAAAAACTGCGTCATCGTTAGTATTCTTAGTAATGTTGACTAAAATTTGTCATACATGGGAATTCCGTGAATGAGCCAAGTCTTCACAAAAACCATTGTTCGGTAATGAGAGCATGTGCATGACAATACCGAGGTGCGAGGGTTTGAATCCACTCAAGTTTTGTGAGAGTCATTGGGAAATCCGTTTAAATAAATCTATTGTTGACTTGCTTGCTAACCGAATTGGTAAATTCATCAAACTCGTCATTTGTATCTATTTTAAATTCAAGTCGATTTATTAAATATTGATATAAAAATCTGAATATTTTTGTAAAGAAAATGAAGAAAAATATTTTTTAAATTAACTCGGCTGTTAACCAAATTACAGACTGGTTAAAATTAACAACGTCATATATATTTTATAACACGCATTGGTCTTTAACCTGATTATATCAAACTATTAAACACAGTAAATTGATTATACGAAATGTTGTCTATCAATTCAGATTGCAGACAATTTACGTAATCACGGGCATTTTAAAAATTTAAATGAGACTGTAAAATCTACATATTGTAAGATGTAAAAAGAGTTTAGTAATGTAATAATAATGAAGATTTAAAAAATAGCGCCACTAACAGAGATTGCATGTAAGAAAACTACTATTTTGTTTGGGTTTGAAGAAAAATTATTATGTAACATGTATTATGTAAGTCTACAAATTAAAAAAGAAAATCTTTTCTCACGTTAATAATTATGTGCTTATTTTTATTTTTTAAAGCAATGTGCCCATTGCGTCTATGACTACTACGGTAGTGTTTAGAACTCGATATATAATAAATGTGAGAGTTTATTATTCATCAGTATATATGTAATTTAACAGTTTTATTATATTTTAATTCAATTTTTATTTTAATATACTAAAAAATAATTACAGTATTACTGTTAAATATAAGTGCAAGGCGTCATTGACAAACTGAAAATATTTGTTGTTAAATTTAATATAGCGGATGTCGTACAGTAAAAATTTAATATGAGGAGATTCAGACTCGTTAATTATAAAAAAAAAGCTAATTCATAGAGTATAAATTCAGCCAAAAAAACTTTTATTTTCATTTCATTAATTATGAACATGTCAATGAGTTATTTTTATCACGGAATATCACAAGTAAGTCACAGTAGACCAAATTTTAAATAATATACACATACAAGTGAACTTGACCATGTTTTAGTATTAGATATACCAATGTAAAGAATTATATTATCGCATTAAAATTGCAAGAAATTTCTCGACCATAGCTTCTGAATAAAAAATCAAATATCTGTATTAAAACGAAAACGCAAATTTATGGTAATATCGGTAATAGTTATAATTTAATAGAGTGTGCAGCCGCGGCCGTCCGGTCGCATCGCATATCCATGGGAATAAATGATTACGGTTGTTTTACAGTAACGCTAAGCTCTCCACATCCACAATTTGGAATAAAACAGGTTATTTAATAGATCGCAGTGAAATTGTAACACTTTTCACTGTAACAGTAAACCCGGGATCTGCCGTTACTCGCGCGACTGACATAAACAATGGCTTGTTAACTGGCGGCACCATCCGACACAGTCGCCTGTTAACACCAATCAAAGCCTTCCACTCAACAATACACCTGATTGAATCATAAATTTTATTTATTTTTATTAAAAAATATCTACGATTCGAATTCCACTCTTCATGAAAATACTATCAATTGACGCTATTGTGCGCTATAGCTTTTTAGAATATGATACGACTCAATAAAGTAGCTCAAAAACATAATGTAGGTCAAATGATTTTATTTGTACCATCACAAAGAGGTACTCTATAAAATTATACATATTAAAATTTACATCGCTGTAATATTAGTTTACATCATGCAGGGCTCAACGATTCAATAAAAGCTAATTGATAATTAAAAATGCATTACTCCGGAGGAATCCGGTTTTATATTCTTTGGGTTTATGTTCACTGACCCATCATGTCGCAGATGGAAAATTGTGGCACCTTCAAAGCTATGGGCTGTGAAATATACACAAGCGTTTAATTAAACACTTAAATATAATAAATACTCTCTGACCTACCCTGGGCGTTGTTTTGATTTAAACGCTATAAAAAATTTCCCTGAAAATGTGAATCAAAATATGTTGGATTTGAATAAAAAATATATTAAAGACTGTCTTTTATACGGCATATTGATTCCTTAGTATCCTTAAATATATTGAAATTTCTGTAGCGTTTACTACCCACACTTGGGTTTAATTTAATTAGAAAACACACGACAGTCATTCTGGTATTATTGGTCTCCGTTTGCCCAAAAAGGGGGTGGAGTAGGACTTGGAGGCACAGTATATATTTAAAATGATACCTTATACTATGTTACGTAGGTATCTTATACTTGTAAGTTTCAAATCCGCACAAAAAATCTTTCACGGCATTGTCTTGCAAAAGCATTACGCATTTCGAGTATCCTTTATTTTACTTAAAAAGGTAAAACGTGTATTATTTCCATGCCATCTTTGTTCTGACTACAGAATGGATATTTACGTCACAATCAGCATTGTGGAAAAAGGTATTTTATGAAAACTCACAGCGAGATGAGAGATGAAACGACCGTTTCATTTGACCTTTTGTAACAAAGGACTAAATATTTCAAAGAGTGTACACCCGCATTGCTTATTGGCATAGAAAATTAAATCTACAAGCTAAAAAAAATGTAAAACATTTACTGACGAATTACAAATATACCAAAGATCAATTTATATGTTACATTTGAGACGTATTTAGTATCATTTATAAATGAAAGTATTTATATATATATATTTTTTTTAATATTCTTTTGTCAGCCTATAGAGAGTCTGATCTACCAAAGTGTGCTACTCCATAGTTTTGATCTCGGATCTGGCTCCTCATGACTCAAATATAGTCTAGCGCTATGTTCTGCATTAAATCAAATACAAGTGTGATACAGTTCATGAAGAAGCTGAAAAATATCAATCGATGTACTGCTGCATTGAAGATATTCTATCCAAGTTATGCACAAGGTACCCAGCTCGGATTCCATTGCATCGATCAGGGTACAAGTAACAAAGATTAATAATATATTCGCTATATTCACTTGGTGGACATCATCATCTGGGTTAATCCAAAAAATCTGGCTTAAGAGTAATTTTGATTTTTGACCAGCAAATATGACAGCGCCACGTCATGGGTTGTGTAATAGATTACTGTAGAAAAGAGTTTATACTTTGTTTGATCTAAGAAAAGCATACTTCTATACCTTTAAAAAAAAAGTTTTTCTTCGTTTAATAATTAAATATGAATATGGCTCTCACATTCGCGGATAAAGCGTTCAAATGGCTTACAACAGGCACCAAGCGAAAATCGTACAATAACCGAGTCTTTAGTAGCGGCTGTGTGAAAGAATCGCGTTTATTATGTTAAATTGTTATTATTTTTAAGTGTTATAAAATCTCGCTTACTGCGATGGAATAACCAGTTGTGTTACTAGCATTATGTAATTGGATTCAAGATCAGGTCGAAAGTGTGCCGCCCGTTCACGGTCCACGAAAAAGCGCCTCGGGGGAATTCGGTGAAATGGTTTCTATTATGAACTATTCCGCGAATCGCGGTATTGAGATATCAATATGCAGATTTTTCGTACGTTATTAGTTACAAGAATTTGATTAAGTACAAAAAATATTATTATGTATAGTTTATTATTAAAAGCTTGGCACAAATACTACAAAATTATAGGAGCATGCTTATAAAGATGGAATTTTTCTGAAATATACCTGCACTTGTGGCACAATCACCTTTGATTCTGTGATTTTTTTATGTAAAAAAAAAACTACAAATAAAACCTTTTTTATGCAGATATTTTATTATTTTGTGTAAATAAACCTTTTTGCGATGTTTTCCATTAATATCCAAAAGAAAAGGTTTACAAACTATACCAAATTATTTTATAATTCAATACTAAATTGAATTTAAATATACAAAAAAAACTTTACGTGATCAATTAAAAATAACGACGTAATATCAATAAGAAATAAAACTTAACATTTTATACGATAGCTGTTTTTTTTTTTTTTTTACTGAAACAGTGAGAGCTCTTTCGCAAAAAAAAAGTCATCGCCAGACTCAAAGAAAATACCTCGCATCATCTCAGTAAAGATGATGTTGTCACGCAAGACAATTTATATGATCATTCAACAATTTTTTTTACTCTATAATATTTATGTTTAGTTGAAAAAGGCTTAAGTGTTTTATTGTTTAATTGCCTGCCTAGGCATGTATAAGTTGTAGAAGCACGTGATCAAAGGAAGTGATTATGCAGAGAACTGCAAGTCAAGCACCGATTAAATCAGCTAACCAAGCATTGGAGTTCGCGAAGTTCAATTCCCACCCAGCCATGCGGACAGCTGCTGACTAACGAATCAGTCATCTGATCCGGATGACTAGTAATCTAAACCTGTCATACCAGACATCAGACTGTGCGCACATTTATAACATATATTTATATTATAAATATCTGATTTGGAAGACTTGAGAGCAAAATAATGGTTATGAACATTATTTTATTTTTTCATTTTTTGATAAATATAATAAATTATGTTGTTTTTTTTTTTTTTTACACTGGTTTTACTTTATAGCCTGTTCTTAGTGCTCACTCGAGCAAAGTAAATAATTTTAAATTAATGTTGAATTTCATTAGACAATCGCCGAAGTTGGTTTTTCCGTTGCGTTTTGTACAATCTATGTGAGACATTTTCTAGATAAACAATACAATTTGGAAAACACATCACGAGCTGAATATATCAACAAAACAATATATTATGTGTCAATGTGTAAGCTAAAACTTATTAATTCATACATATCATAAGTTTAACACTTTTTTAAAAGTATATCAATTAAAATTTAATTAATGTTTTGGAAGAAATCTTTTTAGTTTAACCCACACTTGCATTTATGGGTATATGAGGATTATATTTAAAATTGTTAAAAAGTATCTTTTTAAAGTGTCCTTAGTACCTCAAGTAATTGATTTTTTTACGGGCTTTATTTCGGTCAGAGAATTCAATATTTTTTCTCTGTGAAAAGTGAATACAAATACACTTTTCGTAAAGAGAGAAATGTTATTTTACTACTATTAAACTATTCTCGCTACTCTCATGTAAAATAATAATGAAATTGTACAACATGGTATGATGTTAAATCAGTCAAATTGTCATGTCGAAAATCATTTGTCTAAAATTATAAGAGTTGCAAGGCATTTCTGCTGGTATTGATGGCAACTGCGTTTTGTGCACTAGGCCTAGGTCATTGACAAGTAGGTTACCAGTCACAATGAATTAAAATAAAAAAGTGTTTTCGTATTCAGAGCCTACGCAACGGCGGCGCATTCCACAACATGTCAGTGATTATCACAGGCCAATGTCATTGAAAATATCCATTCCTGCAGAATAACAAATGGACTTGAAATCCGAAAAATTCAGAGATGTTTATCAAGTTTCATTGCCGAAAACAATATAAATTGTAGTGTAGCCGACATGTACTTAGTTGACGCTAATTGGCACGGCAGAGGCCGGAGTCCTCGTCCATGGATACCACATATTTTTTTTAAATAATAGTCAGTATTATACAACACCAACCTTGCAGACACACACAAAAAAAAACAATTTGGAATATTTTGATGGACCAAAACGTAACCAAACCAAAACAAAGTAAACTGTGGAATAATGAGTTCTAAGCTGGTAGTGAAACAAATTTATATATTTATATATACACACCTGGGTTGTGGTATATCTAGAGAAAAATTATAGACAGCATAGTCCCTGGATATTTCCAATAAAGCGATGTTTTTCATCATCTGTAGAAGTATTTTGAGATCGAAATTGATGGAGCGGTTCTCGGCTGGCGAATAGTGATGATCAAAATTTAATACATCGATTTTTCGAGTGGAGGAGTTCTTAACAAACAATTGTAATGTGTTTTCTGAATTCGATCGATTTTGTCATTTTCACGATAACTGCTCTAGAATACATGAAAACGATTAGTTTTTTGATTAAATAGTAAGATCGTTGACTCTTGGGCGAGATGTTCCCAGCTCGATTCCCGACAGGCGAATCTCTGAATAAAACTGACGCTGCTTCAATTCTATCGATGACGGTTTAATCGACGACATTTTTTATTAAAGTCACTGTGACAGATATAATGAAATATTAAAAATTACTCGATTCACCAAATAATCGGTAATTGATACGTGCCAAGCACTGAGAGAAGTGGATTGGGGGTGGTGGAAGCAGCCGATACTCACCCCGGATCGGTCATGTAAATAATATTAAGTATATGTACAGCATACTATGTGATTGATGATCATGTATACTTAAGTCCGCTAAGAAACACCAACGTTATTAATCGTCTCCAAGCGTCCTCCGTCCTTCACAAGTTCATCAAACTCATATTATATTATCAAAAGTATCACCCTGTCTTTTTTTATCACAATATTTTTTTAAAAACCTGCATACCTCAGTGTCGGAGGATATTATTAGTCAAAGAAAGTTACGTATAGTGCGAAGAGAATCCGAAAATACAATTCGCGATTGAATGTACCAAGTCTTTAAGTATAATAATTGTATTCAGGTAAATTTATCAATTTTTTTACCGATTTGCTTTGTATCTAATGTTCTCTTTGAATAGGTATTAAGTAGAATTAAAAACAAGCCAAGGAACTGGAGAACGTTGAAACTTATCAGAAGAAGACTTACGTCTGTTTTATGTTTTAACATATCAGTCAAAAACTAACGAAACAACGACAGACTGGATTAATTTATATTACTCCATATTACCAAGTAAGCTAGGTTATATAAAACAATAAAAAATATTATTATCCAAATCTTATTGATAGTAATTGATTTCACTGTATTTAAGCAAAACAATGAAGAACAAGTAGTCATATACGAGTAATGTGTCCGTTCGCAGAAATCTATAATACGTGCAGCCACATGTCCGTAACATCGGATGCTGCAAACGCGAATAAGAATAATTATTTACATGTAAATTAATTAGCTATGAAAACGATTACCTTGAATGTTAAATGGCACACTTAAAACACAAATAATAAAATACATGGAGTTTTTTGCGTCAGTTACCATGGAAAAGAAACCGCAAATATCCCTTCGATAAATGTTTGTTAACTTAAACCACAGAATAACTTTGCATTCATTCGAAAATTGTCAATTCATGTCTTGCCTATTGTCTGAAGTGTCTTTTAGAGATTGACGTGTTCTGTGGTGTTCTTTCAATGCGATACACAAAGCAATACGCGTATTGGGAAAATAAAACGTTGAGAGCAGCGAGCCGAAAAATTGCAAGGGTAGAGCGTGTCTCTGAGGAGATTTATTGTTTATGTGGTGAACGTATTTCACGGCTCGACACAGGACAGTGTATTTATTTATTATCCGCGGTGGACATTACTCTAAAGTCTAAAAGGTCAGCGGAGCCCGGAGGTCGTCCTGTCCCGGCGAGGATCGTTCACCTCCGTCTTATAGAATTCAGGATAAGGCTTCGATAAACTGGTTCCGTTAATTCCTGTTCGAGCCAGGTTTGGAGGTTAATGCTTCCTCCTGCGAAAGTTCAAATCCGATGTGGCTACTACTGGCTACCTTTTTGATCCAATACTTTACAAATATATATTCTTAAATTACATCATTTTAATTTTTATAAATGTTTGGGTGTTAGATGAGATTGTCTACACACTGAAAATTAAAAAAAATAGCCTGCAATTCATACTATGTTATTTCTAAAGTTTCACGAAACAACGTAATAATAATATGATTTTTAGGTCATATTATTTAATGACATTCATATTAAAATAAGCTGTTAGTGAGTTGCGAGGTAATTTTTTGCTTTGTTTACCTGGAATAGCTTATCTAATACTTTAAATTTAGTAAATACAAACTGGTTTGTAAAATTAAACATTTACAATATACGATATTTTATAAAGTGATATGAATTTTAAAAAATCAATAATGACATGATCTATCGAACTACACAAGATGTGCACTTACGTGTAACAATATGATTGAAAAAACAACGAATTTACAGTATTTTTAAATTATTGTCGTGATTATGATTAATAAACGTATACTATATATTCACAAACTATTCATATGTAGTTTAATTTTAAAAAATGTTTCTTCAAACACAGTAACCTTTGTTGACACGAATAAAATGCATTTAGAATCTGGGTAGTAACAAAAAGTACGTGACCTCACGTATTACACATTATTATCGAGTTTTAATAATACTTTACAAAGTGTGCTAATTCATTACAAACTTGTTCACACTGGACGCGACATGCCAAAGGTTCGCAAACTAAAACATAATCTTACCTTTGCGCGACTTTGAAAAACGCAGCGTAGGCTTGAAATCGCTTGAATGACGACACTTGCGGTGGTTTAAAAAAAATATTCACGAATCAACAAATTTTTTTTTGATTTAGTTCATCGCTGTCGAGGGGGAGGCTGTTGCGGAGCGGAGGTGTTGCCGCGAGCTGCGACCAGAGCTGACTGAGCCTCGGGAGCCGCGGCCGCCGCCAGCCCTGCCGCTTCTCCGCCCAGCTGAGAGAACTTTCTCCTCGCCCAGCCAAGCCAAACTCGCCCCTCGACACTGTGCAATAAGGACCATATTCGCCGGTGCTCGCCCGCTAGCGGGGATGGTTTTCGCTGACATCGGATTTCTCCCTCTTACGCCAATAATGTCCATTGACGCACGCGGGTCAGACGCTTCACCTGGGGTTTTTCGCTTTTCACCGGGATGCTCTGTCGATCAACAGTTAAAAATAGACAGATTGATATTGTCAATTTTTTTCTTTTTTTTTTTTTACTGTCGGCCCCGGGCAGCGCTGTAGTACTACTTCCAAGTGCCGACAGCTGGTCTTTTTATATGTTATATACTCTTACAATAATAATACATAATTCATTCATGCGTGAGGGATGACATTCTGACATTCGTCCCTTACTCTATATGAAGACAGCGTCTCCGTTGGTTGGAAGCTGAAAAGCATGGAAATGATGTCTCGTGCTCTTCAGCTCTTGATCCTCTTCAGCGCCGCTCTTGTCTTGTCCGTGGGCTTCTCCTCAGGTCGGAGCTCTGGAGTCTAGTTGGCGTTGCCTCTCGAGCTCCTCCCTTCGGGTCATGGTCTTCTCGGCAAGGGGACGACTCCGTCCCAAGCTCGCTGGACAGCACTAGCTTGTCCGCCGTCCAGACGATGCCAAGGCTGTTCCGGAGTCGCCATCGCTCCACTTCAGTCGCTCCGCAGTTGAAGAGGACGTGCTCTGCGTTGTCGCTGTAGTCGTCGCACAGTGGGCAGCTTACGTCGACAGGTCAGGTAGCTGCTGAAGCAGCCATGCCCCGAGAAGAGTTGGGTCAGCCTATAGGTGACCTGGCCGTGGCGTCGCGAGATCCACTGCCAGATGTCCGGGATGAGACTTCGCGTCCAGTGCCCTTTGGTGAATGTCGCCCATCGCTGTTGCCAAGTCTCGGAGATGTCTGCCCTCACATCGATACGCTTTACCCTGTTGAAAATATCAAGTATACATGTACAAATTTAAAAAAGCCAGTCCACTTTGCGCATTAGTAAAACTTATTGGCATTGATTGATTTGACGGTTATGATAAGCGTGAAATTTGAAGTTTTATTGTTTCCAAGAAATTCACAGAAAAAACCACTTTATGTAGATGTGAATAGTTTACTTTTCATTAGTTATTCACGTTGATTTAAAAATACTTTAGTAAGGTGAAAATCACTTATCGATTTAAAAATCATAATTTGCGTCAATGTTTATGTTTCATGTTAAAAACATTTTATAGTAGGAAATGTGGGGTGTTTTCTTATGGACAGGGTGCACGCTACTGCCGTGTATTTTTGCTTGAGAAAAAAACTTTAAAGAAGGAAATTTAGAATTAAGATGGCAAAAACTACAGTAGGTACAGATTGACGAATAATATAAAATGTAAATTAGTCCAGCAAATAATTATATATTCAACACTAAAGCATAAGTGAGTGCTCAAAGTTATTGAGTTCGATTACCTGATGTTAGAGATTAACGGAGCGGTTCCGTTTAACACGACACCTTCTTAACACCTGGGTTAGGGTAACCAGTCGTTAATATTAACTATGCACTGAAGTTGTGTTGTGTTAAATTAAATTTCGTCTTACGTATAGCCAGATAAACATGATCCGACAAATCTTTAGCTTGAAATTTGTTTCTTATTAACATAATAATATTGTAACTAACAATAATAGGCTCAATTAAAAAATTATTAATATAAATAAAAATAATGCTGATTACTAGTGATTGTGCTAATATTTTTAAGTACTTTCAAGTGTACTTATTGTGTAATTTCAAAAGTTATTTTATGTGCAAAAAATGCCTTTAGTATGTCGTTATACTGTATAAATAAATTGACTGGAAGTTTTCTGCTGACTAGGCGAGTTTAATATAACAATTAACCCTTCTCTCGGCGCGACAACGTTTTTTTTTTATCCACTTGTACTTCCATGTGAAAGCAGCGCTGTATGATAAAGAAACGTTTTTACCTATTTTTTGCTAGAAATATTGTATTTAGTTCAAGTTGTGTCACTTGCCGATACGTCCAGAAAAGAGAACAATGGGACACGTGGGAGAGGCCCATATCCAAAGTAAACTTAAACTCAAATTGCCACTAAAACGATACTCGACTTGCTCTGAACTAAGTGATTAAAATCATGTCTATTTATTTATATTTATATCTATTTTAATAATACTGCGACATTCGGGTTATCTTATTACTAGAGAAATAAACAGGGCAAGCCTGTCTACTTGTTTCGACAGAGGTTTAGTCAATCTGGTATATAATATTTATCAAAGTATAGTTTATGTATTCAATGTTTTATTGTGATACAGTTTGCTATAATTTATTTGAAAAGTACCAACAAATCGAATTCATGTGAAATCAATTGATATTTACAAAAGGTAGTTTCTAGTGATAATTCATCCAATTTTTTATTTAAAATTATTTTTTTTTGTTAGAAAATAATATAAACGAAAATTCATAAATCAGCTAAGTGTACATATTGCAGAAAGTAAGTTATATACACATACAATGTTTGGTATCATATTACCATCAATGTATAATGTATTTGCCATAGACTTTCATTATCAGTTCATCTTTAAATATTGTCAATATGAGCGATTTGTAATGAAATGTAGATCTGCATGTCAGAAAATCTTTTGACCACCTCTAAATTAAAGCCTAGCTGTATTTCCTCCATTCATAACAATTCTCTTGTGGCATTTTAACAATGCATCATCTTCTAGCTGCATTCCTGTCATCTTGACTCATTCTGGGTATCAGTAAGTCACTAGTCCTACCCACGAAGAGTCAGTTTTTTTGTCAGTCAGATACTTCAATTACATCACCCGTTATATATATTTTTTGTACTTACATTATTCAATGAATTCGCTAGTTATATATCATCAGAGAGACACATCAAAAGGTAACTGTCTAAATAATTTTACTGAATATCAGAATGACCATATTTTACCATCAGCTATGTACCTGGGGAGTCTGATGGATTCGAAGTAAAAGAAAGATAAAATGCTCGCAAATTTATAAATGATTGTAGTCCCATCGCTTACCCGGATCTCTTTTGAAAAACAGAGCCCATCAAATGAAGTTCTCGATAATTAATTACACCATTAACGATTGTGTGATTAAAGACATATGATAGGCGACGTCTTTTATCAAAGCAGAGATCCAATAAGGACTAATTGAAATATCAAAATTAGATTACTAAAAAACTTTGCATTGTCAATTGAGGTTCAAAAAAAGTTTAAGTTATTAAACGTAGTAATACTATAATGTAACTATATTTGCGTAGATACAAATATAATTAACCAATACTCTTGAAACAATTCATTAAACGCTTCTTTTCAGGAAAAAAATTCTAATGAAACCGATTATCTGTATGACCATACATACTTGATGACATAACTTCTTGGGTGTTGAGCTACTTGAAGCTTTCAGTTCTCGTGCTGGAACTATCTTAGGACAGAAACTTCAAGCAACTCACTTCAAGCAAACTACAAACATACCCATATATAATACATTTATTCAAATTCTTCTCTGTTATTATATACCTTTGACGCTGGGTTAGAAAATTCGGAGATATCAAGTCGATTTCGTATTCAAAGTCCACGCTTCAAATAATACTAGAAAAGGCTGGATCCAAAGGCAGACAATCAAATTTGATGAAAGTAAATAATTCGAGAGTCTTCCAACCATCAAATAAAAATGAAAACTCTAACCCATTTCACATAAATGGCAATCACCAACTGATTTCTAAAACAATATTTTACGAAGATCAAAAACATTTAAATAGTTAATTACTTTAATGGTTTTAGTAAAAGATATTCTTTAGCGTAGGCCTAGTGGGTGAGAATAACAATGAAAAGCAATTATCATAATTGGTATGCTTGTGTAGGATTCCTTTTTACAATATCAAAGAAGTTTGCGAATTTCTCAGGGAGGAATTCCGACAGCTATTCGTGAGCAGTGGATTAGAAAAGCTTTGCCTTTGAGAATTTTTACATTTTCCAGTCTGCAAACTTCGTAAGATCCCTTACTTCTAATGCGATAATAAAAAATACTTATAATTGATTTTATCAACACCATTCTGGCAAGCAACTTTGCAAACCTTGTTAAAAATACTTTCAACAATAAAAATCAAAAGTCTTAGGAATTGGAAATTGAAAAAATGATATCGAACTTAAAAATCAATTGATTTAACAACTTTCATTTTTAAATTAAATTGTTTTTTTATAGTGATTTGTGGTTACCCTATTGTAAAAATTCGTGCTAAAATGCCAAAAATGCTAATTAATTAATCCATTCACGAGTATTTAGATTACCATATCCGATTATCGGAAGCCAATATGCATTGAATTCATTGTCATAAAGAAGATTGGGTATCAAATAAAAATGTTCAACGGTTATTTTTATTTCATAGACATTTTTTTAAACTATAACGTAAATCTCTTGATATAATATTTTAAGTTTTGTGATGCAAATACAATTTTTTTAAAAGAGTATCTCAAAAGTGGTTTTGAGTCTTTTATGTATTGATGTAAGAGTTTCAGAGTGTACACAAAATAAAAAAATCGCGAGAAGCAAAAGTCAAAGTCTGTTTTTATTGACAGTTTAACTGAATGGGAAAGAGGCTCGTCTTGTCATACAAACAGGAAATGGGAGATTTCCCGACAGGAAGAGACAGCGGAGCAGGCCACGCAGGCGTGAAAACGGCGTGCTCTCCACAATGAAGTGCTCACATCCGCTGAGTCTGCAGATTGGAAGTAAACATGGGAGCCACACGACCCTGGAATCGGGCTGGTGGAGTATTGATATGCAAGATCAGCGCTTCCAGAGCCCCCGAGGGCGTGCTCTCAAAACTTATATGCGAGGGGGTGAAAATCAATCTACACGGAGATCTCAAACTGATTGTAACTCCTGAAAAAAATTCACTTATATGTACATCGGTAAAACAATTTATAATAAGAAATTCGATATTTTTGACAGAGAGTACTTGGTGGAATTCCATTTTAATATTTTTGAGTAAAATACTTGAGTGATTTTCTACATGTTCGTTTTTATTTGTGACCGGTTCCGCCAACCTTTCACATCACTCTGTATTTAACTCTATAATAGTTATATCACAGAGAAATGTTTCATTTTTTTTTAATATAAAAAAATATATACTTCAATAAAATAGCTGTTTTAATAACCGCTTTTTTTTATATAATACAGTTAAAATGAGGCTTTATTTCTATTTTGAATATTGTTTTTTACCAATTGTATTCGTGATCACTTTTCTGGTGTACCAATTAAAAAAGTATATATCGTACGTTTTGTTTCTTGAAATAAGCTATGAATGGGTGATAAGGTTTATATTGTGTTTGCAATTCGGGGCAATCGTGGTTGTATCCGATTTGTAACTGTTTAAATTTAAGTTCAGCAAGCAAGCGTGTTTATCATTAGACCACAAGGCGGTTGAAATTATTATATATATATATATCTATGCAGAACAGAAAGCATGCACTTCTGGCTCTCTCCCTCTGTCTCTCGGTACCTTGATACTCTTCATCTTCACAGCGAGTACGTAAGTCGTGAGGAACTCCACTTAACAAGGTCCTCTGAGAAACCCAGAACTTTCCATTGTCTCCGGCTGCTGTCTCCGGCAGTTGGTGTCACGCGGGGAGCCAAATGCGGTCACCGGGACAAGCAGGTCTAAAAAAGAAGCATACTCTCACTGGAGCCTTGAACGACAATAAATCTGATATCAAAAAAACACTACCTCTGAGGTAAATAAAAAATTCGAGGCTAAAATATCACTTGATATAAATTTAATATTCACGAGTAACTATAATACTTTGACAAACTAATCAATTTGACGATGTCGCCTTAGACCCAAAAAAATATTAAATAATTTCGTCGTTTCCTTGCTTTATATAAAAAAAATAAAATATCGAAATAATAAGATAATATTTTGCTATGCTAGTATTATATACAAGGGAAGACTCAGGGAAACACTGAATATGTCTTAGTTAGTAGTAAGTAGGTATATGGAAACGTGAAATGAAATCACTTATAAATCCAATGCTGAGTAATCGTGGCAAATATTCCGTTTCGATAAAAAATTAAAATACATAGATCAAAGATTGGACGAAAAATGCCAGTCGAGCAAGAATTTCCACTTGAAATGTTTTCAGATTTTTTTGTTTTAAAAGCTTATCAGCTTCGTGGGGTTCGCTTTTTATTCGTAAAATAATGGAAATATCAATAATTCATTAATCAAGTTATCTCGTTTCTGAGTAAACTCAAGTGGACTCAGAAAATATACAGGATGAACCTACGCTGCTTGCATAATTTCCATACATTTTGGATATAAACTAAAATAATAAGCTATCGGTCATGCTAATTTTTATTATATATTCTACTGTATTAAGGTATATCATTTGATTGCAGACTCTCAAATATATTATCATTTGTATATATATATATTTTTATTAATTGTATTTTTTTTTATCACAATTAAATCCCTACATTTATAAATTCAACAAATTTAGCTGTTGGTGCCAATCGCCAAATACCGTTGTTTTAAAGTTATGTTTTGGCAATTGAACTTGAACCAAGACGGATAGCCCGATAAAATCTCAAGCCAATTTATTTTCATCCTCAATTCGGTCGACTGCTTTATTGGCCCACTAGATACAAAAGAAATTTTATTTAAATATATTTAAAAATAATAAACTTATACTAACAGCAAAGCGATCGGTCCAATTTTTCTTGAATGCCAAATGTACATACTAAAAAAAAAATACAAAAGCGTGTTACTCGACAAGACAACTCCGATGTGAGTATTATCGGCGAGTTTTTACCCAGAACGTGATTTTCGATATTTTCTTCCATCTGCTTTCCTCACGATCTCAATTTTCATTGAACCGAAAATCACGTCGCAAAAAGGAAAGATCTCTCTCGGACGAGTACATTAACAAGAAAACAGTAACATTAAAAAACATCTGGGCTAATGCGGCGTCTACGATTATTACAATGTACCTACGCAACAGTTTGTGCGTAACGTTAGTTTTCCCCATTTTTTTACAATCCAACTTGACTTAAGAGTTCGCAAAAAAGTTCTTTGTAATTATATTTTCTTGGTTGTGCATCATCGCAGCATAGAAAAATTATACTTTAAGTTCAAGTGGAAAACTTTCAGTCTATCGTCGAAGGATCTGGAAAAGTTGATCGAAGGTTTATTACTTATATTCGCAGTTATCTCAAAATGGTTAGCTTGGGTGTTAGCTTCAGAATCGTTGGCTATCCATTTCCATATCACAACACGCCTGCTTCACAGTTATTTTGTTGTAGTATTGACTTATCATGCCTGCTTTGTTGACTTCTTTTGTATTGATCTAGCATACCTGTTTTCCAGGGTTTTATTGTATAAAAAAAAAGAATTCTCCACAAAGCATGACGCCGGTTTGACTAGGTCAAAAAATATCTTCTAATAAAAAAAACATAAAGTGATTAGATTGTCAAGCCCGACAGGTCCGCGTAATACTCTGGAGAATAAATGAAACGGGTAGGGTTTGTTTTTCCAACCATTATTTTTATCATTGTTAATAAAAAAAAAGGTTCTCAATTCTTTTTGGTAAAATAAAGTATTAGTGAATATGGCGCAAATAAATCTTCGCGTCTCTCCTCCATAAAGATCTTCCTTTTCATTTGCTTGATATTTTTCTTGTACACACCATTAAATAATTAGGTTTCATAAATCGTAGATTACGAATAAAAACATAAACGCCAATTTTTTTCCGAAAATCTCGATGTTATCTAGTAAAAAAGTGCTTCAAAATTGTAAAAATATTATTTTGAATATACGTGGTTTTTATTGTTACAACAACAACAAAAAAAACACAAAAAATTACACTAAGTTTTTTTAAATATTTACTTTTTTTACTGACACCCTACTATAAGTCATTGTTTGAACTGTAACAAGTCTGTCGTCAATTTAGTTTAGGATTTAATTGAAAAGATGATGATTGAGCTGGTAGACTTTCAGTCAAGAGTCAGGTATTTTAACCACTAAACCAACAACCCAGCCAATTTTCATGAAACTATTTAACGTAATCCCGTATATAATAAGCTTATAAATGCATCATCAATTACCTACACCGTGATCACTAATTACATATGATCACAGCTCTCAGTACCGGTATTCTTGTAATTTATGTGGTGGATTTATATGCTTTGTACTGTAACGACGTATATCAGACAAAAAAAAGTTCGAAAAATATGGTACGTGTAAAAAACGGAAAACATTATTTTTACTGTCCAAAGTCCATATCAAATTGGAATTCAGCTATAAAAATATATAAATTAAATTAATTAATTATTTTATTTTTAAAGTCGACGTTAGTGACATCTAGCGACACTTTTTGTAATGGGAAAATTACAAAGAACACCATTAAAATGAAATTATCTACGAATAAATATATTTAAAATTGTGATACAATTTAGTCTTATAGTTATACATGTTAATTTGATAAGATTTATTAAATTTTAAAATAGTTGTTTGTCCATTGATTAAAACAATAAATAGAAATAATTTAACAGATGTCACTTTACACTAAACATAAAGTTTCATTTAATGACAACAGATGTCAGTATTTGTTTTAATATTGTGAATTTCCAAAAAAAAAAATTAAATGAAAATTGTTTAATAAAATAAATTAAATTTAATAAAATTAATTGCTATTGGAAAACACCCCATTTCAGTTTTCGTTGATATGGGATCGTTCTTTTGTCAATGCACATTTCTTCACAAATTATCGGGGTTATTTAGTATGAATGTGTATTTTTCTCCCTTTGCTCAGTGGGGGATGGTCTGGGGTGCGGAGGGCGCGGCACCCTTGAAGTCACGGCTCCTACCCCAAGGCAATAACATCGCATAATTGCTGTTATTTATGACTTAAAAATATTAAAAGGCTAATAACTCCATCACTAAATTACATTTTATTGCTCGCGACTCGCATAAATGAATGTAACAATCTGTCGAACAACAAAGCATTGTTTTCACTAAGATTAATTATTTAATTTAAATTCAACCAACCGAATGTTATTTATGAACATAACCTTATTCATGCAACACGTAAGGAATTCAGATAATTTCACAAACAATTATGCTGATCAAAATAATACCACAACATTATAAACCATACTTAAACATTCGTAAAAAAAATATAATTAACCAGTGTAAAAGTCAAAGAATTTTTAATATTGTGAAATATCCTCATTTTCTACTTACGACCGAATTCAAAAAAATAAAAATATCAAACACATCACATAAACTACGCAAATCAATGTTTTTTACAAAAGCTAGCACAAATGGCATCATCGGTTACATCAAGAACAAAAACTTTACAGGTGAATATTAAATACAGCATGAAGCTATTCATATCTTTTGGGTGAACAAGTCTAATGTTTGAATGCAAACTATTATGACTCAATATTTTCACAGCGTGTTTATATGAAAGTAGGCTATATTTTTTTCCCTTGCGGTTGATTAACCCAAAAATATTTTTATGGCTTATTTCGGTGCGATGAATTCCTGGTTATAAAGTACGCATGCGAAAGCATAATGGTCCCACTTATGAGGCATTGGCATGTCGACCTCATTCGGCTCTCGGATCGCGTGCTCGCCACCCCTGTCCCAGAAGAATTTATAGAATAATAGCACAATCGAAGCGGGAAACACATACTATATATGTCGATCAGGTATATGATTTACATGTATTTGAGGCCTTGATGGTATCGTTATTTAAGTAAACCTTTTAAATAATCAAATTCAAAACATGTATTACCTTCAAAAGGATAAAATATAGTACACGAGCGCTTTTTTAAGTGTAAAAATATTACTTGGGTTATGTACAAAGTAATGAAAAAATTTCTTAAAGTAAACATGTCAGAGGTAGTGACTTTGATAACATTGATCCTTTTTAGTTTAAAATTTATAATAGCGTTATAAAGAGGTATTCAGAAATTTAATTAAAAAATCCGATACACCTGCCGCATAATTTGTGTGACCACATCAGACAAAAGACTCAATCAGCACACCTCTATAATCTAAAAATTATTTGTCGACTGATAGAGTGCTGTAGTTATATTAAAAAAGATTGTAAAAACAATGGTTTTTTTTAAATTTGGCTCAAGGATAAAGTTAATGCATGAAAATAGCTTCTCGGTGACAAATTAAGACTGCAAGAATCAATTAACCTTTTGGACCAGTGGTTAGGATATTCAACTGAGAATTTTAATTTGTTGGCAGTTCAATCTTAATAATCTAGATCTCATTCTATTTTGGTTAGGTAGAAGAAACATTGTTATATTAGTTAGTTACGAAGAGCTTAAAAAAATTGTATTAATTGAGTTCATAAATAATAACTATTAAAGTTAATAGCATAACATGGTAAATTGTAAAAGCGGCAGCCGCGGTCTCGCCGACAATACACTCTAACGACATAATTGGCTCAAATTAACCACAATTAAATTTGTAAAAGATTTAACAGGACGACAAATACAAGATGAGTGTACTGGCATTGTCGTGAGTCGTGCGTCGACTTGTATGAAGCCACATACACGATTATATTGACAAGCAAACTACAGCTATCTCTTTATAAACAAAATAGAAAATAGAGTAGCAGGTTAATGGCTCCAAAGCCATCACAGTGTTCTTCACGAGAACAATTTTTTTTTTGAGTCCGAAAACAACTGAGGACATTCCCAAAACACCCTTCCTTGTAAAACGCTCTTAATTATTTATATTATATATAGCACGAGTCTCATGCCTTTAGTAAAAGTCATAGGTTGAGATGAAATCAGCATGATATAAATTTACAGAATATCTTTCAAATTTCTTATTTTCTAAGCTATATCTTGAAGTACGAAGATAATTTGTTATACACGGAAACGATTCGAATAACACCTTTACACATCAATCACTTTTGACAGGTAAATACGCTAGTGTTTGAAGTAACCATTACCTATGGTAAATCGGCTCATTAATAACCTAGCACTTCGAACATATTATTTTTGTAACAATACGCCAGTAGTATAACAATACAAGATCAAGTTTATCGACCTGCTTACTTCAAGGCAATAAATTAGTATTATAGGAAATTTTACGTCGTAAAAACTTTACGCATTCATCAGGATTTTATTACTAAAAATGAACCAAAGATTTTTAATGAATTCTGTATGACATTCCAGGTCCTTTCTAGTAAAACTAATTATATCAATACGTTTTCACATATGCGATTCTGGATATTCGCAAACAAAAAAAATATATTTTACTCAGTGCATTATGGTATTCATATATCAATTTATAGATGTGATCACGTGAATATTTTTTATTGTATTTACGAGACGTGTCGAATAACCGTGCAATTTATTGCACGTATGTAATTTTGGACGATTGCAAACAGGCTTTTATAATTTTTAAAAACTAGATTGATTCGTAAAAATTGCACACAGAAACAATCCATTTTATAACTATATTCTCTTAAAATATTCCCCTAAAGCGATCGGTATATTGAATTGGACGCGAGCCCCCTAGAGCGGTCCCGAGTTGTCGATAGTAGTCTTGTAGTATTGTGACGTGAGCGCGGGTACTCAGCCCGAGTCCAGCCCGTGCTTAGCCCGTGCCTAGCCCGTGCCTAGCCCGTGCCTAGCCCGTGCCTAGCCCGTGCCTAGCCCGTGCCTAGCCCGTGCCTAGCCCGTGCCTAGCCCGTGCCTAGCCCGTGCCTAGCCCGTGCCTAGCCCGTGCCTAGCCCGTGCCTAGCCCGTGCCTAGCCCGTGCCTAGCCCGTGCCTAGCCCGTGCCTAGCCCGTGCCTAGCCCGTGCCGAGGGTTAGCACAATGTCGGCACGCGCAGGGAGGAGGCGCGTCGCTCGCATTGAATTTTAGGGAGGAAGACGCGGCGCCGCTCGAGTACAGCACTTTGCACGTGCGTTATATTGGACGACGATTGAAAAATGACTATTAAATAAAGAAAACGCAAAATATTTTAAATTATACCTAGGCTCATCATCATCATCATTCTTACTATTTTTGTTGTTAAAAACGCACTCAATTATATTTTCTATAAAATATTCCAAAACTGTCTACGGGTGATGCTGGTATAAACGACAATTCGTTTATATATATTTTTTTATATTTGTGCACAAACAAATGTCGTAATAATCGAAGTATAACTAAAAAATATTTTTATGTTTTTTCGACAAAAAATAATACTTCGATTTTTACCGCTTAAAAAAATATATTACTTTTATTATCGTCAGTACATCGAATGCATTTCTTGTGCTTTTCAATGATTACTACTATTTAATAAAAATATGAATTTTTGTGAGAAGTGTAGAAGGACCCGGGGACCCACTTCTATGAACACTGGGTCAGTGAAATGGTCGCAAATCTCCTCAGAGGAGAGGCACTTGACGAAGAAGAAACGCTTCTTAAATGTAGCAATGCGATCCTCATCCCCGCGGGGCGGCTCGTGGTGACGTGGTGACGTGGTGACGTGGTGACGTGGTGACGTGGTGACGTGGTGACGTGGTGACGTGGTGACGTCACGCACGGCGCGGGTCAACGGCCGTACAAAGCCACCCCCGGAGTCGCGGGGCGCCGTATCGACCCACTTGGGGCGGGGAGGGGCGCGATCCGGCAGAGGCGAGGCGGCCGGCGGCCATGTTGGCAGCTCCCGACGAAAACAAATCAGAAAACGCATCGCAAACAGGCGAACAAAAAAAATACCATCCAAACAGCGACGAACATCGCCACGAACCTGCCGTGCTGTGAGTGACAATAAACACACCTGTGCGCGTTATTTTGACTCCATCGCAGTGGTTTTTCTTGTATTTTGAGTGCGCCCGGAGGCCCCCGCCAAAATGTCTATCGGTAAGTAGTACGTGTTGATATTATTTTGCGACTCGATAGCTACGAGTATCTCCCGATATTTATCTTTCGCTACGCTATCTGGCCGCGTTGCACGGAATCGGCTTATTTACTTTTGATTGCGCGTGACTTAATAATATAAGAATGGTGACAATACTGACTGCCGTACCTACTCGTGTGATAAAATATTTTTGTGTGCCAATATCGATGAGAGATTGCACGAGAGGCTGTCCCGGGTCGGATCTCCGATTACCTGCAGTTTTATGATTTATAATTGTCATTAATTTATTTACACAGCTTATATTCATTATATGAAAATGATTCATTCTTACTAGATTCCAGTGGGTTTTTAACGTATGATTATCTACACATAATTTTTGTATACAATTGCTTTGTATTGAAATATAAAAGGACCTTGCAGTGTCATAGACATATACTCTTTTCTTTGTTGTTTACAACTGAATTGACAACTGAGTGTTTACTAGTTATGAAAACATCCCCCTTATTAAAAAAAATATATACTATTTTGACCCCATTCGGTGTTGTTCGGCATGTGATTAATTCTCCGAACGACAATATTGTCTAAAGATACATACAATGAAAAAAAAGCGTTTGATATATTGAGCTCTAAAAATTCATATTCTCATAACATTCGATTGTAAAAAATATAAAAACATTTTCAATGCGTAAAATTATTTTTTCAATCTTAACAGCAAAATTTTTTTTTCAATACTTCATTTCTTTCTTTAACTTTTTTTTTAAATTTTGCTTGTGTGAATAATTTTTTTTTTCTTTAAATTGTTCACGTGTCATGGGCGTCTTTTGAAATTACAAAAACAAAGCGTCCATAACCAAAAGGCAGCACAAATACGCGGTAGAATTTCAGGTGAGGTCTTAATATAGAAAATATTTTAGCTTCGCCGAGTGCTTCTCGAAATTCACGTCTTCGCGAATAATGTATTATTCGTTCCTCCGAGCATCACGAGGCGCCTTCCAGCCACGGAATATGGATTTTTCTGGTGAAATATATAATGTAGGCACTCGGCCGTCGAAGGAAGTGGAATGAATTGCGTGCAGCCTTAATGGCATTCGTGTAAGTTTACCGAGCGATAATCTTTGGAAATTCTCGTTCAAGATTAATCACTCAAACAGAGGCTCGGCACAACCATTGTATTTTAATTGTAATACAAACCGGTGCTCAAATTTCAACTAGGATGGCTCGAGCTGGTATGTTTTTTTATGTTGCGTATTATTTTTTTACAGACCGTTAAAAATATATTAAGTCAATCTGAAAATATTTTAATTTAGTGTTTACGATATCTAGGCAATAACCATAGCACGCATGCGTGATTATTCAATCGCAAATGCATATTTCAAAATATACAATTTTATTTTATAATTTCAACCCCAGCACAGGGTTTTTACTTCACGATTATAGTTCACAGCTTAAAGGTTTCAATCTCATATAGTTTTAACGAGGAGTGGATAACCACACCACTTGGGAAGAGTAGGAATCGGCTTACTAAAGAGAGCTCTTTGCACTTATTTCTCCACGCAAATTTGAATCTGAGCGACCAAGCGTACAACCAGTAGACTACGAAACGGTTATTAAATCTCCGTTTCAGGAATAATATTTATCAAAGCTCAACTTCCAATACTTCTTCTTTTAGTGCCTCTCCTCATAAGAGGATAGTGACCATTTCTTCGAACGCATATCTATCCTGGGCCAGTCATACTAATTCGGCCGTACTCCATTATTACAGCCGCTGGCGTAAATTCAATCAACGTCAATCAATTCAAGCACTCAACTGCAGGATGCTTTATGTATTGTTTCGAAAAGTGTGGCCAAAATAGTAGACCTTACGCTTTTTTACCATCGTCATTTGTGATGCAATCAACTCATGGTATTATAAAGCCACATTTCTGCCGTCTCGATTTTTTGCATTGTAAGTCCTCAAATCCATAAAGAAGAACTGAGATGACAGCACATTTGGTGAATCTCCAGCGAGTTTTTGGTGTTATGTTTCTTGCACGTAGTACTTTTCTCGTGTTTTTTCATGTTCTACGTGCTGTCTCAATTCTCACTTCCATTAGGAGCATAATTGATGTTCAACATTCTGAACTTGATCCATGAGAACTCACTTGGCGAGACTGCCGGCACCCGAGTCGGGCACGGTCGGGCGCGGGCCTGCCCAGAGCATCTGCAACTCGAGAGCACAATGGCGAGGACTCCAAACTAAATATTGTTGCAAGAACAGGAAGGCAGTGCATCGCCTGACTCCGGCCATGGGCTGCATTGTGCTGCCCAGGGCTGGAAACGCGATAGCCCGGGAACCAGTTCACCTGTTCTTATCACACAACCGACAGCTCGCGAATTAAGTTACTGTGTACATTTAGTAAAACAATAAGCAAGTCATTTTTTTTTTTTTATGTTTTGTGGAATAAAAATTTAGTCCTCTTGAAACCTGTGAAGCATATTTGCGAAATGTTTTGCACACATCATTTTAAAGACATCATTTATATATAAACAATTATATGATTCACACGTGTTTAAAAACCTTTTGATTAGTATGATGAATAAAGAATAAACAGGAGTGATTCTTCCATAATTTATATTGAAACACTAAAAAAATCTAAATGTTGAGTTTACGTCAAAACACACTAAAAAAGACTATATATTTAGTGCTTATAAAGAGTCCTTATATTGATTTTGGTAGTATGAGTCAATTATATATTCGCATATCTGGAATAGCTCTTACTGAAAATGAAATACCCTCTAGTACAATATGTCGAAATGTTAATTACAAAGGTGTATTTTAATTATACTGTTTAGATATTTTTTTCAAAATCCGGTTTACATGTGACGAACAAGGCGTTTTTCTTCCCAGCATGGCTATAAATAACCCAGAAGAACCTTTATTAGTTTATACAGTCCAAGAGTTAACTCGAGCATATAAAATCCAATGGATTCGAGATTCTTTAATAACCGTGGTCCAATAATACGGAGCACCGCTGCGGCACGAGGAACCCCCTAATAAATATCTGCTCCACATTCCCGAAACCGAATTTCCAATCACTTGACCGAAGTGCTGCTTCATCAAATTATACTGGCGAGGGACGGAGGAGAGCGGACTAGTGATGGCCCCATTGAATAATCGATTACTTGATGTAATCGAGTCATTCAAAAGAATTTTGGTACATTTTTAATCGAATATTCGGAACCATCATAAACTGAGGTTCGGATAAATGATACTGCATTTGTATCACTAAAAATCGATGGTCGGTTGATTGAGTATTCAATCCTGATAGCATTCCTGAAGCGTAATCCGTTGATATTTTATTATGGCGGTTGAATATTCAGGATATTTCAGTTGTGATTTGAGCTATTCGATTATTTTATTCGACAATGCGAATCGAGTCGTTCGTCAAAATAAGCAATGTCGGGCCATCACTAGAGAGGAGGGCCAGCTATAATGGTACAGCCGATTTAGATTAGCATCTCGTAAGGCATACTCTAGCGACGGAGAGCTCCAATAAATTTAAATCCGTATTTTTAATGACGCCTCGCATATAAATCTATCAATGCTTTAAATAAGTTAAGAAAATAATCGTAAATAATGTGCATTCTTTTCACTTCCGTCTTAATTATTTTTTTTAACTGGACCCGATGAAAGACTATATTTTCTAATACAATATATAGATCTTTAGAGTGTATACAGATACGAGATTTATTTTTTACTTGTTAAAAATCATGAATCACTGAAAATAGTTTCATTTGAAATATAATTGAAATAAAAATAACAAACAATCACATTATAAAGTTTTGTTTGTTATGATTTTATACAATGTATGATTTTTCATTACTTGTGAACTTTTCATACACCAATTGCGACATTTATTAGAAACTCCTTCACTCTTTGGGTGGTTCTGGTTTGTTGCTATTTATTATTGTACACAATTATTGTTAAACGGTGTGTAATGTGAGTGTTGATGTCATAAAGGATGTACACCATATAAAAGTCCATTGTTTCTTGTTTATCTAATGTAAGCCGGGAATACCAATAACAATAATAAAGTACATATTTAAAATATGCGGAGGAGTTATTTTGTTTGTAAACAAGTACAATATTCATTTACAAATCGATGTTGTTTGTTTATTTGACATTCTACAAGGAAAATCAACATAATATCAGATACACAATACATTCCGCATTAAATTAGAAAACAGCTGAAGAATAAATACAATTCTGCAGTCTCAAACTTAAAACTCTCAGTTGGAAACCACTGTGGTTTTAAACCAAGCAGGAAAGTTTCAGGAAGGCTGACTAGTTTGATTTGTAATACTCAATATTTTTATAAAAATATACTTTGATTAGGAGATTACTACTTTATATGATGGGCACTTTCAAAGGCTTTATCAGATTAAATTACCAGAAGATTATCGGCCACTCGTACATGCTTGCAGTGTTGAAACAGCCAAAAATTATTCAACTTCATGGCTTGAGGACTTTGAGAAAATTGTGTTCTAGCCAAAAACGCTGTCATATTATTGAAGATTAAAATTATGACTGTTTTAACATTTAATCCGTCCGTCTTGCGTTAGTCAACTCAATATTTTTTTAACGCAATAAGCCAATAAACGTAAGGTCAAGTGCACTTCTGTCTCTTTGACTCACAAATTGTCGAGAGAATATGTCACTGTAGACACTGAAGATAAGCACGTACTCAATAATTATTTTGAAGACCTACAGGTCGTCCAAGTCGTTCACTACAATCTACCTAGATTAACACAGCAGTGTTGTAATTAGCAGCTGTAAAATACAACTCAAAAAAAATATAAAGATTACAAATTTTCAGGAATGTAAACACTGTACAGGTTTTGAAAAATCCTCATTTTTTTAAAAGCAGGTAAAATTTGATTTCACACTCAATATATATCATAAATTGAATATCTTACTGCTCATCAATGTACTTGTTTCTGTATTTGTAGATACCTAAACTCAATTTATATCATTGTCATGCGTATTTATTACTGTGAATTCAATTAAAATGTTTTTTTTCTTTGGCTTTGAATTTAACAGCTTTCTCACCGCCGGAGCTAGTTTTTTTTTTCATAGTTCCTTTTGCATGAATACTCACAGCTTTTATATAACCTTATCATTACATTCAACAGAATCCTAATCCTCATTCCTTCTTGTTTTTTTTTTCTAACTGTTATTTTGAAGACAGCTGAATTTTATAAATTATTTTACTTTGTTCGTGTTTTATGTTCTATGGTTACCTAACCATAGAACATAACTGTGCGTCTGTAACGATACTAGCAAATGAATTGACACCGGCTCAAATATTTCACTAACGCACGTTACATTACCAATAAATTATTTAATATAAAGCTGTGAGATCATACAAGGTACAGTGCCCTCCTGTCACATCGCGGTGTCCTTAATTAGATCATATTAGTCCCTCCCACTTGCGCGATGCGTCACTTGAACAGATCGCCTCGTAGACTTTTTACTGACTGAAACAACATTTCGCTCTTCTATAACACGCATCGGCAGTCTACTAACTAATAATTCATTGTTAATAATCTTATTTTTTTGCTAATCAAACTCTGATATCAAACTTGATCTAAACAGACCCAAACACTTGATTAAAGAAATAAAAAATACAGGGCACTAGCGTATAACGTAAATTCGCAAAATGCGATAAAAAAATATGTAAACAACAGGCAATGTAATCATTCGCCTTTGTAAACAAGTTTTATTGCAATTTTTCGTCGCGTTATATGAATTCACGTCATGGGAGAGCGCGTTGTACAGAAGTCTACTGTATAACCGTAAAAATATTTAAATGATTTACAAACAATTCACAATATAATGTCCATAGCTATTCTCAAGCATACTGAAAACTTTCCCCGTACGCCACTTTTATCTAGTCACAGGAACATTCGGACGAAATTTCAGAATCGCTGTAAGTCGTTCACAACTGTGATTATCTCTAAAGACCCTGTATTTTTAACTGTGACTAAGAGTATACAAAGTAAATTATCATTAAGTACAAAAAATAAAGCTGTTTTCCTAGAATCTTATATTGAAAGTATTATAGAAATCGCAATATTACATAGAAAAAAATATTGCCGATAGTAGAGATAATGATGATAATGGTTATCAATTTCCTAATCTTCCTAAAAAAAAAAACACTATATAGTTTTATCGGGCGCCTTTTGGCTGGATACTTATGTTCTTTGGATACATTGTGTTAAAAACCTTAGCCCGATTATTTATTTTGCTAATTTCACAGGGAAGTGCTTTTGCTCTGCTGATGCAGAAAAGATATTCCAAAAACATTAAGTTTATATAACCAGCCTTCTTCTTGATTACAGAAAGAGGCAAAATAAGTCCTGAAATATATATTACAAAAACAATGTTATCATTTCAGGTTAATGACAGGAAATTAGATACCGAATAGCATAATTATAAAAAGGAAACGTTTTTGTGCCTTTTTTGTGGGCGTCTACTTAAAATGCCTCAGGGACCTTGGAAAATGTCAAAGTAAAGGCTCGCCGAGCGCCTTTACCTGTACAAATACCTGTACCTGGGAGGCTTTGCTGGCGACTTTATATGTGTGACATTTCCATGTCCTGGAAACCTAAGGGTAATGAAATGGCATGACACAAATTTTTAGCATTTTTTTTTTTAATTTCAATTAAATGGGTTGTTGAAGTTTTACTTGTGGAAATAAAGTAGTAAGCTTTGCAGTAATTTCATTTCAATATATATAAAAATTTACATTCGTACATATTTTTGTTTATAGATATTTTCGACCTTGAAAATTTTGAGAGCCGAATAGTCAACTCTTTTTTAAAAACAAATGGTATGTTTAAATATTTGTTCAGTGAGATGGTCATTATTCTGAAGAAATGCACCTGATGAATGAAATTATCCAAGGATGTATGTAAATTGAAATATGTTTAAGTAAAACAAATTATGACCCTCTTATGGTCCTCTCGAGGGGTTCCTCTCTCTTCTGCAGGCCAACCCTACCTCGCGTCCTCGGGTTGCTTTTTTAATACTTCAGAGGTGGTTTTCATTTGATTGACATAGTTACACCAAAGCCATCTTGATTGCCTTAATCAAATGGGAATCGGGAGCCAATTAGCTCACGCGAGCGCACGGAACGCAAACGTTTTCGGTCTTTATTAAAGGCACAAGATATGAGAAATGTTGTTTTTTTACCACTATATCAACAGAATGTGCATCAGTTATTGTTTTATTTGTATTTAATTTGATTAAAATGATGAAAAAAATATTGTGTGATATAAACAAGGCAGTTGAATTCCGAGACAACAGCACTTTTGAAAATGATGAGGTTTTGATATAAAATAACCTTTTTACGGTCCAGATGTGATGCTCGGTTATTACTTTTCTGTTAGTAACAAATACCACGAGTTTTGAAACATCCCGTGCTGTGCACACACAAATTTTAACTCAGGCTAGCTTGCATAACAATCGCCGGCCTAAAACGCTCACTTTCCGCCGTTTTCTCACAGTAGATTAGCCTCCGCTCCTCCACCTGACGCCGCTGCCGGCTAGTGAGGGGCACCGCCGATGCACTCGACAGCATCTTCACGACTCACGAACTTGAACTGTCGGCTGAACCAGAGTAGTTGAAAAAACAAATATATATTATACAATTTTCGTCGTTCCTAATTTCTAGTTCGTATCGGAACAAGAGGACAGCTACATTTATACCCAACCCCTAACGCGATATCATATTACATATTTTATCACTTAATTAATTTAATTATTATAATGTAGAAGGCTCAGCATGAGTATATGCTCAGTGAGATGGTCGCCTACCTCCTCTGAGGAAAAACACTTGATGAAGAAGATCTAGGCCAGTCATGTCAAAGATACGGCCCGCGATCGCAATGTGCCACAGAAAGAAGAATCATGTTTTTTAGAGCATTTAGACTTATTTTATTGGAATCTGGCCCGCCTACACATACTTAATTTAATATATGGCCCTCTGCAAAATTGAGTTTGACACCTCTGATCTAGGCTCAAAGTCAATATGCATATTTTCAAGTATCCAGTATCTATATAATATAGTATCGATGGAGTATAATAGTTTTTTTTAATGAAAATCAATAGTTTTTCCGATATATCGACAGCTACGGTTGCTCGGCAGCCAGCAGCCTTCCCACCCCTGACCCAGCGCCGGCAGATAACAGACGAGTCGGCGGTCGTCAGTCGGCGCCGGCCCGGTGCGGAGTGCAGTGCAGTGCGGAGTGCCTTGCGTGTCTGGAGAGCTGCGGCGCGTCTCGGATGCACTCCCGGGAAAAGAAGCGTAAAATTAGACCGCAACATACCAGTTGACACTTTAATAGTCCGCCACTCTGCAGTGACAGAGCACGGCGAAGCACTCCGCCGACCCCCGAAATGAAGTTTGTCGTGATACGAATTTGATCGATCGAAGTGCGTGCGTTGGTTTTCTTTTGTAGTTTTCTTTTGTGGTTCATCATGATGAATTCCGACGGAGGATATTGCGTGACCAAGCGCTGCTTAAATAATATATCAGGTAATTTTCCTTCTCTCGGTATGGCTCGTGTTTGGAGTACGGAAATTGATTTTTGTGGTGCCGCCGCTGAGAGTCCAATAAGGTTTTGCTGCTAGCTTAGAATAAATTAACGTAATATTTATTTAAAAAGACAGCAGCGATTTCATTTCAGATTATGATGTATGAGCATTCTTTTCAAATATATTTTGTCTGTTTTATCAGTGACAAAATTAATTTGTCATTATGTGCCATTAAAAAATCTTATCAAACAGAAAATTATACAGTTGTAACCAACAGAATAATTCATTCCAAGAATGTGCTATTTCAAGTTTTGTCCATATTTATTTTGTATACAAACATGAACAATTATAGATAAGCAATTTTTTACTTTACGTGTTATCCCATGACTCCCTCTGGTACCGATGTACCTATGTAGATACTTCTGCAATATCTATCGATTATCTTAAATTGCTTCGATAAGCATTAATAAAAACCAATAATCTTAGCAGTAAGAGCTAGTCAATTGCTCTCACAACTTGTCGTATATGAACGAGCGAGTAAATAATATACACTTATCATGATATGCAGAATCGTCGTCAAGCAGATTTACGTAAACCATGATTTATATACCACACTCTTCTTTTTTTAATTTACGGTTTTATTTATAGAATAAAAAGTGTCATAAATCATGTATACAAAATGACTCTGCATTCCTTGGGTAGCGCATTGTCTAAACATGTATTAAAACACGCTTTGCAAGCATAAAGAGTATCCCGTGTCGACTACGGGACATATTAGCTCAGTGCTCATGGACTGACTATTGAAATATGCAGCAGGGGTCATCATAGAGCTCTCCTTTTCTGGTGCCAGTATCCTGGGCCGCTCGGCTCGGGTCACGTAGAATATTGGCACTCCTTTATCGGCAGCGTGCTCTTTGATGGCACGTAAACATGAGTGGAGCCGTGACGTCACTGGTCGGCCACGTGGAGGGCCGGGACTGGCGACCTGAGCTCTCAAACCCCCACACGCGTACACACTTGCGTCTAATGTAATGATCGTCTCCTACGCGTCGGGCAATAAAAAATATAACATCGGTTTTATTGATACAATTCGGGGCCGCGTTAACCAAAGTACCCACCATCGTCGTTTTGGTGCCAGCGATGATGTATGCATGTACAGTAATACCCCGCTTTACGCGAGGGATACGTTATGTGAAATTCGCGTATATCGGGGTTTACGTTTAAACATACATACATAGTCAAAACTTAATACAAAAAAATACAAATCACTTGAATCAATCACTTTGATTCTAAGAACACTTTATGCAGTATTACATGTTATTTTTACTGAAAAATACATCTATTGTCTTTTGGGTGGCGTTTCTTTTACGTTCTTGTAAAATACGTTCATAAACACCCAACGCTGTTTTTAATTGTTAAGAGAAGTCAATGACTACATTATGTTCATACTGAAAAATTGTAAAATACTGATGAAATAGTGAAACCGCGCATAACGGGGTCGCGTTAAGTGGGGTATTTTTATAAAAATATTTTTTATTAATTATTTAATGTTTTGTATATATTTTAAACTACCTCGTGATATGATCTGTTGTTGCAAGCGTAGGGATGCAGGATAGGGTCATAGGTTTGAATCGAGATAGAGAAACCTCAGAATGCTTTCCACAGAACCGTTTTCAGTAATTCACAGTAAATGATGACAAATGATCCGTTTGCGCCCTCGACGCTCAATAATTCAGATTACCTCAAATGAGCATTTCTTATGATTATATGTTCACATATGAACATGAAAATGTTGTATGTGGGTATACGAGCTTCTAATATTTTTGACCCACTCCATAAACAGTCTGAATGAAATGAAATTTCATTCGAAATGAAATATGTTTACTTCAACTGTAAAAATAATTCAATTTTATATATTGATAATGAATTACTTATTATAGTCATATCGGTCAATCAAAAATATATTTTAATAAAACCAAAACTATTAACTGTGAACCGACTGGATTTTTTTTGTGTTATACAACCACAGGCTAGTTTAAAATATCATAGTACAATTTATCTATCTATAATTTTTTATATCAAACATGATACATGAAGAAAAATTGAAAACGAGGCTACTATTAGCTTTAGCCGTTTGATGAGAAAATGTCAGTGTTTCTCAAATAATATTTTTTGGGAATTAAAATTTCTATAAATTAAATAATAATATATGCAATGGGCACAATACTCTGAATCATAAAATCTCGTGAATATTTAAAACTGTTTTACTATCTCTAATTCAGTACTAAAACGAGAAAATTTTTAGAAGATCTTGAAAAGCTAAATATAAAAGGTACTGCTCCTGAAAATATAGCAAAAAGAATGGCGCCTCCTGGTCGGAGGATCGACAGTTGAGTTGGACACAATCTGAAGGGGCCCTTGACAGAGTTTTCGTAATCTCCTAGATATTTGGATATTCATATTTGTTATTTAATTCAGAGAAAAACGTGTCTAGATCATTTATGTAATAACTTTTATCGATTACCATAAATTTGGTTTTGAGAAATTTATTGCTGAATAAAAATGAAAGGCAGTTTTTATTCATAAAATTAATTACGAAAATATGAAGACAAAAACGTCCTAACACAGGCGTTTATTTAAATATTACCAAAAACATAAATCAACAAATTATATCAATATGAATATAAATATTTCTTACTCAACATACACAGATTTTTTAATTATAGTAAGTGTGTTGGATATCTGCAGAAAAATTGAGATAAATGCATTGTCAGTAAGCAGGTAGATGTGAGGTGGATATGTGCGCACATGAGCCGACGTGCTCAGTAACGAAAATTACGCTACCACCTAAGCCACATGTTGTAAGCCCTGGATCTGGGGACAGCCACAAACCGTATATCCCGCACTGTAAGCATAGCCCTAAGAACTATTGTAAATTAACATAAAATATAATAATGAATCTTGAATTTTTTTATTTTTAGCCGGAGTGTTTTTAAACTTGCGCGTGCCGGAAGTGGCCGTTGATGCCATGACATCGACTTGTTCCGATGCACTAACGGTTGTCTGGGCTGCCTACTTCACTGTGGATTTCATTATTTCAATACTCGTTTCAGAACATAGTCCATTTCCGGTGCACCGCCCGCGACAATTAAAAGCGTATACTTCTTTTTAATCATGGCGGCATTCAACACTGCCGACATTAGAGTTAACGCCTGTAGACAAGCCTTCGGACTTTCGACAGTGTAAATATATATATATGCAGAAATTTTCATATAAAATATTCTTAGAGCCAGTTGCGTAAACATGCTGAATTAAAAAAATGCACTTTGAATTGAAATAAAAACCTAATTTTATGTTCTTTGCTCAGTGATAATTTATTAAATACGTTTGTAAATAAAAGGAGACTGTGTGCATATTTCTTTTTTGTGGTCTCTTTTCACATTTTATCTTCATTTTCGTTCGTATTAGAAAAGATGTGACGACCTGTTGTTTTATCTTACAACATCTTTAATAGTTGATATACGCGTTTGTGGCAACAATAATAAATAATATTCACCTTGAACATCCATCTTTATCTCCTAGTCGTTTAGCTGTTTATAAATATGGAGTACTCCACATCAAACCAACCTGTGGTGGATATTAACAAGTGTCCCTGCAGGTGAACTTAAAATTAATAAATATATGTATTGAGCGCGTTGGTCGGTCCCAGTATGGGTCTGTATGGGGTCAACTTTTTCTTTTTTTGACCCTTTTATCACATTTAGGAAGCGCAGACACAATGGTCGTGGTTTTCTTTTCGTATACTGCTCAAACAATAACGGCACGTTTTCGCCCGAGCAATCACTACAAAACAAAAGAAATGCTCTGTTACAACTTCGATTGTGGTGCGGATAATATTGGCTGATTGAGAGGGGGGTGGGGAGCAACTATCCCCTTGTTATATGCTGTTAAGATAAGCCACATTTTTGTGTCCGACCCTATCAATACTTGGCAACCTCGTGTCTGAGGAAGGTATAATGACTTAACTTAGCACCTCTGTATTAGTGGTTACTTTATTTATCGGTGGGAAAGGCAGTTAAGTAACTTTACTGTGGGAGAAAAATACAGTAATTAGCAAATAACACCACCATGGGTGATTGCTTCCGTAGCATTTCCATACAAAAGCAATGGCTTGATAATTGATTACTTTGTTAATGTTTTGAATTTTTATTACTATTTATTTTCATAACACATTCCAAGTAAAATTTTCAGCTCGTATTTAAATCTGTGTCTGGTGTGACTAAAGACACGAAATGAGATAAATATGTTTTGTCAATCTTCTTAGTTTCGTATTGAACTGCGAAGGCACAGCCCTATAAAGTGAATCCACAGTTCTTATTGTCCATCAATGAAGAGTTATTCCGGCAAAACTTACCCAGGCATGCCATGTCAAGTTTTTTTTTACTGTTGTGGTTTTGGGAGAATTAGCTTCCTTGCTATAATAACATCACGTAGACTCAAACAAACTAGAGAATGCGGCTATTGACCAAGAACTTTTTTATGGGAATATTTTTTTGTGGTTTGATATATGTGATATGCATATGAAAACTAAATGTGATATGTATAGTATGTAACCATCATTTTAATGATCAAGATGCATTTTGACGAACAAGTAAAATAAATATTTAGATTTCACTGAAATAGATGGCGTTTATGGTGTGTTTTTTGAAAATGTACAGTGCCGTTAGCAAATTTAGTACTGGTTTTCTTCTGTTAAGTATTTCTTAGTTAATAACTTTTTCCTAGATAATCGGAGTGTTCGGAAAGACAAGCCAAAGCCTGTTGCCAAAGCATTTATAAATAATTTTCCGAGTAACAATAAATTAAATATACACTAAAGCTATTTAAAAACAATAGCATCGATTGTCAGCATACATTCCGCGTTTCCTCGGGCCTACTATATGGTTGTAGGTGTTGGTTGATGATGACAAAGACCGGCTGTCAGTGTCCGACGAAACGTTGTTCCGGCAGCTAAGTAAGTTGTCGTGTCATGTCATGTCGTTAAGTGTCACTTCTATTTACGACCGCCATGTCCTGCTCTAATGACAATTAACACCGAGGATGGCCAGTGAACTGCCATTACCAGTGCGCACAGGGAGGGATGTTAAAAAAAAATTTCAAACATGAAAAATATACTGAAATTATTTCAATTCAGGTGGCCAAAGTCAAGATAAAAGAAAAACCCCTAACAGGGAAATTACCTGACAAAGCTCAAGATTACTATCGGCGCTAAAACCTTCGCAATAACTAAATTCATGCCGATGTGTCTGCTCGCTAATGCAAATATTTGATAAAAAATATCATAAATATTAATCAAATGCACATGTTCTGCTCTTAACACAATGAAGAGTATAAAATTTATTAAATGCAAGTTGTTTAAATTTTTCACAACTACTTCATATAATACTTACTATTCGCGAAATATTTAATATTAAAATTCCGTTCCAGTAGTTAGAATGTTGTTTCATGCATAGATTTTCCAATCAAAATGAAAAACATTTTTTATTCACAGCCAACAAAAAAAAAATCATAGTTCCAACCAAACACACTGAAATATGTTTAGGTACCTACAAGTAATTATAACCTAACAGGTGTTTACATATTTTTTTACATTTGTACAACGTTTCAGTTATTTCCCCCATTCAGCTGAAAATAGCCATAGTACGCGGCTTAACACCCAAGAACTCCGACCGTCAAAACCCACGAACATATTTATTGATAACTCGCTCACTCTTCTGATTCAACAAATGCCAAACTGATTCAAGGTCCGTCACTTAATTCTCGGCCTACAACAAGCGTGGCGTATTCCATGCCTCGAAACAAATCTTTATTCTCTACAAAACACACCCGAAAACTATTATTATTAAATATCTGGAGATAATATGAATATCAATAAGGAAACCAATTTTTTACTGCAATAATTATCTGGATACAAAAAAAGACTCCGGTATCGAACTTCAATCACAAAATTATTATCATATAATTGGCATTTGTTAGCCTGTCTCAAAAATGCTAAAAAATATATTGCAATTTTTGATTGATCGACATAAATATATTTATTTTTAATGCATTGTGTTAAATTGTGTTGTAATTCTGATCTCCTGGTCTTCGTGACTAATTTTTCATCTCGTTTATAATTTGTTAGATTATTGTGTGGGCGGTTGCTTCGTCGGAAGTTCACGTCTTCCAACGTACATACCAATGTTATTATTTTTTGGAGCTAGTTGTAAACAATAATTACAAGCGTAATAGCATTGTTGAAGAATAAATATATATGTAAAATAATTTTATAAGAAACGCTAATAGTAATTCTCTGCATATGACTTTTATTATTATCGATATTCCTACGGACATTTCGAATAAAGGAAATGCGAGGGTGTTTCATTAATTACAGTTTATTTTGATTCCTAAGCACTATTAATATTTGTATTGGCGAGCTTTGTAAGAGACTGAGAACATCTATTGTTTTATTTTCATACAGTATTTCAATTGAAAAATATTGTATCGTAATCCATTTGTCTTTTTTAAAGTTTTATTGTGATATGAACTTATTATGGGGGCTTATTTTATATAGTTTCAGATAATTTATTAATTTACTGTTTAAAATGTACAAGTATTGATTTTCACTTAGGTGTTATTATAATTTTAAATATGTCACCAGAAAAGGGACACTATAAATAAAACACCTGGTAACACAGAACTTAGTAAACTGTGACGTCACAATCCGATTTTTTTGAGTTTAAAGCCTTAAGGTTTCTAAAATATACGGCAAGGTAGCCGTTGTTAAAATATAGTTTACAAAGGTTAAAACTCTGCATTAGATGAAGAGATATTATTTAATATACATTAACTAAATATTTCCATGAATAAAGGTTCGTGAGGTGCATTTATATCACGTTTGCATAGCGAAACACGCACCAAACAGCCGTTTAATACTATAGATATTTTTTTCTCTGTCGTACATTATGCAAGTATACAACATGAGCGTCTGTAAAAGTCAAATTACCTTAAATTACCTCATATATACTGCAATTATGTAATAAATTTTATTTTCAGGACAATTACGTCTGTTGTGTATGTTTACTAATATTAAATTTTCAATGCCAAATGAATTAATTACTTTTTTTTGGGTTAATCTTCTTACCTCAACCATCGTACTTAAATTTTAACAGTACAGAAAACCGAAAGTCCTGAATGACAATATTGTTACGATGGCAAACTATGTAATTTCTTTTTACTGCCAAAAAACACATCATTTAAAAATATAAGATATAAAATTAATTTATAAAAATTATTAAGTCCATAGTCGTACTTAATCATTGTTCAATGTATAAGATTGTTGCACGTCCATGGCGTATGTACGTGTCCACTTCTACAACACGTGAGAACCCATTCGATTGTGCGCCGATAGTGTTTTTCTTCAATACATCCATTACTTTTAAAATAATAATAATAATAATATCCAAGTAACCCACCCATAGAAACCGTTATCAGCATTCGTATGCGCGATCGTCCGCCCAAGAATGTATGCTGCTTTTATAATAATCGTGTCCATATTAAAAAGTACAACATCCATTTGAGATGGGCGCAAGTGTTACTTTTATAAAAAATGTCATTTGATTTTGTCAGCTACAAAATAAAAAATTTTATGCGTACCCTTTTGCTATTGCATATTTATTATCAGGTATAAACAGGAACAAAACAACCCGAGTTTGTGAAATTGTATTTTTTTTTTTATATTTTGCAAATGAGTTTATTACGTTTCGTATATCATGTAGTGAATTAGAATTAATTTTAATATTCCACCTGGTTCTCTTATTGGGACAACAAGCCGGACAAATACAATATGCGTATAAAATTTATGTAACTGTAAGGTATTCCAAATCGCAGGTAAACAAACATGTTGATTAACCAAATTTTAGCATTAAAATAATGGTGATACATTGCCAGGTGGGTATTAAAAAGGCAACCAGAGTCATGAGCTGCGGTGATGCCATCGTTTTAAAGTGAATTTATTTTATGAAAATAGCGGGCGTTAATGAGGAAATAACGCCATTCCCGTTCGTGTTGAGAGGGAAATTAGCCGGAAACAACATTACCGGCTGTCGGGGACTCCGACTGCCATACAACTCGACTCTGGAGTATCATCCATCAATAATAATTCATTTTCCTCCAATGTCGGAAATATCAGTCCGTTTGTTTCCGCCAGAAATGTAAATAGAAATATACCGTGATTAAAAACACACTTACAGCTCTAAAGCAAAACTAATTGTATACATTAAAAAATATAAGATTTTTTTCCTAGTGAGTTTACCCATGTACTTGTTTGAATGATATTACATATATTATATATATGCTTCACAATTTAAAAAAAATAATAATCCAGTGATGTTATCTACATCAGTGTAGATGATTTTATAAATTCGTTTTACCCACAATAATTATGGTAATGAGTTTGAATTAACTGTTGATTACTCTGATCGCTCAGTCACGAAAAAGCTCTCTTCAAAGTACCTCCATGATCATAGTTTAAAAATCCAAAATTGTGCACAAAGTCAGTCATAGTTACAAGTTAGTTAAAAATACTCTTAATGCAGAATGAAAATCTTTTAGATATTTAAATATCTATTCAGTACATATAGTAATTTGATAAAACCAATTCGATCTCACAATTTTGAAGAGAATAATTTTTTTACTGAAAAAAGTTTCAGAATAGTACTTAATAATTTAGAAATTTTAAAATATTTTATAAATTTATTTTAAAAACAGTTTACAGGCAAGTTTGATTTCAAACAAATTACTTAACAATGAAAAAATAAATTTGATTTAGGCCTGCTCTAATTTTAGTTTACTTCACCTGAAATAAATTGTACAAATCGAGCACACTGGGTTTTTGAGCAACTCATTATTTTACGGCTAGATAAGCACAATGTTTTCAGCTTAAGATAGATATCAAATATCATAAATAAATGTTTAAATTTGTATTTAATGTAGGTGCACACATGAATTTTGCCATTAGATACTTTACTTGAAATATTTTAGTAAATAATAAAACAAAAACATTGAGATTGAAACACGAGATTATTTAACCTGACACTCTGATGAATAATATTTTATTTAAAATATTATACATAAGCTACCATACATGACTTTACAAACTGTATATTATTGTGAATATAAATTAGTTGTGAAAATTACAAACATTTATAATTTTTTTTCTTTTTTGATTTCCAGATAAGGATAGAGAGCGCGATTACATTGGATTCGCTACACTTCCTGAGCAAATGCACCGGAAGTCAGTGAAGAGAGGATTTGATTTCACCCTCATGGTGGTAGGAGAGGCCGGCCTTGGCAAGTCAACCCTCATCAACAGCCTCTTCCTTGGAGACATGTATAAGAATAGGAAAATGTCAGATGTTACAGGTTAACTATTAACATAATTATTATTTTGAGTTTTTGATATTGTAAATACATATAAAAGCTAATAAGTAATACAGATCAACTAACCAAAAAAATTCCAATTGCGTAAAATATACAAACAAATGACTAAGAAAAGTTTTATATTGGGTACACAATAAACCCCGGGTAGAAAATACAGATTTATTAAAAATTTTGAAGTAATCCTTGGTGCTATTAAAGGTTTTATTGATGATAATTATCAAATATTTAATAAATCCGCATTTACACTATATACTATTTTTTTTAGGTAATCATGAATACATGACATTGGTTCAAATACCAACAGTTTCTGATTTTTTTTTCAAGGATTCTTCTTTTCGTTACATGTGTAAATAAATTACTTATAAAAAAATATTGCATATTAATAAATACTATATAAGTAATTTTTATTCTCATAATGCTGTATTGTATTGTTTATAGAACTTTATGTTAATAGTAACCTAGAAATATTTGTATATTTCAGAACGCATTGAAAAAACCACATCGATTGAGCGAAAGACCATGGATATTGAAGAGCGAGGAGTGAAGCTGCGACTGACAGTGGTTGATACTCCTGGCTTTGGAGATGCCATCAACTGCGAAGATTCTTGGAGAGTCTGCACAGCTTACATTGATGAACAATTCCGGCAATACTTCACCGACGAGAGTGGACTCAATAGAAGAAATATTCAAGACAATAGAGTACATTGTTGCTTATATTTTGTTCCCCCATATGGACACAGGTTATTATTGTTTATTAATTTTTAAATTATAATTCACATCTAAAAATAATTATATAGATGTGTATTTTATGTTTTCATTATAATAGCTTATTTAATTAGAAGCTTTGGAGAGTATTACAAATCTTTATCAAAATAATTTATCATTCGTTTAATTGCATGTATTTTTATATAACTCAGAAAATTCATTGAAAGGAAAACTTTAAGTATTCATTTTTATAAACATAGATCAAAGTTGCATTATTTTTGAACCAAGTAATGGGAAATATCAAAGTTGTTTTAATGAAATCCACTTTTTTTAATATGAACTTATATGATTTTTCACTAAAATAAAGTTGATCACATTGTTGATCTTGAATACAATTTACTTCAATAATACTTTTTTATTGTCCATAGTTTGCGTCAAATGGATCTTGAGTTAATGAAGAGACTACACCGAAAAGTAAATATTGTCATTGTAATAGCAAAAGCAGACACACTTACTGCCTCAGAAGTAAGAAAATTAAAACAACGAATATTAAAAGATGTTGAAGAAAACCAAGTACAGGTTTGTAAAATAAAAGTGTGCTTAAATACCAAAGTAGACTCTAACTTAAAATGTATCCGATAAATAAAATAGAACCAAAATATGTATTTTTAAATTAACAAATTTTTAGATTTACCAATTTCCCGAATGTGATACCGATGAAGATGAAGAGTTCAAGCAGCAGGATAAAGAACTGAAAGCCTGTGTACCGTTTGCTGTAGTCGGAAGTAACACTATGCTGGAGATTGCTGGAAAGAAAGTTAGAGGCCGGCAGTATCCGTGGGGAGTTGTAGATGGTATGATTTCAACAATAAGTTTGATGTTTACTTGTATATAAATTTAACTATGTCAAAAATTAACTTGATAATTGATTATTTACAGTTGAAAACCCCCGACACAGTGATTTTGTAAAGCTACGCACTATGCTTATCTCAACGCACATGCAAGACTTGAAGGATGTCACACAAGATGTCCATTATGAAAACTTTAGAGCTCAATGCATTTCTCAAATATCGCAACACGCTCTCAGAGAAAGAGGGTAAATATGATTGCATAAAATAATAACTATTACAAAATTTATATTTTGAAAGATCTTCTTTTAAAAAAATTATTGATTTCAACAGAAAATTGAAACGGGACTCCATGGGAAACAATGGAGATACCAGTATTACAGAAACCGATAGACTTCTACTCCAGAAAGACGAAGAGGTAAAAATACTTTACGCTTTAAACTTATTCACTGCTACCAAAAATCAAATCATTAAACAGTGCAAAAACAGCACTCGACTTACTGAGATCTGACAATCCAGATTTTGCATCAGATAACAGCATTTCAAGGACAAAGACAGAAGTGTTTAATTATTGCATGTTTAATAATAGTTTCAAATGCTTTTTGGTAATGGGATTATTGTTGTATTGAACGACCTTGAACTTTTGAATACAATTGCACAAAATGTCTACATTTTAAGTAGTCTTTTAAATTTGATGATTAACTGCAAAATATATTAATATAATATTTAAAAAAATTACATTGAAAACTATCAACGCATCATTAATTTAGATCAGTTACTTTTACTTGACAAGTTTTATAAAAAAATTATATAAGTGACTTATTTGGAAACTGATCTGAAATTTGGTGCAATTTAAATGGAGTTAGTAATTTATTTAATTGAAATTAATAAACAAATTAATTTATTTCCAGATTCGAAGAATGCAAGATATGCTAACACAAATGCAAGAAAAATTGAAGGCATCAGACAAAAAACACGACAGCATCATCGATGTTTAAATTTGACCCATTATTTTAGCATAATTTACTTTAACTGTGGTTATAGATTAATATAAGCGAGTATCTATAAAAATCTATGTAGTGATCCCTCACACATACATTTATATTGTTTTCAGTTTTATTTATTTCATAGATTTATCTAAATATATTATATATAAGCCAGTATTCTCGTTGCACAATAAATGTTAGTCATTTTATTTGTACATAGACTAGTTTATTTAAATTTACACAACTCATCAACTTAAGGAGATAGCAATTTTGTTATAAAGTATTTGTAACAATAAAATTTGCTTCCGAAATATTGACATGTTAGTTTCATTTATAATTTCAAATAGACTTTCTCTAATAACTTGGAATATTCTTATTATTAAAGATTTTACAAACCATCAAATGTGTTTTTATGCAAAACCATCTCTGAGAGACTCACTGAACTTGATATCACCATCTCCTTTTCTGTATTGATTTCCTTCATAAGACACACATCAAAAAATATATATGTATGAAAATGTGTAACAGTTAAAATAAAATGCACCTCAATTAATAAATACAAGGTTATTTCTCAGTTTTAATAATTTTTATAAACAAAATAAATACAAACAATAAAATCAGTACGGTATGAAATTGCCAATATGGCTTAAAACTATGAGATCATATGTTAACGATAAATATATGTGACTTGAAGACATGTGGACCTTTGATTGCTTTTAATTCAATTTGGTGCTTAGTATGCTGTTATTACAGGAGTTTATATAATTTTGAGTTAACAGAAACTGAATTAAATCAGATTGCTTTATTCTCTGGCAGATCCCTATAGCTCGTTGCTGTACTGTTAATCTTACAAAGGTATAATAGGATTATCTTGAGTATTTTTCCATAAAAGGGTATAAACCTACTATTCAATTATAGGTAATAATATTTTTTCTTTTATCTGCTTTGTAAGCTATTAAAAATGTTTTGGTATGTTGGGTCGCTATTATCTTAAATAATATTATCACAAATGCACGTTTTAAGTTTCAGAGATATTAATCAAAATAACAATATTAAATTGCAATACTAGTGGAACTTTGTATATGTTTGATTATTTCTCCAGAATCATTATTATCATCTTCCGATATTTTCATAATCTATAATAAAAAAGAACGTTTAGTTAATTGATGTAAAATTAGACTCATACACCTATTATAGTATAATTAAAAGACTGCAATACTTACGGCGGCCAGCCTCTTTGACCTGAGCAGCTCCTTGTGCTGTTCTGGATGCATGCTTTTCCTGTGTTTGTAAAAGTTTCCATTGCTAGCAAAAGTTCTTGGGCAAAAATCACAGCTGTAATTATGCTGTCCGGTATGTTGGGACATGTGGCCCTGTAGAGATATTAAATAATTTTAATACTAGAAGTTTTGAAACTCTGAACTTCACTTGTATTCCTTAAGATGAGAAATACTAACCAATAAACACATATAAATTACATTGTAAAGAACATCTTTCATTAAATTATAGGTGTAGATATTATTTGCTTACCTCGAGAGCCTGTTTCTTTTTAAAATTCTTCTTACATATCACACAGGTAAACGGTCTATCATCTGAGTGCTTAATTTTCATATGGCTTTTCAGGTAATTAAGCATGTTAGTGTTGTAATCACACAATGTGCATTGAAAACGATCAGACAAATGTCTTTTCTTGTGAGCTCTGAGGGCACTGCGAGACCTTGAACTACAAGTAATGCAATTAGACACTATATAGTTATTTTCGAGTAGGATACTTTTGATGGATCTGTGATTATTTCTCAAAATTATTTGAACTTACATTGAATGACATTGGTCGCATTTGTAATATACTTGATTTTGGGGATCATGGGTGAGGAGATGAACTTTCAAACTCGCCCTGCTCTTGAAGCTCTTCCCGCAAGTCGGACAGATGCAAATCTCCACTTTATGCATATTATGCATGTGACATCTAAAGCTTCTTACCCCTTTAAACCTCCAATTTAAAAAAAAAATAATCAATACAAATTGCTGTATTAAAAGATGTATATTCTGATGAAAAATATTCAAAGATTTATGAATAAATCTTTTTCAAGGCTGTTACTTACATTTTGTTGCATTTGTCACAGTGAATTGTTTCTCGCTTTTCCATTGGAATGTGAGTTGATTTATGAATTTTAAGATAGTGAGCAGTAGCAAATCTACAAAAGAAGTAATAATGATTTATTTTAATTTATCAAAACAATACATTGTAATTTAACATAACATTAACTACCACAAGTACAAACAAAACAAAGGTAGCTTCAAAAGGTTTCCTTCCACTTTATATATAAATAATATTTATTATTTTTCATTTTGAACAACTTCTATCCTGGTAAATATAACTTGCAGTAATATAATGCATGCAAACTATATTAAAATAAAATATACCCTTTATTGCATTCATCACATTTGAAGTCTTTCACAGAATCTGGCAGGTGCATGGATGTGATATGGATCCGCAGCCGTTCGTAGTAAGGAAAAGCTCTGTTGCATAGTTCACACCTGAAAAAACACAATTTTCAAAAAGAGATATATATTATATAGAGATATATAATACTCTCTAAAATCTGATAGTAGCCAGACTCGTAGTAAATTCTAATCTCATGTTGAAAGGATCTCTGCTCACACTTGCACCTGCCCTATGTACCCATATAAAATGCATAAACTGCAATAGCTACCTTTAAAATTGAGGTAACTAACCTACTTGATTAACACAAGTTTTGAGAAGCTTATTTTAACTAAAGGCCTAATTTTAACTGCATTTTGCAACATTCTTCCTCTGTTGTATTGATAAGATTTATTAGGAAAATGATTATCGTTACTTTCACAAGAGCAATTATTAAACTATTTGACTCACTTAAAAGCTGTAGGCCACACGTGTGATATCATGTGATAAATTATAATTTTTCGAGTCGTTAGTTTCCTTTTACAGCAAGTCACATATCCTGGCACATTGTGTACTTTCAAATAATGCTGGAAAAGCTAAAATGTAAATTGAATTAGCTACATGACACAATAAAGGATAAAGTAGAAAACACATCGCACTTATCGCTTGATTTTATTATTGCTGATGATATCTTTGTTTGTGAAGAATACTGGCAACTCAATTAACACATTGTGATCGGGTGATTTTTTTGTCACCTAGGGGCTGAGATCGGGGGTTTTTTGGATATATACGTCTCAAATTACAGTTTCTGTAAAATAGCCATATCTTTCGAACTATTAGGTATTTTTCAAAAAAACTTTTAGTGTCTTAATCTAAAATAATTGCTTTATTTATTTATTATACATACATGCTTTGTACACAAAATTACTATACAATAAATGAAATGGAAAGTGAAAAACACACTTTTACGATCAAAATTACATTGTTATAAAAAATCACAATACTTTTTGTAAATTTTTATTAGATCTAATCAGAAACAAAACAACCTAATAATGCGTCAACGTATGATAGTATGACGAAAATAGTATCACAGTGTCACTGAAATAAGGGAGAGAGTCTCTGTTTATTTAGTTTGCAGTAATAACTATTGTGTTCTGTTGGTATAGTTTACCGTTATTTTTTATGACCATGGTTTCAAATACTTCGATATTTGTTTGTGTCTAATGTTTGTCAACAGCTGGCAAAAGATACGGCACCGGTAACTGCTCGGGTAAAGCGAGCGTTCATCCGTTTCCCGTACACCACCGCCAGTCTATGCAGAACGCATAAATGCGTCTCCCGTCCTCTACCGCCAGGCAGCGAGGAACGCATTTATGCGTCTCCCGATCACAATGTGTTAACATCAATTTTTTGTTAATAAAACCATCATTCAATATACTTTAAACTACCGATTCTAGATAAATATAAAGTGAAATATTTCAAGTAGATGACTTACAATGAAACATGTTGTAAATTCAGGTTTATTTTGGCAGAGATCACAATGAATATTATAGAATTTCCTTAGCAATTTGTCTAACGCTGGTCCAGTCACCGCCAGCTTTCCATCTTTGTGAATAGTATCAGGGAACCCTTCAAAAGACTTAGTCTCAGCACAAGACTTATTTTCGGCAAGGTAAACAGAGTTGTCAGAATCAGACAGCGATTCTTCATTTCTTACAGATACATCGCTTTGATTGTCTATACTTATATCTTCTTCTGTTTTGTTTTGTACTTTTTTCAGCTTGTTTTCTTTTTTGAATGCTTTTTTATTAGTATTAACCTCAACCGACATCTCATACATAAATTCATTTTTAATTTCAAGCTGTGACTCTAGAGGATCATTCTCTGATTTTATAACTACTGATGTGTTGAGAGTGAGGCTATGCTGATCATCAACAATACTCTCTTCTTTTACTTTAGGTATTTGAGAGGAAGACTCCAAAATATCTATCATTTCAGAGTTTGAGGAAGATCTAAAAGATTTAGATTTAACCTAAAAATAAATAATATTCTTATGTTAGTAGCATACAGGCTAAACAATAATAATAAAAATACTGTATGATTTGAAAACAGATTATTGCAATTATAAAAGCAATATACTTGTCTTTCTGTTGATAATTAGGTAATTCAATTAGATATTCAAAATGATAAAACATACATATTGCAAGCAGGTAGAGTATTCATTCGGACTAAAATCCACTACATTTCATTGTGAGATATTATGGTAATAATCTAAATATTGATCGAATAATTATTTACCTTTTCTTTTTTTCTTTTTATCACAGTTTTGTTAAAATTTGACTGCACAGACTTCACTTTGACATAAAAGTTATAATAATACTGTAGGCAATTTAAACAATTGCTACAAATGACTGTTGGTAAATTATCCATAGGCTGTACCTATAAAAAGGAGAAAAAATATGTAAATAATGAACTCATGCAATAAAGGCTTCTTAACACATATTTTCCCCTAAACAAACCCAGTAAGGAAATCAATGTATGCTACCACATCTTGTAAACCCCACAACCTGCATGCAGGATCAGAGGGTAGCCATGCACCGTATTGTAAGCATGGCCCTAACAACTATAGCAAATTAACATATCATGAATTTTTTTAATGGAATTAACTACTTTATTGTGTCTCGATTGGACAAATAATGATCGATCACATATTACCTTAAAATGAAATAATTCCTGAATTACAACTTCACTGTCGACTCCATTTATCTTGATGGTGCATAAATCAATGAACCCCGAAGAGTTGCAATAATTATTAGCATCACTGCACAGACGACAGCAATCATTAGAAACTGACATTATAACTATTTATTTTACACCAAAATATAATTAAAATAGAGCATTAAAGATACGAAAATAAATAATAGTTCATAATCTATAAAGTTTTGCTATTTTCTTATAAAAAAGAAAACATGAAACACAGAACTGTCAAATCCCCAATCGCCAAACAAACAAGTCGCGCTGATTCCTAGAGTATTATGGACCTCGATGTACACTAACTTTTTTAACATTAATATAAAAAATATCATGGATTATTTATTCTTATATTAAATAGTAACATTTTTTTTCTAATATATTTTTACAAATAAATAAGATATTTTCCTTATTTCATTTGTATATTTTCATTCACATATTATTTAATCCTGCTTGTCCTGCAATATCGGTGTCTTCGTTTTAAAATAAATTTGTGTATAAATAAATAAACTGCACTTAATAATAAAAAAGTGATTTCTGAATATACACCACTTCAATGCATACGAAATAACTTTTTTTCTTAACTTATATAATCAAATTTTATTATAGTTCATTGAAATATATTTCCTCTATATACTAACATCGTTATAGATATATTTGTTTTCTTATTTTACGTCAAAAGTTTCCAAGCAAACTAAAAACATCAAAACCAATGGACACATTAAAAAATAGATTTCTTATCTGCAAAAGTTACGTTATAATCATTTTAATATTAAATAAACGATACTAACCATAAAAATTCAATGTACTATTATTTAATTCAATCCTCATGTTGCACATGCACATCTTGCATAATGACAAGAATCGCGTTAGTGTCATGTTCAACATGCAACAGGAAATCATTTATAGCGTAATTTACCGCAACCCGAAACGAATTGCTGGAAAAGAAATGTTCAGATAAAATTGCATCATACAATAAAAATGTTTATTACACATAATTTTCCCTACTCCAATAACTCAATAACGACCCACGAACCAGCCAGCCGAGAGCCATGTTGTGACCCCCACAGCCTGCGCCCAGGAACAGGGGATATATCCACACAATATATTGTGAGAAAGTATTGTAAATGAACACAAAAGAAAATAAAGAGTATTATTATTTAATTATTTTTATTGCATCATGCTAAGGTGAAGGAAAGCAGCTGTCTACACGCCGGCACATGCGCCAGTGAGTCGCGAAGCGCTCGCCTTGGCTGTCGCGCTCAAGACCGTCCCAGTTTATTTATAAAATTACTAAAATATGCACTTAAGCATTAAAATTGTAATACGATATTGTATATCTAGATTCCGTGTAGTGCGTAAATAATATTTTGTCAATATAAATAATATTTCATATGCATCATATTCTCGGATATTAGGTTATGTCTCGCGACAACGTGTGATGAAATTTCTTCACTGAAAAGTAGTAACTTGCGATAGATTTTGTATCTTCTGGTATATTTAAAAAGTTAAAATGTCGATCGGTGAGGCTGTGAAGTATTTAAGTTATACGTCGGTCAATTCCGCTGACGACTCGTCAAAGAGTATACGTAGTGTTTTAGATAATGGTAAATACTTATTTATACTTTTTATATTACATTTTTAATAATGTTGTGTTTGAGTTTTTGTAAGCAAATGCCATATACCGCATCACGCAGACTTGTGGTAAAATCAGGATTTTTGAATACTGCATAATTTTGCCGCCGCAACTTTAGTTGCTACATTCATTATTATTATTTTCATATTTATTATTATTATTTCATCGGTTGAAGACTTGATTTATTACTATATATAGTCATTGCATGGTATATAAACATATTTTTACTATACCACATCTAGTATTTCCTTTGAAAACTTTAAAATATGTAAACATACATTATAAAATATTTTTAGAAATTATAGAATATTCAATTTTACTTTTAGATTTTGTATAAAGTATATTTTTTTATTATATATAAAAAAAAAATTCGTTTCATTATTCGTTTTTTTATATTCTGCAATAAAATAAATAACTTGGCCAATTTTTATCATATTAAATATCATGAATTTTAGTGATATATCTTTTATTGACTATTAAATTGTGGTGTGCACACATACTTAATATAATTTTTTTAAAACTGATTGCGTGTACGCTTCTTAAAGAGACTCCTCAGAGTGATCAAGTCAATTTATTTTTTAGAGTAGTAAATGTTCTGCGGCTTCAATTGCCATTAATAAATTTATGTCTGGGTTGTTATAAAAAAATCTCTGTGCACGACGATTCCACACTGAGACTAAAATTAAGACAAAATTTCCTCGTCATCATCAGCTATTCATTGTCAACCGAACATGTTAACAAATAGTTTACTTGAATTTTGTCCATGAAGTTTTTCAAGGATTATCATAATACGGAATAATATTCACAGAAAACTAAACATTTGATTATATGGTACGTTTATAAACATATTATATTAAATTATTCTCACTGTTTTTATGTTGGCAGTCGTAAAGTTGATCCTGGCTGATACATTTTCTTACAATCAGTGTAGTTGGTATAACAAACTCTTTATGCCAGCAAAAATTAATAGAGATTGTTCACAGTGAATCATGAAATATCTATATTTTCTTCGTAAGTGATTATTTAGGAAGCTTCAATTTGCCACCAATCGTAAATAATACGTGATCAACAATTAAATAGGAAACTAGCTAAATTGTTTAATTTTAATTATTTTCACTTTCTTCTTGTTTATTATAGCTCCAAGTCTTCGCAAAGTTGCCAAGGAAACTTACAAAACATTCTCCCGTAAAAAACCCATATCTCCTACAATATTGACCGACAGCCGACTTGCACGATGTTTGACTACCATAGATCTGACAGCTCTTGGAATCGGAAGTACTCTTGGAGTAGGAGTTTATGTGTTGGCCGGAAACGTCAGCAAGCACCATGCTGGTCCTGCAGTCATAATTTCATTTCTCATCGCAGCTATAGCTTCAATATTTGCAGGTTTGTATCTATGTAACATTTTCATTTTATAGCGATATATCTCACACCAGTAGAAGAAATGTGTTTTTCAATTTTAATTTTTGGTTTAAACTTGAGATCATGCCATTTCCCATGCTCGTCACTATGCAAGAAAACCGTCACTTTCTATTCTATTCGATAGTTCATAGAAATAATAGAAAGAGTTTAATTTCATGCGGAATTTTCATTCCTATTTTTAATTCATATAGTAACATTACTTTATATTCATATAGTAACAATGGATTCATAAACTGTATAATTTTTTTATTAATAAAATATTGTATAAATAACACATATATAAAAAGTCTGGGATTTTATTGTTGATATGCACATCATCATTTATTTGTATAGTGTGTTTGATATTTTTCCGCTGTTGTATTTGTTGTTTCACTATAAGTGTAAATTTAGTTCTAAAACCCTGGTGTATATAGTTTTTGCAAAATATTAATCTTTTCATTTGAACTTTCAATCTAACAGAATCTTTGGTTTTACAGGATTATGTTATGCTGAATTTGGTGCCCGTGTGCCAAAGGCAGGTTCCGCATACATCTACAGCTATGTCTGTGTGGGAGAGTTTATTGCATTTATAATTGGCTGGAATCTAATTTTGGAGTACATAATAGGTACTTACTAAACTCTTATTACATGAAATTATCAAATATGTGGGACGCCAGACACACCGAAGATGGATCTGCACTATTATGGAGAATTACCGAATTGAATATCTTCCACTCTCAACCCTATTCATAAACAGACAAAACTGTAAAAATTGCAACAATTCTTTTGAATGACAATTAATGAATATTTATATTTTCTTTGAGGTTCTGCAAGTGTCGTCAGAGGCTTGAGTCAGTATTTAGACTCGCTTATAAATAACACGATGTCTACGCATATGCTAGCAACCATGCCCATCGAGCTCTCTTTCTTATCACCATACCCAGATTTTTTTGCTTTTACCATCACCATGGTATTTTCGAGTAAGAAAGTTATATATTTGCTATCCTTATTTATTTGCTTCTATCTAGAAATGCATTCAATATATGTATTTTAATATTTATTTCATTTTCAGTTGCACTTGCATTTGGAGCAAAAGAATCATCAAGATTCAATAATGTATTCACGGTTATCAACCTTTGTGTTGTATTATTTGTAATTATTTCTGGTTCATTGAAAGGTAAATAAATTATATTTTATATATCAAAACAAAGTTTGTTTACTTCTTGAATTCTGGGAAAAGGAAATACAATTCATTAAAATCTGGCTAAGAAAATGATTTCCTATCGATAAAAGATCAATAATGCACAATCTACATTTTAATGGTTTTGTTTTAGCCGATGCCAAGAATTGGAGACTTCTCCCTGAGGAAGTACCTAAGGGATTTGGTGATGGGGGATTTGCTCCTTATGGAGTAGCTGGTATCATCCGAGGAGCAGCAGCTTGTTTTTATGGTTTCATTGGCTTTGATTGTGTTGCTACGGCCGGTGAAGAAGCTCGCGACCCTCAAAAGTCAATACCCATAGCTGTGGTTGCGTCTCTTCTTGTCATATTTTTGGCCTATTTTGGAGTGTCATCTGTCCTGACTCTTATGCTGCCATACTATATGCAGGTATTAACAATATACATTATTATAAATTTGATAAATATATGGTTGGAATATAAATTATTACTAATTTATTATTTTAGGATGGAAATGCACCTCTTCCTCATGTTTATAATGTGTTGGGGTGGGATATTGCTAAATATATAGTAAGTGTAGGTGCCATGTGTGGTTTATGCTCTAGGTTTGTATTTTGTATACATTACAAAAGTGATTATTTGTGTAACGTAAAATATACAATAATATCCACTAATAAAACATGTTTTATTTGCAGTTTGTTAGGTGCCATGTTTCCTCTGCCTAGGATTATCTACGCTATGGCGTCTGATGGGCTGATGTTCCAATTCATGGGAAACATTAATAGCAGATTTCAAACACCATTAGTGGGAACTTTGGTTGCCGGATTATTCACTGGTATGATTTTTTATATAATTATCATTATAATAAACATGCATATTGCCTATAACTAAAATATTATTTTATAGGTACTATGGCTGCAATTTTTCAGCTTGATCAATTGGTCAATATGATGTCTATTGGAACTCTTCTGGCTTATTCTATGGTTGCTTCATGTGTATTGCTTCTAAGGTAAAGATAATTCCATCAAATCTTAACAACCATTTAATTTATCCTCATACTAATCTAATAAATATTACAGATATAATTTATCATCTACAAACAAGAAGGAAGAGGATAGAATAAAGTTGACTTCTTCAATATTCTTTGGACAGCTTGTGAACTACGGCGGTCATCAATATCCCACACGATTGAGTTCCACGATTGTAACCTGGATGGTTACAGTATACTGTAAGTTTAATATGAAAATATTTTGGCAAATATATTCAAATTTAATTATCAAAATTGATATCTACATGTGTAATTATTTTTTTACACCAGGTCTTTGGTGCTTTGCTTTCGCTGGGTGCATAAAGATTTATGCTGAAGAAATTTTGGAAATCAAATTCACAGCTGTTGCTCTTACTACCTTATCTGGATTTCTTGTCCTTGTGACACTATTCATTATATCTCGTCAGCCGATATCAGAGAAGAAACTTTCTTTTGCGGTAAGATTAACGAGGGTGTTTTTGATAGTTTTAAAATAATACTGCAATGTTTGCATCATTTGTTAAAATTCAAAGATTGCACCAAGAAGTTTAAGCAAGCTTAACCCCAACTCAGACAGTATTTTTATTACATTCTTTCCTAAAAAAAATCTGGAATGACTGACGATGTTGACTATTGTTGGTGGCCTATTGTATAAATTCACAATAAAGTAATACTGTAAAATTATGTAAGTCTATGCAAATTCATGTATATTTTCTCCTGCCGTTTCTCTATTCATGCACTCCTAAACATTTTAATATAATGGATGAAATTTCGTATTTCCTTTATTTTTAAATTTTATTTTAGGTCCCATTTGTACCTTGGCTTCCGGGTGTCAGCATACTCATTAATATTTACCTGATGTTGAGTCTTGATGTCATGACATGGATAAGGTTTAGTGTATGGATTGCAGCAGGTAAACATTTTTTCTTTAAGCTGATGTTGCAAATTGTCCTCGTTAAGAATTTTTTCTTCGGATAGAAATGAGAATGATATTGTTCTCATCAATTTAAGTTTATTGTCATTATATATTTTTCATTCATTTTATAATAAATATACAAGCAAGACTTATTTTATAGTGCTAATTGACCTAGCTCTATTGCTTGTGTGTATTAAAAACTTTTTTTTCTTTCAGGTTTAATTATTTATTTTACATATGGAATCTGGCATAGCGTTGAGCGCAACCGAGTCAATGATGAAGATAGCTGTGCTGACGAGACGAAACCTGCACTTCTTATGACGGGTTTAAATGAAAGCGAATCATAAGTGTCACTGCTAGGGTTTTTCGTTTGTATTTAAAACTCAGTATTATTTTTTTTCATTTACTTAACTAAAACTTCCTATTAACTAGTATTTTTTTAATTATATTTTGAGTCACAAAAATTAGTAATAATATGACCAAATAATTTTTCAGATTTTTTAAAACTGACTAAGAAATAGTGATAGGGGAAATTGTTCTGAATCAATATATTTTATTTTTAATAAGCATCGATTCTTTTTATATATTTATTTATTTATATAAATTGAGGCTATAATATAAAAATTAGTGACATATTTTACAATCTTATACCTAAATGATTATTGTGATGTTATACTGTACAAGTATTAAAATTTAACCAAAAGATAGTACTATTTTACACAAAAACAGCTATGAATAATAATGTAGATATAAGCATTGAACTAACTCTAGCTCTAGATTTATATTATACTTACAAATGTATTAATTATTGTTATTGTGGAATCAGTTCTTATTTTTGTAGAGATTTATATATTTTTTATTTTTCAACTGTGAGAAAAAAAAAAAAGAAAATGATAGGATATCATCCCAAAGACCACTATTATTGTATCTGTGTTTCAATTTACTTTGATGTATTTAAACTGATGATATTTATAGATATTAATATTTATTTCACTTTTGTATTACACTCAAGCTTCGTTTATATTAAAAATATTATCGATTGATACATAGTATCTGCACTTATACTCATGAGTATTTTTTAAAGATATTTATTATTACTTTATATGCTCCAATATTTATTAGTGCTTGAAAATATTTATAGGCAATCTTTGTGTTATTTGTCACGGATTATTTTTTATTTGCTAATTTGTGATATTATCTTATCAAATGTTGGTAAGGTATATTTAGGTCAATTGAGACTATGTAGTTTCAGTACACAAAATCTGAACTTGCACATGGCTTTAAAAAATAAATAAGGTGGATCAATCTTGACTGACTCATACTAAGCTTATTAATGTATTTAGAATCAATGTCTTTTTTTGTTTTATAATGTGAATGTTAAATAGAAATAAAAATTTATAACAAAGAACTTTTTTTATGGTTGTCAAATCACATTATCACAGAATAATCAGTAAAGGCAAACCTCACTCCTAGACTAATATTACTAATTTTATAAAGCAATACATACAATAATTTCATTACAAAAACTATTTTGTACAGACTAAAGTTTTTTTGCTGTATATTAACTTTATTAATAAAAACAAGAATTAAAATATATATTTATTTGAATTACACTGAGTTTTCGTATATTTTACATTATGGTATACCGATGAATATTTTATTGCAGTAAACTTTCAATGAAATCATCTACTAAACAACAATGCAGTAAAAGAATATATTTAAATAATAGTTTTTATGTTTTTTTTGTGTTATGTTTTAGTACGACAATGGACTTGCTATTTAATTACACTTGAAGCATTAGATTTGCGTAAGCAAATATCTGATCTATATTATAAAGTTCATTCATAAAAATCATTATAAACAGTTCGTTATAAAGATTTACATTTTTGATTCAATCATATCTAATTTATAAGTTAAAACGTATTTGTAATGTTCTGATAAGTATAATAATGCAATTGTAAAATAATATTACCCCAGTATAACAAAATATTAGTTTATCACTATCACTCTGAAACAAATTGTTATAATAACTATCGGTTTGATCGCATATGATAAGACTTTAATAACAAAAAAACTGATTATGTTGTGTAAATTTGTTTTTTTTTATGACTAAAATTACTACAACAATTTAAAAAAATAATTTAATTAAAAATTTTAGTATGGAAACTCGGACAAAAACACTTTTAAGTTATAACTACAGTAAAAGCATTATTACTATATTTTTATCAATTTAAATATATTTTTGTCAATATCATGGTATTAAAATAATATTTAATTTTATTGTATATATGCTTAAAACCAGAGAGAAAGCAAGCCTAACACATTCTTGCTTGTTGGTCGATTCCCGGTGCGGTTCGTGTACCGTTTTTCACCTCTATGCTCCAAATTGGCAGGGGGTGATAAACACGTTTCCCAGTGTCTTTTCTTGTTTTGAATAAATACGTATTTTTAATTATCTTCTAAATTATAATAGATAATGGCAGATACCGCAAAAAAGGTAGGATTTCAAAGTGCTCACAACCGTTCATAGTTGTGTCAACACTTATGAATGCTCTCGGCGATTCGTTAGTTCGAATTGTGACTATCCCTTGAATGTAACGTTTATTCGCGTGAAATCAACTAAAACAGTATAAATACCGCATTATTCGTTATCCTATTGTGTTTCGAAATAGATCGGTTGAATTGCAATAGTTGCATTAGCGATATTCTGCACTAAACTTAACATCAGTTGGCAATGGCAAAAACCACGTTTCAATGTGCCAGGAGCCTCGCCGAAGTCGATGTGGTATAATCATCTTTATTTCCGTTTGAAATCTTAAATGTGCTTTAATTATGAATTGCGCAGTTAGATAATTCTTAAATGAGTAACATTGTCTAAAAGTACTATTGTAATCAATAAGTATGGAAGTAAATGCTGAAAGTTGATAAATATGATATGTAATAGGATATCGTGAAATTAAAATTTTGTATGGTTTTAACGTTGATTAATTTGTGCATCTCGATTTTTTTAAATTTTGTAACCATAACAATATAACAATTACAGATTGGCTTGTTACTTTATTCAAATATAGTAGATTCAAAAGCTAAGAATCCAAAAAGGTTTATAATATTATAAAAAGGTTATAAGAAATGCTAAATTATGAAAATTGCAGTGTTTTAAAATATAACCTCAAAAACATATCAAGAATCATGTCATGGCTATAAATGTTTAATGTATGGTATGCTTGTTTAAGAATGTGTAGTTTGATGAGATAAAAATATTATGCTAGCTGTAATCATAAATCCACCTGGGAATACTTGAAACATGTGCACTCATTGTGTTTGTTATACTGACAGCTATTTTTCATCAGGTATAATAGGTGCATACTTAGTTTGTAACTATTCAGTACAATTAATTTCATATCTATTTTAATTATTGGCCCACCTTGTATCATTCAACTCAGCATTGCAAAATTATTTCATTCATGAAAGGATGGACATTTAAATGAGCTTGAATCTGTGCAATGTTTGATCTGATGCAATGTTTGAAATTTATTGTCAATGATTTGTTTTACTTTTGATAATAATCTTTGTATTTTGAAGGTTCAGGACTATAAGGATTCACTGAAGACCAAGGCTGAGCAACTGATAATCAAAGGATTTCCTGAGAAGATAGTGAAACTCAATGAGTTGTTGGAAACGCCTAATTTTCAGAATAGAAATTTCACCGATGTGCATCAGGTAAGACAAAAAACGTCATAATCTATAATGATTCAAGCAATATCTCTTATACCACATTTACTATTGCTTTATTATATTGAATAATTTTATATTCAAATAAACAAACAATTCAACCCATATTTGTACAAAATCTTGTACAATGTACCACAAACTGTGAGTCCAAGGTAATTGAAATGAAAGGAAATGTGTTGAATAAAATTCTGTTTTGCTTTATTCCTTTGAAATGTACAATGTGGCGATGTCAGACGTAAACTAGAAATCCTGTCTCGATGTGTTTGTGATTGTGATGATGTTTTGGAATGTTTAATATGAAATACTAAATGTATTTTAGGACTTGAACATTCCGGTGCCTTCTCCTGTGTTGGCGAACAATGAGAACAACTGCTCACAGCCGGGATTCAAGCGGGCGCGAGTGGACGAAGAAGTGGCTTCGCCGGGGTCTCGAGTGTTTGCGCTGCTGGGCGGTACCGTGCCCTGCAACAAGCCTCTCTGTGACCTCATCCACCTCGTAAAACCTCGCATCAGGGAACTCGTTGAAGATTCCAACTTAGTAATTATTCTAATTATTTAATTGACTTACACATAATGACTGTAAATATCTGAAGAAAATGTCGTTCCAAATCCTGGTTGACATAAAATAACTACGTAATTGAAAATATAAATTTTTATTTCAGCTTGTTAATTGCGATTTACTATTAAACTTGTTTACCTTTTTTATTGAAGTTTTTTTTAGAATCATTATATTTTCTATCTTTGCTAATAAGCAGACATTTTGAATTAGATATATCAATAGATCTTAATTTTCAATCATGCATCTCATCAATTTTAAGTGGCACAGGTAGAAATAAAATCTTTTGAAATTCAATTTAAGCATTACTTCCAATGTAGTGGCTCAGTTAAAAATGTTAGGGTTGTTGCAAGATAATATACCTGTTAAATGAACAAATTCTGTATTTATGTAATAATAATGAAAAATATGCCCCTTCACTTCTAAATAGAAAATAGTTTATCTATTGCTATCCCTATTTTTACAAAATGTACTTATTTCTCTTCAATCGAAGTTTTAGTATTTCTTTATTTATAATCTACATTTCCGAAATCTTCCATGAAGAAAATTTCATTACTTAATTTAAAATTATTTTTAACATGCTAACTATTTTTTGAATATAACACTGACTAAATTTCTTAAATAAATAATCAATGAAAAAAAATCTATTGCATTTGCTTATCAATATCCTTAGACTTAACGAATTGTACCATGACCTGGTTCTCATAATTATTATTTTATTTTTTTCAGTTGAAAATGTGGATATCTTTCATGATTCCAAAAATAGAAGACGGTAACAATTTTGGAGTCTCCATCCAGGAAGACACCTTAGCAGAAGTCCAATCAGTGGAGTCTGAGGCGGCTGCATTCTTTGATCAGATTTCTCGGTACTTCATGTCCAGAGCTAAGATTGTATCCAAAGTTGCCAAGTACCCGCACATCGAGGATTACAGGCGAGCCGTACAGGTACACTATTGATTATTTAAATTTCATTATATTAACCTCCTCAGACCCAGTGCACATTGTAATGTACATCAACTTCAGACCTTCTGTTAAAGGACTTATTTCGACTTATTTACATTTGGAACTTTTGTACATCGTTATGCGCATTATATTAATTCGTTTTGTTTTGCAAATGTCCTCATCTATCGAGTAATATTTGTATTATATGTCATTCTTGCAAGATGTCACAGGTCGGGCGCGTTTCAGTACAAATTCGTCACATTTTATTTTCGTTGTTTTGTTATTAAAAAGTCAATTACAATAAATTATCGTTGTATGATATTATAAGGAAGACTGCTTTTGTTGGTTTGAATCAAAATTTCATTGTAAACTGTAGTGTATCATACCATAACATCGAATTTAAAAAAAATAAAATCCATATAAAAATTTAAAAAAAAATTTTTTTGTTATACCTTTTCTGTGTTTTAGCTGATACTTAAAAAAAAAAATTTTCAACCAAAAATAAAAATGTCTATTACGGATAAGTCAATCAGATGCGTATTTATTACCCATTACGGGCTTATTATATTTACTAATATGATTAGGCACATTAGTTCATATATAGAAGATGATTTAAAGAAACTCTCGATTCGTTAGTACAAAGGTTCATACACCGGCCATGTAAGCCAGGGGATGTGGGTTCAAATCCCACACAAATCATGATGATATTTTTCTGAGAGTTTCTTTAAATCATCTTCTATATATGAACTAATGTGCCTAATCATATTAGCAAAAATAAAAAGTCAGGTCTGAGGAGGTTAAGCATTATTTTTACTAATAACCATAATATTTTTAACACAGTGGTTATAGAAATGGCTTAGTGCTATTGGTCGTGGGAATTATCAGTGGGAATAACTTGACACAAGAACTAACTTTTACTTTCCCGAATCACTTTCACAATGTTTGGAACTATTAAATTAACTGCCACTATTTGTTTTCAGGAATTGGACGAGAAGGAGTACTTATCGCTGTGGCTAATGATGTGCGAGATCCGCAACAGATACTGTTCGCTGCATGACATCGTCATTAAGAACCTTGAGAAGATCAAAAAACCACGCTCATCCAACGCAGACTCATTATACTAGTGTGATGCCATTCCATTATTATAAATCTTTTCAAATATAAATTGGACTTTAAATTCCAGTGAAGGTTCACTAGATTACAAATTCAGATAGCATAGGATGACCTGTGATGGAGGTGGTCGCGGAGTGTGCCTACGCTGTGGCGGGCACATTATTTATTTGCCGAGGCTCTGAAGGACGTACCGGTTCTGCGTACTTTCTTCTCAGACTTGTTTATTTGTATTGACGCTATATAATCATGCAAAATCCGCTTGCGAGATTGGCTAAGTAATGAAAACAATATATCTGCATTCATGGATGATGGGTGTACACAAGACAGCTTAAAACATTTGTGTTAGTTTTTCAAGAGCTAAAATGAATTTAAAGATGTTTTTTTTCCCCCCTTGGTATTACCGAGTATCATCAGTCCCAAGTACGTCAACCTAAAGCATGCTGAATGAGGATATTTTGATATTTGTTTTTTTATAACCTCTTGGAACTCTTGATATCACTTTGATGAATGTTATACTATAACTATTTTTTTTCATACGTGATTATTAAATAATATTTTATATTTGTGAATTTTTGGGGATTCTCCCGGTTCTGTCAGACCAAACGAGCAATTCCCTCGGCGTGCCTATGTTGTGTAAACTGCGCTGTGACTTCTAAGTTTTACTCGCCAATGTATTATTTATGGTATATTATAATTTATGTTAAATTTTTTTTCTGAAATGTAAATTTACAAAAAAGATTTCCTTTAGCATCGCATGTTTGAAATTGTCATGTATTACTTATAAATTACTGAGAAGAGTCAATTTTACATTACTTCAACCATTTCATTAAAATTAAGATACTTTTATTAAAGAGACATTTTTTTTAGTCAAAATTATTATTTGCATATCATTTATTTACATGTGGAGTGGAATAAAGAGGGTGTAACTTATTTTATAAGAAGCAAACTAATGGTAAAATAAAATCCAAAAATCATCCACGAAATCACAAAACATTTGGCTGGGTTTTATTTTGAACTGATTGAGTCGTTTTGATTTTGTACACATATTTAAAAGCGTCTAAGAAAAAAGGATGTAAAGAGCTAGTATAGATTTCAGAACCCATATTGTTTGGATTTTAAAAATTTTAGTTACTGTGATCCCTTGATTACACTCGAAACTCAAAATATATAAATTTTTGTAATAACTACGATCTAAATTCATTCTAATTAAGATCTTGCTCTCCGACTTCCCATTATCTACATATGTTATTATTCTCCAAAAGTTAATGTAGCTATTTTTTTTAACAGTTTTGGTAAAGCCAGTGATTAGTATTAAATATTTAACAAGTCCGCATTTTTAGTTTAGGGCTAAAGTTTGTGTTTGCAATGTTTTTGAGTGATTGATTTACACATAAAAGAAAAATCCTCAAAAATTTTTCATGGACCCTTTTCAGCACTTAGTTTGTGAATCAAATACCTATAAACATATTTATTCATGGGGCTGAGATTGTTCTTATCTCATTACATATTAGGCTATTTTTGTATTTGCAGCACTATACTGAAAACAAAAATTAGGTACTGATGGATGATAAGAGTTGGTAGTGTTCTTCTTCAAGTGCCTCTGCTCAGAGGAGGTTGGCGACCATTTCACTGACCATATACTCCTGCTGAGCCGGTGGTCATGGTTTTCTAAGGGGAACATAGTGTAGTCTGTAGTGGATCCCCGAGTCCTAATCTTCTAGTCACATGTAAATATCATCATTGGTCTGCAACATAGCTCCATATAAATTTTCAATTTTTGATAGCTATTTAGTATTAAAATACGCCTCTCCTTGAATTGTATGCATTTTGTTGCAATTGAAAAAGTAGTACATTTAAAACAGAGGTGTCAAACTCAATTTTGCAGAGGGCCATATATTAAATTTAGAATGTGTAGGCGGGCCAGATTCTAATAAAATAAGTCTAAAAGCTCTAAAAAACACGATTCTTCTTTCTGTGACACATTAGGATCGCGGGCCGTATTGATATGGCTCGAGGGCCGGATGCGGCCCGCGGGCAGTATCTTTGACATGACTGATTTAAAACAATATAGGCATTGTTCTTATTTAGAAAAAAAACACCTGAAGTCTAATTTATTTCAGATTTAATTATATACCCAATTATGATTTATATTATATTTTGTAGATTTTTGAGCATTTTGCTGTATTTTAAATATTTGAGAAAAAATTGCATAATTTGATAAACGTTTACTGCTGTACTTGATTTATTAAATTTGCAGTGTTAATTAGTCTTGGAAGTGTTTGAAAATTTCCACAATGGATATTGAAAGAGTAGAATTGGATTCGGGGGGAGACAACTCGCGCTGTCAAACTCACAGAGTTTACAGTGCCCTGGGTAATAGCTTTAAAATACTGAATAAAACTAATTGCAAGGAGCTGTTAGCGGCCAATGTTCCCAAATTACGGAAAACCTCAAGTCACACCAACTGCCATGCTGTCATTGTACATAGGCCGATTCGCACTGTCAATCAGTTGCCTCCAGAAGTGATCACTTCAACGAGATCTGTTGAAAATGTTGCTGTAAATAATGCGTGTGATAAAGCCTTTTACCACAACATCTGCAAGACTCATTCAGAGTCACAGATTCAAAAACCGGATTCTATCAGAAGTGTGACAAAGAAGTCGTGTTGGCTGAATGTCTGCGATCCTGATGAGAGTGATGATGATATGACAATCAGAAATGGCACTTTGACACTGTCTCGAAATGGGTTATATGAAGGTGATGAGACATTGAGACTTTCTTTGACGTCTCTCTGTAGTCAAGATACTATTGAAGAAGTCAGGAAAGAGGCATTTCAGATTTGGCTACAGCAAAAAGAGAAGGAGGTAAGTATACAACTCATGACATTTCTCATAAAACCAATGGATGACAGGGCTATAAAACTTTTAATTAATAGAAAAATATTTTCTCATAATTGTCATTGTTTCATTTATGTTTTTTTAAAACTAAAGAAATTTGACGTTTTTTGGCTCTAAATATATAGTATATTCAAAATGTAGTTATGACTTCATCTTCCCATTGTTTCAGTAAAAAGTTATTTTAATTTGATTTTATTAGTATTGACAATCGACAATCACAAATCACAAATATTAGTATAATAGCAGTTCTTTGTAAATGATTGTTTGAAAAATTATATTTTCGTATTTTGTAAATATGAAATTGTAAGCTCTCAAAGAGTTTCCGAATTTTCAGACAGTGCTAAATAATATTTATATAATGAAAATTTACTATCATCCATTGAATGATATTGAAATTTTTTCATCATTCAAAGAATTTTTTCTTAAGTCATATTTTAGTATATGAGGGCTACAGTGATTAATTTTGTAGAGGAAAGAAAAATTGAAACGAACAAGTGAGAATAAATCGTTAGTAGAAAAAAAAATATCAGATGAACAACGCAAAGAGATTTTTGATAAATGGCTAGAAAAAAAACGACTCATAATTGAGGCAGAGAAAACTATTCAGTCACAGCAACTTCACAAAGAAGCTGAAATGAATAGGCAAAAACTTCTAGAACAAGATGCAAAGCTACAGGAATGGGTTAAAAGGAAAGAAGAGGACCGAAAAGGTTTGCACGGTACTTAGTCATACATTTTGGGTCAGTGGTCACAAGTAGTATTTGATAATCGAAAATAATACAATTGTATCCATGGCATTACAATATTTATATATGAAAAAAAATTGTACCTTTTTATTTTTATTTCTGATCAGTTAATGACCGAATTCAGATGTAAAAATTGTTCATAGGGTGTGTAATTAAAATCAATGGAAAATTTACATTCTACATGTAGATTTGATTTTCATTGCATGGGTAAACAGTGATTTATCATAGATTTGATGGAAAATGTAGAACAAGTAATAAAGGGTTACATTTATATTAAATTTAAGAATTATCAATTCATTGTTGAATATATTAGTAATTAATTGAATCGATGTGAATATACATCTATATATAAGTATCAGTTTAACTAAAAAAAAAATTTCAATACCCAATCTAGATTTTTAATTTCTTGGTTGGTAAATATTTTTAATGAATGTATAATATCTTGGAGTAATAAAAAATTCAGTTTTTGTAGAATTGTATATTTGTAGAAAGTAAACGTCGTGAGAGGGAGCTGTCTGAAAAGATAGCTCGCGAGAAAGATAAGAAAAAACACGAAAACCAGCTGACCTACGAGCAGTGGCTGCTGGACAGTAGGAATAAGCCCTTGCCCGTACCACTCAACCAAGGAATACTTAGTGAGTCTCTCAATAACATTATTAGCCTGTTACCAGCAGGAGAAATAAACATATGTTTTTAAAGAAAAGGACTACTAATTAAATTACACCAAAAATGCCTAGTAAAAAGAACAATGAAATAATAAAATAACCAACACATTTTAAAGAGTGAGAAGGATTATGGTGCATTTTTTAATGTATATAGCGCCATTCAACACAAAGGAAATATTATTTTTATTGCTGCGAGGTGATGTCTCATTTTGGTTTCCTTATTGCAATATTGCAGTTTTATGTCAGTACATCAGTAATCTCTTTTAAAGTCTTTATTTATTGTTTTTAATTATTCCCCCCAGAGTTTTATGATTTTTACCTTTATTTAATCAATATTCATATTATATCTGATATGACGAATTATTAGATATTTCTTTTGACATTTGGTTGTGAAGAATCTGAGAAGTTTGTGATTCAGATTCTGGCACAAGTGACAATAATGATGAGAATATATGTAGAGTATTAGTCTAATTTAATAGTACCGGGTGATCGTATTGTTGTAGAAATTGTTGATACCACTAGTGGAGAGCTCCGTTAAAGGCTTACCAGTGAAAATCATGTAAATATATAAATTTGCGTTTAAAGATGTTATACTACTTGTGATTTGTTGCAGGCATGCGTGGATCTATATCTGCAATGTATATTAACCCTGAACCATGGAGAGATCCCACAAAGGATAATAGTAATATTATGCCCAGTTATTGAAGAAATGTCCTAGAGGAAAATCCAACAATATTTTAAAGTTTCAAGAATTTTATCATTCGTATGTAGGAAACGATGCTTGGGAAAAATATGTCGGATAATAAGTTATGACCTTTCAATCTTGCTATCCATAGGTTAAAAATTATGTTAATTTACAATATGTGAAGTAAAACAATATTATTTCAGTATTTCTTTATTTTTTAAAAGTGTTTACATTATAAAAGATTTTATGTGTAGTAAATTTTACATAAACTACTAATTAAAACATAATATCAAGATAAAGTCAAGTATGTAAAGGTTTTAGGGGTCAAAACCGCTCTTGAGCTAAACCTGAGAGTAAATATTTAATGAAGATGAGACACAAAGTAAGAAGATTTCAAGAAATGCTCTTCTAATTATTATTTCTATTATTTTTATTATACACTTTGAAAACTGATATTAAGAGTATGGGAAGTAAATCCGTTAGATAAACATGCAGATGTTTCCATTGTGTGCTTCTACTTCACTCTTGTACTCATAATCAATTGAAAAGTAATTAGGATTATTAGTTAGTGTTTATTCTTTGCAATAATTATATGTAAAAGGGTTATCTGTACACGAAGATACAGTAATCAATTACTTTGGACTATTTTATGTTATTTTAATCAGTTTATAAAATACACATAAAAAATTATTGATATTCAAATTACTTAGTCACTAATCTAAATAAATTATCAAGTATCCAATTTTAAATTAATCTTTTAAGCCAGGCTATTTATTAATAATATATTTCACATAAGAATACAAAAAAATATAAATTCAAATATATATATATATATAAATATATAGCCTATATATATATATATATATATATATATATATATATATATATAGGCTATATATTTATGACATCTATTATATAATTTACTTATGTATTTTTTGTAAGATTTTCATTTCCTTTACTACGAAGTTTTGTATTTTTCGAAATTTATTAAGTGCACATGAAAATATTGAAAGCATTATTTGTGAATTTGAGTTTAGGGCTAAATCATTTTGCTAAAAAAGTACAGTAATATTTACATTCTAAATCCTACAAAGATAATTATTTAAAAGAGGGGTTTATAGAAAAGCCAGAAAATGACTGAGTGTTTCAGTATTTAGGAAAGTATTTTTAGGTACAGTTCGTGTTCTTCTAGTAGGCTTCTTCTTCTTCCTTAAGTCGAAGTACATCTGACTTGTTCATAAAGTAGTATGACGGCTGCCTCCCTTTGAGGTCTTTCAGAACTCGCTTGGCTCCGGCTTTAATTAAAATCCTACTGACAGTTTCCACATTGTCAATTCCCATAGCAAGATGTAGAGCTGTACGTTCCAGCTAAAATTATTTTAGTAAGTTGTAGTTTTAATACAGAACATAAATCAAACCTTTGTGTGTCATCTGGTTATAAATATATAATATATTTTTCATGACTCACATTGTCTCCGATACGAAGTGTTTCTGGAAAGGTCCGTGCAATGTGTTCGGATAGTTGTTCTTGTTGACCCAACACGGCTATATGCAGACAGCAGCGCCCAAAAGCGTTTTTAGCTGCAACCATGGTACGACCTCCACTGAGGCGGTTCTCAATACTCGGTTGCAGGGGTATGGACAAGGCATCTATCACATCGTCTGTCTTGCCCTCGCGGATGAGCTCATGGAGACTCTCACGATTTTCCTAACATGACAACCGTAAATTTGATGATTTATTTTATTTAACCTGTTTTGTCAGAATACCTCAAATGGTATAATGTATTCTCAGACTTGTTATATAGTTATTGCCTTAAGAAATTTGGTGTCTAGATGAATTAAGTCCAGATTTATAGAATAACTATTTAAGAGTGATGAAATAAGTTAGACCAAAGTTATTAGTAAGGATTATTTTTTAACAAACCTCAAAAGCCGAAATAGTTGATAGTAAAAGAGACATCTCTGTGTGTCCTCGCTGAGAAACAATTTCTGTTATCGACACTCCTTCGTCATCCACCACATCCAAAATATGGTCGTATCCTTCCATAGCCAACTCAGCAATCTTTTCAACATCGCCTGGAAAATAAATTATTCAAATGAGGCAGTTGTGGGTGAGAAAATATAAAAACAAAAAATAATTACTGTTCACAGTTTATAAAACAGGGAAATTTTCAAATGTGACAACAATTTTAGTTTTTTTGAAACGTTGAAAATCTAAGGAGGTTATATACTAACAAAAGACTAGACTTATGACTAAAAAGAAGGCTGAAAATAAGAAGTATTCAGAGGGGTCTCATCTAATTGGTATGGTTATTTACAAAGGCGTTTCTTTTGTGGTACAAAGCTGTAAATGGTGTTTTCAGGTTTTCTAGGTCAATACTAATTTATACACAGGTATTAAGCCTTACCTGAATATATTATAGCCTTATTTATCTTTTGACGATATTGGTTTGACAGTTACCTCGAGCTGCGGTTTCCAGCAGCCAGTGGTCTATCTCGCGAGTGTTCTCGGGCAAATTGGCCTGGAGAGATACGTCCCTGGCAGTGCGGTAGAGTTCATCTCTGTATGCGGGGGACACATCAGCCTCGCGGATCAGTTGGAGCAGAGCCCCTCGAGAGTGTGCTCGTGCAGCAGCAAAGTGCAGCATAGACTGGCCATGTTCATCCTATGAAGACAGGTCAATATCGATCATTGATCACAAAGCTAGATCTTAATGCACATTAAATATCGATTGAAGCTTTGAGACAACATGTAAACATGAAATACAACGAGTTTAGGACTTTTTAAAGATTGTAATGATAGCTGGCTGAAATCACATAACATAAAGAGGATAAACTACTGTATCCTCACAATCCTCAAAATCACATAACCTCACAAACCTGTGAGGTTTGATGATCTATAATTCGATAGTCATAATGAATTGGCCATTAACTAATTTAACTTAATATGAGAAATGCATTAAAATATATGTATATTTTTTTAGATTAATCAACACATCCCCCTTCCCGCTCTCTGCATTCTGCAAGGCTGCTATTCTGTACCCTGAGTATATGAAAGGATTGGCAATGGAGTAGTGGACTTGGAATGATTCTGGTGAGATGTTTTCTGGAAGTACCTTGTAGAGGTGGGGGGCTCCTGCTATTGTTGCTGCAGCCTACTGCAGGAGTATCAGATCTAAATGTAAGATCTTTGTTAGGAAAGGATTGTATTGTAATGATATCGGGCAGTAGTAATACCCGGGGACCCACTTCACTATTCTCTCTAAGAAAACCATTAACCGGCGTAGATAGAACCGGCGGTTCATGGTTATGTCCAATGTAGATTTTCATGCCAAAAATACTTCAAATAGAATTTGGGATTGGGATTTAGTCGAAGTGAATATGAAGTACAGCGGGTTGCGTGAGTCAAGGCGCTAAAGTTGTTGAATGCTTCTCGTCGGCTCACTCGGTTGTCGCTGCTGAAGGCGGCCTCGGGGGCGCCGGGGGTGGCGGGCGGGCCGGGCGTTGGCGGCAGGGCGGCCCTCGAGGGGTGGGCGGGCATGGCCATGGGCACTGGTGGCAGGGGGGCCGCGGCCAGCTCGGGGGACTGCGGGGGGGGGCGCTTGCTGGGGCGGCGCGTACTGGGGCGGCGCGTACTGCGGGGCCGCGCGCTCCCCGGCCGAGGGCGGCGTGGAGCCGATGAGCGCCGCTGATTCCTACACAGAATATTGAATTTCATATTTATTAGTAGACACGGTGGCGGGTCACAAAAGAGTAGGTTTTCAAATGGATTTCGATAAATTTATACTCTTCGGCTTTTCGTTGCCAGTTAATATGACAATAGAAGGACCTGAATGTCATTGTAACGGTCGGTGCACATGCACCGATCTACAATTGATAGGACTTGTCCGAGCGGTGTAACTATTTCGAATTTAGAACCCCCAGCGCATCACGCGTCAGAGAGACTTCGACACCCAATCAGTAACCGTAAATTATAAATATAAATAATAAATTACGAATACGCAAATATTTCGCCAGCCTTCTGATTTACATTCATCACATCATTACCAACATAATATCTTCAGCGAAAATATGAATGGTTTTTAAATTATTTTTTTGGCTTTTATAATCGAATACCTAAAATTATCGGCGTTTCAAAAGTGAGTGGAACTTATTTTCCTAGCAACCGATAAATAATTGACAATGTTTGTAACCGCTCAAATGTTTAATTTAATATTTTGTGCCATACATTTTAATGAATGAGTAAATTATCACTACATATATATTTTAGAGGTGCTAATAAAATATTTCAGAACTCTAATGCTTAGAAGTCTTTTTTAGTCATAGTTTTTATTCTGATACTAATTACTACTGAGCTAACAAGCCTACCAATCCTTTAAATTTTTCAGTTTATTACAACTCTGCGATCTTTCAGGCTTTTCAAAGCTGATGTCGCTACAGCTGGTCTACATATATGTTTCACTTAAATGAAAATATAATTATATACATGGCTATTGATGCATTTGTCTTGATTACTAAATGGTGTTGCGATCCATCACCAGTAGTTTTATTATTAGTGCATTGCATGATGATCACCAACACGTTAGGATAGCTGTTTCGTACACGGTATAATTTTTTTAATCAAACATACAAAGCCAATACGCAACAAAATACATGAATTCCCAGTAACATTTTCGTGGTTTTAAATTATTAATCTATAAAACCGTACGTCATTTGATAAAAGTGCAATGCTATTTATTGAATAAATGTAGTTTCTTTTGTCCGAGTATTTTAGGTGACCTTTGAAATTCATTTCGTATTTAATGGTACTATGAAAGTATCTATTTATGATTTAATGGGTGGTATAAAGAACTAGCATTACTGAAATATATACCAAAGTCACCTTCCCTTCAGTATCTACTTATACCCCTGGTTTACACTTGTTATCAAGGTATTCTATAATGGAATATAATTACAAGGCCCTATGCGTGACGAATACAAAATGGATGCCAGAGTAAACTGAAGAGTGAATTTGTAGAGTGAAAAAGGAAACTAGTGATTTGCTCGATTTTCATATAAAAAAAATATGATAAGAGCAGAGTAATAAAAAATGTGATTAGTAACATTTTGGTTTGATAATGAAAGAAAAGGCATCTTTGGTCTTTTGCTATAATGATTTCCGCCACGTGTGGGCATAAAACACAATAAAACAACAATGTTGCATCTTGCCAAAGTAAATGCCTAAAATTTATTTTGATTATTGCTTTGAAGCTTATATGAAATATGACGAGTATAATATATTCACCTCGGTCTTACGAATTAAAGAAATCTGATTAAACCCTTAGATTAAGGTCCTGTAAATTGTCTTCGTTGTAAGAAAAGTGATTACTTAAGCCTTTTGAAAAACTTTAACTACTACTTTAACTATCAAGAAGTATTTAAAAAAATCATTACATATTTGTTTAATTAAACCTAACCTATATTCGTTCATTGGACACCAAGTTAATTATCTTTTGAGAGTTGAAAAGTCTGTATTTTTTGCATATTGTGTGCTTATTGATATCTGCCTTGAATAAGTATTATACATAGAAATAAATAATAAATATAATAAACATTTTAAATGATGCTACTTAGTACAATTTTTTTTTACCACACAAAAGATTTAATTTTTATTTTATGTAAGTAAAGTTTGTTCTATGTTAATGATAATTCTAAAAAAATAATTTTCAATAGATAATATGCTGTTTGCATACACAATATTCTCCTCCCTGTTCCCAAATGAACAATGTGTTCTTCAACGGTAACAATAATTTATAAGCTAAGACATATACAGTATATCCAATATTATAGTGGAAAAAATCCCAAATGATAATAATATATTAATAGAGACAACGAAGTCGTTGAAATTGTTCATACAATCTTTGAAATAAAACAATTTCAGATTCTCCCGGTGGTGCAGATACTGACCCGGGCGATCTAGTTGAATTAGCACAAGACCTCACCTGAGTTTTTAACCTCGATTTGTTCTGATTGGCGAAGTTGTACAGGTAGGTGGCCAGAAAGGCGATGGGGTCCTTGGGCCGGGTGTTGGCTACCTCCGTCAGCCCCTTGATGAGGGGGTCCCCCAGAGCTGCAAATTGATCGTCAAGGTTATCCGAGGAGCTCCCCGCCATCGCCGGTCTCCACATTCTTGATTGTAAACCAAATCACCCCTCGAGATAAAAACCAGATTGACTTGTGTAGATTACTTGGGTTTTTCAAATACTAAGATGTCATTTACAAAGAAGTGAGATTTAAATTTCACTGATGGAAAACACTGCCAGTTTTATTGAAATGATTAGTGCATATTTATGTTATTGAAGTCATTTGGTGCGAGGCATTGTATTTGCGCATCACTCGATGTTCAATCAGTGTTGCCACGATGCACGGTTTATTTACGATCGTGTGTCGAGGCGTGTCGACGAAGAGAGCGAGAAGAAATGAACGCCCAGGACGGTCAGCCCGTCAGCGGCGACTGGACGGAATACGTGAGAAGCAATGAGGGGCACAATCGAGCCTGCTTAGTCGAATAATCGATTGTTCGTTACAATACATCTATTCGAAAAAATATCATATAAACAAGCCACAGAGATCTGCAGAAAATCGTTACAATAGCTTGTTAAACAAATCTCGTTTCAGTAATCAAATATTTTACTTTGGAAAATTTACGCAAAAAACAGGCTATCGAAATCGAGTACTTAATATTTTTTAGTTGACCGTTTCGGTTAGAAATTATTCGAGCAATCGATCATTGCTTTTGAAAGCTTCGGATTGGGTCGACGGTGCCCGTCACTAGCTGGGAGCTTACAAGACGCGAGGTAGCGGCCCTCCTCGGTTCTGAATATGGGTATGTCCACTTGCCCGTGGTGACCGTTGCCGTTGGCGGGAACGTCTGAAAAACATGAAATATTTAAACTCGAATCGATACCGGAACAATACGTCCTTATCGATCAGCCGGGCCTCGACACATATCCGGGTACAAGAGCTCCACACCTGGCGTTCCTCCGTCTGCCCGCGTAGCCCCGGCCGTATAATGGCAAATCGATAGTTTGTTTAGTTGTTTAGTGTAATTACCTCCAATATTTCTTTACGATTATAATTATCGTGTGTCAATAATACTCGTTTTCCCGGCACGTCGTTTGCTCGGCTCGTCTGACCTCGTACTTTCGGTGCTCGGCTCAATATAATAAATATTGAAAACCAAGAAAATCGGATTATCCTCTCAGGTATTTTTAAACACTTGGTTTATTTAAGAAATCAATAAGTTACTGTGATATTGGGATGATAAATTAAAAGGAAATGTTAAAGTTAGTATAAAACTTAATTTAAAATAATATGTTATTATAGGTCAAGTTTGTCATCAGGGAACATCTGTTTCAATGTACAACATAGAATTCTAAGAAATTGCCTATTTTAATGTATATTAAATAAATTTTTTGAACATGAAATTTTGATATGTACACTTTTCAAACTGCCAATTCAAATTATTTTTTACACTTGTATTAATAGCTAAAATAACGCTTAAAATAAACGCTTTGATGAATTTATTACAAGGAGCTATGTTGATTTTTTCATGTTTTTTGGACATTACAAATAAATTCAGACATTGTTGTAAATGTTGCAAAGAAGTCTCCAAAATTTCTTCAAAGCTCGTGGTTTTCTCATTGCACATCTGTCGATCTTTTGATTGCTGTCTCCAATTTTTATGGAGTGATTAAATAAATTTATCATTCAAATTATCCGAGTTTGAATATCTCTCTCAAATGATGTTAAAATAAAAAAAAACTCTCATTACTGTAAGTAGAAGATGTTATAAACCACATAGAAATTGAATAACTTGGTTTCTTGGACTTTGGAACAATTTTGCGATTTCATAAAAGTCTATGTTTGTCTGTTGACTGTAAATAAAAAGGGTGCGAAAAGTTTGCAAAGGACATACAAGAGTGCAGAGGCATTGCAGATGAGAAGACATGGACGATGCATGCAACATGTAATGCTAGATCATTTTAATACGGTTGTTTCGTAGTGTAAATAATTCCAGCTGACTGACGTTAAAATTCACGCCCAAGTTCTGAAAGCCCGATGAAATTTAATAATTACTAAGCAGTAGTTGGATACTTCACATATATAAAATAAACCCCAATTTTGTTGACTAATTATCTAAAATTGAAATCTAACTATTTAAAATAATCCACTGAAAATTTTGATTTATTGTAACATTTAAATTTTCCCAATAAATCGTACGTGATTAGCTGGATTAAATTATTTGCAATGCGTGTAACACAATTAACAGATTTTTGATAAATAAATATAATGTGAATAGGTTATTTAATTCTGAAAAGTGTATGCAATTAATATAATATTTTATTGTCGCTGGTAAATTATTTAAAAAAAATCATTTCAAACGTACAAAATAATTGAAAAAAGCTCATACTTTTCCATAATATCTTCCGTATTTTTTAACAGTGGATTAAAATTTAAACTTAAAGATTTTATACTTGAGAAGACAATATGTGGTGTGTCAAGAGTTCAATATCAATTGAATTAAGCTTTTTGAGTATAACTAAAGCGTAAAACCTGGTATTGTGGAAACACTTCTAAGTAAAGTGCATATATTTAGTTTCTACAATGAGAATGAACGACTCTTGAATTATAGACTTGGTTTGATGATGAGTCATAAGCTACTCGATTGGATTTATTTCAATTCTACTAATAATCACCTATTAATGCAACAATAAATTTCAGCGCAAAAGCTAACCATTAAAGCAAAGATAATACATTGTTGACAAACTATAATGAAGATAAAACAGATATCAATTCTTCTTACTCACATCGGATGCATTAATGAATCATTACGATAAGAAATAAAATGCATTGCGTGAGAAGTGAGGCGAACGTCAAACAATGTGCTCACAAAGAACGATTTTTTTTTATTTAAGAACGGATCGATGGATCAGATTAATTTAAAGAGAAACATCTTCAGTCCTTCATCACGATCGATCGTCCAGAAACTGACACGTATTGACTAAATAGTAAATTTGGAAAAAAATATACGGCTAAGTTTTAACGAATTATATGAAGAGCAATACGTAGTCGACCTCGTGATTCGGGACCGAGTGGAAACTAGAAGCTTTATGTACTGACCTAATGAATCCGATGGTGATGTAAGAAGTACCTCACGCCCTTAGAAAATAGTTTATTGATAATTCACTGTCGCTTTAGAATTTTTCACTTCAGTCACTAATTGGTAAGTATGAACTACATTGGAAGAAAGTAACAGAAAAGCTGAGTATTGCGTAACTACTAAAATAAAATAAAGTTACTAAGCGGGTATGCGTATTATTGTCGTGAACTGTACAAAGTCTTGTCAGTCAGATGTTTGCGTCGACGAGACTGGTCTTTTTCCTTCTAAAGATTTTGACGAACATTTCAGCAATATGGATGGAGTTCTTCATTGCCATGTCCTTCTCCAGTTGGATTATATTCCCCAAAGCTGTGGTGTAGTCGTAAAACGTTTGCAGCTCTGTAATTCCCAGGCTCTGGTAATTCCCGATCTTTACTATTTCCGAGGAGAGCGTCTCCTTGTGGTTGAGACCTCTCACCGTGCACAGGTGCTTCAGATGGTCCGGCTCTTTGCTGAGACGCGGTAGTAACAGCGTCGAATTGAAATGGAGAGAGTTTCCCAAGAAGCTCGGACGCGCTGACAAAAACCCGAGCTTATGATCTCGCTTGTACTTTAGTCTCTCGTCCAGATGCATCATCACTTTCGCTATCAACGTATACGCGTGACCTATTTCTCCCGGGTTGAGATGCGACGTACAAGTCATGACGCGCATGTGGTCTTGCACGTTCAGCCATATCGCCAAATTGCTGTCGTTGCTCAGAAAAACTCCTCTTCCGTAAGGCCAGTGTTTTCCGTGCAGTCGCTTATCGTCGTCGAATTCTTTACTGTCGCTCAGAGGAATGAGGAGCCCCGACGCAGCCAGCATGGCTCTGACTTCAGACGGTGTCTCCAGCACTTCGTTCATGGTGTAGTATATTCCCCCCTTATCACTCAGGTCCAGCTTGGAGTGCTTGAAAAGTTTTGAAAATTCATCACTTAGGAGAACATTGGTCAGATTTTTCTCTACGGTTTCTAGTTGCCCCACATTAAGGTTCAGGGGCAGTTCGAAATCATCGAGGTTTCTGCTGCACTCGACGGTTCCGGAAAGCATTAACTTCCCCCCGGGATCAAGATCCACATTAATCACTAGGGTATTAGAATCTTCAGCGTTTATTTCATCTTTAGAATTGGACTTTGGGAGGAACAGAGAGTCAGGATGCGGCTGGAGATCAGAGATAATGTTTCTGCAGTGCAGATCCTTAATCAGAGGCATCATGAACTCCTCGAAAACTGGATAAGCGTAGTAGTCTGGAGCCACCACTCCTCCGTTGAAGTCTTCCTCGACCATATCAACAGCGTTTCTGTTGCTGGGGAGCTTTTTGACCGCAGGCCAGATGACATCGAAGAGATTGTGGTCGAGGCGCGTGACGCGGGTCCGGACTCTGTCGTAGATGTCCTTGTTGAGGAAGCGGCCCAGGAAGGAGACGGGAGGGCCCTGATTGCTCGAGGCGGAAGGAGGCGGCCCGGAGATCAGCCCCCGGGAGTGCAGGAGGTCGTACGACCGCTCCAGAATGGCCAGCGTGTCTGGGTCCGTGAGTTCCCGCCGCGACGAAAACGCATCGTCTTTGACTGATGTTACAGTTATAAAAATATATGTAGGGTAATTTGCTCTATATGATACAGGCACATTGTCTGTAAAACAGATAATATCAATATCGAAAAAATAATGCCATTTTATATAGTAATATCACGGTCATCATAAAATATTACATTAGTTTTGTTTATGAAAAATATACTGGTCTAAATAATGATATAATCTGTTTTTCGTTAATAAAAACTTGCGTAGTCGAACATTTACTTAAAACATTTGTATTTCATGCATTGAGAGTCTTTTTCAGGAGAGTTGGCATAGTAAAGCATGATTCTGAATGCCCAGTGTGTGCGCAGTAATGATTGCACCGACACTGGCCACTCGTAGAAATCGCCGCCTTGGGTGCCAACTCACGATGAACGGAACAAGCGACTGAGGAAATAACGAGAATCATACCTCTATCGGAGAGCATTTCATCAGCAAAGCTCTCTTCCGCTCCGAAATCCTTCAGAAGCTGTCGATGATTTAGATACTTATCGTTCTCCAAGTACTCTTCGGCCGTATGGCCATTCTGAAAAATCATTTGCGGTCACATCTGTTCCACAACAATGCACTAGAGTACACTGTGCTTTATAATGGGCTTATTACGTCATCCTGGTCCTTGGGGTTGGCTCCCATGTTCGTGAGGATGTTGTAGAAGTGACCGTTGTCCTTGAGAACTGCGGCGTAATGCAGCACGGTTCTTCCCTCAAAATCGACCGCTGAGAGTGTTTCAGGAAACCTACGCACAAAAATATTTGAAAAATTAAAACGAAAAAATTTGTGATTTATAGAAAGGTCAGTAAAATATAAAACAAGAATTGATATAAAATTGTTATATTAAAGTGGGTATTATTTTTGTAAAAAATCAATAATCAAGTTAATTTTGTGTTCTTCGTTGATCCTTCTAATACTTAAAAAGTTCATGATGCGCGTTATTAAAATACTGTATAAATTTTATTCGCAATCCGGCCCGAGGTTCACCCAGTTGCTAGCACTGTGGGGTGGGGCACTAGTACTTTGAAGCCAACGCGCGATAAAAACACATGGTCCCCATTTAGAGCCGTCAATCTGTCTGAGTACTTGAATTTAAATTTTATATTTAATTATAATAGTGTAAACATCACCCAAATAATAACAACAAAGAAATCGGATTGTTTTTTTTATGTAAAACGGTGAGCTGTAAATATCACTCATTGGTAGATTTTTTTATACTAAACAATAAAGCAAAAGCGTTTTTTATAAACAAAATATCTATTTTAAATTTGTATGAGCGGAATTCGGCGCTTCATTGACCTCCCGTGTCCCGTGACCCGCCACATTTGTCGGATCATTTAGAGCAGTGGCTCTCAAGCTCTTTTGGCCCACGGATTCCCTTTCATAGTCAAAACTAGCCTACGGCCCCTGGGTGAAAAACTACATAAATTCATATTATAGACTAGTTGGAGCAAGTATCGACTCTATTAACCTACGTGACTCACCGCGATGCCTGTTATTACTTGTATTTTATGCACCTGTATATATTTATATTTTATTTAGGACGTAAAAATCGCTAATAATGTATTCATTGTTATTTATTTTAACTTCCGTATTAATAAAAATGTGTTACAATTTTTTAATTTTTATATTTAACCTTGCGCGGACCCCCTGACGTTGTTCAGGGACCCCCAAATCGATTTTAATTTTCTAAGGATCCCCTGAATGATCCCAGGGACCCCCTGAGGTCCGTAGGGACCACTTTGAGAAGCACTGGTTTAGAGTAAGTGACACGACTGAAAGTATTTTTTCAGTAGCAGTGAGGACCCCGGGATGGCGGGGGATGGCGGGGGATGGCATACCTGGCGGCCAGGTAGCGCACGACGGGCGTGTGTCCGAAGAGGACGGCCACGTGCAGAGGGGTGGCACCCCCGGGGGAGGCGGAGTCGCGCGCGATGGCGAACTTGCGCCGGTCCAGGGCCGCCTGCAGCTCGCGCAGCCCGCCCTCGCGCGACGACAGGTGCACGCGCTTTATTTTATTCTGAAAATAAGCAGCAGAATTGTATACTGTGATTTTTTTATTATTTTAAGACAGACCGTAGTGTGCGTTTCGATTTTAAAAGCATTTGCCAATATTTATAGTAAACAACCATAAACTGTACAGTACAAGTCACACCTTGTAAGCCCCACTCCCACCGATAAGGCATAAAATTTTGATAATGATTAGTGTTATATACCATGTAGGATGGGACGTTGTCCAGGAAAGCCTGCAGCTCCGTGTTGCGAGACATCTGCCCCATGAGCCTCTCGCCCTCCCCGTTGAGGACCAGCGCCGCCAGCTGCTCCATGTTGCCCGAGTCTATCAGCGACTGCACCTCCTCATCCTCGACCATATCATTCTGAAATAGTCACGACTGCTGCTGAGGTATGCTGGAGACAACGACGTGATATTCATTTTTAACGAAATTTTGTCTGTTTGAGGATTTCTGATCGCATGGCAGAACTTCTATTCTGCGGGTATTTTTTTTAAATACAACATCTTTGCACGTGGTACACGTGTATGTATATATTGTAGTTTCTGGTAGACGATTATATTTTTAAATGATTAGATATGATATTATTCACCGACTCAAAGACGTTTGTTGGCGCCGATGAAGCAAACGGGCGGCATTTATATTATTAAAACCATAACGCATTTGATTTTTTGTTATTTAGTTCTAGTTATTAACAAACAGTTTTGTATAGTGCCAAACATGTAAATTTATTTTGAACTGTTTTCTTTTTTTGCTTCCCGAGATAAGCTTGAATTTGAATTTAATTTATAATCCTCGTAAAATGAGCAGTGATTTTTACGAAATTTGCGTTCTGGATTTTCGACATAAATTAATCTTTAATATGGCAATGTCTGTTGACGTTTTGGCCGGATTTGTAACCATTGCATTTGTTGACTCAGTTCAAGTTTTCGAATTATTTATTAATGATTAGAATTAATTATTTACAATAACCATTTTCATAATATTATAATAATGATGAAGTAAATGTTTGAAGGGTGTTTTGAATAAGTCAAGAATAATAAGAAGAGGAAAACGAACATATTTCAACTAAAAATGGAAAGAAGAATTCAGAATTTTCACACGGTGCTGTAAAATGACCCAGTAAGAGAAGCTCGCAAATAATGAAGGTGAAGAGAGTGTAAGAAATATATTGTCTGTATTCACACGTGTTTGTGTTTCTAAATTTTGGAAACCGGACTTGACACATTGTAAAGGTAATACTGTTTCTTATTTATCTTACCTTTTTGTGCAACTAAAATAAGGAAAATAACATTTTCGTATAAGTTTTACTGCTTTCTAGAAAATTAATTTCATAGTGGCCAAATAATTAATTTGTCATTGGAATTCTCATTGTTTTTTATTAATTCGTTCTTGTTGATATGATTATTATTTTACGATTCAATTTGTACTAAACTATTTTTGATGTTTTCTTTGACACTCACCTTTTAGGTAATGAAAGTGGAAAAAAACATAAATTAATAATACTCAATGAGAAAATAAATATTACATAATACATAAAAATGAGGTTAAGTACGAATACGATATTTGTGAACATCGATTATAACGTTTTTCAGTCAGCCGGAGTATACCTCGCCCGGAGTGTTCGCAGTGTCTCGTTGTTCTGCTTCCAGAGAGTCGACTTCAGGGTCTGCGTTGATGATTCCTTCAATAGTAGACTCGCTTCCTCGAGATTGCCGGCCTGAAAGAAAAATATTTATTTTAGTTTTCAACTGTAAGAAAAAAAAAATTGAATTATTATCATAACAATATGTACCTTTGGCACTTTCTCTATTTTTGTTCTTCTCAACATCCAAGACATCAGCAGTATCTGCTTTGTGCAGATCTCCGTACTCCAGCTCACTCTCTCCGCGAACGTGGACATCTTCGTCATCGTGATCGTTGGGTCCTACCTTTTCTTCTTCATCACTGATCCCTTGCAGTTCAGGCTCATCTTCGTTTTCGTAATCGACATCTTGGATTTCAGGTTCATTGTCTCTGTTCTCCAATTCGTCTTTGTTATCTAAATTGTCGTCTTCGTCAAAGTCGCTTGCGGCGGTGTCTGCTCCGTAGGGGGTGTTGTTGCGTGTGATGTTTCGCGAGGAGAGTGTTTTGGCTACAGGTGTCGATGTTTTGTGACTGCTGCGCGCAGAAGTTGGTGTTTTTCGAAGAACTATCTCATCAGATTCGTCGGGAGTGACGGGTGTTTTGACTGGAGTTTTACTGCCGTTTGTGATGTGTGGCGATGCTGGTGTGCTTGTTCTGTGCGACCTTGTGCTTAAGTCGGTACCTGGTCGCGGGTCGGGAGACTCGATCGCCTCCCCAAGGTTGTTGTCTTCGATTGGGTTGTGTATGAGGTTGTCGTTAGAGTCATGTCCGTTTCGTTTTTCGAGTTGTTCCTATAACAAATGTTCTCGAATTTGATAAATTATAAGAATTCGCACTTGAATTAAATCATCGCTAACGAGAAAACGAAGCATTGCAAATAAAAAAGTATATCCTAAACAAACCGTGAATTTACTTACACTTTCTGTTGCGTGGTTGTCGGTTAAATCATTTTCATTTTCCAGCATGTCGACTTCGTCTTCAAGGGTGTTTTCTGTCATAATTTCGTGAGTGAGGGCTTCTGGAGACAGAGCGTCCAGTGTGTCCCTATCTGAAACTGGCGTTTCCTCAAAGATCGGTTCGGCGTCCGGTTTACGCATCGGAATAGGCAAGGAGGTCGGTATTTTGGCCATGTGTCTTTTATTCTTGAGTGACATGGGAGGTACTTGATTGTCAGTTTTCAAAAGGTTCCAATCCCACGAAGAAGGGTAAGTGGGGCTGGCTATCCTCGGAGATTCAGGAATAACTTGAAGAAGCGATTTATCAATGTCTGTTGGACGATTTTTGTAAAATCCCGCAGATTTTAATTTCTGAAAACCATAGTCACAAATATAATTAAAACTAAAATACTTTTTAAATCTTTGATTTGATAATATATATAGATTCAAAATAACAGGTAATAAGAAATTGTATTTAAAGAAAAACACTTTAAAAAAATTGTCTACGCCTTAAAATGTTAAAGATATTTGTAATATAATGTTTATTTTATACTGAAAATATAAACAAATTAAATTTTTATTATTATTTATTATCAAAAATATATCAAAGGTCACCATAATCGTAATAAGACAAATTAAGTAACTTATAAGTTATTGATATAACTACGAACGATTTCACGAAAATTTGAAAGAATAGCCAGTTTCAATGTTTATTTATGAGATACCACAGAACCGTATAATTTCTACAAACTAAGTGATTATGTTTAATTGCTTGCTTTTTTATATATCTTTTCAAAAAGTAGGACATAGAAGTTTCATGTTACAAGAAAACCCAATATTGTCACAGCGCATATAGTCAGCAAGCACTTCTTTTCGTTCATATTGCAGTGTGGTAAAATGTTTCGCTCCAGAATTATGCCATGAACTGAATATCTCACGTGGTCTAGTTTCCCCTCTTCGGCCCCGTTCTCTATCAGCAGGTTGTACATGTCGTCGTCCTCCCTGTGGATGGCCGCCCAGTGCAGGGCCGTCCTGCCATCGTTGTCCACGGCCGCCGTGGCCTCGGGGTACCTGCTCAGGATGTGGGAAACCATTTCGTAGTTTCCGAATCCAGCAGCCTAGAACAATCGATGGACTTGGAAAATACGATGCATTGAAAGGATTATGTTTATTTAGTAGTTTAGTTTGCCATTCATTACTATTCACTCTAAAAATTTATAGTGTATGGGTGAAATATGAAACGAGAAAAAAAAATCGATTACTCTCAGTTTTGTTATGAGACATATTTTTTAAAGTCTATTTAACTAGAATCCAAGGTACATTGGTTCCACACTCAGTTACAGCGACAACGAGGATTAATTGATAAAGTGCCGGGCTGTGATGGTCGTGGATGGATGGGTACAAATCTCAACGGTGTCGTTGAAAAAGTAGGAAAGATTTATACTGTCTTTTCATGATGATAACATAAATATTATGACGCTTAATTTGGGTTAACCTTGTGAAGAGGCGTCAGTCCGTTTTGGTCTTGGCTGGAGAAGATAATGGGAGGCACGGGGTCCTCCGTGATTCTCTTCAGCTTATTCATGTCACCCTCGATCACTGCGGTATGCATCTCTTTGATGCTACCCTGTGGGAAAAATACCAATGCTTTCAATTCAAATTAATTAAATTTAAGGTGTTAAAACATTACACCAAACAAATAAAAAAACATGTAACGACACGTTCCGCACACTTTTCAGTTTAGAAAGATTTCACAAAAGATATAATTTATTTTAGGAAAGTTATTACAAAAATCTGTTTTAACATTTTGTTGGATAATATAAAAAATGATGAGCAGTATATACTATTAATCGTTTTTGTGAGTAATATCCTGTCAATATTTTGTATGCATAAATTAATAGAACACGGGTACACGAGTATTATAGCACACGGGCCCTATTCTAAAACTGACTAGCAAGAATTCACCAAATGTAATATTTTATAATAAAATATACAGACTGTAATTGATATTTCCATGTTAATTTAATAAAATAGTATATTATACTTTTTTTGATAGGTTTTGGTAGTCATTGATATTATTATCCTGAAGCGTCGAAAACTTCAACTGAAAACGCTTAGACACAAGAACACAGAAACTCTAATGATATTTCAGGTGTGGTGGTTACCATGATGTGGGGAACGGCTTCCAGGAACTTGCGCACGGCGGGCTGGCTGGAGACTTCGGTTCGGAGACGCGCTCCTTGTCCCCTCCACACCACCTGCTGCAGACGTCCAAGGTCGCGGTCGTGGCACCAGATGCGGATGTTTGCCGGCTTGATCACCATCTCCGCTGGAAATCAATACTCATTCGATATCATCCAAAAGTGATGGATTATCTTTATATATTTTACACAAGAAGACCAGACACGTTTCCAGAGAAGTTTTTACAGCTGTTTTCTACCAATGAAAAATAAGCAATTCAGTTTCAAGCTTATTCAATTTGACTTAAAATAAGTAAAATGTCTGGCATTAGACATCGATATGAGCGAATATTTTATTCAAAAGCAATTTTCAATTTTTTTCTCGTATAATATTTTAATTACATTATGAGTAGTTTTTAATAATTGACTAATTATGTATATTTGAGCATCATCGTGAGGCGTGTAGTAGCAAACTGTTGAAAAAATATGAGCATGCTCAAATTGAACAGATCTCTGTTCAATTTGAGCATGCTCGTTTTGTTATCTAACAAAACGTTTCTAAGCCAAATTTATAAGAAATTCAATATTTTTGACAGAGGGTACTTGGTGGAATTCCATTTTAATATTTTTTGAATAAAATACTTTAGTGATTTTCCACATGTTCGTTTTTATTTGTGACCGGTTTCGCTAACCTTTCACGTTGGCATTATCAAACAGAGTGAAAGGTTGGCGAAACCGGTCACAAATAAAAACGAACACGTGGAAAATCACTCAAGTATTTTATTCAAAAATATCCAAATTTATAAAATATATTTTTTTAAATTTTATCACATTGTAAGGTTTATAAAAAAACTTTTTATGCAACAAGTCCACAGATAAAAATAATTTAATTATATATACGTATTTGGGAATTGAACTTGGCAGCAAGTCTGGAAAGTTTTTTTTTAACAGATTAACATTTTTAAAACTAATATGAGTTAATATGGCAAAAATTAACATAAGAATAAGGACATAATTATTACATCAATATATTAATACCAGTAAGTCAAATTTTACAATAGGCATAACAAAATAATTAATTTGATAGTATATTCACTAACGTTAATACATGCTGTCGATGACTCAGCGGCTCGACCTTGAGTTAAATATAAATAAATAGCAAAAGTTTCGTAAAAGTCGTTTTTAATTTCAATCAGCAAGTTTTTGAATCTTTGGAGGAGGTGGTGCCGGGACAGGCGGGGCGCGGGCACTGAGCTCGCCAGGCACGCCGAGGGTCCTCATTCTGAGTGTTTCTACAAAGCCCATGCCGGTCGCGTGACAAAACTATATTCTAAGAAAACAATCATCACCATGTTTATTGTATTGTTAGTATCACATGAACTAGAGAACCCCACCTATGGCGGCACCATTGTAGCTTGTTTGCTGCGAGGGCCTCCGACAAACAGTATATTTGTTTAAGATGTTTGCATACTTGCTTAAGAACTAGTTATTAAGCATGTATTCTTAGTTATAGTTATATAGAAGCTTCTGTCTATTACAAACAAACAATATGACTTTTACAAATAATAGTAATTTAGGGTTGTAAGTATGCTACAGTGCATGTATGGGATAGGAATAGAAGAAAGGAAGAAACGGTGTGCAACAATCAATCACAGTGACTGAAAGAGTAGAAAATTTCTGTATTTTTTTAAGGTTTGTTAAATATAAAAATTATTTTTATTAGTTGGTGCATAAAATTGTAGAATAAAGTACACAGGTAAATGAGTAACAAACTGGATTCATAGTAAAATTATGAAATATCGAGAACGATATGCGTTCATGTAAGTTTAATAAATTAATTAGTGCTTATTATCAAAAAAATCTAACGAATACCATTAAATTAAAAATATTTTTTAATAAATTTTAAAAATTATTTAACCTTCATAACAATGCCGTCTACGTCGTAGGCTTTACAAAAAAAATATGAAAGTGCTTTTAAGAAATGTTTTTAAATAGTTTTTTGGCTTTTCACAGCACATTTCATAGAATTGCGTCTACGCCGTAGTCTTCGTGGCCTACGATGGTCTACGCCGTAGATGCTACGACTTGTACATATTTTTTTATATCTAAGGTTAAACGTTGAAAACTAAATGTTATAATGTACTATTCTCATTAAAAAAAAAAAATTGATTGTTATATTAAACCGCTTAGCTGTATGTATCCAAGAATTAGTGTAGTGAAATATATTATTTCGACTTATTCTAGACATTTAAAGGCAATAACAGATTATATTAAAAATCTTAGTTTTAATTGAACCAAATAACACTTAATGAACCAAAATTTTATTTTGAGTGGTAAAACGATTTTTAACAAGTTTTTTTTATATGTATTCTAATTTGTATTTTTGAATATAACTTTAATAAACTTAGTAAGTGTTTAATATTACATTTTGAGAAGAAGTTTTATTTTTCAATGTTGCTTTACAGACGTAAGGGGGAAAGAAGTAGGGGTAGATAAAGAATATTTTTCATAAAAAAATAAAGTGCTGTTACAAAAACACGAAAGGGCTACAGAACATGGGGGTTGTATTCTGTATAATCTATTCTATTTACCTGAATATAATTTTCTTCATACCATACCCATAAATACTGTTTAAAATCTTTACCGTCGAAAAGTCAACAACTTAAGCAATGTGATTTATGGTTTTAAATATTTCTATTTATAGACTACAATGAAATACGAACAAGCAAGAAAACATTTCCATGCCTGCAAGACATAACAATATTTGCTTACATTGAACCGGAGAAGCTGCAAATTATTTAAAAGGGAACTCAATGTTTATCCCGTTATTAAATATCAACACCATGTAAATATTGTAAGCATATTTGTAAGCATTTTTGTGTAGGATTTCATAAATATATTTATTTCTATCATTCTGATCTATTTTACTCGTATTCCTACTGTAATAAAATAGACCGGCCAGAAAAGCGTTCGATACGTAACCTGATTACAATTAGGACTGTTGCCCGAGCTCTTGTTTTGTGATACAAATTGAGTCCACCTTTAGGGACACGTCAAACTCCATTTAGACTGGCTATTTTTGTAAGGAGAGCAGTAATGTCAATACGCGTGTTTGACTAGACGAGACGTCGCGCCGGCTCGGCCTGAAGGCTGAATCCAAAATAATTAATAATAAAATTTATTGTCGTCTACGGTGCGGTCATTTCAAACCTGGGACTAAACAATCGTTTTTAAAATTATCTAGTATTTGTTTTTTGTATTATAGGGTTTAAACATAATCCTGATTTAATGGCATTACCAGATACTATGTATAATGGCAGCATCAGATATTGACTCCAATTATATTTATTTCAATGAGAAATAAAAGCAGCCTTTACAAATACATATGTTGAATACAAAACGCATTTCGCGGTTGGATACAAAATCTGAATCCGATGAAAATGATTTTTTTTTACGTTTGATTTAATCTAATTTATATATTTTTTTACAAACATTGAGCTTAAAAATATTTATTTTATTTTAATTGTTTTTTAAACTTGTAGATATGATAGCAATTATATATATTTTTAGTTGAAATGCAATAAATAGGAGATAACAAATGATACGACTTGTAATGTTAAAAAAAACACCTGGCGCGTTTAAATTTAGATAAAACAGTGAAAATGAATTGTATTTTAAAATGCCCAAGTATGTGCTGGTGTTGCGTTTTAGACAAATTGAATATTGAATTGGAAGAAAATGGATGGCTGAAGTTTAGGAGGTTTCGTGATGTTCTCTGTGGCTATTGGAATGTAAATAATTCTTACAATTTAAAGTGTTTTGTGCCGCCCGGCACGCGAGTGTTAAGTCAACAGTCCTTCAAGAGTTCGTTTATAATTATTTTGTAACAAACACCCTCATCAAATGAGCATTTGAATTTAAAGTTATTAAAAACATTAGGTGTTGTTAGTTACTATTTACCTGAATAGGTGGTGTGTTGCTTTTCCTGAAACCAAACTAGAAAACGGGATATTAAAAAATTGGATCCCTTTGAATTTTTAAATATTGCAGTGAATTTTATATTTTTGTCAAAATTTAAATACTTATGTTAACGGTGTATAGCGTAAATTTTTATGTGTTACCGAATGATAAACATAAAATAAATATAAAAATGCAATATATATTTTTTGCTTGCTTGCGTCATACCGTTATTATATCAAAACAAAGTATTATAGTAACTACAATGTTTGTGATTTATCATTTATTAGTTTGTAAGTCTTTTTACCATGTTTAAAAAAAAAAGTCATTTAAGCATTGTTTTGTTGAGTAATTCATTGATTATCCAAGGTTTCTATGGATAAATGTGAAAATATTCAGTATTTAAAAAAAACTACGCAAGGAGTCTACGACCATACAATTCTATAATAATAGGAGGCCGCAAGTAAAAAGACAGGCAAGTAACAAGCATTCAGGATTTAGAGGGAACTGCGGCTCTGTCCAGCTTGATAGGTCTCCGGCATTTGCCTTTATACATAAAGATAAGATTGCCTTTTTTTGTAAGATTTTCTTATGAAAGGTTTCCTTTTTTTTAAAGTTTTAACTTAAAATCACTTTTTAAATTAAATTCGCTTACTGATGAAATAACTTTTTAAATCCCAGCAAAGACATAAATTTAAAAAAAATTCAATTTTTTTTTCTGTTTCTTTGAGACAAGATTTTATTTAATTTACCTGCGTTCGAGTATCGGAGTAGCCTTGCTTAAGTATTTTTTATACGCTGAATATTTGTTAATCATTAATCTCTCTAGTACATGAAAAAGAAAACATGAGATACAATACGCGGAACTATATTTTATAAATCCGGTTGAATGAACGCAAATCATTATATTGATAGTCGGCGCTACACGTAAAAAAATATTGATTTAAGGCTATAAATTTATGATAGTATATCCATCTGACGACTGTCCTTACCAAATTATTCCAGATACAATCAAAATAATGGTTCGTACGTGAATATGAATGTTACCCAACGTCGAGTTCTTATTCAGAAGAATTATTATTTTTATGTCCTTAAATAACACCATTACATAAATAAATTGATTTTGTAAGTTTTGCGACAAACGAAAGTTGTGTGATGAAACTATCTATAATTTGATGATTTATTGAAACAATAAAGCTGTAGTTCCCAATATATGGTACGCGTAGTCTAATCGTCAATATTTTAGGGGCATTTGAAAATTAGCAATCACAGTTATTTTAAAAAAAAATCATAATATTATAAAAAACTAACTCTAAAATGATTTCATTTTTAAATGAAATTGTATGTAGCAATACGAAATGTATGTCGTTATCATTAAAGATTTAATAAAATTTGGTTACATTTGATCAATTGACATTCATTTATATTTACCTAAGCGAAATTAGTACATTATTTGGATTTCATTGTTAAAAAATAGCCATTACTTAAAAAAGTCAAAGCGTAATGGACTTTTGCATTTAAACTTTTCGTTTATTTTAGACGATGATGTATATATTTAGGTTAACCAATTAACGACAGCTAATGACTTTTACTTGTATTTAAGAATGCTTATTTTTTTTATTAAGAACGTTAAAAGTGTGGTTAACTCGATCTTTCTTCTGAAATTGGAAATCAATTAACACCTCTGGAAAACAAAAAAATATTATTATTAACGTTTTTGCATACATCAAATCTTAATTTATTAAATCTCGACGGATTAAAAATCAATATCTAACTTATATTAAATATCACGGTGTTACAGCTAGTGGCGTGCCGTAGTAGTGAATCCAAACAAGTCTGTTTCAGTTTGTGAAACGTGAAAGCTACGATTTGAAATTTGAAATATTTATTTGTTAATTATGATTTTCCGGCCATTTAGGCATGTATGGAAGGCCTCTGAATTATTTGAGAGTTTTTACGACTTAAATATTTTCATGTTTTAGTCATTACAAATAAACTACACGAGGCTCTTACTTGTCTGCGCGGCCTGGAGTATTCAGAGTAAATATCACTTAGGCATATTAATGATATTGCTAAGGCATGAAACTTATCTCTTGTTTTCTGTTGAGGCGCGTTTTTACTAAACGAGCGCATTCGAAAAAATTTGTACAGTATAATATTTCTCACGTCTGTCACGACACTCTTGTAACACGTCTTTGGTTTGTAAATGTGAAGTGACCTTTATCTATGCAGACAAATGTTAAGCTATATGATTTTAAAATTATTTTGATCAATCAATTTTTCTGGTTGACACTTTCCTACAGATCTATTATATGATTCAAGTAAAAAAGTGGAATAAAAAAAATGAACACATCAGAATATTTTATAAATAACATATATATTTTTAATAAATTAATTTTATGATGAAAACCATAGGTTGAGGGTTTAAATTATCCTGTGTGTCGTCAAAATATGTTTAAAAGTTATTTATATTATATAAACTTTTGAAATCAACAACGTTATGAAATCACGTTTATCTGCAAGACTTACCGATATTTTGCTCTACCCGTCTTCTTGAGTTTCTCATGGTTTCTGTGGCACTAGACAGAGGTGGGACGGAGAAGAACTCAACAACGCCACTATGCAGATACACCATATATGCATTTAAATACGAGTTAAAGGCTCAATAGAATATTGATTACTGTAAAAAAATATTAATATTGATTTTTTTTACTAGTATTGGGGCTCTATAAAACAGTAGCGTGTCAAATATACACGTAGTAATTGCTTTTTAAACAATAGATATAAAATAAAAATACATGACATTTAATTAACAATAAATATTTATTATTTTAAAAATATATATACTAGATATTTTTTTTATTTTTGATAGATGAATACGTCAATATCCAAGCGTTCATCAAAATAAGTACAAACGGTGCACTCTTCATAGAGCTGTGGAATTTTTTATAACGGAAACCGAATAGAGGTTTCTAGAACGTTCTAAGTACCTGCGTTTAGTGATATGTTGAAAAAGCAATCATATGTGTATTTATCGATTGATTAATTGTTTTCGATGGTTAGCACAGGACGGGTCGCGCACGACTGGGGCGGCGTGGAGGTGTCGGGGGACCTCCCCGGCCTGTCACGTCGTCAGTTGCGGGACAGCTGAGCGCCCCGCGGCCCGAATCGAGGGACGTTGAAAGGAAACACACTTTCTTGCAACACAAGCAATTTTTTTAAATTTTTTAACACATATTTTCCATGTATAAACCCAATAACGAAAATAGATAAATCCATGCACGCTAACACCTAAGCCACACCTTGTAAGCGCGCAGGATCAGGGGATGGCCATATATCGTATTATAAGCATAGACCTACCAATTATTATAAATTAAACAAAAGAAAGTAAAAAAACCTAAAAAATTATGAAGTGTACATAAAACTGATACTTAAAAATGTTTATAAAAACGTATGTCTTATTTTTTTGGATTGGACGTCAATCAGATGCGTATTTATTACCCATTACGGGTTTATTATATTATTACTAATATGATTAGGCACATTAGTTCATACATAGAAGAAGACTTCCTAATACTAAATATTGGTTGGCCTGGGCACATTGGTTCATATGTAGAGTATGATTGTTAAAAATTCTCGATAAACGGAAGTGATTAGTTAGTACAAGGGTTAGTACACCGGCCATGTAAGCCAGGGGATGTGGGTTCGCATCCCACACAAATCACGATTATATATTTCTGAGAGTTTCTTTAAATCATCTTTTATGTATGAACTAATGTGCCTAATCATATTAGTAATAATTTATACAAACAACAAATATGCACGGATAAGAATATTGCAGTTTGTCTATATGTATTATATTTTTTGGTGTAGATTTAGTTTATATTTATAGTTTAGAAAGCTATGTGCATTTATATTAGAGTAATAAACGTATTATACTTTATAGCACGAATGATGTTTGTAATATAATTTTATGGTGCTGGTGTCAACAAGAAAAAATTCCGTGTATTTTATTTATTGATTTGCAAATACCGAAATCATTATTGAAGGTCATGAGTGCATTTATTGTCTCCATCGCATTCGCCCTCGCCCCGAGTGCGGCCCTGGAGGCGGCCATGGCGGCCATGGCGGCCGCGCACGCGCTGCGCCCTTGTTGTGGAAGGCGCTTGTATTTGTTTATGGACGCGATGTGTCACAATATAAATTAATAATATATAATGTGTAGGTAATATCGCCAAATCAGGAAGCGGTATGAATCGCCCACTCGGTGAATTCAATCAATACCAAAATGAAAAAAAATTTACGAAAAAAACTTTAACCCTACCCCACGCACAAATATCTATATATTATCATATTTTATTTATTAAATATGAAAAAAAAACGCTTTCGTAAGAACCTACGCCGATTAGATTTTATTCACACCAGTTTATTGTCAAATTTAAAGTTCTTGAAGCCAAAACAAATTCCCTCCGAAAAACGATTACACTTGACGATGTTACTTGTATAAATCCGGGGTAGGTCCGCGATTTAGAATAGTCGCAGCGAGATGTGCTCTACTATGCAACTGTAGTGGCATTGTTAGTGCTAAAAACTTGAGCTAAAATTTTAAAACTTATTTATTTAAACTCAGTTGTAACAATAACCCATAAATTACGTTTCAACAGCTGACTCGTAAATCAATTTTGGTTTTAGTGGTTTTTTTTATTTAATTGAAATTTTAACGAATTTAACGAATAAATTTTCACGATGATGACTTTTTCTAATAAATGAGGATAAAAATTTTTTTTTTTCAGGAATTGATTAAAAAAAAAAATTAATTCCAGTTTAAAAATTCTTCAAGAGGAACTGGATGAGTTAGCTGGGTGGTACTCACATTGTTGGGGCGTGGGTGGAGGAGGATCAGGCAGGCGCAGGGCGAGAGGCCTGGTGGTGTAGTAGGCGGGGGTGCGCCCCTTGAGGTCGGGGGGTGCGCGCTCCGCCCCCGCCTTCAGGAGCCTCGAGCTCACCGCCCCGGGGTCCGCACACGCTGCCGCGTAGTGCAGCGCCGTACGTCCTTCCTGAAAAGGAAGTCATGCACTTTTCAAATCAAAATGGCACTCTGACACTGCTGAACTTTCAACCCAAGAGTATTCTGGTGATGCTGAAAATTATCCTGAAGGAATATGTGACAGTATGGCTACTCTCCATACTAGCATTTTCCAGTGTTGAAAACATCGAACAACCAGTCTGAACATATGCCGTGTAAAGCAAAACTGAAGATGCCAATTTCGATGAAAAACGCTAGGTTGATTTGATATTTTTTAACAGGTATTTATTTTTAAAACATACATCGTAAAAAAAAAACAATTGTATGCTCGTATAGGTTTGGTTGTTTAAGAGGTTGGAACCATCAAGTTTTGACCTAAAATTCACCTGTTGGATCTCTATCTTTAATAAGTAAATCCCTGCATTGTTTTTATAGAGAATATACTAATTTTAGTTTTGATGGACAATTTGAGGTTGAGGACAAATATTGTTTGCTATAATTATTCCACACCTTTGGAACGTGGTTGTGAGACATGACATTTTAATAAATTGATATTTTTCGTATTAAATATGCGATTTAAAGATTTTTATCAACTAGTTTTGTGCAGTCAAAAAATGTACCAGTATAATCTAGAAAAAAAAAATATTTATGATAATTTCCGTTACCAAGAAATTAAAAGTAAGTAAATTGACTGTGAGTTCTGCAAGCAGGTTTTCGAGGGCTGGTCTCTCCCAGGCTGTGTCTATGAGTCAATGTAGGTCGACGGAAGTAGATATTGAATTATTTATTGTGAACTTTCCACATCGTTTCACCGATAAATGCCCTCGTCTATTGGAAAAATGCCCTTCGATTTGTCTGATCGATTTTAAAAATAAAACCGGCCAGGCCCGTATCGAGGTCCGGGCAACCTTGGTCCTGGTATAATATAAAGCCCATTGTAGTTTTTGGCGGCTGAAAGAATGTATTCTACGGGAATGAATGGCCCGCACAGTTGTCTGGTGAACATCACAGTCTTGTTGTTATTGTTCCTTTCAACGTTCAAAGGAATTCAGTGTCACGAATAAAGCATATAAGTAGATTAAAATATAAACCATGCAAATAGTAGTAAAATAAATTATAGCTTGAAATATTGTTTCTTAAATTTGGTACGTTAACATTTTAAAGCAAAAATCATACTCCCAGCCGAACGTAATTAAGTTATATATTTTATAAAAAATTACATATCTTTTATTTTGATTTATTTGGTTTTTTCTTGCGTCATTCATTTTAATTCGAAATTATACATGAATGCCAGACAAACACGCAATATTGGACAAGTGTTAACTAGCTTTCTACAATATTAATTTTTAGAATATTACCTGCTATGAATATTACCATCAATTTTGAAATCTGTTTCGTCCCTGTGCTGCAGAGGCTACGAATCTTAACAATGACGTATCTTGCATATGATTCATTCCCATAAATAGGTTAAGACAGCCTTTAATCTTTTGTTGAATTTTTTAGAGCTCCAAGAAATACAAATCAACTCTCGGTTGACTCACCGCATGGTCGATGTGGGTGAGATGGACGGGCATACTTCTTGTGTGTTTGTTCACGCATTAAATTGTTTGTAGGTGTGCTTCTTAGTGATAAATAATCGTTATAGTCCAAGTAGGCAAACAGAATTAGACCTGAAGTAAATTTGAGTGCTTTGAATCACGGGGAGTCGAGTGGTAATATTACAGGTAAAGCTATCACCAATCTACATCTTGCCTTCCATCACTCACGCGGGGGACTCTGAACCTCATTGGAATGGGATATTATTTTTATTTATGATTTCGTCTCTTTATGTTACCCAGTACTTGTGGTACAAATATTATACCATTTTATAATAATTATTATAATATCAACTGAACAAGCTTTATACCTAATTATGATATTATATTTTTATAATAAGGATCAAAAAGTTTACTTTTTTTATTAACCCTTACATGGAAATGGTGTTATGCTGTTTGCTGGTATATTTATTATTGACTAATATTTTTTAGAGACGTAGTTGTGTTGGAATTACATAGGATATTATTAAAATTAATCATGCATATTAATCATACTCAATGGTATGTTTATTTTTAATGTAAAGGCTGCTTGTTTTTTTCCGTCATGAAAATACTTATAGAAAAAGCCCTTGTCACATGCGGGGCTTACAGAGAATCTTCGATTAGGTCATAATTAATGACGCTCAAAGGAAATGTGTGTCAATCGATGATAAAGTGGAGGCTAAGTACTGCGAGTACAGACCGACATAGGACAGGTGTCTAGAATATGAGCCTGTTACTTGCCGTAAAGTATCACATGCATTGAGGTATGTATTAAAAATACAGAAATATATATTTTTTTTATTAAAATTCTATTGTGGCATGTAATTTATTTTAATGAATATATTCAAGACTTCAAAGTCATTGCGCGCCATTACCTTAATATAACATTAAGACTTGAGTAAATTTGTATTTTATATTTACTGAAATTATAGAAACGTGTTAGCACATTGTTTGCTGTCAATTCATGTCGAAAAGCAGGCGATTTTATTCAAATTAAAGCTAGAACTTATTGACTATTGCTTATTTTTTAATATAATTTAGAGTTTTCAACATTATAATGAACCTATTATAGATTGTGCATATTTTTAACGAGCCGAATGCCTGAATTCGCGAATAATCTGTAAGAACCGAGTGTGTTCGCCTCCCGCATATATTAAACTGAAAATACAAATGTAGTAGGTCTAACTTGTCAGCTGAGGCTTATGATACAACAAATGGGGGCTTTATCACTGCCTAGACAAAATGCACTGAATGTTCGGTGCGGGCTGCAGTCTCACTGCTGTCTCATACCAAACACATTGAGTGTTTGAGACTATTTGATATATTAAATTATTTGTATTTTTTTGAGAATTAAAAAAAAAAAAATTCTAAGTACATACTTGAATCAGTTGATATAACTTTTGAAGTTAACTCAGCAAGTGAATTCTTTTCGTAAATTTAAGGTATGCATTGCTTGCAATTAGGTGATTATTTTATATGAACTCACGCTGTCTCTCATATGGACGGTCTGAGGGAAGTTGTCCAGCAGGTATTGGACGATGTCCTGGTAGTCGTAGTACACCGCCTTGTGCAGCAGCCCCAGGCCGGCGCGGTCCCGGCACAGCGCCAGGCGCCGGCGCAGCGGCTCTCTCTCCAGGATCGTCTGCGAATTCATCAAAGTATGCTCCTTACAGGCAACAAAAAAAGGTATCGGAGAAAATTTTGGTGTGTTTAATAAAATTAAGGCACGCTATTGTAATCAAGAGTATTTCTGTATACTTCACTATTGCTTTTAGTACTTGAGTACGTATGGAAAATTCAAGGTATTTAGTTGATTGAATATTAATATGATTAAAATGAGTTACTCAGAGTAATTTTGAAATATGTCACCTTGAGGCGGAAGAGAGAGCCCTCGGCCACGGCGGAGTGCAGGGCCTGGCAGGTGTCCATGAGGGCGGGCAGGTCGCGCAGGAAGGCTCTGGCGCGGGCTCCCGGGGCGGCCAGGCCCAGCAGGCGGTGTCCGTGGCCGCCCAGTGCCGCCTGCTGCAGCCGCTCGATGTCCCCGCCCCGCGCCCACCGCCGCGCCTCCACCACTGCAAGCCCAACTTACACTTCTCACTCACCTAACTCACCTAACTCACCTAGCTCACCTAGCTCACCTCTTCGACAAGCCATTCTCTACCCTGAGCGTGTGTAAAGGATCTGGAAGTACCTTGTCGAGATGGGGGAGCTTCTGCTATTGTTTCTATAGCCTGCCGCAGAAGGAATATCAGATCTAAGCGCAAGAGCTAATAATGCTATTGGGCAGCAGCCTATACGCAGACTTTTCCTTCCAATATAAAACTGCGGTGTAGAAGGACCCGAATACACTATATTCCCCTTGGAAAACTATAAACACTGGCTCAGTATGAGTGCATGCACAGTGAAATGATCGCCAACCTCCTCTGAGGAAAAGCACTTGATGAGGAAGATAATTTTATATAAAATATCAAAATGGAAATTAAAATATTACTTATTTTATATGCATTAGCAAATTTGGAAGAAATCAGTATTTTATTGTAATATAAGGTAAACAGCTAAAAGCTTAATTTAAATGACTGAAATGAAATGTTTTAATAATCTTCAAATAATGCTCAGATTGGAAACACTTTTTGATGGTTATATTTTATAAATAATATTAAATTACTCTAATCATGAAACCATAAAAACTTATATTATAATACATTTACAAACACTAGGATTATTTTTACTTTTAAGAAGACGTACAATTTAATAGCAATAAAAATAATAAAACGCTTAAAACTTTCTAGTTCTTGGAGCAAACGAGTTCCGACTACTTCTAACAGCCTCGGAGCTTTCAGGGACTTATAAAAGCTCTGCAATTGGCACGAAATAACTAAGAAGCGAGAAATCGTATGAACTTTTACCTTTTTAGCAGTATCGTTTTATTTATTATCAGCGGACGAACACACATAGCGTGCGTACATTTAGTTTTAAAAATACATTATGTTAAAGAGTTCTAGGTTATTATTTATTTATTACAATAAATTTTATTGTTTGGTACAGCTTTTATTTTTATGCATTGAACGTATCATTAACATTTGTGAAATGGTGGTTCAAAATAGATACTTGAATTATACAAAAAAATTGTAGCTTTAAAGTAAAAGGTCAATCTACTGTTTATTAGCATAGTTTTTTGAATAGTAAAATTTAGAAGCAATATCAAGGAAAAAATCATTTTTAATTTTGACCTAAGAGTTTTGTTTGGTAATTATAATTATTGTGGTGGTAATGAATACGTAACATATTATGAAAAAATGTGTTTTTAAAACGGAGACTCCATTTTTTATGAAGGTTTAGAATTTTTTTCAATATATTTGCTACGGGATTTTAAAAACATAGAAATAACAATAACCTGTAAAATTAAAAAAACTATGTTAAATTTGTTTTTATATTTAAAAAAACATAAAAATCATTAAAGGAGAGCTGCCAAAAACTATAATTTTGGTTATTTTTTTACGAAATAGTATTTTTACAGATTAGTATTTTAGATATATTATTTAGTTAGTTAAAATTTATAAATACAAAATTTTAAATTTTAAATATAAAATTTTAAATGCAATTCTTAAACTAATTAATCTGTTATAAAATGGTGTATACAGGAGCTCCGGTAAAAACGCAAAGTGCTCTAAAACCGCAAGCATAGCCGCAGGACAGAATGCTTGGCTTTAATAAAACTGGAATGGAATCCATTTACTTACATTACTATAAGTCTCTGCGATGGTGCGATGTTTGATCTTGAACTTTCCTTCTAGCCTTCGTAACTTTATTAATCTCATTCAACACATTGCGTGCCGAGACGCCTAAAGGGATATTTTTTCTAAGGTAAGTTTTCCTTTATTGATAGTTGTTAATGATAAGATAACACATGTAAGAAAAAGCACAACTTGACGTGACGACTTTTGTAAGGTTGGCATATAAATATGAATAATAAATACCATGAATTTGTAATGCAATGAGTTGCCTAGCTAATATATTTATTTTAAAAACACATGAAATCAAACGTGTTATTTGTTAATTAGATGCATTAATGAGGCGTTCTATAATAAATATAACAATCTGAGCTATGAATTTTATGACTAGTTATTTTTCAGTCAAAGTGTTTTCATATTTATTTATTTAAAATCCTAAGGATAAAAAGATGATATCACAGTCTAAATAAATACTTATTGTTAATATTTTTATTCAGTTATCAAGTCAATACATAAAAATAAACCGAAAATATGAAGTCCTTTTAACTTATTAAAAATTGTTATTTTTTACATAAATAATAATACGATTATGATAATATTATACATAATTTCCAAAAGATAAAAAATCTTTTCTTGGGATATTCGCGATGTGTTTATATTTAAAATGGGAAATGCTGGAAACTTAACAAGCCATATGCTGCAACAAATTACTCAGTACATGCGACCTCCTACTTTCACAAAATAGTGTGACTTAAAGACTACTCGTTAGTTATCAAAGCTTAATCGTGTCCTGCTCGAGGAAAAAAATGCCGCGTGATGCCTGTTCAGAATACGCTAATATTTATAGTTCCCGCATTCTGTTGTAATGGCGTGTGTGCTCAGGTATCGGTGATTCCCGATAGTTGGCCGCGAGCTTTATCGGGCTGGATCACTCCTGTTTGTGCGGCTGAATGACGAATGGCGGGCGGACAGGACACTGGCTAATGCAGGTTTTGCGTTCAGCACGACCAGGAGTCAGTGACCCTTATTTGGAAGCGGGTAATGATTTCAAAACAGGGCTTTTCAAAACCATAGAATTTTTCAGGAATTTCCTGAAAAATTATTATGGAAGTTCACCGATCATTAGTCAACTATTCTATAACAGTATATAATATGATAATAATATACCGAATAAAAAATGGTTAGGAGCAATTTTTATTGTTAACGAAGCATTCAACGTTTCAAGGGTTTGTATTTTTATCCTCACGAGTTTTAAATAAAAATAACTTTTTATAACTTTATTGCTACTTGGAGCGTTTTCTTCATCAATATCATCTTCGGTCATAGTTCAGAGATTTTCGCTCACAAGTAAGTGTTAGATCGGTAAAGAGCAGGTGGCATCTGTGAAGAAGATACTGTTGGTTTAAAGCCACCGTGTGCAGCGATTGTGAATTAATATGAATTTTTAAAACATGCCGTAATAACCCACTTCGAAGTAAGTTTTATCTGTCCATGGTGTATTGTTGTTATGGCTCGCATGACATTTTGCATGATGATATTGTTTCATAATTGCCTGTCGTGTTGGCACACAGTCCGCGTGGCTTTTTTTTACCGCTGCTTGCATTTTTGACACAATTTTAAAACAAAGTAGATATTAAAGTCTACCAATGGCGTAGGAGTCTTGACATGCTCAACAATCAACACCAAAAAATATGTAGTAAAATTTAACTAGACTTTTTATACAATCACTCATAAACATGATTTAAATTACACGAAAAAAAATACAAATAAAAGATATTTTTATTACAACAAACTTTAAAATTATTACAATCAATCGTAAAAACTATTTTTTTTTCCCAATGTTTTTATAATTATTTTGTTGAATAAATCAAAGATATGTTCATAATTTTATGCAAGCAATTCGATTTGTCATAGGTTTTTATTTACTAGATATGAAAATATTCAAGTGAGTCACAAACTAGGCGAGGGGAAGGGGATCCTTCAATAAGTAATTGTTCGTTATCTGCCAGGCCACACGCAAACTTTCTAGTCTATCTATGATAAACGTTTTCCTTGACGATATTTTTCAAGCACAGATACGTCCTAGTATTCATAGTAATTGGGTATTGACGAAAGGACGACAAAACTGCTAATTTATGAAACCAGTCAAAATACCAAAATCTATTAATTTATTTTAGTCTTGATAGAATTTTCAATGCGTCGATTTTTTGACGCAATAAAAATATTTAAGCATCCGATTATTCTTGCGATAAAATTAAAAATAATTTTTGTAAAATACTTATGTATCAAAAAATAACCACATTTTTCTTAACGCATGATAAAATATTTTCAATTCAGTTCAAACATGTTCGCAGTATTTTGTTAATATTTCAATTCAACCATGTTTTTGAAAATGTATAATTCAGGCAGGTTTTTTTAACCGTGGAATAGTAATTGTAAAATTTTTCAATTGACTACAGATTATCAAGTTTAATTTGACCACAAAAAAAATTCTACTAGTTTTTGACACCCGCGAAGCGAAAATTCATATTCTTAACTAACATCAGATAAATTGAAAAATCAAAAAATATTTATTTAATAGACCTAGTACATTTTTTGCCGTTACACTAACAAAATATTAAAAAAAAAAAACCACCATTACCTTTACGCTAAAATCATACCGATCCAATATATTAGTATTAATATTCAACAAAGTGTTTTATATAATTTAAGCCTCAAAGTATATGTAAAGGCTTTTAAATGATTGTATACATCAATGGTCAGTGGTGAATGATATTCTAACCAATGGAAATACTTGACGGTAAAATTTACGCAGACATGACAGCTTAACAAGCGTCTGGCCCTCATATATAAAGTAGATACATTTTAAAATAATTTAGTGGTGTTATTGAACGACTGATCTAAGTATTTAATATATCGATTTACATGATGATTTGAATAGGCCAATTTAAAAATGAGACTGCGCACACACTTGTTTATCTTTTTACACCTTGACATTTTTGATAATTTTATCTTGATAGATCAAATATTTCAAAGAAAAAATATCAAACTTTAAATAGGGATCAATATTATTTTTTTAGCAATGAGTAAGGTGTCCTTTTCTCTAATTTAAATTGTTTTCAACTGTTATCTTGAAACTCTAAGACAAACTATGAAACTACTGTTAACTGTTAAATATGTAATAATAAATAAGTAAAACAGTTGTGTGTGATGTTTTCTGTGCGTAAGGAACTCGTGAGATGTATGTACATTTAATAATAAAATAACATAAAAGAGAGTCAATAGAAAATTACACGCTTTCAAGAATTAACAGAGGGCGACGGACCTCAAAGATTACATCTATAAAATATTCAAAGCCTTCAGTCAATATGTTTCGGGAAAGAAAACCTGATCGATTGTCTTTCAAGTGACAAAAAAAACACGGCCAGCAGGCTTACATATTTGTAGAAATATGAATCGTTTTCTTGAAACTGTCGCTCAATTCTACGACTTTTATTGTGCTGTTTAATTAGAGATATAAACAATGGTTTATATTTTCTTTTAAATTCATTGAATTTTATTGTACAAGTCATGAAGTGTTGACATAAGGTAAACAAAATATTATTATATAAGAAAATTAGAATTTTTAAGTGATCTGACATTATGTGTAAATAATATATTGTGCAATATATGTTTTTAGAAAAAGACAAAATTCAAACGTATTAATAATAAAAGGTTTTACTACTATAATTATATATTTTAAAAATGTTAGGATTGATGACGCTGAAGCTTTAGTTTTTGAAATGACTATAGTATAGTTACAAAGTTCAGACTGTACACACTGAGTTGTGGCATTGTTGAGCCAATGTTTTAGAAGATGACTAGGAATTCGATGGCGCTGTTGTGATGGTAGGTTAGGTTAGGTTATGTTTTTTGTAAATCTGACCTCTGGGCGGGCTGTAGTGCACGTACAGTCCATCCACGGAGCTGACCCTCTCCCTCTTGGGCGCCATGGCCGCCATCCCCTCAGCTGCGGCGCTCAGGGCGCTCACTGGCCATCTTCTTCATATAAACTTGCACAACATCCAACACCAAAAACAATTTCTTTTCATCAAAGTCAGTGAAATGCTTGAATTTATTTGTTTTCTTTCATTTATAATATTTATAAGTTCAATTTTTTTCGAAGTTCAATAAGCTTGTGTATTTATAATAAAAAAGTAATACCGACGCAGATTTTTTTATTATTAATAATACGTCTTCTCTCTCCGATAGATGCGTACCAAATGACCAACAGAGACAATACGATTTCGTAAATACGCTTATTCAAACAAAATAATTGATAATAAATAAATTTACGACGCATGGCCGTGACGTCACACCATTTTAACACGGGAGTAGGTTATTGAATTCAAATTAAAATAAACTCGCATCAATAATAAGTACGTATATTTTTATCCACATATGTTTTTAATTTGAATATCTGGACATCGGACACTTGTATCCCAAACATTCGGGCACTTGTATAATGGTTGGCGGGTGAGCTTTCAAGCGCCTTTCATCCAACTGGCCGCACTCCGCCTATTTAAATTCGAATGGCCATCTTGAAATCAATTCACGGGCTGTCGCCATCTTGGAAAGTCGGGCGGCAGTTGAATTATTAAATTTTCAAATACACATATTTTGGACGAGAGACACCATTAGACTGTGAGGGCCGGAATTGTGTGAAGGTCTCTGCTGTTTCTAAAAATGTGCTACTTATCTGACATACGGAGTGTCCTACACACAAGAAGTTCTAGGACGGAAACCGCACACATAATTTAATATTTAATGAAGTATATAAATTATCAGGCCATTTTCAAATAAAAAAATAGATTTGTACTAAAATATGAATTTAATGCTTTATTTATTGATCTATAAGTATATGATTATAATTTGAGTTAAAACCAAATAATAATCGTTGGAAGTACATTAGGTCTTAGAATATTTTTTTAGTTATTAAAATAAACTTGGTCATCAATATATACTACTCAGCAATAGGGGTGTAACTACTCAGTCAGTTGTGACTGAAAATTTAAAAATTTACAGCACTTTCATCATTTCGAACTGTACTTATAATTAGCTAATACTTTAATTGCTTTCATTTTCGCTGATTATATTGTATTAAAATGAGCAACGAGAGATAAGATTTAAAATTAAGATTGCAACTTAGGTTCGCGGAAATTCTATTTCTTTGACGAACTTCCTGTTAAACTAACACGATCTTCTGGAAGTTTAAACGGAGATATAAATAAACAGATCGATACTTACAAATGGTATATATGTATTTAATTACAGCGAATTTCGTTCTAATTGCAACTCCCTTCAGCTTTCAGACTAACAGTTGACAAGATAATTGCGTTTCATTACATTGTACAAATTAGTCCGATTGATTGGCTATTGGGAGCAAAACAGAGGAATATACAAATGTAGTTTACTGTTTAATGAACAAAAAATCATTATTAATTGAAAACTGGCAATCGCCTGCATGGCACTCTTGGTCGCTTTGCGGTTAGTTTAATGTGGAATAAATTCATCCCTGCCAAATCTCCTAATTAAGAAAAATGTCCTTCAACGATTTTATATAAATATCTTTTGTATTTCTATTATATTTTAAATCGTTTTAATTAAAAAAAACCTACACACTTACGTTAGTGGTTATAGCAAAATTTATTACTATTATTTTTCATAAACAATACGGTGTGATTTAAATTAAAGTAATTATGATTATAAAATCTGAAAAAAATGTACCCAAAGATCCTAACTTGATTTTTTTCATTTAAAATAGTTATTTATAATGAATTTTTAAACATGCTAAAAACTTATCGTTCAGTAATCTGTCAAGCGAGGTGTTTAATAGGGATAATTAAATATAGGGCGTCTGATTTTTAACAGCTTGAGCCAACTACTTTGTCAATTTACTCAAAGTTTACTTGAAATATCTTTAATATGATGTGGTTACAAGTAATTATGTTACAAACCTTATAAATTGTGTGAAAACCTCTAAAGTTGTTTATAGTGAAATGATCGACTTAAGATTTTAAAAGTTGATTTGAGCCTACAAATGATTCCTGCGAATTATCACATTTTGACTTTATTCGTAAAAATAAAATATTTGAACACAGATGAATACAAATATATTTAATTAATTACAGAATATATCGTGGTATAATCATTATTTACATACTTATATGTATACAAGTATTTAATCAACGAACGAGTCTGTGTAATTACCCCTTTACTCAGGTGTCTTTGACTGATATTTAAAAGTCGACGATCTTGCATATTATTTAACTATTGAATCACAAATATCGTTGGAAATAAATAAAGTTTCCATGAGTAGAACTGCCCTCTGATAAAAGTTTGGATTCTTACATATATATAAAACATTTGAGTTCCCAATTAGGTAGACTGTTTGCAAGTCATGTTCATACTTGTCCATTATGGAGTACAATATATTTTAATTTACTTTTGTAACTTCACAAAGAAAGTATCATGTCTATGAGACACACAAAAAGCTAAACCGTGCCAGAAATAGTCACAGAAGTATTAACTTGGTATGGGCATTGTATGTGAGCTCTTTTCTGTCATTTTCATGCTTGCTGAAAAGTCTTTTTTTATTTAAAAAAAATTGTGATAAATACTTATGATTATTGGTGCTAAAAATGTACAAAAGTTGACAGATTATTGACGTTTCTATCCGTCGACTGATAGTGACCCTCATTATTTGCAAATCAATAATTTATTTTCATTACAAACAAATTTACATTTAGTTGTGAGTAAAGTTCAAAATAGATGATTTCCATAAGTGGAAAAAATGAAAACATTTATGCATGTCATAGAGATAGATCACAGTTATTGATAATTGTATTTCCATATTGTAATAACTTTACATTTGTTAAAAGACACGTGTTTCTCTAGTTCTTCAAACATAAAATTTGAATTTGATCAGACTTTCCCGTGTGAATAAATATATTTACAAAACAGTGGACAGAGGCAGATAAACGATCGATAAAAAGATATGTAGCACATTAGGCGTGTCGTGGGTGTTAGTATATACCTTGCTGGATACACGATACTAGTAGATTTTTTTACCTGCAAAGCAATTTACATTCTTTTACAATACAACTTATTTTTAATACAAAATAGCAACAGTTGACTCTTTCTAAACGTTTTTTTAAAGGATTGCGAGTAACACAATAAAACCAAAAACAATCAAAAAAATTCCGTACTCAATTCACGAAAAGTTATTTCGTGTATTACTTGTTTGTGGAGTGATTAATTCATTGAAGTTATATATTCTCAGCTTTGGACGTACATATCACTTTTCGCGCGTTATTTGATATACATGATTTATTATAATGATTGTATTGTAATGATTATTTTTGAAGCACAGTAAGGTCCTGCGGGGAGTGAAGGTGTCGCGGACTGCAGCCACTCAGCGGCGGCCACGGAATGACTCCCCTCCGCGCGGGGTTAGAATACTCGTATGACTGCCATTATCGATGCAATATGCATATCGCGTACGCGTTCAGTCTACCGGCTGACAGACATGCTCTGAAACACGGGGGCTCCAGCCATGTCAATCATTTACGAATCTCGGTAACAAAGGAAAGTTTTCAAGCATGGCATTAAATTATCTATTACCTACCCAAATGGCTTCGATAGTTTTCGGGATACTTCTAAACATGCTTACATGACTCTGTACGCTTAATGTTTCGTTACGCGTTTTATTATTCGTGTTTACCAGGGTGATGATAAAATTATTTTACAAAAATCTGCGAATATCCCTGTAATTTTCATATGATTTTTATCGCTGCCGCATACTCGCAGAAACCGATCTCATGTTTTAAACCAACATTTGTCGTACAAGTGACGTACATAACTAATGCGCTTATCAAAATATTACCGATGCTTTCATGTTTATAATTATTTTATGTGTATATATTCAATACAGAAATATTTACGTATAAAAATGGTAACTTATCATTAGGTAAGTGACCTGTCCGATATATTCGGAGAATCCTTAAATCTACTTGTTTGTTTATTGTTTTTATTTCTCACTTAAAAAATCTATTTATTTGTTAGAAATATATCATTATGGTCACTTGCTTGTATTCATGAAATATTAGAAATATTTTAAAATATTACTATCACCAAAAGATAGTTTTCTAGTCTATATTATAATTGATATTGTATCTACTCTTATAATTCTTATGAAAGAAGGGTTCATTCGCAAAAAAAACATATTACAGGCGTTTGTCTTAACAAAATATTGGTTGCATACGTACGTCGTGGTCCCCATTCTCTGCGCGGGCGCAGGTCCCGAATACCTTGGCGGGTACCTAGGTGGGTACCTTGGCGGGTACCTAGGTGGGTAACTTGGCGGGTACCTAGGTGGGTAACTTGGCGGGTACCTAGGTGGGTAACTTGGCGGGTACCTAGGTGGGTAACTTGGCGGGTACCTAGGTGGGTAACTTGGCGGGTACCTAGGTGGGTAACTTGGCGGGTACCTTGGCGGGTACCTTAGCGGGTACCACCGCCGGCCAAACATCGCGCAGTGACACCTTCACTCGACCTGGACCAGAGGAGCGACTATAAGACCGTTGAACTGTAATATTTTTTGTTTCACTTTAAGCAACTCATCTACTTGCCCTAAAAAAGTATTTACAATACAATAAAAATTATTATCATAATATTTGCTATTCATCAGTAGGATCTGAAAAATCTTTCACACAGTTTAAGTCGGTTTTTTTGATCCCAAAACGTCTTATCCAACGAATTTGTGTATGTGAATTTAAATAATAAATAACATGATTGTAGATTCTCTGTGGTCTGAGAATACAACAGGCAGCGCGGCGTATTGTTGCATGTTTGAGTGTATACGAAAATAAACAAAGCGTTTATTCTGTCATAATGACAAATGAGAGAGGCTGACAATATATTGCGACGTAACAATTATATTGAAAGCTGGACTTTTGTAATATAAAAAGTCATTGAACCTCATAATTATTAATAAGAAACTTTTTTGAATGTCATAGAGATGAGCAGAATTTTGTGTTAGTAGTATATTATAAATAAATAACAATAAAGCCCATTTTTGAAAAAATAGCGTTTATATGAATCATCACTTCTTTTTTTGGTCTTTTCTCTACATAGTTTTCGACATCACAAAACAATTTGGTATAAATCTCAGTAACAGGAATTATCAATGACAGCAGCAGTTCAAAATAATGCATTTTTATTAGATTTCAGCTGCATGACAGTAAGATATTGGTTCGAAACTGGCTATAAGACGGTAAAGAAAATAAATCATAAGTGCGTATCGATTAATTTATTTGGAAACGAAGAATAAAGTTATAAGAATTAAAATAAGCAGTACACAGAAGAATTACCTATCAATAAAAGTCTTTCCATAAAGGAAAGTATAAAAAATGGTATTAGGATTGGCAGAACCGATTGCCATGCAGGTTGCTAACAACAATAGTAGGAGCATTGGTCAGTATACAGAACATTAACGTCAACATTTTTTTATTTTATAGACTACTGTAAAAAACATTGCGACATACTTTTCGCTTTAGATTTTTATTTATGTATTTGATATTAAATTAACGGGTTGACTAAAAACCAACAAAATGTTGTCAATCTATTGCTGAATAAATGCTCCCGACGTTGTCGATGTTTTAGACTGTCCGCTTTTCTCAATGTCATGATACGCATGGATCGTTGATGATATTGCTCACTCGACAACACTTAGCGCGCTACTTAGTATTTTTTTAACCAAATAACAAATATTATTTTCTGGGGAACTCAGCCCAATTAGATTCTTTGACAATATGACATATACATACATACAGTATGTAACCGAAGAGCGAAAGCGGCATAAGTTATAAAAAGAAAATTAAATATAGCATTTTAAAATAATAAAACACGTAGTTAATTATACATACTTAGATGCTTTATTATCAATAAGGTGCCCAGTCCCCTCCGTTGTTTATAATAGCCAGGCATCTTTGAGGCATTCTTTCAACTAATTTTTCTGCATATTCTCGGGATAATGACCTCCATATGCCCTTTAAGTTGCGAGTAAGCTCGGTGGCGGTTAACATTTTTTTTCCTCGCAGTTTAAGCTTCATCAACGCCCAAACGTTTTCAATTGGGTTTGCGTCATGAGATTGTGAGGGCCAGTACAAGACCTCGATGCCTTTATCTTGTTTCCACGTGCTGCATAGGCGACTTCGGTGTTTGGGTCGTTATCTTCTTATAATATCCATGATTCACTTGGGCTTGGGAACAATCTTTGGGTAGATGGTAATAATGCTTTCTGGTATATTTGGTTTATCCTTGCAGCATTCAAAGTTCCCGGAAACAAGTTCAAATTGCCAAAACCACGTTTTGAGAAGCATCCCCAAACATGCACCTTTACCGGATGTTTAACAGTTTTTTCGACCAGTCTGTTATCGGCAGTTGACCAAGCACAAAGTGAGATTGAGAGTGAGAAACGAAGCTTCGTCAGAAAATATTATCTTGTCCCAGTCGCGGTCATTGTTTTCATGTGCCCAGGACATTCTTTTTTTAACGTGATTTTCTGAAAGGAGCGGTTTCTTCAATGTGCTTCGGTATTCTAACTTAATCTACATTAAACGTCTTCTTATTATAGCTAGAGATATATTTAGTCCTTTTTGATTCAGTTTTTCTTATGCAGATTGCAAAGATAGATGTGGGTTTTTCAAAAATAGGTTAGTTATCCGCATATCCAAAAAAACCCCGAAAACATTTTTTTATAGTGGTCACGTTCTTGTTAAACACACAGTCAAGCTTTTGATTGCAACGGGGGCCTTGTTTTCTATAATTATAGGCGGCGGTCAACCTAAAGAAAAATTGGTATTTAAAGCCGAAAATAAGTTTAATTTAGAATAAACATATTTAATACAAATTCATATTCAATGACAAATTATTTTATTGAATGAAAATAATGATTTCTCACAAACTGATTAGTTTATGTGGAGTGGGTATCAAAGATGTGAACATATCAAACAGGCGAGCAAATAGAAATAGTTTTGCGGTCGACCAGTAAACCACGGTCGATGCTTTAGCTATCTCTGAAACATTTATTTATATATATATATATATATATATATATATATATATATATATATATATATGTGTGTGTGTGTGTGTGTGTGTGTGTATGTACATGTGTTATTAATAGAACATATTTGATTGGTATTTTAATTACAACTTCTGAATAAATATTTTATTATATTACTATAAAATTTATATAATTACTAATATTATATTTTATAATTATAATTGTTAGTGTGAGACGGCCATTAGAAAAGTGCATTTTACTGTGATAGCCATAAGTAAGGTGTGTCTGTGGTCACATTGTCAAGATAAAATAATTAAATTGTCTATGTTTACAGGCGGCCGCAAGATAGGCAGTAACTGCCGGCTTATTTAACTTATTTTAAGTAGTGAACACGTCATGGAGGTTTGTTTATCTTCATTAAATTGCTAAAATATGTTATTTTCGTTTTTCGTAGGTTTTAGCCGGAAAGTGTGCCCCAAGAGTGTGGGGTTGACTCCATTCTCGCTGACTTGCATGTGGTACTTACTCGAGCGTTTCGCCTTTCGTTATTCTGATTTTACACCAATAATATTATTGTTAGCTTAATCGAATAGTTCTAATTGGCGAATTTCAGTTGTTCATCATCTACTTTATATCCTACAGTCATTACTTTTCATCCATTTAAAAATCATTAAGGGGTTATTGCCATCTTGGCAAATTTAATACAATAAATTATGCTCAGTGGGCACGTTTCGTTTTTAACACTTTGCTTCATTAGAAACAAAAAAACACCCTCGTGTTTGCGAAATCAATTATAATAAATTATCTATTTTGAATTTCAACTTTCATATTTAAAAGAAATGTGTCATTAAGTCACAGTGTTTTTAATAATAATTTTTATTATTAGCCACATTAAATTTCCATGTTCATCTCTGAGCTTGAATTAAACTGTTGTAAGAAATGCATTTTTTTAAATTTATAAATTTGATAACTTAGTTGTATACTAGAGGGTAATGGACATTTGTGTTAGAAAAATTATTCAGGGTTTTGCTGCCTAGCATAGTGTGGTACCTTTACATAGATTTATACATTTGAAATGACTGACTGGATATTGTTACGATGTAGATGACAGGAGGAGGTGAGAACTCGGGCCGGGCGATGGCCTTCCGCCGCCTGCAGCACCCTCGCCAGCGTCACCAGCCGCAGGAGTGCCTGCCCCTCAACGAGGCAGCCAAGCTTGTAATTAAGTCAATTCAATCAATTCACATGCTAAACTTTAGCTGACCTCTTCTGACTTTTACCTTTTTGAATAGTGCCGCAGCTGCAAGTAGGCGGAGTGTGAAGTAGGTTTTTTGATAACCAAACTCATGATTGTTGATTTCAACCATAAAAATTCAAATTGACAAAAATAGTCTATATACTGTATCAAAGTGTCAACTAATTACAATCAGCATACTACCTTGGCTAATATTGAAGGCGTATGTTGTATTGTATCTACTTCTTTAGTAATGATTTTTTTTGTATTTTGCTGTGCTTTGTACGATTGATTTATCTTGACTATCATTCAAAATTACACAAATGGAAAAAATAAGTTTTTTGATAATATACAAAGTGAAAATGGCACTCAGCATTGAGTGATGAGAATTTATCTTAAATATAAATTATTAAAGTACAATTTTTTTTACAGAATATGATAATGGCTGCGCTTTTAAGTATTTCTTAAAAGAGCTTATGCTAAAAATATTTAGATTCAATTGTCTATATTCTACCTTTTGAAAGTATTCCAAATTGTTCAACTGTCGGTAGTATCAATAATCTTCAATATTCTTTTGAATTTTTTTAGTGTATATGAATATATGATATATATATATATATATATATATATATATATATATATATATATATATATATATATATATATATATATATATATATATATATATATATATATATATATATATGCTACCAGTATTAGATTTTAAACAAATTGCTCTATTTATCCCATGTCCAAATTTATTTTTTGAATTTGTTTAAAATTGGTAACAGCTAGTGAATGATAATATTATTATAGATTATAGAACTGTCTATATTTTTTTTATAATATCTAATACCTTTGAAAAAGCCCTTTAAAAAGTTTTTATTGTTTATTCTATTTAACCAGGAAATGGCATCTCTTCCTGTGAAGACTCCGGTGTCGGTTCTTCAGGAGCTGCTGGCGCGGCGGGGAACAGTTCCCAAGTATGAGTTGGTGCAGATTGAAGGGCTCATCCATGAACCTATTTTCCGCTACAGAGTTACTGTCACCGATATTGTTGGTATGTAGATTTTATTGAAAGCTTCGAGGCTTTATTCTGGCAAATTTTACAAAAATATACAAATAACAAGTAATATTTAACAGTGTAATATTTGAAACTGTCTTAAAAAACACTTAGTTTTAAAAATCCAAGCAAATCATTTGCAAAATAAATAAATTTCTTTTTATTGTGTATCAACATATTAATTATTGTATGGTGGTATGCAATACATGTGTATATTGTTACTATTGTTATATTCTGATCAGGACAGATTCATTGTTTAGCTCGAGACCCAAATGACATCAAGCCAAACATCCCCTCATAATTTAAAATGTTTTACAAATATAATCTATTGGAAATAAAATACTCCTAACTAATCATCTGATAAAATTGAGTGGAAATGTTGACCTTTCATTCATAATAAGAAATGGCTTTGTGGTCCACTGCATTGGAGTTTTTGTTTTAATTTGAGTATCATTTCTTTAAAAATATAAAATCTGGCTGCATAGAACAGATCAGAAGTTCTATCCGCGCACTAATTATTTAAATATGTTACAATTATTAAAACTTATGTTTTATTTTAATCTTAGTATGACAACAAGTTTTTGTAACTATTATTATTATAAATGGGAATTAAGCAATTAAGTGATTTTTTTTGGATTACAGCTATCGGAACAGGACGCTCTAAGAAGCAAGCTAAGCACAAAGCAGCTAAGGCACTTCTGGACAAATTGTCTGGCGACACCCCCCCTGAGTCCACTGCCAACGGTTCTCCTCCTGAGCCGTCGTATGTATTTACTTTTTATTAATTTTATATTACTTAAAAATTTAATCCATTGTGTACATAATCGGCAACAGTTGCAGACTCAAAAAATATTTTTTACAATAAAGGAATATCTTTTTGAATGTTTTAATAATATATTTTATAAATAAACCTAAAATTTATTGATATTTAAGAAAAAAGATTTAAAAACAGATAGAATTTCAAGCATGCTAGATTTATTATATGACTACTGAATTGTTTAGAATTTCTTTCAGCGATGGAGGGGCTGACTCTCCATATGAAGTGAATCCTATCGGCTGGCTGCAGGAAATGTGCATGAAGCGCTTCCTCCCTCCGCCGCAATACGTCACTGAGCATGAGGAAGGTCAGGCACGATGTCATTCTTCACACCTTTAGTCTTGTGAATTTTTAGTATCTTATTTACAGTACATGTGGAGTATTGTAATAATTTATTTATGCATTTACAGGAGGCATGCCCCATGAGCGCCAGTTCACAGTTGCGTGTGTGCTAATGACGCATCGTGAGGTTGGGCGCGGTAAGAGCAAGAAGGTTGCCAAGCGTCAGGCAGCGCACCGTATGTGGCAGCTACTGCAGGATGTCCCCCAGGAGCCCGGAACTGAAGATGAGGTGAATGACCGCCAGATGATAATGTAATTTGTATCTTTGTTTAGTTTAATTCTAATTGCACTGTAATTTTGCAGATTGGCCAGAAGACTAATGTAGCCGCACGCTATGCTGATATGAAAGTTTCAAAGATATCTACTCTCACTACTACTCACAGCCATAAGGTGTCTCAGTTCCACAAGCATCTCAAGCAGTCTGTTGGACCAGTTCTAGCCAAGTTACAGGTCAGATTTTTCATTATTACAGTAATTGTTATACCTAGCGAGTCATTGATGATTCAGGTGTATCCATATCTCTAATGCATAATAATTAGAACTTTCCACTTTTTGCATTCTTGATCAAGTTTTAATTAGGTTTTGATATTAGCGAGTGTTGAAATGTAATGCCTATTGCTTAATATTATTTTAAGTAATTGTAATTTATATTGTATATTCATTATTATTCATTATCCTTCAAAATCCAAGTATTTGGTTGAAATAAAGAACTAATCGGTTATTCTCTGTTTGAAGATTCAGCCAATCCCCACATATTACAAACGATCATATCTTATGCATAACCCATTCTCTGAGACAATCCCATATAATCCAGACAGATCACTCTTTATAAATGTTCATCTATATATGATGAACAATATATTTGTTTAAGTGTATAATCATTAACTTGTAAAAATAAATCCAATACCATTTTGTAGGTTACTCCTCTGAACAATAAGGATTTCAATTTTGTGAAGTTCCTGCAAGAGATAGCTTCAGAGCAGTCGTTTGAAGTGACATATGTAGACATAGAAGAGAAGTCTAACACCGGGAAGTGGCAGTGCTTGGTACAGCTGTCCACCCTGCCCGTAGCTGTATGCTATGGAGCCGGGAATCTTGGCAAAGACGCACAAGCAGCTGCAGCTGAGAATGCCCTGGAGTACCTCAAGATCATGACCAAGAAGTGAGCGCACCGCGGCTCCCTGCTCCCACCATGCTTCCTGACGCTCTCACGTGCCAATGTTTCATTTTCTCTAATATTCCTATGAATCTTTAATGCATTCATAAATCTTCCTTTTTGACTTCCTGTTGACGTTGAAGTTGATCGACTTGATGAATTTCGAAATGCAATGAGTTGGCTTTGATTTGTTTTAAAATTGTGATAGTTTTAAATATAGAATAATATTGTGAATGAAGCATTAATGCAGACAGGGGCGCGGAGCAAGGAGACATCGGAGAATGAACAGTTCTTTTGTGGTAACACTTGGAAAATGCTTTTTGATTTCTGATTAAATATATGTATGGCCAGTTTTGCACGAACCACACATTTTAAATAATATGGGTCTTCGGATCACTCTGACATTTTGTTCATTTGCAGATTGATAGGGATGCTTGTTCAGTTGGAGTACTTTTATAAATGGGATCATCTCTTTTGTTCATATTAATATATGCGAGGTATGTTTAGGACTTGGTTCTTTGCACACGGCATAGCTGTATTATATTTATTATTGTTTGGGGATTCATTTGTTTTATTGGTTTCTCACTCTTTGTTAAAGGAGAGAAGGTTATTGTTCTATGTTAGTAACAATGAATAGACCTTGATAGTTTTTGTTTTGAGAAGCTACTATAGGTTTTGTAGAATAAAATCTTTTCTTACCAATCTGCAATATAATCATAAATACGGATGTGGTAATTTTGTTTTAAACAAGTGGTTATTAGTGTATGATCTATAATCATATATTAAGAGAAACAATGGTTCTGGATAAGTGCAAGCAACCCTATTTTAGACTTGCTGAGGGTGGCGACTGCAAGTGAACACGACTGCAGGGTGATCCACTGGCTGTTGCAGTATTTATGTATCAGGTGACACATACAAGCTATACTTTGCATAGAATTAGTGAAGTTTTCCATGCCTGGAAATTACTTATCAAACATTATAACTTATTGTATGCTATATAAAAAGGGGATCTAATATGTATATGTATGAAGACAAGCCAGTTCATACTAATCTTATCTTATTAATAGTTATTAATTATCGCATGTCCCGATCAAGTCCCTAGTGGTAGTGTATGTGCCGCATACACTGTTTTAGACTTGGTAATTTCTCGTGAGTTCCTTACATTCACTGGAGGTTATTGCAGCTAAGGACGACTTGTTTGTCTGTTGTTTTTGGGGGCATTATTTTATGTATCGTTTAATCATAGCTGGTTATTATTTAAAATTGTGGGACATTAAATATGGTAATTTTGAAGATATTGTTATCTCGCATCATAGTATTGCCTTGCAAGTGAATATCTCCACGGTGTTCGACGTCGTGGAGGCCGTACACCCTGCCTGTGAAATGGGCATTATTTTAATGCAAAGTATAGAGGTTGTAACTCTTCTTTTTGTCGCAGTCGGTTCCTCCGATGCCGACAGAGTGAATCCTTTCCTTGTCCATTTTAATTTAACAGTGCCGGGGCTGATGTCCACCGTATATCTGGTGTCACTGACCGGGTTAAAATGAACAAAGAAACAATTGTTTTTGTTTCAATGTACTGCCAGGAGAGACTAGATATAGAAGATTCACTTCCCTGCGTATTTTATATTTAGTTTATCTCGGTATTGACAATTGGAACGATATGACGTTCTTTTTCACGTATTTCAATAAATAATAGATAAGTGACGTTTCTATGAATCGGTATCTCCTACTCAATGATTTATCTTTGTTTGGCTTATTTATAATATTATTGTATTTATTAATTTCTTGTAGTAGGTAAATCCATTAGCCATTTTGGTTTTTTATTTATGCTTTGTGGTTATTTAGGACAAGTTCACCATAGACGCGTACAACTTATCTAATATCTGATTGTAATGAATATGAATAAATGTTTGCTTTCAAAAATAATTCATTGTTTTTATTGTGGAGTACGTTAATGTCAACTTTAAACAGTGTTAAAATACAATGAAAAGTTTACTAGTAATTTTTTTTCAAATATACAAGATGTTTTTTTAAATGCACTTTTATTTCAAAATTCTTTAATTTGCATTTATATCAAACTGTTTGAGTAGTTTTCTTTTTCCAATGTCAAAAACAGAACATAAATCTAGGTTATAAGTAAGAGTATATATTTTTTATTTTTAAATACTAGACATTTATTTTTTTAAAAATACAATTGAGATAAAATAACTATATGCCATATTTCTTTAAAGGATATTCTATATTAATAAGAGTAAATTAAATATGTTAGTATTTCCTAAGTTTTCTGGAATTGTTATTTTTATAACGTAATCTTCCTGGTAATAATTTGCTGTGGTTAGGCGTATGCTCAAATTGTTTTAAATAATCCTCAAGTGGTGTTTTCATGTTGGATGATTCCACGCAATTTCCTTCACGACTAGCTGAGGGTGCAGTAGAGCTTTGGTACATCCTGTACTGTGGGTTTCTATTATTTGCCATTGAAACTTTATAAGCATAAGTATTAGAAGGATTGACTGTTGTTTCTATATTAATAGATTGAGTTAGATTACAATTATGTTCATTATTCTTTTGTGGTGTTTCGCTTGAAAAGAAATCCTGTGCTATGTTAACGGTATCAGATGTATATGGACTATTATCATTGCCTCTGAATTGAAATTTAGACTCATTTCGAAAAGAATTTGTGAAATTAGAGTCGTATTGAGGAGTGAATTTCGATGAGTCTATTGTCTCATTTTTTTTTAAACTATATGCAGAAACAAGGAAAGCTTGAGGATTGAGGATATTCTCATGCGTTAAACCATTTAATTTATTTTCATAGCTTGTTGATTCTTCCCTATTTGTGGACACCTTTTTCAATTTATTAATAAGATCTGAATATTCTGAGAGATTACTTTCTGTGGAACTGCTATCTTCATTTTTTGACAAAGTGTTCTGTAAAGTATTTCCCTGATTTTTTTGGAGAGTTTGGTCGAGTGCATGGGAATACTCGGGTCTGCTCTCATTGTCTCTGTACATGTTGAGTATATTATCATTTTCAAAAGTAAAAATGTCACTGATGGATTTACGAAATTCTCGAGTTATTGAGTTTGCAGTTTTAATTTGCTTACTCTTTTCAGTTTTGTCAAGCAAATTTATTGAGAATTCTTCAAAATCTTTTTCCCAACTGTCGCCTTCTTGAATTATTTTTATCCTAAAATTTAAAGAAATGTTACAATTATTCTTCTCACCATCTGTTACAAATAATCAATGAAAAATGTAACATCAAAATTTCATACCGACCCTGTGTTATCGTTTACATCAGAATAGCTCTTTTTAATCTGACTAATTGCAGCGTGCTTCAGTAAAATTGCTGACACTTCAGAGGTGTGTGCCTGTTTCTTCTTCTTCATTTCCTCCACTATATCATAACCCATGGAATCTTCCGGGATGTTCAAAGACATCTTATCTTCATTTTTAGTAACTTCTAGCTCTGGAATACATTCAAAGGGTGAAATTTGTATCCATCTTATTACATTCAAGTATGCAGCAGTTTCATTGAAATTGTTTGTGGGATTTTTTTCTTGAGTTTCTTTGATTGCGTTTTGGCAACTGCTTTGAAGGGAAAATGCATTTTTTTCACTGTTAGATTTAAGTATCCCTACAGTATTATCATCACTGATATCTGTTGCAGCATTATCTACTTTTTTAAATTGCATTTCTACAACATTTTCTATTAGAGCACCTTTTAAAAGTGATGGTTTTTCTAAACTAAAAAAAATTTCTTTATCTTGAACTTTATTTTCACAATTCAATTCAGATATATTATTATGATTCAATTTTATCTTGTTTGTTGTTAGATAGTGATCAAAATTTTGTGTTATATTTGTGATATTTATTTGTGTTGGCAAATGATGGTCAGTGTAGGGCACAGCTCCCGCGGTGAACAGTGAAATATTTAAAATGTTTTGCTGAAGTTGCTGTCCTGTACAGTGATGTTGTTTTGCAATTGCAGAAGTCTCTATAAGTGAATCATACGTTTGTATTTTTGAACCAACTTTAGTTTTCTTGTTAATGACCTGCACGAGGGGTCTACTCCAGCTCACCCTTCTATATTTTTTGATTGCACATTGTTTCTTCACAGGGAATGCTGCAAAAAGGGGCATTGGAATATTGTGAAATATTATAGTGTGTGTATTAATACCCTGTGTGCTTATTTGTATATTATTAAATATGGGATTGAAGGATATTTTGTAAGATGGCTTGAATTGGCTATTTAGTCTTTTCAACTCCTTTTTGATTTTGAAGGGTGAGAGTTTTTTTTCGGTATTGTATTTTTTAATCGTATAATTTTTTTCATTTTTGTTTATGATCTCTTCGGAAACAGGGCACTCTTCGGAGACAGGGAGATGTACAGAATACGTTGGCGTGTCTATAGTATCAATATATAGATCATTGTTCGTTACATCTAATGATAGTATTGCATCAATATCAAAAAAGCTATTATTGGCTTTATTTTGTACATTTTTTGAATCCGGGATGTAAAGGTCATTATCTTGAAATAAGTATGAATTATGATTCGATTCCAAATCACAAATAATTTGAGCACCATGATGATTCTGCATGCCAGTAGTTTTTTGTCGGTCGGCAACTTTATAATTTATAATACAGTCATTTTTCTCGAGTGGTTGAAACTCATCACAATCATCTTTAAGATCTATCAGAACATCTTTTTGAAAAGATTCCTCAGACCTATTCATTTCCAAAAATGCATTCTGGTTTGAGTCTATTCTACTTTCTATTTTTGTAACTTTTGGATCAGAGCCATATTTTACATCATCAATGTTTTCTAATTTCTGTTCCAAACTCATAATACTATTTGAGTAAGGTCGTTTTTTGATGTTATCTTGGTTTATTTGATTGCTGATAATGCTTGAATTCTTTTGGGTGACATTGGTCTTTCCATTACCAATATTATACTCTAAAGATAGGCTTATTGTTTTGTACTTATTTATTATATCCTCATAAAAATTTTCATCATATTCATCGGGTTCATTTTGATTCATCTCGTGTTCACAATCAGCAATGTGCCTACAGTTTTCTGTATTGGGCTTTAGTTGAGACTGAGTTGAGTTAGCATATGACTCACTGTCATAGTGAGTTCTTTTCTCTTCATTTGTATCCATGCATGGTGGATTTTGAAGATCCTTTATTGTGGCGTTATGTTCCGAGGCATCCATAGGTATATATTTTTGATTGTTCTAAAGTGTAAAAAAAGAGAACATAAAAATAATTTCTTGTATAATTTTAAATAGTTGCCATTTTCAAATAAAGAAGAGCACTTACAGGAAGATGCGTATTTATGGGTGAATAATGAGCCCTGGCTGGCGTCATTGATTTCATTAACATATTGATTTGATTCATAAAGCTTCCCCCTTCTCTTTGTTTTAGCGAGTTATTGCTGTTTTCTTTACACTTTGGAGATTTGGAGATTTTCTTTTTTTCCTGTGATAACAGCATTACTTCCTCTCCAGTGCTGTTGGCTGGTTGATTAACCGTGTTAGTTTGAGAGTGTTTTCCTAAATAGTTAGAGATATCTCGTCGAAGTGGTCCAGAGATCAAACTGGAGAGAGACTTTTTCACTTGAATACTACTTTCATTATCCAGGCCAACTATAAAAAAAGTTTTTTGATCAAAAGGCCCTCAGCGAATTATTTTTTTAATTAATAAAATATTGTAATATAGATTACCCCAAGAGTTGCTTATGCAATGTGCGAATACAGAATGAGCTTCCGGGCATTTTGTTGCGAATTTCCTTATTATTTGAGCATTAGATACTTTCAATAAAGTGCTATCTCTGTTAACAATTAAAGAGATAAATCAGATTTGTAATTAGATTATTTGAAATGCATATAATGTTTTATAATTTTTTACAATACTCACAGGATTTTTTCCATGTAAAGTAGATTGTTGTTTGAATCTCCCGCAAGCAAGGTGACTTTGTGTCTATCTTCAGTGGTCCTTCCATGCTTAAGTAAATCATTGTTATTCTTTATAGAGAAGGTGAGAGATATGATTCTACCAGGCTCCATATTTAAAGTCAACTCGTATACGGGCAGCAGACTGACTTGCTTCTTTAAAAGATTTCCAGCTGGAGGTAGCTTGTTCATAATCTACAAAGATCAAATTGGTAATTTAGAAAATATTATTAGTTCTGAGAACCAAAACTTACTAACTACTTATGTCAAATCCATTCTGTACTTTCAATATTATTAATTTCTTACAGTTGATCAAGGTAGAAAAATATGATTATTTAGCTTTGATGAAATATAATTTAAAAAAGAACCAAAAAATGTGAGATCAGCTTAAATATTGTTATTAAAATTACCCTTTCTAAGTCCCTAGGATTGCTTTCCATCATGTTTTTGAAGCAAGTTTTCCCGGCCGACACTAGAGCAGAGGCGAACGCTTGACCGATTCCACTGAGCTGTCGCACCACATAGGGACTGTTCTCCCATAGTTGAGCGGCGAAGCATTTAGCAAGGACTGTTGCATTGAGAACAGACTGAAAGATGGGTTGACCGCTCTCGATCAAACTATCTCGTGTTACATAAGATAATGTACCTGGATATGAGAGGGATGGTTCGATAAAATGTTAAATATTTAAACAAGAAATACACTAGGTAATAGATTAATGATGATAGTGGAGTTCGTAAATATTCTCACATTTTGATATACGTTCTCCAGTTCTAAGAATTTTTGTAGCTTCTTGATTAAGGGATGGATCTAGGATAGGGAGGCTACCAAAAGTGGCTTGGATAAGGCTGGAATGGGAAAAATGCATACAGTAAATGTCTTACTCATTCTGTTAATAACTCTATTTAGATATTAAATAAAATTATTTTATTTAATAGATATTTGCCTTTAATGCATGTTATAAATGATATTTCAGGTATTATTTAATACCCATGGTTAGGTTGTTGAATTAGTGGCTACTACTGCCGAAAGTTCGTCTGTTCAACCCTCATTCTGGCAGTAGCATTACAATGAAAATTGAATTCGTGCTTGTTTAGATTTGATCAAAAAATATTTTCATGCAATTTTTGCAGTTATTTTTTTATTAACTATGAAATCATTTTTACTAAAATAGTTAAATTGGGTGGAGTTGTATTGAGGTTGTCAGTTACCAGTTGGCCTTCATGTGCCTGTCTTGGATCTTGCCGGGCTGGGGGAAGCGGCAGGTGGCGCTCCCTTTACTGTTTCTGTTGAGGAGGTTGAGACACCTCTTCTCCGAGGTTCGCAGAGCGATCTCACTGAACTCGTGGCATTTGCTAATCAACGTCACCAGGTCCTTCAAAGACTCGTTGCCTTGGACCTATATGTAAAATAAAATAAAATTGTAAAAATCATCATCACCACCACATGACTAATAGGTAATAAAACCACCTTTTTAGTAACAATTCAAGCTATCGGGATGTGGTACCTTGATGATGAGTTGCATGGTGTGGAAGTCCAGGCAGTAAGAGGCCATGAGCACGCCCGCCTGGGTGGGCGTGACACGCGCGTCCGCGTCCATGGAGATCATGCCGCCGCGCGCCAGGGCGTTCATCCACTTCAGGCACAGCTCTGCAATGCACACGCTGCGATTCATCCTCTGGATCTTAAAAGCTTTTGTTATAGAGATCCCCTCCCATCTCCTTCCCATTATATCAACAAAATAACATAAATGCATATATTAATTTAAAAAAAAATGTGATAGACAAATCACGTAGTGAGGTTTATTAGCGGCTAGTAAAGGTGTCTAAACGATATACAAACGCTGTTAGCGACAAAGTTAAATAGAAATAAGACGACTCCGCTCTACCTCCTACATCTTGATGGACGCGACGTTGTAAAAACTACACTCCTGCCTGTCTGTGAGCCGGTGGTCAATTTATCGCGTCACCAGGGTCTAGAAGCTAAACCACACCTGGTAAATAAACACCGATGCATATCCAATATGAAGTTAGATAATTAGGGGGTGTTGAAAAGGTTAGCCATAAATTAACTTACAATTCTAGATCAGAATTCCCTGTCAGGACACCCGACTGTTTATAAAGTAGAAGATTCAATTCTGCTCAACACGAGAGTTAAGTTATCATTTTAAGCACGTGAAATTACTCTTGAAAGAATAGGATTAATATTTATGATTGCTTTTTACAGTACTGCAGCCCTGGCGCCGTAGGATTAAGCGAAATAAGGTAAACAACGATGGTAACGCAAGTGAATATAATCGGTGACATGTGATTGCAGTCGGGACCTTTGGAAAGGTCTCGAGATCCTCGCAGGGCACGCGGATAAGTAAATTGTTGTGGAATTGAGGTCGCATTTGTTGTCAGCCTCATACATATTACTATGAAGGCATGTCTAATCAAATTCCAGAATATCTGATGGGTTTCGTGGAAATAAGTCACGAGAAGAGAACATTTTACTGTGCAGAAATACATCTGTGAAGTTTTTACAATTTCTTGTAAAAATACACCTTCTAATTTCTTAAATTAAAAATCTTGATTGAATTCTAGAAAAAAAACTGAAATGACCAACAGTAAAATGTTACAACTACAGTATTAATTTAAAAAAATACCTTATCCAATATCGTCATTGAAAAAGATTTATTAATAATGAAAAAAATGTTTATCTATTATATAAAAATAGCCCGAATTAATAATAGTTCAAAATCTTTTGAACAGTACTTGGGCTTGTTAAACATTAATGAATTTAAGCGTGTAAAACAAAATGGAAAAATATACTTATTCTTTAGTCCCTTCTTTTCAGGTTGTGCCTTGAGTTTTTTAAACAATGCGTAAAAATTCACACATTCAAACTTTGCAGACATCCGTAAATTTTATAATGTAGAGAAATGGATGCATGTTTTGAAGTTTTACGGTCCACGCCCAGTGCGTTTAGAAAAATGTTATTTAATTCAAAGTAAATTTTAAACGATTTTCACTAGGATTTCGCGTTGTTCTTTTTACGATCATTAAAACGCAAAAACAAATAAAAATAACGTAAAACACATTGTTAATTAAATTGTATGTGCACTAAAGGAGGTTCAACAATGAAATCTTAAAGTTTATACGCTCCAAGAGACGAGTCCAGGGCCGCGGGTGTTGTGCGGACGCTCGGCTGCAGATCCGAGAGCGCGTCCGCGATGGGTTACTGTCGAGACCTCAATCAATCCTTCATTGAGCACTTTATTACTGATATGCTCGGTGCTACGATTAAATGGGTGAATTCAAAATGGTACGCCGGCAGTCGCAATGTGTGATTTTTCATGTAGTTTTGAGGTCGACACACAATGGAATAAGAATAAGAATTGTAAGATTTAATTTAACTGTATTCTGTATGCACATATTAGTTCTCAGCTTCTTTGCAGTCGAGCTTTTTGATTGAAACAAACCTTAGTAAGAGTGCTTCAATGAAAGCTTTTGTGAGTGGGTATTGAAAATTTTCAACTGAACCACAGCTGTTAAAGCAATAGCTATATACATTTAAAAAATCTACTCTTTTGGTAGATGTAATGCCCCTAGCCGTAAAATACGCGTTGTTTAATCAATTCGCCCAATAGCACCGTATTTATCTTAAATAAGTCTGATGTACCGGAATGATTATAATCGTATATTATGAGCGTGAGATGTACGAAGCTACAAACTTATGACTTTTTTTAACTAAGCTGTAATTTTTTTATGGCTTGGGAAACTCTAATAAAATTACGGCTCGACACTGACATCACCAGCCCTGAAGATGGGCCCTGAAATTACTGTTGACTGATTTTGTAGTTTGATTTTAAAATTTTAAATTAAGCTTTACCGCCACGAAACTTACTGCTAAATGACGTCTATTCAACAACGCTTCAATTTTAGCCAAACGGTTCTTGATTACGACATTGAAACTGAAAATTTCAGCACGTTTACCGCCGGTCTATCAAGTATCTCAGCCCGCTCCGTGGGTTGTTCAAGAATAACTACTAACTGTCGGGCCGAGATAAACAGCGATATATTAATTAGCTTGTAAAATAAAATCATTACCTAAACTGTCTCCTTGTAATATACTTAGATCTCGGAGCAGATTTCATTCAAAGCGAGACTTAATGATGTTTTCATTGTTTGCGCGATAAAATATTTAAATCGGTTGCGGTTCCATTATTCGTGCTGAACAAAGGGGTTTAATGCAGAAACGCACAAAATAATAGTCAATCTATTGGTATTACGACACATAATTGAATTTTTACTTCAGGAATAAATTGCATCGACTTATGAATGGGTAGACATTATGTCTTTATCTGATAGCTTGAGATAATAGGGACCGTTCACGCGAAAAACTATCTAAGCGCGAAAATGTAAATCATTTATACACATCCTAAAAAACAATTAAGGTGTACAGTGCATAAAAAAAAATTCACGCCCCATACTCGTAATTTCATTTTTACAAAAAATACTTTACAGCTGAAAAAATAATTTTTCTGTACAAAAGGGTCTTTTTCAGCACGTATTTTGTTATTACGTAAAACTAGTAGAAAAAGTGATTATTCAATAATTATTCAGAATATATACAGAATACATATAAGAATTAACAAATTGATTGAATTTACGAAAAATGGTAGTTAGCGCTTATTCGAAAATTTCTTAGGACTGTTTTCATAAGCTGAAAACTCTCTTTAGAATTTTTTTTAAATAATTTAAATCTCCTAGATTATTTATATAATTTATTTATATGATGTAGATATTATAAATTAAAAATTGAAATTTATATATTTATTAATTTTTTATCAGCAATATATTTTTAATGTCAGTTAATCGAGGTTGGTTCAGCCTAAACGGGGAGTTAGTGGTCATTCGTGTGGAGTGAGTGCACATATAGTGCGTAGTAGGCGGTGGATCCAAAGACGAAAGCTCTTCTAACAAAATAAAATATGACTATAATCGACAAATATCCATTGAATATCATGTTTTTTTTTATCATAACAATAAATTGAACAATAAAGAGGACGACAAAAATGATGTATTTTTTTTAATAATTTCTTGTGAATGAGGTTAATACTTGTAAAAGAAACTAAAACGAAAATGTGGATGCGGTGTTCTGGTTTGGCGTTGTGGATTGTGAAACGGCCCAAATCATTTTCTAACGAAGTTGGCAAATTTAACGTGCGTTTCTCATAACAAAATACGTCGTAATTTTAAAATATTATATGTAATGATATTCATTAGATCTGATACTGCGTGAGCATTATTGCAATTTATTAATCGGCATTTAAACAAGAACGCACGCGGCCTTTATTGTTCGTTTAATTATTTATGACCCTTTTCTGTTTAGATGCTGCGACTCAATGGGCCGAAATCTGTTGCAATCCAACGCGAAATGTAGCGATTGGGTTTCACTCGTATTGTGAAATACTATGGACCGTGTTTTAGAAATCATGGTCACACATTACCAGGGGATATTGGGTGTGGTATTGAATAACCATTATTTTATGCCTTTTTGAGTTTTTTAAGCATTTTATTTATACATATATATACATTTATATATATATATATATATATATATATATATATATATATATATATATATATATATATATATATATATATATATATATTACATAACACATATTTTCAACCTTTGTTAGAAAAAAATATTATTTGAATTATACATATTTGCGCATTTAAAATACAAAGAATTTAAAAAATACCATCAAAAACATACATGATAAATACGCGATATTTTTTTAAAACCCAGTCTCTTTTCAAGCAGTGACTTGGCGCGTGCATTGCGACATTGATTAATGATGTATAGTTTTGGAATTGGCATTGCAAGGGCGTATGAATCTTCTCGCCGCGGCCGGCCTTACCCTCGAGCTTCTTCTCGATGCCGGGCCGCGCGAGGCCGCGGTAGCCGTAGTGGTTGGGCTGGCGGACAGCGCGCACGTACAGGAAGGTGGAGCGCATCCAGTCCATGGCGGCCAGCAGGTCGGGCAGGCCGCCCAGCGCCGCCTCGGCGTTCAGGTGCTCCGCCAGCTGCCGGGCCAGCGCGCTCTCCACGCTCCTCTGGCCGCCGCACAGCTGCGCGTACCGGGCCTGCCGGGAAAAGAGATATTCGCCGGGTGATTAGCGGACAGGTGGTGCGGGGCAAAGAAAATTCTCCATAACCCGAAATAAAAGTTTGAAAATACCAGCTCCAATGTATATTAGTAAGCTCCAAAGCTTTTTCTTACCTTCCGCTGATTTCTCCAAAGCCCATCACAGTCAGCAGACTTTTTTGTCGACGTTAAAGTCAGTCGGAGGACTACATTCTGTCAGTCAGATTGTACACTTGGAGCTCATTGCAGTGAAACGTGCCCGACCAAACAACTCGGTGCGCTTAAAGCACTTCAGCGCCCTGAGCATCATCGAATTGATAAATTTCATTTTTACTATCGACGAAAGCTCCAAAGAAAGGCTCATTAAAAATTGGAGCAGATTATGCTGACCCTTGACAACTGAATGTGAACTTTTCATCCGGGTCAACGAGTTTGAGAGGCTTTATAACATTCATCAAAGCAGCAATATGTATTAAATTTTAAATACGAATGACAAAAATATGTGAATGGAAGTACAAAGCTAGCTAGTGTAAAATACGCTTCGATTTTCTGATTATCGAAATATACCGAGAGCCCGCGGACAACCGACGCGCCCGCCGCGCGGGGAGTTCTCACGCGCCCGCTAAAGTCAACCGGAAAAATTGCGTTTATGTCAAATCGCGATAAAATCGTTTAAGTTTAATTTGCGCGAGACAATGGCGCCGCGCAAGTTATTGAAACGTCTTACGTACGCCAGGGATTTATTGGGTTGCAGAGACTCGGGCTGGTGAACTTTATAGCGTGTTTGGTAATTGTTGCCCGCTAATGTCATCCATCGGGCCCCGTTGCAATTTGCCGTCTTCGTGTGTCATCACCGCGGTTCTCGCGGGATCACGGGTGATAAGCAACAGACGTGGACACGCGCGTGGAGTTGAGCATGAGATTATCCTAAATAAAGGATAACATCCCCGGTCCTGAGGTCCGCGGAGTTGAGTTTATTCATTATTTGATCGATGTTACAATAAAACTATAAAATTGATTGCTAAAATTAAAGATTTGTAATTTAAATTTAAATAGAATCTGTCAAGCATATTTATAACGATGCCAGACGGTAAATACTGACATAAAAAATCGAATCAAGTAATTAATCTTCAATTATTAAATTATTATGAATTACAATATAAATAAATTATTCATTCAGCCACGTAGTTAATTAATATAATTATTTAAATTGTTTTCTTTTCGTTTTTAATTTATAAAAAAAATTATTGATGATTAAAATTTTATAATTTATGAAAATACATTATTTCAGTTTTAGAAGAAAAACCACAGGGAGCAATATAAAAATTTCTTTGAAAATAGTAAAACAAGTTGAATTAAACAAATTGGGTACAGCAGAACTTGTTATAGTATTGGTATACGAATGTACCTATTTAGTGGTGGTAGAGATTATTTGAAGGCTGTGCTTGCCTCATTTGCTACAATAATTAAAATTATTAATTAAAATGTCCCATGGCAAAACATCAAACATCGAATTACGTCAAAGCTTTGGAAAACATACTGATTTTCTCTATAAGACATTCCGTCCTTTTAGCCTGCATGAACTGCACCGCGACACTGTTCCTTATAGCACAACCATTCAGAAGTGTTGCATGCCACCCGGTTACATTATTTTAAACCTTCAAATAACATTCCATCATCCTAACTATCTCACACGTCTGGTGATAGCCTATTGTCATAAGGCTATGTGTTAGCGTATTGTGCGTGTTCGGTTAGCTTTTCTGGCCCCGAAGGTACGGCTCTGGGCTGGCCGGGCGCGCGGGTCGTTAAGTGCGATAATTGTTGAGCGGTAGCAATAACTGTAATTAAGCGATTAATGAGCTCTTAATGGCCGTGTCGATGCTTAAGTTAAACAAGTTTGCCATAAGTATTTTCACCATGAAAAGTTTGATCATTAATGCCTTCGTATCTAGAATTAACTACGTTATTTTTGTTATGGGACTCGCTTATCTGGCTTTGAGGGTAAGTGTTGGTATTCCATTGTTTCTTTCGTGATTTTTGTTTCGCTCTCAAAAAACGCTTGATTTTATTTTTATAAAAAACATCCGTAAGTACTTGTGAAGTCATCCGAAAAAAATATTGATACTTATTGAGTTGATTAAATCAAGTCTTAGGAAAATGACTCAACAATATAGTTAAGGAAGAATTACACGTATAGTAAAGAATAATATGTTTATTTAAATTCGTATATTGATAAATTTAAAAAAAATCATATTTTACTAAATTGGATTTTTTAATTACATTAAGTACATGTAAAATAATATATTAAGGTGAAAGTTGTGTTTTAATTTTACAAATGATATATTTTATATTATAAGATATGCATGTATAAAATATGCATGTACATATAATACGAGTAGATACCGTTGAGTGATTCTATTTTTTATTCTGAAGAAAAATTGTATGAAAATCAAAAAACAATAGCCCTGAAACAAAATATATTTATCTTTGAATACGGTCCTCCAGATATATAGAAAAATATATTTCATGTTTTTTTAAACATCAAGTACATATTTAATATTAAAAACTAAGGAAACTCTGCATATTATGTATACGCACACATTTTTAAAAAAATACCACTACATATCTGATGATCTCTTCCTATAAAAATAATGAATCATACACTCCCTGTGAAAATACTGAACTTCCTCTGTTACGCCAAGGACGAGATTTTGAGTACGCAAATGCACAATGGCTTGCTCGACACGAGCGGTATCGACGTCTGCAAGGAGCGGAGCACACGCGGCTGCACACGCGAGGCCAGAAGCGCCGCACGTGCGGGCTCCTGCACGCCACGTGCGAGGTCCTGCGGTGGATTATTCCACTCCCGAGTTCCCCAGCGCAAATGGTTGCGCGAGACGGAAAACAAGCGTGTATTTTTTCTGCTTGCAATAAGGTCACATACAGACCATGACCTATGTAAGTGTGTTACCATATGTTTGTTGCAAATTATTGGCTATAGATTATAATATGTGAAAATTGACTTTTGCAACTCACGCTTATCTGGAACGATCATAGATCAACGTTTCTACAACAATATACGGACACCACGGCATGGGAACGAATAAAATATTAGTAAAATAATTTAAATTGATACTTTGAGCTACTGTCCCTGCCTAAACGGAGGTTATAAGCAATAGCCTCTATTTCCCCTGTACTATACTGTAATCAATTGTTTTAACTAGTACATCTTTGGAATAAGTTATTTGAAATAAAATATTTAAAAAAATACTTGATCCACAATGAACACATTTACCTAACTTTGAAATATTTTATTTTTGTCACAATTCTTCCGTGATCGAGGTTTTTTTGTCCTAAATCTGTTATAGTTGTAAAGAAAGCTGTAGAACACTTTTATTTGGCTAACGTGAAAAGCAGCAAAGCTAAGATTTTTCATCTTTTGAAGTGTTTAAAACTTTGAATGTTCAAAATTTTAATGACACGAACGACAAGAAGGCACACTCATCAAATATATAAGACATATGGAATTGTCCAGTCGTACTGTAGTCTAACTATGTCGAAATAAATAGAAATAATCAACTTAATAACCGAAGAAGCCAACAGATCGCAATAGCAAAAAAGCAGGGGGGGGACAGCGAGTAGTGAAAATAAGAATCCCAGTACATACCTTTTGATCGGTATCGGTGTGTACCGAGTCATGTTAAGTACTTAAATATAATCATGGACTGTAGTAACTCGGCCGAGATTAATAGTAATTGATAACTCCATGAGATGAGAAAACGAAACAACGTGTTACAATTATTTACTAATTGTATTTCTTCCAATTAAAACGGTCGGTACTTTGTGATGCGACTGAAAAGCAAAGGCGTTTTCGGAGAAGCGAGAAGCAACGGGCGGCCAGCACTGCACTCGGGTTGTATGGCCAGTGAGGCGGCAGCTATTGTTTCTAGTTTCTGTGTTTATGCAGTGTGAGGTAATTGTATCTTGCAAAAAAATACACTTACCGGTCATGCAACACCACTCTTACAGTGAAAATATAAACTGAGAAAAAACGGTCCACGCTGTGTTTCCAAAAAAATTTAAATGGATACGAAATATTATTTTACCGGTGTTGTCGATCATAAATCCTGATGGTGATGAGTAATTCTGAATGAAAAAAAAAAAACCTGACGGAGCGCTTTCAGTAGAAGACGCAGATACGACAGAGGGAAGCTTTTGTTCAGTAATAGGACGAGAGTGGTCGATGTGAGACGAAAATATACAAATACTTGCTTATTTACTTAATAATTTACTATCTACCAATAAACGCCTTTATTTAAATACTTCGTACTTTTGAATATTAATTTATGTGATTATTTTTTGTTCTTCGTGTTTACGCGCTCTAAGCAAAATTTGAAAAATGTCTTTGTTCCGCGCGCTGGACTGCTGAAATATGTAATTATATCCCGGCGGGTATTCACCTGCGGCGGAAGTCGTAACTGCACGCATTTCAACAACTAAGATAGCAGCGAGCCTCGGCCTTGGCTTCTGAACCCGCACCTGCGAGGCTGCGGGGAGCAGCCGTCCAGGGAGGTGAACTCATCTCTGTCGTCAACGGTGCTCTCACGACTGCGATGAGCCTGCTGCTGAGGCTAATCCGCCGATTATTTGCCATGGATGATGGTTTTTTGATTCGCATTTAATTTCATTGTGCTATTTTAATGAGCGATAATTTTTTTGCGTAAATGATTTAATGTATGGAAACATTGCGAAACAAATAAACTTTCAGAACAATCTCTTGTCTGCGTACGATTAACTAGTTAATGCTCCGCACAAAAAGTGTGTTGCTGCAAATTGACTTGTTTATGAAAATTAAATAATATAAAAAATAATTTCAGGTATGGATATGAAACATGCATAGTTGTAATAAGTTAATTTAAACTAATTTGTTTTGTTTTTTATTTTTACGTAGGCAAATAACCATTTATTTTTTATTAACCATTCTTTTTCGATTTATAACTTGATTTTTTGGCCCTTTGACCCATTGAGCTATAGTTTTCGTTCACGATTGGAAGGGAGGACATCGCGATATCTTCCAAATAACCCCACCGAATGTGTATAGAAATAACAATGTAGTACGAGATTGCTTCTTAAAACGATGTAATTAAAAGTTATCACTAGTGCCGACTATCATTTGCATAACGGACAATTTTAGTCTCCAGTTTATATATGGTAAGCGGTGTGGTCGTGGATGTCATCAATCATAATTTAATGTTTTATCTATAAGTGAGCGTTTTTTTTTTCACTTGCAAAGATTCTTATTTTTTTAATGTAACGCGAGAGCTTTAAATGAAAATCATACGAGTTGAATGAAGGTATTGAAGAAATTGTTAATCGGTAAGAGGCTAGCTTAGGAGAATATTAGCGATAGGAAAATAGCAGATGCAGTATGAATGAGGTTAAGCAATGCTGGAAGGTGAGTGGCTCATCTTAATCGCCGCACGAGGACGTATTGGTGTACTGGGGGCAGCCCAACTACTGTAAGTATTATTAGTCAAGTAATATGGTAAGCTTCAACAGATCATATAAATATTTTTTTTACGGTTTTTCAGTTTTAAATACGAGGTCGCGATGTTTTAGAGGTAACGATTTTATTCGAAAAGAGGACTACACAAAATGTTTGTTTGTGTTTGAATTTATTTTCTGAAACATAAAAAAAAAATTAATTGAAAAATACTTTTCATGCAGAAACTACGAAACATTAAAAATATAAAAACTAAAAAACGTGAAAAGCATTACCGATTTTTTAAAAATCTAATTTTATTAAAGTTTAAAGAATACAAATTATTTCGAACAATAATATTACGAGTAAAAAAAATCGGACGCAGGTTTATTCGATATAATTAAGTAGGTACCGGCAATCTTCGGATCCATGAACTATATGAGAAGCGAATTGAGATTGCCAAAGACGTTTTTTTGTTGACTCTTGACCCGGGCTGGCTCGGGCCGACCTTACCACACATCTCCGCTCGCAGTGCCCTTCCCAGTCACGACCGGCGGAGCCGCGCGCCCGGGAGCCAGCTGCCATATTGCTTCGCCGGTAGATTTCCTACTTTTGTTGTTGATAATGATAATATTACTCGATACGCTTAATTATTGTTTCTTACTGATTCTTGAAAAAAGATTCTGTGCGGTCAAAATTAAAAAAATATATATAAAAACCACATAAATTATGTCATGTTTATATTGATGCACGGTAATTGATTTTATGTTTTATGCTAATTGTTTTTTTTTAGTAATATGTAAACACGAACACGGATCCAAATGATTTATTGATTATTCGGACACAATTTAATTACTTAAAGACAATTTAAAAAAATATATATGATGGCACAACAGTACTTCCCTCAATTCAAAAAAACTACAATTGAAATAACAATAACAGTAATTTTAGAAATCCATTAAGTTCTTGCTAAAAAATAAAAGTTACTTATTGGATAATACTCGCATTGAATTTCCAAATACTAATATTAATTCCTTTTTCGATTTGCTGCAACTTTTTAGACTGAAAAAAAAAAGAAGTGTTTGAGCCAACTTTAAATAAAAAAATGCCAGGTGTTTTTTTATTTTTATTTTTACTCCACAAGCAGAAGTCATCCGATGTCAGACGATCAACGCTTATCACTTAACCCGACTACTTATCGCTTAACCCGACTACTCTATATGAGTAAAAGCTATTTTTTGTTGTTATATAAAAGAAAAACACAGAAAACCTAAATCACAGGGGGATTTTCTTGAAGGGTATAATGGTTTTGTCGAGCTCGGGATCACTGGAGCCGAGGAGCCGAGGGGTGCGGCAAGAGGCCCGCGCCGCCTTCCCACGATGCGGGCACCTGCAGCCCGCACGGCATCATGTTGCGTCACGCCGCGCCGCTTGCAGAAGCGCGACCTTTCAACCGGCGCGCGGGAGTCAAGGATGCCGTGCCGTGCCGCATATGCCGAATAATTAAACTACATGATGGTCTCAAGTAAAATGTTTGACCCACTTCTAACAGAATTTTTATACTTGGGTATAAGTGAACTTGGTTTCATTTTGGACTATTTCCGAGTAATACTTGGATCGTGCTAGCAATGCGAATTTCAAGTGAGAGGTTATCGAAATGATTCCGAATATACGGAGATGCAATTTATCATCCTCTCGATTTTTCCACACAGAATAGAAATCTACTAAGTTTTGGAATGTCCGAAAAATAAGACCGCAATGTCACGATTTGATTGAAATTTTTCGTCACATTATTAGTAATGGCGTGCCGTTGTGGCTAGAAAAATTGTAAGAATACTTTTGAAATGAAAACCATACAAGAATTCATACGGGTTGAAAAATAATTATCAAAAAATCCTTTAATAGATCATGCACTCAGAATCCATAATTATTTTATTGCAATGCGCTATCTATGGTTATTTTAAATAATATTCTTCACATATTGGCTACATATTTTTGTATGAAATATAATGTTAAGAGTCAATAAAGGCCACGGGCTTGTTTAGTACCGTCAATGTATAAGATCAAGAATGCAAAAAAGGAATGGATACGTTATGGTTATGGGAAAACACCGAAGATGATAGGAAAGATGCACATCGTAAGCTATATAACTATATAAAATAAACGTGAAAAAAAAAAAACAAAAAAACCCTCTTTTGAAAAATCATTAACTTCTACACTTAAAGTAGAAAAAAAAGAGAGTGACAATTGTTTGTATAATTTTAATACTATTTGCATAAATTAAGCTTTGGAAGTATCAAATAAAATACCTTTACAAATAGTGCTTAAAAAATTTCCTCAGTAATATAGTGAGCTTAGAGCGTGAAGAAATCGCAAGAAATGACCTATGAAGAGTAACTCCACACGTCCTCGCTAGGGCTCGGCGACTTCTGGAGGCAACCGGATGCAGATCAAACTTTAATTTACGACGGTATTCTACTAGATACTGCATTGCATAACTTTATATTTAGTAGAATTGATGTATTCATGTTTTTAAAAGGAAAAAAAAATATTTCTGACTTTATTTTGAGGTGTTATCGACATTTTAACCCGTTTAGTATTTTCTGTTCTCTTTCGTTTCGTAAGTTTCGACTATTTCTATTGGTGTCAATTATATTCCCAGAAAATTAGAAACATGTTGAAATATTACGACGAATCCTAAATTCTAGTATTAATTGGACGAATCAAAGTTTTTATTTTGTTGAAAATAATTTAGATCATAATCTATATCGAGTATTTCACAAACGTGGGTTCAACTAGACTAGCATGAAGCCGAGAGCAGTGCCGCCGGGGCAGACGAGGATACCCCGCCGCCGAGCCGAGCCAGCATGGAGCAGCATCACGATGCGCGCATTGTGTCACCAAGTCGCGAGTCGCTTTGATTTGCATTGCTGCACGAGGCCGAGGGAGTGATATTTGAGAAGGTCATCTGTTATTTAGTTATTCCTAAATATTACAGCTTATTACACAGCAGTGCAAGTCTGAGAACAATAAGGTTTAACATGAATTAGGCATAGTTTGTTCAGGGCATGAAACTGCAATCGGAAAATAAATAGTGTTTTAGATTCGGGATCATGTGAAAGCTGTCACGACTCTCTGCTGTTGGTAGTATGGTAGGCTTTATACGAGAACGATTATAAAAAATACGTACACAAGTTATTCCGTGCTACAAATGAATATTGTAGGTGGGGGCAGATTTTTAATTCGTGATGAAACTCGATGTCAAAAAAAACCGATATTTTTTAAGCTTTTTAGATAGCTTATACATAAAATAGATTCTTAATAATCTCGGCAGTGTCAAAATGGATTAGATTCGCTAAGCTCGCATGAATATGGTTATACAAATATTGTATTTTCAGTGTTGATTTATTTTAAGAATAAAAAAATAAACAACAAAGTAAACATTTAACGCATACAGCACGTGAGGCAGTGCAAAAAATAGGAACGGAGTGTGTGAAAAAATGCATTTGAACGAACATGACCTGATTTTCCCAAAGCATTACACAAGTAAATTAATTAGAAACTATTGTAAAGGTTTTAATAAGCTGTATTCAAGATAATAAATCACGGTGTTTCACGAGCAATGAGATATCAATCCTCCATTAATATTTGTATCTGTATAAAATACTAATGTCATGTCAATATAATTATTATTATAAATATTGTAATTTACCACAATGTGAAATCTTCCCATTTATTTATTGCATAATTTTTTTACAAGTTCATTTTCTAACAGCATCCTGTTCCCATGATCACGATTGTATTAACATACATAAAAAACAATTGTTTATCATTGGTTATCGACAGTACCTTATACGATATTTAAATCTATAATGTGAACTGAAGCTCCGCTGCATTATGGAGTAGTTAATGAAGCAACAGTGGAAGTTAGTATTAATTGATGTTTTAATTCAAGGTTTTCTTTTTTGTAATAATTATTCTGTTATAAATACTGAAGAGAATTGGTTTTAATTGTTACAGATTGTTCTCACATTAGTTAGATAGAAGAGGTTGCTCATCGGGCATTCCCCAGGACGTGAAGGCAGCGAGCTGAGAAGGAAGTCCTCGCATGTAGACTGAACTCTCGATTGAAACATTACTTCATTTGTTCAGTTTAAAATTTGCACTATTTGTAAAGGCCATACAGATTACGAGATTTTTATGAAACACGGTTTATAAAAATACAATTTTTAAATGTTCAAATGTGCCAAATTTCCTTTCAGTACTTATCTCTTCATGAATCATAGTTCAATTCTGGACCGGAATTGCGAAAATGATCGTTTTTGAAGATTTTTAGAAACTTTGCAAAAACCCATAATAACGAAACTTAGTAAAGTCGATTCTAACGACCTTTTTAAAGAAATATCAAATTAAATTAAAAGCAAGGTAAAGGACATAGAATATATAAGTAATAAAAAAGGGAGATAAGCACTTCACTATCATAAACACTGAAAAAAAAGACTTTTTACTAATTTGTCCTTAACTTCGCTGATTTTAAATAAAAGTTTGGTGGATGTCAAAAGAAATATTTTTAATTTTTCTCTTTTTTATCGACACGAAAGAATCTTCAGGCCATCTAGAGCTACCCAATGTGAAAATCTTATTAGATCAACTGTTTTATCATATCTGTGATTTGTTCTGTAATGTAAGTATTTGAGTTTTTCTGGTTTAAAAATACACTGTTTTGCACAAAGGCAAGCCTATATCTACAATTTTATTTGCCTCCGTGAGATTTATATAAATAATTACTATTCAATTTTCCGGTGGTATCTGAAGATAAATAATTTTAATTATAACTAAAACATAACTTTTGTGTACAATTTTGAATAAGTTAGGTTTTAAAAATATTTAATACTTGCATTTGATATTTAATACTTGCTATCTTATTTTTAATATCTTAGAGCGTGAGATGAAAAATCATTTCAATTTGAAACATTGTTAATGTTATCTAACGGTATAAATCAATTTTTTAAAACTACAAAAATAAAGTGAGAAACGACATTATTTTAATAATAGAGGATTTCAAAATATTCAATGAAAAGAGGATCTCATCCAATTAAAGCGTGAAATGCAATCAGGAATGACTCCAAAAACTGATTTTGGTGTTAAAGCCACGGCAGCCAAGGCCGCCGAATCAAGCAGATTCAGGAAATGTCGGGCATTGTGAGCTTCAATAAAAGATCCGCACTTATAAATTCAGAACGCCCGGCAACAATAAAACTCTTAATTTTATTACTCGAGCGTGGAGCGAGGCGTCTGGGTGTTGTATCGCGGTGGAAGCCACGCAGCGCGCTTGTGCCATTGTTCAGGCCAATTATGTCCAACATCTAAATTTGTATCCATAATGTCAAATGCTCAGGATGCCACAGCATGTAAGCCGGCGTGGGAAAAGATCGTCTTCAATGGCAGGCGCGCAGCTGCTGCATTAGTGCAGTGCAGGACTCGCAGGCAAGCGAATCGGCGGGGATTCCTGGAGCTCTCTGCGGACGCAGTCGCCAGTCAAAGGGAAAACTAGATATATCACTTCAAAACCGAAGAAAAACACTTTTTCCACTATGTACGTAAAATAATTTATAATTTCATATGCGTACACGAAAAATCAAAAAAGCTAATTTGTTACTTTTTTTATAGACGGTGCATATATATTAAATTTTGATAAATGTTTTGAACCTAGTCAATCAAAAAAAAAAAAAAAACTCCATACTGAGAGAACCCTAGAACTGGAAAAGGACGCATGCAAACCCTATGCGTAAATGTAAAAAAAAAACGTTTTTTTAATATTATTACACATATTTTGTATTATGTATTAATATTATGCACCTAAATTTTTTATATTATATTTCGGTATCCCCGCAAGAATTTTTTTTTGATAGTACCTACTATGAACATAGATACTTACATAAGTGGAATGGAATTTCAAAAACTCGCCTCTTGATGCTGTCATGATACAAACACACCAAGAGCTACTACAACTATTCTTGACAATCTCATTGTAATTTCCAAAGATACTTGACCTGAAGAAGTTGAAAGCCTGCCGTAGTAGTGCGAGGTGTCGTCAAACCCACGGGCATGCCGAATAGGCGGCCGCGGCGAGCCCCGCCGGCGAGGACGCGCCGCGCGAGACCAGGAAGTGGCCGCCGAGCGCGGGATTGCCTGCTTTGTGAACAAATTCAATGCAATTTGGTAGCTACTTCATTATTATCTCATCAGATTATATTTTATTAACAATTAAACGGGGTATGTACTTGTTATTCCGAATTTTTATATAAATCATATTAAATATGAAACTGTTGCATTTTTTAAACAATATGTTTGAATTTATCAATATCAGTATAATATCAAAGTTATAATGAATGAGACCAATTTTGAGGTACAAAAGGATCCACGTTTTTCTGGTCTGGCGAAGTGATAAATGCAGGGGTGTAACGCAGCAAAACGAAATTACTCTAGGCAATATGCTACAAATTCGTGTACAAAAGCCTCACTATAATAACAAAAATCTATCTGCTGTAGTTCAAGAAAAATCATCAAGTCATATGGTTGGCCAATAGATCGTATTACTAAATAGTGAGTATGTAAAATAACAGTAAGTATAGTGGAACAGTTTATATTATATTATAAAAAAATTGTAATGATTTCAACACGATAAGAATATTATTATTTTAAAATAAATCGAGTTTTAGAGCTTTTTCCTCCCGCACAGTGCAGAAAAACCAATACCCTTTGAGGTTTTCCTCGACGCCAGAGCGGGTGGCGCGGCGGCCTCCTTGACATTTGGGGCGGCAGAAGTGTAAAACGGCGGCTGGAAATGTCATGCTCCTCGTGCGGCGCGGCTATCATTACGGGCGGAGGTACCCCGATTGAGATTTCAAAGATCACTTTTTAAAGACCCCCAATTCAGAGGAGAACGTCTTTGAATCTAGCAAATTGGTAGCAATCAAATTATTGTTGCCAGCGCTGTGTGAGTAAATACGTTATTTAACGTTTGTATTGTTATTCATTACTAGGTCATCGTCGCACTGAGCGCCTATGCAAGGTGTCCCATTTTTCATGCTATTTTCGTGAGCATATTTAAAAAAGCCTGTCAAGTATGTAATTATGCTTCTGAATTTAAAACGAAAAAAAATACAATGTTCTTTTAAAGACAAATGGAGAAATATATAAAGTTAAATTTTTAAATAATAATAAGCAAATGTGCCGAGCGTTGAATACTGTTAAACGTCAATTTTTTTCTTGGTCATAGATAATCCTGATAAGTTTTGGAACTTAAAATTCAGAAGACCATTATTTATATATATATATATATATATATAGTATAATAATAAAGTTAAAAAAAAAAAACCAAATGCAGATTCATAATCAAGATATAAATGATTTTTTTTAAGTAGTTTATAACATTTCTGCATCTTCACCTAGTCACGAAGCACTTGTTTAATCCGTTGATGTGGCGTATTGTCTCCCCTCGAGTGACTGAGCGTTGCGTTTCCTAGTGCGCTTTGCGATTAGAGCCTGCGTATCTTTTTCGCGTTACATTGTATTTTTAAATAGAAGTTGGCTTTTAAATATTACTCTCCAGGCTGAATGTTTTCTGTTAAAATAACACGATAAAAATGACGTATAAAAATTGTTGATTACGTTTTTAGACCTTGATATTTCAGTACATAATGTAATTACGTGTTTGTACTGAACATGAAAAATTAAAACTATTAACTATGTACTGGATATCTCTTCTTACTTATAAAAACACACTTAAGCATATTGAAACAGTTTTGTTTATTCAACCATGGCGATGGAGTTGGTCCAGAAGAAGTTGCTGTTGTCAGTATTGGATGATTTTATATAATAATATCCTGAAAGTGCACAAATTAAAAACAAAAAACTAAAATACTCAATGTTCGCAACAATGTGACATAGATAATATAAACAAAAAAATTATAATTCAGTACAGTAAAAGACTGCAAGTAATGAAAGAAGTCCGAGCTATGGTCTGTTAAATGCAACAGTAAATCACGGGTGGGTGATCCAGTATCGACGATTTTTTCTGTACGCGTTGCGATTTGATTGATGATTTTCCATGTCGTAGGTTGTGCGCGCAGGCATGTATTACGCATGAAGATTTTATCACACAGTATAGATTATACTCATAACTTATTACCACTGGCGATGTCGGGTGTGCGTGTGCAATATTTTTTATTATTATTAGAAGGACGTAGGTTCTCTCTGAGGATGACACTGTACAAGGTAGGCACTATAATCGAACAAAATAGCTCAGCAATTAAAATTAATGAACGGAAATAAAAGATTAGATCGGGTCGAAGATAAATATACCGACCATTTATCAAACCGTTATTTTAAATGAATAATAATTATAATAAATTATTCAGATTTATCAAAAATGTAATTTTGTTGCGAAATATAATAAATAGAAATAAAATGGACAGGATAATGAACACATTAATAAAGTGAAAAATCAAATGTTTAACATTATTGCAAAAAAAGCAATGGGAAGTTATAATTTACTATATTAACTTAATGAATGGCCATAAATCAGCAGCGAGTCTAAAAATGAATAACTATATTAGTGATAATAATAGTTTTATGAAAATGATATCATCTCCAATCAATTTAAACATGTAGATCCATCCAGGTTAACCAGCCAAACATGAAAATACACATTTAACATATGACGGCTAATAGTTTTAATAAACGCAAAGAAAAAACGTAAATGGAAAATTACAAAAAAAAAACAATTTCAAAAGTCATTCAACCGTTAAATTCGGCCTACGTTTGATAAAAATGATATTCCAGTGACGTTACAACTGCCTTTCTTCGAAATTCATACACAATGGAGTTGCTGCAATATGCCTAACATAATCAGTGACTAGTCAATATGTTTTAATTAAAATAAAATAGCAATTGGAATTAATTTGAAAATTTTAGGGTATTTTCTATAGAATTTCAATTTTATAATAATTATTAAATACTAAAACAAAACAATACTATGCCGTATATTTTAAACGACGTCAATCAAACAGAAGTTGCAATACAACATTAGTTAATAAGATTATTATGAAAAATATAAATACATTTCTGATCACATCCTACAAATTTTTAGGCAAGTACGAATTTTATGATACATTATATAATCTTTGCAATGTGGGCTTCAGAAGGCCAGCCATACTCTGCGATAAATGTAGAAATATAGTATATTAAAATAAATATTATTAAAAATATATATATATATATATATTACGTGAACGAAGTACGAAAAGTTATGACTTAATTATTTAATTATATTTTAATTAAATGAAAAAACTTATTACTTAATTTATCAATAGTTGCTTGTACAATACTTCCACGTTACTCGGAACACTGCGAAGATTCTGTCAGTGTAAAGATTGATTGGTAATTAGTACGAAGACAGTACCCGGCATGCGGCATTACCACATACAAAGGTAAACAAGTCGGCACAAAGGTCAGCATGGTTATAATGAACAGAACCTAAAAACCGCTCATAAAAAACATTTCGCTAAGTTGTTTTTTGAACGTTTTCACGTATTAACATGAAATGTCTGGACGGGGCGTAGGAGGTCCTGCAGTAGACATGTTGATTGATAATGTTGGGTCGTTAGTACTACCCTTAGAAAAAAACAACTATTAAAATCAAATTTTCTGCGCAGATGCTTAAATTAATACTCATTACCATTGGAAATAAAACATTACAATATCAATAATTTACACTATTTATAGTGTAAAGTATTATGTAATTGAAATAGTGACAATATTAGTATCCATTAAGTAATGTTTGCTTTTATCAAGAAATATATGTCACCAAGTAAGATTTTTAACAGTGGATCTTATTCATTAAATTAACGTGAGTAAATTGTAGAAAATATTTTCTACAATTTACTCACGTTAATTTAATGAAAAATTTAACGTATAAATTTTATGGCTATATAGCCATAAAATTTATACGTTAACGACGATGTGTTATTTAATTCATTAATAAAAATAATTATCAAATACGGTTTGCAAAAACTTACAACCATATAAAATAATTATACCTATATATAATCGGTACAAGAGAAAGATTTTTTTTAGTAATGAGCAAATTATGAACAATTTTATCGTAGAATTTGTAATGATGCAACTTAACAGAACATATAGGCAGTAAATAGGTGTCACAGAATATAACTAAACAAGCGTATTTTAAAATTTGGTTACTTGCAAAATATCTTAGCTTATTTGTTGTCTTTTTGATTGAAAGACACACAAATAGTTGGAAAAACACATTAAGGAATTTTAAGTGACTAATCAAAATGCATTTATCGTTAAGGCGTGCCCAACCTTTGCACATGCGCAGGGAAACTTTCAATAAATCGGATGATGGCACAACCCGAATCTAACTTTACAGCATCGTGGTTAAATGTTGGGTCGTGAAGACGCGCGCAGTGTGATTTATGAACACCAGATTAAGAGCCAGCTAAGAGGAAGATGCATCCAGTGACGGACAATAACTGAATTATAAACGAAGTAAATAGGTAATTAAGCACGGATTTACTGTGGCGCTATATCATCACTGGTATTTTCACGATGTAAATTTAATATGTATAAATATTTCCGTCGATAATGCTTAGCGTAGAATGTGTGTCGTGTGTTATAGATTTATTATGTGAGAAGTAACAATAAATTGATAAATTTCCTAGCTATTTTGTATTACCAAAAACGAGGAAAATCGAATGATTTATAACATTAATTTAATTGTAATTATAAGATTGTCCAAAGATAAATTATTGAAAACGATCTATAGAATGAAATAAACATTTATTTAATTAATGGCAAAGTGAAAATAAAAGATGAATCCCCTAACGTCTATCAAGAGCAGTTGATTAATAATTATATATATATATATATATATATATATATATATATATATATATATACTATGTACGCCTATATGGTTACGATGGCATCCGTATTTATATTAATTTTGCATTACTCCTTACGTCAAATTTTCCATTAATGTTTATTGGTGCTTTTGCTATATTTTTTTAACATCAAAGTTATTTCATATTGTTTCCCATTACTTGTTGGAGGTAAGTAGCAGCGGCACATAGCTTTTAGATGTCATTAAATGTCACCCGTCCGGTTTAGCACGAACGAGAGGTCGCGGAGTCTATTCATCGCAGAGGTGTGAATTACAATCTGCCGGAGATAAAACGTCGGAGTGGAGATGAGCAGGGCCTCACGCGACACGTCATCGGCAGGAGCTCTCGCAAAATCATGCAATTATTATACAATTTTGTTTGCCGTTTGTCCTGCATTTTTTTAACTGGCAATTCTGTATGGTGAAATGAGAAAATATAGGTATTTAGAAAAAAAGCATCTCATGGACAAGACGCAGAGAATGCCAACGTTCTCAGACGGATGGATCAGTTCACACATTATTAAGTTATGAAAATATTTATATTTCTGTATAATTGTGAAAAATAAGGAATATGTAGCTCTCTATCTTGATTTACAGAGCAGATACGTATGACTAGATTGATGAATCACAAAATAATAATATTAAACAGTTTGTTGTATTGTTTTAAAGGGATTGCATCCAAATCAAACATTACTAGTGTAAATTCAAATATTTACAAAAAAAAATAGATATGTTTTCATGTTATTGCATTATATGAAGCAAAGGGAAAAAATAAAGAAGATATTAATTTACATTCAAATGGATTTAGAATTTTAGAATGTCAAAAACGAATATACTGAGGGATTTATGAAATAACTAAAATATTAAGGTCCATGTTTACTATTTTCAATAGAATAAAATACTTGAATGATTTTTCCACACGTTAATTTTTTATTGGTAACCGGTTTCGCCAACCTTCACGTTGGCGTTATCAAACTGAGTAGATCAAACTCAGTATTTTAAGTAAGTATTTTATTCAAAATGGAATTCCACCATGTACTCTCTGTCAAAAATATTGATAATGGTCCATGTTTACGTCTGACGTAAACGTGTTTCTCATGTTGCGATTGACGTTAATCAAAAAATAGACATATCAAATGTATATAAATAATTGCTTGATAGGTGAACTTTTTGACATCGGTCAGTTTGTCACAAATGATTGTTTCCTTATAATCATAAGTGTCATGAATAAAAGGAGGCCGTTCCTTAAAGACGAACATAATAAGCCGCTCGTGTTACACGGCCTTGCTTTTCATTATTTAAATTCGTTGTTTATTTTCAAGATGGGACCTTTAAGTTATTAAATACAAATTAGAAAGATCGCTTTGATGGCTCCGTACGCTTCCATAGCTGGCGGTATTGAATGCTGCAAACGAAGGTAACGCACGAATCAGCCTAAAATCAAATGAAAAATGCAATAAATGGTGGTTCAAGGATATTAAATAGCAAAGATAATTATTCATATAAAAAAGGCCTATAATGTCATGTACATCAAGCAATGTAATTTATTTATCGGTTGTGATGGAAGTTAATGAATAATTTTTGTATCGTGAAGATACTAGATATAATAAAGCAATTCGTGATCCATCATGAAATGGAATGTCTAAAAGAAGATAAGTGACGACGTCCAGTAGCAGATTTGTATCTGTTTGTTGCATGTAGGTAAAGGTTGTCCAACGATTATCGCATACGTAAAGGGCAGCTGAATGGATTCAAATTAAAATAACTGATATGTATTCCTTAGATGTTATTGTACGTACTTAGCTGAAAAAAAAACGTAGAAATAATTTTCAGGTGACATACCAACCCACTTGATAAAATTCCAAGTTGATGAAGATCGACAAATACCTAAACAAACTCTTGTGAAATCATTAATAATTTGATTATAATATTTGTACGCCGATCACGACATGAAATACCCATAATGAATAACTATTGTAAACATTTTTACTGGTGAATTATAGTAATTTAAACTATAAATAATGAAGTTTGCAGTATAAATAAGGAATATTTATTGTTAGCTTTAAATACCCTGGTACTGTGTGAGGCTCTAGCTTCGCCCGCAGCCAACACAGTAACCTATTAAGTCGTGAACACTCCTCACTGTGTTATTTAAAACACGATACATGCTAACCAATTAGATTAGTTTATTATTAGTGTGGCTTGCTTACTTCAAAATTACTTTTAAAAAATACGAATCAAAACAATTTAATGAGATGCTTTTGCATGTTTCAGCGGCCGTTGTTGATCTAATCTGGAACAAAAACAATACCTCGACGCGACAATACACTCAAGAACATAATTGGAATATTTAAATATTTTATAAGGCATAAAATACAAACAAAAAGTTAATTAAGTGTTACGCGTTTTGAATTAAATTAATATAAACGTAATTAATACACATGATATAGCGAATAAACTATCGAAACATAAATATAAAATAAATTAAAAAATTTATAGTTAGGTATTTCTAAATGACAAAATACCCTTATTAAAAATATGTGGCTTTGGGTGCGATTCATTAAGTACCTAATTACATTTATTAATACTTTTTTAATTATAATTAAATATAAACATAAATAGAATTTTTGTGGTAAGTGGTTTACACAATCAACTACGTAATGCGTAGACGAACACTGAAAAATATTAACTGAAAAATATTAACTGAAAAAATACTTTTTCGTTCCAATTGTAGATGTAGATACAATGAAGCTTTTTTGGAATGAAATATGGACTAATCTTGTTTAAATGGCTATGCACTGGTTGGGAAACATGAGGGTTTTTCATAAACGTATAATATGCGCGGATGCGTATATGTTTTAATAATTTCAAAACCGTATCCTTTTTTACTTTAAAGAATGGAAAAATTAAAATGAGTAAATACATTAATATAACAATGAAAAAAAAAACCCAAAATCATATTGATTTTTTTATGACGTAACTGTTTCAAACAAACAAATTACAGCAGCAAACAAAAAGCATGGGAACCAGGAGTTACGTCTAACTTCGTTATCAATTAGCATCGTAGCGCAGTGCACGAGCCTTTACAACCTTGCGCGGGTAAAACCGGCCATATCACTGAAAGGTCTGCTATTTTTGGATAATAATTAGTCTGTGTTCATTAGCTTCATACTAATGTCATATTTCTGAGAATTATACAGATTATATTTTCGAGACATTTTCGCATTCACTAAAGTAAAGTAAAAACTTGTCCTCCGTACATAGTGAGATCACTGGTAGAAACAATAGTTGGCGGTAGAGGCTGAACGGAGACATTAGGGGCTCGTGACCCAGTGGAGCGTCCTTGCCGGGACTCGCGTGTCCGCCCGCATTACCTTCTCGTTCTCGTTCCCTGTGATCTGTGTTTCATGAATGATCTTGATTGTTTGCTGATTGGCAAACTACTTTTGGCTGCTCAGAGTGAATTCTTATCAAAAATTAACAAAAATAAAATAAACTTCCTAAAAGTGTTGTATATTACTTAGTAATTAGATTTTTTTTGGTTATTAAAATTTCGGCATTATTTAAAATACCAATATTTTCTTCCACATATTATAAATGATAAGTAATAAATAAAAACTATGACAGATATTGGCAATAGAATTTACTATTACACTCACAATGCCGATTTATTGAAATTCTCCAGATTGTCTCGCAAGATTCGTGCGGTGATATAATACTTTTTAAGGCCAATTGTTTTATTAATTACTTTACGATAATTTTGTGGTTGCGCGAGAACTTTCTTACATAATTAACATGTTTTTGTGGAAAAGCATGCCGGCCGCGCTGCCGATGGTTGCGAAGAAAGAGGAGTGCCGCAGACGGCGTCGCTCACGATCGATGCTTATTAAACCATTGTGTTAATTTTATAAACAAGTTATAAGAAAATCTTTTTGTATACATTCGTCATGAAAGATAAAAATATAAATTTATTAATAAAATTTAAACAACAAAAAAAATATTTAAATAATGTTGATAGAGATTTTTTTAGCGGATTGCTACTTTCGAGTACCAGTACACTATATAGCATGTACAATGTATACTTCAATATTATATGTACATTGTACATATAATATTGAAGTATATTTTGTGTTAGTCAAAACTAGACCCAAACTAGTTGCGGTTCAGTGTAACTGCATAGAGTTCCGAATGTGTACGCGATCAAACATTTATCAGGCATTTTAATTTCTTATTATATTAATTATAATACCCACCAATTTTGATTCACGAAAAGTTTTTTCATAATCAAAAGTTTAATTTAAAACCTACTCAACAATTTTAATCTTTGACACGTCTTTCATTTTAGACTTTTCTACAGAGTAAAGCAACTTATTTTTGGTTTAGAGAGGGCTCACACTGCATAACCACCACCACCCCGAGTCCAACGTCCCAGAGTACCAAGGGCAGTTGGAAGAATAAGATGACACGAGAGCTCTACTTCAGAAAACCCAACTTCACGACGAACTGCATTCCGTAAATAAAAAGTCTCCCCACGAAGCTTTGTCGTAGAGAATTTCAAGTATGTACTGTAAAACACCCCGTAAGTTTATGACAGTGATCCCAGCTTTCATGCCGTTATTACCATTCTTCTAATAGAGCGAGTGCTTTACAAAACAATACGCTATCTTCGGAGCGTGCCAACGGCGCCATGGTAATAGAATTCCATAATATGATGTATTTATTGACAAGATGGGCTATCAACATCAAGACAAAAATGCCAATTGAAGACCAATGCTCAGTGCCGCGCGGAGGCTGCAGTCACGCGCACCGCTATCATCAATTAGAGATGCATTGTTTGGTAAGATCCGACAAAAACCTATTCAATCAGTTTAAAAATACAAATACAAAACGACATAACGTGTGTGGTTTTTTTTATAAATTATTAGTTTGTGTTCCAATTTATAGCCTCTTATTGGGTGCGTGAAAACTGGTATGAAAGAAGATTAACATAAAAAAAATAATTTCGAACAAAATACGTATCATCAAATTATTCGTGCTGGTTAAGAACTTTTTTATTATTTAAAATGGGTATGTAATTCTACCATACAATAACACAAAAAAAAAACATTTTAAAAAGACAGCAAAATAAGCAGACAAATGATCAAGTAATGTATTATCCGTCAATTTACTACATTTGCTGATCATTTATTGAAGTAATTTAATAGAGTAAAGTTTTAAACCCTTTTCAATTGAAAAAGGCAAATATTTTTTTATTCAAACAATTTTTTTTAAACTCAAATATTAAAATTATCTCCTGAACTGAGAACAGGGAGGCGGGTGGTTCACGGAAATAAATTGAATCGATTTACTATGAATTTTTAATACGTTATGTATTTTTTGCGCTTTCATATATATTTTTTATTTTTTATAGAGTTAGATTATAATACAATATTAGACTAAAAAAATTAAATCAACTCAAAATCAAACAGACGTCGCTGATTGACAATCGCCTGGTTTGCAATTCCTAGTGCATAGGTTGTACATTGCATCACCAAAATGCGCACAAGGTAGGGTTTGGATGCTGGATGCGCACATTAGCATGTCGGATGTTATTCGAAGCATCGGGTACTTTCTCTGTTAGGAACAATCGGCCCGGGCATGAATAAAACATACCGCCGGCCCAGGCGGAGCAGGAAGACTCGGGTGAATGACAATGCTCATTAAAGGTTATCAACAATATTCATGCTAATTTAGGATAAACGGTTCCAGATTGGGTATCTTGTGCGGGGAATTTATTGAGTAAGGGTCATGGTTCCCACGGTTTTGTAAATGTAGAATGGTGTATCGTTGTGTTATATTGCTTCATACAGAGTTTGAATGGAAAAATATAGAAACTCGATATTCTTATTTTTAAATATGATGATATGAGTACATAATGTGGCAGTGAAAATTAGAATGGATTAGTATTGTTACGATAGACGCAACTATATTGAGCAGCGGCGCGTGGCCTGCGCCACAAACGTGCGGTTCATACTTATAATGTTTTCATATTCAAAATAAATATTGGAAACACAAATAAAATATAAAAACAGCAGTTTTTTAATTAACGTATAAATATATTTAATATAATCGCTTAGCAAAAATGAAAATATTTATTTAATTAATAACAAAGTAGTTTAATTTTACAAAAATCTAAGAAACCTTAATAATAAAGTAAGAATTCTTCGATGTTTCTGGGTATTGTTCTGGCAACGATTTGTTGATCACCACGAATCAGGTGTTCTGAAGTTGCGGAACCCAAACAAACCACCAGAGTGCATTCCCCATACATCAGGTGTATTTGATTGTATGACCGTCCGAATAACCTTTGCCTGACGGAGACAATGATTGGACCAGCAAGACGTGGATTTATAGCAATGGTGCTGGAGATTGGCCCGAGTGCTGTGCGCGATCTGGTATAGGGATTGCTTCCAATTATCCATCTAATTTATAATCATTTTGATACGATAATATATATGGTATATTTGCATTATGAAATATAGGATTCAGTTTAATAATAATATATTGGTTATAAAAATACTTATCTAATAAGTGTATATTTGAAAACGAATGATAACTATTTTTTTTTTTTTGTAGGTCCGCTTTTATGCATTATATTATAATATGTATTGAGTATACAAAATACTGTATATTCAATAAATATTCATTGGTAGGAAATGCGAATTAATTGAAAATATATTATGATAAAGATTGGTTCGCGTTTTTCCTAAGTAAAATTAACTTTAAAAATTTACATATTTCCTAACAAAAATGAATAATTTTATAGATTTCGTACGTGAATATGTATTAAAAATATTTTTGAGTCATAAAATATTTATCTAGTACCCCAGGCACATTGGTGTAGTTAAGAGTGCTGAGCCGCGATGTGGGTTCAAATTCCACTGGTGTCGTGAAAAAAAATTAGTATTTTCTCGTCGTTTCATGTGTAAATCGAACTTAGAAACCTTGTATATTCGCATACTTTTGATAAAAATTTGTAACATTCGAGTATTTGTTTTAGCATTGAATTTTTTTTTTTGAAATGCAACATGAAAAGTGTTTTGAACGTGACTAAAACATGGTTTTATAAGAATAACTGTTACTGAAATATTTTAATTATTACTTGTTGAATTAAGAAAAAAAATAACATAAGTAATTAAATGAAAAAATAAAATAGTTTAATTTCATAACCGATAATAATAATTAATTCCGATAGTGAAATTCCTGCAAAGGCAGCACTAACTGTATAATATTTGATCTAGGACGATTAATATCGACATTGGATTTGTCAGTAAAAATAATGTTTTATACCGTAGGAATTTAGCTTCTTATTTTAGTTAAAAACACATTAAATATAATTAATTCGACTGTGAACTATACAATTTCGCAAGATGAGGTTTTTGCAGATAACAGACATAAAAAAATATAGCAATTCATTAATCCGGGGAGAAAATTCAATAATACTTATCGATACTTTTTTTAGAATTTATTAGAACATGGCTAAATACGCACTATCAAATTATATGATTTATTCAAAACTTGAATCACCATGAACGAAAAAAATATTTGTCATTAACGTATTTTTAATATTTAAAAAAATGATTAGCGTCGGGGGTTTAAAAATACGTCATTATTTTCAGAATTTATATATATATATATATATATATATATATATATATATATATATATATATATATATATACTAATTTTTAACATATATAGTAAAAATGTTTTTTATCGATAAATAACATATAATCATTAATCTCCGTTCCGCCATACAATAAACTGAATATTATTTTATCCGTTTTTTTTTTTTAAATTCATTCAAATTAAAAATCAATTTATTTTCCCATCACTAGTATCTTCAACAGACTTATTTTGGTGTTGATATATTGAGGAGTTAATAGACATTGACTGTCGAAGAAATAATGCTCGGAAACGAGTTACGGAAATCGCTATCGAAGTGCGACTCCTCGAATATTACATATTCCGCGAAGCCATTTATAATCTACAGCATCTCCATCCTTAATAAAACGTAAAACCCAATTGGATAAAAAAAACATATTTTATAATTTGATGAAACGTCAGATGTCAAGGTCACTCTTAATGATGTTTATTGCAAAAAAATGTATCGATCTAAAAGTTTAAAAAAATAACTTAAATTAATCATACGAATTTTATTCATTGATAGATCTTTCGTGTTACTCAATGGCACGTGTCACTAATTAATCAAATGAACGATGGTTCTTGATAGCAATGGCATAACAAAATTTTCTAAAACAAGCCAGCTGGTGCGTTGGGGTCATCGAGTAACGACGCTTGCATAATTCCTCAAGAAGTACGATAATTGTACACAAACTTCTGATAGAAAAAGCTATCAATCTCTAAAGGTATATTGTATTATTACGAGGTATGTTAAGCCGCAGATTGCGTATATTATTTACTATATCATATAATGTAGTTAAAATGTTTATAAGTAGGGATTAGAAAATTACGTGACAACGATGAATGCAAATTGAAAAAGAGCCAAATTGATTATATAAAAGTTTATACTTTTAAAACGTGGAAGTGGTTAAAGTGAAAATTCCTAGTTAAAAATAAAAGAAGAGCAGTATATTGATAAATTCAAAAGAAATCGTTTTAAAGAAAAAAAATGAGAAAAAAAACTTACTATAGAAAAAAAATCATTACAAATAAAATCTATTCAACTCAAAAGAATACCTAATCAATTAATGATATTGTTAAAATATTATATATTCTCTACAATAAAACAAAACAACTCAATATCGTATCCTTTTACCAAATGTTTTTGAAAATAATATTCTAGTATAAATTTATAGACAAATCTTGAATCTATTGTAGCCAATTCAAGTAAGTTCCAGTTCCAGTTAAAGAATCCATTCAATACGATTTACTGGCTATTTCGAACCCACGTTCAAGGTTTTGGGAGTTGGGACCGCGAGTAAAGACGATAAGTGACAGACAGTCCTGGTATGTAAATTACGGCAACCAAAAGTAACAGTAACGTCTACGACACATCGACGGAAAAACATCTGTATCATACACGAGCCTAATTTTCAAGATGAAGACATGTATCATTGAAATGCGTATTTAAAAAAAGAAAATTAAATTGAATACAAACGTAATTTTTTGCAATGCTAATAGTTTATGGCCGAATAATTATTTAATTTATGCAATCATCGTTGAAGTACCTACGTGGTAATAAGGTAGACCTAAAAAGGTTTCTAAACTAAAGGTGTTACAGTTTCGAAATGAAAAAAGAAACAATATTTAATTTTGCCTTTGTACGTTGAAAAAACAAATTATATGGACTATGGTAATTTCGTTTATAATAGTTCGCATGTCTTTCGCATAGAATTAGGGTCAATCGTACAAATTACCCAATATCGCAATACGGCGGACTCAGCGGACTCGGCTGACTCGGTGAAAACGACATGAAACGACAGCATAGTAAGTACGACTATACACCTAACCAATTGGACCGAAGATGGGATATTCTTTTACTAAAGAGAACTGAAACTGCCGTGAGCTTTCTTTGCGCAGACAGTGGCGCGAGTTGCCTTCAGGAGCAGGCGTTGGCTCAGCGCAACAACCCCGGGTTATCTGAAATCTGAACTGAGCTTACCGATAAGTAAACATACTTTAGGTTTCAATTATTTTGAGATAGTCTTTTCTTATTTTGATAGGAAATAAAGCACACTATTTATTTTCTTGGTTTGTTTTTAGAATAACAGTAAAATAAATTATTGGCTGTATAATAAAATTAAGTAAATTTAGTTTTAAACAATATATTAAACTTAATTATATGAATATTTAAAGTGACTTTGTGCTTACTTATATTTTTATTGACTATGCATATCCGAATAAAGTAAAAATACAATGTCATTACATATAAAAAAGTCAATACTGCCCGGAAGATACCAAGAAATAGTTAATAACGATAGTATGGGGTTTATGACAAGTAGCGAAAGTATGTATGTTCTTTGTAAAAAAACTGCTATAGAAGTAAAAGTTAATAAGTGAAAACTGAACTTCGTTCTTTAACGAATTTTCTGTGGAGTTGCATGAAGTTACAGTGTTTGAATACAAATATATTGCTTTGATGTAAGACCTAGAGTGGATTGATTTTTTTTATATTTTCGTAATATTTTTAATGTACATTTCGCTTGGAATACTGCTGAGGAACTGGTATTTCGGGGTATGCTACCAAAGCATACTGTTTTTCTATTCCTATAATTGTTGTCTTCGTGTTGACGCCAAAGACGCAGTCTCACCGCAGTATTGTATTGCTAGCTATTGACAGATGTCACAGTTGATACAGGGCAATGCTGTGCCTAGAATCACAGCCCTGGTCATTAGAGTTCGGAGCTTGCGGCCCCCCGGGTCGACCTTGCCTAGGTTGGGGAACGGCACTCTCGTCAATCTGCGGATTCTCACGGCTCCAGTTTGGTGACAACACATTCTTTTTTTTAATTGTCGTATTTAAGGTGGAATTTAATTGATAACGCAATTAAAATACGCAGGTACTGCAAAACGCTTCGGATACAATTTGATCACTAAAAAAACAAGCTGTGAAAATGCTTTGTTATTTATTTTATTTTGAAACTCTTTTCTTAAGAACGAAAATAGCCGGGTAGATGTTTCTAAGCATTATAAATTTGCATTTTAAATAGTACGTATTTACGAGTAATTGCATAATATTTAGTGAATACCGTTCTACTTATCGTTAGTTTCAATATGAAATTACTCTTAATTTACCACACTAGTTAACAGTATAAGCAAACATTCATTGTTTGAATATTTACTAGTAGAACGTTATGGAATTAAACTATAATATTTAGCATATATTTATTATACAAAATTACCAATTCTAATTTTTTAAATATGAAATTCAATAGCATATCTGTAAAGCCATGGTTTTTGAGTAACTGTAAGAAGTGAAGACATTTTGGAAAATGTACGAGATTTTCATGAATTTTTTCGTAGGTCATGGCTCATTACAGGCAACACAAATATTTAATATTTGATAATAGCTCGACTTGTGCCATATTATATTATCACAGCCGTTCTTGTGGGAACTCACGGAGCTTGCGTTACCCCCTGAGATCGCGCGGAATACTGCAGCGAGTGCGGATTCCTGAGATCATCTCCAGATCAAACATATTTCATAATGAAAATTAGGATTTAAATTTAGTATTTTTTATATTCTCGGGATCACAAAAGTGCGTTAATAAATAATAACAAATATATATCAATACAAATCGGTTTATAACAAATCAAAACAGACGCAAGCTCGAATACATTAGTTAAAGAATGCCCCCAGGATGATGACAAACTTTATTATTTTTATTGGCCAAATAAAGAAAAATAATTATGTGATTAGAATCGCCAACTTTTTTGTTAAAACAGTAATATCCACATTTCAAGAAATCTCAAGGGGACAAAATAAAAAAAATCAAATGTTAACATCTAAGAAGTTATCATAATACCTATAGATTTTATCGTTTAAAAATGTTAGTTAGATCTTTATCGCTTTTGATATTTTAAAATACAAAATTAAATATTCATTGAATCAACGTAAATTGATCGTCATGGTAGAGATACGGTGATTTTCTTGTAATTTTTTTTTATTCAAATTTCTGAACGTATACAGAAAAATTCAACTATCAATTTAACTATGCATTTTTAAAACATATTTTGACACAAAGAAAATTATAAATATACACCATTTTAGTTTGACCATAAAAGGTTTTATGGGTCATTTTCAACATTTTCTTATGTTTATGACTATTGATGATTATCGATCGCTTGTTTCGTGCGGCATCACGATTAGGCATCACACTGCGGATATTAAGCTCTGTCAAGAAAATCTGCTATTTACAGATCGAGTCCGCAGAGCCAGCAGGTTTAATATAATTAATGCGGCTTGAAGCACGACTAACTGACATTCGTACATCTTCCAATGTGTTTCGTAGCAGTGTGTGCTAATCACACTTACATTAATTCTGAAGTATGGAAGATTTATAAAAAAACAAATACGAATCACCAAATTGCATAAGGCTTAAGAATATTGACAACACTGATTGTTGTCGTCTTAAACTGTCTGACGAATCCCTTAAAAAGCGAAAGCACTTACTTTTGAGAATTAGTTATCTCATATCCATTTAGCTATTCATAATTATTTATCTATTGTAGATGAAGTAAATGAAAAAGTAATGCGATTATTTTGTAATTAAACAAGCTAATTTTATGCTAAACATGAAAATTATTTTATTTATAATAAATAACTGCTTAAGTTTATTTATTTTTATATTTATTGAATCAACTAACACAACTGATTACCTGCATTAACTGATAGCGATCTTTTATTATTATTAAATATTTACATTTAGATAGTAGTTATTATTAATTTCATAGTGATGGAAGCGTTTATATGGCCCGAAGACTTTCATTGCAGAGGTGACCCCCGGGACAAACCGAATAAATCATATTTATTTCTGGTATGTTTAATACGACACTGAAATAAATGAAGTTTTCGGCAAACAAAGGAGTGTCGTCCGTCCGATAGGCTTGGAAATCCTGGGCGTGTTGGACTCGCAAGAAAACTCCGGAGGTGAGGGTATATAAGCGGCGGCCGCCGAGAAGCGGGCAGTACCGTGCGAGAGTCAGAGTGCAGTGTACACGAGGACCAGCGACTAGAGGTGAGGGATGGCGGGCTCCCTTATTTATTTTCAAATATTTCTTTAGCGATATTTTACAAAGGGGATGGAAGAAAAAAATATATATAATGTTTTTCTGCGTGATTCTGTGAACAAGAGTGCGAAATATACTATATATTGATGCAAATTAGGCGCGTAAAATATATATTTGTTTAAATCGTTGCACGAACATAAAAAATGGACCAGTGATTAAAATAGTTTATTTATTTATTTCGAGGCAGAGGTGAGATTCGAACCCATTCACATTGCAGCCAGGAGCCATAGGCTTTTCGACCACCGTGACTGTTTCCTATAAAATCTTTTTTTAAAAAATGGGAATTATTTGAGATAATATAGAATTGAAATTTCATCTGTGAATTAATTATCTAAAAATACATAGAACGTAAAATAAAACTATTTGGCCAATAAATGCGGATTTATAAAATATTTAAAAATAATCTTCCATACTATCTGTAATTTAAATAATTTTAAAAAACCTTCATGTTTACCTATTTTATTAATTATTTAATGAATACAAAGCCTCATATTATTCACATTTTATTATGAAAAACTCTTTAGACAAAAACTACTTCACAGATAAAATCAAAATGTAAATGACAACCCTAATACCTACTTTTAGCACTTGTATTTATAATTTACTAAGTGTCCTTTTTAAATTCAAACATATACATTAAGTATCTATTTAGAAATATATATATATTGAATGACATTACGCTTCTTTCCCTCGTTATAATTTTCCGCCAGAATAATTTGTTTTATAGGTTTACACGAAAAAAAAACTTGTATATAAACTTTGAACAAATTAATAATAAGTATTACATCGTAACCTCTTATATCTTGTGATTAAAACATACAATTAATGAAAATCACACCTTTTACAGCGTATATTTTGTACCCAATAATAATATAATACTTTTTATGCGAAAAAGCAATGATTCAAGGTCATCTATAATTATAGTTTTTGAAGTAAAATGAAGATACAATTTTCCTAAGAATTAAAGTCATCATCATGCTTATCAAGGAAGTTGTTTAGCTTTGTATTCTTCATTAGTGCAGAGTATAAACGCTTTGTTCGTCTATCTACCTATTGTTCGGAAATCTTTGTTTTCGAAGATGAATACAGCGTGTATAATACGTTTATTACTGCCAGAATAATATGAAAAGGTATAAATATAATTAGGTTGGTTATTTTCACAAGGAACTTGGAAATTTAAAATGAAAAAAAGATAATTTATAACTAAAAATTATCGCTTGATTGTTAATTCTTTGTTTTATATTTATATACTAAGAAGTTAAACACTGAAAAGTAAAAAAAACCATTCTCATAAAATTTCAAGTTAAAATGCGAAAGACATTTTGCTATTAAAATATTAGTAGACTATTTGTTTTTTGTGTCGCAATACTTGTGTGATTTTTCCACATGTTCAATTTTATTGGTGACCGGTTTGGCCAACTTTTCACGTTAGTATTATCAAACTGTCTATTGCGTGATATTCTGTGATATTGACTGGCTGAGTATTATATTTAAATGGAATTCCATCTAGAACGGTCGGTCAAAAATATTGAATACGTGTATGGAAAACTAAAAAAATACAATAATTGTTTATTTAATCAAAAGGAAATAATAATAATGCTTTGCAAGTTCAAAATATGTTCTTCGGGTATGTAAAAAGTAAATAAATTTCTTCTGTTTTTACGTTATATAAAAAAAACAGTAATGGAGGGTGACTGTCTTTAGCTTTTTATAAAATTGTTAATCGAAAAATAAAATCCAATATAAACAATTATGTTTTTAAACAAGAAAAAAAAATTCTGTCTGAAAATGAACTTACGTGATGAATGGTTATGTCCGCTGTCAAAGATATTTTAATCGCAATATATTTCCCACAGGGTGCCTAGTCTAAAAACGTATTAAAATTAAATGTAACACGTAGTTAAGTTATACGCGATCTGATAGGTCACGGTGAATGCGGGAATTCCCAACCTATCAAACCACATAAATTAAATATCTTAAGATTATATATACATCAAATTAATATCCGTTATATTAATTTGAAATCGATTTTAAGTAAAAACGTAACAAAATTTCTGGGGTTGGAGTCCAAGGCTGCTTATGGAAATTGGCCTGGATGGGTGTAAGTAAAGTGTCGCAATTCGGGCAGGCCGGGCGCGTGCCCACAATGCCGAGAGCAGAGATAATAGGATCTGGGCGGGAGCGTGGGACGCGTGTCGTGTGAGTCCGCCTCAATGGTGGGAGACCGTAATGCGCGCTTTAACTATTCCAAGGTTTGTTTTTTGTTGTTTGTGTTGTGTTGTAATTTTTTTGTTCTATGTGAAATTAGTGAGATTTTTTCTCTCAATTAAAAGGGAGACTGACCCTGCAAGCATAAGTACCTATAAACTAACAAGCTTCAAATATAGTGAAATTTAAATGACGTTGAGAATTGGAAAATTTGTGATCTAGGGAATTAAATATTTTAAATTTTATAATTTAAAATATTTAATTCAAATAATAAATATTTTATTTATTTTTGATTTAATAGTAATTAATAATATGCTCTTATGAGCATATTATTAATTACTATTAAATCAAATGTACACCGGACACCTATATCGATTTTAAAAACCCAAGAACCGAAGGAGTTTTTTTTCATCCTATATATAGTTTTTTTAAATTATAAATAGTTTACAAAAAAGCTTCCTCTTAATATAAAATAGAATATATGGATATATTTTTAAAATCCAACAATTAAACATTTTAATACTATTAAAAACAATTTTTATGCCAATTAAACCATTCAAAATAACCTTTGAAATATTATTTAAAAAATTATAAATTTTGAATTCTGATATTTTCCGAATTTTTGAATTATTGTATTTTAGCAGTACTATAACCGATAATTGAACACTACACTACTGATGGTAAAGATAACGGTAGCAATATTTTAGTTATTAAAAAATATTTTAATTTTCAGAAAATTTCACAATGACCAGCCCGAGGATATCAAACGTTTGCTTGGCGTGTGTGGTGGTGGTGGTGCTAGCAGCTGTGGCCAGTGCGGCTCCCCAGGCACCGGCCGAGCCACCCATGCCTGTATGTCTTACAATACAATGCTCACTATAATCTCTAATCTATAATGGAAAATAAACTTCTTGAATAGCCCAATAGTATATTATGATATCTGTTGAGTCGTCAGCTCAAGAAAATTGTAATAGTCAAGGGTGGAACTGGAAGCAATCAACAGAAGTAACTGTCAGAAAGGTCAAACCTGGAGAAGTTGGGTATAATAGAATAATAGGATACAAATCATTATAGGATGAAATCCACCCGAAAGTGAAAAAATATTCTAATAAAGATTATTTTACATTGCATTTTTGAATAATTATTTATATTTTCCAGTATGAGTACAAATATGATGTCAAGGATCCCGAGAAGAACCTGTTCTTTGGAGCTAACGAGCTGGGAGATGCCAGTGGTAAAGTGACCGGAGCATACAAAGTCCTTCTTCCTGATGGCAGACTGATGACGGTAGAATACAGCGTAGATGGCGAGAGTGGCTTCGTTCCTAAGATCACATTCGAAGAGAACGCAAAGCCCCTGTAGACATCTCATACCAATGTACCAGCCAGTCTGACTTAGCACACTCAATAAGGACACTATGCCGATTGTAAATACACATACTATTTAAAATATTACAAGAAAGATAACAATGGCTGAAAAGAAATGTCATCTTCTGAAGATGATTTGATAAATTCAGTTTTTTATTTAATTTTTTCTTACTGTACTAACAAACTTTAATGATTTTGCACCCTTTTATATTTAAAAAAAAAGCACTCTATCTGTATTCTATGTACTTATTATTTAAATATTTAATTATAAAGTTTCTTGCAATACATCTCAGTATCTAATTGCAGAAATGTTTTACTAAGAGATACAAAAAAAACTTTTGTATCAATTTAGTCTCAGTAGCTTAAAATGTGATACTTGCCATTAAATTTGAACATTTGTATTTTTATACACAATATTAAATAATTTTCTATGAAAAGAAACAAACCATGCATTTTGATATAATTTAATCTTACCTTATCCTGCAAACTTGTCATGATAACAGCAACACCTTCAGTATCAAACTGAGGTCTTCCAGCCCTTCCCATCATTTGAAGAATTGTACTCTCATCGTAATCCTAAAATAAACAGAACATTCAAAGTATAAATTTTTTAGTCTGTATTTCTGGTGTTGATGGAGACATTTTTATCACTCACAGATCGGAAACACATTAATGTGTATTATCTTAACTATTAAGAATTTTTACTACCATATTACACAAAAAACAAACTAAGTTGAAAATAGTTTATAGTAATTATACATGCCTTATAAGCTCCATTAATATAATGCTGCGTTGTTTTGATAATTACTAGATGTGCAGGCAAATTAACTCCCATAGCTATAAAAAAAAAAAACAGCTGTTGAGTTTTCAAAGTTAGAAAATAAATATAGGCTAATGTTAATTTATGAATTCAAAAGCAGATATATATATTTCTAACAATTTCTTGCAAAAAAATAAATTATTAAGCCAAAAGGAGTCTTAGAAGATTATGCATGGTTTTAATGAATACAAAAAGTGCAATATCTAGAATGAAAAAATATTATTAGGCAGTATTGAAAATGATCAGAGCTAATCATTGGTCATTACCACAGTACCAACTGTTATACATCTACAAATTCAATGATGATCTTTATGAAGGCTTAAATTAAAAGGAAAACAAATTCAGCATACAATCAAATGTTTGATATAAAAAAAAATCTTATTGTTACCCAGCGTAGAAGTTGTTATAAGAATTGGTAAATCTCCACATCTAAACATTTCTTCAATAATGTTTCTATCTTTTTGAATGAAGCCAGCATGGTGACAACCTATTCCTCCAATCGCCAAAACCTAATTTGTACACAATAAAAAGAAGTAAATTATTTTTGAGTTTTTTTTTTACATTTTAAAGACCTGCCATTTACCTGCAACTTTTTTTCACTTAATTGTGACGCAGTTTGTGAAAACTTAAGTCGCTGCTCTTCAGAAAACTGGAAGAGTAATTCTTTTGATAGTATTTCAGCTGCCATCATTACACTTTTGCGAGTGTTGCAAAATATCTATGGTGGAAATAAAATTACAATATTAACTTGTTCTGTATTACCAAAATACATTTAAAATTATGCAAATACTGTAGTTACGCCTTATCTGTTATAGACACATTTAAATACTCTTGTTTGATAAGTCAGAATTTAGGCATGCAAAAATCTAACAAATAAGGTCAGAGCAAGATAATTATCATTAAAACTTTAAATTTTAGTAGCAGTGACTTAATAGATCCTTGTAATGAAATAAGTATGATAAATGATAATTGAATGTTAGTCACCAAGGTTGGTTTCCCATTACAGTATTTCTCTATGATACCTCTAAGTTTATAGCTTAGCCATAAATCAAACTTAAAAAGTCCTTGTCCTTTGTATGGATATCCTTCAACTATTTTGACGAGCTTAACTGGACGCATTTCCTCCCCTATTCTAGAAAACAATAATATATTTTTATTAATGTCTCCTGTTAAAGTAAAAGACATAAGAAAAATTCAATGGCTCTTTTATGAAACATTATAAAAATGATTAAGGAATAAAAGAAGTTCTGTTAAAAAATTTAACAAGATGCAAAAACCTTCCTTACAGATGTTTTAATTCTTAATAGATTTTTGTTGTATTTAATAATATTAAAAAAAACATATAAATGTGGGGTGCCATTGTGTGAATATCATTATATTACATCAAATGGAAAGCAAAAGCTGTTTCCAAAAATCCAAAAAGAAAATAACCAATACATCTGTATTGAGGAGCAGAACTAAAATGAAATATTAACAATACCTATTGTTTCTTCTTGTTTACACACAAAGAAGTTGTTTCTCACTTCCGTATCCACATATAACTTATTGATGAATTTTACTTCAAATAAATGTAAGAATAAATTATTTATTTACTTGTAACATGCCGCAGGCTTCTCTTTTGTTCCTAACCACTCTGCTATATCCTCTGCGTTCGGAATAGTAGCAGATAAAGCAATGAATCGGATATCTATGTCTAATTTATTAAAACTATTTTCATTATCATTTTGATTTAATCCTTGATTATTACTGTGCTCAATAATTTTATATTCTTGCTGAATATTCATTTGCATATTGTGTTTTTTTGGAATTGAAGCCTGAAATAAAAAAAAAAATCAATTAAATATACTATAAATAAAAATTAAAAGTACTCTTAATAAAAAGTTTATTATTAAAAAATGTACCTGGATTGTTTTCATTCTACTAACTACAGCTTCCAATACTGGACCACGTACATCTTCATTTAGCAAGTGAACCTGACGGACCAATATTTACATTGAAAAACTTATTATTATTTTATATTATTAATATGTATATTTGGTGTTATTTACTAATTATAATATGTTCTATCAATTCTACCAATATTTGTTGGCCTGGGCACATTGGTTCATATGTAGAGTATGATTGTTAAAAATTCTCGATAAACGGAAGTGATTCGTTAGTACACCGGTCATGTAAACCAGGGGTTCAAATCCCACACAAATCACGATGATATTTTTCTGAGAGTTTCTTTAAATCATCTTCTATGTATGAACTAATGTGCCTAATCATATTAGTAATAATATCTTAAAAGATTTATATTGACCCACCTCATCAATTATGAATAGTTTCACTACTTGAACAATTAATTTGTTATCTTTCCAACGTCTTGTTAATGAATCCCACTTCTCAGGGGTTGTCATAATAATCCTAGAAATAAGATATATATATAAAAAAAAAAACAAAACAACCTTGTTAAGGGTTCAAATTTGGGACCATATGCAATAATTGAAATTTTTATATATAATATATTGGATAAATTTACCTGTAAGATTGTAGCTGACAAAAATCCAAATTATTGCTATCACCAGTGACCTCGATGCATGGAATTCCTAACCGAGAGAACTTTTTATACCAATCTGTCAATCTTTCAGTACATAATGCTTTCACAGGAGCCACTAATGTAAAACAGAATATTAAAATAAACATTTTGAAATATAAAGAATGATATAGCTGTATTGACATAAATAATTTATACATACAATATACTATTTTAAAGTCACCCTCATATCTTAATTTTTCCAATGTCATCAATAATTGTACGATAGCCAATTCTAAAATTATAGTCTTTCCTGATCCAGTGGGAGCTGACACCACAATGGACTTATCTGTAATATTGATGTAAAAATGAAGTAGATATCATCATTCATATTACTATTTAAATACAAAGAAAAAATATAGAAATGTATTAAAAAAAGTACTTATGATAAATACAACAATAATAATTTTGAATTTCCCTCATATTTACCTGAGTATAAGGCATCATCAAAGACTATTGATTGTATTTTATTGAAGAATGGATATTCAAAAATTTGTCTGTATTTTGGGTCTGAAATATTATTGGATCATTAAAAACACTTATATGAAAAAACAAATCAACACGAAACAAAAAAATGTATTATTACATACTTATTTCTTGTATTGATCTTAAGTCTCCCATTTTTCCACTATATTTAGCTGGTTGCTCGAGATTACATATTTTTCTGATTGGGGACATATTGTTTTCTTCCAATGACATCGGATTGGAATGGATACTTATAGTTGATGCCATCTATATAAAATTGTAATGTAGTATACTACTAAAGTATATTCAAAGTTTTTTATGCTAAAATAAATCCATATCTAACTTCAAGCATAAGTAAGAAATAAAACAGCTCATCCATTCACAACTCTGACAGTATGATGTTAATTTAAGTAAGATTATTAAACATATTTCACTTTACCTGAATACTATTAGCCCCTGTTTAATCGAGTCGCTTCTCTGCCGCTTCTTTGATAAAAAAGTTTTGCCAACATAATCATAATTACACCATAGAGTTTAAATGACCTTTATGGTATGCACACACATACGTACAAATAAAATGAATAAACCCAAATAAATTAAATCTACTAAGATTTAATTTATTCCGATTTTAAGTTTACTAAAACTTAAAATCGGAAACCAGAATTGAAGACATACTTCAATAAAGTTTTGAAACGTTCAGAATGATTATTTATTAGACTAGACATTATATAAGCACAATTTACTTTTGCTAAATGTGTTTTTTTGTAAGTTACGGTATGTCGCTAAACTAAAAAAGTTTGTGATAAAGCAATCAGAAACTAAACAATAAATATGTTTTTGTGATATAATATTTTTTAAAAATTGAATATAAATATTTTTAGCGTTGCAAGGTGTTTTATTGTCGACGTAAATTTGTAATCGTAACATATGACGTACTATTACAACTTTAAAAGGAAACACTGTTTGCTTTATCACTCGTATGTAAACTTTATCTTTGATGTAGGTTGTGGTTATCATAACTGGTTGACGATGTTTGTATATAAGTATTTTGCGTTGATGCGTCATATCAATCAGTCACTGCATAAATTCTGACAGTGATTCTAATGTCCTATGGTCCTTTTCAATGTTTGTTATTCGCAAAATATATTGTTAAAAATCAGATTTTTTCTCATATTCTGGGACTTTCTTTCAGTTTTCTACAGTGCAAATAACTTGTTAAATGATTTTCATAAAAGTTTTGGGTGGTTAGAAGTTCTCCAAAATGAACAGGTAAAACACAAAGTTAATTGTCAGTAAATGTCAAATATTAATTAATGATGAACTATTTCCGATTATTGGAATTTATAAAAAAAAACTAATTGGTATTTGATAGTTTTATAAAAATATTTTATGTATCCATCAGTAATATACAGTTTATATAGTTAAGTTTAAGTATTTGAATGATAGACAGATAATAAGAGGTCAGTCGCTATGGAAATCTCTGACTTGTCATGAGATTCAAAATCAAGATGTGATCAAATGATTCTCTTACATAATTATGATGCTCACACTACTTCCACTTGTTTGTTTTACGCAAGCAGATCTGAAGTGCACACTTTGATATTGATGTAAGGCTAACCGAGATCTTAAAATTCTCTTCATGAACTATTCTGCAAGTCTACAAGCGCTAAATCAACTACAACTTAATGGACTAAGGGACTATTTCTTGCAATGGCATTCGAAATATTGGCAAATTTATTAATTTTATCCAATGGTCTGTTGCAATATTTGATTCCCATGGAATGCATGAGCAGTTTAAAATGAGAGTCGTAAACTATTTATGGTAACTGATATATTGAAATCTTTTTTTAGTAATGGAGTAATATTTATTTTCCAGGAGCACTCCACTTGATATTGGAAATTTTTCCACTGAAATTGTGAATAATTCTGCAAAAGATTCGGCTTTATTAATACAGGAAGATAATACATACTCTGAATTGCTAAAAGAAAATAAAGAACATCTTCGGCCACTGTGCCAACGGTTACATGCAGGATTTCTTCTTTACCCTGACAAGAAATGTTATGTTGTTTACCAAGAAGTATTTAGAAACTTGGGGTTATACATAGGAGGAACACGACAAACGCCATATGCTTCTGGGTGGAAAGATTTTGCACATTTCTTAGGATTGAATCCAGCTGAAATAAATGTAGGTATTTTGAATATTTAGCAGTCTTGAAAAATTTTATTGCGTTAAAAATAATTTGAATATAATTTTTTTACAGTATATAGCTAATGGTAATGGGGATTGGTGCCCTGTAGAAATGGTTCTACGGGTATTTATACAAGATGCTGATGCCACATTTGAGAAAATTTTGGAAGCAATTGACCATATGGAAAGGCACGATGTATTGGAAATATTTCTACAGGGCATTCAAAAGCTTAAAGACATAATGTTCAGCCAAAATAAGCTAAATTTTGACCAACAAGACTTTCCAGATGATGTTTATGTACACAAACCAGATTTTAATTCAAGCAATTTACCAAGAGTGCTACAAAGAAATATACTTGTAGAAAAAAAAGATTGTTCGATGACAAGTCTCGATAAATTGATTGCATTAGATGGGCCTTCTGTTTTATTGACTTATAGTGAAGATGGATACGCTGCCGCCATGCGGATGTATGAAGCATCCAAAAGGTTTCCATGGCATGTTAATGTTATTTGCTTCGAAAATATTGCAGAAAATGTTTTATTTAATTTAGATGGTATGATAAAACATTATTTAGAAAAGGTAAAGCACTTTATATGAATACTTACATTTACTTAAATAATATTGTTTTTCAATTTCGATAATTACATAAAATTCTTGTTTTGTTTTTAGGTTGACTTTGTTGTTCCGTTGCTAACAAAAGATTATTTAGCTGTAATAAGATCACTGAATACCAATTGCCCTGATCAGCATGATAATATTGATTGCGACAATGCAAAAATGATTTTCGGACTACTCAAGTCTGAATATATTGCTAATAATTGTATGAATAAAAAAGTGAGAGCTGTCATTCCTTATGATAGTGATGTCAATTTACGAGACATTTGTTCGGAAACAATGTTCACACCATCATTCAGTGAGAAAAAATTCGAAAAATTGATCAAAATTATATTCAAAAACAGACTATGATGCTTCGCATGTTGGTTTATCCTAGCTGTTGAGTAAAATTTTTGTCGACAATAATAATATCCAGAGGATTTTGTTTAATATATATTCGTAAGCAAAAGTCGATTAAAATGAATTTTAGTTTACTGTCATAGTATTGTTACAGTAGTTATATTTTAAAAAAAATCTGGTGCTTAGGCGTAAAAGCAGGAAAATTACAAACTAAAAAGCGGCCTTTGGTGTTTATCTGGATTTCTTTTAGCAAATAGTTTGCATAAGATGAATATTTCCAATATTTATATAAAATGTGAAACATACCTTTTATTTTATGTATACTTCACAATAAAGAATCTCAATTATTTAAAAATGTGATTTGATTTGAAATTTAACCATACATTTATCTATTATGGGAGACTATCATCTTAAAAACCATAAAATATTTATAAAACATTTATTCAGAAAAATATATTATTAGTAGATGATACAATGTCAATAAAAACTAAACAGTCAAAATTTTATGACATGAAAAAGCAATGCAATGAATGTGATTTATCACAATACCGTGAACTATTTCCATATAGTTTGTTTGAAAAAAATAATATTAAATACAAGTAACGATAATAATATTCATTCTATGTTTTTTGAGTTTTCGGTGGCACTCTCCTCCAGAGCTTCATCAGCTACACTGACAGTACTTGCTTCTGCTAGATCAATCCCAGATTCTTGGTCACCCACCATTTCCTATAATAAAAACATACAAGTCAATTCCACCAAATTTTTCAGGATTCTTTTCCTGTCATTTCTTATATTTGATCAACAGATCCCAATTAACTTAAGCACTAGAGATTCAGAGAAATATTCCTTGAAAACGAATGTTACACTAAAATACAAAGGTTGAAAATTAAAAAATAATATAATAAGAATCAAAACCTTATGTGACTCGTTTTGATATAATAACGTTAAAATGACAAGTGAAATGCTGTTGACTGATGGGTCAGACGGGAAGTAAGTTGAGCCCCTTTTTAATAATATGATTTTTAGTAGCAGTAAAAATATACATAGATTTATACAATAATGATTTTTGTTTACAGTTAAAACTTCAACAAGGTTTCTGGTTTCTTCAAGCATCGCGCTGCTGATTTTATTTTCTTCTTCGAGTTTTTCAATCCTTTCATGAAGTATTTGGTTTTCTTCTAATGCTTCGGCAAGAGCAGCTCTGGAATAAAAAAAATCATAAAGTACATAGATATATATAAAAAATATATATATATCATAAAAAAATTAAAATTAGATTAAAAAAATTAGAAATTTTGGGGTTTTATCAAAAATGGATTCCATGTTATTGTAACAATTTTCTAATTATCACATATGTCTATTTTATTACCCTATATTTATAAGGTTATTAAAATACTTATTTACACTTTCAAAATCAACTTTTGTGTTTGGAGTATAAAATGTAGATAAATAAAAAATGTCATAGTAATTGCAGCAGCTTTTAAATACCCTCGTTTCTCAGCAAGAACTTGCCAGTAGTGCTCTGAGGGCCCAGCTTCACTTGTGAGATCTTCGATACTGATCTTGTTGTCTGCTCCTGCTTGGGTTCCTTTCTCACTGATAGTAGTTAACTTTTTTCTTTTCAAATCGAGTCGTTCTTTAACTTCTCTAAAATAAAAGTATTTTTTTTTAATAACCTAGTTACCTTATGGTGCCATGTACTACGAATATTATATATATATATATATATATATATATATAATATACATAAACATCAAAATGCATAAATATAATATATCCTAACAAAACAAAATTGCAAGTATAGAACAGTCCATAGTTTAGGATTATTAATCTATATAAATAAAACGGTGTATGCGAAATTTCAAGTCCTTTAATCTACTCAATAGAAATATGAAATTATGCTCACGATTTTATATCTTTTACTAAATCTTTCCCTGATGTTTTGGGTACACGACCAGTCAAGTTTTCTTTGTCAGTAGCTACATGTTGCAATGTCTTCAAACTCTTGCGAGTGTTTCGTAAGTTTTCCTTAAAAAAAAAAATAATAATGAAACAGAATTCATGGAAATAATATACAGTTTTTTTCATTATAAATTATAATGTCACATATCAAAACATAACCTCCACTTTGCTTACATGTTGTTCAGAAGATCCCGAGTGTGTAACAGATTTCAACGATGAATTTCGCTGCATTTTGTTATAGCAAATAAATTTTATAACAAAATTAATTTACTAAGATTAGTAAAGATTATACAAATCAGAACTCACTTTCATAAACGGTATAAAAGTAAACGACAAGCTCGTTTAATACTGCTGACAGATGATAATATTTTAAACCAATCAAATGCGTTCCCGCTCAGCAGTTTTACCAACATAAAAATAAATTAGGTTATTTCTATTTTTGTAGATAAACAAATCTAAAAGTTTCAACATAAGTAAAACAAAAACAATTTATTCAAAAAAAAATATATAATTTATAATAGTACGTAGGTGAACAAGTATTTTTGTAACATTAAATATACATTATGTGGTATATATTGTTTACCGTGGTCAATACTTAACAGTTTGCTTTGTCATTGTCTATGACTTTGTGTTCTACTTATTATGTTGGGTATCCTTTTTTCACCAAACCGGCTCAATTTAAAATATCTGGAAAACGTCGAATGTTTTATTGCGTCCTTAACTTTATTTGTTAACTTTTTTTCCTACAAACAAACTCGGAATGGATAAACTATTCAAAAATCAAAGAAAAGGTAGGCACAGTCATCATATTTTATTTTCTAAAATAATAATGAATGTGAATTCGTGAATTCATTATATATTTTTTACAGCTCCTTACTCACGACCAATGAATCCATACGGTATTAATAATTTCGTTAATCATCAAGATCTGCCATACGATCCTAATCAAATACGGTAAGGGAAAAAAAGTTTTTATAGCTCTTGTAATCTTATTTATATTAAAATAACCTACAAACAATAAGTATGGTTAAACTAAACTTTCATTTTTATAGATACGATACTATGATCAGTGGACACGACCAACGAAATGTTTCTTTTCCTCACCAACCTATATTTTATCGAAACAACAACTCAATTCAGAACAACAGTTATCGTAAATACATAAATAATGTAGAAAACGAAGATTTTAGAGAACATAATACAAACGAGTTTGCTGGTAATAGTGACCAATTTGTAAAAACTGTTGCGTACAATTGCTATGCAGAAAATCAAGGCCAATTTTATTCTTACGGAGGAATAAACGAAGATTCAGAATTAACAGAAGTAGATGTTATTTCTGGAGTTGTTGTCAAAAATGTAAGTTTTCTTATACCTATATTCTTATAAAAGAGGTACATTTCGTATTTTTTACTAGTTTATACGTAACGTGAAAATGTATAAACTAGTAAAACAATTATAATTTTTAATTTTTAAAAATAGTTTTCTAATGCAATGACCAGAGAAGAAGCCAAAACTACAAGTTATTTCGATGCATACACGTAAATGTATATACAATAAATGCAGATTTGAAAAGGTTATTTTCAATAGAATTGTTAGTCTTCTCTCTAGTCTTTACAAAACTTCACTAAAAGTAATTCGCATACTCGATATCGCGTGGTGCATGTAATGTAAGCTTTTATCATAATGATAATTATATAAAAAAAAGTTTGATTAAAGTATGTTTATTCATAAAAAAATATTCAAAAATCTTTTCTGTTATGAACCTTGAAATTCTTGAATTAACAAAATACCGAGGGTATGTGTACTATTATTAAATATAAAAACACGAAAGTAAACTATAAAATATGCTGACGTAGACACACCTATACAAACAAAAAGTTCAATTATGTGTAAAAAAAAAGATCAACAAAAGGCAATGAACTCAGGTTTTCATACAGACACATTCTTATCTCTTAAATGATTTCTGTTTAAGGACTGCTGTTGATTGATTTTATGATCTGTAATTGATTTAAGGAACCAAAACCGGGACACCCCGTCCCGTACAGCCGCGTGCCCCCGCCCCCGCCCCCGCCCCCGCCCCAGCGACCCGGCCCGCCTGCGCCGCGCCAAGAACTCACATCTACCCGCACCCGCAAGCTGGCAGAAGCTCAGCGAAACGACCGTGAGTCATCATTACACTATGCATATTTACTTACTAATATGATTAGGCATATTTATTCACACATTGAAAATGATTTAATGAAACTCTCAGAAAAATATCATCGTGACTTGGATACGATGGATTGGATACGGCTACACATGTCAAGATGATATTTTTCTGAGAGTTTCTTTAAATCATTTTCAATGTGTGAAAAAATATGCCTAATCATATTAGTAAGTAATATAAGCCTGTAAAGGTAATTAAAACGTACTTGATTAACGTTCAATCCACAAAATAGACATATATATACTATGTATATTTATTTATTACATTACTTTCTGGAATTAAAGTAAGAAACAAAAAATGGACCAAAAGACATGAAGGTGATGTTTTTAAATATAAATGTCTTATTCAATCAATTTTTAGTTTTAAAATATGGTGGAAGAGATTGATTACAAAAAAAGAAAATTAAAATCATTCAGTGATATTTTGACCTACAGATATCAGACCACATATATTTTGATAATTATAAAGATGTGGAATTGTTGCATTTCTTACAATTATACATATCACTTATACTTATACTTATACTGTTGACCGTGAAGTTTTCTGTAGCTCGGGTGTTTCAAATCTCACAGTTTGGGAACACACGATGAAAATTTAGTTGTGACTGTTTCTTATTCAAATATTTTTTAACGTTTGTTTGGTTTAATTTTATGGTAGGTATAATATCATAAATTTTGAGCGACTGAGATGAACAAAAACTGTGAAGGGGAAAAATGAAAAAAATTACATACTTTTTGTCGAATTTGTATAAAAAATCTATTTAACAGGGACAATCGTTTGCAGCGCTCATCTCAGATTGCCCAGAATGGTCTTTTTTGTCCAGAATTGCAAATCTTTGTTTATCGGTTACTTTCGCCGCTAGGCCGCGAGGCCATTGTGTTGCCGAGCCCATTATCTCCCAGTAAAAGCTTGCGACTAATTTGCGCCTCCGCCCTCGCCTTCGGCAAATGGATATCCGCTAGTTCTTATAATGACGCAAATTTATTTTGCTTGATGTCTTATTGTCAATATATTCGGTCTTTGTGTTTTTATTTTTATTATAGTATCTTGGGTCACATTCAAATTTAATTTGATTTACAATGCCACTGTTTAGTGTAGTAGGCACTCAATATTTTTGACAGAGAGTACTTGGTGAAATTCCATTTTAATATTTTTTAATAAAATACTTGAGTGATTTTCCACATGTTCGTTTTATTTGTGACCAGATACTCACTCTATTTGATAATGCCGACGTGAAAGGTTGGCGAAACCGGTCACAAATAAAAGCGAACATGAGGAAAATCACTCGAAATATTTTATTCAAAAATATTAAGCACTGTTTTCACGGGAATTTTTTTAATCAACCATGGTTATTACAATTTATTTTATTGTTTTTATATGGTATTTGAGTAGAAATGAATACACTCGTATCATCACATTCTCACAAGCTTCTACAAAGGAGTCGCTTGGGGTCTTTTCAATAGCCTTTCCCTGGTAAATTCATTTCATAATAATATAATAATGTGTTCACGTGTACGCGAATGCGGATGGGGTAGTTTCTACCGCCATGCATAAAGCATAACAGATTCATTCCGAGGCAGAAACGTTAAAACCATTAGTTCGAAACTTTCACGTTCACGGAAATTCGTTTTATTTTTCGACCCCGTTTTGTCTATTTCAATTCGCTACACGCCCCGCGTAAAAACTTAACTCCGCGCCGGGCCGGAGGTCCTGCGGCTGAGCCGGACTCGAAACCGTATCGTATGATTATACTTTTATTTGAATTTACAAATTATGTTCGCAGATACGCAATGACATTGTTCTCACCCTCCAAATAGCGAAAAGAGCGAGTAAAATAAACTCAACAGGGAGGGGTGGGGTACTTGTTGATAGTTTTTTTTATATTTGATAACATTTTTTTTTTAATTAGGCTCCTCGGTGTTACTCGCCCTTATGATCAGCTACTACAGGCGTCAACGGGCGCGGGGATTTAATAAATTAAAATCAGATAATGCTCAGCTGGCAATGTTTGCATAAAATACTATTTATTTATTAACTGTTGGTTAATGGGTAAAACATATTTTAGTAATAAAACACATATTACGTATACACAAACAGTATATAAAGCTAATTGTACTTCCTGTACTGTTTTGTGTCTATTTTCTTATTTTAGACAGTATAAGTTGATTGCATCTACAGCAATAATACGAATTTTACGACGTAGTCAATAGGCGGCTGCAGTAGATTGATGCGGAAGTAAAAAGCCGAGAGGGTTTGTTTGCGATAAAACTTATCGCCTTGTAAGTGTGCGCGTGAATGCCTCTCTCTCTGGGTTCGCTCCTCGCCGGACGCCTCGCGCCGACTCCCAAACTGCTGCGAGCCGCTGCCCATAGCGAGCCATTTGATGATTGATGTTCTGATATTTTTGAACATTTAAATATTTTATCTGTTTGTCATTTTAATTTTAGAAAAGTTTTTTGCTTTTGACAAAGCAGTGTGCGTATATATTGTACATTATTATTATTATTTATAAATTTGCTAAATATTTTCAGCATAAAGTTATCTTCTCACTCGTGTGCCGTTTTTTATATTGAAAAATCTCACCCCATCGACACGAAAGTGCTAGTTTCATAATAATATTTTAAGTAAAAACTAATTGAATAGTATCGAAATGACTTATTAGTTACATGGTACATATTTAAAAAAAACCTTCTATTGAATTAAATATGCCTTTGAAATTTTTTAGTTTCTTGTTTTTTTTATTCCAACGTTTAAAATTTCATTGATAATATTAGCTGAATACATCGATGTGCCAAATCATTGAAAATTTAATGCAATATCCATAGTATCAAATTTTTATATTATATATTCATGAATTTGGATAGGAAAATTAATTCGAATTAAATATGTGATATTGAAGCATATGTGTAATGCGTTTCAAAATGCCTCTATTCTTTCTGTACACTTCACCAATAGTAGAGCTCTTTGATGCGACTTGGGCGAGGGCTCGGCAAACTAAGTTTGAATAATTTTCTGGCTTCCCGTCTAAGTAATCTGTTCAAAGAGAACAGTTTCCTGCCAGAACGAGGAGAGAGAAATAGTAAAAGTTCGAGAAGCATCGGTCTCTAAAAAACTCGAGAGAAAATTACTACAAAGACGGAATCGCTAGAAGCCGTCATTAAGAAATAAATCGTTTTGAGCCATTAAAAATATCACACATGATGATTTTAAAAGAAAACACCTCGGTTTGACTAAATAATCTAAATTAAATTTTACAGAACCACAGCACCACTTGCTCAACAAACGGAACAATGAAACAATAAAACTGTAAAAACTAGCTTCGGTTCTGCTAGAAAATTATTGCATTTTCGTGCAATCAAATTTGATCGTTTTGCTGAATTTCAAAAAAATCATTTTGTGAGATGTTCGTCCGCAATATTTATTGCACGGCCGGCAAGCGCGCCCGCCGGCTCAGAGCGAGCAGCCGTGATTTTTAATTTTTCGGATGAAAAGAAGTATAATTTTGCTTACTAATTTCACACACACACACACATATATATATAGTTTACGTTATTTTTGAGCATTGCGTTTCAGCTATGTCGGAGCTAAAATATTTAAAAAATCTATAGGAGGGTTCTGATCCGATCGTTGTGCTCTAACTCGGTCTCTAGTCTAATCGATACTAATAATAATTGAATCTTTTTTTTATGTACACAAATAAAAGCAAGTAATTCGCACTTACTGATGAAAGTAAATTTATTATTATTAATATCATGTGAGTGAGGAGGTGATGATGGTGTTGACGGTTATTAAAATCAAATTTGGATAAATCGTGAGCTCAGTTCGCTGTCTCCGATCCAATTATCTGAAAAAAATACGCAAAATTCTAACAGATTCACGAATTGAAAACGAACCTCCGCCTAGTGATCAATATTCCAAAACCGAATTCTCAATTTTCACAACCTCAGCAGAACGATCCATTTTTCAATTCCACCGAATAGTCCGCTCGGATCCAGTCTCATCGAGCGTTCCGGGTCTCTGTAATGCTGGAGTTAATTTGGCTATCCTCCTTGGTCGGCGAACGAAAAACTTAGCAAGAGAAATGCCTTTGTCGGGCACATGCAAATTGGTCGTTTGATGAGGAGTACTTGGCTGTGCGGGCGAGGGCCTCATCGCCGCGAGGAAATATTCACTTTTTCTAATCATCAGTTTCTGTGTCGACGAATTTTTCAATGTTATTTATTTTATTATAATTTAATAATTCATTTTAATAATTGTTTATTATTTTGATTTTGTGAGTACTGAACGCATTGGCAAAGCCCTGAGAATAAATAAATAAATAAATTAAAATAAATTTTGAAATATATAAATGTAGCATATTGTTATACATTGAAGTATGAGAATTTACGAATAATCTTATCAACTCGCGAGTATGTAAACTTTGCGCGCTGTTGCTGAGTGGGGATATTTCAGTCATAATAAGTACTCAAGTATTTGAAGCTTTCGAAATAAGCACAAGCACCTCTGTGGATGTGAGAGTGATTCTCCAAGTTGCAAACTTATCACCTTGCCGTATATTAGAACTTTACGTATTTATTTACTTTTATATCATATCATTAACATGATCAAACAGGATTTTCAATAAATAAACCTGTTAATAATTCAGTATAATTTAAATTTTGGAGTCTTATTTTAAATATCTAAATGTACACACAAATATAATGTATGATACGACCAAAATATTTGAACGAGTTTTTCATATGAGACTGAGAAAATATAACAATTTCACTGTTGTAATATAATATGTCAATAATGCATAAATCTATAATAGTGTTACATGGTGATACTGTAAAATCCTATCATTTTAAATGATAAATATTGCAGCTCAATAATATCTCAGCTAAAATAATAAATAAAATTTCATTGTATTAAATATACGCTTTATTATCACTGAAGATATATGTAACATTGAAGAAGTTGTTCGCTGTTATAAGATCATTCGGTACAAGACAACTATAAATTATCGTTATTATTATATTCAAATAAATATCTGTTTTTTTTAAAATGAAAACATGGGAACTCAAGAAACCTTACAATCAAATTTAAGTACACATTACTCCCTGATCTTACAGCATTGAACGTAATTTACAAAACCTGCAAATTCAGTACAGATACCAAGATTCAACGATTCAACGAATCAATGAATTTAATTTCAAATAAAATTTAAAATTCTTTATTCCGACCTCCCTTATAAGTTACATAGCTAAAAAATGATGCCTTAAGAGCACAAGGATTAAATGGCATTGTTCAGGCGCTCGCCCTGGCCACTATCGCCCGACTTCACTCTTCCTCTGCAAACAGCGCGGCCCGGCATATCCAATCCTGCGTGCAAACAACCGGCCGCTCGGCTTTTAGGCGGATTGATTGTGCTAATCTCTGACCTATCCATCACGGAGCCCATTATAATATTTTATTATTTTACAACTCTCACACATTCCAGCGCAAGCTGTTCAATTAATAACAACGTATTCTCTAGGGCGCTTACGTGAGAGCTTTTGGGGGAAAATTAATATTACTAGAAATATTGTAGTCATTAAAACTCTTGCCAAAATATATTTTCGGACTAACTAACTGAAACTAATACTGAAAGTTTAATAAAATAAATTAAGTGTTTTCTTTGTTTTTTATTGTATTAATACTACTCTATATATTTATGTATTATTTTAATTGTTAGATATTTAGTGGGTTTTAATTAAATATCTTGTATAAGTTATTAGTTATAGCTTTAAATTTTCTCTTTAGTACTCATGTTTTTTCTTATTGCGTAGTTGAATCCTTACGGAGTAAAAATTTATGAGTTTCAAGAATAAATAAACCAGAAGCACAGAAGCCACTTTAAAGTTTGAAGAGAATTGCTATCAGTGGAAAGTAATTATTTAATTAAAAACTTCAAAAACATTTTTGTGTCTAAATTAAACTTTCTGACAACGTAAATAACTTAAAACCACTAAGATTGCATTTGATCGAACCAAAAATACCCTGCTTTCAGCGCTAGTTCTGCGTTCCAGCTCCATCCGCGCATCTTCGGGCTGTCGACTTCGGTGACACCATCCACCACCCACCATCCACCATTCACTATACCTTCGCCGGTAATTCTTCTGAGTTAAACGATAAAGTATTGCGCCGACAATGGGACGAGCCTCCCCAACAATGTGGAACCAGGAAATGGGATTAAAATTAAATTTCCCTCGCGAATAATTCAATGGAACCCTAATGGATGTTTTTTCATTAACCTTTCTCGTGTGGGAGTGTGTTTGGTTCGGCGGCTTTTGGTTTTGCTCTTCGTTTTCTGCCTTTTTCATTCCGTAAGTTTTTTTGTGTTTTTTCTATCGGTAAAGTATATTTTATTGGGTGAAATTTTCTGTTTGGTTTATTTTTTTACTTACTCGTTTACGCTTTTAAGTTTTGATTTTAATTAATGAGCAGTTATTTAAACTTCAGTATATTTAAAAAATATATATTAAACTGATCATGTGCTAAACAACTTATAAACTTAAAATATGCATTTTAATTTTTTTGTCAAAGCGTGCATTAGTTGAGTTGTTTGTGATATTGATGACCGATGACTATTCGGTTGGCAGGGGCTAGTGAAATTGCAAGCATTTGTATACACATAATTATAATAATAATAGTGTTTTAAATTATTATCATAGAACTTTATGAGGTAGTCTAGATAAAATAAATAGAAAGATAAAACGGGAACTAAATCAATGACGAAAATAAGATTTTGTTGAAGTTTGGATTTTTTTCTTTATTCGTTTGTAAATTATATATCATATACAATTATGGTTATACTGAAAAACCTTAAAAACATGTTAAGTTTTATCAATCTTCAATTTACGTCTTCATAAATTGATAATACAATAAAACCTGATTGGTTTGGTCAAAAATTAATTATACGATAAAATTTAATTTTGCTATGAAGATTCTCGCCATATGTTTTCTATAATTAAGAAAGATGTTATCTTTTTTAAGGATTCAAATACAAATCATAAATTTATATCGATGATACCCTTATTAAACACCTACTAAATAGTGGTTTTTATATTCATTAATATATCAAAAGTTTAAATAATGTTTGGTAGTTACATACCATCCATTTGTGCTGCATTCCACAATTGAAAATAATTGTTTCAGTATAGCTCACACATCCAGGATTGTTTCCACAGTTACGTGTAGAAGATTTTTCACGGAAATAGATAGTAAATTTCCCGCGTATTATAAATCAGATTTATTCTTAATCAGTTAAGGGTAAATTGAAATATAAGTATAATGTAACTACTGTTTTATTGTTAGAATAATGCGTTGATATAACTGGTTCGATTGGCACATAATCTTTATGCGCAGTTTTAAAACATCTATCTGTCTATCTTAGTAGTTGACATATCACCTTTTGTTTGATATTGTTATTTGGTGTTATGAGTGACTTTGTGTACTAGAGTTCTTTATCCGGAAAGCAACATTTTAATGTACTGGTGCACATTACAAAAAAATAATAAAACGATATGTGGAAAAATCACTCAAGTATTTTACTTATTATTTAAAATAATAAAACAAGAGTTAAAAAAAATTGAAACAAACAGCAGGAATACTACGATACGAGTGTAAAAAAATCAAATATTTCTCAGTCTTGTCTGCATCCTCTTCAACTTAAAAAAAATAATCTAATTGATTCAGATACACATTGAATATTTCAAATATCTGCCTGTGTTGAGGCACGCGAAGATTTGTTTGATAAGCGTCAATCATTAAGTTTTTCGAATCTCCCTCCGCGCGTGCGATTCATCATGCATAATTCCCGCGCGGCGGCCAGGCAGGGAGTTATTGAATTACCAGCCGCGGCCGCTGGGAAAAATTGATTTATGACGCTATCTGCGCCGCGTATTCAAATGTCGATAATTAAGCACAGCTTTTAGGATTCGTCCGAATGCGCGCGAGGCTGGCTATTACATAACTTGTCAAAGCCGTGCTGGAATCGGTGGCCAGGATTCGATTAGTATTTACTTATCGTTTTTTATCGCAACTGGAACTGGAGGATTGAAAATTTGGTCTAGGGCACTAGGGTTTGCATCAAAATGATGACTGATTTTTTTACATTATTTTACTTCGCATGTACATTTTTCTATATACCCGTTAAGTGTTAACTACTAGAAATTGTGCTTATTTTTTTGTATTTGACAACCTATAAATTTGTGTAGAGTTAATATCCTAATACTCTTTTTTGTTCTGAAACAAAAATAATGCGATTTTGATTGAAAGGTAAAGTGGAAGAGAAGCTTTGCGCTTTCTCATTCCGAAAGGTTTAGTTTATTTTTACGGAAAATTTCCCTTGCTTTTGAATTGGAATGGTGTAGAAATCTTTAATATGAAAACCGAAAGCCAAATATTTGAATATTAAATATAAAGTTCCGTCAAGTGCAGTTGAATTTTCCAATATTTATAGAATATATACCAGAATAAAGCACTAACTATATTTTATTTCTGCAGACAAAATATTATTTTTAAAAAAAGATATAAAAGGACAAGCTGTCCTAATATATATTTTGGCTCCTCTAGCTGAACTGCTCACGATCTCGGGCCCGCCAGCAGCGGTCGCGCGTAGTCCGCGCTGAGCATCTGCGATACTACAATTGTGATTTGAAGTTCATAATCATGAGGTTTGAGTACACAGGGAGGGCACCTTTGCTATGTAGGCATGGTTGTGCTTTCTGTGAGTTTTAAGTTGTGGGTACAAAGTTCTCAGATTTCTTGTGCATTATTCAAATTATATAAATAAATGTATTTAATTATTTCGATGTTTGGGCTCCGTTTTATACTTGTGTTTATTTTATAAATACACGAATAGGGAAGACAATAGTAACTTTAAAAAAATGAGCCTTTATTGATAAGTAATAACGTTTACATCCTGAGGTTAGACTATTTAAAAATAAACAACGTACAAATGCTTAGTTTGAATAGCTCAGTGCTTGTTTGAATTCTCCGCGGGTTGCGTGTGCTCTGCAGCCTCGGCGCACGCCCGGCCCTGGCGACACGCTGCCCGGGTAACGAGCCGCTGAACGGGCCGGGCCATTGTTCCGGGCGGTCCTTCCGAAGGCACTCAGGCGGGCTCCTGCTAGGGCTAGGCTCATCGAGATTCCTGTTCAGCACACTTCTCCTCCATCAACATGTTGCATCACAGCCTAACAGCTTTTGTTGTTGATAATTATTTAATAGAAAATGTAATATAATGTAATTTATACCAACACCGGCAGTTAATTGCCTTGACATTATTATATCACTTTGATAATGATTACGTATGATGTTCAGTATCCAAACGGAGATTTTTAATCATATATAAAACTGTGTATACCTAATATTATGTCAGTGTTAAGGTATATCTGAAAGCTTGCACACGTTTAAAATACTTTGGTAATAATATGGTTTTTAAAAAATTACGTACTTGGTGAAATACAACAAGTAAAATTAAAAAATTACCAATTTCTTCTAATACATTGCCTGTGTTTTTTTTATTCACTTTGTATTTATGACTTAAATATGTGTTAGCTTTATTTTTTTTTTTATGATTGAATATAAATTATATTCAAACGATTTTGCAACATTTGCAAACGATTCCAATCTTAATTCCAAAATCTAGAAGTATTCAGCGGTGCGGTGCATATTCTATAAATTCGATTAGTGCTTTAAAAATACGAGGGTCTTCTGAAAAGCCAGCACAATTCCCGCTCGCCGCATTACCCATATATCCGCCGACGTCGTTCCGCTCCATTTCCATTCCGGCACAAACAGCTGATAATAGCGGGCGCGAGTGCAGCTCGGCCAATCTGCATGAAATGATATTTCTTAGCGGACAATGCGCCTGCATTGGATCCTCGGCCGCGGCGCCCCTACTTAGCCCACGGCCCTCCTCCGCGTTGTATTCAATGGAAAAATCACCCTGAGTTTATTGCAATACCAAATAAAATATTTGCATGCTGTTGTAATAAAAAAGTTTATTAAAAAGGTGCAGAAAACTATTGTTATTACGACATTATAATAAGTTATTTGTAACTAATAAGTTACATCGATTTTTAAAGCTCTGGTAACCTTTTGCGCCTATTTCTTATTTTTTAGAATAATTTTCAAAGAACGTCGAAATCAAACTTTTTTTAATTGGTTATCAATACAGGATACTTTTGTATTACATTTTTATTTATATACTAGCGGATACCCGGCGCGTTCTACTGCGCTAAATAAAGAAATAAAATACTTTTTTTATTTGTTCGAAAAAAAAAAAAAGGAAATTTTGTTTATTTATTGACTTTTTATCTTAATGCTAGCGGACATATTGAGTTTTTTCGGTAGGTGTGTAAACATAAAATTTTTTTTTGGCGTTCCAACTCTAAACGCAACATAACAGGAATTTTGCGAAAAACAGGAATTTTCTATGTTCAAACCAGCAATACTTAGCGATTGGCCATGAGCCTTGTTGATAGTTATCACAACAGCACAATTTAGGTGGATCTAAGTTGCGAATGAGCATCTATGGTGAACCAACTTTTAAAGTTAAGATGTGTGGTGGCATTCCAGATGGTTCCAAAGAGTTTAAAATCTCTATTGGATAGTTGACTCTATTTTAGAACTTCATTATGCAGCAATGTTTTCGCAAAATTATTGTAGATGTGCTCCTCGTTCTTCGACATTTTTTTTCAGTAAAATAAACACGTTGACCGTTTTCTAAATGAACAGCAAGATTGGATTGAACAGTTGGTATCGTTCGTGAATACTGAAACCAAGAATTCGCCAGACAGCTTCATTACTGCGACCCATCTGAAATTGAGTGATTTCATAGTTTCGATTTGAAAGCTCAAACACTGCCATATCACTGCCTTTGTTAACATATTTGCATATGTCCTTGCATATGAATTTCACGGAGTTGCAGTGTTCCACATTGATATATGATTGAAATGTTTTTTACAGTATTGGACTGTATGGAACAATCCATATGTTATCAATGTCAATATCGACGTTTCTTAATTTAATGGTGGTGGTGTATCCTCCATCTTCTGGCTTTCGTAGACCAGTTTGAGTTTCATCGATCAAATCGCGTGGATATCTTTTCGTGCATTTGCCGTCTTTTATGCAAGGCGAATTCATATGCAACACTCCGCATGGGCCGTGATGTTCTTACAAACAACGTCAAAAAGTATCAGATCTTCACGTTGATGCGGGTGTTCAGCAGATATAAGATCGATGTCGATTTGAGTTGGAATAATTTTTTCCCCATATATAAACAGACAAACTCATTATGATAAAACACGTTGTGAATGACAGATAGTGATTTTGTTTTGAAAGTCCGTACGATCTGTCCGCGCGATCTTCACAATGTTCTTTTTTCAATTTTTTGCGAGGAACGATGTCCACTTTACAGATGTTGAAAATTTTTGTATGGAAAATATCAAAAATCGACCTAATTCTGTTCCGTAAGTTCGGCAGCCTGTAACGGCAAGTTCATTCTAATATTTACAAACATCAATATCAGTATTTCTCGATTGGTAGCCATGCAGGCAGCCAGCTTCAAGGCATTTTCGCGTATATGCAATACGCGAAAATGGCAGTTCCTTTTATGAATTGGAAACTTTTGTATGGGATTTTTCTTAATTGAATAAACCAAATTTGATAATCAATTTTTATAATTTTAGTGGTCTTGATTACTTTCGGTATTTTTGGCTTTCAAATAAACACGGTGTGGGGCTCGTCGGTCGTACGGTTTCAGAGCCTATAGCGGACTAACAAACATTTTTAGTGTTTTATATATATAGATAAGTGCGTATATAATACATCACGTAAGTAATAAAATATTCAGAAATAAAAAATATATAATTCACTACTAGAATTTGAATTGACCTTTTTTGTAAACACGAATTTATTTAATATTTATTGATCGACATATACTTATTTTAAAGTAAGTAATTGTATTTTGTTAATTTATTTACATTAATTTCTTACACATGAAATAAATAGATATCAATAATTACAATTTCAAAACCATCCCTATATACAGCATATCTTACCAATTTATCAAATTCATTCCATTGTCGAAGGCTACACATTCATTACATTTGTTTCCTTCCGTTCTTTCGCTTACCTTCTATTTGAATGGAAGCTGTCCTAAGTAATTACTTAATTGAGTAGTATTACAGTTAGCTTGGTATCTTATTGTGTAAGATAAATGGCAAATATAACCTTATAATGGTTGGTAATAATTAGCCGTTTCCTATAAAGTTATCAATTCATATTGAAACCTTACTTCATAAGAAGAGCTCTTTGTTTCCATTTAATCAAATATTCTACATTGCTTATGCGAAATAAATATGCCCGACAGTGAATAGAATTCACATACTTTTCTATAATACATTTTATTTCTTTATCTGTGACTCTTACTTCTACGCTTAAATGATGTTTCATTAAAGAACTTACTGGGAAAAGTAAAATATATTTTCTATAGTCATTATAATAATAGGCAGTGGTGTATTATAGTACATATTAGATGTTTTTATCACTGCAAAATTTTTTTTTTTTACTTCATCTATAATTTAAAAACAATTTATCGTTAATGATGGTTTTATTACGTATCTATTTTGTATTCTAAATAGCCATTTTTTTCTGAATGATCTTATTGAGTGAGCCTTTAATTATAAATACAAAATGAAAATACCTATCAAATGTATTAGTTGATTATCATTGTAATTTAAAAAAAAGATATATTGGTATATGTGCGTTTTCTATTAAACTATTGAAATATTTGCTTTGGCAATTTTGGAACTATTTAAACAATGGGTATCCCATTAAATCATTTTTATAAAATATGAATTTGACACTTAAAAATAAAGGCTAGTTTAGATTTGTGAAGATAGACCGATTATTTTAATGTATGGGATTTTATGAACTCGCTATGTATTATATACTTATCTAGTACGATAAAGGTAAAATATTGGATGTTATACCATATGTTCTGTTTCGCGTCTCTCTTTCCCATTTTTCCCGCAGTTGGCTGGTGTAAGCTAGTGATATGATTCCATGCTTTTTTAATATCCGCGATGTTTGCCTTCATACAGGAGTGCTGAGTTAGTGAAAGCGTACCACAATGGTCCCGGCTTGTCGAGGACATCTGCACGGACAGGGAGGCACGCTGTTGACTATTTGCTCGGGGAAAATATTTAACCTTTATGCCAATATACTTTTTATTCTTTCAAAGTCCGTCTAAATTTATATAATTGAAGTAAAATGAAAAAAAACGACATTGTCCCTTAAATAATTAAGAGGCACTAGCCGGTGGATTAATTGATTATTGGATATAAAATGTATACTAAAGGAGACAAACCACGTAGGTTAAGATATCGAGACCCATCAGCCAAATCATGAAATATATTTTATGAATAATTTTTAACCAAAACATCGTGTATCGGGAATTCAAAGATTTTTGCTGTGGATACGTATTAAAATGTAAACATAAAATTAAAAAAGATTTCCCAAGATTGTGATTTAAAATTTGCTATGAAAATCTACGCGTTTCATTTCCACCGACAAATTTAAATAATTAAACATAAAAATAATGAAATCTCGCGTAAACGAAATCTCTAAGTTAATTTCTTCACCGCCCCCGGCACTTGTCGCCGCCCTGGCGGTTAGTCCGGAATGCGCGGCTCGGGGGAATTCCCTTCTTCCCAGCATTCAGCCGCCGCAGGTATTCCGTGCCGGGGACACCGAATAAGTCCCACACTTTATTGTGCGCTGCATTTCACTATTTGAATTTTCAGCTTTGTGTGATTTTTGGAGACTCGAGCTCGCTGCCTGTGAATAGTTTGCCAATTTTCTTCCCCGCGAGCGCTCACCTTTGATGTCGTGTAAATTGGTGCTTAGCGAAGATATTGAACATATCTATAATATATATATATATATATATATATATATATATATATATCTTTTAAGATTGATTTTTTTTTTACTAAATATTGGCCATCAAAACACGCTAGCCCCTAAATAGGCCTTATTAGATTTATAGTATGTACTGTGTTACGGATAGAATTGCATCAGAGCTTCGCAGACTACGGCTATTTAAAGGGGATTGGAAAAAAATGTTTGTTGATAAGATAAGTAGGTGATAACGGATGCATCGGAAAATTCAATAACCGTACACGGGCTAGCGTTGGGATATGGAGCGGTGACGTAGTCAAAGTTACATGAACAGACACTGTGAATAGCTAGTGATAAGGTAAAATGACACGTGATGGATGAAGCACACACTAATTAACGGATATTTAATATTGTAACAGCATTCATTTTATAGCACTTCAAGTACAAATTCATGTAAATGAACAATTTAAACACGCATGTGGCCCTATCCCTATCGTACTACTTTTACCATTGGAATACTGTGCTACTATCTTCATCTGAGAATCTGGGTGAATTAATTTATATACTATTCATAAACTTTGAATATTATATTATATATATATATATATTATTTTGTAGATAAATATATTTTAATTAGTTCGTATCAACGATAGAAATGCAACGTTGTAAAATAAAATACCATCTTTCTAGTGTCCGGCGTCTTTTCCGAGCACGTCACTCTGCAAGCAACCAAACCTGTGACTCCGCAGTCCTCGGTCGAGCCTCTGAAAACCAAAGCAAACGAAACAGGAACCTCAACCGGTTCCAGTTCTGGAACCAATTACAAAGAAGTACTGGACAAACAGCGAGTGAGTATTGTGTGATCCTATTACCTAATGAACTTAGCTTCGTTATTTTCTGGTTATTTTCTAAATCTACACTAGTATTTATCTGAATTCATTTAATGATCATTACATTGTTCACGAATCCCTAAAAATATTACATTTCACAAATAAAATATTACAGTATATTTTAAAATTATGAGTAGATACGATTTTCTTTCTGTACGACGCAAAACTTTTCGCAATAAACAGTTGGCACAGTATAAATAACGCAGATTAAAAACAGCGCAAGATAGATCTTCCCCGCGGAGAGCGTTTCACTTAGGGCCTTGTTGTAACGATAATTTAAACGCAGCCGTGCAGCGGGCCTGCGTGCCGCCGGGCTGCACGCCTTCTCCTCCAGCTCATTACTGCCAAATTATTTTCGAGTTTCCGCCCTCACCCCCCATCGCCCCCGCCGTCCCGCCCGCTCCCGCCGCTCGCCGCCCAACTTCCTAGAGTATTTATTTACTGCCATCTTATACTTCTGCCAGAGTGTAGTTTATTGTATTAGTTCTCGGGTGAAAGAGTGGTGCGAAGGTTCTAAGAATGAAGTTTATTTTTGATAGATAAAACTTTAGTATTTATTTCTTAAAAAACGACGTTTCTCAAGGTTTGCATCTACAAACTGTATCAGTTTGAAATGTAGTCGAAATCACCCTAAGTTTGGGGAATATTTTATTAACTCGGATATTATAATAGAGCGCGCGTATTTTTAAGGTTACGTACCAATTTTCTCGCAAAAGGCAATTGGATACAAAATTCAATGAAATACTTTAGCGGAAATTCCCGAAACTCAGCAGGTGCTTTATATTTAAACAAATGATCCCGTATTCCGTAGTTAATGCACAATAAAAGTTTAATAAGGAATCCCATGAACGTTTGAGCCTGCCTTAACACATCGGCCTCTTAATAATTGGCTAATTCGGTTCTAAATACTGTGGAGCGCCTCCGCGCTGCTCGGTTTTTTGTATAACTGCTCAATTTGCTATCTCTCCTTATTAAATCGCGAGGTGGCGAGATCGTATCTCCCGCGGCACAGGGAAAGCGCCCTTTTATTTACTGCCCGCTTTGTATAATGAACTGTTGACTTTATATTTTATTACTGCTGGATTATAGCGAGAATAAAACTTGCGGGGAAATTATCGCGATAACAGGCTTATAATAGTAGCTTATAAATAAATGCACAAATATGTCTGCATAAATATTAACGAAAGTTATATTTAAAACTTTCATGTTTAAAATATTCAATATTTACTAAATATTTTTGAATAAATAATGTTTTTTTAGATTCTCTACACAATATTTGTGGTTACTTAGTTAGTTATGTGATAGTTGGGTTTTGTGTTTGTAATCACATATTGAAAACTTTTACATTTTACGGTGCAGTTTGTTAAATGAAATGTATGAATGTAGCAATAAATAACACAGTACTAAATATGATAGATTTGTTAAATATATGCGTGTTGTGGTATGCTTGGAAATTCAATATTTTTGACAGAGAGTACTTGGTGGAATTACATTTTAATATTTTAAATAAGTATAATACTTGAGTGATATGTAGAAAATTTACTCAAGTATTTTACTTATAAATTTTTTAAATAGTAATATACTCGATTAACTTGTAAACCAAACAGACAGATTCAGTACAACACTCGTCTCATTTTATTTAAATATCAAATCTTGTTTTGTTCTGTAGCTGTGTGAGGAGTTTATCCACAACTCAGATTATTTTCAAATGTTGAAATTTTTGAAAGAATAAAAATTAACGTATTAAATTTAAAAAAAAAACACAATGCAACAATAAAAATTAGATTTTATTTTGGTTTTCACAAATCTACGTTAGTTACGGAATATTTCACAAATATAAACCCCAGACAGATGTGTCTTATGAATTAATATTTTTATTTTGTCGAATCTTTTAGAAAAAAATATTTCGTCTCAATATTTAATTAAATTTAGACATTAATTAAAAGCAATAACCCTGTGCGAGCATTGTATAAAAGTTAAAGTGCAGTCACAGTTACCAGATGGATGTCTCATACCGAGGTGGCGGAGAGTCTGGCTCTGGAGTTAGGAAACAATTAATTAAGCGTTGATTTTAGCCGGTGCTTTCGTGCAAAGATTTCACTTGAGAGAATTGTTAAACGTGAATAGTTATTAAAAAGACTCAAAGAATATACAGAACTAAATAAACTACACTATTAATAATTAAAATACAATAAATTCTTATGGCAAATTTGAGGAAGATGATAACTTTATAATTTCAAAATATTTCCGTATGGCCACAAAAACACACCAAAAAAATTGCATGTAATGTAAAACATTTAAAAGTGATTTTATAAAACCTAAAATAATTTTTTAATAAATTATTAATGAGATATTGTAACTGCACATAGTTTAAACATGTGGAAAAAGTTAATTTTCAGTTAAAAGGCTGAATTAACCTTAACGCTTCATTACCATTCCTATAAATGTAGTTTGACGGATGAATCTGCACAGTCACAAGAGGTACGAATTTATGAAACATTTCAAGTTGCATGAATATGAAGGACCTGCCGAACCCCCGTAGACTGAGTGCCGGCACCTGAGCCGCGCGGAGAACCTCTTCCCCGAGACGGCCCTGCCACGGCAGCGCGCTGCAAATTAATTCCGTTAGGATATAACGGGGGATTACGGAGACAAACGGCCGCGTCATTAATTGGCAGCCTGGAGAATTAGTGCTTTGAGACGAGGACGTGTGACGAGGCCCGCGCGGGCTGCTCAGCGCGACGCCGGATTTATGTCTGGGCTTACACAGCTTTATACTGCTGGTCTTACAAAATAACACATGTTTTTTCTATTTACGTGAGAGCTCTAATTAATGAGTAATTTAAATAGAAATACATGTGAAAATTTAAATTTTGATTCTATTTCCGTTATTTCTTTTACATTAAAAAATGGGATATATCTCTCATTAGCCATTTTTACAATTTGATTAATGTATGCTTTTAAGATAGAAGGTAGTAAAATAGTTTCTTCGTGGTTTATAAAATTATTTGAATAAGAAATCAATATTTTTGACAGAGAGTTCTCGGTCGGATTCTATTTTAATATTTTAAATAAAATACTTTGGTGATAATGTTTCTTAGATTGATAATTCCAACGTGAAAGGATGGTGAAACCGGTCACCAATAATCAAACGTGTGGAAAAATCACTTTATTAAAAATATTATTAGTTAAATATACATTAAAAAAACATTTTTTTATTGTTTATAAACAACAAATATGATGTCCTCGAGGAGTGTGCTTCGTCTGCATTAATATTTAAACACTGTTGTGGTTCTGCCGGGAGCAGCCGTATAATGTAATAATCCCATTGTTTATATTAAAGCTCTCCGAGCGCTACGAATAGGCATTTAAAAAGAAACATTTTGCGTTGATCCTCACCTGCAGAATAAACCTCATTTTATTCGGTACTTTTTATAAATTTATTAAAAAATTCTCGTATTCCAAATATTGTAATCACAAAGAAGCATCCACAAACAAAAAAAATCCCACTAAAAGTAAGTATTGAAACCAATTTGCCCCGCGAACGCATAAAGCCCGCGGAGGGCCGCCGCTGCCGCCTTAGATGAAAATTTAATTCAATTTTATCGAAACGACCTACAATTTGTGAGGAGTATTACTTGCAGCGCGGAGGGAACGAGCTATTGTCTTTTTGGTTTGTCTGACACGAACCCGGGGATGCCAGCGAATACATCTGCATCGCGCCCAGGACTGCAGGGTACTCTTATTTTTTCATTAAAATATCCTGGAATTGTGTGGATCACGGCGTGATCAGAAGTTTCGAGAGTTAGTCGGTATGCAGTGTCGATAGCACAATGATTAACGAGCTTCTTCAAACAACTTAACGCGCATTGTGAAGTTATGGCAGGTACAGAGATCATGATTGGCAGTTTTCGATTGCGTTAACTTGCCAAATTACTTTATCGATTCGTTTCAAGAATAAGATACGGCCACTGTTCTCACAGATTTTATTTGTAAAAACGTCTAGACAGGGTTTGATTCCGTTCCAATACACATTTAAGATACTTATAAATTAAATTACATTCATTAATGAATTTGAAAATAAAATGATTCAATGATGTTAACGATGCAATAATTTTAATTTATAATTAATAAAGGAAGGCTTTTTGCTGTATTTAATAACGTAGAACGTTGTTTTGCTTCATTAAATTTTTCATAAAAATAAATATTATATGTAAACATTTAATTAAAATTTGTACGTTTTTGCTTTAGTATAGTACACAACGTAAAAGGAAATAACAGTACATTACCGTTCGATCGTAAGAAAAGTTTACACGAGAAAGTTTTTTTATATTTAATGTCATGTTGGCGGTGCGTTTCACTGAAGTAAGTCGAGCACCCGGCGTACCGCGAGACAAGTCATTTGATCTGAATTAATAGTTCCGGTGAAGTGTGGAAGGTAATGTCTCAATGAAGTGCTTTAATAGAGAACGTCAGGTGGAGATACGATATCGGCGGTCGCCGAGCAGCGCTCAGATGAAAATTTAATTCAATTTTATCAAAACGACCTGCCGTTTGCCCGCCGCCGCGCGAGGCGCCGCCAGCGCCGCAGCTCGGAGGGCAAATTGTTCTTCCGTACATGCAAAGTGTTCTATTAAATATCATTTATTTGAATTTGTTAAATATAACAAGGAGGGAAAATTGCGCTGTTAGCGACGCGGGCTTGTAAATTAAATATTACAAAGCCAATAAGTTCTCCGCGTCGAGACTAGAGGCATAAAATTAATTAAACTCTCCGAAGAATGCGCACTATTACTTTTATATTAGGAATATATATTTCAATAAAGGGACTGGACATTTAGTATGTGTAAAATTTAAAATATAATAAAAGTGAATTAGTAAATATAAAAAAGGGTTTTTGTTCTATTGCTTAAGATTTTAAACATATTTTTAGTTTTAAGAACTCATACCTAGTAAGTACAGTGCGAATAAAATATATTTGAAGGACGTAAAAAATTAGCCCGTTCACGCGCGAAGACACGGTGTGTCCCAGTCGGCCAGCGCCCCCTCCCCCCCTCCTCCCTCCCCCAGCCGCCCCCGAGGGCCGAGTCGAGCCGCCGCGCGCCCGCTGGTCGGTGCCGGCCTGAGCAGTGTCCCCTCGCAGCTCCGCGCCCAAATTGAATCGTTAGGGCTAATTAGGCTGTCAGCTGGAGCGCCCGCCATCGAAGCCTCCCTCGAGCTCTCTCGGTGATGCGCTGTTTACAAAACATAGTTTTTCACCAAATTAGTTTTTCTTCTCGTCTTCTTACACTGAAAGCAGATGCGATAAAATATTTTTAAATGCAAATAAAATTTCTCCTTCATTTTTTTTTATAAGATTTACAATATTTTATTAACTTGCCTTGTTCCATGTAAGGCACTCTTTTCGATTTTGCGCGCTTAATGATTTATTATATTATGATATTTATCTCAAATTATCAATATTTTTGACAGAGAGTACTTGGTGGTAGAGTAATTCAGTTTGATAATGCTGACTTGAAAGGTTGGCGCAACCGGTCACCAATAAAAAATTAACAGAATCACTCAAGTATTTTATTCTATTAAAAATACTTGAATTAATTAAAATGAAAATGTATGTATTGAAACGATTGCTAGATTTTCAGAAGTCAACAAAAACCATATCTTTAATAATCTTAACAAACAAAAAAGAAGGTAAAATAAAAAATTACAAAAACTCTCATGTTATTTATATTTGTTATAATTTACATGCACATCAAAATTTTACGGAAAAGGTGAGTTTTTATTATTTTGTATTTTTTGAAAATATATTTTATCGTTCTGATTAAAAGTATCTAACGGAACTTCCAATTGCTCTCATATAAAGACCGATGTGCTTTTATAAAACAGTTAATTAAATATCTTTAAAAATAATTGTATAACCGAATGATAAAAAAATGCTTAGAAAGTTAGCAAAATATCACTGACATGCGTCGTTGGTTTCCCTGATTACTGCTGCAAATGTATTTTATTAACGCCGTGTCATTAATCCGGAAGGTCGGTACAGCGGGCGTCTAGTTGGGAAATATCTTCTCCGCTGTCCGTACCGCCTCTTGAGCGATGGCCGCCCTCCATCACGGAACTATACAATCCAACCAATTATCAATCTGTTTTCATATCAGCCAACCGAATCGACTGGATAGTAAATGGCTCTCTGGATAGAGCGACAGCCTCCTTACGGAAGAACCGCACAGCGAGTTTCTATACTCACTCGGCGATGCGCACCGACCAAAATCGTGTCAGCTTCGGTTATTTGAAAATAACTATTAATAAGTCACACTTTTTTTTAAAGTGACACTCGATACAAATTTGAATTTACTTAATTTGATATCAAAATATGATGTACGTATATTTAGTAACGCAGGCTCTAGTAGATTTTGAGTTTTGTACCTATTTGATATTTCGATTTTGTGATTATCGATTTGTCTGAGTTTTCAATTAAAAGGTTAATATTACGCGTTTTAATTGGCGCAAGCTTACTTCATATTTACATATTTTGATAAAAAAAATTGGTTGAGTAAAATGGACATATAAATAAAATTATGCACTGCAGCCTTCAAACTCAATACCAATAAACACCGCCAAAATGTGAACGCTTGATGGCCGCAAGTAAATGTCTCACCCGAAGCTGACAGGCGAGTTTGACCAATTTCAGCGGATCGAAAGAATCTTTCTTACTTGGCCCGACTTGGCGCCTGTTTGAAGTGTATGGATTTATAAATTAAATATAAACAATCCTTTCTATATAAAATAAACAAGTGTGATATTCTAGTAAAAGAGAATTATTCAGTCATTATCCTCGAAATCGAAGAAAGGTTTCTTCGCATCAATAATGCGCTATTCCTGACGTCACACGTGACCCTGCGGTCGGGCCTGCCAGTCACTGCAGTATATTTTTACAGCCTACGCATGAATAAGTTAACTAAGAGTCGTGAAAAATTCTCCACGGTTTTTCTTTTATTCTCGGAGACCGCTCCACAGCACCCGGATTCAAACTTAAGGCATTTGATATTATTGTTATATTCTTACGACAAATTCATTTTGGTTGTTGCTGCAAAACTGCAATGACTATCAAAGTAAATAATAAAATATGCTAAATTAGTATAGGTTTGGATAAAATTTCTGAGCAGTTTAGTTTGAGATCGAGCCTTATTTGTTTTTATGGATTACATATTCCATAATATCATTTTATGACATATTTATTTTCTCTGTATTCTGATTTTTTTCTCTTGTTCTGATTTGACTTGTTATTGATTTAAGTCGGAATCCCTAATCTATTCTCGGTCACTGTTATTTTTGTTTATCTCTTTGTTTGTGAATTTATTTATCCCAAAAACAATACGATTTGTATCACATCCAAATTTTATATGCTATTAGCAAAGCACCTAATTGTGTGTTCCAAATGAATTAACATCCTCTACTGATAATTTTTATTGAATAAAATTATCCGAATTATATTAAATAAATAATTTGTAACCGACCACATGTCAAACTGCACTGCTCATTTGAATTGCAACTTGAAAAAAGTTGCATATTGCAGAGTTATTCGTACTCGTGGATGCCAGACGTCCATAGTAAATAACCAAAGTTTTTCATCCCTCAGATTTGTACGGCTTCGTGAGTGGCCCGGCCCTTCACAGCCGCGCCGCGTTGCGCGGGCCTCAGTATGCGGAATAATACACGCGGAGCGGGCGGGCGAGCTGTGCGTTATTCAATGTTGTTTTCAGCTTTCGGTTGAGTCTTTACTCGCTTGTTCGATTTGAACCGGCCGCAGATCAATGACGTGGCTCGTGTGCCAATGTCGATCGTGAGCCTATTCAACTTCAAGAATTTATCGAAATTAAACGATCTGTGATACACGAAAGAGATATAAAAAAGGCAGAATATTAAAATACACATTATTTATGAGTGGCTATTCAATATTATACACTGGAAAAATATTTTCCTTTATCATTGAGATATTAGAAAGTTAAATTATTTGAATCAACAGTGTGAATTCGTCTAACTTACGAAAACTCAACCGGACTTAATAATTCGGACGAGTATGTTATATGTATGTTAACGTAAAAATATTTGATGATCTATTTAAACTTTTTTTTGTGTTGTTTATAGAAAGGATACTTTATATTTTCTTTGTCTTAAAAATAAATTGATAATTTCTTGAGGCATCAGTCATTTTTAATAAGGGTTGTAAATTAAGTTTTTGAGAGGTCTAGTTATTTTGAAACATGTTTTATGTCATTGAATTACCTAGTAGATACGGCTGCCGTGTGTGTAAGACATTTCACAGTGGCCGCTCAGCACTGTTTTATTTGTAGAGCTCCCGCGGAGAGGACGGCCTGCAGCTCGTTTAAAGATAGATTGCTTGTATATTCTGCCAAATAAATCAGTCTGCCGCCGGTGTTGCGTGAACAGAACTCTCCAACGAGATGGAAAAATGTGCTATCTATAATAATATTTTCAGCGAACAAAAGATTATCCCCTTTTTATTTCTAACAAATTTATTTGTGTTATGAACTAATATTAGAAATATATTAATTACTGCCCACTTATAAGAGTAAATAACAGAATAACCGAATAAAAAGGTTTCACTCTCGATAAATTATAGTAAATTTGTCAAAATTAAATTATTTCTTTAAAAGTGACAATTATTGAGATTTATTGCTTTCTTCGCGAAAGTTTCTTATGAAACTCAAAAGTTTTTAAATGTTCTGCCCAATTAAAAATGTCATTATAATTACTAACAAGAAAAGAATTGTAATGAAGACACTTTAATTGAAAATGGTTTGAATTAACTTCTGAACAATAAGTACTCTCGAATGTTATCGCGCGAGGCACGGAGATTCGAGAAGAGACTGGTTACTGATTAAGAGTCACCAAGATAAGACGGACGAGATGAAATATTTGTCTTGGCGCGAGACTTAACTACAATTTACTACCAACTTTTTACTGCACGTTTAACAAATTAACATCATATGTATATATATATATATATATATATATATATATATATATATATATATATATATATATATATATATATATATATATATATATATATATATATATATATATATATGTGTGTATATTTATTTATAGTATATTATCATAAAGCAACAACCTAATGGTACTCAAAAGCCCTGTATGAGAGGGAGGAATGTTAGATTGCAATAGTATGTAGAAGTACCATATACAATACCACACGTTATTACATAGAAATATGACGAGGAGACGTTCATTTTCCCACATAGTACTAAAATAATTAAGCAGCTAGAGTGTACCCATCACAACTTGACACGCAGGGGCTCATCAGCTGGCAGGACCATCACACCCATGTCGGCAGGAGGGGAGCCCAAGAAGGGGCATGTCTTAATTGAATATTTTACCCTATGTATATTGAAATGCCCGTTTGCATGTTGACCGTGAGGAAAATTATATAAATATCATTTAATATTTAAATCTGTCTTATCTGCGCAACTGCATTGTTACTTTGTTATTGGGATAGGTTTGGTAGATTAAATTCTAACAAAGAATTGCCTGAAAATATTTACCTGAATTAACGAGGATTTTTGGAATCCTACTAGAACACCTTAAAATCCTTTGGAACACTACATTTATGAGTCTTGTTAATATTATTACATTTAATAAAACATATTTTTATTCTATTTGATGATTTTATTATTACTAGTCAAAAGTTAAGGTAACATTACCTGTAGGCAAAAATGGTGTTTCAAAACACACCTGCGATTTCATTAAGTTATATTTGAAATTATCGACTGTTATTTGCTATCTGCTTAAATTTATTTTATAAATAATATTGTATTATTATTTTTAATATTAATTTTAATTTTAAAATTAATAGACGATCATGGAGCGGGTCACGTAGCAGCTCCGTCAATGACTTGGTATTTTCTCTCGCACGTGTGCCGTGAGCCGCACGCGGCGCCCGCCAGCAGCGAGGCAATCTGTTGCTCGCCTGCCCGTGGTTATCTTATTAGACCTTTCACTCATTTTTAAGACGTTTTGATTGGGTTGTTTTAATTTAATAAGGAGAACGTAAAATATTTTCACTAGAAATAATTATAATGAGTAAAAAGTATATTTTGCGGATCATAAAGATAATACATTGGTGAGGCTTAGGTCTGCTGGTTTATAAAAACTTCCACATCCTGAATAATTAGGGACCCTTAACTAGTAACAAAACATCACCTAAAAAGATAATATTATATGTGGTTGACTTTCAATGTATTTTACTTATGTGATTAAGCACATTTTTTTCATACATTGAAAACGATTAAAGAAAACTCTCAGAAAATATCATCGTGACTTGTGTGGGATTCGAACCCACATCCCCAAGCTTTCATGGCCGGTGCATTTATCCAACTATGCTAACGAGCCACTGCAATTTAGTGAGAATTTTTAATAATCATATTCTACATATTATTAAAAATTCTCACTAAATTGCAGTGGCTCGTTAGCATAGTTGGATAAATGCACCGGCCATGAAAGCTTGGGGATGTGGGTTCGAATCCCACACAAGTCACGATGATATTTTCTGAGAGTTTTCTTTAATCGTTTTCAATGTATGAAAAAAATGTGCTTAATCACATAAACATACTAATACCTGCATGGGTAAATAAAAACGCATTCTGATTGACATTAATCTAAATTAATGTATTTTACTTACATAAAAAGTATTTGTATATATGCATAATTTGACGCAAATCGTTCTTAATTGTTACCTTACGACTTGTTTAGATATCCGCTTTGGGTATCCACACAACTTTTTGTATGAAATATAGAGATAGTAAAAAAGGGTTTTTCCATAGATAGAATATAAGCATAGCTTCAGTGCTAGTATCATTGAGGATCTACAGGACTGCTACAATCACTACTAAATCAGCATAAATTTCAAACATCATAAAACTTACAATTTATCAAATCGCAAAAATCAAACTTGAATATCACCCCAGTCCCCCGTCAGCCACCCGCGCCACACTCCCGCGGTGCCGCGCGCTTAATCAATCTCCGCAGCACCCGCCCGCGCCGCCCTCGCCGCCCTCGCGCCCTGGCCTGTCCGTAATCGACTACGCCTGGTTTGCACTAACTACACCGCACACACCTAAATGTACATTAAATCGATTGTTGTTCTTGCACTTCAGAGCATTTGAGATCTCAGTGTGACACGATATTCATATTGTTAAATTGACTCTCGTATTCTTAAACTGTCATTTTTTTTAAATCCCTAAGCAACTCTTTAATTGTCCTAACTGACTAGGCATGTGTATCTTACATAAAATTACTTTCATTTGACATAAAAACAAAATCCCGTTATGTCATATGAAAAAAAAAGTATTAGTTTTCGTAAAATATATTTATTAAATTAGGTATTCATCACAAAAACAGTTTTTTTGTTGAATTTTGACGAGTTTACATTAGAATTTAGGTGATATAACTTTTTTAAATTTTTTTTCCTTTTGAAGTTTGGAAGAAATGAAAACATTCAATAAAGGGTTATACTATGTGATACGTAAAAAAGCCGAATACAATCAAAGCTTATCTTTCTATTAAACCTTAACTTACTCTACTACTAAATCACAATTTAATTTGGCAAACGTCATTAATCTAGAGATAGTAAAATGACTGATTTCATCCCAGTTATTTTATAAAGTTACATTTATTTGCAAATTTTTAACAAAAAAACAAAACATTTTACATACTGTGCTTTGATTTTCAGATCATTTAATTTAAAATAATACAGAACGCACATTTTATCATCAAGCATTAATTCATATAATCGAGAATGTTCTCGTATGCGCATAAAGCCGTGCGTCACATATCTCAAATCTCCCGCTAATGCCAGGCGCTATCAATACTGGTCGCTCCCCGGCTGGACTCTCGGATCCCAATTGATTTACAACGCAACGTACACTGAAGCCTTCAGCTTCCTGATATGTGCTACCGTGTGAATTACGTATTTATATCACAAACATTTGAAAATACATATCTTATGTCCATTATTTTTATTTTAATACTGAATAAAACTCGGTTGTCCTAATAAATAAACCAAAATATTTTACATAATGTTAAAAATGATAACGCAAGAAAGGTGTACCATTTGGTTTCCCGTGTCACATATGACAAAGGTAAAGGAAATCATTTTTGGGGCAATTTAAGCCAGTGGGTTCATATATTTCTTTTTCGTATATATCATGTTCAAATATTTTATTTCAAATACATATACCATATCTTAATAACCAGATGTTAAATTAAATATATTTTTCTAAAATAATGATTTTATGTAGTTAAATCTGGTTGAATGTAGGTCTACATTCAATTGATCCTCGTATCCGTCTACTTACAAGTTAATTTCCATCTTAAATCATCATCACCGTCATTTTTATATGTAAAGAAAATATCCACAAGCTTTCTCATTTAAAAATACATTTAATGTTAATCTAACATGATGATGTATTGAATAAATTCTCCTTTTTAAAATAAGATATTAATGTTGTTTATTTTTATTTGTATTTACAGTCCCTCCATTCCCAGGGCGCCCGTATCTTCACCGGTCCCGTGGAAAAAATCCTTAAATGGAATAAAATGCAGCAAGATCTCGGAGTTGAAGTCTTGTACGAAGTTATCGGTAGGTTCTATAGTATAATATAAACAGAATTATTCGTTTGATCTTTTTAGCTTCATGTATGCGAAGCAGTTCATTTATACTGAGTTCAGAGCCTTATTTTTCGATTTTATTTGCGCTCATTTCATGGCTACACATAGCTATTGATTATTCTAATTTCGGGGTTTTATTTTTTATTCTTCTTATTTTAGCAAACTCTCAAGCAATTTATATATTGAAAATTGGAAGTAACAGAAGAAAACAGCAAAAATGTTTACAAATATTAATAAAAAAATATGCACCAATTATGTACTTTTCAGGACTAAAAAGTTTTTTGAAAATGTTTTTTGTAATAATAGAAACAAGAAAAAAAGTTTGTTGAACCTACATTTGCATTCAAGAAATTGTTAAATATTTATGTAAAATTTTTACTTACAGAGTGAAACTTAGATGTTTGTACATGTTATTTAATGAGATTTTTTTTAACGTGCTATCCATTAAATACAGTTTTTAAGACTATGCGTTAAGTGATAGTTCTAAGATATTGTTGATATACGACCAACAACACCCTCACAAGTAATTTCGAGTGTGGATGCGCTTTAAACACAAACCAAGTCACCCTGCCGCGCGGCCTTTGCCGGATCCTCGAGTCCTTGACTTGGGAAGTAAACGCCATTAAGATCCAATTATCGACCAATTTGCGGAATTTGCATGTCGGCACAATCAAAGTTGTTCTGAGGGAGGGGCCCGGCCTGTCGCCTCCGAGGAATTTATCTGCGACGCGTGAGAGCGCTCGTAGGCTCCTCTCCGCGAACTGTTACGCGCTACATGACGCCCTATTAACACTTAATTAATTTTATACATTCAATTTATTCCCACAGACTAACTACGCCATGTTATTAACTAATATTGTTAGCAATTTGGTACTATTTAAATGATAGACGTTCAAGAATCGACTATTAGCTACTTATGGCGCCCCCATATTGGTAATGGCGCAAAGCGTTGTTGATGCTTTAATGAGATATTAGTACTGTCTATTTAATGGTTAATATTAGTTGTTCCCAAGAGTATTGGATATGATGAAACTATTAGATAGCAATGGGGCATATGATAAATTGATTTCGATGTGTTTTCTTACAAAATTAAATTTAAAAAAACATCTTTTTTTATGAAATTATTTTATAGTGGGTTTTTTCTATCTATTCCATCTTGGTTAACAGATATAAAAAAAAATTATAGAAATGAAATTTTCAAATACATATTTTTAAAAAAACATTTACATTAAAAATACATGTAATATAATAAAAACTGAATTACAAGATTCATGATTATTAATATGAAAACGCGATATTAAAATAAATGAACATTGGTAAATAGTAATTATTATTTATTATTGAGTTATTTTTTTTGTTCATTTCCTTTAGTAATAATTTTAATTTTCAACGTAAAAATAATCAAGACGAACAACAACGCTCTGGATATAAAGTCAACACAACTTAAAGCCAGATATAAGAGAGCCGCTTTCGAGCCCGCGCTGACTGCCCCCGCCATCGGTATTATTTGCTCTTAATTAGACTAATAAAGTTCTCGGAAGTCTTAATTAATCTCGCAACATAAGCTTTGTCCAGGATCGCGCCGGAAATGAAGTCCCCGGCGCTGGGTGGCTCTCCGCACATCTGCGCCGACTGCGCTGCATTCGAGACAAATTAAAATGAAATAAATCACCAAGTTGGGGAAGTTCCGTTTGACGAGCCTAGCCTCTCGGTGGGCCCTGGGTTCACTTGCGGCTTTGTTATTATTGAGTTGAGTGAGTCTAAGACGAACGACAGTTTGTTACAAATGACGTTAAACCGGTGTACTTTAGTAAATTTTATACATGTTTACGAGTGAGGTTTGTTAAAAAAATTTTAAGCATATTAATTATTCAAAATCACGGAACCAAAGTTGTAAAGCACACTTTAAACATTCTCGTCAAAATAATAGGCTTTGGATAAAGTAACTTGATAGAGAAAGCACACATTGATTTTTTCTTGTGATTCAAAATTAAAAAATGATGGAGAGTTTGAAACAGAAACAAATAAGTATAAAAAGTAAGTTAAAAGTTATGTATGTTGTATTTATATTGAAAAAACCTTTATTTCAGCTAAGTGCCTGTCCATACGACCCGGCCGTGGCTGCGAAAAGCTCCTGCTGCTGCGAGACACATCGGGTCCCGTGCTGCAAGCCACCTACTATGAGATCGACTTCCACCTGCCCGACATACAGCCTGGCTCCACTGTCAGGTAAACACTCATTATACTTAAACTTGGCTTGTTTACGTTAAACACCGTTTACTGATTTATTATACTTTATATTGGTAGCTTACTCTTCAAAATGATCCAGTAAGTATACGGCATAACGGTGCAAGTGGTCGGAGGTTTCCTCCTTGATCATACGTATTACTGATTTATCCAAGCAGAAAAGTATACGTAGAACATTTCTTTATCGTCCTGTTTTACTGTTGTCCATTTTATTTAATTAAATATTTAATATTTACACGTACAAATAATTATGAAAAATATCAATCAACCTAATTTAAAATGCTGTTTTTTTTATTTGGTTAAATAATTTTGATGATATATAATATAATACAAAAAACTCTTAACCAAAGCGACAAACAACCTTTGATTGATTATTTATAATAAAACAAAACTAATATTGCTTTTAGAATGAATGAATGAATGGTTTGAACCCTGGATCGAGTTCAAAACGCGTTTAAATCCAATCAAACATCAGGCCGTCGAGCAGGCCCGGAGACTTCGGCAAATACCTGCAGCCTGCGGGCCCGGAATATGCGGCTGCGTGTTTGTCCCCCGTCCGCGAAGCGCGCCTCTAATCACGGCTGCGGGGCGGGTCGCGCTGGCCGCGGGCGACGTCGCGAAAATTAATGTCTATTAATATATACACATTTTAAAATAGGAATTTTACAAAAGTAATTTTTTTTCCAATTCAGAGCGAGTGCACGCTTCATTTAATGACCACGAATAAGGTTAAAAATAACACCCAAGAATTCAAATCTCTTAAGTGAGGTTAAAGGTAAACGAATTTAACCTTTGAGTCTTCTTCTATTTCTTAAGTTTAAGTACATTGAAAATATACCTTATATTGTAGTTAGCATAAGTTAAAAAATATAAAGTATAATTTGTAACAAAATTGTTAATCAATTAAAAAGAAATATTGTAATGATTTGATATAGTAGGGCGACGCCAGTTATTTTTGAAACAAAAAAAAATATTTTGAATTGTACAATAAGCAATCAACGTTTGTGGGCCCGAGAAGTCTGATTTGCATTTCAATTAGCTGTGAATTTATAACATGTCACATTGACTTACGTCGTACTTATAATATAAACCACTTTTCCAGTAACATTCATAACCGAAATCAGTTTACATATAAAATAGTAAAAACTCTATATCAATCTTAATTCGCAAAGCTTCGAGAGTCACTGTTCTCGCGAAGCACCGCCGCTACTTGTGAGCGCCCCAAATCTGGCCCCTCGGGACTCCTCGGACACGCGCGGCTGGCGCGCGGCCAGCTGCATCAGGCGCGACAACTAAACTGCATTCTTCTGTTGTAACACACTGCGCCAGTTATACAAGCACGTGAGCATGGTGTATTTTGCCAATGAACTAAAAGAATTCTTTAGCTAAGCGAGGTTTAATCTTTCTGTTTGGACTACGTGATTTGTCAACATTTACTATCCCACCTTTTTTTAATTTTTGACATGAATTATTGAATATTGAGTCTTAAATAAAACTCAATGTGAATAAATGTATTGCTATGTCTAGTGACGTATTTGTCTGGTGAATAGATAGGGCTATTCTTTCTTTTAATCATGTCAGAATGTCGGAGATAATGTATCGCTACATTTCATATGGATATATTGCAATACACAATATTTTGGAATAGTCAAACAATACGTTTATCTAGATACAAGATCAAATTTCTTAAATTAAAAGTAGGTTTGAAAAATATGTTTTGGGAGAATTGATTTATTTAATGCTTTTTTAAAATACTAAATTACAATTCAGAATTCATATTAGATATTATTTATGAAATCTAAATTACATCAATCAGATATTTTTTATGCGATCAGGACACATTTTTACAGTCGTACGTACTTTTAAAAATACAAGTTATGTGATAACTAAGTTTTGAAAAAATTAAGAAAAATTCAATTGAAACAACCATCTAATATATTAAAAACCTATCGGATAGGTTTTGAAAAGTCACATTATAAACGCTAAATCTCGCAATTCTTAAATGTGTCAATGAAGTGTTATTTTTAGTATTAATTTATTTAGTGAGCAATAACGTTTGGAAGTAACTTTCCTGAGCGTAAATCCGATTGCTCCACATCTAGCGGGATGAGGGCGTGTGGATGGGCTCGAGGGACCGAGGCCGCGAGCACCTGTCTGTCGACTTGAGCGGAAACAAACACTCCACTACGCATTCGCCGCCGCCAGCGGGCTCGTTCACCGCACTAGCCTCGAGGGCGTTCGATACCCTTTACAAATTAATAAATAGCTCTTTCGTGTCCGATTCAATTAACGGCCCCGTTCTTTTCGAAGATATTTAAATTAATATGAACAAAATAGCACCAATTTCAATATTGATTGGTCTAATCAAAACATCCACTAGGATCAAGATGGGAATTATAAAAAAGGTTAAACATTATATTTGAAATTGATCGGGTAGCGCCCGTTCGAGGAGACATCTAAACTTTTAATTATCCCCCGCCCCAGGTTTCACTATTCCTGCAGGCGGAGTGGCCGCGAGTCGCGGGCAGGGAAACTTCCCCGACCATACTAATGATTGCCTAAAGTGCACCCCACACGCTCGGCTCTTCTCAAGTCACCCCACCACGAGAATTTTTTATTTAACTTTTTGGTGTATTTTTTCAATATAAAAGCTTTATTCTAAGAAATAGATTTAAATTTAAGGTTCATATCGTTTATTCTAAAATTGTAAACACATAGATTTGCAACTAAAACTCAAATATGTTATCATTATTAATCGAATACAGAAAATGTTTTTTTTAATAACAAGGGTATTGTATTGCTAATTTGATTAAAATTGCAAACTGATAGGCTGCTTGCTGTTTATTACGGTTATGGTGATGGCGAAAAACAATTTATATTAGACCAACGTGTCCACTGTAGAATTAGGTTTGGATTGATTAATTTTTGTTCTTAAACTTGTAAACTGTAATAGAACATATAAAGAACCGCACTATTTTAATAACGAAAATGGGATTGCGGTGCGTTTCTATTAATGTCATCAAAGCCAGTTACTAGGAAATCTACCGCTCAAGCTCCAGCGGCGTCCGACTTGTCGGTGCTTCTCGGCAGACTGGTCTTGATTGGAATTCATATTAAATTCCATGGCATACGTATACCTAATAATATTCATAGCTGCTCATCCTGGCGATTTTCTTGTGTATATTCCCATTCAAAATACGCGGCTATTTAGAAAAAGGAAGTTCAATTTCCATTATAGTACTAAACTTATGACTATTTATATAATATTTAGAAAATTAAACAATTTCTTATTAAATTAAGATACATTTAGTAGTTAGCTGGTAAAATAAGAGATTTTTGATGCATTTTGATAATCACTTCGTAACACACGTGTTTTATGAAATAATTTGATCACTAAACAAAATAAACTCTGAAGTACTAATATACTATTGTGTTTTTATTAAATGCTGAAATTTGTTTTTAAAATAAAATATTTTAAGTGTATGTAGCTGGTAAGAGTAAGTAAGTAAGTATTATTTGCTGCAATAAAGGTGATAATAATTTTGTATGACGTATGTTTTGTAGAAATATACAAATAAAAATAAATGATTCAATAAAAAACATAAAAAGTTTCTGGAGGAGCTGGGATTTGAACCCAGGACTTTCAGCATGCGAAGCAGACACTCTACCACTGAGTTACACCCCCGGCAACCAATACTGCCTGCACATTTATTCGAATAAGTTAGCCATTGCAATGAAAATCTTGAAATATTCTATGTTTATTATAAAAATCATACACCGAAAAAAAAAATTTACTGCCTCCATATAAACCAATTGCATTCTATAAGGTTCTGAATATGTTTGTTCAGTTGAATAAGTTTAAAATAATATAATTTAAAGTAATAGTGTAAAACTAACATTTAATTTAGTATGTCAAGATGAATTGTTTGTTTGTTTACAAAATACTTTTTTTTTCTTAAGCGTATTATTTTTTGTGGATATAAATATAAAAATATTTGGTACCTTGCAGGGTAGTGGGCAAGATGGTCGGCTGTAACCGAATGCTAGCGCTGAAGGTGCGGGCCGCGGGGCCCTTCGAGGCGGCCGCGCTGCCGCGTCTGGGCGCCATCAGCCAGCACGTCCTCGCCAAGCTGCGAGCCCGCGCCCCTTCCGCCGGCCACTAGATTCTCACCACGCCAGTGAGTGCAGCTGATCTCATTACCTATAATTATATTTAAATGTGTTTATTATTACCTGGGTTTTTCATTCATAATGTATTTGAGATAAATTATTCATCAGTGTTACAATACATAGGTTTTCGCCTAAAGTTAAAATATATTTTAAAACTTTCAACCGAGACTTTTCAATTATTAATGCGTGGGTATGGAACAAACGCTAGGGTCGTATTTATAAGCTAATCAAAAAGATATTTTTACCAAAATAGTAAGTCAATATTTTTATATTGATTTAAAATATCCGACGGAGTGATGCATTATAATCTATCGCAAAAAAACATATTATATACTATCACGTAGTTTTGTGAGTGGTAAGTTTTACACAATTTTTTTTAACCAATACCAACACTGGTAAACAGTTATCTGTTTAATTATTGAGTGCTTCCATATTTTTATATATTCAAAATCTAGGACTTTAGACAAACTTAAATATTTAGTTATTTTATACCCAATTGGTAATTTGATGATACCTTTGACATTATGTAAAGTTGAAGCGCTTATTACTAGTGTCGGCGTCCGGTGGCGGTTTCGCCGGAGCCCCGGCAGTATCGCAGCGTCGTGATCGTGTATGGATATAATCTCGGCGGCCACGTCCCCGGGATATTCGGCATTAGCTGACCCCACCGGCTTTTAATGGGGCGGGGAGGGGAGGGGGGGGTGCTCCCCGTAGGGTCGCCGCCGATACCACGGACTAGCTTTGTGACGTGAGCCTTATATAAATTGACTTACTGCTTATGTACTTTTGGTAGTCAAGTGCTGCGTTATTTTGGATTAGAGAATATTCTAGAAAATTATTCTTATTCTACATAGAAGAAACAGGTCACGATCTTAAGCAATGAGATAAAAGAAAATTATATGGAGGATTGTATTTATTTATTGAGTATAGGTATAGATAAAGTAAAATGGCATAATAAGACCTTTGAAAACAGTTTGCCCTTCAAAGGTGAAGTCAAAGCCACATGGTGTTGGTTTTATTTAAAAAAAATAATGAAAGTGCGGCAAATAAAATAGCTTTACCATAAACAGAGTTTTAAAAATACCAAAGAATAAAAATATTAATATTTTCTCGAGTGATTAGTTAACATTGTAATTATGAGCGTATATTGTGGTATTGAGTGATAAGCTGAAGCAAAAACCCGTATAATATAATATTGTATGATCATTACATATGTATATTTTGTCGTGACTATTAAATCCTTTTTAGTTTTAAAATAAAATTAAAAATTTCTAGATTTTTCCTTCCTGAATAAGTACATAATATACAATATACGTTCAAAAAATGTAAGGTGAACCTTTATTCTAGCTACGTCAATATTTTGTTTTGATTGATAAATCTTTATTTTGTAAACTTTTCTCTTTTGCATGTCTTTTTTTAATCAGGGTAGATCATCATCAATTAGGTCAACTTTTACTAAGTATTTCCACCGCGGCTACTAGCGGCTGGCTTTCTTCTCACCCTTCTATTTACTTCTATGAGTTTTTTTTCTGAGAAATAAGGTGGTAGGCTTAATTTTCCAAATATTATTAGTAAGTAGTTTATCGAGCTTCTCGCTCTGTGGTAGTAGTTGTTTGATATTTTTTAAAATAGTTTTACTGTTAATATTAATTTCTTATTTATTGGAAAAAACTTCACCATATACGTCATTATTACATATTTGAATTTTTTATTGTTTTATGCATGAAAGTAAATGTATATATGTAACATGGTAATTATAAGTAATAAATTAAATATTAAGGCAATTCAAAGGCTTGACTTTGCGCTGCAGGTTATCCACTTTTATAATGAAAACATCTTTGATATTCTGAGCGAATATATCGTTCATTCGTATGTGGCTAATGGAACGTACCTTTAGTGAACATAAAACTTTACGTTGATAAAATCAATTTTTTTTACCAAAGGTTTGTCTCAATTATTCATATTAAACAGCAGTCAAAATACTAAATATAAGTTCAAATAAGATTATCCTGTATGAACTTAGATTGTCCTGTGTGAAAATGTATGAACTAATGGATTTATTATACTTATTACAGTTAGCTGCGCTCTGCTTGTTGTATGGCTTCCAAGCCACGTGGAGTTAAGATTATTTGTCTTTTCCTTTTTTATTGAACCTCTTTTTATTTTTAGAATATTTCTTAAGTGCCCGAGGTGATGTAATGGATAAATATCACTACTAACAACTCAACGCGGCTAGGAAAAATAAAGGAAACGTCGCCTAAAGCTTCTAGCATAACACAACTCTCAGCTACCGCCATTTGTCGAAAACTCTGGAATTTTCATCTTGACCTCTAATTCAATACAAGCTATAGTTTTAGTTTAGTTTTAATGTATTAAAATTAGTTTAAAATATTCAAATCCTCGCGCACTTAATGGAAGTATAGAACGATTCAACTATCGGCCCAACTGTCTCGTGTCCGGGGACTTGTAATTTTGGTCAAGGGTTTATTATTATCATTACAACTTAAGGGAAAGTCTCCCAAACTACATTCTAATGCCAAAGGAATCACCGAAACTTACTAAACACTCAGGGTAGAACGTTATTATTATATTCCCTGAAGAGCCTTAAAAACATACCACCTGATCCTTTATCCTATGTTTATCTAGATGGTTTTTTTATGAATACTTGCCTTCCATTGCGTCAAGGTCTATTTAGATCATTTATTAATAAATCAATATCGATTAAAAAAATTTTTTAGTGTGTTGATCCACCATTAATCTGGGCGAAAATGAACATAAGAAAAACCTAGTGAATAATATAAATTACTTTATATCCTAAATGGATTCTTATTAAAATATTTTAAAGCATTGTGTATCCCTCCAAAGTATTTATTTTAACGAAAAATGATTGTGAAATTCAAAATTATACATTTTTATATATTATGAAGAATATTTAAGGACAACTAGTACTTTGTAGAAAGAACACCACTAGGTTATAACTATGTAAGGTTCAGTGTCTGTTAAATAAAATAAATCAATGCTATACACATTTAAAGCCAGAGAGAGCTGACATAACAATGCAAGCGGAAGACATATTCATTAAAACGTCACACGGCATCACTCGCGGCCAGCTTAATAAACGCCCGCGGCGCTGCCGACCGAGGGGGGATCATTAAAACTGCGTCCCCCGGGCCAGTGCCTGCGCTTCTTCCGGGAAACCTGCAAACTATTAACCCCACCCGCTCTTGGCCTGGCTGCCATGGAGCCAGCTGTAAGACACCACAAGCACCATGACTTTATTTATCGTATCTTGCTGAATATTCACGGTTTCTGATCCAAAGTGAGAAAGAAGGCCAAAAGACTGTCCATTTTGATTATCTTACATTATGTATTATGATATTCTGGTGATATTTGACGTCTCTCCCGCGTGTAGTTAAGTCACAAGTCGTTCGACAAAGTCCGAAAAAATAGTTTTTAACGTTCATCCATATGTATGTTATAAAAACAATTAAACAGAAGATTAAGATAGGAATACGAATAATGTAGAATTTATATTTGAATATACCATCTTCATGTGTCATCACCTGTTATATATTTTAAACTATTAATTTAAAGTCAAAAGTGTTTTGTTAAAACTTGAAAAATAAGAATCATTTAAGGGTTAAAAAAAGTATGCATTAGTGAAGAGTTGGGATGTTTTCTCGTAAGTCTAGACAATATTTTCAGCTGAAGTTGCAAGTTACAATGGACCGGCGGCAACGAAAAAGATCCTTGAGGGAATATGCTTAATGAAGGTGGCGCAAAATCTTCCGCTATTTGTGCATTTTACAAAAATGTCATCGCTTACTCGAGGTTCCACGGTGAATTTTAATTTTGATTCTTTTAGTTGTTGATATTTCTCGGGAATAAAAAGGGCTTAATTTGAGCTTTTGATTTAAAATTCAGTGATTGTAAATAAACAAATAAAGAAAATCTTCAGTTTAAATTCTAATGCCTCATGAGTAAAAACATTATTTTAAATTCAGGTGTAAATACGAGTACTCCCACAAAGTTAACGCTATATTTCTAAAAAAATATACAAATGGTTTTAGTTGTTCTACCTTGTGTCATATACATCACGAGGTAATTGGATAACTGTCATATTAACGTGAGATGAACACTTATGTTATATCTTTGTAAACGTGAATATCCTTTGGTAGTAGTAAGCATTGGGTGATGTTTTACATAAATATTCTTTTTTTGTCATATATATATACACACACACACATAAATGTATATATATATATATATATATATATATATATATATATATATATATATATATATATATATATATAAATATATATATTTATATTTGTAAATATATATATTTGTGAATATATACATATATATATATATATATATATATATATATATATATACATATATATATATATATATATATATATATATATATATATATATATATATATATATATATATATATATATATGTATATATATAAATGTGTATAAACTATTATATATATATATATATATATATATATTATTTGCGTTGTCTCAAGACAAGACACCGTTTTTTTGATAAGTAGTCTTTGTCTCTAAAATAATTTATTTATAGTCTGTCATAGACGTTTTATATATTAAACAAACACGCAAAACAAATAAGACTTGGTGACGTGTCAGTGATATTTTCCGGCAATTAATTTTAAGGAGTTTTTGGTCATTCTCGTATTTACGGTCGCCGCCATTATGTGCTCTGTGCTCAGCGCCATCTTATCCGAGGTTTGATACTCCAGGCGAGACAGTCTCGGTAAATAAATACATTCAACAAAACAGATTGATAATTATTCTTAGAACATAATACCTGAATTCATTATACATATTAATGTATATCGTTTTGAAGCAAAAAGAGCTATTTTTACCATGGTCCATATTAGGGCATGGAGTAAATATGAATATAACCGCAAGCCTTACCTTCCAACATCGTTATAAATGATATAAAATTGGTTTTTCATTCTTTTTGGTAAGGTATGTAAATAAATTTATTTTTTCATAAATGATGAATTAAAATTATTTTGTTAAAATCACATTTTCTCTACATAAATTTACAACGAAAAGATGTAAAAGTTGTAAATATTTTCTCAATTTCGAAGCGTACCAGGTTTTATAATAATTTATTTTTGATACTACAAATGAATGAAACAAAGAGATTAATTAAAGTATCACGCGCACATCATTCTTATTTCTAGATTAATGCAGGCTCGTCCAGTCAGATGATTTCTTTTCTTATTATTGTATTTCCTATTATTATACAAAATTAATAGGTATTTTCTATGATAAAATTTATTTGAGATCTCAAATTTTTTAAATTCACTTGTGAAATATTTATTATTTGATTATAATTATTATAAATATGATAATAAGGTTTCACTTTAACAAAAGTGAAAATATTAACAAAAAATAGAAATAATATCTTGTAATATTCGTTCACAATTTGAAATCCTCTACGTTTTATAAATGTCGCTCACACAAAAAAATGTTATTATTATTGATGAAACAACAATTCATATTCAGTTAAATTGAGTAATTATAATAGTGTTTAAATTTAAAATCAAACGACACGGCCATTACCACTCAATAATTCAAACTGGCGTATTAATGTACTGCTTTAAATTATTTTCATCCAGCACTATCCACATCCACAAATTACTCATGTTAATTTTATTAGTTCACATAGCTCAAACCTAAAAAATAAAATAATTAAGTTAAAATAATAATCAATAAAACTAAATTTCACGACCGACTGGCGTTGTTTAGAATTTTTAGTATATTTAATTTGATACTACAGTTCAACTTAGATATTTTTTTGTATGTGAATCTTTTATTTATAATATTGGAGTTTTGTGCTTTTAGATGGACCCTGGGATTCAATACACTAATAACCCTAAGAAAACCACAAAATTCAATAATTTTTTCCGTTAGATGGTCATAAATCTTCTCTAAGGAGAAGCACCTGAATTGAAATATTATTAAGCCAGTACAATATGAGTGAATCAAATTAATTATATTTGAAAAAGTTAACAAAATAATTAGCGTCTAACATTTATTTTTTCATACTGAAAAATATTTTAATTTTACTAAAATATTTTTTAATTAAACCGATATTGTTTGGGCGATTCGTGGACTTATTCTTTATAACTCGAAAAGTATGATAAAACGCATATCTTCATATGCATTTTATAATACTCACCCTTCATTTCAAGAAGTCCTTAGTTTGGGACGCAATGTTCCTCTCTCCAATATTTTTCGCCTACTCTATTCATGCCACTTTACCTGCATTCCCGCACAGCCCAGTAACTAGTTCCTCTTAAAGGACTTGGAAATGATAAGATAACCCAATTACTGCAGCGTTAAATTCTTGTTCCTAACCAACTTTCAATGGAAATTATCTGTTTAAACCTTCCAATAATAAATGTGTTCATAAATTTAAAAACGAATATTTCTAGCTGTAAATGGGTTAATAAAACATCTATAAATTTTGTTGGTTATTAAATAATTAATAGTATAATAATAATAATTAAAAATATTAAACGAAATACTTACATTTACTTTCATACATAACAAATATTTCAATGGAACAAATATTTTTTAAAGATCTCATTTCAAAATACAGTCACAATATCAATGTTTTGTGGTGTTTATATAACTACCATCTAAAAATGCCTGTAAAACAGAATGAGGTAAAAATTTTGTATTTTATCTATGGTTACAAACTCACTTCAAAATTAGCTGACTCGCTAACAAGCTCGCTTAGTTGGCATATCTGATATTGTTCACAATTTTATGTAAATTTGGTGTAGATTAAATCAACACAGAAGCTGGAGAAATAATTCATAAAACTAACCACAAAGAAAATACGTATAATAATGCTATACGAAATTTAAGCTTTCCCATAAATTAATTTAACAAAATTCATTTCCACGAGTTTTATTTTATTTATTGTGGTTTTTTAAATGTGTTGGAAATAAAATTAAAATGACTAAAAAAAAATATTTTGTATTGCTCATGAAAATTAAATGAAAATGTCTCAATACAGAAATATAAACCTCGTAGATGTACGTGCATCTTTTTCCTTATTAGTACATGAAAGCATTTTAAGCTGAGAATTGATATTGACAATTTGATACCTTCCTTATGATGCGTTGAATATTTTATATTTGTGCTTCTTGCGGGACATATTAGTTTTTATTATCCAAAAACCTTAATTCTATAACCTATGTACTATGTGTATCTGTGGACGGTAAATCCTGTGAATCTTTTGGCAAATTACCAGATATAAGGATGATCGCTACAGGATGCTTTCGAAAAATGTCCAACAGGGTACTGGCCAATGTAATGGGGGTAGCTTGATCAACCACACTGAAGTCTCCGTTCTACTATAATCTTTAAGTACAATATAGGGCCCTGTTGCAATTTTTCCAATAGTTTTCTGCGCTTAGGCATTTCATTTTGAAAATAAATAGGAATACGTGTAAGAAAAAGAATAACCATATTTTTAAATGAACTTAGCTATCTTTATGATTTATTTTACTTAGGCGTGTTTAGATTTTTTGTAATGCTACAAAAATATAACAATAATTGAGATGGTAATGCGACTTTGGCAATATGTGATATCAATTATTAGTTAAATCCTTCAGTTTCCTTTTTATTTTTAGATTATATGTTTTATTTGAATTGCAGTTAATATATTATATTTATCATTCAAACAAAAGAATATTAGGTGTCTTTATTTTCATTTAAAATAAATTGGAAAATAACACTGACTTATTACCGTTTGTATTTTATGTAATTATTCAAATCCTGGTAAAATTCCAAAGATTGTAAATTATTTTAAGGTAGGATTTAGAAATTCCTTAACGTAAAGAATTGCATGCTTTAGTGGTGATAATAATAATTCTAGATCTGAAATTTTAGCAAATATAATAGAAAGTAGATGACGTGGCCGGTTATCCGATGTGATGGTCCATTCGGCGCTATCGTGTGCTGCCTAATCCTCGATGTTAACACGCTTAGCATCATGTCTAGTAATACCGGTATGCTAGAAGCTCTCGGACGGAAGCACGGCCGCCTCCTGGGAAGGCCGGGAGTGTTGTTAGAGCCCTAGCTTTATCAAGGTGGGAGAAACGTTTTATATTCACACACACACATACATATAAATTTAAAAATAGTGTAATATATCATTTAAGATATTACAATTGTGTTGAATCAGTTCGTAGTGCGGGATCCGGGACTCCTGGTCCGCCACGCAGATCCCAGTCCATAATGAGATCAACTCCGGACTATTAAACATTGTTCATCTGTACCATTAAAGTTTAATAACTTTATTATCGCCTCGCTGAAGTAAATTATATCACCAAAATATTTGTAACTGAGTTTATCAATTCAAAATTCTTTAAAACTGCACTGTAAATAAATATTTAATCGGATGGTATTAAAAGTCCAGGGCGTTTACAATAATTAATGGACATTATATGGATCTTGAGTGAAATTCCAAGCGTTATTGTGATTATTAATATATTTTATAATAAACAAAACACTGTTTCAGTTTTGGCACTGTCAGGAATGTTACATGTTTTTAAAATTTTGCATATTTGAAACTATTTCATTTTAAAATTAAACAAAAATTTGATGTTTCATAATTTTAAAAATGAACTAGAACTAAAATAAATCAATTAAAATAATAATTCCATTGGGCAATAATTAATGGTAAAGGGATAACAGTTAGTGTAGAAGGACCCACTACACTCTTCTCCCTAAAGGCTTCCAAACAGGGGGCAACAAATTGCTATCGCGATCAACAAATTGCACCGTGTGTAGAGAATATCGTTAGTTTTTGTGAGATTTCGCTAATAAATCGAGCTTCGCCGGTGCCGCCGCGACCGATGATAATCGAGGACGAAGAAAAAGAACTTTACAGTTACCTTACAAAGGTGTTTTTATTTTACTCAGAAAGATGTAAAGGCGTTAATAATAAATACATGAAAAAATTTCACATAAATATTTATTTTATTTATGTTAATTTATGGTTAGTTTAATGTTACTTTGAACATGAAACCATTTCGGAGGTGATTTATAAATATTCAATAAATCAGAATTCTTCAACCCATATATATAGGCTCATTATGCTCACAATATGTGTTTTTATTATAGAATTTTTACCTTTAAACATACTGAGTATATCGTTGTACTCAGGTTTATTTTTTTTTAAATAAGACCCTTACTCTGGTTAGTATGATCACTAGACAGGATAAAATTAATGAAGAGACACTCGGAATCCTGTATTTTTTAATAAGTAAGCACGTTAGACTTTTTGCGTGTTAATCATTTTTAATTGAGTCAGTGTTGCTTCATTTTATACAGGGAAATTTGAATGTTATAATAATAGCAAAAATGTAGCAGGTGATTTGCAAATATTCATTAAAAAGTTAATACAAAAAATCATCGTATTTAAATTCAAATAACGAAAGAAAATCGCCGTATTTTAATAAAATAACCTGTTACTAAATTAAATTAAATAACAGGCTATTTAATTAAAATAATATACTATAGGGATAAAAATTCAGAGTGCTATTTTATTATTATTTAAAAATAAGTAATTTTTTTGAAAATATAAACACACATACAAGAAAAAATATTTCCTTAAATACATTAACAAAATCAAACGATTTATTGTTAATTTAATTGTTTTTGCATCATATTTGTTACAATTTTCCATCACTGCTTATATTTAAAACTACATGAGACTCTAGCCGTTATTTTTTACGTTTATAGTTGATTATAAACAAGCTATCCGTACGGGGACAAGCGTGACGCAAAACACTGACACCAGAGACCCGACGTGACGTCACATAAAAGGAATGACGCACGTTCGGAGAAGTGCGCTCAGTTTTAATGGTCGCTTTTACGCGCCCCAGATATTCATCCTCCGGATGAGGCTATTTTTATCTCTAGTTTTAAAAACATAGATTAATTTATAAACCTTCGGTATCACGATACAACCCTTGTTATACTTGTTTTCGATTTAATATAAAAAGGAATTATTTTTATTTTATATAAATTGTGTATGTGTAGGTTTTTTAGGTAATTCTTTGTTTATTCATTTATATTTGATTATGTTTTGCTTAATCTTAGACATGATTGTTCCGAAGTAATAGAGTGTTAGTTTTTTATAACGTTGCGGTAAATACACCTATGTTACCACGAAACAAGTATTTCATGGCTGTAAACATAATATCTTTTTGAACCTAGGTAAAGTAAAAAAATATCTTCAAGTGGATACCGACGGAAATTGTTTGGAAGACAGACGTTATTACATTTTAATATTCTGTAAGTACATTTGCTGTTGTAATGACTTCTGTTTCACAATGCATCGCTTAACCTCGCTTCACCCCTCAGACGAGGACATGTTTTAATTATTGTACAATTCCCGGGCCATTACAATAATGTCGCAGTTATGATGGAGTGCGACTGTCGAGACGGCGGCGCTAACTGCCGGCTCTTGTACCTGCACACTCCCGGCCACGAGTGCCTCGCGAATACAGTAACGCTTGTACTACAATATACCATTCCAGATGACATTACCACATTATAAATGGTCAGACCGCTGTCGAATTCTAATAACATTATCATTTTTACTTAATGAATTATATATTTGTAAGAATATTCAAATATATAAATTGTAAAAATACTGTGAGTATGTGTTATAAAAAGATGAGAATATAATATTATAAATATATAATAGAATAGAAAAATGAAGCCTGTGTATAATTTCGCCTTAACTCTGAAATAGATGCAGGTTCGGTTAACAAACACTAACTGAAACAAACGGTTTTAAAAACAAAAGTTTTTTAAACAAATTTAAAAAAAAACGAAGTTTAATTCATTGATCGATTTAAATATTTTCAATTTAATTGTGATATTTTTGTACAAAACTTACTTACTTTATTTTTACGCAATATTAGAAATCTTTGAAGTGTTTCTGTTCAATAACCTTGAATTTTTACAGGTCAACATAAGCAGGTATACTTTCTGAAATGTATATCGAATTCTTAATAATATTTTTTTTTCGGTTAAATAAACATGATAATTTCAACAATATTTCGTCTATCTTACACGGAGAAGCCGGGAAGCGAATTCAGCCAAAACAACCTCAACTTTTGTCCAATTTACCGGAAGTCAAGTTATACTTGATTCTAAATTCATTCTGTGAGTGTTTTGAATATCTGCCGAGAATATTTGAGAGCCCGCCCACCCGAGAAGGGTCTGGATAATTACATTCAGAGTTATCGAGTCGCTATCGGCAGCGGTTGAATTGGAAATTATGGAAGAGTTAGGAATGAACTAGAATATGATAATTTGAGAAATCATATTACCGACTGTCACATCGAGATGAGGTATTGTAATAATTGCTTGATACTAATGAATAACAATTTTAATGTTTTTTTAATTATAGCTACAAAATACTTTGTAGCTAAATTGTTATGGAGACATATACGTATTTAATTATAAGAGAATTTCTTTAAATATATTTCCTGAAGGATTTTTATTTTAATGTAATGAAGATTTGGCGATTATTTTTGATAAATGGTCTTGATTATTTTTGAACACACATTTGAGGAGCGCTTATATAAGTTTAATTTACTTACCATGAGTTTTTTTTATGAATCAATTATAAAACATGGTAGTTTTAGTTTTTTCATTTTCCGGTGATTTATTACTTAATCATATTATAATATTTAAGTACTAGTTTGTTAATTAATGTTGAATAATAAATAACCTAAAATAAATTGATCAGTGAAATTTCCTAAAGTAGAGCTTTAATTCTATTACAATGCGAAAAAACGCAGAGATTTTTGTTACTCAAAGTGATTTTTCAAAGAAAAAGTACAAATGCTTAGGGTAAAAAGGTAAAATTATAATTGTGAGGTCATTTTTCTGTTTGTGTTTTTTATTTTCAACAGTATCCTTTCGAATGCCATAATTCCCCTTTAGAACTACGTTTATAAGAGCAACCTTACACGCTTTTGCACGGCAGAAAGCCAGAAAGCCAGAAAGTGCTGAGGTTGAATATAACACAAAAAACGTAATGTTTAAAAAAAAACCGTTTCAAGGTTTGTTTATTTTTTCCGTGCTTAGTAAGCAGCCGCCTTACTTTGTATCCTCGTTTTATTTTGAAATATTCATCGTAGCTTCTGTGGCGTTTTTATTTGAAGCATTTAAGCCAAACTCTCCCAACGAAAGCTGGAAAGTGCGCCCGTAATATTTTCATCCACGCCTAGAGCTTCAAGAACAAAGAAATATTTTTTAATTGTTCAAGACTAGGCTGTGAAGCTGGGTTTTTATACTGAGTTAAAATATTTAGAGGTATTTTGTAAGTTTGTTAGGCTCTTTATCTTAAAGGCTTTATTTTAGATTCTTTAACTTCTATATTATTAGAATTTGATGATGTTGTTAAAAAGTACTGATTAAATATTAGTTATCCCGCAAGACATTTGGATTGATTAATTATAATTTTTTATTTATAAGGAATTTATATTTTATAGCACTGCAAAATTAAATATATACGTTTTCTGTATAGTAAGAGATTGACGACGGATTGGAGGGATAAACGAGTAATTAATCCCTTTTCAAAATCAGAGTTTGGTCCTTGCTCTTTCGTGTAAATGCCGTATTGTTCAAATAAGCAGTGACATGTTGTTCAGTTTTGCTGTATAATGTTTTTGGCATAAAACGTATTTATTAACATATTTATAGAATCATTCCAGTCTAAAGCAGTTATATTTACAATTTTTTTCCAGTGATAAAACATCAAACTTCAATAATATATCGTAAAATATTCAAAAATACATTTCATTTTGGTTCAAAATCACTTCCAATTGTAAGGGTACAGTAGAAAATAGATTAAGGTTAAATATTATGTGGATTGAGATATGGTGATGTAAACTTTAACAAGATTGACTCTCCGTTTTAGGTTCTTAAAATAGAGACATAACTATTAAGAGCACTCTTTCTTATTCAGTCAACTTTTTAAAAAATAGCTGTAAAAATGCTATATTTATAACAATATTTTATGATAATTTTTTTCATGAATACACAAATTAACTTTTAAATTTGGTTTCTATAATTTATTTGCTTTTAAATAAAATAAAAACATTTTTTACGCCAATACAATATAGTACAATAGTAATACATGTACACATATCTTTCAAAAATATTCTTTCGAAAGTTACTCTTCCTTGTGGAAGATTTATATTGTATCAGTGAGTTAGTACTTGCAGCTGTAGATTTGTAAGTTATGATACCAACTCTGTTTTAAGTTTATCTCACGTAAACCTTACGTGTTCTCTCATACAAGTGACGTAAACATTAATATGAAATTTATGTTGTAGCTATTTTAGTTGCATTCACCACGCTCTAAGGAAATTCACTGCACCATAATAGTGCTTCGTATAATCTATGTATGCTAATTTACATAATTAAACTCTGCGCTTTAGTTATTTATGTAAAGAAATTAAAAATAAATGTGTAAAATAATGTTTGATTTAAATATGGACAATAAAATCAATTATTTTGAATCTTGGCTACCCGGTAAGATAAGTTATCCTTAATGTTAGAATAAGTAATTAATTCTTGTCCAAGTCGTTGATTATTCATAGCCAGTGTGCTAAAGCGGGAGGCCATATAGTGTGCGTCTAAGCTTGCCTCACTAATAGCACATTGCCCACTGGAACTTTTGTCAACTTCTGGCTACAAAAACACCACTGAATATTAACCGACTCACAACTCAAAGGACAACATACACATATTATTGCGGTGTGTATACGATCAAAGCAAATAATACTGTTATTTATGATAGTAGTACAATAAAATAAGTTCTGTGCAATTATTGAATATCAACATTGCATTCTTTAAAAAGTTGTATTAATATAACAATGACTTATATTATACAAAAGAAAATAATAATAACTAAGCACTTGTATTGGTACGCATGTACTTTTTATCTGTTTTTATTTACATACATAAAAAAAAATATTTAAATTAAAGATAAAAGACGCCTATTTAATTGCAAAATACTTCAATACATGTTTAAACACACGCGAATGCGGTTCTTTTGAGTTTTGCTTAATTACAATACCCCCGTGAGCGAGCGGAGGCGCGCGTCCCTGCCGGCGCGCACAAAAAGGAGGACCTCTGCTCGGTGGCACTGCTTATGTTCATGGTTTAATTTTCTCAGAGTGGTCGCGGTGAGCCGTTTTTTGTGCAGAGCTCCCTGGGTAAATTTGTATGTAATCAAATTCAGTGATCCTCACAATAGAGGCTGCGACTTGAAATATAGCGCGCGATTGTTGGCAGTAATTAAACGGCTGCTGTTAGCTGTTATTAGTTTAGCAAAGGTAATCAGGCCTACATGTAATTTGACGAAATTTTTTATATACTTCGTGATGTACGAGAAGACGAATCGGTTAATATAAACCATTGTTTAATTAATTAAAGCTTTCTGCCATAAGTATACTACGTTGAATAAAGTCAGCAGGGCGACAGATTAGGGGGATGGGTTTAAAATACGAGTAATCAGTTGTATTTTAATGCTAGCACTTAAATAAATAGACTTTTCTCATTGTAAAATTTATTTTATTTTATTATAAAATATTTGAAAACGAAATTTTTTTCTACAGATCATTTATTTTTGTATTCCAAACATTCTAATATGCTTTTCTTCTTAACATGCATAAACAGAAGTCATTTCCATGTAGGTACACGTCTCATGTCCCGCGGTGGTCATTCTGCTATCGGCTGATGCCCCTGAGAGTCGTACCATCTTATCCACTAGAATTGTATGGGTTTACTGGGACATGAAAAAAACCTCCTAGAGTAAGGGTGACTAAAAAAAGACACCATGGAGACAATAAAAATTGTGAAAATACTGCAACTGATAAAAAACACCAGTATTCGTACTAATTTTATCACACTATAGTTTTTGTTATTTACATATATACATTCTTCTCGTATTTATTATCTTTATTCTATAATAAAGTTTCCATTATTTTCTAATAAACTTTTTTGATAACAGTATTCATAACATTTAAATTAGTTAATTCTCGATTCTTTTTATAATTTATGAGTATGTTTTTGTGTTTATTTTTTTAACACATATAGGTATTTAATAAGAACAATCTAACATTAAGTCTTTCATAGTACCATCCTTCTTCATCAGTCAAATGGCACGTTACTAATAATTTATCAGACTTTAAAATAAATATTACTTTGTCTCTCCTCAAAAATTGAATACGACTTTGAAAAGAGTAGCAACGGTTTATTTATATTTTAGAAGTATAAAAATATAAATAGCCTGTAAGCTATTCTCGAGACGACTGTAAATGCTTTACGTGAAAAAAAAAGCGATGTATATTTTTATTTTATATTCGTCTTTATAATAATTAAATAGGAACATATTTATTTTCGACTCTAATTGTATTTTGCTTTATGTATTTTAGAATATTTTGTTGAGATTTTGTTAAAATACTTAAATATATAACTATGAAATGTTTTCTTTCTTTCTTAATCAATAACCCCGTTTCGATTTCAAATTTATTTCACAAGAATATTAATGTATGGAATTTTTTGAAATTATGATTAATGCAAATCAGGATTCTTGTTCTTCTAATCAGTAGCTATTTCTAAAATATTATTTTGGTAGAGCAGTTTTTCCTTTCTGCCAAAATCAATTGTCGAGGCCGCGTGGCGAGCGAGGGCCGGCTGTGCCCGCTGCATTATTAACACCTCCCCCGGGTCGCACAGGCTTCGGCCTCGTACACTGCCTGCTTGAGTAACCGGGAAAACCTATTATTACATTAAAGCAACACTAACATTCTCCTTGTGTTAATCGATTGGTTAAAAAAAATATTAGTCGATATAATTTCGTATAAGAAAATCGTGTAGACAGGATTCTTTATTTTAATGAGATTTTTTACTCGTTGAAAATAATGACGGTTACAAAATTTGCATAGAAAACTTACCAAATAAACTTTGAAAATAACAATCATAGTTTTAAGGTTAAATTAAATATAAATGATTGAATCTTTTTTTAATTAGGAAGATTTCGAATAACACTGATTTGGAAGACTTTGTTAACTTATGAACAAAAAGTGGATGCAGTTGCTGGTTTAAATGAAAAGAAAATGAATAGGAAATTGTCTTTGATATTCAACTTAAATAAATACACAATATAATTAAAATATATATATATATATAAAAAAAAAAAAAAAAAAACATTCCATAATCACATGAAAAACTTATTATGTATATTTTAAGATATATAGCATATAAGACAAATAGCTACGTGTGTTTTTAATTATTCTGCCAATAACAGATATCTCTTACTCATATCGAGTTTCACAAATTATTCCCCAAAATTTTACAAGCGACCAATGTAATTAAATTCACAAATCGATATTTTAATCTAAAACAGAATCGGTTTCAGCAGAATTTGTGTTTAAATAAATAACACTTTCTATAAACGTACGTAATTAAAATAAAGCTAGGTAAATGATTATGTTGAGTAGGCAGCACTGAAACAATTTTTGCTTTTTCATTTAAAAAAGTAATTTTGAAGAGTGCCCAGAAGAGTGACATCTAGCAGTTGTTTCTGCGATTAGTAAATTGGAATTTAGACGTCAAAGAAAAATGTTTTTTATTTATCTTACAAGTCGTCAGTGATTATCATCCATGTTTTTAGTAACTCCACAGAGTATGACTTCTTACGTCCACGCAGAGATCTCTGCAAGGAACATACAATGCATGTGTGACAAAACTAAAAAAATATGAGAGACTAGAGAAATTTAGAGATTTATCATTTGGCAACTTCTCAACAAGCCAATGAAATTAAAAATAATGTTGAAAAATATAACTGAATAATACAATATATACATTTTCACATATATTTGAATCTTGCTCAGACGCAGCACCTATCTTCGAATATCCGAAATCTAATTTGAGGAAAATGGCAGTTACCATCACATATATAGCTTGAGGCAAGTGAACTGGAATTTGAATTACCATAATACTACTCCGTTTTCATATTCTTTTCAATTCCTTTCCACCAACACACTGCGTACTGTTCTCCTTATCTAAGTTCGCATCCCAAATACATGAGGATATCTCTACATGATCTCTCTGCCTCCCAGGACAGTGAGCCTTTATATTTGAGATATGACATTTTTCAATTCTCTCAAAACTCACTAGTACAAGAATGAGAGACAATAATGTATTATAATATGATATTCTCATTTATGAATGCAATGCTTGGTTGGTTTGCAAAGTAAATAGCGAGCAGCTCCGACCATACATTGTCTTCTTACATCTCTTTCCTGAAATCGGCAATTACTCTGGAATATTTACCCAAATTATGAATTTAGTTTCGCTGAAATAAAATCATATTATTGAGATTGTAAGGACGTTTTAACAGAGAAATGTTAGTTGATGTTGTATGAAACAAACGGGCTGCCGTAGAAAGTTCAAAAAGGAAGATAATCAGAATTTAAGGTTCCACAATAAGTTTATTCTTGAAATAATATTTATGGTGATCTGTCTGGACGAAGAAAAGAATACTGAGATATATTAAGGTTGACAATGCTATGTAACTGGTTTTGAAATTCAGGAGTAGATTGTCTGTTTGAATGAATGTTAAAATAAATGCATATTCCTGATTGTTTCTTTAAATATCTTGAAAATAAACGATTTCTCCGCTTTTATTTTTTATCTATTCTGTCTAAGAATGTTCTTGAAAATAGCTTAATGAATAGATCAGTGCTGTTGTTTAATAGAATAGCATTAGCGGTAGATATTTTATGTTTAAACCAATTGTTTGTAATGTGTGGTATTAGTTTTATAATAATTTTTAATTAAAAAAACAAATCATTGCTGCTTTATTAAACAGAATATTATTATATTTCACGAAGCCCATAAGTTATGAATTGTAATTTTTATAGGCTCCAATTGCATTCTAATAAAAGATAATGCGATAAAAGTTATAATATTAATTTGGATCTTATATGTTATAATAAAAAGGAGTTTGTTTTTAATAATTTGAATATTTTAAAGTCATTATTTACAATGAAGCTAGTCAATATACTATATTTTCATTCTAAAACATGGATAGATTTAGAGCTTGGTTGGTTATCAAAACTTTAAGAGGAATTTCGAATATTAATTATTAGAACAAATCAATCGAAAATTAAGAGTTATATTTTAATTAAAACGTCAAATTTGTATTGCGAGGGTTTAATCTGTGTGTGTCCAAATGTGAGAATATATGTGAACGTTATTTACTTTGAATATGTCAGAGAAGAGCAGTGGTGTGCATAAAATTGAATTAATACAAAAATATAAATTATATTTCAGCTTTATTTATAATGACACTATAGATATTTGGTCCTGATTGTCATGACAACAAAAAGAGGTGTCTGGTTATTCGAATCAATGAAAATGTGGAAATGAAAAAGATGCGAATACTTTCGCGTTTTGCGAAAGAGTTGTTGTTTTAAGTGTCAATTTTAATTATTTAACGATACGACATGATTATATTTTAATGAAAATATTTAAGATTTCGAGGCAACGAGCATTTGAAACAATTATAAAAACCTAAAATTTTTCACGACACTACATTTAAAAGTAACTAACCCGTGAGTTAAATGAGGTAAAAATAGAGATTTAAATATTTTGTGATGTAGTTTAAGTGCGATTAAATATGTATTCCCCGTCGCTGGCGGATGAATGGCAGAGGGTGTAGCCCACTGTCAGCGGATGACAGGCTTCCAGGCCACGGCTGCAATGTGCCTTCATTTCCCGGTTGAAGAGTTGAACACAGATAGCTGACTGAGTATTGAAAGGTTAAATTTCTCAGCATTGTTACTTTTTTTATAATTACAGCGGAAAAACAAATCGATTGGGATTAAAGCGTTTTACCTGTGTTTGATGAATACATACTTATTGTAAAATTATATAAAGCTTAATTTGTTTGAAATTTCAAACGAATACTCGTCGTTTTTTTTTCAAATTATTATATTAAATAAAACGAATAGCAGCTTTTGTACATGAAATATGTATTTGTTTTTTTTATTATTTATATGACTTTTATGTTTAGAAAAATAAAAAAATCATCATATATATATATATATATGTATATAGATTTGATATAGCTAAATTTTAGAAATATTGTTAATTAGAACCAAATAATTGGATAGTAAATATGTTATGCATAGGTCGGCATCTATTGAAATTTTATTACTGGGCACTTCAACCTCTTCAACAAAATATAGATATTTTTAAAAATATGTTTTACCGAATAACTGTTCCATATTATTCCCGTCAAGATTTGTCATGGGTCAATTCATATCGCCGCTTCTCACACAAGGTAGCGTGGCCGAGCGGTCTAAGGCGCTGGTTTAAGGCACCAGTCTCTTCGGAGGCGTGGGTTCGAATCCCACCGCTATCATTCTTTTTATATTTGTTTTTTTAATATTCTTTTTCGATGAATATGTGATTACTTATTTAAAAGATTTGAAGTTGTTCAGTGCTTTAAATTTATTAAAAATAATTTGTTTAAAATAAAATTATAGAATACTTTAAAATTGTTTAATTGAAACACAAACGTTAAAATAGAACTAAAAAATAAAAACTTTTTTCAATTTTAATATTAAAAAAAACATGTTTGTACCATGCGGAGTATCGTACACGCAATGCACCAAGTGACGATAGCATTAGAAAATGGATCCGGATGTTCGAAAATACAGGTGCGACGGTAAAAATTCAAAACTCTGGTGCCCCTCGTCCAGTCCGCGACCAGGAAACAATCGAAGAAGTGAAAGCTTCAGTTCGTCAAAATCCGCCTTTATCTTTCCGAAAGCGAAGCCAAGCGTTCAACATTAAAAAATCGTCTTTGTATTCGATTTTAAAGAAAGGTTTGCATATAAAAGCGAATAAAATTAAATTGGTGCAAGAATTGAAGGATACGGACTACTAAGGATTGAATTTTGCGAACGAAATGCTGCGGCGATTCAACAACTTTCAATCTTCGTTCCAGATTAGAAGAGTGCCAGCAGCGTAACGGTCACCATTTGGATAACATCATCTTTTAAAAATAATTTTCCATTTTGTACTCTTATAATCAACAATAAAAAATAAAAAAACTTGATTACTAGTAGTTTTTGTTTTACTGATCTAACAAATACCCGATGCTCTATTTGGGCACCCTGTAGAATAAAAAAAAAATTATACGTATTAATTTGAAAATAATATTGAAAAAATACATTTCTTAATTATCAACTAAATAAACACACTTTTACACAAAAATTCGCCTAAATAAAATGTTTGAATGTAGTAATTGATTATTTAGTACATGTTTTGATTCTCGACAGTAATACTCAATATAGGCGAGAATTCCAATTGTTGTCGCAGCCTAGCAAGAGCATGCCGAGTGGTTGGTGTATGACATAAAGTTGTGGATAGTTCTCTTGAGTTCGCCTGCAATAACACCTCAGCGCATGACGCACGAGCCTGGCCGCGCCGTGAACAATGGCCGCCTGCGCCCATAAACTGCGCGCCCCGCTGGTGGCCCTGCGGCCCCCTGCGTTATTGGAAATTGTGTGCAGCGTTATTTACTCCTTATTAAATTGTTTTTTTCCTGTTAGTACCTTAACTATAAAGCCATGAAAGGTATAAATTATCCCTGAAAACTATCCAACCTTATTTCTTTTAAGGTTTTTTCCTTCAAACTTAAGCAACAACATCAAAGTTTGAAAGAGTTTTAATGTGAATATTGAATGAAGTACGATCGATAATTAATTATATTTTCAACCGTTTAATTAGAAAAAAAAAACAATAAGTGCGTTTATTTTAAAGCTGTAAGTTGTAAAACGTAATCATGTGCTGTTAGGATACATGAAAACTATGTTAGGTGTATGTTACGAGTGTAACGAGAATGTAACGAATGGTAGTTTTTAGCTATTTATACATTTTTACAACGAAATTAAAGCAACCGAAAAGAATAAACCAGACCTTATTAACACACACAAATATTGTGTATTTTTTAAAAATATATCGTGTTCATCGTTCATCAAAATATATTGTATCCAATTTTTTTAAGAGTACAGGCTAGACACGAATACTGTGTGATATCATGAGCTATAAAATACCGTAATAAATGTAGTATTTTTCATGTGCCTACAACCTTGTGCCAAAAACATAATTTCCATACAAATCGCTTCGATTACTTTTAGCGAAGCTTAACTGAATTACTGAAAGCACAATTCACTAATAATTTATAAATTTATATTTCAATACACAAATAACACAACATGTTTGTAATACATTTCAAATTATACAATTTATTCATACGATTTAATGTGGCTAAAAGCGTAGTAATGAAATATTCGGATTTATTCATTATTTATTACACATTAAAAGTGGAATATATGTAGGTCATCTGTCTCTTATTTTTAGGAAAATTCACATAGAATATAAAGTATGTATTGTACTAAATAGAAACTACGTTTCGAATTTTACTGAGGAAAATACGATTCGTTCGTACAAAAGATAGATTTCGTTAATGGAAACTCTGCATTATATCTTATCTACCTTTTTCTTATTCCCTTTCTGCTGCTGCATTGCAGACACATATATTTCTTTTTTCATATAATACCCTTTATCTCATATGAAAATCGAATAGCGGATATCAAAAGCAGTTAAAATGTATGTGCTTTATGGGAAATTACCATAAATAACTCTGTGAGATCAGTAGTTCTTGTGTTTTTTTTTTTATTACTGTTCATGGTTTTAACGTACTGCACAATAGCTTTTTACATATGGTCATATGCATGGAATCATTAGAGACTATTAGAGCTTATATTTTTTTAGACTAATGCCATATTTTATTAGACTTTGTTTTTTTATATAAATATTTACAAAAACTTTTTTTGTAATAATAATAACAGTGTTTTTTTAAAATATATTTAGTATATTTGTTGCATTCCGACTGTGTTACCAATCGATCTCTTAAACCAAATCTGGGGTCTTACGGATTTATTTTTGACAATTTTCTATTAATGTCAGTTTAATTGAAGATATCAACATTTAAGTAAAACTTCTACTTTTACAGTAAAATATAAATATTTGGATGGGACTTAAAAAGTTTTTATAATAAGTTTTAACTTAAATAACTACAAATCAAAATAGTTCGAATGATGGACAAACATTTCCAAATGACATCGGAATATACTACAGCGCAACATAATATTTAAAAACGTTACTTTTTACATCGAATATTAAGTATTATAAAATAAATAATGCTTATTTATAAATCTCTCTGGTAAAAATAAAATAAGAGTCGTCGATAAGCTCGTATGCGGGCATCGCGCGGCGCCAGCTGTTTATATTTAGATTCAAAAGGAGAGATCTCGGGTCAGTCACAACAGGAGCGTGCGTGAGATGAATGCGATCTCTGAGCTAACCCAGCCCAGCTCTATCAATAAGGTATTGGCTACAATAAGAATCTACTGATAACTAGATTTTTTATTACAATACAGCTTGTGCGGGATATATTAGGTATTTGAAATCGGTCCTTTAAGAAGTAAAGTATTTGAGTTTTCTTATCAATATGTGTATCAAAATATTCTACAATTATTATGTTGTTTCAGTTTTTAATGGCGAATATTACGCAATTTACTATTATTTTGTATTTGCTTCGTTAAAAGAAAATAATTTAAAAATATAAATAACAATGTTAATTGTATACAAATTCGTGAACATTGAAATCCGGAAAGTTATTTATAAATATTGAATATTTTTGGTACCGCATTATCTGTTATTAAACATTGTTAAGGGTTTCCAAAAAGAACTTTCGGTAATCGTATTTTATTTTTATACAAACAATGAAAGTAATAGAAAAAAAACATCTCTGGAAAAATTTAATTATAGTGAAGCTTCACTTAATAATCTTTGCGTTTCTGCCTTAGGAAAAACTTTGTGGACTTTAAAGTTATTTTTAATAGTTTGTTGAAGACCATGTCAGTAGCATGGCAATGTTAAGATATAAATATTACGAGACATGAACCTAATTTTGTACATGACTTGTAGCTTAATAACCAAGAAGATTGAAAATAAACTTTTAAAGGCTTAAAAATAGCCTCAAATTTTTATGTACTTTACAGCAAAAAACCTTGATTAAAAATGCCGACTACCTATTGGAGTGAAAATAAATTTGATAAAATAATTTCATTAAAAATATCTTGAGGTAACCCAATATGGCAGTGCTTAACCCTTCAACGACAAATGACACCAATTACGGAGGCGCTGCAATGAATTCCAATTTATGAATATTTTTGATCAAATCGATTATTAAACTGGTTTCGACTGCAGTGGCTTTGATTGCGGTGTAGTCGCGGGGCGGTAAAAATATTGTTACGTCACGTGCTCTGTGGTTGGCGAAGGGTTATTCTGGGGGTTTTATTATTTTCGGGTATAAATTGTTTTGTTTTGCGTTCACTAGTTGTAATTATTGACTGAATCGAATCAATAAAATTGGAGTGTGCTGTGAATGTTGACTAAATATTTTTTTGTGCTTTAATTAAAATCCTTTTCATATTGATACATTTTTTTTGGGGTTGGCTTTATTGAATAATAATTGACGACAATAAAAAGTACGATTAACAAGTCTGCCTTCATTTAGGTTTTTTACAGAAGATTTAAATTTGAAATGGACTAAGTATTAAAGAAGTGAAATGATATACTCAATTAAGCTGAAAATAAATATTAGTTTTAGAATATAAGTTTTGGAATAGAAGTTTTTAAGTAATTAGAAATCGTTAAAAAAATAAATTTATCCTATCGCTCAAAAAGATAATATGTAGACAAATTTGTAGTTTTTTGTATTATATATTTTTTTAGTTTTAAAGTGATATCAAATTCAATATTTTTCTCTCAGAAAATCGTATTTTAAAAAAAGTTGTTTTTTTTATTAAACCATGTCTTGTATACGTAAATTACGTTATTGTAGTTTTCAAAATAATTTTTTTTTCAAACGTCATATATAGTATAATAATATTCAAAAATTGAGTCTGTGTACGGAGCAAGTATTATATTCAAGTTTGCAGTGCATCAAGCACGAAAGCTCTTAGAAAAAGGGTTGAAATATGAAAACATAATCTGTAAAAAGCTTTTGACCACAGAGTATTTCATGTTTTAAAAGGTTTCTATTTTGAAAAATTTCTCTTGTAGTGTATATACTTGCGTTGCATTTATCAATATCCTGAACACATTATTATATTTTTTTCTTCACTGTATCAAAAGTATAAGAGCTTATAACACGAATAAAAGTTTTACAAAGTCATTGGCTACGTATATTTTTATGACCATTGTTTCATTACTTTTAAATAATTTTAATCTATAATTTTTTTTTAAATTTATTTATGATTAGTACATTCTAAATGCAAATCATAATTTGTCATGCTAACAAACATTTATGGTAGTATTTAATAATTTACAATTTGGAAGTATATCTACGAGTTTTATTAGTTAAATGCTTTTATGGTTGTAAATCATAAGTTTTGATAATTTATTTACACAAAAAAGGCGTTATTTTTTTTTGATATTATTTTTAATTTATATTCAGAACCAAAGTTATTTAAGGTGATGTTATTTTTTTGATTGTTTTTCAGATATTTTTCAGTAAATTTCTATTTTGAATTCTTGGAAACTATTAAAAACTAGAAATGTAGCCCGTCACAGAATGACGCGCATTCGATGAACAATGCTTACAATAATAAGATGAATAATGCTTTAATTTTGTACCATCAGTTGGATGAAGGTGCGAAGTTCTGTGATATACCTTGGCCTTGAACTTTGAAGCAGAGTGGCCCACTGTTAATTTAGCTCCCATTGATGCAAAAGATATACTGTTATTGTATGATCTTATTTTTCTCTTGAAATTTACATTATAAATATCCTTTAAATATACTGGGGAAATAAGCCTTGCTGGTAGTTTCACTTTACCTTTGTGATAATAATCGTTGAACTTTCCATCTGATGGGTTTTCTGCTTGATAATGTAAAGCATTGCAGAATCGACAGGTCACATTAATTAATCCGAAGACAAACGCAGCGTTCGCTGTGCATCAGTTTCTTTTTGTCTTGAGGTCGATGCGCGTACTCGAATTTTAAGAAGACGCTGCTCACGTTTTCCTTCCAACTCATTGCTTGACATTTATGTCACATTTCGTGTCACAAACAACGCATCACTTTTCACTGCACTGTTCTTTATTTGATGCAGTCTTTATCACGTTCAATAGTGCAATTCTTTTTTAATTACGTTTTCTGTGCGTAGAAGGTGTTATTTTGAGTTATTAATGATGTGATTAATAATTTCTAATGCAATTTCGATAAAAAAATAGAGATGGCATTTGTGTCAAACTGACATAAGCTGGAAATTCCTTAGAAGCATCCAAAATTTGTTTTTTTTGTAAAAGTTCTAAATTTGAAAATCTCGCGGTGAACAACATCTCGCGGCGAAAAACAGAATTATATAATTCGTACATATTGAAATTCGCTAAAGCATATTTTATAGTTTATGAATGAAAATATTATCCTATCGTCTTGAAATTCGGCACATAGCTGCGGAAAAATTTACTTAACTTATGTACAAAAAATCAGCGTTGTATCTTTTAAGATATTCTATACAGAACGGAAAAATGAAACATACACACATACACACATACAAACACACAAACACACAATGGCTATTATTATAGTAGATATACCAGTTTTTTTAACTAAATTATTTGCATAAAAAGAATAAAATATGAAAAAAGCCTTCATACATAGAATAAAGATATTATAGTATATATATATATATATATATATATATATATATATATATATATATATATATACATACATACATATATATATATATATATATATATATATATATATAAATTTACATGCTTTTTTTTGTATTAATATTTTATGGTTAATAAATATATATTCAAATAATTTTTTTACTCTCTATAAAATTTCTGAAAATTAAGCTTGCTTACGAAAATTGTACCATAGTTGGACTTGTACAGTTGATTCAAGTGGCATGTGAAAGGGAATTTACATGAATTGGGTAGGTAGCACCATTGGTAGATTCTCTGACGTCACTAGTGGTGAGGGTACCCTTCGTGAAGGGTCGTAGCATGTAGTCAGTGAGGCGGTGTCCCCGCCCCGGAGGCTTACCTCATGCCCGTAATCTTTACTAATTGCGATTTCAGTGGTGACGATGCAACTGTGTGCTACGGAATAAAACTTCTGGATAATTTTTATAATACAAACACTATAAGGGACTTATATACGCGTTGGGGTTATCCATCTTTATTGTTTTTATATAAAAGTAAAATTATAACTTAATGTATATCGTTTGTAAACCACATTTTTTAAATGTTATAATACTATATCTAAATTAGAAAAATAATAAATAAAATTACAAATGCCCACAGAAAGTCCATTTTATGGAGATTTCGAAGATTTATTAAATTAAATTTAAATTATTCCACAATAATCCTTTTTAAACAAATAAACCGATAGTTGAGCCTTTTCCACGTAATACATGATGGTTTTTCAGTACTTTTTTTCATTTGTAAAATAAATTCAAAAGCACATAACAAAAAAATTTTGTATTAAATAAATTTATTTATGTATTATATATAAATATATTTATGAAATTTAAATATTTATGTAAATATTAACATTTATTTTAATGGAAAATATATATTAACATACTATGTATTTGAATATGAATATTATGTAATAATACAAATGTTTCACAATTTTCATATTCCTTACGAAAGAAGAACAAATGTCTCGTATTTGTTAATAATTCTGAATTTAATTTCTGAATCAATTTTTATTTGTATAAAATACAGATAATAATAATCACAAAATATTTTCGCACATCTAATTGGATTTGAGAACTTATTGAAAATGCACGCTGGCCTTTCCTTATCGGAAAATTGATATCATTCTGGGTTTTTTGATTTCCTTTAAAATAAATAAGCCACTGCAATAAATTATGCAAAGAGCTTATAACAGTTTAAGGAAAAATAAGAACACAATGGATGCTTTCTATGGTGAAAAACGGTACAAACTTTCAAAATTATAATTGAGTAATGGCCAAGGGAGATGGGTGGGCCCAGAGTCACTGGAGCAGGGGAGGGGAGTTCCTAACTTTGTCCTGCATCCAGAGGGGTGTGAAAATGATATGCACTTCAGTTCGCTTATTTGAGGTTTATTGTTTGTATGGTGAGTGATACTTTCATTTATCGCAATATTAAACAAAATTTATTCACAATATTTTTTTAAATTTTTATTTTAATGCAAAAATAAAACCATTGTCAAGTTTTAGCAAGAAATTAAGAAAAAAAACATTTAGTTTGCATAATTCATAGTTTAACTATTATAATCATAGTAGTGCAAAAATAAATTTGAATTTAATCATATCACACGCCTAAGTTGTTGCGACGAGCCCACGGGCTATCATTGCTCGGTCAAACATTATCCGGTTTGGTAGTTATGAACAAAAGTTGCGCTGCCTGAACTTCCGGTCTGACGGTCAAATTTGTCCCGTCTCTCGTCAAATGGGTCCGCCAGGGGAGCCTCGGGGCGCGGCTAGCCCACTGCCTTTCATAACTTGTACACCGAGAAGGGGCGACGGATAACAGGTCTGTAGTAATCTAATTACCAGAATGTACCAAACCACAAAGTAAATGATCAGATAAATCTCTGAAATGTGCCAAATACCATAGGCTAAAGCAGTTATTTCTTATACAATCTACTAATTAATAATAAAAAATCAGGATGTATTTAATACATTTCTAATATAAGTGTTATGCCAAGGCAATAATTTTAATGTTGTCAATTGTGGCTGTTAGCCATTAGGCCAATCGGAGGATCCATTTTAAGTTTAAAGCACAGCTTCTTTTGCCAGTCAATGAGTGAGCGTTCCTTTTGAATTTGGGTAATGACCGTATACGTGTCGGTCAACGGTCAGCATACTATTCAGAGTCAAACAAGACGGTTGAAGTTGTGAAGAAGTGCGGTAGAAACAAAACATTATTAACAAAATACCACTATTATATTTATGCATATTTTGTATATGAAGCATACAATACAATCAGAATACACAAAAAGCTAGAATAGTTTCACACAATCTCGACATGTCAGTGCTCTGATTAATACTAGCAAGCTAGGTTCTGATGGCATATGACGTAATGCATTCACAGCGGGGATCTACTTAAGTTAGCGTCTATATTCTGTCTTGTCTCTGATGCTAACAGCATAATGGCTTGCTGATATTATTGTCTATACCTATAAACCATCTGATCTAGAGAAACAATATTGTTTCAGGAGTTTAACGTTATAATTACCGATAAATTGTTGTTCCTATTCGAATTCATATATAATCGTGACCAAAGATAAGAAAGCAAAAAATATATTTTTTCCAAATATATTGAGATCCCGGTAATTTTTGCACCAGGAAGCAATTCCTAAGTCGTTTTGAATGAAAGAAAAAATATTTATTTAAAAGCACAAATGTAAAATAATATTTCAACGTTGATTTGTCGAGCCTGTTAAAATATAATAACAGCATAGCGATGATCTGTTTTGCTGAATCATATTATACATGAAGTTAAGGTTACATTCTAAATTTAATCAGTTTATTTTACAAGCCTCCAATATCAAGCCATTATATTATGCATCGCTGTATAGACCTGCCTCGGAGAAGACTCCCTCATGGAGACATATTATTACATGAATTATTAATACTTAGATTGTGGTGGAGCTCAAGTTATGAACTGATAGTTATCACTAAAGTTATGTATTTATAACGTGCTCGGAAGCACTGCCGTAGTGACGTGTTAAACGGAAAATTATAAATGTATTGATATAGCACGTTTGCAAACTATCTCCGTACAATGGACCATTTAATATTATGAAAAGCTAAGGATTATCTTATTATCTGAACAAATCTTACATGTTTAGTTTTTAGTGACTTCTCTCCCCTATTCCTGTTAATGTAAGCCAGATAATGGCGTGTATTTGCTAGCTAAAGTTAAAGACAGAAAGGAAGATTGACATAAACCACATTAATTTGAAATCGTCCTGCTTGAAGGATATGGCAAGATCGTATTAACTGAACAAATAGTAATTGGAAATGAAAGAAAATTTATCTTCTCATCAATATGATTTCCTAATAATTAGATAAAAGCATTTACTCTTTTGGGACAATTTAATTTATGTGTTTTAACTGGTTTCACGGCTTTATTTAAAATTTATTTTATTAATATTTTTAGGATATTATCGGAAGATGTTCATTTAAACATAATATTATTAGTTAAAACAGATACCTGTTGGGGTATTAATTAACATTATATAAGACCAGTTTAATAAAATAGCTTAGCTACTATATTTATTTATGAAAAAAAAATCAATATGATATTAAGCTTATCTCAATTAAATACTTTTTTTATCGGTCACTTAACTGATATTACTAAGTAAAAAAAACATTTTATTTTTATAATTTGATTCATCGTACCACAGAATGTATAATACATATCAAATAACCGAACACATATCATTAATCATTTCCATGACTGATCTTCCACACTAAGGGCCTATCACCCGCAACAATATCACTGTCGGCACAATGTCACGAGGGGCACAATCACTCTGACTTCATGCCGGCGGCGCGCGGTGTGTAGACTGCCGCAGGAAAGCACTTGCGGCAGTCTGCGGCACAATGGTGACGTCACATCCGTCATGCCGGACTGGCAGGTGCTCCTGACGGAAGGTGGTCAGTCAATATGGTGACAGTTGGCTGCACCGTTGACCATTTCAATACCACACATTTTCTAAAACCTTGATATTCATTCAATTTATTTGATTGGACTACAATCAACACACTGCATAGCACAATTTAACCCTTCTAGCCAATAGATAAATTGGAATAACATAAAAATTACTGAAATCGTGTAAACACACGAAAATTTATTTATTTTGTATTTTTCATTTACATAGATAAACAACCCTTCCTTAAAATAATTAAATATATTTATTTTACTCATTTTTTTGCACTCTAATGTCTTTTTTCATAACTTATAGTTGGAATTGTTTAATGTCTTAAAACAAACAAATAACAAAAGGCCGATAAGTCTGGAGTGTGGAACTATAGTTGATCTGGAATAAGCTTGAGTTTCCTAATTTAAATTAATAATTTGTTCACCTGCATAATAATAGAATAAAGTCAATTGAGAATACAAACATTGATAATAATTATGCTCTGATATTGCTCTTTTATTAATTCAAAATAACATAGATCATTGATGTAAAATACAGGTTTTTCTAATAATTATTTATACAAATAAAAAAATGTCTTTTTGGTCAATAGTAGAATGCATTGCCTTATGTGCAGTAATGAGATAACGACATCAGAAGAAATTTTATTTGACAACATGACTTCTATTTATTAACGGTAGGGCGCAAGTATGCGAGTATGTACGTATCGACCACGGATTGTTTGAAAAATCTCATGAAATGAAGATAAAATTAAAAACCATCATTTGTGTACAAAAATGTTTTTTTTCCGAGTATGAAATATATAAAAAAGAGACGCTTTAAATTATTCACGCCTTTTGAAAGTTGCATATAATTATTCAATAAGCTGCAAGTAATTATTTTTACAGGCGTTTCCGTTGGCCGTAATATCATTTAAGCTGTTAAATCATATAAATGTGATACAGAGCACAGTAAATCATTGTTTTTTCGTGTTTATTAATTTTCAGTAGAGGCTTGAGGTTGGATGTAATTTTGTCAGGGGGTGTGCTTATCGCGCGCCAGGCCGACCCTCGTGATTTAGTAAAGGGCTGCGGTCATTAGGTCCGGCCCCGTGCGGTAATGAGCCCCCCTGAGCTGTGCTTGTCGTCTCGTATATATGAACATACATACGTAATAAGGTCAGACACATGTCAAATACCTCCACCCACTTCTGATTTTCATCGTACTCCAATGCAACAAGATAGTTGCTCTGCTCCAACTTCATTTGTATCGCGTCGTCCAAAATTTAAAACATATTTCTCTTCCTTTTGCTCTAAAGTCTAAAACGTATTTTGCAATGCTTAAACTCGAATTTTATATAATTCATTTTATGCGTGACAATTTTTTTTATTTTGAATAAAAAATATACGTTGCATGAAACATGTTTAATATCTATTTACAAATTTTAGTTGTATGATCTATCCATGCTTCCATCATTTTATTAAAATTAAATTTTGATTGTTTGTAAAGGTTTCTGAATTTTTTTGTAAGATTTAAAAAAAGTATTTTAACTAGAAGAAAAAATAATCAATCCATAGCGATTTATATTGATGGTTACATAATTTTTTTAAGGCAAATTACTTATATCGATTACGATGATTTTTGTTTTGTTTTCAATTGTACTTATTTATTATGAAATTATAAAACCGTTTTGACACAAGAGTGAATTATTGCCCAGCATTTAGCACAACTTAAGGATGAACATGCGTTGAATGATAAATCTTGTACCGTCAAAAGATTTGTAAATATGTAACCAAGACTTAATATAAATTTATATACTAAAGCATTTATTATTTGTAGCAAAATATTTTATTAGAAATAGAAAAATCATCTTTTAGAGCCAACACTGAGCATTTATAAGATAAAGACAAGATCATACCAAAATAGCATCACAAGAAATATTAAATTTTATATCAAATAAATATAAAGGGATACGAGAAACCTCAGTAAATTGTTTTCTCGGAGATGTTTGCAGAAATGTGTTGACAGTGATTATTTATTGCCTGTGTATTTGTTGACATCAAAAACCAATGTTAAATCGTTGTCTACAACCAACACTTGTCATGTCAACAACATAAATATTAAAAAAGTGAATAATGTATAAAAAGCTTAAAAAGAAATTGTCCGAAATAATGATGGATGTGTTCTTACTGGCTGTTTGTTTACTGAAGTGTTCTTCCATTTGGTTTTTCTCCTCTCCACTAAAGTAGTTCCCCGGTCCGCTCACAAGAGAGCATTATCTCAGAGTTTTATGTGACGTAACGTAACAAAATGCCGAAATAATACAGTATAAAATAAATATTAATACATGAAACAATGAAGGGTTGTTTGATTTATCGCTTTTCTTTTTCCAGTCTCTTTAAAATGTTTGAGTGTCCATAAAAGTAACTCCGTTATATTATTCTGATACATTTTTGATTTACTGTGATAATATTCTTAAATCTATATTTTGTACTTTACTTTATAGATAAAAAAAAATTCTGTCAAACCAGAAGGCATGTATGTATCAGTTTTTGAATTTGGTGAAATCCCTCCATCTTGATTCCGTGACATTATGTCTCGAAAGTTATTTTCATCTGTTATATATTCGAAATATTGGAAAAATGATTAAATTATATTGGTTTTCTTTGTTATATTATGATTCATTCAAACAATTATTGATGAATAGTGTCACAAATCGTTTATAAGACTCGATCCAAACATAAACAGCGAAATAATCCTTGATTTTTTCAGTCATATTATTATTCCCTATTTATCGATATGATGCAGCTCTTGTCATGATTTTTACTTGGCTCCGGAATAAAAGTAGGTTGCTTATGCCTGCTTGATATGAGCGTATAAAAACTAATACAAATAGTTACTTATTATAAATATATTCTTCATATATCAGCTACTCCAAAGCAATTATTCGTACAGCTCAATGGAATGTGATAGATTGGACGCGTTAGAGAGAATCTCTCTGTAAATGCTCCACTCTAATTTGAGGCAACAAAAACATTACACAAGTAGCGGCTCCTTATTCCAGGAGATAAAGCAAGTAATAAATCATTATTTTTCCATCGTTGCGGGATGAGGTGCGGCGAGACCTTTCTTTTCACCTGTACCACAATGATCAACTTTTAAAATTAGGCCTTAAAGGATTAAGCGGATATTATGTTAATTTAACATAAATAGATTATTTTTATATGAAAGATTTAGAGGTAATTGAGATGAATCAAACAAAAAAAATTGTTTTGGTTTATTTTTTCAAATGAACGATAAATGAATCTGATTTATTCTATAAAAAAAAGGTTGACGAATATTTAAAATTAAATTAACATATTTTGAGTTACATACAGCATAAATTTAAAATATCCTACATTTGATTAATGTTTATTTATTAGAAAACCTATCGGTACACGTTGTTGTAGTATATTTTGACTTTCAAGAGTGTGACTGGAATTCATTTACAAAATAAACAAGAACTTTTAGAGATTTTCTTAATGTAATTTTTCTGAGATATTCGAATTACAATCCTACTTAACTATAACACTAGGTTCAGTTAATTTTTGTTCATTTTGTTAATATAATACCGAGTTTGTCAAAAATATTATATCGTGTTAAGAGTACTTTGCTTTACAATAAGTCATTGTGAGGCTTAAACATTCTTGAATTCCTTTAAAATTAATAGTAATTTTAAAACAGGTTTTAGACATATTTTTGATAATAGAAGCCTATTTTAATATAAGTAGAGTTTATCCAGTTTGTCTTTTTTAACAAAAAGTAATTTAAAAAGATCACATTGAATAATGCAACGGTGGCGGATGAATCGCTTATAATTTAACTTCAAAAGCGCGAGCCGCCGACTGGAGGACTCAGCTCTCTAAGCCGCTTCATTTTCTCATAAATCCTAAGAAATTTTTGTGGAAATACCCGTAAAATATTTTCATTGTTGCGGGAAAACTGAGAGTGTAGAATGCATTGCTGCAGCTGCACTTGCGAGCTTTGTTCACATCCTGTGAGAACAGGGCCTTTTTTCTAATTAGATAGAAACTGGAGTACTTGCAAAATATTTATATAAAATTATAAAACAGAATTTTCCAATCTATGTAGAAAACGAGGTGTAAACTTTCATTCGGCTAACGAAAGATAAAGATTTTTTTATTTGAAAATTGTTGATTATGTTATGAAAATCATCAATATAACAATTCTGTTTAATGATGCCAACCTTGTATGCTGGTGAAATAGTTGCGTGTCACATATTCTATGAATATCACTACATATTTCTTTTAGAATCAAAACATTAAAGTTAATCTATACGTTTATATTCATTTAGAAAATTTAAGCTCTTCTGCTATAATCGCACGCGGTAACTTTGCATTCTAACAGTAGGCTTTACCAGCGTCTCGTCTTGGAATAAAATCACAAAAAACTGAACGCCAGAAGCTTTCCTTACAAATATTTTACAGGTAAACTCCCAGGAAAAATAATCTCTTGCCTTACTTATTTATCCAGCGAGATAAAAGCAAATACTCAAATATGGCATACGGCGAGGTGTTTGCTACTACTGGATGTCCCTCGTATTTCAGAGTCAGACGTGCCGCCAAGTCTACTTGAGATATTCATGCGGAAAAATTGATTCCGTAATTTTATTCAATCAAGTTATATGCTATCACAACCCTATCATATTCGTAGCATATTTCTCTGAACGTCGATTAGAAGAAATAGCTGAAAGTAAATAAAGTGAAGTTTTAATATTGATTTTGTGATATGTTTGGTATAGAAAATATGATTTTTTATTTAATAATTTTAATGCATAGGATTTTTTTTGCATAACTGTTTAAGTTTTTGATAGAATTTATCTTTATTCTTAAAATATGTTGTACAAGATGATATTAAAATAATGTTTTTACCATAAAAATCCAACTAAATAGTATAATTGCTTTCATTTTTTTTCTTCTCTTTTCATGGATATCTGTTTTCGTATCAGTTAAATATTTATTGAGTCTTGCGTTGAAAAAAAATTGCTGTGACTTTGATTTTGTTTAAAGTTAAGCTATGCTAGATTTTTGGTAACTTTATTACAAAAAGAAACAAGCTCATTCATGTATTTTTATATGGTGAGGAGAAGGCTCAATAGCAATATAATGTTGTGAATAGCAGTTTTGGCAAACTCAAACAAATTAAGTTTTCTTTAGTATTTGACCCTGATTAATATAATATTAAAATAAAAACACGAAGAAAAAAATGTATTACTATAATACGAGAGTTTTATTTTAATATGGATTTGAGTTTATTTGATAATCTCTACACATTTGAGATGCAATTTTTTTTATCCAATCTGAATAAATTTTTTATTGTATTGGATTGCATTCCATTAAAAGAAAAGCGGGTGCGCGTCAGACTGAATTATTAATGTATATTAAATAAAGAATTCTCGAATTTCAGCCCCTTTAAATATACGGCCACCTGTCCAAACAAATCCTCTCAGTGATTACTTTTGATATCAGACCGTACTCGATCCGATAGTAATTTGTATTGAGACCCTGAATGGGAATTATTTTATTGTGTCGCTTCCATTAGGACGGACGTTTCGAGAGTTATTGAAATTCAATTTAGCGAAATGATTTATGCCCAGGGAAATGGGCTCAGCATTCAGAGCGTGCAATCCTCCTCCCTTTCTTTGATGAACTTAGTATAAAATATAATACATACTTTTGATTACAATCGTCTTATTCGTAGATAAGTATGCACCAGTGGCGTACTTTGCTGCCTCAATTTTTTTGTTATTAAGATAGTAAACGGTTTTGCTATCGGATCTTTTAAGCTACAACAACAGATGACTTTATAGTTAATAGGAGAAACAAAAACGTAAAATGCCATCAAACTACGCACTTAAGTAAATTTTTATGGGAGAATATTATGAACCACATGTTTTACATCCTTAAATCCTGAATGATTTCTAAAAACAATATAACAAAAGCGAGTTTTTTACAAGTATTATGGAATTTTATCCTATATTATTTACTTAAAGCTACTTGAGTGAATGTGGGTCGTGCGTGAATGATGAAAGCTGCGTCTTGCATCAAATGTGATGCCACTAGAAATGAAGGCCACCTAAGTGGCCTTTGAGTTGCTTTATAGTCGGTGTCTTTTATTGAGATTGTATATTGACTATTATATAACAACAAAATAATATGCCTTCTCTTATCTTTATCTGTGTTAACTTGTGTATTTTCATAAATAATGACAAATTGTCGAAAACGAGAAATATATCGGGTGAAAGTCTGTAAGTCTATAAATTAGTACTGTTCAAAATGCCGTTCAAATAGTCGCGATTCTTTAAAAACTAACCATCACGTTATAATTAAATTATGACTTTCAGTACATATTAAAAATTGTGTGTGTAAATTTAGAAATACATTAAAGATTATAACTAAAGTCTATAATTTAGAGTACTTTTTTACGTTCAAAACAAAAAAAAACAGGGAAAAATCCAATCCGCGCTTGTTCAGAAACTGCAAAAATCCAAATTAAAATTGAAGAATGATTTGCACGTGTATTATTAACCAAAGCGGCATCTGACAAGGCCTACACAAAGCGCGCTTTAAAACGCAATCAATCACTCGCTTTTTATAAACGTACGTACCGCGTATTGTGACTCGACCTCTCAGCCCTTTATCAACAATTTTTAATCAACGCGCGCAATCTAAAATTTTTAATGTGTTTCTCACCCGAGCATGTTATATATTATACACGATAGAGATCCCAGCGTAAATTTATGTACAAGTAAATTAGTAAGTAGGATATATTACTGCAGGTTAGGTAGCGGTAACCTTACTCTATTTTATTTATATTGGAGATGGTTGCCAGTTAGTATTGGCAGTACTGAGAACGACTAAAACGCCGCTTGGAGGCGCGAGTTTTTTGTTTGCTTAATACATCGTTGTTTGGTGTATTTTACTGTGTGTATCATTATGAATATCGGCATAACGTTAGTATTTTCTCTATTTTTATTGTCTCACTCTATTTGACTGATTGAGAGAGACATCAAAACATTAAATTTATCTCCATTTTAGTTATTCGATTTGAATATGAATAAATTCGTAGATATACTAAATATACTGGTAAATTAATTTTTATATGTGAAAATAAAAATATTTAAAAAATATTGGTTGCCAAAAAATGATAGTGCAAGAAACAATCATTCAAACCTAATATTCCTTTAGTATACATGATTATCAACCAAGAAAATCCACCGAAGTACCAAAGAAGACTGAAATAATAGACATCGTTAAGAAATTCAATATTTTTGACAGAGAGTACTTGGTGGAATTCCATTTTAATATTTTGAATAAAAATACTTGAGTGATTTTCCACATTTTTGTTTTTATTAGTGACCGGTTTCGCCAACCTTTCACGTTGGCATTATCAAACAGATCTCTGTTTGATAATGCCAACGTGAAAGGTTGGCGAAACCGGTCACTAATAAAAACAAAAATGTGGAAAATCACTCAAGTATTTTTATTCAAAATATTAGACATCGTTAACTAATAAATGTCTGCACTTCTTAACAGCGCTTGTGTAAAGCATACTGTGGTGTAAATTCAAGGAATATGAACCACTTGCCGAGAAATTGCTTTTTGTTAGGGAAACTGCTGAAGTAGTTCAGGTGAATCTCATCTTTTACATTTTCTTCCACGGGTAACGTGAACATGTGAAAGAGGTGGCGTCCAGTTTATATCAATAAAAATAGCACACAAAAGATTGATAATGTATTGGACTGACATCTCAAATAAATGAACGTACTTCAAACTCTATTTTTTTAATGGTTGTATAACTCTCATTTTAGAGTTTTATCCGTTTGCTTTGTTTTCTTGTTTAAAAACCTTAAACGTTGGTTTTAAGGGCTCCACTCGAGGCGCACGGCCTCATTGAGTGAAATGGAAAACCAAAATGAAGTCGTGGTGGTTTTAAAGTCTTAACAGGTGTTTTATATGACTGAAAGTACTTGCCAACATAAGTAATGCGAGAAGAAAGATTGCAAATTCTTACAAGCGATGACTATTCTTAGTTGAGTAGATGAAGATAATGCTTGATTTGTAGGAGACAATGAAATTTTAAAATCAAAAGAGTGATTTTTATATAATTTTCTTACCCTTTTAAGTGCCGATGGCCCCAACTTACTTTACACTGCAATAGGATACCACGTAAAAATATATGAAATACTTTTAAGACACAGTGTGCTATATATTACACATATTTATTATGTACACATATTTTCATACTTCTAAGATAAAATCTACACATAAGATGTGGGTTTTTATGTGAACAGAAACTGTTGGTATTTTTAGAAACGCGCAGCAGTCAGTGGGAGTCAGTGATAGTGAGCAACAGTGACCCATTTTTGCGTATTCGACAGAGTGCATCACTGCTGGTGCACTCAGCTGAGTACACCGGGGCGGAGGGGAGGCGGGCTGATAACCACAGCTTTCTCGAGTCTGTAGCTATTTAGATACTTTTAATTTTATCGATAAGACTTCATTTTTATTTGATTTTTGTATTATGTTCTTTGATCAAAATAATGGTCAATAATCCGATTAGAAAATATACTAGTTTTTAGATTTGGGAAAGTAAATCAAAGTTGAATTGACGGACAAGAGCTACAAGGTATAAAATTGATTTTAGTTTTTACGGTTATTTGTATGTAAAAAAAAATAAAGACGATCTGTAATTTAGGGTTCATTTGAACGAAGGGATCTTTTACAAAATTGATTTTTAAATTATATTTAATTGTTCAGTTATTTAAAGTAAATTGTCTCTCAATTTTTAAGTATTAGGTTTTTCTATTATTTAAATTATAAAGCAAATCATTCAAAATGTATGTAAGATTTTTGGCGTAAAAATGGTGTTTTAAATTTTTAACGCAAAACTTTTTGACAGAAAAAATGTAAAATTAAATCAAAGTTGAAATATAGACTTTTAAATAAAATCAACTTGCGTTAACGGTATTGGAATACACAATTGAGGTGGTATGTCAGTAGCAGACGAGGCGTCATCCTGGACTCGTGCTTCATTGTGTGACTCCCCGGGAGGCTGTGTGCGTGGGGCCCTGATTTATAGGGCGTGACATGACCTCCGACCTCCGCCTACCCTCACCCGGCCGCGCAGACCTCTCCGGCAAGCGCGGACAATCAAATATAATTAAAAGGATTCTCGCTAAGCGTACGAGTGGTGCTGGATAGCAGATTTATTTTGTAATTTGTATATCCTGTGGATTAATTTGACTTGACAGAGGAAAGATTATTAACAAATCAATGTGACCTTTTAACCAGTACTGCAAAAGTGAGGTTCATATTTATTGAAAGTTAGTCATTACTGGTAAGGTAATTAATTCGTTGGCCGTGATGCATTTTGATGCAGACGTTTAATAATGCTAGTGTTCTCATTTATACATTTAAATAAAGTTGTGCTATTCTCCCAGACGTATTGCTTTAACCCAACATCAGAATACATTTGAATTGTCTGAAGTGTTGAAAAATATTTGATACAAAAATAGTATTTAATTTTACTAAGAATTTTAAAAAAGATTTGAAAAAATACAAAAAATCACAATTCCTTTTTCGATCTACACGATAGCAATAATTTTCTAAAATTTAAGTCAACTTATTCCAAACGTTCAATTCGATTTTTTTTTTATCATGTATAAATAAAAGCCCATTGCAGTGAGGGAGGTCTCAACACCAAATACTGGAGTAACAATGAATAATACTGCAGTTATTCAGCGGGCCGCCATTATTCTGGTTTGGCCGCACAAAAAGGGGATAATCCGGGCGGAGGTGACCGGGCCGGACTCGGCAGATCCCGGTAATCCCCGCCAGCGCCGCGCCGCCCCGCCCCGCCCCGCCCCGCCCGCCCGCTCTTCGCCGCGGAGATCTGACATCGCCCGAGTCGAAATAATTACATCGTGGAACTTACATTTTCACCGCCATTAATAAGCGTATTTGTACACACTATTGATGAGAAGTCTTTTATTGGTTTTAATTGAAATATAAAAAAATATATTACAATCCCTTACATCGCTTTAAATGAAAAGTCTACAAACGAATATAGTCATTAAAAAAATGTATACATTTGACGTAATTTATGTTTTTATTAAAATCTGTACTTAATATTTGTTGTTAAAATTATGAATTCTTTATTGATAAATTTATCTCTTTGACAGAAATTACTCAGTGGAATTTCATCGTTATATTTTTTATTTAAATAAAATAAATCTTTTTAGTTATTTTCCAAAATTTATATATGTTTTTTGTGCTTTTATGTTTTACCAACATTCTATGTTGGTAAAATTGAGACTAAGTCTTACTATGTTTGAAAATGCCATCGCGGAGATTTGACATAAGTAGTAAAAAAAAATATAAATGTGGAAATCACTAAATATATTTCTTTCATTTGAATAAATAATATTTTGAAAATGCTAGATTTACTAGAGCTAATTTAATGCAAAAACAAATAAGAACAATTAAAGTATCGATTCTCGTCATAGGATGCGTTACTGAGAATGTTTTTTTTTTAGTGTGAATTTTTCTCGGAAACAAATTTGACACAATGAAAACAATAATATTTGCTATGGACTATTTTTACTATTATATTATACATTTGAAAATGTGAAATAAAAAGGAAAATATTTTACTTGCGCATATGCTCAAGCTATTTTTTCAATCTCTTTCAAAAGTTTCATGGAAAAGAAGGACAACCAAACCGCAGTAGTGAACCATTCGGACATTCCAGTGCAGATCAAAATGCGGCTTATGATCTTATCTATGTTCTCTTTTCTTCATTGTATTTGAAAACATTTTGAAAAATATAGTATTATTTACCAATTGCTAAAAGAATTTGTTGAAATCTTGCTTTAAATATACATAGTAGTTATTATTTAAATTTTGTGTAATAATGACATTTTTGATAATAAATATTTTTCATAAATAAGATAATAATTATAACACCCTTATTACGAGATAGTCTCAAAAGTGTAAATTATAATATAAGTCAGGTGGGTGGCTATCGAGAGTGTAGCCGCCATCTGAACAGTCTGCCAACAGAGAACTCGTTTAAATTTGGCTCAGTCATGTGATCTCTATCAGCTGCCGGGCCGCGGCGGTAAAGCCCGGAACTATTTTTCAATTTTCAGTGATAAGGGTGGCGGAGAGGGAGGGATGCGGGCGGGAGAGGGGGCTGAACGATTGTCTGAAAACTTGTCTACTTTGGTTTTATACTAAAAATAGTACTATTCAAATTCAATTATTTAAATTTGTCAGATTGGGGCCACAATATCTTAGTAAATAAATAAAAGCATATTTTTAAAAAGAATATACTCGAACCAGGGTAAACTTTAAAGGAATAACTTTTAAAGATAATAAAATAAACTAATCGCAAGTGTTTTCCTTAATTGCACATTTGTTTCTATGTTGAATTTATTCTAATTTAGTACATTACGTTTTAGTGCTTGTAAATATTTATATTTTTTAACATTTAATAATGTCAGCTCATACACAACTTTTGCTATATTTTAAGAATTCTAATCTTGATGCCAAAGCATATTGTTCTTAAATGTCAAATGGCTATTTATGATTTAATAATACATTGCTTAGAGAAATTGAAAATCATTTTAACAAGTTCTTAAAATAATTATGACTATTTGCTATACAAGCCAATTTTACTCTCTTAGCTCTCTTTCTAGCTCTTACTAGATATAAAAAAAAAACATGTTATTTAAGTGTGTAAACCAAATCATATTAAGATTTTTATCTATAGTAATATTCGAATAGAAGCATTAACGTAGAAAGCAAATTGAACTCAATTATAATTTAAAAAAGCATATAAATTTAATAATAAAATAGTTTTGTCTCTTTACTACATGTCAATTGCTATTGGATGATATATATTTATTTTAATTCTTGATTTTTAAAACATATTTTTTTACATCATATCTCTGATCCCTTACTTAGTTAAGAGTTTATTTAAAACATTGAATGGTAACGGTGGACTTTTCTCACGGAGTTTTCAATTGTAAACACCATTTCAGCGAAAGCGTTTTAACCTTTGTATATTTTTATCGGATTTGAATCCAGTAAAATCAACTTAAGTTTTTTCAGCACTATAAATATTTTTCATGACATGATGGTTCAAAGCAAAGAAAGATAATTCCTCTTAAGAATAACCAACATCTTCCTGAATGACTGTTTTGCTTCTTACTTTCAAAACTAACTATAATCATCTACTCATTGATATATTATATATCTGGGTTTTATGTGGTCTTTTCACATACGAAATTTATTTTTAAGAAATAAAAACAATCAATAAATTATTAAGTAACATGACATCATCGACAGGACTTTAAATAAAAAAAATCATTAAAAAGGTGTCAAGAACAATGATAACAAAAACATTTTTTCCCACATCAAGTTTCCATTCTCAACACTTTCAACTCTTCTCTATATGTATATAAACACATTGAAGTCAGACCTAAAGGTTGTAAGCATAAAAAAAATAATGAAAGAAAAACGTTAAATGTCATTAGACTTAAATTTTCAATGTGAATTAGATTCTTTTTTCTTTTAATAACTTTATAATTTATTATTACATGTTAAAAATTGGTTAATTTTGCAACCTACAGACTGATAAAAAAATAGCTCCTAAAATTTATTTATTAAAAATTTTTCGGTAATTAAAATTATTTAATTTGTTTATATTTTTGTAGTTGCATATTGTAAGAGAAAAACTCAAAAAGGGGACCGATCCACTGGTCAGAAATTGCATTCAAAAGAGAGCTAATCTGCGGGCATGTCGGAAGGCACATAAATCTTCACGAGGGAGGCTGGCGGGGCTGGGCTCCGTAGTCCGCGCTGATATTTTAAGGCTTCTTCCTGATCCAGTGATGACGTGACGTGATTGATGACGTCACAGAGATCAAAGGTTTCCTCTGGCTTATTTGTTGGGGCAAATAAATTTAGTTCCACACTTTACGGATTTTCTGGATATATTGTTTTTGCTCACCCCATAGATGGAGTAAATGTAAAAGTAAAATCAAAAAAAATAGCAAATAAAGCATTTTATATATAAATTTGAATTCTTAAGTCGTTGTTTAAATAGTTTACTCATAAGAAAACTAAATTGACTATTTAAATTTTTTAAATAATCAAATTATTATAATAATTATGGTTTTTTGTTGATCAATATTGTCAATTATTTTTCGAAGCACTGTTTTTATTCGTAGTTGATCGTGATTCTATTGCACCTCCATCAGGCTTATGATGTACATTGGATGACTCAGCTGCGAGTGGAGAGTCTCTGCAGGGAGTTCAAGCCGTCGTGTTTGTTGAGTTGATCCTGCACTTATAAGTTCCCGGTTATAATGGGTCTGCTCAGGCTTTGGTCATTTCTTCTCATGATAACAAGTCAAAGATTTTCTTATAACAACAATGTTATATATCACGTATTTAAGCAATGCAAAAAAAATTGAATCTTTTCCGGCGCATTTATGTACTTTTAAAAGTGTATCGTATAATCTCATACTATTCGTTGTTGTATTGTTACTTGTATATACTAATAAAATGTTGTAAAGTAAGGAAGTTCGTCCCTCCTGAGGATAGTCGGTATACCTGGTAAGACAGCAGTCGCTTTATAACCGTGGGTTCTGAAACTTACAAGAACTAACGGCAACTTTGCAGACCACGGCCCGCGCATGCATCGCGCTAAGTGCAAGAAAATCTACTGCGGAATGTTAGCCCGGGGAGTGAAGTTAAAAATGTGCATAGAATAAGTCATAGTGCTTATGTGTATAAGTATAGTGTGAAACGTGATATTAAAAAAATAATTAAAGTTATGTATTTTTTTACATGTAAACTTATGGAAGTAGTTATTTTTATAAATTAGTGAATTATGCATCTTGTTAATTAGTATTAAAAATACGCCACTAATTATATTTAAAATCCTTGAAGTATATATTTAACTGCAAGTTAAAATATAAGTAGATGCAAGTGTGGTCTGTATTACGGAAGTAATTTAATATCTACTTTTACACTTGACCACAGACGCTTTTCATTGAAAAAAAAAGATAAAATTACATTCTGGTACTAAGAGTTTAAATGTTCCGAAAGAGTTGAATTTAATCAAGTAAAAAAGTGAAGTGTTTATTTTATACTCTAATAATTTTTTGTGTTTATGTTTTTAAAAATTTATTTATTTAAAAAAAAATTAAACTCAATAATTGATTATTCCGAGTATTTGATTCAATCAGATTCATTTTAATAACATTTTTCTTCGTAACTTTCAGACAAAAGCAAAATTATTTATTTTCCTTGCGACCCCTTACCTGGGCAATTTGCAATTTTAATTAGACACGTTAATTAAACAAGATAAGAGCCCATAAATAAGAAGAATCACCTGGCGAGGAAATTAAGAAGTTCTCGGTGACTGGCGAATAACTCCACTGCCATCGAAAACAAACTCCGCCCGCCGGGACAAAGGGCTGCCAATAATTTATTATTACTTAAATTGGGATTTTACGGAGCGGCTCGCCTTTTAAGCTCTCGCTCCATTAGACAATATTTGCAAGATAACGGTTCACGTGTTTTGATTGCATTAAATGAATCTTTATGATTATGATTGCGTTATTAATTGAACGACGGAGAAGTAGCGGAAATTTTAAAGCGATAGAATCACTGCTTTTAATAAAATTATTTATTAGTAGATTATTATGAAAAAAAATACGCATCACTATAGCCGTAATAAACTTATAAATATGATTTTTTTTTTGAAAACTTAAGGAATATTTAAAAAAATAAAAATACCATCTCTCTTAAGCCGTTAATATGATACATCTAAAATTTAAGACGCACGAGGGCTGATTCGCAACTTAAAGTATAATTGTATACAATATTAACATCGTCAACTATTTTAAAATTATATAAACAGGTTTCCTTTATTATTTATCATATACATATTTTTTATTAAAAAAAATACTTAGAAAGTATCTCACTTTTTTACAACACCGTGTACAACTTCGCGTATTCGTTTTGGAAAACATAACATTTCCTTTATTTTAAATGGTTATCACTATGAAATATTTATACATTTTACAAACGGAAACTCAATTCATCTTTAGCCTCAAATAAAAACCAGATTTTAAAGTCAACTGGGTAGTTATACAGCGCGGCTCCCTTACGATCCAGCGCATATGCGACCCACACATTATTTATCTGTCCCCAGATCCTCGTACAACGGCTGTATCTGCCTTAATCCGCAATGCACGCGGTAAGTATTGTGTTGTACTGGAAACCAGAGTATGACAAAGTAAACTACCGCACTTACTAATGAAACAAGATACTATTGAGGAGATATAATTTATAACTAGTAATATACGGAGAACCAATGGTGATCTGCTATATTAAGAATGTTGATACTTATGGAAGTGAAATAGCTTTGCTGCGAAGTATCACTCGTTGTAATATTTTAACTATTCATTTTATTTGGCTTTATAAAATTTCCATAGTAAATTCTTATTGAATAAAAAAAAACCCTAAGTTTTAAATTGGCTGACATTGTAATGGAAAACAGGCTTCACTCAATAATGCAATAAACATTGGGTTAGAAGTGACCATAATTTTCTGCTTCTAATTTTTGTTACGAAAAAAAATACCTCCAAAATATTATTTTTTAAAGATAAATATTTGTAATTTTTAACCTCTTTGACGTTTTGACAATCTCCTTAACATTCCTTTATTCACATTGAGATGTCAACATTTAAATAGCCTTTGGAAACATTATTTAAGTAATTTAAACATGCCTACATTATTATGTATTGATTTATAAAATATATATATATAAATAAATATTTCGTCTATAAAATTATATACAAAAAATCTGATTGATTTTTATTTAATGACGAAATAATTTATTCGTTAAAATTTTATTGTTTATTTACGTATATAATATATAATAATAATTATGAACCATTTTAAATATATAGTTGTTACATATTTCATTACATAACTTTTCTCAGAAAATATATCGTCAATGAAAATTTCGTTTATTTATCAAAAATAGTGTAACTATTAAAATTGTATGATTTTAAAATAATTTTGGTTTGGATTGAATTCAACACTTCGATGTCCGCGTGAAATTATTTTATTACATTTACAAAATAAAACAAATAATGTTTACTTCGTCCCATTCTCCGAATGAACCGTTTAAAAAGAGCCTCAAAAACTCCCGGTTTATTCGGTCGATGTAAAAAGTCAGCCGTTCACGTTCGAGCTTCACACCTTCCAGCTTCACGACACCAATAAATATGTAGAGACCCTACAGAAAGCGATTTTCATTCAGCCCTCCTAGGCGGGAGGTGAAATTTAAATGAAAATTTTACAACAATACTTTTTACGATCGTCATATATATTAAATGCAATGGTCTGGCGTTTGGTTACTTTTTTCGCCTTTTGAGAGTAAGCTGTTTATAGGAAAGGGACCCGGGGCGTTCTTATTACCGAGCCAGAGAGAATTGTAAATCTCGAACAAGCGAGGGTGAAGTACTGCGACCATTTTTTATTATGTTATGTATTCAAGTACCTCCTGCACAGAAACGGCAGACCCACCAACACAGGACTTTAATATTATAGGGAAAAAATAAAACATTATTTTTCGTATTTTTCATGTGCTGCTAGGGGTATTGAATTTATTGGTATAAAATACCGAATAATTGTGCAATATGAAATAAATAATTTTCAGATTCAATAACAATACGATGGTGTAGTGGTAAGTGGTTTTATTTTCAAAGGTTTCATCGACAAAAGCGCCCACCACCATTGATCGTAATATCTTAGCCAATAATATTATTTGTAGTTTATTCATGTTATACGGTGATTAGTCTACCATGTCTACGTCAAATATGCCTTAATATTTTTTTAACAAAAACATAGCGTATTAACATAGATTCTCGTTTTTTGGTTTTATATATTATTTTCAATAAAATAATAAAAAATGGACAGGAAAGTTAGCAAATGTCTTTTAAATTTTGGCTTAGAAAATACTTCTACATAAACAAAAAAAAAACACTATTTACTTACATATATATACTATAGTAAATAATATAAAAAAACTATCACTAAAGGAAAATATGTATCTTTAAAAACAAATTATTTTGTTAGAGATAAAATTAAAAAAAAAACATATTACTGTAGTAGTGTCCACGATCAATACATAATATATGCATATAGAATCTTTCTAGTTCAAATCATCATTTGGATTTTTTTTTGCCTGAAATGATAATGCTTACAAGCTAAAATATTTGGAAACAACGAACTGCTTTATTTCAATTTGAATGAAATTCAAAGTCTTATAATACTTTGAGGAGAAATTATAAATATTTCATTTTACACAGACAGCTACCAATATAAGTGAGTTCAAACGTTCCAAATAAATCTTTGATTACTTTATGAAAATAAATTAAATAATCTCAGTCAAGTTCAAATGAAGACTGAGAATTTGATAAAATTCGTCCTCTATTCATTTTACGCTTTGGGGATTTATTAGGTATTCCTTTGAATACCTATTTTGTGAACAGAAATACTCGTGAAATTGAATATCTGCTTATACAAAACAATATTTTATCGATAAAAAAATGCTCGAAGTTAATAGTTTGTGAAAAATATATTACAAAACAAATGATTATTTTTAATAAAAAATATTTTTATATGCACTGCTTATTAAAATACTCGAAAGGAATGGACGATTAATTATAAAGGTTTATTTTTTCAAAAAATATAATAAAAATTTCTTCAATGTAATAAATGTTTAAATAAAACATTTATTAATAACTAGCGGATACCCGGCGCGTGCTACTTCGCTAAATAAATAAAAAAAAATCTTTTTTTATTTGTTAGGAAAAAAAAAGAAATTTTGTTTATTTACTAACTTTTTTATCTTAATGCTAGCGGATATATCGAGTTTTATCCATTGGCCATTGCTATTTTACATATTTAGTCCTTGGTGGCATGCCGCGTTTGGAGAAATCAAAACTTGAATACATGTAAGAAAAATCGTGGCATATCACAAGAACCGAGTAATCAACAGATTTTCTCTTATCCTTTTTTTCAATTTTTAAAAACTTTTATAAATTATTATAATGTATTTTATTTAAAATAATCCTGTTATTTCAAAAAGTTTTTTTAAATAATTTTATTAAAAAGATATGAAATAATTCTGTGTAAGCATTAATTTTTTTGATATTATAAACTTATACCTTGATAAGTGGACTTAAGAACCATGAAAATAATATTTTATATGTTGTGTAGGCAAGACTTATTTTTCAAGGTTAAATTCCTGGCCATTTTTTCTCGTTTGTCCCAAACAAGTTATAAGTAGTAACTTATTTTAAAAAATGTACTAAAAAACACGATGTGGATTATAAAAACGTATCTTCAGATCAAATTTATTACGTTTTTTTTATTAGTATATAAACCCACGTTGCTTATTATTATCGTTTAGTTTTGCTTCATCAGCAATAAACGTAAATTCATTACATAAAAAGTATCGAGATTATAAATACAATGGAAAAGTGGGCTGGAAAAACAGCCGTAGTTACTGGAGCTGCGATGAATATTGGAGCGAAGATATCTGAAGACTTAGTGAAACATGGAGTTATTGTGATTGGAATAGATTTCACGGATGAAAACTTGAAACTTATGCAAGAAACAGCGATGCATCTTAACACCCTACATAAAGGAAAATTAGTTCCATATAAGTGTGATGTTCGGAAACAAGATGAAGTCATAAAGGTGTTTGAATATGTTAATAAAAACCACAACGGAGTCGATATTTTGGTTAACAACGCAGCGGTACTACACCAAGGCTACATAATGAACCTAGATTTGGACAAAATTCAAGATCAGGTCGACACAAACATAATGGGAATCGTCTACTGCACCAGGCAAGCCATTGATTCCATGAAAAATAAATCATTGGGACAAATCATAATGATGAACAGTGTGTGCGGTCACGCCATCCCGAATTTAAAGCTACCGAAGTTGAACATGTACACGATAACCAAGCACGCTCTGTCAGCATTTTCGAAACAACTGAAGCTGGAGCTGAGACTACACAATATCAAAGTACGATGCGTGAGTATTTCTCCAGGACTCGTGGACACGTCCTTCAGCCGCGTAGACGAGGACGTGCTCGACGGCGAATACTTCGCTTCCATGCCTGTGATGACGCCCGGCGACGTGTCAGATGTCGTGATGTATGTCCTTGGTACTCCGACACACATCCACGTACAAGAAATTCTGTTTCAAGCATTGCACGACCCTTATTGAAATATATTTCGACTCAAGTTTAATTTTAGGACAAGAAGTGCTTACGTGATGGAAATCTTGCACGTATATGTTACATTAAATCACTAATTTCTTTACTTTTCTAGCAGGGATGCCTAATCAATCGGCCTGGTCATTCTTTCAGGGTCATTATGTACGTTCACAAGTAACTCTAAACTAAAAAATAGTCTAGTTAAAGCTGACATTGAATATATACATTTATGTCTATTTTTATAATATTGTTTTTTTATCATAAAAGTTTTTTTTTTGTTAAAGTTTATCTTTGCCAGTTAAAAAAACTATAATTTGTTTGTATAAAATATATTTTACAGTTTTCTTTAACATTTATATTTTAACACTATTTAATATTATTAAAAATACCGAATATAAAAATTAAGGTCAAAGTCGGTCGTTACTACTTATTCGTCTATGCTTCTATTTCGTAAGAAATTAAATAAATTGAATTTTTATGTTTTTTTATTATATAATCCATCCTAATACTTTGTCAAGAAACAGCTTAATTACCCACCTGCCTGTTTTTCTGTTTAAGATCTTGCAACATTCCCCGTCATTTTGTCAGAGGTATTATTACATTACATCTGCATGGTTTTATTTGTACACGGTGTGTTAAAATTTACTGGATTGGACGACAAGTGAAGCTTGTGATTTACTCTCATAATCTTATGGTTTCATAAAATAAAAATACATATTTTAAAAATGCGACATTATTGAATTTTTTTGAAGAGAATATTTACTTTTTTGCATTTTTAAAGGCAAAACCTATAAATTGCTTCAATGGTTTGTAATATTTTTAATTCGAATGTTCACGTTCGTTGAGTAACATTTCCCCATATTCGAGAAATAGTTTTGCGCGGAGACATTGACCAATAGTTTTGCCAGTTTTTGAAACCTTTTATATATTTTTATTTAAACAAAAATAGTCAGGCAAATATGTTTTTGGTGAATAATTAATGATTATATTTTTTCGGCTAGATTTTGGTATGAAAATTTAAAATGTACGCATGAAACATATTTTTTTAGAGGCGTCTTTTATACTACTGATGATAAATTCATCAATAACGTTTTGAAAATTTATTACTTACAAATCGACGATATTGAAATTCTTTATTTCAATTATATTTAATTTTTTAACCGGTAAGATTTTTCTATAGTAACACTGAACCATTCTCAAAGTAATATATATATGAAATATTGAAACATGAATATTATCATCATCACGAATGGACTTGATTATTAATATAAACATGTTTTTAAAATTTTGGTCAATACCGCGAGTTTAAAAACATCGTATGTGATACGAAATAAATTACACTGTCCGATGTTGTTTGTTATTTTCCATCCTTGCCTTGTCGTGTCCGTTTAAATCCGAACTGAGCTCTTACTGCAAATTTATTCTGCGAGGAAAGGGGCTTTAGCGAGGCAAAGGCCCGTGGCGGCCCGTGGCGGCTCGTGGCGGCTCGTGGCGGCTCGTGGCGGCCCGCCGGCTCCGGAGGGTGTCTTTAATGGAGCTATTCAGGTTATATATGCAAAGTCGAGGCGAGCAGCTCCGTCCGCTGGCCCCGCCGCACCGCGCCAGGTAGCGGAGTTATGGGCCGCGACGGCGACTTTGGTTCGTGTCACGGATAAGCACTACTTTAGCCACGGGTGAAGCGATCGCGGGACTCATCGAATTGATATTTCCTATTTATACTTAATGATTATGCATTATAAATGCTTTAAATTTGGCGGGGAAAATAGCTCGAACAATCAGAAGGATCACAAATAAAAGCTGATGCCGCCTCTCTGTTGCAATCCGGCAAGGCTAATTATTATCCTCATTGAAATATCAAGTAAGAGAAAATAACTATTTGATAAATTTATTGGCCTCCTTTTTTTAAAGATATTTAAAATAAAAATTACGATTGAAATGTATCAATTCGGAGAGAGTTATATTAATATTTTAACTGTCAAAATGTAACAGGTAGTATTTTTTTATTACAAATTATTATATTAATTTAAAATATTGCAATATGTTTTTAAATGTTTTACAAAATACTGACATCGCTTTTGTTTTATAAACAAGCATTTTTCCCATCTCTTTGCTTGCATACAGATACCACAAAACGTTTCCGGTTACAAAAAATACATTCGGGATTTCCGTAAACGTTTTCCTTCGGTGTTTTTATTTAGGTTGGTCATGCTGCCTACAATATGTTATTTATTTAATATATGATGTACTTACAAAAAGGGTTGGTTTTCACAGAAAGCGCCCATCGGAATAGGAATAGATGCCTTGAGGTTACGAGGTCCCCTATAAAAAGTATACCACGGGCGGCTTGGCGTCATTTTTTTATAAACAGTAAAACATACACGAACATGTTTCAAAACAAATGCTTAAAACCTAAATCAAATTTTAGTCATTCACAAAAATTGGATTGCTGCTGTAACTGCTGTGGATTCATGACTTAATGTTAAATAATCAACGGAGTTATAAAAGTCTGCAGCATATTTTTTTCACTAAATGCAATAGATTATAATAACTCATATATCTTGTAACTTGATATACTGCCAAAATTAAGACCACACAATAATTGTGCATGATGTATTTTTAAGGGATTTCATGTGGAAGTTCACGGACTTGCGAATTAGGTTTTATAGTATTATTGATACCTTTATTATGCCGCAACTATACACACTCGCACTTAGGTGTAAACTGAGACACGCCTATTGTGGTTTTTATTTTGCACAAGATTAGTTTTGATGTCTGGTGTGATAACGTTATATTGAATTTGAATTAATTTGTCAAATAGAGAGTATTTTGACTTTGTTAGGAATTTAGGGTACAATGTGTAATAAGATTTTATTTTTTAACGAAACTAAGTGTTTTTTTATCTATTGTAAAGTTATAAATTGATTCTAATATTTTAATATGTATACTTCTTATTTTGAGTTATCACAAATAGTTTTTTTTTCAAAACAGACATAGAAATCAATTATAAGTTATTATAAGTTCAATGGCGAAAAAAATTAGTAACAATGATAATGTTTCCTATTCTAAGTTAACAATTACGTATCTTTCAAAAAAAATATATTTTTATTTTAATCAAATTATACATGTAACTTGGAGTTAAATGCGTAGCTTGTGTATGTGGATGATTGATTTGACTCTCGTAAAAGCTGCCCTGTTTAAAACCTAATTATAATTTAGATCTGACTTTATCACGCGAGTCTCTTTACGCAATGATCAACGAATTTCGCTGATGCAGACAAACTGGAGTCAGCCTAGCGTAGGGCAGTTTAAAAATGCGAACGGAAGGTAACTCCTAGTAGCTCGTAAAGATCTTCAGATAAAAAATGAAAATGCTCACAAAAAGATTTCGTTCTACCTTGAAAGTGCGTAAATAGTTATATCATATTATACATGGTTTACTTAAACAATCGCTCATTTCTCAACAATTTTTAAAATTCATAAATTTTTTTATGTCTTTACTTTTTTAAGTCCTAATTGATTTTAACAACAAAAAAAATTATTTAAAAAAAATGTCATCCGAATGGATACGATAAATTGTGAAATTACTAAATATTCTTGCTGATAAGCTTTTCTCTCGTCAAGCCTAAGCATACCCCCAAAAACCCTTTATAATAATATAAAAACATATTGTATTTTGAAACATTTGCTTAGTACTTTAATTTGTGAGAATCGCGATAGCATAAGTAATAAGACAGAATATCCACGAAGTTTAAATCAATAATTCATTTCATATGTGTGAGAGGATATCAATCTTCATTCATTAAACATTAATTATTTGACCTCCATTACTCAAGTGGGGCCGCACAAGTCACTGCCTCTCATCAATTATATTGAAAATCGCTTTTTTACCATGCTTATTCAGTAATTATAATTTTCCAACGAGAAAACAAAATATACTTACCGGTATGTTATTTGAAGCATAGCAAGTTTTGGTCATCTCATATGAATCGAGTTAAATCAGTTTTTAAGATTACTTTTTATATTTTCAATTTTAATCGAGAGTTGCTTAAGTATGGGCTTGTACTAAATACTGTAATAAAATATTAAAAAAATTATTGCTTTCAACTTGTGTTTAATATTTATATTTTGTATAAACACACTTTTGAATGATTTTGATAATTTGGTATTAAATAAAGTTTTTATGATAAAAGTTGAGTTTGCTGTTATAGTGATAATATTCGCAGAATTGTTATAAACTGTCAAACTAGATTATCTTATGAGTTTATATAGATTAGGCATTATAAGTACCGCGCTATGTGGGCTAGTGGTTATTAACTTCGCAAAAGTAACCTGATACTGTAATCAAGGAACCTGTTTTATTTCCAGCTAATACGCTGCCCCAGCCGCCATTACGACACTTGCCATGCTAGATAAACGTCAGCTGCCGAGTATTCGCGCAATGAAGCGTGCATCCTGAGTATCTAATGATAAATATCTACAAGATATACGAACCTTTTCTGCGAAGATAATTTTAAGATGAATATAATTTTTTTGTAATTTCGAAATTGTGCAAAAAAAATTAATAAATTTTAAAAATTATCTCGTATATTTAGAAGAGCATATTGTATTTTAGTCTAAGTCCTTGAGAATTTTCTAGTTATTGAAATATAATCATCTTATTACAAAACCGAATAAACTAGGACTTTTTGTTTGTTTTTAAATTATATTTTTCTATGAGAGAACTCTTTCTCCGTTTCAAACATCTTAAAAAAATGAGCATTTAAATATTACCTTTTTTATTTTAAATATACTACTTTTAATAATTTATCCTCGAAATCAGATATTTTTGTTAAAATTCTAATGCACGTTATATTGAATATGAAAGACTTATTAATACTTAATACAGTTATTTGCATAGCTAGATGCTAATCAGAACGTAACACGGTGCATCACTATTCTCTACACACCCTGATTAGCGATACATTAATTACCATACCCGCCAACTCTGGGCCGGCCGCCGGGCCCGCGCGGCGACTTCTGGCAAACTTTTAAATTTAATCTATGCACATACACACAGCTTCAACGCTGGTGCCTTATTAATTGTTCTTGTTTTGTTTTGAGTTATATTATTATGCATGTTAATATTATATTTATTTTATGTTAATGTTGGACTTTAAAAAAATACCAATTGAGTCGATATTTTAATATTGCTTAATGAGCAAAAAACAAATAATAAATCGATAAACTGGTTTAATGCGATGATTTATATTTCTGATATAGAAAAAAAATAAATGAGAGTTGCACAGCTAAGCATAAAGTTAAGTTTGGAGTTAGCACAGTACATACATTGTCATCTAAATACAAGCTACGAATGCTGCACATTTACGAAAAACAACGTTTTAGAATAATGCACCCAAACACATTTTACAACTATATGCATACTGCTGTCTCTTGCTGCGGTGTTTTTGAATAGTAGTATGAAATATGCTGAACACGGTATTTGCGGTTAATCCCATCGACTATCAAGCGAATAAACCTATTGTTTTTTTTATAAAAAGTAATGAATACGCTTATGTCTCCAACTGCCTCAAATCTATTAGTATGTATAAAGGGAATTTACCATTATTATTAAAAATAAATGCCACTATTATTACATTAACTCAATGGATTTTCTGTAAACTTAATGTTAACATGGCTGCAACAACCAGAAGTACGTTGTATGCTACCCTTATAAACAAAGGCGAAGCATATCTGTTTGTATTCACTCCCTATGACGTGGATCCAATCAGGTGAGAATTCACGTTCCACCGAGGTAATTTGTGGTATCAAATGCGTTGCTATTTCTCCATAAATTATTGCCGGGAACCAGAAACTACGTAGAGTCGGCGCGATGTGTGCCTTTCAGGTATCAACCAGACAGGCGCTATACCGTTAATTATATAAATACGATAGTTTACATTGTATATTTAAATGTGGAATAGTTTGAATATTTTTAGTAATTCAATATAATTTAACTGATCTAATTTTGTTAAAAGTTTTGTTGTTCAATTAATAATTTTTTTTTTGGTTGATTAACTGCTCCAAGTATATGTGCTATTTCCATTGAAGTTGTAATGAGCTCGCATTTAAAATATTAATATTAAGAAATATATAACTATAATTCAAAGTTAAACAACCAAGAAAAACACATATGGGCGCGCTTAAATTAAATTTACAAATATATAAAAATAATGGTTCATATTTCTCAGTTATGAAAAGTTTTAATAAAATTAAAAAAAAATTGTTTTTTTAAAAAGTATATTGAAGAAACTTTCTCAGTGATCTTAAAATCAAAATCTATAGTTATTATTTTTTTTAAAGCTTAAGGAGATCTTCAGCAGATCCTCCAGGTGCCCTTTTAAAATATCCATACAAGCCAATGACTCTTTATTTCACCCTTATTCCACTCTTTACTCCAATATACTCATTATTTACCATGCAAAATTTCATCGGGTTTTCAGCACAGCTAGCATTCAAGATATGAAAATTACTAAAATATTTTAAACCTGTCATTAATTCGACTCAGTTTTTAAACTTAATTGTATCATATAACTTCTACTTGGTTATAATAATAAGGTTTTTTTCCACCTATTTTAATTTTAAGTAAGTTTATCAAAATTGAAATAGATTGTTGTTGTATTTGAATATTAGAGGTCTTTTATTTCAGATCCGAAATAAGGTTTGCTACCAGATTCTTTGGACAAAAAAGGGTTTAAATGGATATTTGAACTTCTTAGACACGTTGTGTGTCTAAGAAGTCTGTGTATATATATATATATATATATATATATATATATATATATATATATATATATATATATATATATATATATATATATATATATATATATATATATATATAATAATAATAATAATAATAATAATAAAATAATGACTTCTGACTGTAAGAATCTTATTAAGAGTATTATATATATGTTTATTTTTTGCATGGTAACGTGCAAAAATAATATTGAGACTTAAATTTATCCATAATTTAATTTTGTACTTATAGTCCCCAAGGGCAAGCAACGTAAAAATACAAAACAATAGATGAGAGCGCTAATGAGGTTCTACGGCGAACTGTGTGGTCTCGTTAATGAGTTAAGTTTGCCGTACAAGTGGATACTTCAAATCAGAGTAGAAAAAGCCATTCAACTAGAACGTTTCAAGGAGCGTTTGTCCGATAAGTCTCGCCTTTTTGTTTCCAAAGAAACTTCAGGAGATTATAAATAGTTGGAAGATCAGGAGTCGTTAGCACAACGATGGAACAATCAATTGGAAGTAGTTTTCGAGCACGGGCCGTAGTCAGTGATCCTGTTTTACTGCAGGCGGAGACTTCTTAAGCTGGCAAGATTTTATATTTGTAAAAACAAACATTCTTGGTAATTTTTTTTTTTGAAAATTTAAAATATTTTGCAAAAAATGCTTGCTATTTTCGAATTTTGAATTTTAAAAATGTTGTGCTATTTTTATTAATTGACTATAGATAATTATTGATCGGATATAATTAATAACAAATTGATATGTAAAATTTTAATTTTATTAAATGAGCAATACGTTTACAACAAGTATACCAGAGTGATGCATATATAGTAAAAGTTTTGTTGTACTAATATGACAACTTTTAAACAAAAAAGATGTACATAGTTACCAATAGTGCCGATAAAAGTAAACGAGGTAAATTAAGGCACGTTTGCAAGTCCTCATATTATGTATACCTTCACGAGTCCCCTTTTCCTATTTGGAATAAAAAGAAAGTTATGTTGAACGTAAAACGTGGACTGAAATGTCTGCAAGCCATTACTTGTGTATCAAAGTACCCGATCTGCAGATATGGAACTGTTCAATAACCACGCCTTTGTTTTCATACGAGATAAGGCGCTCAGCACATAGGTTTTGTGGAAGCTACACAGAAAAAGAGTACTTTGATTAAACCTTAAGATATATTCTTTTTATACACCCACACATACACACACACACACACACACACACATATATATATATATATATATATATATATATATATATATATATATATATATATATGTATTATATATATATATATTGAAAATATCTCGAGTATATTATAAATTCTCTTATTTAAAAGATTAAAATGATTTTAGTTGAAATAAAACATGAATATATTATTATACTTACTTTACTGGTATTTTGCATTATATTTGTTTTAAATATTCATTTGCGTATCTATTTAAAATGTATTAATTCAAAATATGATTTCCCAAAATACCGGTAAATGTGGAATTTCAAATTATCTATAACTTCTAGAATTCGTCAAAGAGCATGGACCCTATTGTCCAAATTTCATTCTGGTTATCATGATTTTAAGAACATATTTTTTATTTATGTGTTTTTGAGGTTTAGTTGTATTTATATTGAAAACCTGGTCAGTATACCTTATAAAATCAAGGCTGCCCTGCGCGCAACCGTCCTCTCCGGTTTTAGTTTCCTATTTCATTAATACGTTTGTGTCCAGCGCCGATATCGATTATGGATTTGGCCCTCAGCACTTCCTCTTCCCCGCACGTCACCTCAGACAAGGTAGGCACTGTGAGTGGGATAGCACCTACGTAGGTAGTGATTTACCTTGGCGAATTAATTAACTGACGCCGGCGAGTTAATTAACTAAAAAGTTTTGAACCCGATGTAGCTGTGTGCAAAATTATTGTTGTGTGGCAAAGAATTGAACGTGTTCATAGACTTAATTTCTAAGATCTTCAACAGATTCAACGTTTAATTAAATTCAAAGCTAAAGGAGAATTAAGGTTATTAAGTAAAAGTTTTATTTTTGAACCATATTATAATAAAGATGTTAAAAACAACCATAATAAAATAACGAAAAAAAAAAATGTGAATGATATTTTTGACTGCATGTATTTTACAATAACTTATTTGATAAAAATACAGGGTTTTTAGATATTTTTTTGTTGTATTAGATGAATTGTGGGTCACTTGTAAAGAGGATCAATTGCAGAGGCGGAGCTGTGGCATGGTAGACCTTACCGAATGAGAAATGAAATATGTATACGCCGATGTAATAATATTAATTTATACCATAAATTACGGGAGAACACAAGACTAACACACGATCCTACCGACTGAGTCCAGACCTTTCGATACAGGTGGGCTCTTCTCGAAACTTTTTATAACAATTACAAATACCATTTATTTATTTATGACTTTGTAGTAATTGTATAATATATCTTTAGATGTAAAAAATTGTATGTAAATCATCATGTTAAATACATGAACTTTGTTATTTTATTTGTCGTTTTTCATCTCAATTTAAGATTGTATTGCAATATTTTTTTGCTATGGTGACACTATTATAAATTTCTTATATCTCATATCGAATAAAATTAGTCTCTGGAATATTAAACTGAAAAAATATATATTCCTTGATAATGATTAAGTACATTTTTTCAAATATTGAAAAATGATTAAAGAAACTCTCAGAAAAATATCATCGTGATTTGTGTGGGATTTGAATCCACATCCCCAAGCTTACATGGCCGGTGCATTACCAATTATACTTACGAATCTCTGGTACATATCCTATACAACAACAACAACGTACTTATTATGCCAATTAAATATGATATTTTTCTGAGAGTTTCTTTAATCATTTTACAATTTTTAAAAAAATGTACTTAATCATTATCAATCAATAAAACCTGCATAGGCAAAATCGTACTTACTTTGAGACGGTCTTCACAAAAATCAATAATATATAATAATCCTTATTAAATTTAAGCCCAGATCTCATATTTTGCCAATATATTCAGTTATTAACACAGATGTCAACCGATGCACTCTATAACTTTTATTTAATTTTATTCTAATTATGTTAAGCATTTATTTCGAGCATTTGCACTCATACATAGCACTCATATATGTTCGAAAAGTCATAGGATTTTTTAAAAAATAAAAATCTTTAACTAAACAATGTTCTTTCTATTGATCCCTTGCTACTTTTTATTACTTTCGTAACTTGATTTGCCTTGTAATCATCGAAATTAGAAACTTATAAGTAATAATACCTTTTTAAAAACATAGTAAACATGAACCCGTTATTCTAAATTTCACAGAACAAAGTTAGAAGGCACCTAAAAATACGGGATTTTTTTAGTGAGTCGAAGCACGCGTATTAATTTAAACCTGTCAGCGACCAGCCCACGTGAATAATGTGTAAGAGTTTTAACCGTTTTCACTTCACAGCTCGAGAGCTGCGGTCCACACAGTTTATTCCTATTGATTTTGTACAAATTTGAGTAATTCGTTCATTACTGATCCGGTTATATAACGGGATTTGTAACTTAGTATGATCATAAAATATGAACAGATTCACGATTGTGAATATGTATACACACATATTTTTATATATTATTTATACATATATATGTGTAGAAAAATAAAGATACCAAATAAAAGTATCATTCATTTTGAGCGTTATACGAGCGAATATAATATAGATCGGAGTTCTTTATAATGTCTGCATTCTATTTCAGAATTAGAAAGAAAAGTAATTAAGAGAACAATATTTTTTATAATATTTGAATTAGTTTTAATATTAATTAAAATGAATATCTTCCAATCGTTCGGTAGATAGAAAGAAGAATTCCTGAAATCATTAACCCAGTTTATCTGTAGTACCTGAAAATATTTTCAGGCAGAGAAAAAAGAAGCTTGTCGATCTAAAAAATCTACTGCGAAGTATTATATAAAATCTATGGTCCCCGGGGTGCACTGAGAGTGTTGGGTTTTTACGCTATCTATAGCGAAATCTCTGGAGGTTCGCTTTTTCACCGGGAAGCGAGTTGTTACAAAAACGATAAAAAAAATCTAACCAAACAATCCACAGCTCCCCACAAAACAAACGGAATCAGCGAGAAAAAGGATTTTTAAATAAGCATAATGAACCCTGCTCTGGCTTGTGGACAGATGGGATTAGGTTCCAATAGGTTGGGGTCTAAGGGTGGGGAGGATGAATGAGTTGCTACCCCCTTTCGTACCTATATGGGTCCCTCGTGTGATCCCTCTTTCCACCCCCACCTGGTGCAGAATACATTAGGGAGACATAAATAAATAAATGGAACAATTTCAACAGGTTTGTTTGACTATTTACCTTCTTCAGGAGATTTCAAGTGCTCGAGATTGTTATTTTTAATAATCGATTAACATTACAAATATTCATTAGTTACATTAAAAGTTTGTAAACCTCTATTGATCTTTTCAAAAAGAGATTGAATTAAAAGAATGGTGATAATCTATACGATTTAAATTTAACTTCTTATAAACGCATTGGAAGTATTCTACGCAATTTAATACATTAAGAATTGGTAAAAAATATCCTTACGTGGATCATAAATAAACTAGACATGTTTAAATACCACCGTCGTGCATTTAAGAGAAACAAAAAAAAAATATTTTGCATCAATGAAATATAATTAGATAATAAAAATAAAATTGCTTTCTGGATTGAAGTAGTAAACTTTAAAATCTTTATTATTAATATTGTTGTTGTAAAGGCTGTTTGATATTAGTATTAAACAAACACTTACGCGGTGGATTGTGCGCATCTATTAAAATTATCAAACGTAGCAGACATATTGAATGGAAAAAATGTAGTTTTTATAATAAAGAAACAAAGTACATGCTTATTTACTTTTTTTATAATTTTAGATTCAAACAAAGTCATGGTGTAAAAAAAGTTAAAATTAAAAATTTAATTATTATTTGAAAATCACAGAATATGTGTTTTTGAACTTTCAACGTTGTATAGAGAGCTTCTTTCGTTGGGATTCTCTGCGCTCCAAAACGTATCGAATACCACGGGAATACATGCCAGATAATTTCTTTTGCTGCATAAGGTCGTTTCCTACCCTTGTCTGTGTAAACAGGTTTGTTGAAATGTAAATTTTTACGGGCTAGTAAACAAATTTCAAAATAATTTACTTGTTTTGTGCAAGAAATAATAATCATAAATTAGCATTAACATAAATATTTTTTAAATGAAAGCATATGTTTGACGGCTTTTTTCAATTTGGAAATGTATTTTTTTTAGTTAATATGCAAGATATTTTGTAAAAGCTGAAAGAACCTGTTAATATATCGGTTTAATACCTACTTGTTTTATTTATCGAATTGGTGTCAATAAGACAAATTTATTAAATAAAATACGGAATACTTTTTTCAATTATGAAATTACATTTTTTTAAATTTATTTTATAATATTTAACAAATATTTAATCCGTTATTGCTTTATTATAGTTAATTATGATTGAAGAAAATAGACAAAATATTTAATATATAGTTAAAAAAATATAAACTTAAATGTGGCGAAAAACATTTTTACCTCCATTTGGGATTTTTATAATCTTACCTGCATATATCCGAGACATAACAAGCTTGGCATTGCTTTCACTATTTATAACGTATATTTTATTAGTTATAAATGCATAATTGAGATAATCAGAAGTCGGTTATATTTTTCTATCGAGTACATACAAAAAGTCTTAAAATAGCTTGTTTTATCACAAGAAACGAACACAGATGGTGCTTAACGCATATAAGATGTTTACAATACAAAGAATTATGCGCCCTGCTAGAGCAAAACTACCTGCAGAAATATTTTTATTACTCGCCAGCGGGGAAGTGGTAATAAAAGTGAAAAAATGTCTTCCGAAAGCGAAGACAAGTAACAGGAAACCATAATGACGTGTAAGGGAATTCTTACCCAAAACGCTAACTTCAGGGAAATTGGTTATGTTCACAGAATGAAAAAGCTATCTAGACACTACATAAATATTCGGCAAGCGAGGCTTAATGTCGGCGAGGGCGGAGGGGAGAACGAACCGTTTGGTGAATTGAAAACGCAACCTATAATATTATATTTTGACATATTTAAGAATTAGATTTTTTATTTTATGTAAAATTAAAACTCTATTGCTACATGAATAAAGTATTTATTGTAGTTATTTAATTTTATACTTAGTACTTTCCATTTCTTTATGATTTTTTAAATAGCATAGATCCATAGAGTTGTCAAGTAATTTTTCTGATTATTGTGTTTTTAGAGGCATGTTTGCAATAGAGTACGGGTGGAATTAATTAAATGTTACTCAGAGTGGTCCGAAATAATAAAATTGCTAAGAAGTTAATAACTCACCAATCAATCTTTTTTCTGACATAATTAATAAAACATATTTGGTTTGTATTAAATATGTATCTATCTTTTATATATATATAAAACACAAACACAAAAATTGGCAGTTATTTGGCTGCGCTAAGCTTTAAAACCATCAAACCGGTGTGCTCCAAACCGGTTTCATTTGAAAACCAATAATAGTGAGGTGGTTTTAGGCTACTTAAATTAAATAATTAATAGTCAAATTAGGTTTATTTATTAAGTAGATTTTCGACATTTCCCATACAAAAGTTTCTAAAATTTGCGGTCACGAATACTTTTTAAAAAGAGAACAGTGTCATGTTGGCGGATAATGCAGATTTTCAACAACAAAAACACTGATCTTGATGTTTATTAAGATTAGTATGACGTTGCCGTTGTATAATGCAGGCTGCCACAACAACAAAATAAACAACAGCACAGAACTGTCATTCATTTGCGACCAAATCTTTTCATCACATTTACGTGCAATCCTGCTTGGTCGGAAATCAAAGATTTGCTATCGCCTGATCAGTCATCGCATCACAGACACGATCTGACAGCTAGAGTTTTCAAACAAAAACTCATTGAATCTCACGATAAAAAATAATATATACGGCAAAGTGCAATGCTAGATGTATTCGATTGAGGGGCAAAAACGAGGTTTACCGCACGCTCAAGGTCTAATTTGGCTGAAATATTATTAATCTATTAAGAATAAATTATTCCAACTCAAATCGATAGTATTATATCTGCTGAACTACCGAATCAACATGAACATCCGATACTTTTTGACGTTGTTTGTAAGAAAATGATTCACGGCCCATGCGGAGCATTGAATATGCAATGCAATAAAAGAAATATGCAATAAAAAATTTGCAATATTGAGCTGTGAAATAATGAGCTCTTCGAGTGTAATTCTATTCGTAACATGCTAATGACTATTACAATGGCAGGCACGGATGCATATATTTAATATATTGTGTAAAAACAGTAAAAGTTGCTAAAACCATCGTTATGTTATTTTTCTTCTAAAAGTCTTATGAAATCAATTGTCCATGCTACTACTTAAATTATGAGCACCGAGGTGGGTAATACGAAAACTATTTAAATTAAATGAGATCTGTGTACGCCAAACGAGTATCCCGAGGTCACGTGACGGCGACATTCGGCGGCGGGGTTTGTTCGCTCGCGATCTATCACGTACGGCGGAGGGTATAATCGGTCATGTAATCGGAAGGTGTACAAATTGCCTGTCACCAGGCGCAGCTGACGGCGGGTCAGCTCGTAACAGCCGGAGGAATGTACTCCAGGTAATAAACTGGGATTCCCATTTGCGGCAGGGGCGCTGCGCCCGGGCACAGTAACGCTGGACTCATTACCTTTTACATCTCAGGAATACTTCATATTTATGCATAAATTAGCGTTAAAGATAGTTACTTCGTTAAAAGTAAATGTCTCTGTAGTTAGAAATACTGTTTTTAATTTATTTTTTTTCCAATAAATAGCTAAAAGGTGACTATTGAATTAATTTTAGTAAATTAAGTCAAAACTATCTTGTAGATCTTAATTAAAAAAAAACAATGCTTAAATAATATAGACTATTCTATTTCTGAGGCTACAAATCGGCATTCAAATATGTATAACTCGATTCAAAAATAAATTACTGTCTATTTAGCAATATTAATATTTGTTTACAAAACTAGCCAAACAACGAAGCCTTATTTTTTTTCTCTTGGCGGCGTCATCGTTAACATTATGTATGCTGAAATTTCAAACAACTTATACCTACAAATACTACGAAATTTAAGATCTCTTCATTTACAATGTTTCCCAAATAAAGATTTATGTCTTTTTACTATTCTATATTTTCTAATAATTTATAAACATTTTTCATTGGGGATTATATTTAGCATCATCAAGTGCTAACGTAGATAATTATGAGGCTGACTTAAGCGATGTCCATTGATATTGCCTTGCAAAAAGCTCCCCACAATCACACAAGGCAATAAGATTGCCTCAATATATGTTTCCCCAATTAATCTTTTACTGCACCGCTTTACGACGATCGCCCGGGCATTTACACACCAGCCACAAAAGTGTTTGGCACCACCGCACGGTTATGTTGATGTTTTTATATTAGTATCGTATTATTAACTAACTTAATTGCATTTTTTTATTTGTTCGCTGTTAAGGATTAACCTCTAAAAATTATTTTCTGAAATTATAAAAAACTTTAAATTAAATAATAATAATATATATTTTATATAAAGACATTAAAATTTGGAAGTGGTGTTTAAATTTATGTTAAGAGTTTTTTTATAGTACTAAGCTTTGCATAGAAAAATAGATTTTGCTTAAAGTAGTCATAAATCGAGTCCATAAAAATGGTAACATAAAATAAAAATGGCAGGCCGTAAAATTTGAGAATAGAATTTAATTTAAAAACGGAAAAATCCTAACGGAACTTCAGATGGACTAATGAACAAGTACGTAGTGTTTTTGGTTTTCGTGTGAAAAATGCTAAAAAAATTAATATCGTTTTAATGTAGAGTTTTTATCGGACAAGCCTTGAAATTTTCATTGATATAGACTAACAAAAAAGCGGTTTTTATTAAGTTTAAAGTGGAAAAAGTTGTACTCAGAGATTATTGGTTAATGCATTATTTAATTGGGCAATCTTAAAATCAAATGTTGTATGATTCGTTTTGACTCTCGTATTTTTTAAATTAATATCATAAGATTATTTGCTTTAATTAAACTATAATTTTTTATGTGAAATTATATATGTTTTTATTTTAACCCGGTGAATTTCTCATTATATAAATGCTTATTTTCTATAAATATAATGTTAAAGAAAAAATACGTAATATTTATTGTTAAGGATTCTCAAACTTGTACGCACAGAACATATTCCAGTTATTTATTGCCGAGAACCGTCTGAGGCTACAAACACAGACGCAAGTTTAATTAGAAAACTTTGATCATTAATAAATTTCATTGGAGTGAGCGCTGTCACCCTGCCGCGTAAACAAGGGCGCGCGGGCCGCGGGGTGCGAGAGCTCAAGGGCTGATCAAATTAAGTCATTCACAAAATGGTGTCCAGTATCTAATAAAAACATTGAATAATAATAATTACTTGTGGGTTTCCACTTCTGGTTATTTCAAAACAAGGTGATTTGAGTGATGCCCGGGGCCGACAGGAAAAAAAATGTAACACCGAACACTTAAATATCTAGCTGTCAATGATAATAAATAATTTTTTGATGAAACTAATTACAAAATAAATCATACCTGCAAAATCTAAATTGTGAGTAGTTTAATTATAACAGAAAATACAAAACAATCAGTTAGAGATCAAACATAAAAAAACACTTGTCAGTAAATATACTTTGCGATATATCTATTATTGCGACTGTAAACCATCTTGATAAGCTTAATAAAATAAAAACCAAAAATCTTTAAGTCTATCTTTGTTTGTAAGAAATACGGAATACATTTTCAAGGATTAAAAAATAAATATAAAAACTTAACAATTAATGTGTGAAAGCTATTTGGTTAAAACACTTCTTTACCTTTAAGCTTCTAAAACCTGTTGCATACAAATAAATCTCTATTTGAAGTGGAAACACGCTTACAGAACTTAATACTCAGCATTGCTTTTAAAGTTATATTTATTTGGGAGAGAGGTAGAATTGTAGAATGTTTATCAAAATTTCCATATTAATTAATTAATAAATGTAATGTTTTAATTTATATGTTTATATATGCAAGTAAATGCAATAAAATAGTAAAAATACACCAAATTCACTTTGTGAAAAAATATTTAAGGTTTGTGAGTTTTATAAAGACACTTGGTGTAAACATTGAAGTTTTATTTAATCCGCTAAGGCATTGACATATTACTCATTTTAAAGGGAGCATTCTTAAATATATTTTTTTATATCATGGAATTATTTTGGAAAGAACTATCTTGTAAAGTAAACCAAAGAAAAACAACGTCTGGATTATTTCTAAAAGTTAACTAAGTTTTTTCTGCATTTATTTTATGGCATAGATAAGACTGAAAAATTAACATTTCAATAGATATCAAAAGAAAAAGGATAACTGAAAAAGTCTTCAAACAATAGACTTCGAAGTGACTAGATTTTTTGTAAAGGAATGGTCTCAAGATAAAAGAAAAAACTTTTCTTTATGATTTTGCGTAGGAATTGATATTTAAAACTTATCCATTTGTTAACTTGCCAACTTTTTAAAATAACAATAAGCAGATAAATCCACGGATTACCCAAACCGCTTTACGCACATTTACCTGTGCTTTTGAGCACATTTATAAAAATATTTAGATTTTATAGTTTTTGAGGCGGTCTGGATAAAAAATACTAACATCATTTATTTCAAATTTGTGGATTAAATATATTTAAGAAAATTGTCTGTCATTGACTGTAATATAGATTTTCTGCGAAACAAGAACCTGTTTTAATTTTATGTAGTTTGATATTGATTTATCGCAATATCCTTCGTAGCGTTAACTAAATATTTTTTGAATCAATAAATTTACTCATCACACAAAAGGTTTCAATTAAACTGTTTCATGGAATGACGAGTTTTAAGCTGACAAGTCACTGTTAAATCATCGGGATTTTGAGCGTAACTGGGGTAAATTTCAAAAAATATATATTTTTAAAATCATGATTCTTATCTTATTTAGATAATAAATATTTGAATGTAAATTAAAAAATGTGCTATTTACGTAGAGCTACTTACAACAAGGTATTTAATATGGTTTACTATAAAAAAAATTGTAAAATTTTATTGTAAGTAACTTAAATTCAACACGTGTTATTTATGCTGTTGATTTTATTTTATTCATTTATTTTTATTTAACTAAAAGACTAAACAAGATATTGAAAACTTATTTATGAATTTATAAGTTCTGTTTTAAGTGTCATAATATTTAAAAACAATCATTTTACGTTGCAAACATTGTTCTCACAGTAAAAGTACACACCGGAAAGAAATCGAATTATGTCCTCAGAGCGCTGTCCCATACGCTGGCTCAATACGCTGGGCAAATATTCTGGCCCTTAATAAGTCTGGACGCTCTCGGGCGCGTTTACTCAGGCCGGCGTCTCAAAGGGCCGGCTGTTTGGCAAGGGGTATAAAACACGGGACAAGGCAACCGGAAAATTTGTAGCGATTAAGGACGCGGGGTGACCGGTCCCACCTATTGTTTCAGCTGGCATCGCCATCTCCAATATTATTTTACTTAAAGTAAAAGGCTAAATAGATTTTGAAATAACTAAAAATAACTCTACGTGAGTTACATAAGAGACTAAAAATGTTGCTCACCAATAAAATTACAAATTTATTTTTCATTTTAAATGGCTATTTTCTTCTGTATCTACTCTGTTTTGCGGCTCTCCATGAGAATGGAAAAACGAAAACATTAAAATAAACTCGATTATGGTTATGTTATATTCGGATATTTTTTTAAAGTGTATGTGTTAAATATTTTGCCAGACTGATAATTGTTTAATAAATAAATAAACTTATATTCTGCTTTGAAATGATGAGTGTTTATTTTATTAGTTTATGCCACTGTTGAAATATTGAAACTTTTATTATTGCGTGCAGTATGGACACCCTAAAGAGAAAGTCGTCACATTCTATCCAGAAACTTGTAGAAGAATTGTGCGGTCTTAGAGAACTTTGTTAGGGATGAAGATGTGAGTTGTAAATGCTATACATATCACCCGTGCCCGTGGCTGCTGGCCGCTCCGCCCCGGCCAAGTCGTCAAGAGCGGTCACTCGTTTTCGGCGAGCGGTCCTGGGCTCGCCCGTTGACCATAGACACCGCAACTCTCTCAATTATGAAGTTTGTGAAGAATGAAACTAGTATTCATTATATCGTATATTGTATATATATATATATTAGGGTGTCCCTTATATGACCAAAAAAATTTTTTTTTCAAATTTCGAAATGCATACCCTCTACATTTTTTACTAATGCTATAAGATACTCAAATATAAAATTTCATCTTTCTAGAAAAATTGCAACTAGTGCCGACCGAGCTTCAAAGTTTAGTAAAAAACGTGTTTTGTCTTGATATTTCGGTCTGGTATAAAATCATTATAAATGCAATAAATTAAGTGAATAATAGTAAAAATTCAATTAAATGAACATTAATCTTTAATCAAAAACATAAAGTAATAACAATCAGTCAGGGTAACTTTTTTATAGAGTTGTTTTTTTACAGTCCGGATACAATTTTCTATGTTCCTGGACACAGCGCAGCAAGAACTGTTTTTGATCTTCTTCAGCCGCGATAAGTCCGTTAAAATCTTGCATCATTTTAACAGCCCTTTCAGCAATATCATTCACAACCCTCAAATAACTTATTTTTCTTTTAGCTTCCACAAAAGCACTATTATTATTCCAAGAAGATACATCTTCCTTTAGAAAACTGTCGTCGATCTGCAGTTGTGATAAAAATTGTTTGCTCTTTTCCGATACGAAATCATCCAGTGTTTTACAAACATAAGCAAACATCTTGTAGAGTCTTTTTGTCCTTCGCAGTTATTCTGCATTGTGACTGAAGTAAACACATTTTTAAAGAATAGATCGCTCTCGCCATCCAGCGTGCCTGATGCATGGCTTTGGGGGGGCTTAGTTTTAATTTTTCCTCTGAGTCTCCTCCCAAAAATATTACGCACAGTTCGACCAATTTGCGGTAGTCATCTCTTACATAACCTTTGTCTAATTCTGCCTTATAAAATATTAAAAAAGCTTGAATGTCTGTCTCGGCAACACGTTGTTTTACGAAATTAAGAGATGGTTCAATGTTACTAGCGTCGATGTTTTTCCAATTTTCTCTGAACTTTTTAAACATTGGAGTATCTGGGCTACTAGTAATTTACTTAATTTTGCTTTCAAAGACAGCTTTTAGGACCAATTCATAAACATGATGACGACAGACGAGCAGCAATTCTCTTCCTAAAGTTTCTCCAAAATAGCACAAGCTCCATTGAAACGGCCAGTATTGAAAGCTGTTGTGTCGCAGCACATTATTTGTACTTTATCGTGAAGGTTCTAGTCAAAGAGAGCTGTTGAGACAGCCTTAGCTTGATGTTTTTCAGAAGAATGTTCTAGTTTTGGCACTGCAAGAAGCTGTTCCTTATCGTCAAACGAAGCAATAACTGGCATGCGTTCTTCTTTAGAACTTCGTACATCTAACCCGGGTAATAGTTTTCCATCCCAATGGACTGTGACTACGTCGGGTACATTACTTCCAAAGAAGTCAGATTTTATTGCTTCTGCCCTTGATTTTCTAGTTTCAGCAGCTAGTGGTTATCTTTGTCTTACAACCCTTTCCTCTTCTTCCAATCGTCGTTGTTTAGATCTATCTTCTTTTTCCGACAATTTTTTATCAACACCACCTAAGCATCCTGGTCGATCTGGCTCTCTCTGTTTCATTAAAAATAATTTATCTTACTCTATTTTCATTCTCTCAAAAGCATCAGCATGTGCAATATCAAACAAATTATCAAGATCAATTTTGAAATTGTTCTCACGGCTCTTGAACGTAACCTGAGTTTTCTTACAATTTTTTTTTGCAACTCTCTCCAAACATGATATAAATCAACAAGTTTCTTCACGCAGTTAGGATATGCCCCTGTTGGAATTCTTGCTTTTTCCCAATATATGATGCACTCCCTAATCACAAGATTTGCACTTTCAATAACAATCAGTTTAACCTCACGAATATTGTAAAATAGGACCGAGGGAATTTGTCGATTAGATGGTAATTTTGCACCATTTATTTGATATCTAGGCAAACCGATAAGGAAATTATTTTGTTTATCACTCCGTAATTCCACCGACATGTTAACGCACTAAACAATGGAGCACTACTAATCTCAAAAATCACGTATGAAATGACAAATAAAACATGCAGTTACAAGTCACAGCGCAGTACTTACGCAACTTGTATGGACAAGTTAAAATCGCAAGTCGGCACGGGTTACCGTTTATAAATCGAACTAATATTTTTTTCTAGACAATATAGGGTTATTACTAAACTTTTAAGAAGGTATGCGTAAAAAAATATTGAACTTGAATTTTAAGGGACACCCTAATATATATATATATATATATATATATATATTATAAATGTATTTTTATAGCCAAAAAATAAATTTTAGAGCATTCTTATCTTAAATAGAAAGAGCTTTGAGGATCTTGTGCTTTCAAGATTAAATATAAAATTCGCTTCAATAACAAAGATGTCAACATGATACATCATTAAAACTTGACCGTATCCTGTTACAAGGGTGAGCACTTTGAACCCTATATCCAAGGTTATTGAAATAAATTCATATTAGCCACCCTGTTCTAGTGCCTCTCGGTGACCCAAGTGGTTCCTGAAACAACACCCCTGGCTATTAAAGCGTAAAACGAATTTTACTACAGATTGAAGGAAAACCCTTTTATTTTAGTTGAATAACCTTATTTTTTTAAAGTTATTTGTAGTTTTGTTTATAAGCTATTAAAACTCAAATGTGCTTAAAGATGGTGCTCTGAGAAATAACGGTTCGATTGCAATATTTTTGAGCATATGACCTCGATTTTTACATCTCTTTGTGTATAATGAAAGTCTCTGTCGTTATAACAGATTTTAAACGCAGTATTATAACAATTTTGGAATAAAGATTAAATTTGGATACATTAAAAAAATCACAAGTAATAGAAAAAACTAATAATAGCCAAACAATTAAAATATAGCCTTTAACTATTTGATTCAGAAACATGAACAAATAGATTCTTGTATTTTCTTTATCTCCCGGAGACTTTCTCCAGAAATTTCACTTGTGGGTGACCTCAGTCCAAGAAACAACCCACAGGTGAAGAGCTCACACACATATTAAGGGGGCAATTCTTCAAAGAGATGCTTGCCAACATTTTTCACTCGGTGAAGTATATCGCGAAGGTTGGCGGGCGGTAGATTTGTGAATGCTACACATTTAAATAATTTGTTTTCTTTGATGTGTTGGTTTTCAGCAGAGCTTAGTAGTGTACATCAAATAAAATTTGTATTTATGTATTAATTTTTATGTTTTGTACTCATTGATCTATCAATATCAAATTACATTCTTAGCTATTTTATTATCATCAATGGATATATATATATATATGTGTGTGTGTGTTTTTATATTTATACGAATGCGATAAAGTCGTTTTTTTATTTAATGATAATATATTATAGGTGTGGAGGTCAGGCGAAGAGCCTGTCTGTTTACGACAAGCGTGCTGAAGGGCACTTCACCGGTCGGTAATTAAACGCTTTTTATTAATATTTTTATTGCATACTTTTTATTTCCATAGTTAGCATTAACCCTGTGGCAAGCGAGTTTTTGCAAATGCACAATAAAACAGAAACATGCTAAGGGTTATATCATGATTAAAAATATATTAGGTTCCATTGAACTTCCATAAAATTATATTGTTAAGTAACTATTGTATCATAATATTCGTTCGATGTGTCAACTTACGATTGTAATAATATAACAACGCTCATTAAATTCATTGTTTTCTGAGCTCATTTCTTTTCATTAATTAAAATTATAACTATAAATTATAAATTTTAATATTCATGACTTCTTACTGATTTCATAATATTTCAAAATTAACATAGTTCAAGGTAATAGGTACAAATTTTTAATAAGAAATGTTAATTCGCCTTATATATCTACGTTTTATATAAGGCAAAAAGTATTTTACATCATTCAGAAATGATAATTTAACTGTAAGTTTATAAGCATCGTTACTGGATTTAAATTTTTATTTCACAATGTAAACCCTTTCCTCGAAGGGTCAATAAAGGACGTATAATCCAGTTTCAGAGTCGCCGGGTCGGCCATCTTTGTTCGGATAATCCCTTTTCCGGTCATCTTCTTCTCTCGGAAGATAAACCGAAGTCTTAATTACTTGTTGGGTCAGAAAAACCGTTTTTTTCCGCTTGGGTCTCTTCGGGTCAAAGAGTTCTCTATGATGTATCGGTTGTACGATTTGCGCGACTTATGAATATATATATATATATATATATATATATATATATATATATATATATATATATATATATATATATTTATGTATATATATATTTTAACTGACAATGTCAAAGAAGACGTTGTAGGTAGACTTATAAAATAAATCATATTTAATAGTGTTCTCAGTCAACGAAGCAACGTGATAAATATATTTTTGAAACTAAATGTATAACAAAACAAATATGCATTTAAAAGTTGAATAGTAAGTTTATTACAGTTTGCTCATTATAAAATAAAAGAAGATATTTTATTAAATAAATTGAGATTTTTTAACCCGTTCTTTAAAATTTATCCGTAAAAAGTCACTTTACTAGGTATAACTTCACCTTTCTCAAAAAAAAAAAAAAATTGGTGAATTAGGTTTAATTAAAGTATTAACTGATTTATTTATTTTTTGCGAAACCACACAAAAGCAATTATTTTTTATAGTTTTAATAAGCAGTCATATTCTTAGTGCTTTATGATTGTAGTGAATTAGAGTTGAATAAATCCTTTCAATTTATATGTCATTCAGTACCATATATTTTTGTTATACTTGATTATTTAGACATTTATATTTATTTCATTACGAAATTTAAAATTCTTTATGAAATTCAGAATGGATTGTTATTAAAATTTTCGACTGTAAAATAAATGCAGAATGGTTATCTAATGCGTTCACTGATGATTTTGTTTTATCAAATTAAAATTTGATCAGTAAATTTTATAAAAACTTAGTTGTATTAGTGTAATTTTTTTTGTTGCTTTATTTTACTATTTGATTTTACGTAACTAGGGAATCAATTTTTTTTTTTTAATTCCGGATATTGAAATTAATGTAATTATTTTGAAAAAGACCAGGAGCACTACGAAGACTCCTCAGCAATATCATACATAGAAGAGCAGATGCCATTGTTCACAGCGATTGAAGAAGAAACCCGAATAATTGATTTGTGCCCCTGGAGATTCAGTAGGTCGTGAGCGTGAGTATTGCAGATCGTCATGAGTAGCGTGCAGAGGCCGGATCACTCGACTGCGGCACATACTGGAATTCCTTGGCTGCTTAGTTGTTGAAGCTAGTACTGGTGATTTGAAATTTATATTTAATACTACTTACTTACTTAAAGTGTGCTCACAATATTTTTGAATGGTATAGATAGCATCATTATTTAACTACTTAAAGTAATTTGAGTTACAAGATTGTAATACTAGTAAAATGAATTTTATAGTTAAAAAATCTCCCGTTCTATTATAGTCAGTAGCTGCGTGCAAAGTTATAAGCTTATATGCTTGAAGAACAAAACATAATTCTTATGGGATGAAATCAAACAATTTATCAAAATGCAGCCTCATTTACCTTTATCACAGTTTTTATTCGGGTGCGCTTCCGTCACCACTCACATGTCATAAATACTTGCTGGTTTAATATTACAATTGAACAAAATAAAGTGGTTAAAGTTATTGTAAGAGTTTAAAACCGAATATATTTCTTAACACCAAGCCAAGTTATAACAGTCGGGTTGAATTTGCAATACTTGATACTTCAATAACTAATATTTTAATATTTATGTAGTGAGCGCATTTGTCGTTTAAATTAACAACATTATTCCTTCAGACGAAAATGCCAATGCTAAAATATTAAGTAATCTCCTTGTTTATTTATTTTATTTCACGTTCGAAAACTTCCCAAAAAAGTGACATAAAAATCACAAGTTAGGATTATCTACTTTAAGGAGGTTTTTGATATAAAAATGCGGAAATAAAGTTAGGTGTCGTTATATTTAGCAATAAAACTACAGTAAAGCAAAAAGAACCATAAAGTAAATGAATAACTGTTTAATTGCCAAATGGACATTTACGTCCCTGATAAGACTAAACCTGCAGTAATAATAATTGGTAGTGAAATTAATAGCTAATAAATAATTTTACCTTTCACAATACTTTTGTAGTGGGTTTATTTAAACGCCGACATGCCCGCCCGCCTGGCAGCACGCGGCGCCGCACCGTGCCGTGAGCGCGGCCGCGTCGTCGGGTTGGCCCGTTACTTTTTAATACATTGTATTAGGTCTGCGGTTCTTTAGTTTTCGTTTTTAATGTATGTTGAATGTTACAAAATTTATGACGTTGAATACTAAGGATGTTGAATTTTAAAAATAACTTAACCTTATTTTTTTACGTCTAGAAAATACTTGCACGCATTTTTCTCTTTTTAATTCAAATGAAGATTTTTATTTTCTTTCAAAACATCAAATGATAGCGAAATTGTCCTTTTAATTTTTTATGAAGAATTGCATTTAAATTTATTCATAATCAATTGTAATTAGTGGTTAGAAAAAAAAAGATACAACAGAGCAAATAAATTTTACATGAAAGGACTCTCATAGAAAAACAAACAAGTTCTGTTTGAGTTAGGTCAGTTTATAATAATTTTAAAAATATATAAATATTACAATACCAGTGAAAAAAAAAGGTTTTATTTAAAGTAATAAATAATATAAATTTTATTAAATAACAATCGACATGCATTAGATTGTTTATGTTTCTTATGAATTTGAAAATGAAAATCTATCTTATTTGTCTTCTTTAATACAAATTGACTTTGCATCGGGTTATAGTTGAACGTTGAATCCGCAAACTGGCCGTCTGTCCGCCATCTTGAGAACGCCCGCCATCTCGAGGGCGACAATGAAAGCCATTAGGACGATCGTCTGTCTTAATTGAGATCATTCCGTGCCAACTTCATATTTCTGTGTTGATGAAATGGTTTCATTTTATGGATCTTGCGCAAATAGGTCATTTTTTATGAGCAAATGATTAGTCGAGCGACCAAAACCCATTCTAAATTTATACATTCAGACACACACACACACATATATATATATATATATATATATATATATATATATATATATATATATGTATGTATATTTATCATTTTCTTTTAAATATCATTCTCTATTATACTTAGTAAAATGTACATATTACACAAATTGTGGATCATTTTAGTTCAAAGTTCCTAGTCAGAATATTATGCATTCTCAGTCATGCAAGCATTCCACTTCTCCTGGGGTTTTGTCATTTTCTAGGAAACAAGTACGTAGTTTAAACCAGATTAAGTTACGGTGACTACCTTTTTGATATGTTTTATATTTTTAAATAAATATAATTTTTAACCATTAATACGTTTATTAATTAAAAAATAAGTCATGCTTAGAAGAAAAACAAAATCACTGTATAAAATTTAAAAAAAATATTATTTTTACAGTTTTTAATAATATCTAATTTTTAACAAGACTAATTAATATTGTTATATTATTAATAAAATGTATATTTTATTTTATAAAACCTATTTCGTATTATATCCCTGGCGAAATAATTTTGGTAATATAATATATAACTCATTTTCTACTCTCTTTTACGAAATATTTAGACAAAAAAACTTATCTTTGTGAGCACAATATAATGAGAATCTACGATAAAGTGACATTGATCACGTGGAATCTAGTGGAATGTTGAATCTATGTTTTTAGATAAATCTTTTTTCAGCGTGATCTGTTCAAATTTCTATTATGAAGCAATTCCATTCGTTAGAATATAAAAATAAATGTTGATAAAATGACAAAATTGTTTTAAATTTTTTAATATAATTTCAATGAATACCAAGCGTCATTCTTTATAATTCTTTTTAATTTATAATATTTCAATGATAAACAATGGAAGCCCTTCTTCAGTCGGTCAGTAAAAAGCAAACCAGACGGAATCAAATACACTGAGAGACATGAATGCAAAACCGTTTTCGCAAAGAAGTTTGTACGTCTACGGAAGAACGCTACCCCGAGCCACGTAGTTTGAAAAAACTGCACAGAGGAGGTGTAAACTTGTCTATCTGGGAGCACTAAAAACCAGGAACAGAGCAGAGCAACGCTAATAGGAGATTCAAAGGAATACATATTTGTCAAAAAGTTTCATCTATGATATTTAAATAAAAGTATATCGCTGTGTTGTCATTGCATTTTAATCCATTAGTTATCTAAATTACTATGTCAATTAAAAATTTATGTCCCACGAAATAACAAGCTATATTTACAAATGCATATGTCTTACTTCAATAGATGTATTTTTATAGATATGCGAAATATATATTTTTTTAGATGTTAAATATTCTTTTGAAAGAAAAATATTTTGAAAATGATTAATTATCAAACGACACTTAATAATGTAGCCTATAATAATTACTAGGAAATCTTAAATTTATATAAAATTTAAGTATTAATAGATTAATGAAAGTAATTTTTATCCGAGCAGCATCATTTGTTTGTAAATTAAGGTTTCTGATGCAATTTTCAGGTGGCCTTGAAAATGTTTTGGGGAAATTTTCAGGATATTTAATTTTTCCTCCAGAAGTTTTCATAACTCGTTGCGTGAAATCGACAAAGAAAACTTGTGAAAACCGATCAGAGCTGAAAGTGCTTCGGTGTGATTGAATGCGAACCTACCGAGGTGGCGTTGGAACTGAATTTGTTCGACTGTGAAAGATATAACTGGCTGTGGATTATGGCCCCAGCTGTTCTCGAGAACTCTTATTCTGATTTACTAAATATAAAACAATAAATAATTATTACTGCTGATTTGAAGATTTTTCATTCGTGGTGTGGTAAAATAAACGAATTAAAATAAAGGGTTTTTAAAAAAACTATGCAAATAAACTTAATTATTTTAAATAAATGATATATTAAAAAAAAAATACCATGTGACAATTTATTAATAGTTAAAATTATTAATTATAACATTTTAAAGAAAAGTATGAAAAAAGGGTTATAAAGATAGTATTATTTAAGTTATAAATATATTTTAAACTCAACTCAGGGAAAATAATGTCTCTTGCCACCTGGACTACCTGTGTGACTTATTTAATTTTTGTCTAATAAGGAAGTTTCAAAACAATGGATTTTTTTAATTAATGATCTTCGAATGCGAAATACTGAGTTTTATTTTCCTTAAAGTCTTATAATTTTGTCCAAAGATATATTTAATATAATAATTAAAATATATTTCTATAATAAAATCTAGAATAATTTGAAATTAAAGCTTCTAAATTTTTAGATAGTCAGTCAAAAAAATCAATCTTTGTGACGCTTTTTTATGATATTTTTAGTGATAGTTTAACTTTGTTTTGTTATAATATTGATCGAAATATCGACCGGCTCAGTGTCTTCATTATCGGTTAATGATTAGAACGACAAATTATTTTCTTGCAAAAAAATATATCTTGAGGCGTGGATTCTCCTAAAAAAAAAAAAAAATTCTCCCGTTTTAATTGGATATAAACGAAAATTTATGGTGAATTGAAAAGAAAGTTTGAAATTTCTGAGAACGTGCATCTTTACGGCCTTGCCAACTTTTTATTACTTTGAGCGGGAATTATTCTGGTATAAAAATTTGAATTCTTTTTTCACTTCGTTTATTTCCTAATAATAAAAATCCACTAAATTTGAAATAGCATCGATCAAATAATGCAGGACCTTGTGATTTTTTAAAATTAATAATTAATGTATATATACATTATTTTATAATATTTCACTGAATTTTGTTGCAACCTTTATTTTTCAAACAGTTAAAAAATAAGGTTTTTTAAATTTAAATTGAAATAATAACTCTCATTTAATTTAAAGTTTTTGGTGTAGTCATTTTATAAGAGCGTGTGAATTAAAAAAATATATCAATAGCTTCGTAAGTTAAAATTAGTTCTATCAGATGTTGTTTTTTTTATCAATAAAAATAATGAGAAATCACAGACCACCCATATATACCATCATATTGAAGCGATGCTTAAAATTTCCGATTTATTTATTCCCTGTATCGAATAACTGTCTAGTTAATTCAGCAAAATTGTTTCAAAGTTGAGTATGCTGGAAACTGAAGCAAGGCTCATTTGATTTTCATTTCCTGGTGCCATCGTCATCAAGCTCTTGAGCTCGAAACACCCGCGTGCCTCTGCCTCTGCTCTTCGAGGCTATTCACGCTGGCACGACAACACTTTGTGAACGACATTTATGAGTTTTGCAAATATACCTTGCAAGCTTAGCGATGTAATTTTAACGATTTTACGATTTGAATTTATGAAGACGCCATCTCTCGGTTATCTTTATCACTAAAAAATAAATTCGTTTTAACAACTTTAAACTGTCCATTTAATACTTTTTAGAATTGATTTAGTTTACGATTTTTTTTATCTAAATGCATGATAACTCAACTCGAAGATAAATAAAGATAAATTTATCTGTGGGAGTTTTAACGTGGTGAAATATTTGTCCATACTAAGAATATAAGAAGAAAAATAAGTGATAAGATGTGTTGACGTGGCAAACGTCACGTTAGAATGAAACGGAAAGCAATTATTTGTCAGATCCATGTTTTATCACGTGACACATTTTCATTTTGTATAATTTATGAATACACAGTAAAAAAAAATCTTATTATAATAAAAAAATATTTATTTTACTTTATATGGAATTAAATTTTTATTTTTAATTAAATATTTCATCAAAATAATTTGACTGTTTATCATACGTCAATAATTTTGTTAATTGCTCATGTTTAGAATTCGGAGCCACGCACGGCATTAAATTTATAATTTTTTTGGATTAAGAAAACGAGTTAGATGTGCTTTTTGAACGAACGCCCTCAAATAACGACAACGCAAAATAAAAAATATATATGCAATTGTTTGTATTAAAAAATATTGTCAGGTGTGGGATTTGAACCCACGCCCTCAGACGAGGACCAGAATAGCTCGGACTCGCTAGGCGAGCAAGGTGTTCCTTGAGTCTGGCGCCTTAGACCGCTCGGCCAACCTGACATGGAGACGATTCGCGAAACTTATTCGACAGTTTGTATCGACCTAAGATCTAATCACAATACGATTTTTATGCACTTAATTACTTATCAACATAATGTCACATGTTATCAGTATTGTCGTTCCTAACTGATTTATTTTATTTTAAAACTATGAATTTTTAAACGTTGATACGTTTTATATTTGAATATTTAAATGGAAAAAGTATTTTTATAATTTTATAAAAATATTTATTTATATAAAAAAAAAAATTCTATATATACAAAAACTTGTTTAATCTATGAAAAATCGACTAAATGTAATTTTGTAAGAAACATGCGAACTGTTAATCTAACCTATTAATTATTTTCTATTTATAATATGCACAGTAATGTTTTATGTGAAAAGAAGTACTGTGTATAGGGAGGATTGAAATATGTTAGCTTATATTAAATATAGATAAAACCACTAGAGATAAAAGCTAAAATATTACATATTCTTAATTTATTTTTTACTATCTTATATTTAGTTATTATCCCGTTTTTATTTATTTTTAATCTAAGAGATAACAATTACATTTCGGAGGAACTGGCAATGAAATACATCTATCTTCATTATCTAAATTATATCGTGTTAACTGAATTATTTATATAATGCAGTGTTTATGCAAAACGGTAAATAATAATAAATATGACATCACGGTCACGTAATAAAAGCTTTTATTAAATCAGTGCCGATGTGAATGTTTTGACATCTCCATAGGTTGTTATTCCTCTTTTGAGGTAGACAGGTAAACGTTGCGTGCGCGTAGGGCTGCTGACACCCCAGAGGCAGGGCTAACACGCCAAGTACACGTCATTTCACACCCCACGTCTAGCCCGCTCTGCAACATAGCACAGATTATTTTAGATAAATAATAACATTTAAGTTTAACTATAGTTTTGTAATAAATAAATCGCTATGTCTAAAAATAATTCCATTAAATTTACCTTTGGAATTAATATCATAAACTATTAATGGTGTGGTTTTAGTTTATAAGCATAAAAAAACTCTCAAAATATTAATAAATGGATAATCAACTTAACAATAAAAAGTAATTTGACTAAAAATAATTATTTAAATGAATTGATAATTCAAAAATATTTTAAATTTGAAAATGTAAGACTGAATGGGTTAAGAATCATTTATTATTTTCGTTCTCGCGTAAATATAAAACTAATATGGCCGTAATACTCAACAATAAATGTTTTGAATTTTTTTATCATAAATCATTACAAATTACTGGTATTTACATTAAACAATATGTCACCTAAAATTAATTTAACTTTTTAGTGCTCTAAAGATTATAATATATTTGGCTCTACTTTTGTAGTGTCGAATTTTACTATTTAATATCACACAACGTTTTTAAATAAATATTAAATAACCTGTTAATATTAGAAAACAATATTATGCTGCGTCATCTCTAGATTATTTTCTTTTAAAAATTTCATCGATATTCTCCGTTAAAGAACAAAGAACTTGAATTGGAGATTCAAAAAAAAAGAATAAATTACTAAATATAACCAATGCTGTATTCTGAATATAAAAATAGTAAATAAGTGATTTTATTAATGTCGTGTATATTATTTTCAATTCAATCAAATTGAATAAAAAGTAGTTTTCTCTTTTATGAAATGTAAGTATTTATATTAAACATTGAGTACGTAAAAAGTGAAGTTGATCGAATGTCAAAAAATAATTTTAATAACAATAATTAAATAATAAAACTAATAATTTGCATAGTTCGATTATTTTTTAAATTAGCAAATATAAACGTTTCTGAGAATAATAATAAAATATTTAAAAATGGTAATTGGAGTTAAGTATTTTTTATAGAAAAAACAAGCTGCAGTTTATTTTGAAAATTCCACTAAGAAACGTTTTATTTACATTCACTCGATTTCTAAAGAAGATAGTCAAAATAAATGGAGTATTCGAGCTTCTTACAGCTTAGATACATTTCATTCCTTGTTAACGTAACACGATCGGAGAAACCTGTTTTAATTGCTTTTTTAACTGGATCTTTTTCTTATTATATATATGTTTATATATGTATATATATATATATATATATATATATATATATATATATATATATATATATATATATATATATATATATATATATATATATATATATATATATACATAGAAAATGCACTTTTATTATTAAAAAAAGAATACACATATTATAACATTATTTGCGATGGCGATATACTGCGCGATCGATGATTTTTACAACCTAAAAATGACTATTGTCTTGAAGCCTGAAAAAATGCATAGAATAGTACCAAAACTCATACGTTTTTGTAAGCGAAAATTCACAAGTGCATACAAGGATATTGCGATCCATTTTTTTACAAACTTAACGGATAAAAGGTACAGATTGTTTTGATAAGCCGTTTAAACAGGTCCAGAAATACAGGAAGCCACCATAAAGTGCGGGGAGGCCGCGCAACAGCCAGATTTCCCGCGGGACCGCCCCGCTCGCGCCACGCTCGCGCCTCGCTCGTCCGACCCTCTCATCCTCCGCTCGTCCTCCGCGGGCCGATACATCTTTTTTAGTCTCTGTTCCCGACTACTTGAGGAATGGATACATTTTGGTCGTGTGATGTTCTTGCTTTGTTTTTCCAACAATATTTTATTATTGATTTTTACCATTGGCTTGTCGTTGAAGGATTACCACGATATTGATATTATTATTATTTGCACAAATAATTAAATATGTAATCATTATATCGAAAGCGATGCGAGCTTCTAAAGAAATTGGAGGCGAAAATTTTATGATAGATTTGTTTCTGCCCTCATAGTTTTCGTTAGTTCAATATCTTAGCAATTTATAAAATATGATAAAAAAAACTTTAAGTAACATAATATACTCATGTAGGTAGATTCTTTATGTGTTAAAAATTTTAACCTCAAAATAAAGCTAACGAATATACCAAACATAAATCAGTATTTATTTCTTATCACCACCATAAAACTATTATATTTTATTATTAATTTTATTATTAAAATTAAAACAATTCAATAATTTAAAATAAGACATGTAATGGCTTGGTGTTTTTTGTTTTTGTTGTTGTGTGAGACCATTTACGTATTTGCGTAAAGTCCCACAAATTGTAACACTGCGCGGCGTAGATTTGTGATTTGCTGACAAGATACTTGATACAACAAGATTCATTCTTTAAAAAGATAACAGTGTTGAGTTATCTGCTATCTCGGCCTAACAATAAAGATAAAGATAAAGGTACTTACTTATACATATGTAGGCGTGACTTGACAATACGTCAAGCGAGGATGAGGGGCAGAAGCTACACCCTGCATTGTTATATACAAATTGCTGGAGAAATTCACAATATACCATAATTCATGAAGGCATATACATCAAGAATAGAAACATGTACAATATAAATAATAAAAAGGCACTTCACTTTACATGAGTTTCATATATTGTGATAATAATATTAAGCTATTATATACAGAGTCTTGTTTTTTTTGGAGACTAAGTACCGATCATTAGGTATACAATGAGAGCTCATTTCAATGTCTGAAGATACTTTAAATCATTTAATCAAATACCTGGAGATAAAAGGTTGTTTTCAAAAGCCTTTGAATTTTACTTATAATTTTTAAAATAGAAAATTACAGCATAACCATCGTTTTTAGAGCATATTAGTATATCTATGCTATTAAATAAAAAGAAAAACTGCATTAAATGGGTGTCAAAAGCAATACACTATTTGAATTGATGTAATATATCTTACACGATGCTTTTTAGAGTTTTTTGTTTCTTTTAAAATGCTGTACTTATTTAACAGATTTTAACATTTTTTTGCACTGGGACAAATACGTATTTGTATTATTTATACTTTAAAAATAGTATTAATTACAAAGTTTTGACCGATCTCTCGATATTTGATGCCTTTGTGAAATTATTTAGTTCAATCATAAAATCATAAAATAAAATTTTCAAACATATTTTACTGATAACTGATTTTTCATATTTTGATCACACCATTTTTTTGGAAACTAAGTATCATAATAAGAATTCTAAACCTAACAGATGAGTGCTGTTTCCATCAAATAGCATTATATTTTCACCATCCAAAAAAAAAAAATATCAAAAGTTTAAATGCAACGACATTAATTTTGTGAAGGTTTTAAATATAGAAGAACAGCTTAAAATGGTTTTCATGCTTTCAAAGCGGTTACAGGTAGTTACCAAGTTCGTAATTACTAGTCGCCAACATTCCACTGTCAGATAAATGCTTCCCTTGTCGCCTTTACCTTTCCCGATTACAAGAAGCTCTTTGCCTTTACAGATCGAACAAGCCCTGCTTTTCTTTCGTTTATCAGAGTAATCTTTGGTGCCATTTATGTTTTCTTGTGTTTTGTAACCTATCTCGAGAGTGCTCGTTTAGACCCTAAAAATATTTCGATAATTCTGTAAAAAAATTAACGTCCATCTTTTTATATTTTTGATGACATGACTATTTTTCTTTTGAACTTTATATTCTCATACTTAAAAATACTTACTTGCATAAGTTTTCTAATTATATAAACAGTTTTAATATATGATAATTTTTTATATTTTATTTAACGTTGTTTGTAATTTTGAGAAGTTAGTTTGCTAATTCTCTGCTTTATGAACATGAAATAAAATTGATTGAATAAATTTCTTCTAAGATATCATATTCGAGTCACGAAAGTCAAAACGATCTACCCAAGACGTGAGAACTCGAAATTCAATCTTTACAGCAATGTGAAAATTGCTTCGAGTAATCTGTTGAAGAAATTTAACTCTAAAAGAATTAGAAATAAAACTGTTTTGCCCAGTATTTAATTAACTGGTGCGGCAATTGGTTGTAAGGAAGCATTGTAAATTATACGGATTTTGATGAATATGTTTCTAAGTAATATTCATTGTTTTCTAAGACAAACCATGTTAACAATTTATAACAGGTCTTTTTCTATTGAACATTTTTTAAATTAATTTTTAAACTCAAAAAATAAAAAAATAAATATATAAGTAAGGCTATTAAAAAACTTTATTTAAATACAATATATACTTTTTTAAAGCATTTCGTGTCCTGTAACTTATTATAAAATGGTTATTTTATAATTAGTTATACTGGTCTTTATTTTGCATCAATTAAAATCAAAATTCATTTACAGTACTTTGTGAGTAAAACCGTTAATTAAATAATAATAATATCAGAAAAATAGTAGCCCAGATAATTTTTCAAGCGCATTCAGAATTCACAGCGAGTCTATTTAAGTAAATCAATATCTTTAAAAAAAAAACAAAACAATGCTCCTTCATATCATAAGAAACAACACCTTAATAATTTAATTTTAGAAGTAATTAAGATTAAAAGTTATAATAATAATCATTTAATAATTTCCAGGTTTTAAATAATCGAATAATTTTAAGGTTTGAATACCAAGTTTCATGTAAAAACTTAAGTGTAGCTTTGTGAACTGTTTTTTTTTAATTATTATTTAGAGATATTGTTTGCTTGTTTGTAAAAAAAACTTTCAAACACTGAATATATCAAAGTAATCTACAAATCGCCTCCGTTTCCCCAGCGACTCTTGAGCCGTATTTTCCGAATTGTCGCCTGGCCCGCGTGGCCTGCGCCGGCTCCCCTGGGCGGTGATTTCCTCTCCGGCTGCATTTACACTCGGATCTCAATCTCAGACCGTTGGGCCCAATTGCATTTTCGATAAGGCCCCGGACTATTGGCAGGCTCGCTGGCTGTTGCCTGAGCTTAATAGATGCGATAAGGTCTTAAGAAGCGATTCGTCTGAAAACTAAAAGACGAATGTACACTTTTACTGCTAGATAGCGGTTTATTAGAATTTCTATTTTTAGTTGTAACTTGTTCAAACAATCCCTAGCGTTGGCTTGAGAGCCACGGTAAACAAGAAAATCGGATAAAACGAAAAAGTGCACTTATAGGAACTGTTGCCTACTAAATATATTGATTGTTATATCGCTTTTATTTCTTGAAACGACAATTTTTTTTTTTATAAGAAATACCATATGTGATATTGGTATTTTTCTGTAAATATTTTATAAAGCATACAGTTGCTTACAGAATGTCTCATTTTCTGTAAAACCATTAAATCACGTATATTTAAAGTATTTCACAAGAATTCAACGATTTTTAAATAGTTTTATTCTGAGATGAATAATATAGAATATTCAGCATCAATACCACAACCAATGCAAATCTATTCATAAAACCCCGTATATTCTAAGTTTATCGAATTACCATGTTTAATTTGATAAATTTTAGAGAAATTGTTTGTATCACGATAAAATAAATTCTCGTTATCATGACAACTAAGTACAACATCAAAAAGAGCGAATTAAATACAAAAAAAATTATATGTAAGCTGGCAACCTCCATATTTACTTATTATTGAATATCAAATATTCTCCGTAATATGTATTACACTTCACGTGACTTACTCGACGTAGCTTAGTCCGTGATCAATGACCACAGACAACAGACTTCCACAAATCTTACAATGGACAAACCACACTTGGCTTACTACCGCAAGGATGAAATACCTCTCAACCTCTGCCTCCAAAAGCAATGGGGCTTACAATTCGATAATAGTTTAATCATTTCCTATAAGCATATTCTTTTTACTTTCCTTGCATATATGCAAAGACATGTTGGATGATATATATATATAAATAAGTTTTCATGGATTTTTTTTCAAGTTTGACGATTTATTGTGAAAAAATTGTTACAAGTTCATTTTTCAAAGTATTGCCCATCGCTAGCCACTACTTTTCTCCATCTTTCTAGCAATTTTCGGTAACCATCTCGAAAAAACGATGTCTTTTGATGAAATCCATGAATCGATCCAATTTTGGGCTTCTTCAAAAGAGCGGAAGTACTGACCCTTAAGAGCCTGCGTCAATGGTAGTCGGAAGGAGCAATATCTGGGCTATATGGCGGGTGGGGTAGGACTTCCCATTTCAGCGTTTCAAGGTATGTTTTGACCGACTGCGCAACATGTGGCCGAGCGTTTTCATGTTGCAAAATTACCTTGTCGTGCCTCTCCTCGTATTATGGCTGTTTTTTCCGCAGTGCTCAGCTCAAACGCATCAATTGAGTTTAGTAAAGTTACCCTGTGTTGGTTTCACTTGGTGGTAGCAGGTCATAGTACACCACGCCCAATTTGTCTCACCAAATACAGAGCATGAACTTTCTACCATGAATATTCGGTTTCGATTTTGGCGCATGGCCAAGCATTCTTCGTAATTTTTTGCGCTTGGGGTTATCGTATTGAACCCATTGTTTGTCTCCAGTCACAATACGATGCAAAAAAACTCTTTCTTTTTTGCCATTGAAGTAGCTGTTCACAAATAAAAAAACGGCGTTCGACGTCTCTCGTCTTCAATTCATACGGCACCCAATATCCTACTTTTTGGACCATTCCACTGGATTTTAAGCAAGCGGATAAGGCTTGTTGAGTCACTCCTAATGTTTTTGCGAGTTATTCTTGCGTTTGGCACGAGTCTTCATCCAAAAAGTTGACATATTCGGAGCACACAAAATCTAAGTTGTTTCCACTTCAGCGAAATGACACATAATGAAAATGAAAGCCTAAGGATGGGGCTATAAAATGAAGTTAGTTGCAACAATGTCCGTTTCGATTTAATACTAGTAACGTCATCTCTTGAAAATCCTTGAGAACTTATTTGTACAGCTAATATATATATATATATATATATATATATATATATATATATATATATATATATATATATATATATATATATATATATATATATATATATATATATATATATATATATATATATATATATATATATATATATATATATATATATATATATATATATATATATATATATATGTTTGTGTGTGTGAGTAATAAATATATCAATACTTTTACCTATTGAAACTTTAAACTATTGTTTTCTCAAAACGTGTGATACTTTATCTTAATACTAAATTCCGGCAGTTTCTTAATGATTCTTTTTATTTCAACCTCTGACACTAGTTTCTTTTCACCAAATTCGGTGAAAATACGACTCTCATCAAAAACAAATGAATGCATTTAGAGTTAAACTCCATTACACCTTCTCTCCTGGCAAGGCTTGTTTTCTCTTTTTAGCTTGTTTTTCTGGATGACGGAACTCTCGGAAATCTTCTAAAAAGCTGTACTTCAACTAGATTCGCCTTGTTAGTCGGAAATGGTTGCAGTCTGTCAAGACCCAGGTCAAAGTTTGTGACTCAATAACGCTACGGTGAAAGAGATTGTAAAATTTTAACATTAAATAATTATGTTACATAGAAATGATCATCAATTTTTTTTTTAAATATATGTTTTGGTATATTTTAAATAAGATTATTTAATTCATTTTAAATAAATTATATAATCTTACTTAAAGTATTAATTTTATTTTAAAATGTTATTTATCTATTAAAATCACAATTGGTTTCACAAATTTAATGAATAATTATAATAAATAAAAATGTTTAGTTTAAATTAATATAAATGATATATATATATATATATATATATATATATATATATATATATATATATATTTGTGTGTGTATATTTATTAAATAAGTTATATTATGCATATATTATACTTTAAATTTCTACAATCAAACTGATTTTTTTAATCGAACCTTTCTCCCGGTGTGGTATAAGGTCATTGATCTCAGACAGATATATGTAGACAGAATCAAGTTTGAGGACCCGCTCTACTCAACTTTGAGTTGCTTTATTCAGTTCTTATAGTATTTAACAACTTTTTTATTTTAGTTACAAATAAGTTGAATGTTCTTTTTATACCGATATGTCACCTTTAATCGAGGCGTGCTCATTTCTTATTTGGATTTAGGTGAAATTGAATTAATTTAAAATAAGTAATACATTGTTTTGCCACCCCGTAGCTTGCACACACCGCGCCGGCGTGATTGCATTAGGGGGTGGCACTGGCAGAGAGAGCAGATAAAGCCGGGTGTTTGTAAACACTTCATGGCTGCGAGCCCGACTTGAAAACGATTTTGCTTCCTAAAATAACACAAATTTAACTATTTAGATAACGAACTCAAAACGTTCCACAGACATTAAATCGGATGGGTACTATTTACCACTTCATATACAATAAATAATTTATTTACCGAAAATTTTTTCATCGATTTGCGATTTTTGGTATCAATAAGTTGCGTTAGTATTTTATAATTTAATACAAAAGGCGATAAATTTTAAGTTTAAGGGTCTTGTGTAAAATATGATGATTAAACTAGAATGATGATTGCAATTAATTTTTCATCAGTTTTAATAAAAAAATATAAAGAAGAAAATAATATGTATTGACGTAAAAAACATCGGATTTTTAATTTAAATAGATATTTTACGGTATGATTCATTAGTTTTTCTAATATAAACAAATAAGATCTAAGTTTACCAGTTGCAAAAAATAATATTATATTCTTTATCCAAGAGTAAATCTTGGGAATCACTACAATGTTTTCAGTGCAAAGTCATCACTTTCAAAGTAAATCTTGTTAAGTCAACTTTAATTCTTCGGCGGACTCGCGTACAAGAGCATGCGAGTCCGCTGAAGAAGTAAACTTTGCCTTTTTAAGAAGAAGGGCGAAGTTACTTCTTGTTGGAAACAGAGTGCACTAAAAATATTTTTATCTTTACCTATTAAAAAAGACGAAAAGACCAATATTTATTTATAAGAAAGTAATTTAATCATAATAATGCTGAATATACATTAACATACACTTCAAAATCCTGGTTTTTTCTCTTCGAAAAATAACCCACAAACCTTCAAATTCATCGATATTTAATAATTTCCAATGCTATGTATCAATTGAATTATATACTTGATATGGTTTTCTCGTAGTTCATATTTATGTATTTTTGAATATTTAATTAAAAACTCTTGTCATTGTTTTAGAGAGTAAATCAAAACCATTTCAATGTTAACAAACCAGATTTTTAATATTTAATATTTAAGTATTAACTTTCAAAATAAATAAATGGCATAATTTAAATTTTTTTTTATTTGAAACATTTTTCTAGTAGTTTGCATGTTTTTTTTTTTGTTTAAATCTTCTCATCTTTATTTTTTAACGCAGAAATTCTTTTAATCTTAAAAACTTTTTCTTTGCTAGTCATTAGGGTTGATGAGTATTTAAAGAAGTTAATTAGTAATTTCTATCTTTTCAAAAGAATTACTTGTAAATGCTTTTAGCCAAAAATTTAAATTGATTTGACTACACTGAAAACTTTGATAAATTTCACAATTGTGTTTTCTTTTCCAGGCGTTTCTATTTTTATATAATATCAAATGTTGAAATTTCCATAATGTAGAGGGTTATCTGATTTTCGGATGAATTATTTTTTCGTGATCTCTCCACTAAAATTATGTGTATTTTTATCAAGGATTTGTAGATTTCAATGGATGTATCTCAGCTCTTTTAGATCGTAAATATGAGATACAAGTCATGCAAACAAAACAGAAATTGTATATATATATATATATATATATATATATATATATATATATATATATATATATATATATATTAATTACTATAATACAAAAATCTATAGTAGATAATACTCGAATGGTAGCTGCGTGGTTTTCAGTATCCTAATGAAGAATTGTAGAATTCTGTTTTTTGTTACCTCCACTATCAAGCACCTCTAATAATTTGTGCTGAATGTAGATTTCTCAAGAAGGTGAGCAGTCGGTTGACATTACTCTCATTTTAGGATTTATTTTTTTATTAAAACTTCAACAAAATTTACGGCTGTGCAACTTTGTATACACGATGAAACCGCTGCAAAATACTCCCAACTAAGTAACTGTTTTTTCAGGTAAAAAGCATTTGAGTTTACGACATTATGGTCGAATACGGACGCTATAAGATTTTATCGGTAAGATAAAAATGGCTTACCAAAGATGCTGATTGTGCTTTAAGAAACTATTTAGAAGTTCTTTATATATATACGGGTAGATAAAGTTACCTTGCATTATTATTATAAGAACGGTCGTATAAAAAGTAAAGCTTTCGTAAACCGAACTGTAACAATATACTTATGGCGGCATGACTACATTAGACTTTTCCATTTATATGGTCAAAATCATTAATTCAAACAGTATTCTTTTGATTACAATTAATCTTCTTTTAGATCAACATTAATAGAATATAGCTTTTTATGACTTAAAGATTTTTAATTTCGGATAGCACAATGAAGAAAAGGCAGCCTTTAATTAGTCAAATATTCATCTGTTCGGCATGTTGCTGAGTTAACATTGAATAATTGTATTGTCATTACTCCATGAACTTTTACTATCAGTTAAGGTATGGTTTTCTATTTTTTTATTTAAGTAAATTTTTATTAATTACTGTTTATAGCGTAAATATGCCTAATGTTACATAATTCATCACAAAAAAATAGATTTTCCTTCACTCAACATCATTCTTTTTTGGTTTTGTTCAAGACCTGCCGCATTAAAACTCCTTCCTGTTCTAATCTAAAATGATCATAAAACGCACACAAATCTTGTTTATCAGAAAAATGCACTCTGCAATCTGGAAACATAAACAATCTAGTGAAGAATGAAAAATAGTTTATAAATTAAGTTATAAGTCAAACATCCGACCTCGAGCTATTGCGATCTTATCGTTTGAGCAGTAAGTTATGGCCGTATTGCATGCAGCATTTCGTTCGCAAAAGATTGTCCTACAATGTACTATAATGACTAAAACAACGTAATAATAATTACATATATTATTACTTTAGTTTTTAAAACTACTTATTAATAATATTTTAGAGTTAGGTGAACGCGTGTGTAATCTTAAGCGGTAGTGGTTTTCAATTTTTATTTAAAAATTAATTGTTTTTAATACATACAATAAAAGTGTTAAAAAATTAACACTTTTATTGTATCTCTGCATTTTAGAATTTACAGCGATAAAGATGATTTTTGCTATATGGTATCCTTACAAAAAGAGATGATTTCATGTAAAATTCAAATTCTAAAATGTGAATCTAAATTTTTTTCTTAATAAAAGTAACGATGTATGCAAATGTGTTATAAAAATTAAAAATTTATAAAATATGTGTAATCAAAAATAAAAGATAAAATATTTTGCCATTAGTATTTTTTATACAAAAATTAGAATTACATGCATTGTTTTTTTTACTTGCAAAAATAGAATTCAGCATAGATATTGGCGGCCCTACATTCATGAATTAGCTTTATTCGTAAATTTAACTCAGAACTTTCTGCGTCAAGCACAAGCCAGACAGAGTAAAATGTTATATTTTTCCGTGGACATATTTCAAAAACAAAAGTTTCACGCTTTATTATAACAAAATCACTATTTTTAAAAAAAAGACGTATGGCGATGATACTACAAAATACTGATAGAAATTTATTTATATACATATATATTCCAAAATGAACACTCTCTTGTTGGTAGTTATTGTATTTATTTTAGTAATTCACCCTACTTAGATGTTTCAGCCTAGATTTTAGTAGAAACACTGTTTTTTAAAGAGCTCCAATTTATGTACACGATATTGAAACTTTTTAAAAGAGGTTTCCATTTAGCAGTAATAGAGTTCCGAGTAAGGGCGACATTTTGGAGCGAGCGCTGTTTCGTAATCTCCGACGAATAGCTGACGCCGGCGCCGCTCGGGCCACTCGGGGCATTTTTATATCCTTCGTTGACGAATGAAACAGATTCAATTATCCTCTTCCCAGTAGAGGGGAGATTTAAGGAAGACCTCTTGTTGACCTTGGAGCTTCATATCTGCCTGTCGGATCAGTTTCCTATTTTCAAGATGGTGGTGCTGTATTTTAAAGGCCTCTTTTGTGTGTTTTTTTATACTTTAATATGTTTAGTCGTATTTTCACATATTTTTAATTGTTATAATATTATTAGGAATAAAAGAAAAACCGTTTATCCGTAGTATTAAAGCTGAAAAAGGGTTACAATTTATTCTAAATAAATAAATTTACTGTGACATTTTGACTATAAAAATTCCAAGAAAATGAGAATTTATTAGATCAGTTGAACATTTTTTTTTCATTACAATTTTATCTCTTGCTTCGCTTATTCAGTGATATTCCCATATCATGTTTTCTACGTTACAATTTATTAATTAAAACAGGTATTTTAACATAATCTGATCAATTAAATCAACTACGTTTCAATTTTTCATATTTAATGTAATGGGTGGAGAGACAATAGGTGGTAATTTGTAAGAGACAGTTATTAGAACATATGAGCACATATTCTGCCTTTCGCCTTTATTAACAGCACTGATTTCTCTTCATGATAATTAACTAAATGTAGGCTTGACAATGTAGGATTTAAAAAAAAAATCATTAATATTTAGTTTGTATATTAATCCTTATATTTGATTATGTCGTGTTGTGAATATAAGAATATTTTAAAGTAGATCCACATCATTTCTTTAATTTTTGTCGCATTACACCCAAGAGTCAGAAAAAAACTGATGACGCAACACGCCAAGGTAACTTCTCCGTCTCTGAGGACACATTTTTAACTTGCTAAATAGTATGCGGCGTGGATGGTAATCATATGTTCTAGCGACTTTATTATGGTCAATTTACGTGTTTATTTACAAAAACTATATGTTCTTGCACTCATTAAATTTAATGACTTCGTCCAAGAAATTTCATTATTAATGCCCCGTAAAGCAAGCGTACTGAAAACGATATTGGATTTTTTGAACTAAAAATTGTTTTTTCGAATAAAAATAAAGTAAGTTAGATTTTTGAAATAGAAATATATAATATTTTTACTATACTTGATTGTTATATATTTGATTAATCTATTTATAACATATACACTAACATTTTATTAAATGATTTCAACACTTCTTTGAAAAAATATACAATATACTAAAGAAAATGTTCTCTAACGTACAAATCAAACGAATTTTTCTTGTTCCATTTTAACTGATTGATTAAGACATCACGGGCGTTAAAACTATTTTCTCATTTATTTACCATCTTTCATTTTTTTTAATCAAGCATTTAATAAAATTTTGTATTTGAGTAAAATATTTTTATATATTAAATAAAATATATATATATTTTTTTTTATTCTAGATATAATTAGTGCATCAATTTATATGGGGCTCGCCTTAAAATTCAATGTAATTGTTTGTCTCCAAAAATAATTTTTCACAAACATAACATTCTATGTTTGACACGAGTTTCTTTTTATGCTATATTTTTTATAAAATGATTAATGCCAAAACATGTCACCCGAAAATTACTTCATAATTTATGTGTTAAATTTAGTGAAATAATAACTAATTTTAAAGGGTTTTTCCCGAGATATTTTTTTACCAAGAGCGCTTTATCTTAAACTTTCCTGAACATTTTCTTCTTCTACGAAAATTGGAAAACTTTGTACCGATATAATTAATTTTAAATGAGATAAAATAACCTGCGATGCAGATGAAGTGCTGCAGTTTTCATGATATAATTTTAAAATTGAGTCAAAGTTTTATCATGAAATATGATTTTTACTTATTTTTAAAATTATCTTTTTTATAACCACTTATAGATATTTTAAGGATTTTGTCTAGGTAGATTTTTATAATAAACGTGGTTTACTTTTTGAGGATAAACGTATTTATTGAATAAAAATGACTGAAAAATACTTCAAATAAGAGACCTTATATAAATACTATCCTTATTTGATAATGTTATTCAGCATGCTGATGTGCTTTATTTCATATAAAATGCTTCATATTGAGCACCTGCCGTAATTTTAACATCATTAAACGCGCTCAAACATCTTGAATTGCTCCAAGATTACCGACAGCACTTGTACGCACCGAGTCCCGGAATGGAGGCGTGGAGAGCACTCGGCGCCGTGCACTCTAATAAACCGAGGAGCGTCTCAGAAGCCGCGGCCCCTGCACCCGTGAATAATAATTGCTCAAATGCACACCTGAACGCCGCACGTGGAATCACTTGGAATTCAATTATACTTCCCACCTGGCGCGCGGGAACAACGTTGCACAAACGTACCGAGCTTTTTCTGTTTCATATTTTAATTTTTAAAAAATTGTTTTTTATAGTTAGAAACTACGTATAGTCTTGTTTTGTTTTTTTAAATGAATTGGATAAAGTGTGCAATAAATAATAATATTATAGCTAATAAATAAATAAATAAATATATATATATATATATATATATATATATATATATATATATATATATATATATATATATATATATATATATATATATATATATATAAATATATACATATTATTTAATATATGTAAATTCATGTAGATACAAATAACTTTAAGAATTTTTTTTGAAGGTTTTTATTGCCCTTCACTGTAACTGGTGCGTGTGATATTTGTTCCTTTTCGATTAATTTTATTTGTTCTATGTTACGAGTATATACGGACTAAAGACTAAACGGAACAAAAACCTTCTATCATATTTTATTTTATTTTTAAAAAGAGACGGCTGGTTCTAACCTAATCCCACGTAACCCTTGTGTGATTCCACGCCGGGCTGACTCAAACGTCATTGATGCCTGAAATCCTTTTAGTCCGTCACTGGCGGCAGATTGGCACAGAGGCGGCTCAGGGTGCGCGCCTCCATTAGGGCAGCCCTCCCCTCTGGAGGGAAGCAAAGGGCCTGGACAGGAATTCAATTGCCATGACTGACGGTTTTTTTTAGATTTGGTAATGCTTTTGTGCTATATATATTTGAATATTGTGTTGTGATTGAACAGTTTGATATAAACAATTTCAACTTTAAGAATACTTATAGTTTTACAATATATGTTAGTAATAGTATTTATAAAATTAAAAATATTAATCACAATAATTTGCGTGTATTTTATGTATTTTTCTAACATTATATATTTTGGTATTTATATGTACAATGAAATAAAAATATGAAACATATAATTTTTAGAATAAGATCTTGTATGTTTCTTATTCCGTAATTTAAAAAATAAAAAAAACAATTCGTAATGTAATTATAACTTTGTTTAAAGTTTAAAGTGTGTATTGATGTTAAACTAGTTTGTCGTTTTAAAATATTGTTTTATATAAATAATTAACACTATTCGAACTTGTACTTATGAAAAATGTCACGAGGTAGTAAAAAAACGTCATTTACATTTTATTTTACTAAGGATCTAGTACTTTTTTTTCCATATAAACTTATATTATCATGTGCACTAAGTTTTTGATTTATTGTATATAATTACATAAAAGTAGTTTTTGGGTTTTGGGCTGCGTTTTAATTTAAATCTTTCGAACACCCAAGAAAAAAGTAAACCATTGTTATCTCACAACGGCTGCTCAAATTTACGAGCATTTATATTTACAGTCAATATTTATGATATGAAGTACGTCGTGCATGTCTACAAGTGCACCCAGCGGCGGCGTGCAGTGGCGGTGCGTGCTGCCCGTCGTGTCGTATGCAGCGAGCTCAGTAACTCCGCATTGGTGTCAAGGATCATAATTAGGTCGCGGCAGACCACAAAATCAATAGACACTCGCGATTCTCTCTGAGCTTGCATATTTAAAGCTCCTTCAAGAATAGTGTACCATAAATTCTCTTGGAGCAACCTTGTAACAAGAGAATGTTTTATTTCGTCAAAAACAATACTTTTCATAAACAACCTTCTTATAATTTGTATGAAGTATTTTTATATAATCCATACGTGAAATATTTCTAATATATATATAATAGTTTAAAAGTTCTTACTTGACTTGTTTGAATTTCAAATACTTTTAGTAAAGGATAAAATCGTACGCAGGTAGTAATTAATCCGTTTTTTATGATCCTGAAATATGTACGAATTGTGTTTTTTTGTGTAATGAAAACGTAACTGAAACTTTAATGCGACATGATTACTCGCTAAACGGGCGGCCGGCACGAGCCGCCGCCTCCGGATTTTGTGTCAAAAGATTTAGTGGAAAAACTAACGCACATTATGACCTCTTTAGGTTATGTTACGGTTTCATTATTTTTTTGACAGCTTATTAAATTTCTGAGTAGTTGTTTATTTTACTTAAGGTGTTAATTTATTAAGGTGTTACATTTTGAACTAAATAAAATTTTTAAAGAATACTTTATATTTTAATCGTTCTTTATATTTATCATATACTAAATATATCATAAATGTCTTTCTAATAAAATATTTTCATGACATATTTGGTTCTCAAGACGTCATTGCAAGTAATTGTGATTTAATATATTTATTAAATAAACGATTTTAATTTCAGTTCTTATTGAAATTTATCATTTACGTTGGTTAGTGCATTTTTGTTTTATGTTTAAAATATTCATAAATTCAAGTCACTTAGGTTTCTTAATATTCTTATATATACGACAATACAAAAATCATAATATCAATGTATCAGCAAAGTACATACTCACTAGCCAGTAGCATTGCTTAATAAACTCGTGAAATTTTCTTGATTTATGCCTGTATATTTTAATACATATATCTCCCTTGTTTAAAAAAAAAACCACCGCATCGAGTTTTTGGGCTTATAAAAATGTAACGTTAAAAGTAATAATGTTTTCCTATAGGATTATGAGATCGTAATCCGTATAAGTACTTCATGCAAGCTTACGTGCTGAAATACGCTAAATTCATACCTTCACTTTGAAAGAAAGAACATTAACAAAGCCTAACCCTCTTGACATGGTAATTGTATAGTATTTTTAAAAAAGTAACATAAAACCCTTAATTCAAAATAACACATTTTAATAGTGCCTTCTTTGCTTAGTCGATAACGATATAATTTATGGTAATATTAAATAAAAGCATTTTAGTTCCAATATCTGACAAATCGCTGTTAAGATAAAAATATTTTTTTTATGGAACAATACATGTTTGGTGTTTACCTACCATCTATAAAATCTGTTTGTAAATTAAAATTATTAGTACATACACGGTATAGCCCAATCGGCAGTATTCAATAACAAACTGTTGGATTCGTGTAAATGAATGAACGCGTAGGGTGTTTTTCAGAACTGATTTGATTAAATCACCTTTGTTAATATGTCTATCTCCGGTAATAGACACTCACCTGAATTATCACACCCTGAACGGAATGCAAACAAGGCTGATTTTGCAAAAAAAAATATTTTCTATTTAATATTTTCCAAAATACGTTCATTTGGTTTGTATTGATTTGATCAGCGGTTTTTGTTTATTGAAATGTTCTCGTTTAGTAATTTTAGAGTTAAAATATAAATTCTCGCCAATGATTTCAAGAGATGATTTATTGGAATATGGCATTCTTAAATCGAATATTTAAAAAAAATATGTCTCCGGCTATAGTTTCCAGTGAAAATCTAACATCTCCTAACATCACCACTCTCCTTATTTATTTTAAAATTGATTTTTGAATAAAAATACTATATACTTTAAATAAAAAAAACGTTGTTTTTTTTTAATGTGGCTCTTGCATTTAAAATCATAAGCGTTTTTTTTAAATATACATTAGTGCTTATTTCTTGAATTTCAAAATTAACCATCAACAAAAATGGATTCTGTTGGTTCAGAAATAACAAGAAAGACGGAATAAAAAGTGGACTTAACGAGGAGAGAGTGTTTTATCTCAAGTCATTCATTTTTATGTTATTTTTATTTATAAGGACATTTAATTCCATTTCTGCTTCATACGCATTTTCGTTTCTACCATGTCCTTTAATTTTCCTGGGCACTATTAATAATATTTCATATTTTAGTTTAGATAAGAGTACAATTTATATTAATTCAATGGGTGTTTAATTTCAATATTTTGCGACAATATAAAAAGAAAAAAAAAAAAAAAATTATATATATATGTATATATATATATATTTATATATATATATATATATATATATATATATATATATATATATATATATATATATATATATATATATATATATATATATATATATATATGTGTGTGTGTGTGTGTGTGTGTGTGTGTGTGACGATTAAAAACGTATAACGTTTTAAAATGTACCAATGTTTTAAGCGTTGGTATGGCATGATGAATGTTTACACTAACAACCTTCAGAACTCAAACGAGTTCAAACAAGAGATATTGTTAGCACCAGTTGTTCAAAAATTACACAAAAAACATTATATAATGTAGTTGAGATTGAAACTGTCTAACTTAAAAATATGTTTTTTATTTATTTGATCTGTTATTAATATTTTAAGTATAATTCATTAGTGATTTTTCCACATGTTAATTTTTATTGATGACCAGTTTCGTTGACTTTTTACGATATTTATCGAGCATTATCGATATCAGTTTGATATTGCCAGCGTGAAAGGTTAACGAAACCGGTGGCCAATAATACTTATCATGTGGAAAAATCACTCGATAAAAATATAAAAATAAATATTTAAAATATTTCAATTTATAATTTATAAATTCTCAAATAAAAATCTGTTATTGTAATCTGTAATAAATCTCAGATCTGTGTTTGTATAAATTCTTATCCCTAAAAATATTAAATATTTTATTGAAAATATTAAAATGTTATTCCACCAAGTTCTCTGTGTTAAAAATATTGATTACTGATCTTCTATTATTTATATTTAAATATGTATAATAATAAACATTTCTATTATTTCTTTTTTAAAATTATAATTTTATTTTTATTAAAAAACACACTTTTTGACATTTTTCTAAATATCAGTACATATTAATTAACTTATCTCAATTATCTTTTCTGAGACTTGCTGATTTAAAAATATGTATATGAAACACATTTTACGTTAATAAAAGTCGTTTCATGTGAACACATATTATTAAACAAAAAACACGTGTGTATAATGTAGAGCTGAGTATCCTTTTTTATTTACATGAGGTTTTTATAAATTTTTATAACAGCGATTGGTTTGGGTTTACATTCTGTAATTTTAACATCACATAAAATTACACAATATTATTATAAAACACGTCATTGTTTAAAAGATAAAAACATTTTGTACACGTTTTTAATGAAAGGAAATCAGTAATTTTTTTCATGAAATACCAGGATTATTTTTAAACTAAAATAAGTAAGCACTGTTGCTCATTTTTGGGATTGGTGATATTTTTGTTAAAATAGTTTTGAATCAAACACACAGTTAATTTTATAACAAAACAATTTTATATTCAATATGAAGAGATTACACATTATTACTATGTTAAAGTTTATAAACAAGATATGGCGAGATATTACAATTATTTATAAACCTTTATTACTTTTACAAACACACATGATTCATTGTTCCTTTAACACTACCCGTTGCACCGGGTTAATCAATTATTTTCCTATTTAAGGCAAAATACTATTTTAAATATAAAAGTCCTTACTGCTAAATGTTCTTTTCTTTAAAGAAATGATACCACCATGCAACACAAGTCTTGCAAACTAACGCAACCGACATTTTTTATTCAGTCCAGCAAGCGAAGCAGTTGTCACAGTCAAAAACAAAACAACAAATACACATAAATTATGGCATTTCTAGAAGACGTTTTTAAACTTATATTTTTATTTAATATCACAGTTGGAACATCAAAAGAAAACTGACACTCGCAAGAGACAAACAGTTGTAAATAGCTTCGTTAACTTTAAAAAGCTTATTTTGGAAATTTCGTTACTTATTCAACATTTGGAGAACTGAAAAGTAAGTGTTAACAGGATTATTTTGAATTATTCAGATATTTATTTTGTGTGTTTAAAAAGTATTGAATAGGTGTGAAATATGGGTTTCATTTTTGACATAACGAGTCAATTCATAAGTATCATTTGTATTCGTAAATTCGTAAATTTAGGTGTTTTTTATTAACATTTGATTAAACTAAAAAAAATTGGTAAAATAGATACCAGGCATATAAACGGATATTTATCGGGGAAACTATAGAAAGTCCCTAATATTTTTGTTTTTATTTTTTATTATTATTTTATTTTAGAAGTTTAACATTTAAAAATGAAAAAAAACATGAAATTAATGAAAAACCGGAAAAAATATGCGATTATTTTTCTCTTGTCTTTAAAATAAAAGGTATCAGTGTTAAACATTTAAATAAAGTTGATGGATCATAACTTTTTTTAGAAAAAAATTAGATTGAGTTTACATTTGGTTTTGTTATAATAGAAATTTATAACAAATATCGAATTGATATTTATGAATTACGAAAAAAACTCCTAACAATGCTATCTGTGACAACGCGAACCCATCCGTCTGAAGCCAAGAAACTTATAGCATTCCCAATCATAACATCCTCAGCTCCTGGTCCATGTTAGCGGTATCACCTCTGGCGCAATATCAGTGCCTCACCAGACCCAGCGCGTTGGCGATCTGCGAGCACTTGGCCGTGACCTCCTCCTGCACCAGGCTGAAAGACATCGCTACCAAAACAAGCCCGAATATAAGATACGCACAGCACGCAAAGAGATGCAAATGTTCATTTTTGCTGGTGTCGGAAGTGGAAAGTTTCGAGCCGTTCTGCCCCGGGGCAAAATCCCCGAAGCCTATGGTAGAGATGGTGATAAAGCAGAAGTAGACAGCGTCTAAGAAGCTCCAGCCCTCCCAGAGAGAAAAAAGAGCGGCCCCTGCCACCAGGTAGGCGGCCAGAGTGAGCAGCACCAGGGGTGCAGGCACCGCGGCCAGCGGGCGGGGCGTCGCAGGGGGCTGGCTGGTGCTGGATGCGGCGCCGCTGCCCTGCTGGCGCCAGATCAGGGGCACCCGGGACGGCGTGTCGTGAGAGCACATACTGTGGGCGGAGCGTATCGTTGGATCCATCATTCGTAGTTGACATTTCAAGTTTCACTTGCTAATTGTGTTAATTGAAGATTGTCAATTCTTAACAAAATATTAGCATGTTTGATTTCTATATATATATGTACATAACAATCTTTAACTTTTGAATTTTTATGAAATTTTCTCGGTATTTTGAATCGATAACCAACCTAATAATAATATTATGTTTAATAATACTCCTTTGGACCTTAATGTGCAAAATTTTGAAATCGCTATTATCATTTGTTCGTATCAATAATCAACATAATAAATAATACTAAAATTAAAACTCCTACTTAGGAAACACCATATTTAAATTATATAGTCCGACAACTCTATTACCATTCCCCGTCGCTCTCCTCCGAGTCTCTGGCGTCATCCACTGCGTTGAGGTCCACGGGCGTGGCTGGGACGAGGGAAGGGACGCGCGGGGAGGGGGGAGCCCCGCAGCACCGGCGCGGGGTCCCCGAGGCCGACGTCGTGGCAGTCACTTGCGATTCTGCAATGTTTACCAACGTTTGTTTTATGTTTTCAAGTAAAACTTTTTATGCATTTGCGATCTATATATCAAAATCATTAGTATTTCAAATTAAAGTTGAAAATCCGAATATAAAATCGAAATCTGACAACTCCAATAACCACTAGACGATAAGCCAGTTAAATTGCACGTGCGTACCATCAAGGCACTCCAGGCTGGCGCTGTGCGGGGTCTGCTTGCCCCGGGCCAGCGTACCGGCGCGGGAGGGGCTGGCGCGCTGGAACACGTGCGAGTACCTCGCCCCGGCCGCGTGCACTATGTGCTGCGCGTGGGCGTGCCCGTGCGGCACGAGTGCCAGCTGGCCGTGGCCGTGGCCGTGCGCGCCGTGGCCCGACTGGCTGGCGTGCGCCCCGTGCGTCCCGTGCGTCCCGTGCGTCCCGTGCGTCCCGTGCGCGAGGACCATCTGATTGTGGCTCAGCGACGTTTGACCGGCGTGGTGGCTGGAGCGGGGCAGCGTGCCGCACTGCTGACTGCTACTGCCAAGCAGGGCGTGCTGCTCGTGTAATTGGAAATGATTATCCATCTGCAACAAGTCGGGGGAAAAAACATTTATGTTTTTATATCACATAAAACTGAGACTTTCAGCTGTAAAGGTCGACGCGTACATTCTTTGTAGGAGTTATATCAATTAAAGATGTGTGTGAATTCTAACCTACAAATGAAGATGATTTGTGTTCTTTTTTTTTGTTGATCTCTTTGCTTTCTACTGATGTGACCACGGTTCGACATTCAATTTATTATGCTTCTTCTGCAAACTTGATATAAAATATTTTTGTCATATTTCAAACAACATAATGTTTAGTTATTTTATAACATTAAGAAAAACCGACTTAAGAATCAACGGATTACATTATTATCAATAGGTTTTCTTATAGAGAAGATCATGTATATGATGCTGCTTTTTATGTTTTGTCAATATTTACGCTGAAAGATACAAATAATAAAGCTACAACCTTTTTTTTTTTTTGTTATTTCTTAAGGTTATTAGATTTATAATACCATAATTCCGATATTATATTATGCGAAGTATAGCGCTCCTTATTTTTGATTTGTTATGTTAATAATTAATATGCTTCCATCCCAAACAGTTCAAAGTTGAATAGTGATATCTGAAGTAACCTTTCAACTTAATTACTCAGCGGGAGTTATCCGGTGAAGTTTCGAGTGATTGAGCGAATGACACACCATGTCGGGAGATATGTTGGTGCTGCCGCAAAGGCACCGAGTTTATGACAGTCGCACCATCCTGTCACGATCGCAACCATTACCTGCTTATATTAATACTCGGGCTTAGAGCAACTTATCATAACTGTATTTTCACAAGGTGGCGTTAAATAATTTGGGAAGAAACAAGTTAAGCATGATGTTAGTAAATTATTGAATTTCTAGAAGCGTTTACTTGCAAATAACCCCAAAGAAAGTTTGTTTTATGTCTTGTAAAAACTTGTATATATATTATTAATTATATTACATATGGCATAATATATTATTAACAGACCAAATATTTTTACTTTAGGAATACTTGATTTTAAATAATGCAATGTTAATTGCAAAGATAACGTTGTTATTTTTTTTCTTCATAGAACTTTTTTCTCATCATTAATGCGATATTTATTTTTTTAACCATATAATAAATAGTCTTTATATATATTTTTAAATATAAAATCTTTATCTTATTCTTAAATTTGAACCTGGGACGATTAAGGTTTTTAAATCTCTACCTGACTGAATTTCTACCTATCTTCGATTTCTTAAAATTCAATAATATACCAATAAATTTTAAAGATTTTCTAAAAACAATAATGACTATAAGTTCGTAAAAATATACTTACTTTTTATAGAATTTTATATTTTCCTGATTTATATTTATTTTTTACAAGTGCTCATTTTTTGTTATTGTCGTGTGATTTTATAAATACCAATTTTAATAATGTTCGGCTTCTATGAATACAGATACTTGTAAGCGTGTACAAGTATTTTTAAATGTAAGAGACGTGCCGATCAGCTGGAGGTTCTTTGAGCCGTGATGGCATCCTGCGGTATGTGACTGGCTCGGGGTTGCAGCTTGTGCACTAGATTATTGTTGATAGGGTAAAGCCGCGTGATTGCGCCCGAGCAGCGCGGCGGGGACATGCACGCGCTGCTTAGGGAGAGCAAGTTATTTGGTTCTTTTTGGAATTTTGATTGTATCGATGCTCATATTTAAATTACTAACACAGTCAGTCGCAACTGAGCGTCTATATCCAGATAGATCCTAATGCTATTAACTAAATATAATAAAAATAGCCTCATATCTGATATTTTTATATAGAATGAGTTTGAATAGTCAATCGATTTAATTTTTGATAAAATATTTATGTTGATTCTAAAATATTTTGTTTATCTGAATACATGCAAATAAAAGCATACATAATTATTAAATAATAGTTACGTGTAAAAAATACTGTTAGTTCGATAGCAATCCTTGTTTTCTCAAATAATCAGGTTAAATATAAAAAAAAATACTTTTTTAATATTATATATTGTTATCATTATGCTAGACAATTTTGAAATGAGTGTAGAAACCAGCTCAAAATAATATTTAATATTTTAAATAAGTTATTACATTTTTTCTTACCAAATATTTTTAAATAGCCAAACATTATTTATTCATTGATTTTTTTTGTCTAAATTTTTTTTTTCAGAGATAAGTCTTGAATTTTTAATAGATACGCACTGATGACGCACCGAAGGGGAAAAATTTGTTTCAAAACATTAAACGTTCTTATATTTATTGAAAAAAGTATAATTTATCTGATATATTTCTATTTTATTTATACAAATAAAAAGCAAAAGAAGAAGGGAATAAGATTCTTCTGCTAAATTTACGGTTTCCAAAATTACAGTATCGCAACACAGCTTATACTACGTTACAAGATAAGAACTCCATAATCACAAGCGTACTTTATAGTAATGATCTAATAGAATATTTTCCTACCACACTTCTTACAAATAAATCAATGTCAACGACACTCAACGCCAAAAAAATAAAGCACAAAGTCTGCGGTGAGACTGCACCGGTAGGCGCTGCCGCTCCCGAACAAACCTCTTACTTTATTACAACTTCAGGCGTGAGTACTCGGCCATCTTCTCGAGAGCTCCCTTCCCCGGGAATCAGCCTCCTTGACTTGCTAAAGTCATTTTACCAGAGCGCAGCTCCGCGCTTTATGAGTCGTGACAGGTGACTCTGCGCACTCGTACCCCAGGATTCGAAAGGCGTCCGCACATTGTTCTTGGATCCCCGAGGTTGAAGGGTGAAAATCTTGGTTATTAAGCAAAATACGACTGTACCTCTTTGATAATCGTTATACTTATGAAACTTGATTTTATCCAGAGTAAAAAAATGATATTTTCTTATGTAGATTGAAATTAGTAAGGATATATTACGAATAGTTGATTTTCTGTCATATAAATAAAAAAAGTTTATCTAATGCTTACATTGCATGCTTGTATAAAAACTCTAATAAAATTACAAATCAGGCGTTAACTTTTTAATGTTTTATTGTCATTAGAAATAAATATATTAATTATCTAAGCATTTAGATAATTTATTAGATTTTCAATCTCGAATTTAAAAACTCAGTAAAGACTTCTAACTGTGCTGATTCAATACTTGAGTCATATATGGATATACATAAAAAAATATCGCTAACCAACATAATTAAAAAATATTTTTTTATATTGGTTGCAGGATAATATATTTTTTTATGTCTATTTTAACTACTTTATCGGATGGTGGCAGGCTGTTAAATAATACACAAGCTTTATTACTCAGTTTTGATCCTCACAAAGCATAAGCAATAAAGAGTTATAAAATAGTTTAGTAATTTTTTTAAGTCTCATTCAGGTTTATTTTTTGCAACCTTTGGATATGCAAAACTAATAATTAGAATTTTTTTTTAATAGTGCTTTGTAGAATTTTTCGCCTATCTTTTCGCGTTTCATGAGCTTTGAGAAAAAGTTATTGTGTCCTACTAAAACTTTACGTTTACAAAAGCACAGTGATGATAAAAATTGATATCATGACTGTTAGTTTGATAAAAATTTTGTTTGATTACACAGACTTGATTTTTCATGCATCATCCGAGAAATATGTTTTTTATACTGTCCTAATGTTTTAAGTCCTACATTTTTGCAGTATAAAATGAAGATTAAGATAGATGTTTTTTTAATGAGCCAATAAGTTATTTGACTTCATCAGTATTGAGTTTATCTAATAAATTTTAGTATGCATTACACACGATAGTGAACACCTGTGGAGATGTACAAAGGCTTCCAGAAACAATATATTTTAGTTTCTTATACGCGCTCCACACTAAACTTGGCCAAGTTTTCCTTGAATAGTGTACTTGAAGTTTGCTCCCTTTGGCGTGAAACTGTAAAGCGTTTCCATTTGTTATGAAACTGCTAATGAATTTTCAAAGACTTCTAATCAGATTATAAATTAGTTATAAGACCATTTCACAGCCAGTTTAAAGGTAAAATACATTCAAATTTAATTCAAGGCGGCGAGTACGTTCAAATTTACAGGTATCCATATTCATTTGTATTATTGTATTATATACAATAATATATTGTAATATTATCAGTAAAAAAATATAAAATTCTGAAAAGCTTTTTAAGCCCTTAAAATTATATAAGGTGCTTATGTATATTTATTATTTTTGAAATAGTAGAATCCAGAAGTTCTATTAAAATTGTAAATAAATAACTTTATATGTTTACACACAATTTTATTATTTCGTAAAAGTTAATGACATTTATAAATGTTCAATTATGATAAATTTATTGGGTAAATTTATGATTAAATCATTATAAAGGAACATAAAAACGAGTCTTCAAAATAATATTTGTGGATAAAAAAATATTTTAATGGATGAATGTATATTTATATATTATTTATATTTATAAAGTATTTTATGTTGTTTCATTATTGGAGCATTAATTCATAAACATAAAAATAATTCATAAGTATTTGATAATGCTTGCAGAGTATGTTTTTCGAGTAAATAAGGAAGCTTCCTTGCAAGGAGATCAACAACACACAACCCTTTAGTCTGAATTGCGATGTTTTAGTATGAATAACATTATATTGTGCAGTGTATCATAAACTCTTTAGAACCCGGAAAGCTATGTTATATTATTCATCTATAAAATGTATTTTCGTAATAAGAATTTATTTCTTGCAATTCGTTGAAGCACCTCAATTTTGTGGAAGTATAACGTTTGCCTTCATTCCGTTCCCTCAAGGCAAAGGTTAAGAAGTACGGAAGTTCCTCTTCAGCCCTTCAGTCATTTGGAGGTCCTGATGTCTCCCCGGAGAGCAGTTAATCTGCAGGCTGTATGCCTAATATACTATATAATCTGAAGCGATGCTTTATACACCTGGAGATGTGGAGAGTTCATATTTGACTCCATCACAGAGACAAGTATTGCAAACACAAGGCACACGTAAATGCCCTATAAATGATATTTTATAGATGGAGCAGAAATTTATGTTTTTTGTACAGTTAAAAGTTTAGTTAAAAATCAGATAAATGGTTTCAAAAGACATTTGGCTACTTATTTTTTATAAATTTATGTTGAGGGCTTATAATTTTTTTATTAGTTATATATCCTATAAAATATTATATCCAGAAAGGTGTCCAAGATATTTTTTACTTATCAGTTCAATAGAAGCGCAAATTTTTTCGAAAATATTCCCGTTTTAATATATTTTTTTATTTGAAAAAAATTTCATATTAGAATAACACTATGTTTGTCCCACTGTTTCAGTTTAGAAAACATTTTATTTAGTAATCAGATTCAGATAAAGCATATTTTCATTCTATTGGGTGAAATGGATTGTTCGTAATACTACAACATTGTATTGTTTCTGTAATAGAAGTTGCGTTTTACTGTTTTTAATCATTTTGATGGAGCTTCAAATTTGCTAACACTACTACAGATAGATGAAATACTCAGAATAAAGAAATACACTACAGCCGGATTTTTCGAAGATTGCTTTAAGTGTTGTAAATAATTATTTATACTAATATCATTTATCTCCTTTTCTAAAAAAAATCCTTCTGTAAATTTATAACATGAATATATGTTATGCAAAAATATGTAAACTTTTATATCAAGAATTATTTTCGCATGCAGTATTTACAAAAAATAAAATTAAAGCCCAACATAGGATTAGGTCGCAAAAGGAGATCGATAAGTTGTTCACCCACCCAAATATTTAAATTCAGATCGCTTTTTTTAATTATAAATTCAAGTTTACCCGGGAGCACAAAACAATGGAATCCGAAAACATAAAAAGACCGGATTTATTCTTAGGGTGGGTTTAACCCACGCTTAATCCAGCTATGTTGGGAGACAGTCCTCATACATTATGCCGGCCGTTAAAAAGTTTATACGTGTGTCGAATAATGCGTAACTGTAAACTATAATTCAAGTTTTTATGCAGATTAAAATTTCACGTTGAATTTAAAAATTAAATTCAAAAAAATAAATTTTACAACTGAAAATTACCTCTCGTCATTATGCATATTTTACGTATTCATGTTTAAAAATACTCGATTTTTAACGAATATTTAGTCGGAAAAAAAAATTGCTTAGCAACCTCTTTAGTTTTGAAACTCGTGCACTAGTCTGAGCAATTAGAACTGGCCGAGATCTTTGTCAAATATATTATATAAATAATTTATTAAAAATACTTTTCGTTCAGTATTTACTTTGGAAGTTACATATGAAATTCAGAAATAAAATCAGTCAGCAATAATTTTTTTTATATTATATTTGATTTTAAACCGTTTATAGGTTGTATCTAGATTGTCGATGAATTCTGTATAAAAATTCCTTATAACATAAAATTTAATTCTTTCCATTTGATAAACTAAAATAATTCAAAAAAATAGAATTGTAGCCTTGATATATATATTTCTCATATTACTAAGCAGCTATGGCTAAATTGTAACAAATTGGATTAAGTTGACGGTGTCCTGTGCGACCCACGGCTTGGGAGGCTCGGAGAAGATAACGCTTTGTGTTCGGGCGATAATGAGATTGAAGCGTGATTCATGTTCCCCTGGCGAAGGCTTAATTTACAAGCTACCCCGCGGGGTTAATGTATTTTTAATTCGACAATATGAGATACAAGGTTCATTGCATTTGAAATATTCAGGAATTATTTTTTTCCCATTTCCAAATCAAAATCCTTCAAACCCTAATTTTTCACAATTATACATATGTATATATATATATATATATATATATATATATATATATATATATATATATATATATATATATATATATATATATATATATATATATATATTATCTCATGTTTAATCTGCTTGGTATTTTTCTAGATGTTAAATGATTAAGACATATAAACATCATCATATTGAAATAATATATCGATGATAATAATATGATTTTTATGTAGGAAATTATTTCAAGATGAGGCCTTAAATCAAGTACAAGCTTAACATAATTATTTGCTGAACACGTTCAGCCGTAAAGATTTTATGTTTAAGAATAAACGTCGTGTAATCATAAAAATGCAGATCACGGCGTCATAGAAATCGATTACAAGTATATTTTATAATAAAGCAAATCCAGGTAAAAACGGACATATCTACCCAATATACTGAGTTAGAATATTTACCACCAAACACAAGGGACTTGTGTGGACTGAGAGGAAATGTGCTAGTAGAAATAGTATATTTTCAGAAAATGTCTGGTTTTTTGGTGAAAGGATCCCACCGCCAATATTTCTAACCCAGAGCCAAGTGATAGATAATAATTTTTTCAAATTAATTTTACCGCTTGATCTATAAAAAAAATAATGATAATATGTTTAGTTCTACAGATAGACAAACAACTTTCATAATCAAACATTATAAAACGTCAATAAATCAATAATCATGACCAAAAAACATAGTTCAAGGGTGAATAATTCATACTTGTTTTCATTTTCGTAGAACCAATTTACGTACTTATACAAAATTCTTTTTGGGTTAAAGTTATCCACATCATAAATAAAAACGGTCTATCATCAGGTCTATTACGTAAACTACATCACGCAATATGAGCATTTGGGGGTAAACTATGCCTGCGAATAAAACTTAGTAAGGGTTAAAACTTTCCCGGGAAAATGTTATCCCCCAGCGGGTAACAGGGTTAACCGGAATTCGTATGAAGACGGGGTGATTGAAAACGGGAAAATCTTGGGGTCTGACAGACCCATGAGGATATTTGCCTACTTGCTGCTGTGTTAACCACGCCAAATAACTTTACATATCTTGGTATGTACAAGGTGGTTGACTGAAGAAGTTTTGAGAGAGGTATGTGCTTAATTAATAAGTTTTGTTATGATGCACTTGATAATTGAGTCAATTACTTTAGAAGTAAAGAGGTACAAGCCTTTGAAATAGAAAAAAAATTGTAAACAATAAATGGGTTTATGATTTAAAATATTTATAAGCAGTGACACTGAGAACATCAGTTTATTTTAGTTTTTTTAATTTATATTAAAGTTCTTAACCAATAGTTCAAGTAACACACATAATTTCACTGAGGAGCAAACTAAGTGGCCATTAAGATTTGACTTTTCCACACACGAATAAAACGCCTAGTAGGGAAATAAAGGAAAGGGTAAGATATCAGTGTATTTTTAAAGAATAGTTAAAAAATATATATTTTATACATTAAAAACGATTCAGGATAATTTCCACATTAATATGTCGCAATTTTTATAATTGTTTGGAAAATGTACTTCTCGAGAGTTTTTATTGGTTTTTTGATAAAATAATGAAAACTCATTTTTATCGTGCATAAAATCTGAAAGCAGAAATCAAGTCGTATAAAAATGCCAATGCCTTTATAACGCGGCATACCTCTGGCTTCCTTTCTTGGATTTGTAAGCATGATTTCAGACTTACTTTTCCGTTTGTCATTTTTATGACTCCTTTAACGGCACGTTTGGTTATTTTTTAGTGATATCAAAGCTTATTTTTTGCCAAATCGAGAAAAAGACTTATTAATTTGACTGGGAAAAGGAAAATTACTCTGTAAAACTGTTTCAAAGAAAACAGATGCAATTACAAACGGACGGAATTCTGAAAAATATGTTTCGTATATTCAAATTGCGAAAATATTATAATTTTTAACGCTCTTTATTCACCCTTTCTATCATTTATTTTACATCATAGCTATTTATATCGTTTTAGTTAAGCATTGTACTTGTTTTTTTATTACATTGCCTGAGATTAAAATTTCTTTTGTTAGTGCTTTTACGAAATTTTCTCATAATTTCTTGTAAATTTTATTAAAATTGTATTTGAAACACAAGAACTCACCATGTTATAATTAATGTTTTCTTTTTCATAGTATACTCGTATACTCTCATAGTATACTTATATTAATAGCTATATTTATTGAGATCTGTAAATATTTATTGTGTAACCACCCTTAAATTTTCCTATAAATAAAAAAAAACAACGTAACAATACAAAACACACATGTTAATAATTTGTACTGAGAAGTAGGCTTGCAAAATGCTCGTGGATTTAACGACACAAAATACATCACACAAGCTGGGCTCGAACTCAAATAGAAGCATGCAAATTGTGACGCAGCATCCCAAATATTTGAAATAATCTATATCCGTTTCCTGTTCCGCTGACGTCATCAACATCCGGCAACCTGCCGCTATTTCCGGCGGTGCGCCCTCAAACACGGCGACCATGTACATAAACAACAACCTACCGGATCGATGAATTCAATTATGCCTGGGAAGGCTTACAATCACTCACAACCATCACCGACTTCATGTTATTTACTGACTTATCACGGGGAGCTATTGATTATTTATTATAAACTGGATACACTCTAAATTCAAGGAATCATAGCAAATGAAACATCAAATATTCTTTTATCGATTTTTCAATATAATGCAAAAATTCAAACGGAAATATATCGTACACATTGTTGCCATGTTTATTTTGGGCTTAAAATTTATGTCAGCTACTCGGACTTCTTCAGTTTATTTTTGCGAAAGAAAAAAATACGTATCTTTGTTTTAATAATTACAATGTTAATGAAATGGACAACATTTGTTTCTTCTTATTTCTTAAATATATATATTTTTATTACGTATGTTAAATAAATTTTATGAATTAATTTAATATGGAATGATTTCAAAACATTTAACTGATTTTTTTCACTATTTACAATGTATTTAAAAAGTATATTATGAATACTTAGTTATCTCGTCGACAAAATTGCATATTCAGAGTAGTTGAAATAGCCCAAACTGAATTCAATTAACATAACGCTAATAGAAAAGTTTATGGGAAAGCCTTATATTGTAAAATATTACAATGAAAACCATGCAAATTTATACAGCTCAGTAGCCAAATAGAATTAATTTCAATTAGGGACAACTCCCATATTAATTGTTGATGTGAATGTTTAGTTAGTAATTGTTATGAATTGAATTGCATATCTATCTAAAGTATAACCCGTAATGGCTAAATATGATATTTTTTTTAGTTATTAGTTCTAGTGAAAATAGTTGAAATATTTTAATTATGGCTTTTGAAGTGTGACATTAATAGACTTAAAACATATTATCTATTAAACATGTAATCACCTTAATATAACATACTCGTAAGACTTTTTTTAAACACTTTTTTGTGTTCTAATATTGAAATATATTTACATAATGGAAATATTTAAGATAAATAAATTATTATTTTAGTAAAAGATGTTACAACTTTTATTTCCAAAAATATAAGTACCCACACAAATATTGAAATCATTTTAAACTAAAATAAAGTGAAATTTGCGATAAGTATTCAGTTGCATAATTAAAAAAAAAATTCAACATGCCATATTGACATCGAACAGCTTTGTACCCAAATTGTATCCCATATTATAAAGGCACCTGTTTACCTCTGTAAAATAAATTCAACAGTATTCCGTGAGGCCTGTGACTTATGGTTGACAGCAGTAATGCTGGGAGCCGAGGAAGTCAAATAAAAGGATCCGGAAAGAGACGCTGGAGGTCGTAAGGTAAACACTGAAATGGTCGTGAAAAAAACTTAAGCGATAGGAACAACGTATATTCTTTAACAACTGTGGTACTAACTGAAATTGAAAATGAAACTAGGGAGATAAAAATATATAAATGAAATTTTTTATAAATTCTATTTAAATTTTCTTTATTAGCATAAAATCCCAATTATTAAATTTAATAATTTACAAAGGCGGAAGGAACATGCAAAATGAGACGAGGACAAATGCACCTTATTCGTATCTATTGAAGATATGATATGTGATCTGTGACACACACACACATATATATATATATATATATATATATATATATATATATATATATATATATATATATATACACACATATATGTATATACAGATTTTTTTATTGTTATCTTATATACGTATTTCCAGCGTTCTTTTAAAGAGTATGAATAGAAGGTATTCAGGTTGAGCCGCTGTTAGGCTGTATGCCACCGTACAAATTGCCTACCTCCATTTGTCACCGGTCGTAGGTAAGTCTCCCCTGCTTGCGTCACACAACCCTTATAAACATCCCCGTCTTGTCATATTCCAAACTCATTTCATGTGTAATGTATTGTTTACACCACTCGCGCTGTGACTGCGAGCAAGCTTGCCATTTCAGAGTACACATTTAATTGTCCGTGATAAAATATTTAACCATAATTACTTATATTTGTGTCTGTTATATTTTCAAATTTACTAAAGTACGTTTATTTAAAGGCTCTTTTCTTTGGATTTCACTGTAAGAGAATAAGCTAATAACAGTTCGCTTGGCCTCCTTGTCTTTCATTTAGTTGACGTACAGAGCTGGCTCGACAATACGATACGAACTTTGTATATATATATATATATATATATATATATATTTATAGACTTTTGCACGACGGGAATTGTTTTTTCCCTAATTCTATTTTATTTATTCTCGATATAAAATACATTATAATATGATGAAATGAAAAAATATTTTAGTTTTATTTATCGTTTTGTAATTTCGTTGTTGATGGATTGATGTAACACAAAGTTATTATTCCTGTTACATTAAATTACAGAAGTATATATATTTGTAGATAGGATATATATTTAGCAAATTATTATTAAAATAATTATTAAAATAGTTTAACCAGTAAAATTAAACGTGTGGAAAAAAAGTATTTTTATTTCAAATAATAAAATAGAATTCCACCAAATACTCTAGGCCAAAAATATTGAAAACTCAAATTTTTTAATCAAATATTCGAGTGCATTTATTGTATAAGCCACCGGTAACTAATAATAAAAATAAATCTTCTCCGCCGGTAAAATTACAATTTTCACTCTTTTTTTATGTTTGCAGCAAGTTTTTTTACTAGGCACAAATAATATTTGTAAAGTATTACATTTTTCTACAAATTCAGATAGTATTTGAGTTTAAATGTTTTATGATATTATTTATCAAAGGACTCCTACTTCGTTCTGCACTATTACTAACTGTATGAGAGGCAAATGAGTACCTGGTGATGTTGGTGCTTCTGGCACCTGGCCGCGGCCCGGCGAGCGGCCCTCGCCAGCAGCCCGCCCGCGGCCGCCAGCCACAGCAGCAGCAAGGGGGCGCCCAGCAGAGCGTACAGCATCCCCGCTGCCTTGCCGGCGGCCGTCCTAGGAGCAGCACTACCCCAACCTGAAAAAAACAAATTCGTATCGGTATAACTAGTTAATGTTTTAACAGAATTTAGTATTCTTGGATTTCCATTTTATTAACTTCGGCCTATGTTTTGATATGCTTATCTGTTTTAAATATTTTATACATATTTAAAAAATAATAGCATATAAAGTATTTAAAATAAATTAAATAAATTGAGCTGTGTCGTGACATTGTTCTCGATTGCATTGATTGAAAATATAATAAGTGAAATTACATCCCTAGTTTCAATTTATTGAATTTATAATTTCGATAAAATTGGTAATTTTATTCAAGTCATTTCATGACTCAGAATTTGGATGTTGGAGAATGGATATTCAAAATTAACGTAGTTGTCCTTTCAATTTTTAGCTTAACTTATGTATTATCGTGTTGTGAAATATGAAACGCAAGTAATTCTTGCGGCTAAAGCGCCGCGGCAGACTCTCATTGTTCCAAATTATAATTGAAGCTTTGTTCGCGCGTGGTCTTTAGAGCTTAATTTGCAATGTGTTGACTAGTCATAAATTTAAATTTTCTTCAGTGTTACCTGTCTGCTGTTTTATTATACCCGTTCTTAAAGAATACTTTATTATAATGGAAAGCACAACGGGGAATTACAACGAAACAATGTAGTTACCTTGTTTTATTTTGAAAAAAAATGAAAAGAAATTTGAGTATGATGTTAACGCAATTTTATTCATTTCAAATATATTTTTCGTGATTGTAAGTGGATAAATAAGTGACGAATAGTGTTTAGTTTACACAACTTGATTTTTACATCTATACACATCCTACACCTATTTAAAAACAAAAACGTTTATTCGGCACATTCTTGAGGTGTTCGTAAGAAGCTGTGACTCAAACCCTAATAACAATTTTTAAATATAAGTAGTTTTGAATGTTCAATAGTAGCATCCTGGGGAACGTTTTAATTAAGCAGTTTAAAAAACATTTATATTTTTTTATTTAAATCCACTTTTCTCCTTTGAAGTTTTTTATGGTTTTGTTACATAAAAAATCATAAATACGTATGGTTCAAACTCGGTGCAAGCTCTTAGCTATTTTTTTTCAAAACAAAAATTCAATACAAAGAGATAAAATTTAATATTTTAATGGTGAATATATTTTTCACACAAAACAAATTAGTAGTACTGTTTAGTTTTTTTAAATAATTTGTCGAGTTTTGTAACTGCACCCTCAGTGGCTAAGTGCTGCGGAGACACATTTAGATTTACGTAATGCCACGACACAGACATAAAAACAGCCACACCAGGGAGCGACAACCTTGTCACCCTCGACTTGCGTTCGTATGCCGTGTTTTAACTAATATATACACCAACTAACTGATTAGTACAGTTCTCAGTACAAAATAAATTATACTGCTTATCGTAAATGTTTTAATTATATTGCAATATTAAATATTATCGCTATTGTCGAGATACCTTTATCATTTGGAGAAAGATATTTAGTATCGGTCAGGTTTAGAATGAAATTTTCTCGCATTAGAGAAACCCTTCTTGTAAAAACGAGTTTCTCTAATGCAGCCTCCAATTCTTCCTGAGTTGTATATTCAGACTCATTATTGAGTTTGTCGGGATAGGTATGTGTCTCATTTTATAATTTTTCGATAAAACGCGGCCAAAAAATATAATCAGCTCCATGTTGATATACAGCTTACTTACGACTTTGTAGAGCAGGTCAAAAGATGAATGTGTTTTTTTATATAAAAAAATGTATCTATTTTGATCAAAAGAATTGCCAACCACTGCAATATATATTGAATATCCTCGTTGAATGTTCGTACAACAGTGCATTGAAATTTTGTATAGAATCGCTCCTGGTGGGCTCTTGTTTCGCTGCAGCCGGCAAATGGAAACTTAATCCTATCTAAAATATGACAAAATAAATATATAAACACGTGTTCTGGCATAATTTGCGCGTGGCGTGACAGATTCTGCACGTGACTCGCCCATTATGCTGGGTAATTGCAGGAAGAGGAAATTTCCAATTGAAAATTTCATTGCTCAAACCTTCAAACTTATATCCTTACAACCTACCAACTGAACCTGTACCGTGAGGTCTTGTCTGTGTTGTGAGTATTTTATTATACATTGAAGGTTTCAGCTAGGCGCGCATGATAAAAAAATTAAAAATTTCCTTACTCAAATTCTACCACTACACAGAAAAATAAAACTATGTATCTCAAATGTATTTTGAATTTATTTTATATTTACTATTGTAATTTAATGATGTTTGCGTAATAACAGCGGATAGTTTAACCAAGTTTTTAATAGTAAAATAAAAAATCTCTGGTTATCACTAAAAAGAAGCCAATTATTTTCTCTAAAAGATCATGTTTGTTTTCACTTTCCATATGAACATACTAAAACAATTATGTATTTAATATTATTACAAAAATCCTTATGGTATTTTAAAATTAGAAATACTATGTGAATTATGTTAGGTCCGAAACTTTAATATGAAATAACCAGTTTTTTTATTATTTAATAATTGGTTTCTTTTGACAGAATTAAATATGATATAATACAAATCTAATTACATATAAAATGGTATTTAATTATAAAAGGCTTATATTTATTTAACAGAAATTATAAGAAGTATTTGGTAGTAAAAAAAAACAATAGAAGTAAACAATTTAATAGAATCCTCATATATTCTGAAGAAGTGTAACAGTATCGTGTACGAAATATTAAAAGAAAATCATCATCACACACAGTCCCTATGCCCAATATTTACAGCGTTAGACCATAATCCTCGAAAAGGATGAAACTATTATATATCAAGTTATTTATGTATTAAGCCTCACCTCAGTTGATTTATAGCCCACGGCTACCTTGTGAGATATTCACTGTATAATATACAACATGAACCTGTATTTGTAATATTTTTAACTAGTATTCATAGCTGCTGTCTTAAATCTTGAAGTTCATATAAATTTGTAGCAAAAGTGGTGGTAAAATTTCATAATAAGGTGACTAGATTATTTATTTCTGGAATTTTACCTTATTACATAAAAATTATTGTGTTTTAATGTTTATTTAGATTGTGTCTAAGTTGACACGATAAAAACAAATAGATTTTAAATCTTACTTGTATGTAAAAGTAGGACCATAGCTGGTAAAAGCAGCTAAGTAAGTAGCCCGACGCCATCGGAGCCAATCGAGGCTGGGAACTTCTGGAAGTTACTATTGCTATCTCAAATGATTATCCTTCCAAACCTAGAGGTAGTGAATGTACCTAATTTTAGACCTTAAAGCTATTCGGTAAGGTTTTATGAATAAATAAAATTTACTAATATGATTAGACACATTTTTTCACACATTGAAAATGATTTGAAGAAACTCTCAGAAAAATATCATCGTGACATGATCCTATACAAGTCACGATGATATTTTTCTGAGAGTTTCTTTAAATCATTTTCAATGTGTGAAATAATGTGCGTAATCATATTAGTAAGTAATATAAACCTGTATAGGTAATTAAAACGCACTTGATTGACGTTCAATCCACAAAATAGACATATATAATAAATAAAATCAAAAAGTATGATTTATTAATTCATATTTATAGAGGACAACGTTTTAGTCATATGTTATTGATAAGGTAGTATACATAATATAAATATTTTTCGTTTAACCATCAGTTTAATATTTTTAGGTATCTTTTAAAGTTAAGTTTTCAATTTAATAAATGATCTCTATGATATTTACAATCAAATCAAATAATATTAAGATCAACACAAATATGTTTTGTGTTCCCGTTTTGCACAGATACTTTATCAGTTATTATAAGATTTAGAGTGTGGCCGTTTCCAGTTTTTTGATCGTTCTCGAATAGACTTTATAATATTAATCACTGCAACACGACACAGTAGCTTACAAAATAAGCAGGGAAACATTAAACTCCCCTGGGAAGGAATCTGTTCCGAGCCCGAGCAGGAAAAATTATGTTATGTTTAACACTTTAGCGGGCTGACAACTCACGCATAACGCTGTAGCAAATAAAGTTGTAACAATAATGTTAGAGTGAAAAAAATGTTGCATGTTTAGGCTACCGAGGATCGCGCATATAAGTTTTGAATAGTTATTAAATGAAACAAAACAATAAACAAGAAATACTTTAACATTATACATATTCAATTTCATAAATACAAACGATCGATACACGAAACAACGACAGTAAATTCAATATGTTTGACATTTTTGGTCAATTTCTTATCAAGCTGATTACGATAGCTTGGGCTTCAGTTTAAATTCCACATATTTTACTAAAAAAAAGAAGGTTTTTTAGTAAATCTTTTCATGCTTCAATAGTAATGATTTATACTTCATATTCTATGTTTTGAGTGAGTATCTCTAAAGTTTGAACTATATTTATTTTGAGTAATTTTAATGGGTACAAGAAAAATTTATTCTGACATAAATGAATAAACGAGTGTAAAACAAAATATTGTAGAAACTTTTAAATCAAACATTTATTTCGATTGTGAAACAGTTTGGGCTTTTACGTGCAAATTTTTGAAGAAACACGGTATATATGTGCTAAATAATTCATTATTAAACCATCTTACACATTTTAGAGATATTAAAACTTGAAAATTATTTATCTATATTGTCTCTCGACTCTAATGACAAAACGTGTATAAAATTGATCGAAAGTTTTATGAGTTATATAAATTTAAAATTTTGTCAACGACGCCAATAATTAACGAGGATACAAAATGCTCCCTTACACGATTTTGAACTAGTATTACATTGGAGTATTTACATTTAAATTTCAAAAATATTCCCTGGCATTAGAAAGTGCACAAGATGATGCACTCTGCGATATTCTTAGTGTCTCACAGCGGCGATACATTCTGCCCCGAGTTCCAGCCGAGGGAAATGCTAATACCCTTGGATGGTAATATGGAAATTGCCTGGCGTTTCGTATAAAGAAGGCAGAGTAAATATTTACGGCAGTAACTTATCTGTTTAAATTTCTCCAGAAAAGATCAACTTTTTATGTTATTTAAAGTATTGAATTTTCGAAAAGACGTTTAAAGCACTTTCAACATATTCGACATTTTTTTATTGTACTAAGTTAGGCTCTTAGGCAATTAAGCTACCATAAAATAGTTTGGAAAAGTTACTTACAATTTTTTTATTATTTTCGAAAAAGGATCTTTTATTTTTTTAAATAATGTAGTTACATCTTGAAATTTATTATTTTTATTAACTCATTTTGAATTATATTAGAATTCTCCAATAAAACTTAATAAAACGTTTATTTATATTGTACCAAAAGACTTGTATAAATAAGAATACATTTTCAAATCGATAAAAATAAAGAAGGTGTTTAAATTTACATTTTGGAGGTCTTATATTTCAAAACAAACAAACTAACTAGTTTCGTATACAGTTAGAATTTTTTCTCTTTATACTATAGACATATCTTATAATTGAAGTTTAATATATTTAAATATATTTTTAATTTATCATTACACAGTTTGGAATCAAGTCAAGTCATGTTTATTGCATTGAATGTAAAAAATCGACATTTTTAATAATGTTTAATGTTTGAGATTATTTATACTAACATTTTTATGTCTGTAGCGATATACCACAATGACGCTTGAGAAAATACAGGTATTTTAATGTACAGAGATTACTCTTCTTACTAAAATCGCTGTAAAATGTAACTTAAGTAGTAACTTCCATACTGGGTGAGAACATGAGTACCCAGCGCTGCGGCGGAAGGGAAAGCGTTGCGGTTTAGCGTTAAGGATGTGATAGCTCCCATAAAGTAATCTCCAGGAAAAACCAAGAGTATATTTGGCTTGAAATAACAAGATAAAATAGTACAAAAATGCATTAAATAAAAGGTAGATAATAAATATATACATAATAATAACAATTGATAAGAGGTGATTCTATTGATTATAAAAAATGCATATCAAATTTCACACAGGTCAGCATTGCGAACTTTTAATAAATAAAATACTGTCCATGTGTGTGGGAACATATGCGAATATATTGATAGTCAAAAGTTATCTGAAGTTTTGATATAAGATATATTCATGAATAGATATCATATAACAGTTTTAATCACATTGTTTTCTCTGATTTTAATAATTCCATCCTAGATAAATATAATTTGGAATTTCCGAGATTTCTCTGTGCAAAAGTCTGTTGTGATTGTTGTTGCAAAATGTCAAAATTAATCATTTCAAAAAAATACGGAAAGGTGTGTCGGAATTTTATTACTAATAAAAATACTAAAAAATAACACCGTCAAGACGTCGATGACTTTCTTTGATGAAATGTTGGTATTTAGAATGTTGTATTACAATTTTTTTGCATTTTAATGCTAAAAAATACTATAAAAAGAAACGACTAAATTTCAATTTGCGTGATATGATATCAAAGTTTTTCAATCAAATTAATAGTTTATACCTTTCCAAATTACCTTCAAGCTAGTCGATTGAATTTCACTTTTATGAAATTATTGTATAATTATATATTAATTGAAGAAATAAATTTAATCAATTAGTAGGAAAACGAAATGGTTTAATATAAATATTTATTATATAAGCACGTGGTATAATTTCATAAAATTATTTCAAAAGATAAACGATAAAATGATATTATTACAAACCATTATATTTCAAACATTATTCTTTCTCTTAAAATTTATTATGTCCACCCATTACAACCGAGACTATTGTCGATATCGGTTGCTTCATAAAAAAGTGACTATTAGAGAGTATTACTTTGCCTTGAATTATTATGAATAATAAAATATTATACTTTGTATACACCTTGTCAAATTCCACTATAAAACCAAATATTTTTTGAACTATCTCTTTTATTATTTCAAGTTCTTGTGAGAGCTCAATATAAGGCTTCGTTGAAATCACATATCATTTTTAAAGAGCAAAATAAGGCTTTACCATTGACAAATAGTTTTTCCAAAACTATATTGTTTAAATAAACATCATTCCCAGTTTGGTGAACAACAGTTTGCTAGAATAGTTTTGAAGCAAGTATACAGAGCTCGAAGGGTGTTACAAATTTTGACGCCACCTCATCAGTAAGAATTGAACATTGCGAGTTCCTTTGTGCGGGAGCACATTTGTATTCCCCTATCTTAATATTGTGTGGCCTTACGTGTTTTTTTCTTGTGGTTTTTTGGAAAGCTTCACATAAATATCATACCTAACTTTACTTTTTCTTTATAAATAGTAAATAAAAAATAAGCTTACACGGTAAAGAAAAAATTATCTTATAACATTGAAATCTTTCTTAAAAACGAAGGTATTATTTACTGTGATAGATTGTTTTTATTCAAATTTCATTCAGGTTTTTGTTTAAAATGAAATACATTTTCTTTTTAAGTAAATTGTTTATCAAATAACATGTATTTTTTATTGATTATTATAATATTTTTAATAATATAAGATATATTTGAATTAAATATATAACAAATATTTGAATCTAAATATACATAAATCATAAATATAAGATGTAAACTAGGATTATTTTTTTAAACGTATACTCACTAAAAAATAAAGAATACAATAATATTAATACAAAAAAAAACTTGTTTAATGAAGACCAAACATGGTTTATAAATTTTTTGGATAAAAATTGAGTTGTACTGTATTTTATATGTTATTTATAAATAATGTGTGCATTATTTTAATACATATATTATTTTTAATTTATGTATTTACTGAATCTGTCACAATCATATTGGTTTTGAGCTTACTCATTACACGAGTATTTCATTGTTTGGTTTTCTTTATTCAAAAAAAAAACATAACGAGCATTTTTAACTATTGACACCAATTGAAACTGATAGAAATAAAATGTATTTTTTCCAAAATACGAAGAAAAAAACAAAACAAAATTTAATATTAAGAAAAAAATTCCTTCGAAAACTGTTATGACTATACATTTGAATATTGTCATAATAATTTTTAATTATTTTATTTACGTTACGGTTCGTTCTTCTGTAACTATATTCTAAGGAAAACTCTAACACTTAGAAGAGGAAAATAAAATGTTTTCCCAACCGCTTACTTCGGCCTCGTTCCCCGGTCTCGTCCTAAAGCAAAAATAGAGATAAAAAATGTGAATTGAAATAAATAGGAAGGAAAATATTGTTGTTTGTTTGAAGGAGAGAGCTGTGTTTGCATTTCACTGAACGGATACCAGGCTTCAGGCAACTTCCGGCCGCGAGACGGAGAGGATTTCAAGAAACTCAGCGCTCTACTATCCACCTGCATTTCAGGACATAGGGTGTACTGTAGGAACTCTTGCATTATTCAGTGACTGCGGTTGCAAATAAATACCGAGGGTGACTGTTCGATCAAAAATTATATATTTTCCTTAGCAAAATTATTTATATTCTTTGTGCATTAAAGGTAGTATGAAAATAACAACTACGCATTAAAAAACTAGAATTTTATACACAATAAAACGAAAAATCCAGTTAATCAAGAATTAAAATATTTTTCCTTTTGTCATTGAAAATTTTCAATGTTAGAATGGGGATTAATATCAATATTATTTTATAATTATTCATTTTCGGAAAAAAAATTAAATATGAACATTATTATATAATATAAAATATTTCCGATTCAAAAAATGTCCATTTACTTACTTACGTACATATAGAAGTAAAGTAGCGTTGGATTTTACATTTTACAATTTGGAATCTGATTTTGTTAACAATATTTCAATTGAATAAATAATGAAATTACAAAAAACACAGACAACATATTTCAGAGTAACCTTGTAGGTGAGCATTGTTTTATCAAAATAAAAATATATATGATGGAAAAACCAATCATTCAACAATATCAAACACACAAATAGAACAGATTACAAAATCGCGAACAACTATTATCTTTTTTTGTTTTTGATCAGCCTACTTCTCGGAAATAATATCGTCTTCTAATAAATCATTATTTACATTATTTGAATTGCGTATTTTAAAAAATATATAAACTGTATTTTTATAGCTTATTTAAGTGTTTTATAATTTCATTGAAAATTATACTTATCAACTTCAATTATTTTCTTTTACTGTTATTTCTATTATTATTTTGTGGATAACCATTTAAATTTTTGGATCGTTAAAATAAATAAAAGGCAAACCATAAAAAAAAAATTACAGTATTTATAATCAATATTTCTGTACAGACAAATCTGTAATATGAATTAATTATTTTCATTATTGAGCTAATAACCTTTGATTCCAAAAAAATGAATTCGATAAAATAAAAACTAAATATATAGTTTATTTATATAGTTTTTAAATATAATAAAAAACTTTTAATAAAACATAATATCATATTTTAAAAAAAAAATCATATTTTTTAAACATCCAGAAAAAAAAAGTGCGACAGCTTTGTTTGTTGAATGAAATCAGCACCGTTTATAATTGGTTTGAAAATCTGCAGGAAGTTGTTTGAAAACTCATCATTTTGCGTTCTTTCAGAAGATGACTTCATAATGTGGTAGTGGGTCGATAAAAAAGGCATTAGCCGATAAGAATTCCTCCGTAACATGAAACGATCGCCTCTAACCTGCGAGGGAGTATTTCAATGTTGGAGTACGTTTGCTTTACCCTTTCTTGATAGTAGCGATAAATCTCACAATGTATCTTGATAGAGAAAACTATTTTTTTGAACTATATTTCATGCATAAAACTTAGATGTGATGTTTTTATATGAACATAAAAATATTGCTGTTTTTTTTTCCTTTTTTAAAAATTATTTTATTTTACCTTTGAGACGATTTATTTTATATATTTTCAATGGAAAACGCAAAAAAATTTGATGAAACTGTATTATTTTTAAATCCCCCATATTGTAATATTTTTAATCTTCTGAGAACGTCATTTTGTTCCATAAAGTTAATTAAAAACTATTATATGTAGTTTTTAGATGTTCAATAAATTATTTGAATACACCTGTTAAATATTTGGTCAATATTTTTATTTTGAGAGCTCCGGGGCCATTCTGTACTTAACCTGTATAACAGATTTATTTCAAAAACATAAAAACTATTAACATTACATAAACGTACTATTCTAGAGTAACTTACTTCGTATAAGTAAGATTTTTAGGTTTTATATCTAAAAATCAAATTATTCCGAATCGACCAAAATATTATTTTTTCGTTGAAGGAATAAATATGAAAGTACGCAGCCAAACATTTGATTGCAAAATTATTGGTTTATATGAGAGTTATTTTACGCATATCACGTATGTGTGCCTCGAAACGTTCGAATTCCTTGCGGTAGGATAACATGTTAAGCCTTTAAGGCTGTCACGTGATCGTAAGACAAAAACCTCTGGAGGGGGGACCCCTTAGATCTTTTAGAGGATAATATTTTAAAAAATAAGTAAAATACTTGAGTGATTTTTCCACATATAGATTTTTATGGGTGATCGATTTCGCTAACCTTTCACGTTGGCATTATTAAACAGAGTGTGATATTGTTTGAGAATGCCAACGTGAAAGGTTGGCGAAACCATTCACCAATAAAAATCTATATGTGGAAAATCATCAAGTATTTTACTTATTATTTAAAATATTAAAATGGAATTCCACCAAGTACATTCTGTCAAAAATATTGAATTTGTTAGAGGATAACCTAAATCGATCGAAGTAAGGTTAAGATGACTAGCGCAATAGTGAGAAAGAAATCAGCTGATAAAAGCAAATATGATTGTAGGTAAACAAATACGACTCTTTTTTATTAAAGCTTCATAATCGTGAAAACAGTACAGTTTCTTGTAGATAAATTGTAGAGTAATCACTTTTAATTCACTTTTATTTTTATGTTGTATTATCAATCAAGAAATACTGTTTATAATTGATATAGTCGTTTTTGTGATTTTGGTTAGTCCCATTATACTGGCAGGTCAGAGAGACAGAAGAGTTGTCAAAAACCTGGAGTTTATCTGCATGATAATAAAGTCAGCCTTCTGTCAAAGTTTTGGCATTATAATTTACTTTTTGTTTATCTTTTTAGGAGATCAGATATAAGAACTTCTTTATTTTTTTGCGGTTGAATTCCAGCTGAGATGATAAATCTGTTATGATTTGTCGTGGATAAATTGAAAATATTTTTATTTTAGAAAGACAAGCATTTTTATATCTTGCATTAAAATATAATTGATAATAAATTCGCTTTACAAGCATTTGCCTGTATGAGTACAGGAGCAAACCTAGAAAAGAAACACATAATCGTTGAAAGTAAAGTTAGATATATTTGATTATTATACTTAAAAAAACTTACCATAAAGAAAAATTCTGAGCGTTTGTCAATTCTATGTGTGAATCGTAATTGCCTTGAAGTTCAGAGACGAATTTTACTTAAAATTCTAAGTTATCAGACTATTCTGTATTTGAAAAAAAACATGGTGAATTCTAGTATCATCATATTTGAAACATTGTCAAAAACAGACAAAATCGTTTTGGATTTTTGGAAGAAGTTAATATAAAATCTTTGAACGTTATAAAAAGACTACAAATATATAATAATTAAATAGCACGAAACACGAAAAAAAAGATTGCCATTGCAGTAACAAACATTTAAAATAGAATAATACTTTAAAATATATAATGAAAAAATTATTGGGTGTAGAATACTCCTGAAAATTAGGTTAATGTATAGTGATTCAAAATTAGCTTTAACAATCGTCAATAAGTGCCTAGAAATCATTTGAAAAATGAATATTCACTAAAATTGTTATACTCTTAATCTAAAAGTTTTTTTTTTATACTGTATAAATGATACATTGTCCTAAATTTAAATCTGTTATTTTTCCATATTAAATTACATACGGTGGGAATTTCGGTCACATAAATCGGATTAAGCGAATTATGCAGACCTTTGGTACAAAAAATCGGAATGGGACTATTTTTTAATTCTTTTAAGCTTATTGGGGTGGCTCTAAACTCGCATTTTACCTGGGAAATCCTTGAATTTACATAGCAATAAATTTCAAGTGAAATAGTGTGGTTAATACATTTCATTCAATAAATCACTTTAAATTCGCATTTGAAATTAAGTAATAACTCTATGATTTCAATTTTTAACCCATTTAATTTCATATAAATGTTGCGTGTGTTCAAATATTTAAACATTATTTGTTGAAATCGTAAAATTTTGTGATAATTTATGTTTGCTATTTATGTAAAATTTTAAAGTTAAAATATTTTTCTTTAAACAAGTTTTAATACAGTTACAAAAAAGTACTTCATTGTCTTGTGTTCTTTTTAATATGGCCTTACGCTGATCCGCCCGAAGCTCTTAGAAGTTGGTCAATTCCACCAAAGCCAGCTTGAAAAATTCTCTAGTTCGTACAAGAGCAAAGTTTACATACTCTAGTTAAGCACTTCTCTCAGGCAAGAGGAAGTTTAACTGGAAATGATGACAATACGTCCTGAAAGTTTTACTTTGCAACAGCCAAAGCGGGATTGATGCTCGAGGTACCCACGCGCAACGCAATATATTTTTTTAGTGTGCTTTACCACAAAAAAAATCGCCCAAAAACGAGTTTGAGTTTTTTTTTGGTTATTACGTTTAATCATTGTGATTTACAATAATGTTTTCCATACTAACAGACTTTTAAAGCTTTAATTAAACTTATTAAAGTGTCAAACGGTTTAAAGTGTTTAATAAATAAATAAGGTCTGGTGATTGCCACATTTGCTCGCCGACTAGGGTGTTACAATACTGATGAAGCAATAAATGCTTTCAGCCGGACGCAGAGGTAATTGCGTCCGATTGTTCCGGTCCACTCGCAGGCTCTCCTATCCTGCTTGCGACCTTCTAATTCGGCAGTCGCTTTCGTAGAAAAACTTTTTTTATATAAAATCTACGCATAGGTTTCCTTTGTTTCTTGTTTATATTATCATAATCTTGAGATATAATAAACAAGCTATTTTATTTATAATGTTAATTAAACAAAACAAAAAACACGCTATTGTGATAATTTATTGATTTTTTAAATTTTTTTAAAAATAAAATTGATCTAAATCGTTTGACGGAAAAATATTAGACATCGTTCTGACTTTATTTTTTATGCGTTTTTTCAGTAGCTGGACAGTTATTGGTTGAATATAAAAAAAATTGTTTTTAGTTTAAACAGGATTGAGCAAAAAAAAATGTGTTTATTATTCATAAATCTCAGAGATATATATTATTACAGATTTTCATAGAAACCTGTTGTCGGTGTGATATATATATGCGCCTATAAGAAAGTGGAATGATTCAAATTTAGTACCCGTTTTTTATGATTGCAATGAAAAAGCGATGTGGTTGAACATTATGAGGAAATTTGAATATACGAATAAAATGAATCCAGAAGGATTCAACTCTTTAATAATGTTGTGGCATCCCCATCTGAATTTATGAAGGGAGACCTGTCCTTTATTTGATTTGTTCTATTTAAAAAATCTAGGGTGCCGATTGTGTTATATTTTTTGTTTTATTTAAATTTGATATATTTGATAATTGTGTTATTTTAACTATTGAATAACCTCGTATAAAAAAGGATGTGAATGTATTCCAAATAGACTGTAATTCGATAAACAAGTTTAAAATCACTTACATATCTGGCGAAGCTTTGTTTCGAATGATATAGTGGAAAAAATAAAATTTATAAAACATCCAATATAACTTGTTTAAGTTAATATACTTTTGATTTACCGGTTGTTTTAGGTTTATTTAAAGCATTTGATTGCTTTTGTTATTTATAAATCAAAGAATAACGCAGTGTTTTTTAATAATTTATGAAAAAAAGGATCTTTATCCTCAACTGAAATGGTTACTATAATATTAATATCATTTTGAAGATAACAATAGACACATGCTACTATGCAAGCTTATGAATGTTTGTGTTCTTTGTTTTAGAACAAGGTGTATTTTTTAATATAAATCACAAAAAAATATTTATAAATCATCTACGTGGATTATTAAATTAGTCAAAATAATAAACGACATTGTTAAAAAAATATATTTAAGCCTTGTTATAAAGCAAGGTCTGTCATTAAAAAATGTTTATAACTATTCTTTTCTTAAAATCAAATCATTATTTTGTAATTATATTTTTTATGTCAAAACTATTGAAGCTTCAAAAACCAATTATGATCTATGACTTTATGACCCTAGAACGATGGGGTTGATAATTTATTTGACAAAAGAAACAATTTTAGATTCAATGAAACAACATCTCTCAGGTAAAGCGGGTGCGGTGCCGCCGTGTTGGCGTCACGTGACCTCCTCCTCCTCCTCCTCCTCCTGCCTCTTGCCTCCTCCTCCTCCCGCCGCCCGCCATTAGGCCCCGCCTCCCGTGGACGTCCGAAGCAATTTCCGAAAGTAAATGACTCATCCAGGCGGCGATTCTCCAAACCTCGCGCTGAATTATGCAGCAGGCCGCCGGCGCGGGACACGCGGGACTCGCGAGACACGCGGGACACGCGGGACACGCGGGACACGCGGGACACTCGCCCGGCGGCCATCTTGCGACGCCCGTTTGCCGCCAAATTGAAACAAATGTGGGCGAAACTTTCCTTCACAGGTCGTTCATTGTTTTGGTAGAATAAAATAAAAGTTTGACAGCCTCTGACTGGTAGAAACGTTAAAATATTTGAAATATATATTCTGATGTATTTTTATCACGTAAAATTATTCTAGTGATAGCTACCTAAATAATGCAGAACACTCTACCTTGGGTATTAAAATTTGGTTGAAACTGCATATTACCGTCAAAAGAATATTGATAGGTTAAATAGCTTTTATTTATTACTTTTTTGTCGAGTAAATTAGATTTAAGTTTACTTAACATATAGTTCGTGAAGTTTACAACTTAATTCATCAACGATTATTTATTTTTATAGTTAATGTTATTAATTCTCACTACACACGAAAAACCATTGTCACAAATATGTCTCGTATCTAGTTTTTACATTAAAAACCTCTTCGTACTTGTGAATTCTCGTTAATAATTAAACTACCCAATTATGAAGTGAACGAATTCAACGAAATAAACCTTATAAAATCATTCCACATTCGAAGCTTTTAAGGACAAACTCAATATGAAGCTATGTGATATAAAATTTTGTTCCAAAATTTTATGTTTTCAACGGAAAGCGTATTGTCTTTATTTTATCCCTCACCAAGACAGATTATTATAAGTTATGGCATTACCATACAAGCTCAAAAGCTCAGCTTACCTTGTAGAGTATCTTTTAGGTACAATCACCTGTCAGGCAACTAATATGTATTGAATTCTGCAAAACATTATATTTCTCTGGCAAATATTCAAGACCGAAACGATACACTAGACTTTAGTGTCGCTCACGCAGACTTCGGTTGTGAATATTTCAATTCCATTTGTATCTCATCAGCCTGGCGGCCATATTTATATTTAAAGCGGCTCAAATTTAGTATAAAGTAAATGCGATAAAAACTAAAACACATGAACTTCTTTCTTAAAGATACCGACTTTTAAATTATCTCAATTGACACGTTTATTAAAAAATCTAATTTTGTAAGATAAGATTTTTTCAATTTTATTGCGTTAATAACATTCCGTGATGCTGTTGCTCACCTATTCGTATACCTATTTATTTGAAAAGATAGGTACTTGGCTTGATCGTGATCCGTCGTATTTATTTTTACTACTGAGAATATAAAGTTTATACCGCTCACGAGGATGAAATGTTAGGAAGACAATTTATTTTATCACATATTCAATGCAAATATCCAAAAAGCTAGAAGGGACATTTCAGACCTACCAAATTCAGGGTAGGTTTGAAATGTCCCCACAATAAAACCTACGATTTATAAGAAAACAGGTGATGTTTCATAACTTTACGTAAATTATATTTTACTTAAATCCATATAAAAATAATAATTTGTAAACGACGTTAAAATAAAAACTGCAATGTTAATAATTTTAGACATATCTAATACATTTAGTATTTTGTGTTAACCCATGCAGTTTTAAATAAAACAGTACAGCAATGAAAAATCGTTGTTTATTTTGATATCATAGTGTAGGTTTCAACATAGTAGGTCATTCATAACTGCAGTTCGGGCGACAAATACAATTCACATTTTCTTGTATCGAGCGAAAAACTATTTTTTTTAAAAGTGAAATTAAATGTGCCATTTTTTAAGAAATATTTTAAATTGAATAGGCCTTTCATCAAGAAGGCATCTGATTATCTCAGCCATTACATTACGGAGGTAGTAAATTTGGTTTGTAAACCACTTTTAAAATATCCATATCAGAGAGGCTTTGTGCTTTTAAAACTAATTTTCCACGTGACGTGAGATTTCAGATATTTTAACTTTGTATCCTGGCAGCCATTTTATTTTCCTGATTCATCTTCCCAACAGACTGAAATTACATTATTTCTTCGTGGGAATAATCATCATCGGTTTTTGCAGAACCCAGAAGTAGAGAGAATGAATCTTTACAAGGAGTAAAGAGGTTTTTGTAATTAGAAATTCTCGCTCATTTACAACAAGTAGATTTAAGTCGGTTTATAATTAAAAATCATTTATTTAAATAACAATTTTATATTTATTAAAGCAATTGTATATAACTATTCTCAAAATTAACTCAAAAAATGTATCAAAGAGAAATTTATCAAATTTGCAGCTTTTTGAAAGGGCAGTTATAGTTTATTGAGGTTTAATTAACTATTAAAACCAGATATAACAATACATGATATTTCAAAATTAACAAAAAGGTTAAAATAAGAGGTTTATTTATGTAAGGGACTACATTGATAAATTTATTTGAATTTCATATATATAACCACTTTTATTAGCTACTTTAATTTTTTTCTGATAAGAAAATAAACTCTTTTAAATCCAAGTTAAATTATATATATTTTTTTATTTTACGCGGTTGTTAAACAAAAGTATAAGATTTTGCAATATGTCTAATATTAATTTAATTGTTTTAGTGCTTGCGCTTTGCGTAAAGTCGTTTAAAATAATATTTTTTAAATATTACACTGACCGTCGTTAAATCCCCACAATAGTTCAAGATTCAGTCCATCGGGTAGAACAAAAGGTCATCCCCCCGCGGCGTCAGAGTGTCCATCAGGAAACAATTTCAAGAATAATGGCCGGCTGCTGCGGACACCTAACAAATGACGCTGCCTGGCACGTCTAATGGAACGCGCCCCGGGTTCCCCGCCGGCCACTCGCGTGGCGCAATCAAATGATTCACTAATATTTTTAAAATCATTAATCATTCACGTATATAAAACACCAGCTTTATATTTTTTTACGCGAGTCTACTGGATAGTTTGCTAAATTACAAAACGTCATCATATGCCAGTATCTTGCGTGGGAAGAAAAATTTCACTTATATTTTTAAAAACACTAACCATTCACGTATATGACACCAGTCTTAAATGTTTTACTCTGGGTGATTTGGTACATCACAAAACGTCGTCAGGCGTACTGGCCATCAAACACTGGAAAGAATCAAATAATTCACAAAGATTTACTTTTAAATATTAGTTAATCAAATAAAAATATGAGTTTAAAATATTTGGGTAGTTTGCGAAAATGAACACACATCAATATATTTACTTAATATAATTAAGCACATTAGTTCACACATAGAAGATAATTAAAGAAATTCTCAGAAAAATATCATCGTGATTTGTGTGGGATTGGTTGGCCTGGGCACATTGGTTCATATGTAAAGTATGATTGTTAAAAATTCTCAATTAATGGATGTGGTTCGTTAGTACAATGGTTAGTACACCGGCCATGTAAGCTTGGGGATGTTGGTTCAAATCCCACACAAATCACGATGATATTTTTCTGAGAATTTCTTTAACCACCTTCTATGTGTGAACTAATGTGCCTAATTATATTACGTAAATAATATAAGCCTGTAACATAGGTAATAAATACGCACTTGATTGATGTTCAATCCAAAAAATAGACATACATCAATATATATTTTTGTGAACTTTGATTCTTATTGCTAATATTAAAATTATTAGTAAAAAAATATCACTCTAATTCAGTATTACAAGCATGATATGTATAATTTATTCTGAGTTAACATAAACATACTTTTCAAATTGAAGTATAAATTGAATGAACTTTAATGAGGAGTGTTGTATATTCATTCAAACAGATTTATCAAATTCCCCCTTATCAACCTGACCGCCCGCAATAATAATCACACGAGGAAATGACCCGTGTTAATATATAATTGCCGCTATTTCCCGAACGTCAGATGATCGTTTGGTGGACGAGGTTTTAATTCAAGCGTTTGCGTTCTCGTTAATGCTAAGTTGTAAATTGCGTCAAAAGAAGGGAGCGCGCGGAAGGCCGCAGAGAAAGATGGGCGGCCGCGTGTGGCGAGTGCCGCGGACACCTGACTAATGATCGCCCATATAAACCGACCGAACTGGCGGAAGCTTTGCAAACGGCCACAATGTATCAGGTTTTACTTCTTACAGAACACGTACGGACAAGACAAATTGAGATTTTTTTTATGAACATATATTCTAAAGTAATTTATACATGATAAAAACAGAAGAATTTAACTATATTGTCATTGCTTTGCAAAGCTATGTTTAAAATAAATCACGACCAAAAATCGCAAATCCTATCCGAATGTTGTGATTTTTTATGCTGAGCTGAGTAAAAAAAACCTATAACTTTTTAGTTCGGAACAATTTTTTTTACAAATATCGAGCCAGTCGGTCTGTGTAACAGTTATTAAGTGATTTGTTACTTTGTTTTTTGTACCCAAATCGGTTCAATTTGTAAAAAAAGTTTTTCAGTGAAACCCCTTTACCGTAAGAATCAAATGCTTCAAAAAATAGTTATCGAAAGATTGATAGCAGTTACTTGAATTCACGCTCGATTAGAATATCCAATTTTGTTTTATTCCGTTTTAGTAAAAACCAGCCTTCCATATATACATACATATACATATTCCACTTAAATCTCTCGAGAGTAATCGTTGTTAAGATCATTCTTGTTTCTGGATTTTAAATAGTGTTTTATTTTATTTGATAAATCGTTATTCTTAGAAAAACACATTGAAAAAAATAAGCATAGCTTTTTATGATCGTGAATTCTTTATAATACCGTGACATTTAATCCAAAGAAGTATAGGCAATACACATGCTCTAGTAGTAAAAGAAGTGTCGCTCCATGTTGTTAAACGTATGATTCTTTGGCACATTTTTTTTTATTAAAAAAAAACGGTTATTATATTAATAAAAGTGATATTTTAAATGATTAAAATGAAACTTTCTTTTAATTCTTGTTAAATCATTGCAAAAATGAACATGATTTATAGGATTTTATAAATCATGTTTAAAAAAAAACAGCGACATATAATAATAATTGTTTTAAAATTTTTGATTAGCTATACGATACTTTCATAACATAAAAATTCAAATATTTGGTAGCGCTTTCCTGAAAAGAGATTCGAAAGATTCCGTTTAAGAGATTCACGCAATTTGTTTCGATTTTTTGACAGAGATAATCTTCCTTCGGGGTATATTTAGCGAGATATTTACAATTCATGAATTTATAATCGAAAGTACTCCGTATCAATCCATACCATTATCGTTCGGGGTTTAATTGCGTAATCAAATTATCATTAGCAAGGGTGGGGGTTGTTTTTAATTGCTCGGCCGTAACATTTAAATGTCAATAACTTGAGGACATTTTATGTTGCTGTCGCGTGAAAACACGAATTTTCAGATCATTAAATATTATGACTAAGAAAGATTAAACTCATTTGTTACGCAAACCTCATCTGTTACAGACTATTCAGACTGAAGGGGGCTCGTTTTGGTGCTTTAATTAATATTGGATCACAACAGAATTAAGCTTTAATAGGGATATTTTTTAAACTGTGAAAATTTATTTATTTTTCAATAGATGCTTTAATATTTATAGTTAGAAATATAAATTAATCATCAATCTACGGGACTATGGAAATGTATAATATACAGTTTTAACAGTTATTTCGCTCTTATTTTTTTAAAACTTCAACCAAAACAAAGTAAGCAAAATGCAGGCTTGTCAGATACTAGCACCTAATTTAAATATATCAAAACTTAAAAATAAACTCGTCCCGTGCTACAAGAATTCTTTAAATAAATTAAGCAAAAAGCGAAATATGAAATATAAAGTCGGATTAACATCCGAGTCACGTTCTCGTTCAAGCTGCTGTCAGCGGCCTTTAGAGAGCAAGGGCTAACAATGCGGCTGACTTCCGGTACGCTGGTGCCATGCTTTGACTGCGTTTTTAATCTTTAACTTCCGGTTAGACTGCAGCGCCTTCAGAGACTGCGCCGCCCATTGCTTCAGCGCTTCCTTTCTCTAATCTTGGGGTATTCACTTTTGAATTCAGTGAAATAATTAAACACAACTGAGCAGCAGAAATTAAATGTCACATTGTTTTTTATTCAACATCATACAACTTTTTATCTAAAAATGAAAGTTATTTTATTTATTTCTTAAAAATAATATTCAACCTATTGATTAAGTTATAAATTATCTGAATATAATAAACATTACTTATTTAACATGTTTTCTATTTTCATTAGATATTCAAAAAGGTTTTCAAACATTTAAAAAATGATTTTTTTATTTTGTAAAATAACTGATGTTGCCGGTGTGGAAAAATCACAAAACTATTCAATTCCACCAAGTACTCTCTGTCAAAAATATTGAATAAATTAACTGATACTAAGCCAAAAAATATTTTGCTTCCACAGATTAAATATTTTTTCTGCCTGACAAGTAAGGCTGATTTTGTTACAATCCTATAATATAATATAACTTATAAGTAATAATATTACCTTATCTATAATATTGAAAAAAAAAGAGAATTTGATCTCTGTGGGTGAATGATAAGTGGATTAATCAGATAATAAACCCCTCAAAACACAATCCACGATGAGGAGACGATAAAAACAACGCGACATTTATTCTCTACATTATTTGCTTGTGGTTTTATTAAATATTTATTGGAATGATTTTAAATAAACCTATACCACTAGAAAAAATATTTAATTATAATATTTATGACAAAGTCTCCAGTGCAGAGCTCGTCCGGCCATTCATAAATAATTAGTGGTGTCCTCACGCCGAGGCCTGCGCGGGAGCCTGCGCGCCATTAATCACAGGCAGAGTGCGGCGCTGAACCGATCCACTTATTTTTGTGACAAATCTATTCAATTCCAGTTTCATTTATATTTCCCCTCTGTGATGATACAGTCATACTGCGGGATGATATGAAAAATGATGAAAAATAATTGAGATGAATTTCCCCTTGTTTGGATAAAAAACGAAAGTATCTTGCCTAGAGAAAATAGTCTAGGCCCTAGACTCTAGGGTGAAAGTACTTTTTGAGTTGGCATTGCGATATATTTTGAAAGTTACTCCGGATAAAAAGTGAAAAAAAAACAGTGCTTCCATTAAATATGGTTTTCATACGTACAGTAAAAAAAAATGGTACCTCCTGTCCCAAAATTTCAAAATATATCTTATTTAATTGTATTTTTAAAAAAAATCAATTAATTATCACCATACCAAAAATATCCATTTTTTGATTGAATTTGAAAAAGTGTAAAGTAATTTATCCTAGACACTAGTACTCACCCACAGTGGTGACGAGCGTGAGCGCGTACAGGAGGCTGCCCGGCAAGCCCCACTGAGGCTCGCGGTCGGCGCGGGCGCCCGCCACCACGGCCCGCTCGAAGCGTCGCAGCTGCGCGTGCACCAGGCGGGTCCAGTTGCGCTCGTACAGCACGTTAAGGCGTTCTGTCAACAAAACAAAACATGCGTTACTTTATACTTTCATTCAACTTAATGTGCCTAATTTTTCATAGTGATGCAGTGTCTAGCACGCTGGTTCTGCTAGAAGTAAAAGCAATAACTGTTTTTTTCGATTATGAAAAATATGAATTTATCTTTCAATTGAAAATAAAGAATCTTTCTTCGAATGTATATCTTATGTATACACCTTCATATTCATTCAATTGAAATAATATTTTTACGCTACAAATTGATTTAGATACTAAAAATGTATTTACACTCAGTATCATTCAAATTAAATCATCGCAGTTAAGATTTTATAGTAGTGTAATTACGAAATACGATTACTTTATTATCCGAAAAAATCATGACACGTCTTCTGGGGGTGGTTTCGGATTAAGAACGAAGCAGCCCCTAAAACATAGTAATTAGCAGGCGCCTGAAAGAAGCCAGTGGCTCTCAATCAAGGGTAATCGTTCCCCTCGGCTCCCACTCTCCTTTTTCAGCCTCCCTCTTCTTTCAGAGGTTAAACCGTCCCTCTATTTCATCTTTATCCCGTTAATATAGCTCGCAGATAAGAGATCTTATTCTTGTTATATTATATGTAAATATACATGAATCAACAGATAATCTCTATAAATTACAAAATTTACCAAATATTATAAGGGACAATAATGAATAATTTGTAAATTGACGAAACAAAATTTACATAAGATCATTATATATATATATAAACAATATATATGTTTAAATGTATAAATATATAAAAAGTAATTTGTTTATATATAAGTATATTAAAAGTTATTATATATATATATACAAAGGTATATAGGTATAAAGGTTTATATATAAATATATTTATATATGTACATCTACATTTCTAAAAAATATATTTTTGTAACAAAGCAGCGACAGCCACAATTATTTTTTATAAATTTAATCCGTTGTCTTTATCTTTACTTTAAGAAAAACGATGGGTAAAATTCTTGATATTTAAATTTATATATCTATGTATATATTAAATTTATACATCTATATATGTATGCATATAAATATATATACATATTTATATATATATATATATATATATATATATATATATATATATATATATATATATATATATATATATATATATATATATATATATATATATATATATATATATATATATATATATATATATATATATGTATATATATATATATAAATATATATATATATATATATATGTATATATATATATATATATATATATATATATATATATATATATATATATATATAATACATATATATATATATATATTATATATATGAAATTATGAGTTTTAGAACAAAAATATACCGAGTTAAAACAGTAAGTTTTATATAAAGTTAATCTTCAAAAAAATAGCACCAATAAATGTAAGTAAATAATAATTTTTATTTTATCAAATCCAAAAAGAACCAATTTTTTTATTGATTTTTCTTTCGAAAATGATAAAACGAAGTTTAGAGTGAGGATAATATTTACTATTACAAAAATTTCATATTGAATTTTTATACAACTTGTCATCAAAAATAATTGGAACATTAAATCAGTGATTGGAATTCGGTTTAGTATTTAGTTAATAATTAATAAAATGAAGATGATATTAATTAAGTTATTAAATAGATACAAAATAAATTTTATAAAAAACACGGATTAACTGACATGGATTCAATCAGAATTCATGCAAAAAATAACCAAAAATCTGTATCGTAAACAAAGATTAACAAACAAACAAAAAAAAACACGCGATTATCCAAAACTCGCTGTCGCGATTCGGATTTAATTTAGCGTCAGGCTTACAGCGGCGCGAACCGCAATCTCTCGCGGCCGTCTCACCGCGGAGCCCGTCCGCTTCATAAACCATTTGGCATGGCAACAACGCGGAACCGTGCATTTAAAACCCCCTGCATTACGCAATACTCGGATGACAAGAATTTTTTTACTGCAGCTCTCAAACCGGAGTATTTTTTTTTTTAACAAAACGCTAAGCTCTCCTCATTTGCATTTTGAAGCTCCGGCCGGCGTGAATTATGATTGCGAAAATTTTTGTATTGCCTGCGCGTAAATGTAGGCGTGGGTTTTTTTTACATAACTTGTGAGCTTTTTTGGGTCTATTGCTCTTTAGGTTTTTACTATTTTAAAATAAGAAAAAACTTTTACTCTTCCATGATATCCCACATTCGTCATATTTGAATTTTATCAATAAATATTAACACGTTTACTTTTTTTTATTCAAAACATATTTACTATACTTTTGTTAAAATATCACACTTCATTTAACATTTACGATTTTACAACCGTTCGTTTATCTCTATTCTAACATTGTTAGGATGAAGTATTTGAATATATATCAGTTTCCAAAGTATATAGTTTTTGTGTAGCTTCGCTTTAACCGTCTGGTGAACTATTTTTATAATATAATTGAAAATATAATACATTTTATAATTAAATAATATTTTAATTTAATATAAGTTACATTTTGAAAATGCAAATTTTATTTTTGTTAAAAAAAACATTTCTGATAATATTATTTTTGAAACTGCGCCACTTTCTTAATTTTAAAAGCGTGCGTAACAATTTCCTCCAGCTATGATTTTTCATTGAGGTCATTTTAGGGCAGGTAATTTAAAAATCAATTTTAAACATTTTTTGTTTTTATCCGCCATTCACTTAGTTGAGTTAACAGTGTTGTACTTTTTATGATCTTCGACAAGAAAGTATAACACATTTTACTATCGGTAATTACCTTTTTATCAGAATGATTTATAGATAGGCGTGAGCATAGTATATACTTACTATCTTTGCTGTTATTTGTAAACAATGGAGAAGATAAGTACAAATATAAATAAAGTTCCATAAATACCGTAATTGTAAAAAATAAAATTTCAAATTTGCTAACTCCGTGATATGGCCATAAACTTTGCCGTAAAATTAAACTTTCAACAGATATTGTTATTTTTTCATGTTACACTTTCAGTGTAAAGTATAAAAATATTAATAAAAATGATGCGTCGTTGTATCTTATATTATTTTTCATGAAAAATATATATATGAAAAAACGTGACGGCTATATCCCTTAAACCAGAACAGAGCCGGTGTATTGTAATATAATGCATATCTGTAGGTGATGGTATTCTACAAATGTGAGGCTTTTTGCTATGCAATGTACAAGCATGTGCATTTGTATCACGAGATAAGTTGATTGGTGGGGACCATCAACTTTCATCTGAGAGTTTGTAAGCACAAATCTGTTCTGGCCAATCGATCTTGGCTAATCAAATCGAGTTTACGATTTTATAAATAAAATCATAGATTGCTTTAAATGCCATTACCTGTATGCAAACAAACATGCACTTGAGAATGGAATATTGAGCATTCTCATTTGGCTTAAAATTAGTCGTACATTTTACATAGCACGGTAATTAGATAAAATCTGGATCTCTCCATTTATTGAAAAGTCAGGTTAAATTGAAATAAATAAAATAAAAAAAATTATTTTGAAAATATGGATTGAACTTTTTTTTTAAAGTCAAGCATCGTGAGCATTATCTACACACGTAAAAACATTTACGTGTGTAGATTAACAGCTGAATTATCTTATATGTACAGCTTTTTTAATCCAGGTCTAAAAATCATACCACTGGGCAGGTTTACTTTTATAATGAATTCTGCGATATTTAGGGTTGTTGATGTGTTGTTTTATCGTCCCATTAAATTCATATAATTTTTATTTCACTCACAATTTACGCGTGCTTCTCATTTATATTACCAAAACGGAATAATATTTATGACATTAGAATATAAATTTAAAAACTTTGTTTTGAAATTCGAGCTAGCTATATTTGTTATAAGTTATTATTTGGTATGTCGTCTTCGGGCAAATGCTTTAAATATTTTTAAATTGTGTATAATTAGTATACTGTATACTAGTAGCCTAGAGAAAAACAATGTTTTATTACTCGGCCTATGGACATCTTTCTTTAGACATTAATACATGGTAATATGTGCTAAATACAATACCTTTAGAATTAATAAAAATATATTGAGTTTTTATGAATTTACTTTCCGGAGATTATTTGAAATCTTATGGTGGAAGGTGTAAAATATTTTCAATATTGGTCATAATTAAGAATATAATACCATTATCACTGTAATATCACTCCTTCGATAGCCATCAACTCGACTAAGCATACCAAGTTATTTTGGGTGGAGCCCAGCACTGCGTCCATAGAATACCAGATTTTCAAACATTGTTGTGAATATCTCTTGAACCTTACGTAAATCACCCTGTACATGCCGATTAACGCTGTTTCGTGGTTCGTAGCGAAAATTAATTACGACCTGTCTGAAATGTACAGAGATATTTTCGTTGACAGAGCAAACGCCGCCGAGGTATTTCGGAAGTATTATCATAATATAAGTGTTGCCAGGCGTAATAACACTGCGGAGTTATGAAATTAATGGGATAATCACATTTATATAATACGACATTCTTCTAGAGAACGACTGCTATTTTATTCACATACTTAACTACTGAATAAAAATCTTTTCAATTGTTATAACTCAATTTTGCTGATTATGTCATTATTTATAAAACAATATATATTACATTGAACTTGCGTAAATAAACAAATTACTAATATAAGAGGCAATGTGGTTATGCCATTATATAAAAAAAAATTAAATACTTATTTGGGTTCAGTACATCATTTTTTCGTACAACTAACTTGGTATTGAAATTAATGATAATGATTAAGTACATTTTTTAAAATATTGAAAATTAATTAAATAACTCTCAGAAAAATATCGTGATTTGTGTGGGATTTGATGAACCCACATCCCCAAGCTTACATGGCCGGTGCATTACCAATTATACCAACGAATCACTGGTACTAAGCAAGAATTTTTAACAATCATATCCTATAAATAAAACAATGTACTAATTATGCTTATTAAATATTGAATTTAATGTAAAATATGAGACGCTTTTGTGCAGTTTTATGATTTGTTTTAGTATTGTATTTGATTTGTAAAATTGTTGTGAAAAATCCGATAGGTTATTTAAATTTATTGTGGCACATTTGATGTTTATTTTTCAATTTTTAGGTATACATCAATGATAATTTAATTATTTTACCAAAAGAAAAATGCTGAGAGTAAATTTGAATTTTGGAATTTATTGATACATTATAATTTGTTTTATATTGTTTGTCGATATAAGATCATAAGTGGCTGTATTCGATTTTAATAGCAAGCACTTTAAGGTTTAAGATTTAAGCTTTCATAGTAATTTTCATAACCTACATCGATTATATTATAATGATTTTTTGATATTCCCAATAGTATTTTATGATTTGCGTACATTAAATTGCGAACAGTTAATAGCAAACTGTCTCATTACTATTAAAAATTTATATCATTAGGTTGTATGTCACGAGTCAAAATGTATTTTAATTTCTATTCGTCTTTCACATGATTTCCTCGATTATAAAAAAATACACCCTGTAAAAATGACGTTGGCTGAATGTTTAACTCAAACAGTCACTAGTCAGGAGACGTCATGGTATAAATAGAATTTACATTGAATACAAGGGAGGCCACTCCCGCTTTCATTCCCGAATTTTTTTAGTAAGAACCCTAAAGTCCTGATTTCCACTCCGAGTAAACGTTGACCTAGAATGTTCTTTGTAATTAAAAACCCTTTTAATATATTTGAAATATTTTATTCTAGTCCGATGTTAACTATTCTACTAATAGTTTTTATTATGTATAATGATAACGGAACGAACGAAAATAAAACAATCATTTATAGATAAGTAAGATGTAATATATAATTTTTATTATACATGAATCATAGTATTGAAGTTCCAATTAGTGTCTTTTTTGGATATTTTTTAAGACTGTGATTAAAATTTTCTGGTTAAAAAATGCACTTACTTAGCCCAGCATATGCGTGGAATCAAACAGAGGCATCATTAACTTAAATAATTAAATATATATATATTAAATTATGAAGAATTAATGGCAAATGCATCTTAATATTCTTTTGAAAAATTTCATACTTTTTAAAAAAAGGTATCCCAACTTAAAACGTGACATCAAATTGCAAAATTCCCTCTGTGAATCATCGCTTAAAAATAACGGTAATCGGATGTTAAAAACAATAAAACATATTTTTAAAAAGACCTTTTTACTTCAAGAATATTAAATAATCGTGGCTATCTCAATCCTATCTATCAAAATCTTAATTTATTCTAATTGTGCATTCAAGCGTCTTGGGAAAAGGTGAAATTTTAAATTTTTACTTTTATTTAAAATTATAACTTTGCATTAATCACACCTCAGAAATATTAAATATCAGTGTTAAAGGAAATTAGCACGCAATTTTTTTTTAATTTTATCGATTTATTCAATTTAAAATTTAAGCTTTTAAGAAAAGAGAACCTTTTAAGTGTTATAAAAACACACGCATTTATTTTACTCTGAATCAACTTTATTTAATTATAAAATATATATATATTGTGTGTGTATAAATATATATATATTTATACACACACATTACATACACACAAATATACTATCCTCCTAATTATTTTGATGTCTTCCAATATTTAGTGTCTAGACAGCGTAAAAATAATTTTCAGCTATAAAGATCACGAGACCAAAGCCTGCAGCTACAGCGTAGGAAGGCTTTTATCGAGTGGTGAATAGACTTTTTAAATAATATGATAAACCAAAAATAAACTCTTTTATATTATAAAGCAAAAATGTTGAATACAAGCGAGAACATGAATAATTCCAGTCTTTAAAAGCTTCTTTTTTTTATTAATATTGTAATCCGATCTTAACGTTAGGTTACGCGTAATATTGAGAAGGGTCGCAATGATTTTTCCAAAACTGTTCCCTTGACACGAATATGCTTTGTTCAAAATCCGGTTATTTTTTTTTTGCTGAAAAATATAAATGAAATTTTTATTTAGAAATATAAAAAACTCTTTGGTTTTTATGTGCTATGCACTAATTAATTTTATTTTCTTGCACATAAAATTATATTTATTTTAATTTAAGTAGATTATTGTATTAAAATTCAATCTTTTATAGTAAAAATACAAGCTTCCATGTACACAAATACACACATATATATATATATATATATATATATATATATATATATATATATATATATATATATATATATATATATATATATATATATATATATATATATATATATAGTTTTAATAAAATCTCACTTATTGGCTTGCAACCATTACTGACTAAAAGGAAATAAATAATATCTTGAATAAAATTAGATACAAGTATTTTTCCGGACTCTTCTTGATATGTTGACTCTATGGTTGAATGAAATATTCTACGATAACATCAAGATTCAATAGATCAATTTTTTTGATATTGTACCTAAAAAAAGTATACTAAAAAATCAATATTAAATATTATTAAATTTCTATGATATCTTAAAAAACCATTTCCTATTTTTAATTATGCGGTTACTTAACAAGGAATTTAATGATTAGACCATTTTTTCCTTATCAATATTATTTCAAATACTTGCAATATTTTTTCCAAATTTGGCATAAGGCCAGCCGACCGCCTCTAACACCGCCCGAAAGTATTTCAACAAATGATCAACATTTGAAATAAAAGGTACGGATATAATTCTCAATATGTTTCTCCACTACAAGGGTTTGCTTTTTGGCCGGGCACTACAAGTTGCCGCACGACTGTGTTTGTATTTGTAGTTACTATAATGTCTGGGGGAAGTGAAATGTGAAAACTTGTGTGCTTCTTCCCTACGATTAGCGGCGAGTTGCCTCTGTTTAATATCGAAAATGAGTTGCCTGTGAATACGAATGCTCAAAATCAAATAATGTCGATTTTATGGTTCTTTTTTAAGTTAAGGAGCTTCTGTAGTTTTGGATGTTTTTTGAAAATGATATGGCTATTTTATTTATTTTTAATATCTTAAAAAATAAATAAAACAAGAAACGTTTCGTTTATTGGTGAACACGCATGTGATTTAAAAAATTTCGAATTAATTTGAATTAGTACTGATTGAATTAACATAAGATTGTAAATTAAATTTATAACGTTTATTTACAAAAATAATCAAGTTTGTAATAGCTCAGATTCAAAAGCTCTCATTCCATCATAGTACATTTCACTTTTCTGAAGGGTCCAGTGGTTTTACTGTGGCCTCACCGCTGCTTCCGGTAAAATAATGACGAATATCCGGATCCCGGAAGTTTCCACCGCCATAGAAACACAATGGGGTGTCTACAGATGGATTAGTTATGGTCAGAACGATATTTGGGGTTCAGGTATCAATAAATTGTTTATATTATATAGGTAGCATTGTTATAGGTTTTCTTCTGTTATAACCTTTCTTGTTATTGCGATATAAAAACAGAGATTAATGAGTTATACTTTTTTTTTTTAAATATACCGAAGATAAAGATTAATCTGACCATAAAAAAGTATTATACAGTCCACTCTAATTTCAATCACTAAAATCAAATTATAAAATGATTCTATTGTACCATATTCAAGTTTATTATACACCAAAGTACTTTATATATATTAACAGTTCACACTATAAAAAAAGCAATGAGAAATTATTAAAACCACATACCACAACTCCGGGTATTTCCTTATTTTATATGATACGACAAAAAACATATATCATAAAAAAATATTCATTGAAATTTAATACTTGAAACGAATAATATTTTATTGGAATAAAAAAATACATGATTAAATTGTAATTCTATATCAATTTTGTTTTTTATGACAACATGCTATTTTCCAAAACGACCAAAACTTAAGTGATGACAAAGTAAAAATAGATAGACATAATTATATTGTATTATAATGTGCAATATTGTTATTAATACTGTATACCGTTAATAGGTTGTAATTTATTATTAAATTTTGTATAAAATCTGCATGTTCATTTCATGCAGTGAATTTTATGCACGCCACTCGCCAGCACGTGAGCGATGTATTATCAATTAGTTCCGCGAACAAGGTGACATGACGGGAGTGCGAAACCTCGGCTTTTACAGTAATTGTATTAAAATAGGCGCCGCGGCTGCAGATGAGTGAGGCAAATAGTCAAAGCGACACGTCACCTGAGCGGGACGCCGGCCGCTTCGTGGCGGCACGGACATCGAGATTTATTTTATGCTTTACGCTTTAAAAAAATTTTGGACACCTGAAAATTAAATATATATTGACTTGAAATAAAGTAGAGTATGCATATTGTTTGTTGCATTCGTTTAGGATTCACCCACTATGATCGATTCGTTGATATTTTTGTTGCAAATATTTTATGTATTTATAAACATTTAATTCGACAAGAAAAAAGAGAGTTTAAAATCGATTTTTTTATTTATAAAACTTTTTAAGAATTTTTTTTTAATACTGCTGCCAAAATTGAAAAGAAAACTTCCGTAAATCTGATAAAATTGTATTCGAACAATTCAAACTTTATTTTTTCGTAAACAAGATTTTTTTTTGCAGTTATAAAAATTGTCTTTAATATCAACGTATTGTTTAAAGATAGCATCTGTGAATTCAGCTATAAAGTTGAAGGTAAAAGTAGAATAAAAATGCATCCAGCATTGGCAAAAATACGGTCGACTGGGTCCATAGAAATGTAGTACGGTTGATCGCACTCTCAGCGGTGGACAACAACTGCAGGAGTTACCATATATATTTTTAATTTATCACTATCTTATATTAATGCTTAATTTTTAAATTAGTAAATACATATTTTTCACATATACTTTACTTTGTAATAACTTCTTAAATAGTCAAAGAAATATTATAAATATAACAGAAATAAAGTAATTTTCAGCGTTTATATTTGGGTATTTGTAAATTACTGGCATACATTTTAAAAGTCTCAAGCATTTGATTTTTATTTCTTAATAATGGTATTTTTTATATTGATTGACTAAAAGAGAATGCATAACCATTCCAATAAACTAATAGTCTATTATAAATACTTAGTAATAATGGCACAGCTTATATATTTTCATGATAACTTTACGAGAAATAACTCGGTTAATTTCAATAAAGACTCTAATCTGTATCAACCACATGTGAAGCCCAATGAGTGAGCAGTAAAAGACGCATCTCCATAATTTAACTGAAATTTAAATCCTATTTAGATTCGACCCTAAGAATAATTATAAGATGAGTATTTGTAATTATAGTTATGATGGAATGATGACCGACATTTTTAATAAATATTTTATGTTTAATATTTTGATTCAAGATTTGGTGACCCGATATATAAGCGAATTGGTTAAGCCCTGAACTTAATGTTCAATACGAATTTAGGATAATATTTATGCATTTCCATATGAAGAAAATATTTTATGTAACATATTTTGGTTTAAATTTATTTCGAGACACAAAATAAAGCACCGTGTAAACCCACAATTACATTTAATCTTCTAACATTGTCTTTTTTAGAAAAACTCCCTGAGGTGAGTGAAGCCACAAAACCGAAACACAAAAGTTCACCCCTCGACTCCGTTCCGGGCATTTATTCTCCGCAAGTGCACTGCTTGGCGACTTTCCACCCCGGGAGTGCAGCCCCCACAGCTGTTTTCAAAACTCCCGTCAATTTAATTTAATTACGAGAGCTTTACTGAAAAAAGCAAAGCTCAAAGCTCGCTCCGTAATGGTTCTTTGCTAGCCGCGAACTTAAAAAGTCTGAAAAGTTGTTATAGTTTATATGGCGGTGACGAACATCGCGCAGACCTTAATCTCTTCGAAACTTTTAATAATTCTGCGCCGTCATGAGGTTTCGTTTAAAATTAATATCTAATAATAAAGTAGAACTTCCTTAAGTCATCTCCACAGGTTCAGCGGAACGTACAAAAAAATTATATTTATGCTTGGAAAACAAACGTAATATACCTGTCTACCTCATATCAGGTAAACATTGAAATAATACCTTGTATGAAAAAAAACAACTTTACAGGTTATAAAAACAAATTTAAGGCTTAGATAAATATAAAGGTTAAAGAAATTTGATGTTGTGTGTTTTCAAAGCAGCACAAATTAGTTCCATGCGGCCTAGTAGATATAATGTTATAATGTTGTTAATTTATTTCGTTAGATTTCCCAATTTTTAAATTTTTTTTAACAAACATTGGATTTAAAAACCCTTCTAAAATACCTTTTTAATTATTTTTATATATTCAACCATACATTACGCATTATACACAATTGTATGTACTAATGAACGTTACAATAAATAGGTTTACACGTATTCTAAAGATCAGACTATTTTCTTTTTTTTATAATATTTGAACTATAAAATACAACACCATTGAAAAAAAATTACTATCTTATGAAGCATTGGAATATCGTTTGTAGTTTGATAATTATGAATAATAAGACAAATTACTGGAAAAAAAAACCATGTAAACTACTCTTAACTATCATAACTCATTTAAATTAAATTGAAATAATTTATCGGATAGAAAACGCGACTTTTAATCAATGCATTTATTACTGTACACCCTTACTATAAGCCATCAATTAGTTATGTCTGATTACAACGCAATCGATGTTGTCCAGATTCAATTAAGCTCTCAGATACATGTGGAGGGGATGGAAGATCTCAGCTAGTACAGGAATACCTCTATCAATTTATTCATGGACTGCAGGAGCTGAGTGCACTTACAGAGCGGTAAGCAGACTTGCTTACGATTATACACATACTCGTATCAATGCCTTTTAATGCTATTTATAGTATTTTTATTTAAATATCATAGTTAATATAGTTCATGTTTTTTTATTGATTTTTTTTCTTTTAATTTTTTATATTTTCGAGATTCAATTGTTTTAATTAATTTAACATAACACAACCTTTACTAGGCTCGTTGTAATTATATTTTTTCAAATATACTTTACTATGTACACTTTTTAACTAAAACTAAGAATATCACTGGATGAACTATTTAATGTTAAAAATAAATTACGTTATAAACTTTTTGAATGTTTCGATTTTATAAGTATAATGGAACCGATTAATTTTCAGAATTTTTGAAGTTTGTTTACTGGCAGGGTAGTAACTCTTTTGCTTAGTAGAAATCGACATCGCTCCCAAGAAAGAAAGTGCTGTAATTTTCAAAGTGTAAAATCTTGTTTATGTCTTGAGTTATTTATTATTTAAATGAGATTTTTTTTGTTGCTTCTATTCAATTTAATTGAACAACAATATCAGTACCAATGAGAAACTTAACAAAATGAAAATGAAAAGCTTAACTAACCAATAAGTTTATAAAATGTGTTTTTGAAAGAGGATTTGTTTGCTTATATGAATGGACAAAAATTGTTAACTTTTTTCAAAATAATATATTACATATATTTATGTCAACGTAAAATTTATAAATATCGTTACCAAAAATTGCTATGGTTAATATTACGTTTTAATTCCCCTTATATTTTAATATTTATTCTATAAAATTTGAGCTTTGATAGTATATTAACCTACACTAATAAAACAAGAAAAAATACTTTTAATGCGAAATGATTATTATTAAATTTAAATAAAATTATTTTAGCTACTAATATCACTTGCCAGTTTATGTTTTTTTTAAATAAAAACTAACTATCATTACATAAAATAACTATATAATAAAAGATATCCCTAGGATATGTTAAACCTGGGCAAGGGCAATTTCCATTACAGGAGGGCAACCCCCGTCCCGCTTCAGCGACTCTCCTAATAGGTCTTGTCCAAACACTCTGCCTCATTGCTCCGTCCATAAAATCAACTCGTGTTACAAAAAAACATTTGAAAGCGACAAGCTGAAACAGAGACTCTTCTTTGAAATTGCCTTACAGAGTGCTCTGTGCTTGAAATATACAGAAAAAAGTATATAATAATATGTTGGTATTGCAAACCGATTTCGGAGATGTATTAAATATACGTGATGGTGAGACAGATGTGTCAATAAGCGAAGCTTTAAGCTCTCTTTGGTTTTAAATAATACAGGAAAAAATATTTTTTTTTTACCGAAATTGAATATTATGAAAGAAAACACATCAGAATTCTTTGTGTACTTGAATATATTAGTGACTTAACTGTTAAAATAGTGTTGATCTCTAATTTAAAGTGACTATTAGGTATATTTATGTAACACCCCCAATCCAATCACATCCGTGCTTATTTATAATTTAATTTAAGAATATTTACGATTATCTTACGTTTTGCATTATAACAAATAATTGTAATTTAATATGTTTCTATTATCACGAAAAATAAATCTCAAGAATTTCTGTACTAATTAAAAAGTTTTTATTTGAAAATATCTTAATATAAAATAAAACTTTTTAATTTTATACTATTTATATATATAATTCTACTATATATATATAAATATATTTTTGAATAAAATACTTGAGTGATTTTCCACATTTTTGTTTTTATTAGTGACCGGTTTCGCCAACCTTTCACGTTGGCATTATCAAACAGAGTCATATATATACATATATTCAAAAATATTAAAATGGAATTCCACCAAGTACTCTCTATCAAAAATATTGAATATATATATATAAATATATATATATATGTATTTATATATTATACCGTTAATTTTATAAAAAATACCCTTCAAATTATTTTTACGGTTTTACTGTATTTTAAAACTAAACATATATTTATTCACCAATAACGGTGCAATAATTATTTTCACATTAAACCTTCCGAGGGTTTTTTAAGTTAGTTTATATACACTCTGTGTATGCTCCACGAGCCCCTTCGACCAGAAAACAAGTGCCATTTATATGATAACGGTCGGGGGAACGGACGGGTGTTGAAATTTGGTGGACTTGTAATACAGCAACGCGGTGCATTATCCCACTATTGTGAGTGACAAGTCCGAGAGAAAACATTCTGAACTCTTCGAGAACCTTTCAGCTGGTTCTACTTGATTCCGTGTCAAGTGATACAATAATCAATTCTGTTGAAAGTATAAGGCACATGAATGAATAGATCCATTAATTTTGCTTTCTGTTTAAAAAAAATAAGTTGATATAAAGTATTGTGCCATTTTTAAACACAAAGAACTCTAAGCCCAATTCAAGCAACTGTTCAAGCCCTGTTCAATAACCTAAACAGAGATATCTATATCTTGCCACAAGATTATGTATTCACATTTGCCTACATTGATAAAGTTTTTAATCCGTCTGCATTATCTTGTTTTAATTTTTCTTTTATTGTAATAACCTACGTGAACTACTTTTAATGACTCTCACGGCGTGATAATTTTGTCCAAGATATCATAATTTTCAAACATGGTAATAAAATCAATGACATAGGAAGTCTAAGCGGTTCTGATGATTTAGATTTTTTTTAAAGAATTGGTTATACCTGTCACGTCTCTTTGATGGCCTTACTTTAGGAAGCATTGCACATTATATTTTATTTTATTAGAGTAGATTATCAACGTTGAAAAAATTGAGCAAACCACCATACTGAAGGTACCATGAACACATCTTGTCGAGAGCAGATGTCCAAGCACAAATTACAATGTAAGGTTAAAACAGTATATCTATACAAATATTATTTTTTTGCCCTTTACAGTGTTATTTCTTTTAAATATTCAATATTTTTGGAAGGAGAAGTACTTAGTGGAATTCCATATATTATAAATTTATTTATTTTTTTGACAAGACCATATTTGACTGATCAGACTACGTGAAATAATATTTTTTAAATGTGTTCGAATTCAATTGCTAATAAATCTCTATTTTTGTAGAAGTAAAATTGAAAATTTCTGTGATTTATGTGTGTAAATCAAATCCCAATGCTGTCAGCAATATTGAATAAAGAATGCGGAAAATTAGTACAACACAAAGGCTTGATAATTTGATTCTTGCCTGATTGACATTGATTGAATGAATTTAAAAATAAAATGCGACGCAATAAAAACATTCGTTGTTTTATCGTAAATGCAAAATCACTAGAGACAACATATTAAATAATATTGAATTTTTATTTCTTGCTCTACTAATTTTGTACAAATATACACACTCGCACACACACACACACACACACACACACACATATAATACAATTTATATAAAAAAAACTATAAATATTAAACATTCGTAAGTCATCGAATTTCGAATACCGTTACGGGAATTTTTATTAAAATTCATATTTAAAAATACCTTTCGACTGTGTTAATATACTACAGTGCAATTGCCAAACACCGTCATTTTTAAGGTTTCTGCAATTATTTCGCTTCGTATATTTTCGCTATGAAAATGTATAGAGATATATAATTTCCTGTGTAAAACTATGCAGATTTTTTGCAAGATTATTAATAATATTTTTTAAATTTTATCAGTAATAACTGTAAAACAAACCAATTTTATAAAAGCGATATTCAAATATCACACGTACTTTAAGTCCATTGTTGAAAAACGAAAGTCTTACAAAACAGAAATCCTTTTTTGTATTCCCTTACCCAAATCAATTAAAAACAATTACGGACTTTTCAGAACTATGTTGTCGGTACCTGAAAATAAAAAAAAACTTTTGGGGGTTTTCAAAGTTTTTCCGTTATAAAACTTCCGTTGGAGATAAAAAGCAATAAGATCCCCAGCCGATAGACTATAGAACTTTTGGAAAAGGAAATCTTTACGGATGTAAATGCCCTTGGAATATCTCACTTCCGCTTATTGAAAAAAAACGAACTGGCAAATACAAAGGCTTCGACTAAATATTTATCGAAATAATTGGTTAGTACTCTAATATTTTGTATGGCTTATATTTTGTTAATATACAACAATTTTTTTATATTTAGTAAAAAATAAATAGGTCTCTTTTTATGTTGTTTTCTCCGTAAGCAAAATATTCCCAAGCTAAAAAAAACTGAGCGGAGAGTGTATTAACCATATCATTTGAAGACAAAGGGACGCAATTATCTCAAAGCTCGCAATGAAAACAGCAGCCAAAGAAAACGTGTTATGTCTTAGATCTTAATTTATTTTATGGCAAACAATTACATCACAAAAACCGTATTGATGTGTAGTTTTTTTTATACAGTCATACTTCTCTTTTAATCTAGTAATCGCTTGTGTTATAAAATGTGAATCATTTGATAAAGTTATAAGTACTTAATTGTACCAATTGATTAAACTGATTGGAATCTGTGTCGATTAGCAAAGTTCTAAGCATTGTTTCACTGGGCGGTAAACACTGACTTTTATGTTTTGTTTTTTTATATTTATAGAATTCTTTTTTTGTTTTATTGATAGGTTTTTTTTTTCAATCTCACTAGTAATTGTTATTAAAGTAATAATTTATGTTAGTAAAATTACTTTTTTTTTTTAAATAATATTGGCATTCATGTATATTTTAGCATACAAACAATACAATATTTTATTACTAATTGAACATTGAACAAAATTTTACATAGCTTTAATGATTGGTTTTGAAGATTGTTTTTTAAATAATTTTTATTCAATTTTATTTATTTGATTTATTTGAAACCCTAAGGGGTGATATAATATTTTCAGAAGTGTTTCTATTTCTAAACAAGAAATCCCTTGTCATAAAATCTAATAAAATATCTCTGGTTAAGCCCCAAATACACACAGAGCGTACAAATGCCATTTATTAGTTTTGGTCCTGCTTAAAAACAATTTGTAACTGGTCGCGAAAATGAGGCGTATCAAACATTTTTAAAACTTTTATATAAAAAATGAAATTTTGACATAATGCCATCTATGTAATCCATTTTATATAAAAAAAACAATCTTCGCAACAATTTTAGAAGTTATTGAAAATTAAACAACCGATCTTAAAAAAGTATGTTTTATCGATGACACACCATATCTATTTTACAGCTTTAAAATGTAATATATTACTATTGTGTGCAAAGTGATATAAAAAACGCAGACTACTTTTAGTAAATCCTAATGCTTTTATTAACTGATTGAACAGCTTTGCAGGCGCAAAGAGAGAAAATTGATTGAGTAACAAATAGTCCGCATTCAAACTTAAATCTGGTTTAATATGTTTTTTTTATTTTAATAAGTAAAATATAATTTTATACGTACATTAAAGGTTGTTTAACAATGTATGTTCAGTTTCAATTGAATTTCTATGAAAACGGGATATTTGTAATGCTCATAATTTACAAAATTGCGAAACGATCCGAAATGGGGGAGCATCGCACACCGGCGGGCTGACCCTGTGTCAATCGCGCTAATCAAATCCTTACCCGCCGCCACGGTGGCTGCGGTGTTGCTCGCAAACGAATTGATTTATTAGTTATTCGGATGTTATGATTCATATTTTATTGTCTTAACGTAACACATCTTTTGTTTCAAAAGATTTTTCTTGTCTCGGCCATGAATTTCAAATATATATTACAAAGTTTGTTCAGTGACTTGAAGCGTTATTCAAAATAAAAATCAACTTAATAATTTTTTTGATAATAAATGTGTAGTAAAATTCAATCAACGCGTTTTGTAGGATACGAATAGCTTTAAAATTTTAAATCTTTAAAAAGTTTAAACAAACAATAAAACAATTCGATTGCAAATATATAGAAAAAAGCATAGGTATTGGAAGTTTTATGAAGAAAAAAAAATTAAAATAATGATAATAATAATTTAAAACTTGAAAGCAAACATAAAATTAGTTTTTATTTTATTTTAAGTGATTTTTTTTTTAATTATAAAAGCAAAATTGTTAATTCAGTCGTAATTTTGATCTGAAGTGAATCAATTAATTCATCTATAAAAAAACAAATCAACAAGGCAAACTGGGTTTAATTTCTCATTCAGAAGTTCTCATCTCGTCGTTTATCATTGGCTCTCTCAGGACAAGAAATAATTTGATATTGAAAACGTAAATGAAGTCGAGCGGCTTTAATGGAATTATTTGTAATATTCGAAAATTCCTATTTGCATTCAGTGTTATCGTAAATATTTCTATTACCGGTTCATTAAATAAGCATTCAATATGAAAAGGTAGGGCATTTTCATATATAAAAATGTATACTGTTTAAAAATAATATAAATAAGTTAAATAAAATCTATTATTTTTTTTGATGAAACTTAAATAAAAATAAATTTATTACGATATTTTTTAATGAAGATTCTTTTTTTTGTTTTTTCTTGCTTATACTTTAGAAATTACTTGCATCGCTTAAAAATGCCAATGAGATAAGTTGGCGATACTTGTCACAAAAAAACCGTGGAAAAAAATACCAAAATAATTTTTACCTGAAAAATATCAGAATGGAATTCCACCGAGTACTTGATGTCAAAAATATTTAATATTATCTCATATATTACTCATAATATATTAAAAATTAAATACGAGAATTAAAAAAAATAATAATGTTAGTTTTTTTACACGGGTTGGTGTGGTTTTACGAAAAATTCGAAGTATCCAATTTTTTCGTAAAACCATAAATACATAACAATGCCAATTAGATTCGGCCAAACGCGGCACGGAGATAGAGTTGGTTAGTGTTGATGAAGTCCCCAAAGTAATTTGAATTCACTGTAATTTGAAACGAAAACATTGACACAGGATGACCAATACCGTCTACTACAGTAATACTTTAAAAAATATGAAATATGTGACAAATTTTTCTTTCATATTTACTGTAATCCGGCTCAGCCAATCGTGTTAGCGGCAGTAATGAATACAAACGAAGGTGACAGCGGCGGTGCTAATTAGAGAGGAGGGGAGGGAGGTGATAGCCTCTAAATAATTCCCACCAGGTGATGTGCGAATGCTGATTGCTGATAGCGTCTCCTTGGGGCGACTCTTTTTAGGTTATTCTAATTTGACGTCATAATTTATCCTTCTACCCTCACCCTTCCTGCAGCGCCGTAATTGGATGTCTAGGGGAGTTTGTCTATTTTTGAGATTATGCCATTTTGTAATTTTAGGTTATTTCTCTCCCGAAAGGTATGCCTTAAAAGCCTTCTAAAGCGTTAAAATGCTGACGCGTTCACACATCTACATTTAAATGAAATTGGAGCATTCAATTTAAATCCAAAATTTTATTTGTAAAATAGTATTAGTACACTATCGCTATAAAACTAAATGTTTCACCTATTATATTTACTTTTAAAACAATTGATCAGAAATCTGATTTATGAGATTCAATCATTGTTTATGAAAACAATCGAATAAATAAATTATGTTGCGTTGTCTAATTATATATATATATATATATATATATATTTTTATATTTATATTCCACTTGTTGGAATTAATTTTACCTTTGCGTAATAAGCAACACATATAGAAAATATAACAGCAGTCCAGAATAGTGATTGCGTATACTTATTTATACTAAATGCTCTATTGGGACAGACCAGATCGTGCGGCATGGATTGTATGAATATTAAATAAGAAAAGAAATTACACTGGAAGCGTAAGGGTTGTAAAGTTACATTAAGCTCTTCTAGCAAGAAGGGGGCTGTTAATAATGCAGCTGAGGTTGTTGACACGTAGAAATATTATGAATGTATATTACGACACCAATAAACTTCCTTGCTTTAAAAATAAGCAATAAATATTTTCGGAGTAAAATATTTCTATTTTTATTTCTTTAATTTTTGGGTATCTTTTTGAATACTTGAAATCTCTAAATGCGACTTTTAAATTTACATATTTTGCGAAATCGGGTAAGAGTTTATCGAATTGTTTGCCAAAGATCGCTTATTTTGAAATGAATTATTGAAGATTTTCTTTCAATGCTCTAAGCTAATTTACTTATTTAGTTAGTACCTTTACTAAAAGCAACGTGAACAACACTTACCCGTGTTAACTTAACTTCTAGAAATTAAAATGGTATTTACTACTGCACGCGTGGCGCCTAAATAAGTTTTTGTCATAGCAAGTCAGAGAAATTACATGTATTTTGTTAAATTCATGTGCTTAGGTTCTTATTTGTATAATATTCAATATTTTAGTAGATGTATCAAATTGATTGAAACCTAAGTTGTAATTAATTGCAAAAGTATCTTTTTTGTCAAATTGTGTGTATACCAAGACACATCGTTACTTTGTAATTATCTAATGCAAATTATTAAACGTTTTTTATTCAAATACCTCATTCAATATTTTGGCACAATGCTAATTGTAATTTCACAGAGCGTTGAGTCTTCGGGTTTGGTTCTCATTCAGCGCGGCGTGCTTTCTCAGGATAAGGGCTAAATTATTTTCTCGCTGCATTTCTCCCGCCTAATGGATTTCTTTACAAATCTGCATCAGCCTCACAACATTTCTTCACATAGCAGTACTGTTTAACTATCGCCACGTCTTCAGCCATGCGGAATTGTTGAATGCTCTACTTAAAGGAAACTTATCTAAAGAGCCAGTTTAATACAAACGGAATCAATTTATTTTATTTAAAAATATATTTATCGTATTTTAACATTGAATTTTCTACATAAAGTTTAAGCTTTGTTTTATCAAAATGGTTGCATACTTAAAAAAAAAACTTTTTATTCCAAAGAATTTTAAAAGACATTAAAATTATTCCAAAGTGTTAGTTTGATTTGTTTTTGAAATAACCAGAAAGTAAATCTTCAAATAATATTTCAGTAAAATAAATGAGGATATAAATTGTCATAAAATGTTAAAATCTCTATAGTAATAAATGAATGAGTCAACATCCCCTGAGTGCAAATATACCTTTCTCCTATAAAAACAAATTATAGTTACTCCTCGAGAGCGTAATATCCACAGTACACAAATAAAATACACACCAGGTAAATACTATCTCCTAATGTTGTAGTAAATCTGGATTCCCTCTCCACTTCTTTGTCAGGCAAAGCGCTTTGCTGAGCAGGCTGTGTAAGAGAGACGCCTTTGTAGAGAAGCTAGAGATAATGGTTCTATTTGTCTTTGATGTGTTTGTCGATTGTAGTTGAATTGCTTGAAACTATAAAGTTCCCACTGGTCAAGTTAGCTGTCCACGTCTATTGACCTTTTTGTTTACTATTATTGTTGTAAAGGCATGTCCTGGCTACTTTTTTATTTTATAAAACCATTCGGTCAAATTAGTCGTGTATTGGTGTATTATTTAAAAAATATAAAAACATATTTTATATTAATAACCTCATTAAAACTCTAATTTACATTGTGAAATACTGACATTATATTATAAAATAGAAAGTTTCTTATAATTTTGTTTTTAATTATATTGTACATGCAAGGGTGTTTAAATTCTCATCTATTAAATTAGATGCACGAGTTTAAGAATCTTAGAGGAATACCATCTCAAAGGCATCTTGCGAACTGATTTAATATACATGCAAACGTATAACTGCGGATAAAACGAATCGTATTTATGTACATTTATAAACTATAAATTTAATTACTTCTTAAATAGGATGCACAGCTTGATATATTAACGTATGTTATAATATTAGAGTAGTAAATACTTGTTCAGTTACGTTAAAAAAATTCTTAGAACCTAATTTTTCAGTAGAAACAAAAAAAATACATAGAATACATTACTTTTTAAAGAAATAAATAATATAATTTAAATATAAGGCTACTACTAAATTAATAATTAAAATTTTATTTTAATATAAACCACAAATTTGACAAAACTGTTTCAATGTGTAAGCGTTGAATTCTGAAATGTTTTTGATTAATATAAATTGGTTGAAGTTTTATATAAACTACACCTAGGGTACTATAAAAATATTTGGAACGTTTATTTTAGTACGAGATTAATTACTCGTCCATTCCCAACAGCACTTTCTAGAGATAAGCAGATATTATTTCAAGTGGTGTGCCTAATATTGTGATGCCGCCATAGTAACAGCAGGAATAATAATTGCCATAAACAATAACCAGTATCTCCACAGATGTCGTAAAAGGCCACTTGATTCAACCTTTAAATTAAAGTTGAAATATAACTTGTTTACTGCTGAAGATTTATTTGTGTTGTTAGAATGTATGTTACGGCGTTGTTCGTGTAACTACTTCCAAAATTTGCATTTCGTAAAATTATGTAGAGAACAATTTTTAATTTTGATGAATATCATTAAAAAAAAACCTATTCGTGGTTAATTTAAAAAAAAAAAACTTACTGGTATATTATTATTTGTAGAAATTATGTCTTACCAGCAAAAAAAGCCTTTCATTAAAGATTCATTTATTTGATTCTACAAGTAAAATTAAGTCGTTTGCTGTATTTTAGGTAATGCTCTCTTATCAAGTAGTCAAATAAATATCGGCTAAAAGATGTATTTCAAGTATTTATTACGTTTACATCATTTCTTTGATTGCTTGTGGTTTTATTAATATGCTTATTTGTAATATGGGAAACTTTCTGCGGTTGTTTTCCATTAGTTTTTTTTTATATATTGTATTAAAATATATTTTACTTATATAGTATTATAAGATTACACAATCCTAAAGAATACTAATTTAAGCACATTTCTCATATTAAATATTCATATGTACATTTTTAAAACATTTTTTACTTTAAAAAAATATTTAAACATGTAACAATATTTAGATTTAGTCTTTTTAAGAGTTCACTATGAGTAATGAACTCGTAAAAATTATAAACTTGATAAAAATTTTGAACTTAACATTTACTCCTCGATCAAAACACGTTGAAAAATAGCAAATGAGATATCGCAAATTTGAAATTTAACATGTTGTATATATTCAAATATACAATTTATTTATAGCACTATTACTTTTGTGTTTTCACTTTGTCTTTCTCGGAAATAAACAGTTTAAATAAAACTTATATCGGTCGTTTTATCGGCTTCCACTCATTTTAAAGTCTTGTTTCAAACCCTAAATGTTAAAAAGCTTGTGTTGCAAGTGTCGTCATTGAAGGAGCGCCTCAGCCCTTGTCCCCTCTAGGTTGGCAGCAGATTAAAGCATACATTTTATATATTATTTACTCTCATTTCTAAAATGGAACACTTGCAAATGCAGGGCCATGCAGAGGGGATATTTTAAAGCTTAGATAAAATGTATTAAAAACTTATTTCATGTTAAGATAGTACATTGATTAGAAATATTATATATAGTTAAGTGCAGTATATTTTTAATTACATTTACTTACTAAAATCACTTATAATCTCTATAAATGACAAAGTATTTTAGACAAACTGTAAATTGGATTCGTAAAAATGTAATTTTGTATTCTATCTATTTGAAATATGTATAATTAGATTTTTTTTTAAATATTTTGATTTAAATAGCAGAATTCATATTTTATTTAAGCTTTGTGCGAAATTAATTAGTTAATATTGCATATCCACAAACCTAAAAACTGAAACATTATTGAAAATATAGAAGCAATATCTTGTGTGTGGAATATTTTTTTTATTTATAAAAACATACAATTCAGATATAAAAAGAATGTTTTTTTATTTTGTCTCGTTTAAAAGAAACACTTTTTATAAAAAAAAAATTAAATTTGCAATATTTCTAAAGTAGTAATTTTTTTAAAAATAAAACCAGTTTCTTACTGATGTTAGATGTTTATAAAGTAACATTTAAATTAGTTTAGATTCGAGCCCGAGACGCCGCCCTGCCGCGCCCTCGAGCGGCCCTGATCTTGTAAGTGCTCACTCGATAAGTCTCCCGAAGGGGTTCACTTTTATTTGTGTACCGAGTTTCTCTCAATTTAAATTTGTGTATTTTGAATACATTTTGTCACATTTATAATGTATCACCTCGTTTTACGTTTTTCGCCAGGCTACGGGCGTAATCTTTCGCAAATAACTTTCAAGGCCTAAAAGGGTTTTCTTTGAAGCATGGTGCTTTAAAATTCATCATTTATTTTGCTTGAAATCTAATATTAATACATCATTTATGCACATATATAAAAGACTAGATTTTCTTATTCAATAATCTTAAGACTCTTTATTTGTGTTTACATTAACTATATGAATTTATATTAAACATTGACATTAATATTATATGTTGTATTTCCAGTAAAATGGGCCCCTTTTGTACAATTGAGTTATGATTGTGATATCAAATATTATTATTGAATGAATATTATAAACGACCCAAAGTTATTTGTTTAATAATTATATTTATTGTTTTAAAAAAATGGTTTATATATTACACCCGCGATGAAAAAAATTTTTTTTTACTTAATATATAAAGTTGGTTTTATAAAAGAATACATTACTCGTAATTTAAAGATAACTGAACTTAATGGCACAAAGTTATGGACGTTTACTCGTCCTAGACACCTAATGTATGAACAAATACAATTTGTTGGACTTCCGTGACTTGTCAATAATATTTATTTATTTTTATTTAAATATAAGCAAATTTATACAAAGGTTTTCAACTTAGAGAACTCCAAGCAGTGAGTACGAGCCGCATCTGCTCCATAAAAAAAGTAAATGATTTAAGTGCTTTTTAGTAGCAACTCTTACTTTAACAACCTCGTTTTACGTCCTTTTAAACAGTATAAAATAATAGAAACTTTTTATCTCTCGACTAATCTAATTAAAAAAATCATAAAATACCATAAAACTAATGAAAAAAATCAGTCTACTATTGAAATTTTATAATTTTTCAAAAAAGTTACGATACTAATTTATTTTTTAATTATATCATATCTTTTGTGTCGAATGTTTTAAAATATACTCGCTAACTCTTATTGGATTATTCTAGTTAGAAACCTTTTGTTTCATGAGTCTCTACTAAATCCCCGTGGATCTCACTAGTAATATCCAAAAACACCCAACCCGGTAGCAATATTAAATTATTTCAACACGGAATGACAAAAATATAAAACTCATTTACTTTTGGAAAAATATTGTTAAAAATCGATAAAATTTAAAAATCTGTACATGATAACGATATTTAATATAAATATTTAGCAGTTCACAGTTCGCGTTTTTCACGTCGTCGGAGTTGCATTTACTACCATGTGCAATTGTTATATAAATCTTAATCTGGCGTATTTCAAGCAAGCTGTTGGCAGAAAGAGGGTATATCATTTATGATAGGTTTAAATTAAAATTTAGAAATATATAAACATCGATAAAAACAATTGTTTTTGTAATGCTATGTTGTTTATAATCTAAAATTATCCAATAATGACTGTATAAACCGACCCTGATAAATTTTTGCCTGAAATCAAAGTAATTTGTATTTTCACTACTCAATTAAGATAAACACATTATTTAAGCTATATATCAGACTATTATGCTCTTCAATATGATTGTCTTTTCATTGCAAATAATTATATACTGGGGTCGTAAATATCCCCTGACGCTCGCCTATTCATTCCTTTATGAACTTCTTGAATTACGATTGCAGTATCCACCCCTTCCAAAATGATTCTTTGTTCTTAATCAAAGGATGAATACTTAATTAATTATTTTCGACCCTTTACAATTTTGTAGAACGATAATTTTAGCTGCTTAAATAATAGGAACCTTTTAAAATAAAATTCGTAAATACTATCAGAATCTTGAGGTTTTCTAGTTCCGGGATTTTTGTTTTCATAAAAAACTCAAATATATTTTATTCATGAAATAACGTGCAGAAAAATTAATGTCTAAATATATATAATGCAATGATTAAGAATATTGTGATTTTTGGCTTAGTGCTTGTGTGTAAAGAAAATAATATATATAACATTTAGATTATCATTATTACAAATACATCATCTGTAATGCTTATGATGAAATATTGACATCGCAATCATTTTCACCGCCAAGCCAAGTTTCCAAAATATACAAGGATTAAATCAATTTAATATTTCAATTTAACAATATTTACCGAAGCCAAACCTCATTACAGCCTCAAAATATAATAAGCTGGTAAATTTACATTTAATTAACGAAAAATACACAATTTTGTCTGAAATCATAGTCTGGTTTTGTCAATTGCAAACAAAACAACGCGTGGGTTAATGAATTAATAGCAAAAGCTTAAACCTGTTTAAAAAGAATTTCTTTAGGAAATTAAAAAAACCACAGTAAAATAGGCCTTACGCTTAATGTGCAAATAAGATTGTTTTCAGTAAGACTTAAAATTTTAAGATCTTAATATGTAAATAATCTATTTTCTTCTTAAAGATCAAAAAAATAGCCAAATGGCAAAAAGATTTCGTTTATTTTTCATAGTGAGCACTTTCGCCTTTCTAAGACTGCGTCATATATATATATCACGTGACGTCGTGCATTGAAGTATAGACAAGAGATAGCTCCAAAGAATATTTTTGAAATTAAGAAGAAATACCTACCATCCGACTGACAATGAACAGTATATGTGCTTAGTGCATCGATTGCAAGATCTGTGAATGTTATCCGATCGATGCAGTGAATTATCTCTAAGTAATTTAGTGTTTTGTCTAAACTGTTAAAAAAAGAGAAAGTTTTAAGTTGCAACAACACCAAACAATCTACTAGAGTCTGCTGTTTAACCGACATCCATTTTGCCTATCACTAGGCGCAAAAACTGTCATCTTTATATGTATAAGCGCTAAGTATCTCGTCAGGGCAAAAATAGCTACACCAAAACAAAGCAAACCAGAGTTAAACTTGCATTTAGCCTGGCAGCTGGAAATGCTTGTCGCCCATCAATGCAAAGGCCAGGACCGAAGTAAACAGTGTTTCACCTGTGGCCGGCCTGGCCACAAGGCCAAGGAGTGTCACAACAATCCCAAGTGCTCCACGTGCGCTTCCCAAGGGGGGAGAAACGGTCACGCGAAAGGGAGTGGACAGTGTGCAGCCTTCAGGAAATACCTGAAGGCCTACAAACAGCAGCGTCATGCCTCTGTTCGCATACAGATTAATCTGAACCACTGCAAGTCTGCACAGTCGCTGCTGGACCAGAAAGCGCGAGAGACACGGGCGGACATCGCCATCATCTGTGAGCAGCACCGTACCCCTCCGGAGAACAGCAGATGGACGAGCGACGCAACATGCAAGACGGCTATGGTCACCTTCAGCAATACGCTCAGCAAACGCGGCTTCATCTGGATCCGGGTCTGTGGCGTACGTCTGTATAGCTGCTATATCTCACCAAACGTGACACTGGCAGACTACGAGGCGTATCTCGCCCAACTTGAGCAAGACATCAGGGCGCACCCTGGTTAGGTACTTCTCGCCGGCGGTTTCAACGCCTGTACGGTGCGGAGACGTGGGCAAACACGATGGAGATCTACCACTACAGGAACATGCTGGCCAGTGTCCAGCGCAGAGCAGCGCTCGGGATAATATGCGGCTACCGCACAATCTCGGGAGACGCAGCCCTGGTGATAGCAGGCATGCCACCGGTAGATCTAATGGCCCGAGAACGCCAAAAGATCTACGAGGCAAGACAACGGAAGGAAGACCTCGTCGTTATCAGGACCAACGTGAGGGCAGATGTCACCGAGACTTGGCAACAGCGATGGGCGGCATCCACCAAAGGGCGCTGGACGCGAAGGCTCATCCCGGACATCCGCCCGTGGATCTCGCGACTCCACGGCCAGGTCACCTACAGGCCAACCCAACTCCTCTCGGGGCTCGGCTGCTTCGGTAGTTACCTCGGGAAGATTGGTCGACCTGTCGACGTAAGCTGCCCACTGTGCGACGACTACAACGACGACGCAGAGCACGCCCTCTTCAACTGCGGAGCGACCGAAGTGGAGCGATGGCGACTTCGGAACAGCATTGGCATAGTCTGTACGGCGAACGAGCTAGTGCCGTCCATGCTCAAAGACCAGCAAGCTTGGGACGGAGTCGTCTCCTTTTCCGAGAAGACCATGACCCGAAGGGAGGAGCTCGAGAAGCAACGCCAAATAGCCTCCAGAACTCCGACCTGAGGAGAAGCCCACGGACAAAACAAGAACGGGGCTGAAGAGGATTGAGAGCTGAAGAGCACGAGACACCATTTTCATGCTTTTCAGCTTTCATGT